>CM072822.1:24806125-26087290 GCA_036937905.1 Salvia rosmarinus | reverse complement strand
TGAAGGATTATTGAATTAGCTTATGTTACGCATTGCAATCCATGTGGATACGATGCTTTCGACCACCTCTCTTTGCGTTTCGTGTTGAAAATAGTGTGATCAACTCTTGTTGAAAATTCTATAGTAGCACTTTAGAAAAGCGGTTTAATGAGATGTCTATGGAAAATCTCTTTTCAACGTTGAAATGACGAGTAAGACATCGGGCGTACTCAATAGTCATCAAGGTAGAAGCTTCTAAAGAGATACTCGAATCGACACAACAAAGGCGTTGTCCTTAAAGTTTATAGGGCAGGAAGCAAATAAGCTAACAAAATACAAAGCTTAGTGCAGCAACGATGAGTTGCTAACGAATATATAACAGCTAATAGATTCGAAAATATGGGCCGATTAAAGGTACAATTACCAAAAAAAGTCGCGGACATACGTGGTAGTGAAAATAACTCGCAAGGATCGGTGATGAGAAGCCAGCCGACACAGTATAAAGACAACGAGTGCTTCTGTGGAATGACATTTTAAACACGATTGCCCGAGCTAAGCCACAAAGAAATAAGGTTTTTAGGTATCGGCGATAAGAAGATGAGCAGCGCAAGACTATGGTTGTTGAGAAGCCAAAACTTCACGCTCGTCCGTGGCTTTTCTGCAACTCTAAAGCCGGTAATCGATGCTTGATGGTTAAAGAGATCGGCGACTATGAGGAAAGATGCATGGTGGAGATCGACAATGACCTCGACAAAACTGAGGTAACATCAC
The DNA here is from genome assembly GCA_036937905.1 of Salvia rosmarinus. Classification (NCBI taxonomy): domain Eukaryota; kingdom Viridiplantae; phylum Streptophyta; class Magnoliopsida; order Lamiales; family Lamiaceae; genus Salvia; species Salvia rosmarinus. The sequence goes on along the minus strand of CM072822.1, from coordinate 26,086,540 downwards.
GTCTGTCTGCGATAATATCTGAACTATTGTTTTATCGGACAAATAGAGCTCAAAGACACCTCAATCAAATGAGATAAGATGGAGTAAACTAGGGTTTACACCCAAAAATTCAAAATAAATATTCCACTCTATTAGGATGGAAGAGGATGATGAATAATACCTTCTTATGGTCTTAGAAGGATTATGAGAGTGGGAGAGGTTGGGGAGGGAGGATTTGGGGTTGAAAGTTTGAAAAGTGTAGAGAGAAAGTTTGAAAAATGAAAGGAATGCAAAGGATGAAAGTTTCTGCCCTTGAACGTCTTTAGCCTTGTTATTTCAGACTTTAGAGCTGTCATTTCCCATTTGGTAAGGTCTTGGTGGTAGTTGGAGGTGGATTGGTCAATTACCGTTTGGTATGTTATCTGAAACTCTTTAAGTTTTGCACTTCGATCGATTTCTCGGAACCTTAAGGTTCTATCTTATTAAATAACCTTTAAAGACTTATTTTAATGTTCATAAAAATTTCCACAAGTTCGGACGTCGTCAAATAAGTCAGTCAGAGTTGTCGCGGGCAGCGTTCGACGATAAAAAATGCTCATTCAATGTTCTATTGAAATCTTGAGCTTTCATAATTAATTTGAGTCTTATAAATCATATTTTATTGATTTAGACCCTTGGTTCGAGTTTGGGATAGTTCGGATCAATTTAGGGTTTTCGGTATATTTTACCGTGATTCGGTTAAGTTCTTGAATTCCTTGAAATTGATTCTTATAATTTCTAAATTCATAATAAATTATTCCTTCATGATTTTGGTTGTTATCACCATTTATTACGATTAACACGGATGGAAGTTGTTGGGCTAAATAAGCAGTACTTTTGAGGCCCGGCCAGGGCAAGTATGCGAAAATTCTCATTCTTTGCATTCACATGTTTCGTGTGAGTTCTAAAAAATAAATCCGTTCGTGGAGATTCAATCTCGATCTTTCATTCTATGTTCGGGGCTACTCGGAAAACCTGTCAGGTGGGACTAGTTATCGATTTTTGATTTCTGGTATTCGATCTCAAGATCGATTCTAATTGTTCATTGGTTTCCTTAAACATAATTAAGGACTAACTACTAAAATAATTTGTCTAAGCATCACCAATTAAATTTTAAATTTTTGGGTTATTCATACCGTCACTTAAAAATTTAGTCGAATTTGCTAACCTTGGAAAAGATAAGGGTATTTCTCCTCATGGCTGATTCTATCTCGAGTTCTTCTTCTTGTCCATGGTGTCTTCATAGAACTTTTAGCGGTATTTCTTTGTTCGCTTGCTTTGGATACGTCGGTCGAATTTCGGTGGCGTAGTTCTCGTAACTCATATTATCATCGAGGATAATATCATCGGCGGTATCACATGGCTGGGATCATGTATGTACTTTCTTAGTTGTGAAGCGTGGAACATTGTGCCGTTTCCAAAACTTGGACTGGTACGTCATGGCGGGTCTATTCTCTCGAATTTCATGGTCTGTGAAGCGTGGTGGCTTCCCTTTAATTCGAATCTCCACGATCCCTTTAGATGGAGAAATTTTCAAAGAAGACCTTGTCTCTCTGAAAATGTAGTTACGTGCGGCGACTTCGTCGTGCGACTTGTCGGTCTGGGCTTGGCCATCCGTTGGCGGATCTATGTACGATCTCAATCATTTTCCCACGAGTCGGGTCCTAACACTCCTCCTACTTCCCGTCGATAAAGTGGTGTGAGCATTCCTTAGTAAGCGCTTCGTGCGGGGCCGTTCGATAGTCGCTTGGTAGGCATTGTGGCGAATTCCTGATGGTAACACTTGTTCCCAACTTTCTCTCTATCGAGGACAACGGTCTCGACATGTCTTCAACGTTTGAATGGTCTCTCGGATGTCCGGTCATACTACGGATGGAGCAGGTCTTGAAATGTGGTTGTCCCCAGTTCCTTTTGTAAACTCATCCGAATACGGGCGTAAATTTGAATCCCTATCGGGGCGTGATAGTCTTTGGAACTCCATTTAGAGCGGATAACTTCCGAGCATACAAGCTGTCTTTATCGTCGACCCGTGTGTTATTGGAATGGGTAGGAAATGCGCTCTTGGTCGATCGATCAATGATGACCAAATAAGCATTATTCCCCTTTTGTGATTTGGGTGGCAGATAACAAAGTCCGTGGCTATCGTCCATTTCCATTCCGGTATGTCTAGCGGTTGTCGGGTCCCATCTGATCGTTGGTGGAGTGCTTTCACTTGTTGACGCGTCGAACAACGTTCCTAAATGAAGCCACGTCTAAACTTCATTCCATCCCAAAATTTCTCTTTGAGGTCTTGGTACATTTGGTGCTGCGAATGTCTTGATATAAGAAGTCTCATGGGCTTCCTTCAAGATTTAAACTCTGAAGTTCTTAGATGTACAGGACGCGCCTTTCTCCGTCATACAACAAAACATTATCTGTTATACGTAAAATTCTTGTGGTTATTGTCCTTAATCTTAGCTCGTATTTCTCTAAACGCTTCTTCTTCTCTACTGGCGAACTACAGATTGAGACTCTTAAGTGGGGATTGCAATCAATGTTGCAATCTGACCCTCTATCATCGAGACGGGTCTCGACTTGATGTCCATCATCTGAAATTATTTTATAAGTATTTCCTCATGAGGGAGACGTCCCAAACTAGGATGGGATTTCGACTCGAGGCATCGGCTCTGACATTAGCACTGGGTGGTAGTTGATACCACGGTCGTAATCTTTCACTAGTTAACCATCTCTGACGCCTGTTAAGATCATACGCTCAAAGAAATATTTGAGCTCTTATGGTGTTATAGATCTCACATCTAACTCCATAAAGGTGATCTCCATATTTTTAAGGCATATGCGACGCTTCTAATTCGGGTCGTGCGTGGGAAAGTTCGACTCATGGCGTAATTGCGCTTGAGCGTAAACAATAACCTTACCTTCTTACATTAGTACACAACCTAGTCCATTCTTTGAAGCATCCGTGTAGATTGTGTATTCTTTATCTTCCAGTGCTTCTAGTACATGGTGTTGTCGTCGATAACTCCTTGATCTCACGAAACTAGCCTACTTTTCGGTGGTCGGTGTACTTGTTCTTTCCTCACAGTTGGGTCATGGGTCGGGCTATCGTTGAGAATCCTTGATAAATCTTCGATAGTGTGGCGATCCTAAAGCTCAATTTCATTCGGGTTCTTTAGCGACTCCGTTCTCGAGCCTTATCAATCTTGAGGGTACCTTGATTCCCTCGGCGGACTAATGTGACCCAAAATGTCGCCGCCTAACCAAACTCACACTTGCTAAACTTGGCGAAGAGTTGCTCTTGCTTAACGTTTGTATACAGTTCTCAAGTGCTCTTTGTGTTCTTGGTTATTCTTAGAGTATATTAGGATATAGTCATGAACCTAAGGCAATTTCTAGTATGGGTGGAACACACATTCATAATATCCATCTTTAGGGGCATTTGTAAGTCAAAGGCATCACGATGAATTGAAATGACCATACCTTGCGGAAGCGTTTTAGGTACATCCTCTGGTCTAATCCTCAATTGGTGATATCCGGACTTTAGATCTATCTTTGAAAAGACTCACTGCTCCTTTAAGTTGATCAAGATTGTCGATTGGAAAGGTACTTATTCTTAAGAGTTATCTTGTTTAACTCTCGATAGTCTATACATCCTCGATGTACCATCGTTCTTTTCACGAAAAGACGGTGCTTTCATGGAACCTGCTGGGTCTAATGAATCTAACTCCGAGTTCTTGGTTGGATCTTTAATTCCTCAAGCTCTTTTGGTGCCATCGGTATGGAGCTTTTGATACGGAAGCGGAACACGGTTCGAGGTTGATCGTGAACTCGTCTCTTCGATGCAGCGGTAATCCCGGTGGTTAAATGCGGAAACGTCGGGATACTTTTCACGATCGGACGTCTTATCCCATCTCATTCGATCTTCCCCACAGGTGAGCGAGGTGAGCATGGTTCTCGGTCTTGTTCGACAGCGTCCTTGCTTGTGCGGTTTAATGGAACTCTCCTCCATGTTGATCCGTGAAAGTCGGTGGATTATATAGGGGTGTTGGAAAGAAATTTTTCTTTCATTACGGGATAGTTAGCACTATGTTCGGTTAACCAATCCATTCTGGATTATGTCCACATCCGTCATAGGTATGGCGATGAAGGTTGCTCTGTCATGACCTTAAGTGAGCTTTAGTCGAGTTCTGGTTAGAGCATACGTGGGTTCTGGATAACATACCTCTGCGGGAAGAAATTCTCATAATTTGTTCGGCGCATTTAGGGTCTAATCTAAGTTCTCTCGCATGCTTTAGCAATAAAGGAATGCGGCGCGATGTCAAGCGATGGGATATGAGGCATTTGGAGGTATTCCATACGAAGTTTCTTGGTTCCTGGCGACTCTTCTGGAAGTCTCTTTCTGGTTGAGGCGTGAGCCCCGCTTCTTGAGGTGTTGTTCTTTGATAAAGTTGTTGTGGTTCTTCTTGGTACTTACTCTTTATTGTTGTTGTTGTTGTTGTTCTTTGTGGCTTGCTGTTAGATTGTCGATACTTTGCTGCTTCTGATTGTCGCCATTGTTGTCGTCGTTGCCGCCATGGTTGATATTGATTGATTGACTGATAATCTTGAACCGGGGCTGTTGTTGGATCGGTTGAGCTTGGATAGCCGGACGGTTGGACTTGGTTGGACGTTCGGACGACCATTTCCCATGGCGTGTCGAGGCGATCCACAGGTAGTGGCCACCACAGCTGAAGCATCCGTCATTCGTGAATCATGCCCCTATGACTCCTATAGCTTGGGGCACATGGGAAGCTTCACAATTTTGGTTTCCCGCGGATGGGTACCATGGGGTCCATTCACCTTGTGCCGGATGGCGTTATTTCCTGCCATGGCCTCGCATCGGCGGCGTGTTGGATCCTTGCCCTTGGTGGGGTCTTTCCCTCTTTCCGCGATCTCCTTGGTGAGTCGGGGGATGCATGGTGAACTCATCTTGAGCGGTGCGACCTCGATGTCAATGCTGTGAGGGGCCTCGCGGTGGTCGGATCTCGTGACCCGGCCAGCCACTGATCTCATGGCGAGTCCCTTGAAATTTCTGTCTCTTCGCGGTGTCGACCAGTGAGGTGCATACCGTGACATTTCCGAGCATACGGTCGTGTCGGTGACCGTGGTCTTCACTTCAAGCGCAGTTGTAAAACTCGTTCCTTCATTCCGGTAACTCTTAGGAATGTACTTCGTCACCGCCTCTTTTCCTCTCGGGGCTTTCGGTTATTCTTCCTCGTCGGGTTTTCTCTTCGCCTCCCACAAAAGTCGGCGGCCGGTCATCTGGAAGGCGGCGCATGATAAGCGTTCTGTGATGTGCGATGGAGAAGTGAAGATTCGCTCAGGCGAATCCTGATTCGGCCGCAGGATTCCGGTCCCGTTAAATGTTGGCGGGTTTTGCACGAGGAATAGTTCCTCGATCCGTCTACTTTGTGGTGGTGGTGGTGGTGGTGGTGTGGCCTCACACTAGGTGTTGTCATACGATTCTCCTTCTCGGCGTCACTATCCTTCATAAACACACGAAATCTCGTCTTATACCATCATCGGGGTTAATAATGTCTATATATATATATCAGGGGTATTTATATCGTAGCAAAATTTTAAAACAACATCGAATACCACATAACACCATAATAAAACAAAAGGCTCGAAGAGTTATCATCATATCATATCAATTGCTACGAGGACTTTCATCGATGTTTTAAACTTTACAAAAATACGGTGCAGTATGATGCCCAAAACAAATACGGCATCACTACTGTGTACCTCGTCATGTGCGTGCAAAAATCAACACGCTCTTGGGTCGTCAAAATGGGTTCGTAAGCGACTCATCGTTTCGCAGTAAAAGATATACAAGTATATAGACAAAAACAATCTAGTCTGAAACTAGATCTATAGTTACTTACGGTGTAGATCGGGCTCCGTACATCGGAGTCGGGGCGGAAGCATGGGAGCTGTCCCTCCTCCATCTAGTCATCGGTGATATATACGCCCTCGGGAATCTTCCTCTGGAGTCCTCGGGTCCTCACTCGGATCTCCTAAGGGTCTTCCTCGGGGTCCTCATAGAGATCTTCCTCGGGGTCCTCCTCTTCACGTCGAGCGCAGGGACAAGACTCTCGGTCTCTAGCGGCCGCTTCCTCCATAGCGGCTAGGTCTCGGATCTCAACCATGACTTCGCCGTAGACATCATCCGAAAAGGGGCAACGGCGGGGCGGACGTGGTCTCTCGCTATCTTGTAGCTATGTGGGATCGTCAATCCTCTGCATCATGGTCCAGAGGCTCGGTGGCGGAGGTGGCGGTGGATGGGCGGTGGAGGCGGAGATGGAGGTGGAGATGGACATGGCATGACCGGCGGTGATGGCACAGGCGAGCGATAGCGATGGAATCTGCGGTGGTAGGGCGGGAAGGTGAGTGTCAGGCGGAGGTCTGCCTCGAACATCTCCTGCTGGCGCGACAAGAACACAGGTCCATCAGTGCTAGCGAGCACCTCTCTGGATGGAGCCCTCCGGAATCTCGTCACGCCAGTGTATTCCCGTGCGGGCGAATCACGGTCCGCGTGGTGCGGCTCATTGCAGTGAACACATGCTCAGTGAGCTAGCAAGCGGCGGATCCGCTCCAGGTGCTCTCGGCGCCCGATAAATGGTCGTCGATATTTCACGTAATGTACGGTCGGATGGCGGTCTCGTGATCGGCGGTACGTCATGTCACGATGTACCGGGCATGTCTTTTGACCACTAACGTGTGAAGTGTGCAGCTTCGCCAGAGTCGTCTCCGTGGCACATCGGTAGGAAGCGATGCGATCGTATAACCTCTCGGGGTGGCCACAGAGGGCGGGGCGCTAGTTGTGAACACGGTCAGAGCCGTCGAAAGAGGATTTCACTATAGTCGAGACGGTAAACATAACGGTGTATCTAAAGAAGATATGTATCTGAAAGACATCTATACAACAAAGGTTATAGCATCTATATTCTATATTTAAATTCTAAATTCTGAAGTGCGACTTTCATGGTTGGGTCTCGGAAGAGCGGTATGGTTTCTTAGAGTAGGGTAACGATCGGCGTCTAGCCGGGTAGAAGTTACGAGGTCACCCTAGCTTATGGGTTTGAAATCCTTATTTCTACTCGTGTTATCGTATCACATCATATCTATTCTGTTTATGCAACACCAATCGTTATTTCATTTTACACAACCATAATGTTATCGTTCATTCTTTTTACATATGCCGCGATAGAGGTAACAGCGTGGTGTTAGAATTTCTTCATGTCGAGAGTTGGGACTCGTGTGATGTAGTCCTCCGGTTGAGCAATCGGCTTCGTCGTAATGACTCGTCGGCGTTCTCGTCGCCGATTCCATTCGGTTGTGATCTAAGATCCTATGTTCGTTTCTCCTTAGTATTTCGTTCGATTGGGGATATCTTATGTTCTCGTACTAAGTTGGCGCCAAAAAGGGATCATGCGTCTTAAAGTCTATGTTCTCATGGAAACATACTCATTTACATCATGCTTCTATCATGCTTACATACATGATAAACACATTAGCGACACATTGTGCGATACTCGAGCATTCTCGTTTACTCGTTTACCAAGTTCTAAAAACTTGTAATTTCATTCGAGTAGTCAATTGAAACAACTCTTCAATTTCAAAATTTCCACTTTCGAAATATTTCTCAACTTCTCAACAAAGCTATGAAATTTCAATTCACATTCGTATACTCCATCATTTCAAAATAACCTTTAGTTGAAGCAGTTACCCTTTCGCCGTTGAGCGGGCGGCGATGGAGTGCGGTCGCGATGTGATCGAAACTAAATAATTTCTAGACTCGACTTTCGACTCGAGGATTCGAGAAGGGTTTACGGGGTTCGAGGCGAACAAGTGCTCGATACCACTGTGACGACCGACGTTCAATGAAATCACGGATTATATGGATCGTCACGGTATGATAAGCGTGAAATAAACATAGCTAATCGGACAATCGACCATTCGACTACTTAATAAGCATCACGCCCCGATTCAGGGAAGGCACGGATGTCGGGTGTGATTAGGGTGGGGTTAAGCGGGGAAGAAGGGGATACATATAACATCTTGATAAGAAGATGTGACCATGATATCGGACAAGCATCTCTATAACTAGGACATATCACGAAGGGGAGGGTGCACAAACAATCCACCAGCAGAATAATATCGATATCATAACCTCAGAAAATATGATCTTGGTTTATAATAAGTAATGAGGAAGCAAAATAGCATTACACCACATTGACTAGACGGTTGACCATAGCATGCTCATCCGAGACTCACGCATAATAACATAACAAATCATGTTCCCAGTCAGAAAGCAAAATAAGGGACGAGAATACATCAATATCAGTCACGTGCTAACATAACGGCGGGCATAGCATGGAAGAACCCACGCTCCGCCCTTGATGCGCCGTCGGCCCGCCACTCCGTACGTGAAAAGATTTGAAAAAAGTTTGGGTGAGTACTGGCGCTTTCGGTGGGGTTTATCATAAATCAAAAGAATCATGATGTGTTGTTGAGCACTTACCTTAGAAGGTTTAAAGCGTAAATCACTTCTAAGTATGCAAAATAGATTTTCATTTTCGATGCACGATCGGGTTATTCTTGTTACTCCCATCATAGAACCATGAACCACGGCTGGGCGTATCATGCCAGCCCATCACGTCTCATTCATTTGGCGGAACATATCGGTCGGCCGTGCGGGCATATCCGGTAGGCTAACTCGGTGTGGACTTGAGGGGAATCACGTCGAACCATAACCACCTCATTACCATTTCCGTGTGGACTTCGGGGTCTATCGCGCGAACCATAACCACGTGTTGGGGTCTATCACTTCGATCAATACCGAGATGGTGATCGACCCGCGAATAGAGATCCATACAACCATGATAGAACCATATCTTGGATCGAGAAGCGATAATAATTTCACAAAACATTTTACGGTGTATGTTTTTATTTGAAATATCCAGTTAAATAACTTCAAAATAGCATATATAACTGACAGAGCAGACGGCGTTAGCAGGAGGTATCTACGGATCCGATGACTTCACCGATCGCTTTGGTGGTACACAGGTAACAGGCGGAACAACTTTTGGGGTCCACGTCCACAAAGCAAAACAACATCGTGATCGAAGCAGATCGTATAAAAGGGTTTCGACTTTACGAACCCATATTTGGCACTCTCGGGTTTTCAAATCAACTTTCGATCGAAGGAAATATATTCGGGCATCGAGACTATAATAGGTACTTTGAAAATATGCCATGCAGTTGACTCAAATCTTAGCAGTGAAGAGCTTGAAAATCGATGCTATCGCCGATACAATAAACCATCCAATCGATGCGAAAATGAAAACATAAGCAATATGCATAACAACGAACATGGAATGACAAACTACGTTGAAAATGGATAACATGACTATTTTAGAAAACTCGAAATGACGGAAAACATCCGAAGCGTGAAGCGAAAAGCAGGAAAAGCGGAATCGGTACTTTAGTAGAATGCATAGCGGAACTCAAAACTAAAGGACCCATAGCCAAGGTGGCCGTGACCGCAAATCGACCGACAGCCGCAATGCGGTTGACGGAGGTCTTGACAGTGTGCAGAGCCTCCGACTTAGGCCTAAAGATGTCTGATCCCTTTAGATTCCGAGTTCTATGCTCACGATCTACTAAAGGTCAAAACAAAAAAGGACAAGCAGAAAAAGCGGGGCTGCGGGGAGAGTTGATCGGTGGTGGCTCGGCTGTGATAGCGCCTTGGTACCTCTGGCTCGATCACCTGGCGCTTCATGACGTGCACAACTGCTCGGCTCTTCAGTAAACACGGAGAGGCGAAGGAAAATGAATATATGGTGAAAATAGTACTCCTATTTATAGGAAGCGGCTGGCATTGCTGTGAGGCCGCTTTGGCAGCGGCAGCTTTGCAAAGCGGACTCAAATTGCAAACTTGGTACCCATGGACCGCGAAATAAAATACGGACAAACGACTATAAACAAGATATGCTTTTAAAGACCAATGAAAAGTCGGTTTCGATAACTTCCCAGTGCCCGAACTTCATGGGTGGTCGAAAACACCGTACTTAGTGTAATACATATTAGATCGTAAGACACTCTTCCTAGCCTTTGAGGTTTTAGGCGATCGCATCACCGAAAAAGTTAACCTTTGACCTTTTCTCGAAAAGCGTGCCATGCAAAAGCGAGCTTAGAAAAGGATATTCTGATAATCGTAGGTTAAAGGATAAACAATGATACCAACTCAGTCGTAGAAGGACTTGTCGAAGGGGTTGAGGTTCAACATAGTATCGAGGCGAAATTCAAAGCAGTCGACCTCGATTCAATCGGAAATAGCGGTTATAATCAAACATTAATAATATCAAGTTAGGCGACAAATAAGCATGGGACATGCATATGACTGATGCATGCTGCAGTTAAAACCTTTCTAATTAAGCATCAAAAATAATTTGCTACTTTGCACCTCGCGCCGTCATGCGATCCTTGCTCAACATCAGTCAAAAGCAAATGCGGGGCTAAGATGCAAAAGTACTCGATGGACTGGTTGCGAAATATTTTCTTTGTCAAAGTTATTAGCTTCACAATAGCGCGTGAGGTTTTGGTTAGAAGACTCATCTTATCCAACTGTTTTCGTTTTCAAGCTTTGGCCGAACTATTTCATTCACGTTGTTCCATGTCGATCATTCATTCATTCAGTACGCTGCACTATGGGTGGCCACCTACCATAGTCGTGCGTGAGGTCGAGTAGCCTAACACTTCGAGTCGCTGCGTGTACACAATCGAGTTAGTCCTTTAACTAAGTCGGATCCAGATTCACCCTTTTAAGCGTTGGTGGACCAGCAGTTCACAACCACGTTGATATACCATCGATCGATAGGATAACAACAAACATAAACATTTGGCGATCAGATAACATTTCATGTGATAATATTTCTAAAGCTTTGTAAAACATGCTTTGAGATATGCATAACATTTTCGTTGAAAGCCCGCTGAAATCGAGCTAGTGGTTAAAAGCAGGGTGTGATGTTCTTCCTCGCCGACTGTCGATCAAACCGCCATCGTAAAATAGTAGCGTTTCTTAGATTAACTTCTATTGATCGAAGGTGGCTTTATAAACTACGACTTAAAGTTCCCAATTAGAGGTTCTTTATGATTTTATGTGATTGTTTAAGATAATTTCTATTATCTTACATCCAATTCATGCTATATTACCCGTGTTTCATGGGTGAACTTGATTATGAATCATATTAAGGTATCTCTTGACTCTTAACTTGTAGTTTTATTATAACGTTATTACGTAGTTGTCGATAATCAAAATATGATTGGTAAATTAGGATATTCTCAAGCTAACTAGACTTAACAATTTTGGTTCGTCTTAGTAAGTTATGTGGCGACTTGTCTAGTACGATAATTAAAGAGGAATATTGAACTTACAATTATGGACATATGTATCAGTATAGTAATTAGTATTTAAGAATAAATGAAGTACTTGAGAATATTAACTGCTTTGAGGCATAAGGTGACAGTCTTATGTTGAATCGTTGCTTACACATTACGACATTGTGTATTTAACTTCTCGGGAGGTTACATATGTCTTATAGTCGTTATTATTACGAGTTGTGTTTCATGACTAATATCGTATTGAGTTGTCGTTATTGAATATTAACGTTGTAGCTCGACTTTTGGTTTTTAGCGTAGGAACTCACGTTTGAGTATCCTTGATTAACTGGAAAATCATCTAATTAGTCTAACCTGATTCTCGTTTATTCCATCTTAAGTTATCGAAATTGGTCGATTTCTTTGTTTCTGGGTTCTCAGTACATTTGTTCTACGTTCGGGGTTTTGGTTTGTCGGTCGACATAAACATAGCATTAGACTCAACAGAAACCATACAGCGACATAAACTATACTATAGCATTAGAAAATCCTAATTTCTAATGTATACACAATCATTGTGTAAGTGTAGCATAAGTGTTCCATTATCCCTTCAATAAACTTCACTGATCTAAGTTTATAATTAACTATCATGTCACCTTATTACATTAAGCGAACTCATACTTAGCCATTTTATGACGTTTTGATAATTAGCAATAGCATTATGTATCATAAATTCCAATAAAATCATGTTATACTCCTATCATCTATAAATTTAATTATCAACTCAATATCATACATGTAAAATTTTAAACCATAGGTTAAAATTCTTAAAACTTCGAGATTTAATCGACAAGCTTTGGTGTTTCAATAAATTCCATCAAAATTATTTCATGCTTATAATATATACTAAACATGAAATATCACTATTCATCATTAAAATTTTAAAACCATGCTTTCTCTTAATTATTTGGTATATTCTAAGAACATACATATATATTTTCAATAATTTCAATCTTGCACACTGGTTATATATGTAATAGCATTAATATCAACACAACATTTACCAATATTCATAATTTACATCTATTATTTTCAACAATAAAATCAAATAAATAGCTATATATATATAAAAGCACGGTTTCTAGAAAACAAAATAGGAGGGTGTTGAATAAATTCGAAGGTTATGTATGATGTTCATATCATACCACTAAACACCATATCACTATTTCCTCAGACCAAAATCAAACAACAAATATATATATATATATATATATATATATATATATATATAGTATTCGGTCATTTCAAAAATAAATGGAGATGTGTTTCAAATATCCCAAGATTTATATATGATGTTCACTCATATATTAAACATATCTCAATATTTCACAAAAAAATTAAAATCAAACCACAAAAATTAATATAGCTCAAAACTTTTTTTTAAAAAATTCAAAATTCTGAAAAATCATGATATTTATTAATGCTTATAACACATTATCAAGTAACAATATCAAATAACATTCACAAAATCATGCTTTAACATATTTAAAATAAATAAAGCATAAATAAAAAACAAATAAACATGCTCACAAAATTATGAAATTTTACGAGTGGCCTAAACATTATTCTAAGCATTTTTCATTCATGCTAAGAGATTTAAGGTCTAAATCTACGAAAATAAATGAGAAACTAGGGTTTTAACCATAAAATTAAAATAAATATTCCACTTCATTAGGACTGGAGAGGATGATGAATATATACTCATGGTCTTAGAAGGATTATTTGAGAGTGGGAGAGGTTGGGGAGGGAGGATTTGGGGTTGAAAGTTTGAAAAGTGTAGAGAAAGTTTTGAAAAATGAAAATGCAAAGGATGAAAGTGTTCTGCTTTGAACGTGTTTCCCATTATTTCAGACCTAGATGCTGTCATTCCCATTTTGGTGAAGGTTTGGTGGTAGTTGGGAGGTGGATTGGTCAAATTACCGTTCGTATGTATCTGAACAGCTCTTTTCGTTTACGCCTTTCGATCGATTTCTCGGAACCTAGGTTCTATCATATTAAATACCTTTAAAGACTTATTTAATGTTCATAAAAATTTCACAGTTCGGAGTCGTCAAATAAGTCGTCCAGTTATCGCGGGAAAGGGCGTTGCGACGATAAAAAATAACTCATTCAAAGTTCTATTGAAATCTGTGACTTTCATAATTAATTTGAGTCCTTATAAATCATATTTTATTGATTTAGACCCTTGGTTCAGTTTGAATCGTTCGGATCAATTTAGGGTTTTCGGTATATTTACGACGTTGGTTAAGTTCTTGAGAATTCCCTTGAATTGATTCTTATAATTTCTAAATTCATAATAAATTATTCCTTCATGTTTTGGTTGTTATCACCATTTATTACGAATTAACCACAATTTGAAGTTGTAGGCTCGGTAAATGTGATCTTTTGAGGCCGGCCAGGCAAAGTATGCCGAAATTCTCATTCTTTGCATTCTCGCATGTTTTACGTGTGAGGATTATAAAAATGAAATCCATTCATGGAATTCGTTCTCGATCTTTCATTCTATGTTGGGGCTACTCCAGAAATCTTCGTTGGGACTAGTTATCGATTTTGATTTCTTTAGTATTCGATCTCCGAATCGATTCTAATTCGTTTCATTGGTTTCCTTAAACATAATTAAGGACTAACTACTACAAATAATTGGTCGCATCATCCAATTAAAGTTTAAATTTTGGGTTATACAAGCGTACTAATGGAATCCTATTGGTGTCGGGCGGGTTGTTACGAGAACAACTAACTCCAGATGGTCGTTGTTTGATGTGATCCATAAATCATATACTCTGCATACTATTGTATATTTTGATATGTGAAAACTAACTACGGGTCTTACTTTCTGGCTGTGAACAATTACGAGATCCGGAAATTGGATAAAAACTACCTAATAACACAACAATGCCGCATGTGGGAGGTCACCACTATTGGCCGATCATTTCGAGAGAGAAGGTGATGAAAGTAAGCAGCTGGACGAGACGAACTTTTATAGTTGAACAAAGGATGAGCGGACTTACGCTTAGAAGAAACAACTGAGTGAACTTCGACAACCTCAATGAATATCATCTCGAGTCGTTCCCAACTCTTACATTGAAACCGATGAAATGTAAACAACAAAGGAGATGTGGGATGTGCCGAGCGCTGTGTAGGCTCGAGAGAAAATCGAGAGAACAAACTTACGATAGCATCGAGTTCGAGCGACAATTGAATGGAAAATACATTGATGACATGGAACTCATTCAACCAGGTCATATGAGTTTCAACCCTCGAAAGGAAAAATATACTCGACAATCAGATCTCAAAGTCCTTTTGTCGCTCCGACTCTTGATGTAATCCTCGTGGAATGAGCGGTATTTATCCTTGAATTGGCTTTGCCCTCTCCATCGTTGGTCGAGGCTTCGAACATGCTTGTGTGGAGTGCGTAGATCTCGGCCCTTGGTTTCGTCGATAGGGTGTATTGAGATCGCCTAGGGTGTCACCGGTCCGAGCCTCGACTCTATGGGCGACGTATTCTCTCAAGGCAACGTCGGCCTTGGCCTCGGCCTTCTCGCCCGTCTCTTACTCCCTTTTTGGAGGGCTCGCTTTCTCCGCCTCGCTTCTACTGTCGGCCTACGTCCGCTTTGGCGAACCGGTCGATTATCGCCATAGATCCGTCATGATCGAGGTTCGTGCCAGCGATCTCTTTATATAAGGCCCTGGCGAGATGCCGTTCGGAAGGCCGAGATGATGAGAGATCGTTCACATCTGCGACCTTCGCTCTCCTTATTGAACCCAGTCATAAAATCATTTGATGGACTCGTTCCGATCTTGCCTCGGGGTGAGAAGATGTCTGAAGTCATCTTGGACTCGGCCTTACGGAAGAACCTGATGGAAGACCTTCATCGGATCGCGGTAGGACCAATACTCCCGAGAGGTAGATATCGAACCACCGCGGGTGTTGTCGATAGTAACTCGGGAAAAGCTTACACATATGAATTGTGTCGAGGCGCTGGTTGATCATATTGTCTTGGAACTGCGAGAGAAAGTTCTACGGTCCCTTAGTCCGTTGTAGGGGTGATGCTCAAGCACCGGTATTTGTCAGGGAGTGGGGTGTCGAGTATTTCGTTTGAAGCGGGTGACTATCCTCCGTGCCCTGTCGAAACCGCCCTGGAGAGTGGGCGGAGTTCGCCGGCCGAACTCGTTTGGTAACCGGGCCCGCCCGCGCGATCGTGACGTCCTCTTCCTTACCGTTAGTCCCTTGGCGATTGGTTTGGGCCCCAACGTGTGCGTAGGTATGAGCGCCCGTGACTTGAATCTTGGGGATCCACCTCGTCGCGGTGCCTCGTGTTTAGACGAGGCAGCGACGCCCTCTCTTGAAACGGCCGACCTTGTGCGCGTCGAGGTATTGAGAAAACTCTTCTTGTTTTTCTCAAGGAACCTCGACGCGTCGTCGAGGTTTATCCGTGGGCGGAGGTGCTCGCTTGGTTACTATTGCGATCTCTTCACTTTGATATCCCGCTTCATGCAGATTGGATTGCCCGTTCAATCATTGTTTGGACATGACCTTGAGGGTTAGTTCTCTGGCGGGTTTTCCCAGTGAGCTCGGCGTGCCGACCATCGTTGTTGCCGGCGACGACTGGATGCGTGACTTCGGTATGCATTGTCGTGATTGATTCCCTATAAACGATGGTTGATCAAAACACAAAATTTGGTTCCACACAGACGGCACCGTGATCGATCTTATTTTCGTAAGGAATTAAATGCACAAGAACACCAAAGATTTCGTGGTTCGATCTATGAATAACGTCTACGTCCACGGAGAGAGAGTATTCGTGTATTGATAATGTGAGGAGCGATTACAAAAGTGTAGATGATCTTTCTCGTCGAATCTAGCCTCTATTTATACACAAATATATTGACCTAAATCCTCAATCCGAGTTTTCTAGGATCGGATCTTATCCTATCTACTCTTCAAATTAGGATTCTTCTATATGGCGAATCTTCCGTTCACATTGATTTAGGAGTCTTCTTGGGCCGAACTTTCCTGGGCCGAGCTTGATGTCAGGCTTACTTGTATTGGGCCTGTTGCTTGGGCCCGGTAGTTGGGCCGTATCCTATCAATTAGCTCATTCGTTCAATTACCCGAAGGTGATACTGTTACAATGAATGATGCCGATTTGTAGTTTGTTGTTGATGTCAAGCTCCAAAATTCTTCATCACATTTCGCCTATTGTAAATTTGACACCCTGCATATCTCGACTCTTAAAACCCCATCCAACCTATAATTGTAAAAAAAAAAAATATGAATCGAAGTAGCATTTATGAATTTCAATATTTCTTATCCGTCAACTCGAGAATTACACATATAGGCAGTGTCACATTACAATTTTCAGAAAATAAAAGTTAAACGTAATCACATCATAACATTTCTCTTTTATTCTTTTATCTTTTGAAGTCGTTGCATAATAGTTTCACTAGTAACATTATGACTAGTAACATTACGAACACTTGCTTTTCAATATAAGGAACTAAATAATTCAATAGTTGATATCACATACGATTGCATAGAGAACTCTTGATGAAATTTATTGTTGAAATAACTCTTTCTATTGAGGCAATGACAACTGGTAAGATCAATGACAATTTTACTAACAAATAAACCAATGAAAAAAGTTCATGTTTTCATGTAGAAACTCATCTTCTGAGCAAGACCTTCAATCCCTAATACTTGTAAAAACTTTTCCATCTATACGCACATCGAAAACAAAGTTTTCTAGTTAACTTTCAAGTTCATACAAAGCAACTCGATAAAATTCAGATAGACAACACCAAGGCAAAAAAGCTTCTCCGAATCAAATGCAGAAAATGAATCTCTAGGATCGAATCATGTCATGCATAAAAGTAATTATGTGTTGACTTTATCAAAATGTTAATTCAACACTTGAGCTTGCATGTAAAACATAGAATAAAAAATAGTTCAATCAATTCTATATCTTCCTCTTGCTCGAACTACACATTCATCTTCCATATCTAGCACAACTATCTCATATGTACTACAAAACTTAAATACTTCAGTAATCAAAACCTTCCAACATTTTTTCCTCATTACTTGGAAACATGTTTTTGCCACATTGACGAGATTCATTGCATTAACAATATCATGATCCTTCCTTTGTAGTACTTGAGAGAGTTCATGTATGTCCCCAATAATTACTTCATAAGATGTAACACAAACACAGGCTCAAAACGATTTATAACTTATGCTCATTAATAGCTTCAAACCTTTTTGAAATCATCATTACCATTCTTCCAAAACATACTCAAGAACATCAACAGTAGAAGAAAATAAATGCATCAAGTTGAGGAGAGTACCATAATGTGAACTCCAACGAGTATCTCCATTTTTAGATTCAATCTTTTTCTGGTCTTAATTTCATCACTTTCAATCCCTAATAATCTTCCCTTTTTAATTCTTTCGAGCATATCTCTGCATTTACAAGAAACTCCAAAAATATTACATAAAACGGATGTCAATATTAAAAAAGACCCAATTTTTGATGAGGAAGGAGAAACTAGCATATATCGCATTTAACTGTGGGGAAGTTTCTTAAGAATGAAGAATAGCGATTTAAGTTTTGATCTCAATTTCGTGAAATATAAATGTTACTTGTTTCTGATATAATGATATATCACCAAGAGGAGCTTAATTATCCAAAAGCTAGACGAATCTAATTTTGAGCTCATTAAATAATAATATGTTAGAACCATTTGTTTAAAAAACAAAAAACGTGAACTTTCAGAATTCTTAATTACAAATAATTCAACAATAATATATTTTTTAAATTATAACTAAAGTACTCTTGCAATTTTTCAAAATTGCTAGAATTCCCATGCCCATGAAGTCACGATAAATCTAGTGTCGAGATTTATGAAAGCGATAAAGAACACGGAGGCTTTACGTTGTTCGATCAAGAATAAGATCTCGTCACGGAGGTGATTCCTCAATACTTTCACTATGTGGGATTACAATGAATGTATTGAAAAGCTCTAGTATTGAAGAGTTGCTAACCCTTCTACCGTCGACTAACCTCTGTTTATACATGTTTGTGGATCTCTAAAGATGTCTTGGATCCCTCGATTTGTGGAATCGATCTCCTTCCATATCTTGATCCTTGAATATCTCCTTTGATTTGGTCGTGAATAGGGTTTAGATGTTGGGCTTAGACTCGGCTTTTGGAAGAACCTTCGATGAAAGGCTTCCATTAGATCTCGGTAAGATCGAATACTAAAGGAGGTAAGCAATGAACCACCGTGGGCGTTATCGATCGACAACTCAGGAACGACTTGCATGTAGATGGTGTTGAGATGTTGATTGATCATGTTGTATTGAAATTGAAAGGAAGTTTTGTGGATCCATGATCCGTCGTAGGGGCGATACGACACCATGCTTATCAGGAGAGGGGTATCGAGTATCTCGTTAGAGAAAGGGTAATAATCCTCCGTACCCATCGAACCGTCTCCGGAGAGCGATGTCGAGTTCGTCGGCGGACTCGTTATAATTATGAGGATCGACTTCACGGCGATCACGACGACCTTCCCCACGTTGCTCGTCCGCGCACGATCGGTTTGAAACCAACTCGTGTAGAGGTATTATTTGCAACACGAGTGCTACCATCCAGGAGGCTGGGATTCACTTGTTGTCTTTGCCGTGTTTTGATGAGATTTGGCCTCGCTTTTCTTCATGATGAAGCCGACCTTGTTCTTGGTAAGTCTTGGAGGAAGCTCTCCTTATTTTTCGAGAACCCTTTAGCGCCTCGTCGAGATTATTTGCGGCGCTTGGGTTTCCTCTCTCATGGTCATTCGCGACCTCGCCTTCGCGGTAATCTTCTTCTTCTCGTAGGATAGGGTTGCCTCGCTTCGTCGGACTTTGAGCGTGTCCTTCGGGGTCGTATCTCTTATCGGACTTTTTCGAGGCCGCGTTTGGCGCGTCTTACCGCCGTTATTGTTTCCGGTAACAGCCCTGGATGTAGCGCTTCTTGTATTCCTTATCGTTGCGATTGATTGCATGAGAAAAAGTTGATCGAAAACACAGAATTGAGTTCCCATGATCGCACTCGATGATCGATCTTATTTTCGTTGGGGTAATAAATCGCAAGGAACGACGAGGAAATAACGTGGTTCGATCTATTGAAATAGATCTCGTCCGCGGAGAAATAGAGTATATCGTATTAAGTGTAAGAAGCGAATACAAAGAGTGTAGATGATCACTTTCTTCTAATCTAGTCTGTATATATATACCATCATATTGAGTTTGACTCTGTCTGAAAGTCTTCTCTCATAAGGATTCTTTATATATCGTCTCAATCTTCTACGACTCTACTTGCGATTTGAGTTGTAGTTGGTTGAGAATCTTCTTGGGCCGAACTCACATAGGCGGAAGCTTAATGTCGGGCGTTTATATTGGGCGATCTTTTGTTTTAATAGTTGTGCCGTATTCTATCAAATACATTTTTCAAAAAAATTGTTGCGACATGTGTAGCTATTTCCCCAGCTTTTGTAAAATAAAAATAAAATTCAATATGATCTATTACATTCCTAGCCTTTTATCTGGGTCAAATTTAGGACATGGTTGTAAACGTTAGATCATTTGTTTCTCTTTTTAAGTGTCCAACTTGTACCTTATTATTTAATTTTCTTTGCCAGTTATTTTCAATTTCAATTTTCTCTTTTTGTTTAATTTTACAATGATCAATTATGGTTTATTTTAGTCATTAGGGTCTATAATAAAAAAAATTAGGGTTGATTATTTCATAATTAGGATAAAAAATATTTTAAGCTTCAATTTTTAGTAATGAATGCTAAATAGATTAATTATATACGATGAAATATTTTTAGAACAAAACATCCATACACTTCTTCACTAAAAAAAAGTCACATATACATTTATTGATTGATTAATAAAATGAAAACTCAGTGCGACAATGTATAGTGAAATTGATTAATAAAATAAACATCTTGGCAAAAAGATTCTTCCCTTACTTAAGGTGTTGATCTCCGTGCAGAGTCTTGACGAATCAGCAGTTTGAGCACGTTATACCATTGATGCGGTGACTGTTCGACCTTGAAAATGATACTATAAAACATTCTCCAAACATTTACGACTAGCAATGCTATCAATATACTAATTTTTTTCCAACTTCAACCTCCAAAAAAAGTTATACCCAAATAAGTCCAAAACCTATTTATTGAGAAATCTAAACCCCTCGATAATAAAGTAGCTTTAAAACAAAGCTAGAAGCTACAAATACATTTCCCAATTTGGAAATAACATCGCTATCTAAGCATTTTCATTGCAATTTTACTGCGAAATGTGTTTGGTTTGCGGCCACACAATTTATTTTACCAGCAATGTTACGAGAAAAAGCTGTCATGATTCTTGCCATCAGAAAATTGTACAAAACGCTAAACATAATTTACCCAAAAATGGACCTAAAAATTTTGTTTTTTGACAGGCTATTGCTGAAACAGGCAATTATTATATACTCGGTCCGTCGTTCAAAAAGTTCATCTAATTTCATTTTGGTTCGTCCATAAAAAATGTTCACTTTTATTTTTTGGAACAACAATTTTACATTTTTACCCTCAATTACTCACTTATTTATAAAAAATAAATCATAACCCATCTTTTTATACACAATATTCATTAATTGTCCTTATGACCCACCTTTTAATCTCATTATCCATTAATCTATTTATTTATTATCTCCACTCATTTTACATTTATTACAATTTATTAAAATCTGTGCTACCAAAATCAAGGAACGAGTATGATGGACATGGGAGTACAAGCGGCTCAAACTAGGGTGTGTCGAATCGAGCCAGTAATGAAACACCATCGTGCTCAAGCTTGGTTTGTTTAGTGTCAGTCAGTCTCGAATTTTATTTATCGAATATTTCGAGCTCACGAGCTTATTCGAGCTTTAGTCGAACCCTAACAAACTTTTCAAATTTAGATATATGTTTAGAATATTAATTATTTTATTTTAAAAATAAATTATTTTATCGACAATAATACGATATATTTATTGATTTCTTATAATAAATAGAAATAGTTAAGAGATTTAACATAATAATTACTAATTATAGAAAGAAAATAATTGTATCTAGTTAATAATTTATATTTTAAAACTAAATCGCTAACTAACTTGTTCACGAGCCAACGAGTCGAATCTACCATGCTCGAAGCTTGGTTTGTTTAGCTAACGAGCCTCGTTAAACAAACTCGAGCGAACTTTTATCGAACCGAGAAACAGAATAAACACAACAATAAACTCATTCGTTTCATTTAGCTCGATCAGTAAATTTCATCAAATTAACGAACAAATTAAATTGTTTAGGAATTGGGGTGCAAATAGAAATGGCCTTGATAATTAATATTCACCACTAATTAGTAATTATAGCTGCATTTTGGTTAGATATTCTATATGCTTCAAAAGTCCCACTTGAACACGTGAGATTCCTCAATTGAAAACAAAAAAAAGACTGACTAACATCAGAATACCATTAATTTTTTTGGTCAAAACGCATGCGAAATAACATAAAGCAGGCGAAGGCGTATTACAAACTTAACTCGTGGCATACACAGGGGATACAACCTACTTTCAAGAAATGCGGCGGGGTGGAAAAAAAACTAACAAAACATATAAAGCAAAAGAATGATCGCTCAATCTAGAAAGCGGTAAAGACACAAAACCACATAACCAACCCCTTGGTGACGAATAAGGGCGGGCCTCATTAAAACCCCATGACCGGTGGGGAAAAGTACCACTTGTGCGGTGAGACCGCAGGGTTGGGGATTGGGAATGTGAACACATGTAAGCTCATGAGGTGCCTTTGCTTGGTTGGGGCTCATGGTCCCTCCACACACGTACCCAAAAATCACTAACAATCGTGAAATACATGAAAAGGCATCCCAAAAGTGGATCGAAGAACAAGGCGAGACATCCTCACCCCACTACAAAGCCAACTCAAAATGAGAGTAACGGATCAGCGAATACAAAGAATACAAAGCAAAGATAAACATCTTCGAATGGTCTTCACAATGGTCTTCACATCAAGGGATGTCTTGAAATTCAACTTATTACGCGCATACCAAATGTGATTCACCGTCACGCTAATCCGATCCGCGCACGGAGGATGATTGTTGACCCCGCCTTCTTCCCCTCTCGATGTGCTCGATAGCACTAGCAATGGTACTCATCCTACTCGGGGGGCGTAGCGATCTTTGATCTTATTCCGGACGGCCTTGGTGCCTTACACTTAAAAACAAGTGCTCATGAGACTCGAATGGTTATTACAAATGGTGCATACGTGAGATGTTCAAAAATGCGACTATCCACCGCCTTAAGTCTCACTCTCATGGTAAGCCACATCGTGATGGAAAACTTAGGCGGTATAAAGTCCTTCCATATTACTTTGTACCAAAACTGCCTCTCACCCTTCTCTCGAAGGTAGTGATAGGCGACCCCGCTCTGGATCCGAAAATGCTCTCCATAAGATCTGCCGCCTACCATGGTCACCTCTTGCATCCCGCAAAAACGATCTCAAGAGTAAGGATATTCTTTAGTAAAGGGATAAGCGAATGTGTGTAGGATCTCCCATATAGTGGTGGTCGTCAAGAACTCCGCATGAATCCATCAATCACAGTGAGTCCTTCTTAGTATGGATGTTCCACAGGTCTTTGCTAGTAAAGCTTTGTTCCAGTCGAGAGGTCTCGTGACCTGGACCTCCTTCATTCTTGGGAAGACAAACAACTTTCCAAGCAACAGACAATGTGTTGAACCCACAGAACCTCCTAACCATCGTATGATACGATCAATAACGGTGGTGGTAGAGGTAGAACACGCAACTGAAGCACTCCACCTTGCAAAGACCGAAGCTTAATCAATTCGGCCGTCTGCGGTAGATAAATTAAGGTTAGACCAACGGTGGATACAAGACGCTATCTTCTCAACTAGGCCACCGTCTTGAGTGACTCCTGGTTTCCTTGAAGATAGAGGATGCCAGATATCTTGTCGGAGTTCTCCCATGGGAAGCGAGCGGATCTAAGATCGCTGCTTCTCGAATGGTGCACTCCCGCCAAAAATATCAAGGACTTTGGTTGTTAATCTTGAGCCGATGCTTCTGCGAAGTCTCTAAGTGCATCCGAAAGGACCTCCATGGATGCAATGTCACCCCGCCAAAAAGTAACAAGTCATCAAGGCAAGATGTGTAAGAATGAAGTACTACACTTAGGATGGCTGAAATCAACTCCTTGTTCGTTTCTTGAGCAATGCGGAAAGGTACTCCATACAATGAGGGAATAAAGTCGGTGACATCGGGTCACCCCGTCTGCGAAACCCTCGCCGTCCATTGATGAATCCATGTGTCCTCCATTAATGGCAAGAGTATATGTGGGCGATGAGACACAAGTCGTGATCGATATGTGAAACAAGGGTGAAACTTGACCCGTCAAAGCTCGTCGAGGAACTCCCGAGATGTCGAGTCATAAGCTTCAAGGTCAATCTTGAAGATACATCTCGGTGTGATCTGCTTCCTCTCATATCCTCCGAGCTCACTCCGAGCTAAGAAGATGTTGTCAGAAATGTTCCGTCCTCTCACAAATCCAGATCGTCTTTGGATCTATGATCTTGCCATCAAGTACGCCATCCTCGGTCAAGATCTTCGTTATAGTCTTGTAGACGACATTGGTGCATCAATGGGTGCGAAATCGCCTACGGTGGGATTGTGATGCTTCTTGAATGAGAGTGACCACCGAGTGGTTGAACTCCTCAATAGAACCCTTCTCAAAGAACTCCATCACGCCCAGGACGACATCTTGCCCACGATATCCAGTTCTCTTTGAAGAAGGTGAAGGGTAGCCGTCCGGTCCGGTGCTTTCACTAGCAATGTCAAGCAGAGCATTCTTAATCTCGGTGAGTCACCTCCATAACCATATCTTTCCTATCATCCTCATCAAGCCTGGGCCTCTTCAACACATCGGGATCAAATCCACTCGTTGGAACTTTTACAGAAGAGATCGTGTAGAAGTTCTCAAAAGCATGATGATTTCCTCCATGTCATAAGTTGGCTCATCGAATCCCTACACAAGAAAGAAATGGTGTTACAGCGTGTGGTTTCTTTTCACCATTGAATGAAAGAATTTAGTGCATGCAGCTTGAGAGGTTGATGTGCATGTTCTTCGTTCTTTGCGAAGAAACTACGCTCGACCTCTTCCAAGAACTTAGTCTTCTTTCAAGACCAAGTTCTTGTTCAACAATTCCCATTCATGGGGTCATCGTTTAAAGCTAATTGCACATCGTGCAATGCATTCTAGAGATACTAGTCCTCTCTGCGGTGGTCAACTCCTGAAGTTGAACTCTCGAACACGTCTTTGCATCCTCTTCAACTTTCTTTGCCCAAAACCCACCGAGGCCGCCCATTCACTTGTTCACTCCAATTTTCTTCTAGCGGTGTTTGAAGTCCGATGCTTCGTCCACATGTTGAAGAATTTGAGCGAACGATGGTGCACCGAGTCACATCTCCAAAGAGTGTGATCGGTCTTGTGAGTGATCGACAAGGTGCCTCTTGTAAAGTTTGCCACGCAAAAGGTTAGCATCCAACCAAGCATTATTAATCAAGACTCTATCAATCTTAGAATACTTCACCGTATCGGTCCACGTAAGTGACATCCCGCCGAGGGAATCCTCAAGTCCCACGAGCACAAGTATCAACAAAGTCCTCAGACTCGCTCGCTTTAACTCTTCCTCCAATCCTCTCATCCGGTCAAGGACACAATTGAAGTCTCCCGTGACAATAGTAGGCTTTGACGGCTCGATATGAATGATCAAAGAATCCCAAAGCTCCGCCTATGAATGACCGCCAAAAGCCATGACAATCGAGCATCCAAAAGTGGTATTAGTAATACGACAAGTGAAATTGGAATGGATCACTGCTTTCTCGTTTGATGACATCAACTTTAATTCGGTTCGGGTTCCAATAATTAATATCCTTCCCAGAACCTCATCAAAGTTGTGGATACACTCCCATTGACTGAAGTACTTCGCCATGAAATTCTTGAGCTTCAGCTGAGTGAGCTTTGTCTCGATCAAAGCTATGGCATCTAACTTGTGCTTGAACACATGATCGGAAATAGCTGCTTGCTTATGAGCCTTCTGGAGGCCTCGTACATTCCAGGTCGTAATAATCATCGATGTCTTGTTCTGCGACTAACTGGAATTCTGTCCTCCTTGATTGGAGAGATCTGTCGGCTTGTGTTAGACTTGCTCCTAGTGATACGTTTAGGTGGAATTTCCACATCTTCATTGTTCTCTGACTTACCTGCAAGGTTAGTTGCAGTATAACTATCAAAGGAACTAGAGGAAGTAGAGTTTACCGACGAGTCCGAGACAGTGTTATGAATCTGGGGTGCCTCCAAAGCAAGAACCGGGTCTCTCAATTCTGTGAACAATTTTCGTTGTCCCCCTGCAATTGGTGGCCTAGAAAGTTGGGTAGCACGTGTTGGAGGTTTAAGAGGTTGGGTATCATTTCGAAGATGTTCGACGGGTGTTGTGGGTAGAGGATTCGGTCCAAAACGGCTTGTGGCGTCGGTCAAGATCGATCTCGGCAGGCGGGTCTCAAGAAAGGTGTCTCGGCATGACGGGCCTCGTCTGACGGGCGTGTAATGTCAAGCAGGGCATCGGGCGAGAGAGCGAGAATTCTCGGCAGATGAAGGAGTCTCCGCGAGGGTGTTTTCTCATGTGGGTTGGTGATGGGTTTCATGAGGCGGGCGGGATGGGACGCCTACCTGCCGAGATTTCTCGGCAGGGTGCGTCGAGTAGGTGCTGAGCGAAGGGTTTTGAGAGATCCGCCGAGATTTCTACAGGGCAGGACGCCCGCGCGAGATTTCTCGGAAAGGCGGTGGCGAGATTTCTGAAGGAGGCGAGGTGTGCGAGAATGCACATGGAGCGATGGTTGACTGACGGTCTCGGCGGTCGAGGAAGGGGTCGGTGGTGGCCGAGCTCCACTTGTGTGTGTTGGCGGACGATCTCGGCATTTGCCGAAGGTTCGCCGATTTCAAAAACTTGAGTGCTATTAGAGGAATCAAAGTGGATATGAGTATTTAATGCCTCAAATTTATTTCTAGTCTCAATCCCACTTGAGATGGGTGGAGTCCGAATTTCTTTGTTTTTCTTGGGGCGGGAAACACTTCTCCTCCTCCATTCGGTTCTTGGGGCAGGTGTCTTAGATGCTCGGCCACGTATAGGTTGACGAGGTCTAGGATCTCTTCCTCTTGCTCGTTGCCAAGTATCGTTCCCTGCATGGTTAGATGTTGCACGTGGAGGGTTCGGCATCCCACGTGCTCTAGACATATTCGCACAGTTTGATTCCAAGTGTCCCAATTTATGACACATTTTGCACATTTTAGGATAAAATCGAATTTAATATATTGCAAAACGTGTTGCCGGGTGTGCAATTGCAGATTAACAAATTCCCAGGTTCACGACAGCATCTACTAACACATGAAATCTAGGTCCATCTAAGTTGTTCTTAGCAATTGTTCTATAATCGACCTCAACGGGATCTCCTAGCAAAGATGCAATTTTCCTATAGATTGGGATTCCATAGTTCAAGAGGCAAATTGGCAACGAAGCCCACACAGAAATTTGAAATCAGGAGCGTAGTCAAACCTAAACTCTACAGGCATATGTAAAGGATAAGAGGAATACCGAACACCGCATATGGTCCTGAATTTCGAACATGTTCCATATCCTCATCCTTTTCAAATCTGAACGCAATCCAACCATTCGGATGATAAGAGATTTTCGTTGTTTTTTTCCATCCCAATGTTAGCCGTTGTGTTGCTTCTTTGCCGGGGAATCGTCCTGCAAAAAATCCTAGCAAAGAAAAACCCCACCCTTTCGAAATAGGGGTGTAATCATTAGACTCAAGAGATAAAACGCCATTGACAATACTTACCTCGAATTTGGCTAAGGCAAGGTCCGTCTTTCTCACGGGCGTCGGATTTGAAAAATTCCCCGCATTTCTTAGCCATGGCGATTGATCGAGTGGTCGAGTGCCTACAGGTCGGGCATCTTCTTGTGGCCGTGAGCTCTCGGCAGCCTCATGAATTTTTTCATGTCGAGCATCCATCGGGTCCTCAAGTGGCGCCGTCGTTTCAGTATGTGTGCCCTGCTCGTCAGCTGGCAGGTGATGTGCCCTCGCGGTCATACGCTGTTCACCACGCGGGCTTATAGTGTCGCAAGGTTACGGCGGCGGCGCCGCACGCTCGACACCAGGCGGGGGAATTCCTCGGCAGCAATATGTGCCGAGCGCGGTAATGCTTGCTCCGCATTTCTCGGCCGTGGCGCGGATGCCTGATCCTGGTGGGCCGCAACTGGTGACTCGGTCGGAGGAGTGTGGCCCAGTACGTGGGCTCTCATAATTTGGGCTCGGTCTTCCAAGTCACACATGGGCTCGGTGTTTTTCAAACGCCCTAGCCCACGTACGAATAGCCCATTGGCTTCATCAATTGTGGCCCCTCTTGTCAATAGAAAAGTCCAATAACCCATGGCCCAAAGGCCCACAACACACGGCTACTAACAAATAAGGAATGCGGCAAATTATATGGCAGATATAAAGTTTCCAAATGTGATTGCATGCGCTATGGAAGTAAATCAGCCGCAAAAGAAACTTTCCAAATAATATCAATCATGCAAGGAAAACTTTCCAAACAATATTAACACGCATGGAAAGTTACCAAAAACGGAAAAAGGAAACTTAGGGCAAAAACGCACACAAGGAAAGTTCCTTGTATGCGTCTAACCTGGTGATGGTGGCGCCGCACGAAGTAGATGGTCGGACGGTGGTGGTACGGTGGTAGGCGGTGGTCGGCGATATTTTCCGGCGAGAATTATTCGTCTTGATTTTCCGATTTCTCGGCAGATTCAGGCGCACACGCACGTAGCCTGGCGCGCGGCTTACAACACTCGGCCTTCCGGTAACGAATAGGAAAAACAAGCAGCCTAACGGCGTACCAAATTTTCCGGCGACAACTTGCGAAACAAAAAACCACTACGACAAACACCAAAACACAATTAGATAATAACAATAAGTATGATAAAGTGTTTGCCTGAATTGTAGCGGTTTTGCACGGTTAGAATGTCCGGTTGAAGTGCCGGAGAGTAACAAACAGTCGACGGTGTAAATGAAATTCCGATGAGAATGGTGTTGAAACTCCCCAAAAACAATCGGTAGAACAGCTTAGGAAGTTGCGACACGAAGAATCACGGTTGAAAAAGCTTGACACGATGACCGAAACTCCCCGTGAGGTGGTCGCCGGCAACGAGAAGACGCAAGGTGCTAGCGTAAATCCTAGAGAGAATTTTCGCTAGAGAGAGAACTCAAACCTTGTTTTTTTTTTTTTTTTTTTGCAGAATGTACGTACACAAAATGCAAGCTCAAATAATTGATTACCGTTAATACCTTACTAAGTTTGACTAAGCTTATTTTAGAAAGTTTATAAGCTCCAACAACTTATAAGTTGTTTTAAGAATTTATAAGATATGGTGTATTAAGAGTTTATAAGATGCTAAAGTTTTTGGATAGCAAGTGTAAACATGGAAATAAGAAAGTATATCAGGATCATTTTTGTAGTTATGTTATAACTTATAAGATCATTAAAAAATAAGTTAGGTTTTGAACTTTTTTTTAATAAAGCTTATAAGCTCTTGAAACTATTTTGAAAACTTATGTTTTCTAACAACTTAATTTATCGAACACATTGATTGAAACATTTATGTTCTCGAACAACTTATAAACTGTTATAAAGAGCTTATAAGCTCAGCCAAACACCCCCTAAATTCTATTGTCTTAGCATAGCAATAATACTCCACTGTCTTTCAAGAGAAAGAAAGATAAAAGGGTAGGATTTTCAGCTTGAAAAAATCACATTGTGAGATTTTCTCCCTAACATGGTATCAATTTAAAAAACGTTAACGAAATCAGAAGTCATGACCTTTCAGTGACGGAATTAGGTCATGGATTTCAAGGTCGAACAGACAACGAAGCAAAGATTAACTGCAGCCAAGACTGCTCACTCGACAAGCACAGCACGGAAACCACTCATCTTATCGCATTCCCTCTTCTTCTCCTACAATAATAGAATAATTCATATCCATATACAATATTGCAGATTAAAAAATTCATCCAAAAAATAAAAATGAAAGAATAAAAGGAGCGAAATAAAATTGGAAGAAAACACAAGATTTCGTAAGGGCAATGAATGTAGGATTGATTCAGCAGATTTATAGAGTAGCGGAAGAATCGGGCGTATTCGGCACGTGTGACGTATCCAGCTCCCGTCTTGATTAACTGATGCCCTCACACGTGTGAAGAGGCTTTGACCGACGGATGAGAGGGCAGCATAAGCAGATCATGGATTCTAGGTGGGCGATTAACGCATGCACTCAGAGATATACAGTCACCGACTTAATTATGAAACTACATCTGGATGTATGAGAACAACTTAATTTAATTAGAGCGGATGTACTGTGTATCTGGAAGCACCAAGCACTACAAATTTAATCAATATACACAAAAACTTATGTACGACTATTTGATCGGTCAAGATTAATTAAACAGGTCAAATATTGAATTCAAATGATAAATTTATATTTTTGATGTTATTTTATAATATTTAAATCTGAATCTTGATTCGTATGATGAAATTTGACCCATCGGTTAGAATTGTACAAGTGAACAAACTCCTTTGTGATAAATGCACCCACATTTGAGACAATTATTTGATTAATGAATTAAACTTAAATTCTTTTTTTTAATAATCACACTTGAAAAAATCATATTCTACCTGAGAAGTCAAAAATACCAACTCACCACTAGGATGGCGATGGATTGAGTACCCAAGCATCAATCATTTTCTAAATCTAAACCCATTTAAATTTTGTATACTCATACCCTCACAAACCCGTTTAATACAATAACTTTTCGATACAAATACTCATTCCATACCCGTAGGGTAATACTCACAAATTACTCACCTAAACCCGTTCAAATTTATAAAATATTTTATAGTCAAATATGAGTGTTATAATGTTGGATAATGGATATACGTCTCAAGAAAAATTGAACACTACAAAGTAAACATTAATAATAATAATAATAATAATAATAATAATAATAATAATAATAATAATAATAATAATAATAATAATAATAATTATTATTATTATTATTATTATTATTATTATTATTATTATTATTATTATCATCATAATTAAATAATTGACTAAAACTAAATTTCAAATATAACATAAAAACTAAACAGTCTAACGTTAATACTCTCTCTATCCTATTTAATATCACATTTTCTTTTTTGGGTTGCCCATTATAAATATCTCATTCACGTTAATACTCTCTCTATCCTATTTAATATCACATTTTCCTTTTTGGGTTGCCCATTATAAATATCTCATTCTATTTTAAAAAATAAGTATACATTCAAATGGTGTGGGGCGCACTCATTTTTTACTACTTTATAAATTTCTCCTAAATACCCGTGCTCAAAAGAAACGTGACACTTTAAATGAGACGGATGGAATATGACATATCTAAAATAATATTCCAAATCATTAATATATATATATATATATATATATATATATATATTATATATATAGTTTGGTTCAAATGAGAATTATTCTTATCCTAAAAACTAAGAACCAAATGAATTCGTTATGAAAGTTGATGAATCCGTTGAGAACTTAATGAATTCAACAATTGAATTTTTCACCCTGGTTCGAATCCCATTAGGGACGAAAATTTTATTTTTGGATTGATAACTTTCCAATGGATTCATCAAATTTCACCGTGAATTTATCATTTTCGGTTCTCACATTCTCACATAAAATGGTTCTCACGTTAACCCTCCTATATATATATATATATATATATATATATATATATATATATATATATATATATATATAGAAGAGGGTTAACGTGAGAATCATTTTATCGTGAAATGTGAGAACCAAAAATGATGAATTTTGAGTGAAAGTTGATGAATCCGCTAGAAAAGTTATGAATTAAAAAATAGAATTTTCACATCTCATGGATTCGAACCCTAGATGAAAATTCTGAATTTTTGGATTCAAGATTTTTCCAGCGAATGCATTAACTATATGGCTAATTCATTTTGTTTATACTAAATTTTCATGGTTCTTAGTTCTTATGTTAAAATAATTTTATTTGAACTTCTCTCTCTCTCTCTATATATATATATATATATATATATATATATATATATATATATATATTGGTTATCGGTGGATACTCCTTATAATATAAATATGTAGACAAATATCAACCATTGATAAATCAATATTAACATAAATAAATGAAAACAAATCATGTTCATTAGATTTGAAAATCTAATTGTTATTTTTAACTGTGCATCTGAATTAGTTATATGTATATTTCTGCATATAATTGTGCATCTTCGTCATAATTTATGAATTGAATCTAAAGCATTCATATTGATTTATCAAGGATTGATATTTGTTCTCATGTTTAAACTATAAGGAGTGTCTATACGATAATCAATCTCTCTATATATATATATAAATAGCTAAGATATTCAAACTTCTAAAATTTCTCAGTCGATCTTCTCATCATATA
The DNA here is from genome assembly GCA_036937905.1 of Salvia rosmarinus. Lineage (NCBI taxonomy): Eukaryota > Viridiplantae > Streptophyta > Magnoliopsida > Lamiales > Lamiaceae > Salvia > Salvia rosmarinus. The sequence continues at coordinate 26,054,338 of CM072822.1, read as the reverse complement.
ATCTTTTCAAAGTAGAATAGAAAAAAAATAATTATAATAAATATAAAAATATTATTAAAAAATACAAAATAAATACTTTATAAAAAAGTCAATCATAATTATAAAAAGCTTGTCTAAAGTTAAAATAATTTAGTTATTAGTTAGTTTTGAATTATAATATTAATATTATATCGGGTTAAGGTAATGAGTATTCATTGTTAATTTTCCAAATCCAACTCAAACCTATCACGTATACTAGTTCCATTATCCTTATTCACTTCAAACTCGTTTCATATTTATTCAAACTCGTCCTATTAAGATTTGATAAAGACAAGTAACCACAAAATTTTGATCCGCTACAATCCCTACACACCACTAACCCTCCCCAGGGAGCGAAATTAAACTAATTTTGAACACAAATAAATATGTACATAACCTTAGTAATCTGACAATTTTATATGTTTACATTTTTTCCTTTTTAAGTAACATCCAACTCGAACTATGTAAATATGAAATATGTGTTCCAGATTCAAATCAAGAGCTACTGTGAAGAAAAGTAGCTTTTATTAATCAATCTTGGGATGTGTGCGGAATATTCGGGGCGGAGGAATGTGAAAAGAATATTAATTTGGTGAGAAAAATGAATAATCCATTGAACGGAAGAGGCCAATAAAGGAAAGTGCGGGGACAAGAAAAAGTTTTCGTCATACCAGGGGAGGTGTTATTATTAACTTATTATTATATGACAAAAGTGACAACCTCACACAAAAAGTTAGAATAAAAACTAAAAATGAAATAAAGATAAATAAATAAAAATTGGTGGCCTTACATTGATCACATGTAAAGGTCTCCCATCTAACACCATTTGAGTCTCACCTACAACCACAATTCGTTTTGCCAATGCTCTCGAGTGGGTAAGTATACTAATATACTTGCGAGTTTTAGCGATGATAATATTTCATATTATAGCTGGATTGAATTGATCTTGGAAGTCAAAGTTATTTAGTATTATTAATAGTAGTGCGTAACCTGTTGAAGTCGAGGAATCATTTACATTATGTTTATGATTATAATAACTGAAACAATTTTTATATCAGGGTTATGCATTTGATTCTGATATGTAGAAGTTAAATTTTGTCGAGTTTTTACGAGAATTTTTTACCTTGTCATTTATAAGTAGAATTTTTAAGAAAAAAAATGCATATTTGGTTAAGATTCAATCACCTTAAATTATTGACTAGAGTTCACTCACCTAGAATCGTTGGTTGTATTAAAACATAATGATGAACCGAAATGATGAGCCTAATATTCAACTACTTCGTCTAAAATGTATATACCCGTAGCCATTCTAAACACGATTAAAATTAATTTTAATACTTATTCTTGTCTCAAATACATAAAATATTACTTGTAAGTTGCCCGAACTTGTCTGTATTTATAAGTATAAACAATAATTAATTATCCATCTAAATAATAATTCGAATATTACAAAGTAAATATTAATAATAAAATAGAACATATAACAAAAGATTAAAACCTAAAAAAAAAATCCACGTAGACATGTCAATTAATATTCATACCCGTTTAGAATTTATATACTCATTATTTGTCCCAAATCCGATTTAAAAAGTTATTTTACTCACGTTTTTGTCTCAAGCATGTATAGCAATTTACTAATTATTCAAATCCGTTTAGACCTACAAAATATCTAAATATTTACAATAATTGGTTACCTATATCAATAAAACTCGAACATTGCAAAAAATATTGATAATAAATAGTATAAATATACGCTAAATACCCATTTTTGTTTCACACATGTATAATAATATTCGCTAATTACTCAAACCTGTTAGGATTTATAAATATAAGTACTTACAATAATTGATTATCCGTCGCAATTATAAAGTTAAGATTTATAATAAATAGTAAAAAAAGAATGAAAGGTTAAAAAGAATAGAGAAATTCCATGTAGACATGTTTATAAATGTTTAGATCCATCTAGAATGTATATATCCGTATCCATCCCAAATTTGATCAAATAACCGAACCAATTTAATTTTATAATATAAGTTTTTACAATAATTAGTTATCCATTTTATTAAAACTTGAACATTGAAAAGTAAATATTAATAATAAAAACAAAAATAATAATAAAATATTAAATCTATAAAAATTCCACGTAGACATGTCTATCGATTTCTGCACCCATTTACAATTTAGGGCTAATATTCAAATATGACACCAAAATTATTTTGGTGGACAAGTATAGCCTTATTATCTAATGGCTACGTAATACAAAACAACATTGTTTTGTTTTAAGTGATAAGAATTAACGGTAACAATAATAGTTGTTAATCCACATCATGTTTTTTAATTTTGATTTTGTTAGATAACCAGACTATATTTTTACAGCAACAAAGCAATTTTTCAGACCATATTTGAATATCTTAGTATGTCATACAATAACGCACTCAGTACACAAACAAAAGTCATGCCATATTTGAATATTTACCATATGATTTATATTCATAAATATCTCAAATCTGATTAAAAATGATCTTACTACATGTTTTTGTTTCATTCTTGTATAGTAATATTTGTTATCTGAATTTATTTAAATTTATAAAATATCTAAATAACAAAGTATATATTGTTTCAATAATTTGTTATTCTCTCAATAAAAAAATTGAGCATTACTATTATTCTAAAAAGAATTATTTGGCCAAATTAAATTGTTACTATTTATTTGACTATACTTGAAAAAACTACTTCTTTCAATTTAGATTGAATAAAATTATTTAATTACACCTTAATATCAAATAGAAGGAACTATTTGTTTCGATTATTTTGAAATTGAATAACTTTTTTCCTAGCTAGAGTTGTGATAATTTTGTATAATTTTATTTAGGTTTTGAATTGGTGAAATAACATGGAAAAACAATGTGATATTCACATTGTATCATTTTATTTAGATTTTTAACTTGTGAAGTCTAATGAATAATCAGTGTGAGCTTCAAAATTTATTTAAAAAATCATACAAAAAATATTGTTTCATTTATATATTTTCAGCTTGTGAAGTATCATGAAAAATCAACATGGAATTCAAATTGTATTGTTCTATATGATTTTTGATTTCCGAAGTGTCATAAAAAAGTCGATGTGGTATTTAAAATTTATTTTTTAAAAACATTAGTTGTACAAAATATATCATTTTATTTAGATTATGTATTGGTAAAGTTCTCATGAAAAATTAGATTAAATAAACTTTTTATCTGACTAAATTTATTCGACTAAATCAAATTGGTAGTGCGGTTCGATTGATATTAATCTCAACCACTCTTCCAATTTAATGTATATTTCTGTTTGAGAGAATAGATATATCCTTATATATACATTTCCATTTGGTGAAGTCTAATGAAAATAAACATGAGATTCAAATATATATATATATATATAGGGGTTGGTTATAGGGAGAACCACCTCTAAGATAAGAAATAAGAACTTATAATAACCCTTGATTTCATCTAATCTAATGTTCCATATTTAATTTGTACATAATGCAAATTTTTCATTTTTGTGCTATCTTTATGCAATAAAAGACGTTAGGGATATAAAAGTCTATATAAAAACACTATAACCTCGCACCAACCAACCCCTAAACCGACGCAAAGATAACAATGCACTTTTCATCTCACTAATTAAATGTCATTCTCTCTCTCTTCTCTTCACTATTAGAAAATCAATATCACATTCTCTTTTTTTCTTTAATCTCGAAAAATCTGCAAATTCAATTCTGATTTTCACACACAAATGGAACACATATTTTCTTTTCACATAAATTAATTTTATCACTAATATCTTGGTGAAAAATCTCGATCATATATATCTTGAAAATCGAACCCATTTCACATCGATGTGGAGGTATTTTTTATGTTCTGATTTCATTACTAGCCAAGGTAAATATTGTGCAGTGAAGAACGTAAAATTTCTGTGTGAGCAAAAAAGTAAGGCTTCTGATTTCAACGTAAGTCATGCGAAAACCTATATATTTTGTGCATCAAAACTCGATTAGAATTAGGGTATATGTGCAAATCCAACTCTTAAAAACCATTTGTCGATGTTTCACCTTATTTTTGTGCATCACAACTTGATTACTTTCTTTGTTAATTGCGAAATGATGTTATGTAATATCCCGCAGTTTTAATGCTTAATTACGATAATATAGATCGTAATTTAGGGTTTAGTGTAACAGCCTCTAAATCCTTAGTACGATTTAGCAGGGATTATTACTCTAAACAGGGATGAATAAATTGGGAGACCATTTAACATTAAACGTAATACATATATCAAGTATGTTTTGGACTTTACTATATAACTTATGTTCTTGCAATGGAAAACATGTGATATGTACATATGACGATGTACTATCAAGGTATAACTCTCAACGACAACCTTCCTATTGCTCAACACTCGCCCATCTCATCACTCACTCAATCGCACATTTAAAACAATATGCGGTGAGTACAAATAATGCACTCGGTGGACTTATGCCAAAACATTTTATCATCTTTTAATTACTCGCTTCATCATGGTAAGACACAAGGGTTTTGATTAAAAGGCCTTGAGCTTACTAAACTTCTTCATCATTTTCATAAACATTCGCCTACTGCAGACATTTTCCTTGTATGTATGATCCATATCCTTCATTTCATCATAACATTAACATTTACGCCGTAGAAGGAGGCCTCCTCTACGTCACGTGACCGATCGTGAATTGTCCTTACAGACACAATCACCATTAGGTGTACATGTTAATCCTAGCTGTATATAAGCCTTCCCAAGATAGATCCGATATCGATTTCATTCATAAGTTGGGAGCGACCCAACAACATTCATCATTCATTCATTCATAGATAGGATACATACATAAAACATAAATATTTTGGGTAGGTAATTTCATCATCATTTCATAATCATTTCTCAAAAGAAAGCATCATAAATAATTACTTTTCATTTCGAAGAAAGCATCATAAATAATTACTTTTCATTTCGAAGAAAGCATCATAAATAGAGCATTTTATCCTTGAGGATAAGAAAAGAAAAGCCACCTGGTACGTAAGCTTTATTAATTTGTTTTTCTTCTATGTCAACGATCGCATCCGCGTCTCACCTTTACGTAAAAACGAATTCAGTACGTTTGTCACGTTTTTCGAGATTTTCAAAGTTTAGAATAAACTTTGATAATTTATACTAATATAATTTGAATTCCTTAACGAATTCAATACGCCGTTCAATCGCATATCTAAACTAAACAGTTCTCGTACTTCGATAGAGACGAGATATGTTCAACTATTTCATTTTAACCTTTTAGGTTAAATGTTCAACGTATTCTAATGTTTTTCGATATAAAGATTTCAATTATGAAATCTTTTCTCACCAACGAGATTTCCTTATATAATTAATACGTTTTTCACGTATTAGCGTATTTATCGAACGTATTTCATACGTTAATTTCAAAAGTCAATAATTTTGACTTTTCTTTATGAATTCTTTACTAATTCATTTATTTAATATCTAATTTCCATATAAATCGACTTCCAATCGATTTCTTTTCATAAAGCCTTAATTCTCAATTTTTCACGCAAATCGATAAACTTTATTAATATTTTTCTTAAATATTAATCAACTTATTCATTTAACATTATTTTTCATTTCTAACGTTATTTAATATAACGTTTCATCGTAAACATAGTATATTATGTTTATAAAATTTCATAAATTCTTAATATGTCTAAAATAATTTCTAGACATATAATGTATTATTTTTCATGATATTAAGGATTTAAAATTCTTAATATAAGCTTATCAACTCTCGGCCCTTAAGCTCTTATTTTCATTCTTCTTCCAAAAATTCTTCTAAATTCATATAGTGTACTATTTTATCATAGTATCACTAATATGAATTAACATTAGCTATAGGAAAAATTTGGCATCACCTTCCTACACTAAAATAGGTTCGGCCTTCACACTTTAATTCACCAAACATTTTTCTAAAATCCTAGAAAATTACACAATGCTTATATGCTATCATGTAACACTAATACATCATAACATTTACTAAAATCAACTAAATCATTCTTAAACCATGCTTGAAAGCTCACGGTCACCTTGAAAATTTTGAGCATTCAATCTTCAAAAATTCTAGTAAAATCATGTAGTACATAATTAATGTCCTAGATCAACAATATGCTAAAACATTTCTTAAATAAAAATTGTACATTAACATATAATTTCTTCAAATTTTTGGCACAAACATAGATACTTCATATGATTTTCAAAAATTTCCAAATAATCACTATAAGCTTCTTGGCTATCATATATCATTAATCCATCATCAATTTAAGTCTAGTAATTGTCGATCATCATAGAAAATCATAACATGCTTAGGCCTTAGATCCAATATAATACATATGCTTATTATTACATACTAAGCATATTTAACGAACAATAACATGATTAGCATAATTTCTTTGTCACGACCCGACTATTTAATTACTTAATTAACCAAATAATCAGGCCGTGACTGGTTTAATAGTCGATAATCTTTAATAACAATCGATTTTAGAAATAGGTTTTGAAAAAAAAACAAGCAAAGATAACGCTTGAAAATGAAATAAGCCAACCTGCACTCGAGAATATCCAACAACAATACAAATGAGAACACAACCTCAAATACATACATAAGAGTTTTCAAAAATATTTACAAGTTATCAAAAGTATGGTTTCACGCTTCAAGGTTAACAATGGAAGACTAATGAATGTCATGTATGAAGACATGACACTCGGCCAAAGTAGTTCACAAGAAGAAAACAAAATAACTATTCAGCTTTCGGTCCTGTGCCACGCCTTCCATGCTCAACCCGCAACATAAAACACTTATCGCGTGAGTACTAGAAGACTCGGTGAGTAAATGCCAACATAAATTTTCAAAACTTATGATTTCGCTCAAGTGAGCATCTCTTTCAAATAACTTTTAGAAAACTGTAGTTTGTTTATTCATAGAAAATTTATAATCATAACATATCACCACACTTTATTTTGAAACATACCGATCACATACCCGAGTTGGTCCCAAAGGATCACAACCACACCATACCCTCATCTACGCCATACGGTAAAGGGAAGTAGGCCTCCCCCAAGACCATGGCCGGCCTACATGAGCAAGCTCACGACCATCTACCCGCACAAGATTAACATCTTCCTACCGCAGATAGGTAAATCGTCATACCCACAATGTGGTAAAACATTCATTTTCAACATATTCATCATGTGGTGATTGAAAGTAATTTCATAATAAAACAAGTTCAAGCATAATATAAGTTCTTTTGCTCAACATAACTTTGAGAGGCATTACCCACCTCGTGACGCTCAATCCAACAACTTCGCTTCTTCTTCCTTTACTTCTGCTTCCTCATAGATCCTTAGAACATAAAGATTATGATAAATCTTTAGTAATCTTCCTTTCTAATTTAGATATAGGTTAGCAACTATCAATTAACATATAACTTGTTTTACTAACGCCTAATTCTACCGAAATTTCGTGAGTAACGCTTAGAATAGTATAGCCCAAATAAACCAAACTACACCAATATCATCCCAAACTCCTCAATATCATCATTATACCATCAAACATACACTTAAGAACCTTATACATGAGTAATATCATGAAATTTAACATTAATCGCCTAAGGCGATTTTACTCGATATATATACATTTCAATATTTTGAATATCTACAACCCATTAAACGTCAAATATCATATAATTATACTCAATTAACATTAAAATCACAATTTCATGATTCATTCAATCATAGATCAATTATATCACCTATAAGTACAACTTGAGTTTAAACTTTAATTTTCTAACTTTTGATACCTATGTTCAAAAATTTCCATAAATTCTATTTAAGCCTTATTTTATCATAGATCTCATATATCAATTCAAATCCATCAAATAAAATCAAGAAATCATAGTTCCTAATGTCCCTTCATTTTCGAAATTTTGAAAATAATGCATATGATTAAATTAAATTCTATAAATTCATTTTATACATTATTTATATCTCTAAACATAATTATAATGTCAAATTAATCAAATAAAATCAAAATCATCAAGTTAATATCATATGCCATTTTCAAATTTTCAAGGATTAAACAAACATAGCTTAACTTTTAATTTCTTCATTTATATGATGTTTATAATCATCTCTAAACATATATTCAAGCTTAATTCATTCATATCATAACATATGAATCATATCCAAATTTTAGGTTTAGGTTAGATTCTTAAATTTTAAATTTCATGAATTTAAACAAATTAAATCCATAACACATGTTAATCTAACTCCTTAAACATAATTAAATCAATACATATAACAAAATTTAACAAATCAACCCTAATCCTAATCTTTAAAATTTTCAAAATTGCTAAACATTCAAACATAAAATTCATCAATTTAATTAATGAAAACTTTGCATAAATGAAGTAATTACCTTGCTAGAACAATTTCTCTTTAATTCCCAAGTCTAATTATGTATTAAAAGTGAAGATAAAATTTTATGTGTAAGTGTGTGTGTGTCGTGTGTTTTCAAAAGAAAATGGGGAAGAAGATGATTTATTTCTTATGTTGTAATTCTAGAAGTTGAATTTTAATTTAATGTACATTTATTCAAAATTTCAAGGTAATTATTCACTTATTTCAATAACTTTATATTTGCACCTCTAAATTTACTAAGTTCCATACTTTATGTTAATTAAATAAATAAAATTCTATCTTTGATAATTATAAAGTATGATACAACTTATATTCATAATTAAATTTAGATCCATATAGCATAATTTAAATCACTTTATTTAATAAATTCAATTCATTTCAATAATACTTAAATTTTCAAAATTACATAAATAAATTCTTTAATCATTAGTTATTGCTAAAATAAATTTATTCACCTAAATTAATAATTTGAATAATAATTCCTTTCATTTTATAATAAAATATTCATATAAAAAATAATTAAGGCATTTTATAACTTATTCTCGGATAAATAGCATTTTTCATACAAGCATATACTAATAAATCAATTATCTCACATAATTAACTTTATCACAATTAAACTCATTTCTAATAATTTCTACATTTTTCGATTCCATATATTCAAATCTTAAATTAATCGAGTCATACCGATTAATATTTCACTATATTAAATTTTATGAATTCTTAAGGCTTAAATAGCTCTTAAGCCTTTAATAATACTTAATTAAACTTTAATAATCACTATAAAATTTTCGGCTACTACATTCTTTCACAAGAACACATGCTCCAACATTAAAATCAAACGGTTGGATAATTAAAATTCTAGTGTATAATTGAAGCCTGCTCGATTTCTAACCTTTAATCGGCGATTAATTGTGCAAGCTTTATGTATCAAGGTTTGGTGATTGAAAATGCAAGAACTCTCAAGGTGTTCTCTTAGAAGCTCACGGTAGTCTTTTCTTTTGGGAGAAGTGAATGAGTTTGTTCTTGGTTTTAACAAGGACTTAAGTATCTAAGTGAAAAGAATTAAAGCTTTGTAAAATCATACAAAACTCATGCCTTCTCTCACTCTTGGTCACCACAATAAAATTTTGGAACCTATTCCAATTATAGCTTTGTGACTTTAAGAAAGACCTTGTCGCCTATTTCAAACTTCAATTGCATGCGGCGATGATCAAGATAGACTTTTGTCGGTCTTGAGCTTCTTTCATTCTTTGTCATATCATCGTCGACAATTTGAACCATTTCTTCAACGGCTTCAGGCCAAGAATCTTCGTTCTCCCACTTCATCCCAATACGAGGTGATCCGCATTTCTTGCCATAAAGTGCTTCGTGAGGGCCATGCCGATTGTAACTTGATAACTGTTGTTGTAAGCAAATTCGATCAATGGTAGAACTTGTTCCCATTGGTCTCCTCGATCAAGCACCACAGTTCTGAGCATATCTTCGAGGGTTTGAATTGTTCTCTCGGTCTGACCGTCTGTTTGAGGATGAAAAGCGGTACTAAAATTTAATCGAGTACCCAATTCTTTTTGAAAAGTAGTCCAGAACCGAGAGGTGAATTTGGCATCACGATCTGAGGTGATTGAGATCGGCACTCCATGTAACCTAACAATTTCCCGAACATAAATCTGTGCCAACTTATCTCGCTCCATACGCTATCGAATTGAATGAAATGAGCGCTCTTGGTTAATCGATCAATGATTACCCATATGGCCGATTTCCTCGCCTGACTTGGGTAAACCAATTACAAAATCCATAGCGATGTGATCCCATTTCCATTCGTGCACTTCAAGAGGTCAGAACTTTCCGTATGGTCTTTGATGTAAAGCTTTTACTTGTTGGCACGCTAAACACTTTTCGACGTAGGAGGCAATGTCTTGTTTCATCCCACCACACGAACTTTTGTTTAAGATCCCGTACATCTTCGTATTCGGATGTGCAGCGATGGAACCTTATGAGCTTCATTCATAATTTCATTTTTCACTCAGATCGTTAGGTACGTATATGCGATTACCAAACATAATCTCATTATCTCCACTTCATGATATTCGGAAAATTTTCCATTCGAATCTTTGCTCGCAGAGTTTCGAGTTGTTTATCTTTTCTTTGCGCTCAATAATACGAGCTCAAACCGAAGTACCATCAATGACGCTACAATTCCTTGAATATTTCGGGAGGTAACACGGTTTCCGACCATTCTCTCGAACTCTTTAATAATTCTCCTTGGTCCGTTAAAAGAGTTCCTAATCTTTCCTGAATTTTCCTACTCGGGCGTCTCATGACGACGCTGGCTTTTCCCGGATGATACTTAATTTCACAATATAATCCTCGACCAACTCGAGCCATCTTCGTTGTCGATATTCGCATCTTTTTTCAAAGAAATACTTCAAACTTTGTGATCCGTGAAGATCTCACATCTTGATCCGTATAAATAATGTCTCCAGATTTTAAAGCACGAACCATCACGCGAGTTCCGATCGTGAGTGGATAGTTGTGTTCGTGAATCTTCAAGTGTCGTGAAGCGATGCGACAACCTTCCTTCTTGCATTAAAACGCATCCAATTCCATTTCTCGACGATCAGTATATATGGTATAATCTTTCTCGGATCGTATTGTTAAGATAGGGCGTTGGTCGCCTTTTCTTTGAGTTCTTGAAAACGGTCTTCGCATTCGAGTCCATCAAATTTTATCCCTTCTTCAAGATTCGTCATTGGTTTAGCAATTTTAGAAAATCTCTCGATAAATCTTCTATAGTACCCGCTAAACCCGTAAAACTACTTAATCTCATTTGGAGTCGAGGTGACTTCCACTCTCGAATCGCTGACTTTGGTGGTCCACTTTAATTCCTTCCACGAAACTATATGCCCTAAGAAATTTACTTTTCACCAAAAATCACACTTGTCAACTCGCATATAATCTTTGTGCCCTTAGCTTTTCTAATACAATTCTCAAATGCTCCTCGTGTTCTTGTTCGCTTTTGAATAGATTAAAATATCATCGATAAACACTAATACGAATTTATCGAGATATTCATGGAATACACGATTCATGAGATCCATGAACACACTGGAGCATTGGTTAGTCCAAACGGCATTACTACAAATTCCGTAGTGTCCGTATCGGGTCCTAAAAGCGGTTTTCGGTATATCCTCGGGTTTTATCTTCACTTGATGGTAACCCGATCTTAGATCGATTTTCGAAAATACCTTTGCTCCTTTCAATTGGTCGAACAAGTCGTCAATTCGAGGAAGCGGATATTTATTCTTCAATGTCACCTTGTTCAATTCTCGATAGTCGATGCACATTCTTAAGGTGCCGTCCTTCTTTTTGACGAATAACACTGGTGCTCCCCAGGGTGACGCGCTTGGTCGAATAAATCCTAAATCCAAAAGTTCCTGTAATTGGACTTTCAATTCTTGCAATTCTTTAGGAGCCATCCGACGGTGCTTTGAAATCGCGCGGATCCCGCTCAAGATCGATCGCGAAATCCAATTGTCGATCTGGCGGTATACCGGGTAATTTTTCTGGAAATACGTCTGGATATTCTCGAACAACCGGCACATTCTCAATCTTCCTATCCTTCTTGTTATCATTGCTTAAGCATACGAGATAAGCACGATTTTCATTACATCTTATTAACCTTTCGCTCGCAAGGTGATATCACAGTATCCTTCTTCTTCTCGTCGATCCCATAAAAGCACGCGGGTTCTTTTCCGTGGTTGAAATGCGATTTCGTTGTTCACAACGAATCGCTATGTAAATTCTCCGCTAACCAATCCATACCCAAGATAATATCTACGTCCCACATGCATAAGAGGCGAATGATTCGCCTTTTAATCAAGTGATCCTAACTCAAATTCTAAGTTAGGACATACTTTATCAACTCATCGTCGCCCACCCATCGGAGTAAGTACTTTGAAACCTACTTCGATGATTCTACGGAAGTTCAAGATTATCTACGCATGCGGTAGAAATGAAAGAACGCGATGCTCCGTGATCAAACAAAACTATAACAGTACACCTTTAACAGGCCATACCGCCGATCCCGCATTTTTCTCGATTGTTTCGCTTCAAAGCATACCGCTGATGTTGGGTTGAACTTGTAGAGATTGAGATGTCGCCGTTGTCAAGTCTCGCGGTCGCAATCACCGGTGGTGAAGGAAGTTGATAGCGAGGGGTTGTGGATATCCCGTCATTGCTTTCACAACCGAACGGTCGCTAAGATTTTCCTCTTTCTCCTCTCCCGCCACATTCTCGTCTGTATGGACAAAGCAGAAAAGTGGCCGCATCTTGTCCACACGAGTAGCAAGTGTTACTCCCACTCCGACATAAACCGAAATGTGTACGGTTGCACTGAGGGCACATGGGTGGTCTTATCTGATTCGGAGGAAAGAGTGGTTGTCCAGTAGTCGGTGGTCGAAATGATTTCGACGCCATAGGTCCTCGCCTCAAACGGTCTTTTACTCAATTTCCTCGTATCTCCATTTTCTTTTTCCTTTATATTTTTGTTCCATTTGGGAGGATTTTGTTGGTACAATTCCTTGTGGTACGCCAACATTAGTCTCAAGAAGATTCTTTTCACTTGAATCTTCATTTCCATGTCCAACGACGGTAAGAGTTTCTGCGAAGACATGGGTGGTTGAGCGCTAAAATAATTCGGATTTCGTGTCGAATCCGTAACGAAACATCTCACCCATCTTCTCATCTGCTTTCACCAGATAAGGTGCATATCGGGATAATGTATGAATTCCCGATCGTATTCGCCACGCCCTATTACCTTGTTTCAAATTCATAAATTCAATTTCTTTACGCCTCCTATAGCTTCGAGGAATGAACTTAGCATACGCTTCTTCCTCGAACTGCTCCCATGTAAAGTTCGCCAATTGCTCGGGGTGAGAGTTTTCACCTGCCTCCCACCGTAAACTGCAGTCCTTTCATCGTAAAATTTATGCACAAAGAAACATTCCCGGTCGCTGATTCCAAGAACTTAAAGATTCTCTCAATAGTTCTTACCCACTCTTCACCGGCGGACTACCACCCCGTGAAGTTAGGTGGTTTTGACGAAGAAAGAGTTCGAATTTTTCGATTTGGTGGAGAGGTTCACGATTTGAAAGTTCCGAGGTGTTGCTTCACTATCTCTTTCTTCCAAACTTGTATTTCTTCTTCTTGGAGGCATACTAATACCAAAAGAAGAATATTATTGTCACAGCAGTTGATAAGATATCACAACAAGGAAATAAGGTTTCAAATTATGGTAAAGCGCAATCATGACAAGATTTAAGGATCCAACTATTCAATCACAACATGAGAAACAACAAAGATATACGACATATTATAATTTACAAAGCAACAGCAAAATAAGCAGCATGTTATAGGTTACAAGAAAATTGCCTCAGTGAGGACTTTTACAAAATAAGTTAGTTCCACTGATACTGGCTGGTAGTTCTGCCTTGCCATTCTAACTATCCTAGCTAACTTTAAACATATTTCTCTTATCTATCTATATCTTCATCAGGGTCTTCCTCAGGGTCCTCTTCTGGTTCCTCTTCTGGCTCTTCTTCCCTTTTATCTTCAGGAGTATGAGCATCTTCAGGAGTATGAGCATGATCAGTGACTGAGTGAGCGGCCTCCCCTGGAAAAAGAAGGGAAGGATCGGATAAAGAGGGCATTTCACCAACAGCTATAGGTCTCACATAAGAAGTGCCAACAGATAGTGGTTGTTCAAATTCTCGGGTTACCTCGGGGAAGACATGATTAAGGATATTTCGTGAAGAGGAGATAAAGGTGGTAAAGGAGTTTTCAGTGCAAATGGTCGCTCAAACAGATCTAAGTCATCTAGGGTCCACCGAGGTCCAAGAGGAAAAGACTATCGCTATCGTAATGTGATTCGTAGGACTAGGAATGACAACCTCACGAAACATAGGTTTAATTTCTCCCATTTTGGATGAAGAAAATCATCCGTAATTTGATGAACTTTGGAATAAATTGATCAAAAGGACGATATGGTAACTCTGGGATCTCCTATTTTCGACATCGCTTTTGATAAGATCTACAAATCGATCGAGATTACCAGACTCGCACTCCATATCAATATGTACATAATTCAAAGCCATTTCTGATGCCCATCCCCGCCAAAAGGAGGTAAAGCATTAACCAATGCGAAGTCCATCTAACTCACCATCGCACTCTTTAAAACCGATCTCCACAAGATCATAAACTGTTTGAGAGCAAATGGCGATGTTGATCCTCTCGATTCTAAAGGAAAAGAAACTATCGACGCCCTAATCCACCGCCTATTATCAACATTCTTTCGAGCAATGACCTTCCTCCGCACCATCCTATAGTCAAATATAACTTTTATACTAATTAGGAACAAAGATAATCACATATCATTTATTTTCACACATACCATCTAATAATGTTCAACATAATCACCTTTCATTCAAATATACACATCACTTACAACTTACTTTACCCGGTTGAGTCAAGAGATGGATCGAACATCGAGCCTTTACCAACGACTCAAAGATTTACAAGAGGTTGGCTTAAAGAAAGAAAATTTACGGATCAAAGCGAAACCATGCTCGATATTATCTGTCACGACCCGACTATTTAATTACTTAATTAACCAAATAATCAGGCCGTGACTGGTTTAATAGTCGATAATCTCTTAATAACAATCGATTTTAGGAAATAGGTTTTGAAAAAAAAAACAAACGGGCAGCATAACGTTTGAAAATGAAATAAGCCAACCTGCACTCAGAGAATATCCAACAACAATACAAATGAGAACACAACCTCGAAATACATACATAAGAGTTTTCAAAAATATTTACAAGTTATCAAAAGTATGGTTTCACGTTTCAAGGTTAACAGCGGAAGACTAATGAATGTCATGTATGAAGACATGACACTCGGCCAAAGTAGTTCACAAGAAGAAAACAAAATAACTATTCACTCGGTTCCTGTGCCATGCCTCTTCCATGCTCAACCCGCAACATAAAACACTTATCGCGTGAGTACTAGAAGACTCAATGAGTAAATGCCAACATAAATTTTCAAAACTTATGATTTCGCTCAAGTGAGCATCTCTTTCAAATAACTTTTAGGAAAACCGTAGTTTGTTTATTCATAGAAAATTTATAATCATAACATATCACCACACTTTATTTTGAAACATACCAAGCATCACATACCCGAGTTGGTCCCAAAGGATCACAACTACGGCCATACCCTATCTACGCCATACGGTAAAGGAAGTAGGCCTCCCCACGACCATGGTCGGCCTACATGAGCAAGCTCACACCCATCTACCCGCACGAATTAACATCTTCCTACCGCAGATAGGTAAATCGCCATACCCACAATGTGGTAAAACATTCATTTTCAACATATTCATCATGTGGTGATTGAAAGTAATTTCATAATAAAACAAGTTCAAGCATAATATAAGTTCTTTTGCTCAACATAACTTTGAGAGGCATTACCCACCTCGTGACGTTCAATCCAACAACTTCGCTTCTTCTTCCTTTACTTCTCGGTTTCCCTTGCTAGATCCTTAGAACATAAATATTATGATAAATCTTTAGTAATCTTCCTTTCTAATTTAGATATAGGTTAGCAACTATCAATTAACATATAACTTGTTTTACTAACGTCTAATTCTACCGAAATTTCGGCAGAGTAACGTTTAGAATAGGTATAGCCCAAATAAACCAAACTACACCAATATCATCCCAAACTCCTCAATATCATCATTATACCATCAAACATACACTTAAGAACCTTATACATGAGTAATATCATGAAATTTAACATTAATCGCCTAAGGCGATTTTACTCGATATATATATACATTTCAATATTTTGAATATCTACAACCCATTAAACGTCAAATATCATATAATTATACTCAATTAACATTAAAAATCACAATTTCATGATTCATTCAATCATAGATCAATTATATCACCTATAAGTACAACTTGAGTTTAAACTTTAATTTTCTAACTTTTGATACCTATGTTCAAAAAATTTCCATAAATTCTATTTAAGCCTTATTTTTATCATAGATCTCATATATCAATTCAAATCCATCAAATAAAATCAAGAAATCATAGTTCCTAATGTCCCCTTCATTTTCGAAATTTTTGAAAATAATGCATATGATTAAATTAAATTCCTATAAATTCATTTTATACATTATTTATATCTCTAAACATAATTATCATGTCAAATTAATCAAATAAAATCAAAATCATCAAGTTAATATCATATGCCATTTTCGAAATTTTCAAGGATTAAACAAACATAGCTTAACTTTTAATTTCTTCATTTATATAATGTTTATAATCATCTCTAAACATATATTCAAGCTTAATTCATTCATATCATAACATATGAATCATATCCAAATTTTAGGGTTTAGGTTAGATTCTTAAATTTTTAAATTTCATGAATTTAAACAAATTAAATCCATAACACATGTTAATCTAACTCCTTAAACATAATTAAATCAATACATATAACAAAATTTAACAAATCAACCCTAATCCTAATCTTTAAAATTTTCGAAAATTGCTAAACATTCAAACATAAAATTCATCAATTTAATTAATGAAAACTTTGCATAAATGAAGTAATTACCTTGCTAGGAACAATTTCTCTTTAATTCCCAAGTCTAATTATGTATTAAAAGTGAAGATAAAATTTTATGTGTAAGTGTGTGTGTGTGTCGTGTGTTTTCAAAACAAAATGGGAAGAAGATGATTTATTTCTTATGTTGTAATTCTAGAAGTTGAATTTTAATTTAATTTACATTTATTCAAAATTTCAAGGTAATTATTCACTTATTTCAATAACTTTATATTTGCACCTCTAAATTTACTAAGTTCCATACTTTATGTTAATTAAATAAATAAAATTCTATCTTTGATAATTATAAAGTATGATACAACTTATATTCATAATTAAATTTAGATCCATATAGCATAATTTAAATCACTTTATTTAATAAATTCAATTCATTTCAATAATACTTCCTAAATTTTCGAAAATTACATAAATAAATTCTTTAATCATTAGTTATTGCTAAAATAAATTTATTCACCTAAATTAATAATTTGAATAATAATTCCTTTCATTTTATAATAAAATATTCATATAAAAATAATTAAGGCATTTTATAACTTATTCTCGGATAAATAGCATTTTTCATACAAGCATATACTAATAAATCAATTATCTCACATAATTAACTTTTATCACAATTAAACTCATTTCTAATAATTCTCTACATTTTTCGATTCCATATATTCAAATCTTAAATTAATCGGAGTCATACCGATTAATATTTCACTATATTAAATTTTATGAATTCTTAAGGCTTAAATAGCTCTTAAGCCTTTAATAATACTTAATTAAACTTTAATAATCACTATAAAATTTTCGGGCTACTACATTCTTTCACAAGAACACATGCTCCAACATTAAAATCAAACGGTTGGATAATTAAAATTCTAGTGTATAATTGAAGCCTGTTCGATTTCTAACCTTTTAATCGGCGTCGATTAATTGTGCAAGGCTTTATGTATCAAGGTTTGGTGATTGAAAAATGCAAGAACTCTCAAGGTGTTCTCTCTTAGAAGCTCACGGTAGTCTTTTCTTTTGGGAGAAGTGAATGAGTTTGTTCTTGGTTTTAACAAGGACTTAAGTATCTAAGTGAAAAGAATTAAAGCTTTGTAAAATCATACAAAAACTCACGCCTTCTCTCACTCTTGGTCACTCACAATAAAATTTTGGAACCTATTCCAATTATAGCTTTGTGACTCACTAATGACTACATCACCCATAGTAACTATGTGTATAAAGTATTTCTTGAACAAAGCAAATTTATTCCCTTGGCTTTGAACCATTGCCGTCGACTTCCTTGTAGGCAAGGGAAGCATTTTAATTCTCTTTGTCTTATTCCATGATTTAGTCAACAATGTCAAGCTAATTTACTAATTTATCATCAATTAAATGAAACAATTTCTCCTCAATCTTACGGCACACACATATCAAAAGCAAACCATTTTGTTTTGGTGACTCATAAAGTGATACATCATCACTTACACTAAATAAATGCTTCTTACACAACATTGAACAAAACAATTCAATTTCTACTTTATATCACAAAGGGACGGCACTTTTAAATTCTTGCAAGCTTTTAGTTTGCTTTTGACTCATCAATAAGAGTATGTCATCCCTTACATACATTAACTACACATTGAAACAAACAATTCCTACACTTTGAATTTTCATAGCCGTCGGCTCTCTTTGCAAGAGAAGGAGGAGTTACTTCTTTTTATCTCATGCATGGTCAACAATATCATGCTTCAATATTTATTTCATCATCACTAATTAAAGGAACAAGAACATCCTCATCAAACACACGGCTATAACACAATCAAAATGGCCTCCACTTGATTTCCAATTAATTTACTTGGCAAGTGTGTACAATTCATCCAACTTGATCCATTTAATACACAACATGCAAGGCAAAGCAAGAACTTACGTAAATGTTGTTACAACCAACAATAGTTCGACTATTTCATAGATAATTGATACACATTTCATTTTAATGCTATTTATAGATATATATCATAAGATATGTTTTAGATGATAATTTATATCATAGGAAAAATTATTGGAATCATTTCATGTGTGAAAACCCTAATTTTCGAATTAGGGTTTTCAAAATTCTAAACTTGTCCAATAATTAATCCTTAATGTTCTAGAATTATCTTAATGCTAAATAATACTCTAATTACATATAATAATCATAGGAATTTAAATATTATAATTCCTTGATCATTAAACTCATGTTTCTATTCATCTCTAAACGCCGACGTTTGAAACGCCTCAAAACGCTCATTATCGACCTATCTCAAAAGGTCGTAATAAATTGTAATTACTTTATCAAATTATTCCATTAATAATGGAATTTAATTCTAAGCTCATTACTTAGAAAATTTTATGAAATTTTAACTATCGATAGTCAATCGACGTTAAAATACTACTCATATGAAATACTTTATATAATTCTATTCCTTAATTCACAATCCTTAGTGAATATAAAATAGAATTATTACCTCATAATTAATCGAAATCATTATTCGATAAATTACTAATTCATTTATTTCGATTTAAATCCTAATTTACTTAATTTTAAATATCGTAATTAGCATTTAATTCTCCGGGATATTACATTTAGCCTCGATAATTGAAATCTTAATAAGTCAAAGCTCGATTTTGACTAAGCATAATTTGGTAATTTCTATATGATATTCACTGACGCTTAGTGAATTAAGGAATATAGTTTCTAATATTCCTTCGAACGTATTGTTCTAACGTCGGTTAAATTCGACAGTTAAGCTTCACAATATTTTCTAAGCATCAAAGCTTAGAATTTGAATTCCTTATCATTATAGAAATGAATAAAGTGATTCCAACTTAATTATGAACATTTTAGAGGTGAATCAACTATTAACATTTTGAGACGTTTCAAACGTCTACATTTTGAGACGATTCGATAAATTAGTCAAATGATCATGGAATTATAATATTTAAATTCCTATGATTATTTTATGATATAAGAGCATTATTTATCATCAAAATAATGCTAGAGAATTAAGAAATAAAAATTGAACAATTTAGCCAATTTCGAAAACCCTAAATTTCGAAATTAGGGTTTTGTGGTCTAAAATTGTTTTAAATATTTTTCTATGATTTAATTCATCATCTAGAAATTATAATATGTCACATAACTATGTATTAGCTATTTGATACAAGAAAATAAAATATTTAGGGTTGAGAACCCTAATTTTCGAAAATGTGCACTAATAGCATTAATTAATTTTAATTGCTATCCAATTGATGATGTATGATAATTATTATAATAATATGATATTATTATGGATAATATGAGGTGTATTATCAACTTACACAAGTGGGGGAAACACTTGTGCCATAAGAGCCGAAAATTGTGACTTTTTATGTGATAAGATTAATAAATATCATGCCTAAATTAATGAGAGGTGATGATTATGATCTTATCATGATATTAGGTGTAAAGTAGTGATAGTATTCAATTTGATCAAGTAACCTAAGGCTCTTGTACCATAGTGGCCGAAAATGTTGAATTTTAAGGTTGGAAGATTTAATTTCCAACCTTATAATAGGGACACATGTTATAGTTGAAATTGTTGACTTTTCAAATGTGATCCTATTATATAATAATAATATAGTATATGATATGAAAAAAATAAAATTTTATCCTAAGGTTTAGGATATGGCCGAAAATGACATATATGTCACATAATGTGATAAATTCTTTAATTATTGATAACTATGGTACAAATTATTAATTAAAGGATAAGATGACATATTAAAGTGTTATGAGTAAGATAAAAATTTTGTCCATTTGTTCCAAGTGGTGGCCGAAATATTTGACAAAATTAAAGTAGGATATTAGTTGTCATTTATGTAATAATTATACTACAAGTGGATTAATTCTATAAATAAGGGATGGGATCAAACATTGCTCCCATTTGAGACCCTTAATACCGAAAATTGAGAGAGAGTTCTTCAAGTTCAAACCCAATCCTATAGCAAATAAACACTGCCGTTTAAAATCGACACCGATTAAAAGGTTAGAAATCTTACGAGCTTCGTATACATGCTAGAATTTTTGAATTTCGTTCGTTAAATTTCATGTTATGAGCTTATTATATTTATGACATTTTCGAAAATTATATTCATGTGCTAAGTGTTTAGAGATTATGTTTATACGATGTTCTTAAGCTTATATTATGATTATATTACAAAGTTAAGCATGTTATTAAATTATATGTGTTGACCAAAAATATGAGAGTACCATATGTGGATGAACATGGTTTTTAATTGTTGATTTGAGCATGAAATAATGATATATGGTATTAAATATGCTTATATGAATTTATGTGGAATTTTTGGAAAACTATAGTATATATATATATATAAATACCGAAAGTTTTGAGAAAAATATTATGATGAGATATAATTCATGATTTAATGAGGATATTAATGATGTAGATTCATAATATAGCGTTGTATGAATTTATTGGAGTTTTTAAAAATTAAATTGACCTAAGTCACATTTTCGAAATATGACCCTAAGTTATTTTAATGAATAGTTCATAATTGATAAAAATTATGTTATAGTGATGATATATGGTAGTGATTATGTGTTATGTGATTTAATTAGAATTTTTGAAAAATGTTTAATTAGTTTTTCATAATTACCGAAAACATTATAATAAAATTTAATGATGTACAATTTTCTATGAACAATATAATTACATATTATTGATCCTATGTTAAAATAGAGTGTTATGTGAATTTATGAGAATTTATGCACAAGTTTTGCATAATTAATCAAGAATACCGAAAACTTTATGTTATAGGTATTGATGTTATAAATTTATTTTATAAGGTATAATCACATAATATGTTCTAAAATGATGTTTTAGACATACTATGATTTTATGTGATTTCTAGAACATGAAATATTATGTTTACGTCAAATATTTGATTAAGTGACGTAAGATTGAAATTAAAGTGTAACGTGCGAATTAAATCATATTTATGCGTATTATTGAGTATGATTGTTGGAAAACGTGAAAAATCGAGACTTATGATATTAGGAATGAAAATCGATTGAAAATCAATTTAGGTTAAGAATTATATATATATAAATTAAAATATATATATATATATACACTAATTGAAAGTCAAAATGTCTATTAAAAGTCAAAATGTTGACTAAAGTCAAAATGTTGACTAAAAAGTCAAAATGTACGAAATACGCTAATACGTGATCAAGATGATGTGACACGTCTAGTAGGAATTCGATATACGTTGATTAGATACGCTAAGACGTATAAGACATACTGAATTGGTTAGAAAGAATTCATAATATTGACAGATTTTGACGTTCTTGAAAACGTGACCAACGTACTAAAGTCGTTTCTTACGTCAAGATGGGACGTGGACTTGAGCGTTTGACGTAGAAAGAAAATAGTTGAGAAGCATACATCTACGAGGTGGTCGAAACTTTTTTATTTATTCTGCTTTCTTCGAAATGAAAAGTATTTATTTATAAAGCTTTCAGTTGAAAAATGATTATGAACTGTTATTCAATTACCTGCCCAAAGTGTTTATGTTTTATGTATAGATCCTATCAAGCAGTTGGGCAAGCCAACTATGAAAGTGATACAGTTGTTGGGTCGCTCCCAACTTTATAGAAAATCGATATTGGATCCTATGCCGGAAAGATTATACCTGGCTAGGATTAACGTGTACACCATAGGTGAATGTGTGCTGAAAGCAACATCTTCGGCCAGTCACAGCATCCGTAGAGGGAGGCCTCCTTCTACGGCGTGAACAGAGTTATGAGAAAGTTATATGAAAGATGATACGGATCATACATGCCTGGCCATGCGATCTTTTGAGAAATGATAAAGTGTTTTGGTAATCACGAGTTATTTCAACTAAAATCCTTGTGTTTTACTAAGGGGCACTGTAATTTAAAGAAAGTGATTTTGGCATGAGCCCACTAAGTGCATTCTTGTACTTAGCCTGCATGTTTGTTTTAAATGTGCGAGTCGAAATGACGATGGATAGCAAAGTGTCGAGCAATGGAATCTTTTGTCGATATAGTATAATCAATTCACATCGTCATATGTGAAATTCACATGTTTTCCGCTTGAAACACTAAGTTATATTTTTAGTATTAAAGCATATTACCTTCGATCACGAACCCCTTTTGTCAAGGATCTGTTGGTCTAATTTTTATGTAATACGTTGTGTGTTTATCTCTAATGGTTTGAAGTATTATGAGTTTGACTGTCATTTCCTTTACAATTCCGTATTCAATTATCATTAAGTCCTTTAATCCTCGTTTTCCAAAGAATGGACCGCTAATCCGTATTTTGGATTGGCGGGTCACATTCTGAGTGGTATCGAGCGGTTCATCCTCGAACCCTAAAGTCTTCATTCAAAAGTTAAGTCTAGATTGAGTCACCAGACTTCTAGAGATCAGCTGACTATGCTCAACACTCCATCGCATCAAGCTTAACCAGAAAGAGGTAACTGATTTCTTTTCAAAGTTTGAAGGTGGAACAGTGTTGAAAGTGAAAGTTTTGAGAAAGAAAATCGAATTCCTATTTTGAAAGCAATGAAAGTTATTTGAGAATGAAAGTTACTGAAAGCTTTATTTTTAAAAGAGTTTTATAGTGTAAAGAGAAAAGTGATATGAGAAGAGTTGACATTTATATGTCAAAAGTGATATGAGAACAGGTTGACAGTGAAACAAGAAAGTGTTGACATTGAAATGTTAAAGGTGATTGTTGAATCACAGAAATTCAGAAAGCATGAGTTATGTTATGATTATTTCAAATTTTTATTTGAATCTCAAAGTTTTTATGAAAATTGATATGTTATCCCAAAGAACATAGATGCTATAAGAAGCATGCTCACTTCTTACAAAAGAACATAGAAGTATGAATTAGCAGAACTTTGTCCCGTTACGAGAACGATAGCAAGTAGTGACACGAGAACGAACACAAAGGTTGATTGAAAACAATACGAGTTTTCAATAAGAAGAACATGAAGTAAAGAGAACATCAGTGAAAGCGAAACCGATTTTGAAAGCAAAGGAACAACCTCGGCAGCTTCGACTTTGGCATTGGCAACCTCGACCTCGGCATCAGGCAGAAACTGCATTGCGCAGTGTTTTTGTTTTGACTCGTTCTCCTTCGTTAGAACTCCGTTTTGAATACGGTTTTGCCTACGTACTCCTATCAAAACGAATTTTATTTCTTAAGAAGGATAGAATCCTTGTTTCCTTCTCCAGAATTCGTGAGAATCAGTTAAAGATAAGACTTATGATAGAACAAGAAGTGAGTGGAAGATAGTCTTATAACGTACAAAGAACGAGAACTCTATAGTATGATAAGAATCTTAGAAAGCTATTAGCAAGTAAGATTCTTTAGTAACGCGAGTAGAAGTTATGACACATGCTACATAAGAACCTTTTGTTGATAACATTTATCTGCTTATCAGATGTGTTGGATTATTTTATCTCGCTAACAAAGAATATCCAATTGCTTTATCCGCTAATGATATGTACTAGTTCACCTTATCTGCTTATCAGATATATCCAGATGACTTATGCTAGTGTTGTCCGTGTTAGATGGCAATGCCTTATTACTCACCAAGACGAAGAATAAGACCGAGAGTTACACCAGGAGAAGTCCTTGAAGCATACCGTACTTACGGAATGAGTTGGGGCGACAGTTTGGGAGAGTTTTTGATGAGTTACCTCCGACTTTGGATGGACGCCCGTGAGTATGGTGTGACGGATTATGATGGTATCAAGCGGCTCTTGACTCGACTTCCGTGTGATTGGGAAGACTATGCCAGGGAAGTATCGGGCGACTATATCTACCGCGTGGGCATTGATTATGATTTGATTGGAGATCTACCGAGATTCATCAGTCATCTGATCTATGTCTACAGTGTGTATAGAGCTGCACCGAGAGGGCCCTATCTTCCTCCAAGAGAATATACCTGGCACGACGACACGCCAGAATGGCTATATACGGAGGTCCCACGAGTGGTCAATCCCGCGATACCGAGAGAACTGGAAGCAAGAGATCGACCTACTCATGTGACTAGAGCATCTCGACCCAGATCATTGGGAGTTCCAGTTCTTCCACCTATGACATTCGGACATCCAACGCGACCGTCACCACCAATTCTGCCACCAATGACGGCACCCTACCACTAGAGGACATACATGGAAGCATATGACCATCAAGAAGGTTATGTTCCTATGCGTGACGTGTATGCCACAGGGGATGACGGAGCTGGACCGTCTCATAGGCGTGCGCGAGAGGAAAGCTCGGAAGAGGATCCCGAGGAGGATCCAGAGGAAGAAGAGGATTCGGATGAAGACCGAGATGAGGGAGGAAGCCGTGAAGAGAATCCAGTGAATAGAAGGAACGTAGACGTGAGCATGGAAGAAGGTGACGACGGAAGGTTCAACGAATGGTAGAAAGTTTTAAGAGATGAGAATGATGGATCGATAAAACATAGTAGTATATGAGTAACATGTGTATAGTATGACTAGTAATGCTATAGCAATAGATATAGAAGCATAATATTTTGTAACGCTTGAAATCCTTTTTGAGTCTGATGACTTGTACAGAATAGTCCTCTTTGAGGCATTTTTCCCATATATATATGATGACCCTAGATGGGCTTTTACGGCAAATTGAGTACAAATAAGATGAATGTTTTTGATAAAGCTGTTTTATGCTAAAGATTGCACAAAGATGTTATGTATTTGTAAATTGCGATAAACGTTATACGAATGCTAATTACATCTTTGCAATATCAGAATGCCGCCCAAACGTGCACCTGAACCAGAAAATAGGAGAAGGGGGAGAAGAAGGGGCGGAGTTCCCCAACCAGAAGAGGAAGAGGATATACCACAGCCACCCCCACCTCCACCTGATCGTAGGGTTGAGGAGTTGTTTCTTAGACAAAACCCGCCCTCTTTCAATGGAAAAGGAAGTCCCGAGGATGCCGAACAATGGGTAAGGGCCATAGAAATGATTTTTGATTTCCTTCGCTGTACCACACAAGAGAGACTGTCTTGTGTGACTTTCCAACTCACTGGACCCGCTGATTTTTGGTGGGAAGCCCGAAGGAAAACCTTAACACAAGAGCAAATAGACAAATACACCAGGGAAGATTTTAAGACAGAATTGTATGAGAAATACATTCCTAAAAGCTACATAAAGAAGAAGGAAATTGAGTTTTTCAACTTGAAGCAAGAACGTAAGTCTGTGACCGAATATGATCGTCTTTTCTGTGATATGTCAAGGTATGCCCCGGACCAGGTAAGTACTGATATGAAGATGGCGGAGAAATTTAGGTCTGGTCTGAGGCATGAGATCAAAATGTCTCTCGCAAGTCATGGAGACTTAACCTATACTGAAGCTCTTAGTTGGGCTTTGGATATAGAAGCCGCAATGCCAGAGGACAAGCCTGCACCGACTCAATCCCAAAATGTCGGTGATAGAGGCAAAAGGAAATGGGAAGGTAATTTCGGCAATTATAACCGAGGGAATGTTGGTAACTCGATCAACAAGAGGCCATGGCAGGGTAACATGGCACCCCAAGGGCAAGAGTGGAGGAAACCGATATTTTCCACGCCCATGGGAGGACAACAAGAGCAAAGGAAGATCCCTCCCTGCCCAAAATGCAATAGGTTGCACACAGGTGTATGTCTATTGGTTAATGTTGGTTGCTACAAATGTGGTGTAAGAGGCCACTATGCGAATGAATGCCCTGGATTACGCCCGGGAGGACCGGGGAGGCCCAATCAACCAAACCAAACCCAACCACTTAGGGCGATACAACAAAGCCCCAAAGAACAAAGATCGCCGGAAGAAGATCGCCGCCAGCAGCCAAGGCAAAGAAGAACAAAATCAACAAAGGCAAGCACCCCGTCAGCCACGCCCAGCCCAGGCTAGATCTTACGCCCTACACAGGAGGCAAAACGAACAAAATCAGGGCAACCTGGCAGGTATGGGAAAACTTTTCAACATACCTATTAAACTTTTGTTCGATACGGGTGCTTCACATTCTTTTATTACAAAAGCATGCGTTGATATGATAGAACTCAAACCTGAATGAGCAAATCAGGAAATGAGAATCTCTTCACCCATAGGAGGCATTATGGCTGTTACACATGTTTGCTCGAACTTAGAGTTGAACCTAGGATCACTTAAGGTTCTAGCAAATAACTTGAACATAATACCTATGGGGGATGTAGATATAATCTTAGGAATGGATTGGTTGGCCGAAAATCATTCCACGATCCTATGCAAGGAAAGAAGGATTTTGATCCAACCTCCGGGAAAAGAAGCTACGAGCTTCTATGGAATCAGTATGGGGAAGAAAATTCCAATAATATCCGCGCTACAAGCAAGAAGGATGATGAACA
The DNA here is from genome assembly GCA_036937905.1 of Salvia rosmarinus. NCBI lineage: Eukaryota > Viridiplantae > Streptophyta > Magnoliopsida > Lamiales > Lamiaceae > Salvia > Salvia rosmarinus. Next base: position 26,026,662 of record CM072822.1, on the reverse strand, counting down.
AAAGGGATGTCAAGCATTCCTTGTTTATCTAAATGGAGAGGAGAAAGTAGAGATAAAGGTTGAAGATGTGGAAATTGTTCGAGAATTTCCAGACGTCTTTCCCGACACATTACCAGGACTACCACCGGACAGGCAGCTAGAATTCACAATTGATTTGGAGCCAGGATCAACTCCAGTATCAAAAGCGCCTTACAGAATGGCTCCAAAGGAACTCGAAGAATTGAAAATTCAAATTCAAGAGTTATTGGATTTAGGTTTTATTAGACCAAGTGTGTTACCATGGGGAGCTCATGTCCTGTTTGTCAAGAAAAAGGATGGTTCGTTAAGAATGTGCATTGACTATCGAGAACTGAATAAACTAACGCTTAAGAACAAATATCCACTACCAAGGATTGATGATTTGTTCGATCAGTTAAGAGGTGCAAGTGTGTTCTCGAAAATCGATCTTAAGTCAGGGTATCATCAGCTCAAGGTACGGTCGGAAGACATATCCAAAACAGCGTTCCGAACAAGATATGGCCACTATGAGTTTGTAGTGGTGCCATTTGGATTAACCAATGCACCAGCCGTATGCATGGATCTCATGAATAGGGTGTTCCATCCATACCTAGACAAGTTTGTCTTGGTCTTCATAGATGATATTCTCATCTATTCGAAGAGTGAGGAAGAACATAGGGAACACCTAAGAACGATTTTACAAACCTTAAGATCCGAACGACTTTACGCTAAATTCAGCAAGTGCGAATTTTGGCTTAAAGAAGTAATGTTCCTTGGACACATTGTGTCTGCTGAAGGAATCAAAGTAGACCCCGCAAAGGTTGAAGTCGTGCAAAGCTGGAAATCGCCAACAACCCAAATCAAAATCAGAAGTTTCCTAGATTAGCTGGTTACTATCGGAGATTCATTGAAGGATTCTCCAAGATAGCGAGGCCAATGACACAGCTACTCCGAAAAGGGATTAAATTTACTTGGACGGATGAATGCGAGGCGAGTTTCCAAAAACTTAAAGAAAAGTTAACTAGTGCGCCGGTACTAGCTGTTCCGGATGCGAATAAGGAGTATGTTGTCTACACTGACGCTTCCAAGAATGGACTTGGTTGCGTATTGATGCAAGAAGGGAAAGTAATAGCTTACGCATCACGACAACTCAGACCGCACGAGTTGAACTACCAAACTCATGACTTGGAACTAGCAGCTGTAGTACACGCACTAAAGATTTGGAGACATCATCTCTATGGAGTGAGGTGTGAGATCTTCACTGATCATAAAAGTTTGAAATACTTCTTCGAGCAGAGAGATTTAAACATGAGACAAAGGAGATGGCTCGAATTAGTAAAAGATTACGACTGTGGTATAAACTATCACCCAGGGAAAGCTAATGTAGTAGCTGATGCCCTAAGTCGTAAAGGTCAATCCAAATTAGGATGTCTCTTGACAAAGGAAGAAAAACTCATTGAAGAGTTTAAGAGAATGGCGATTGAAATAGTTGAACCACGGAGACAATCATGAGTGATGTAGCTACACTCACAATGATGTCTGACTTGAGAAAAAGGATCATAGATGAACAAAGAAAGGATGAGAAACTGGAAAACATAAGAGTCAAGGTGAGGGCTGAAGGACTAAAGGATTTTAAGGAGGCACCCGATAATGCTATATTGTTTGAGGAAAGCTTATGCATTCCAAACAATAACGAGTTGAGGAATGAAATCATGAGTGAACCGCCCACCCAGGAAGCACTAAGATGTATCAAGACTTAAAGGAAAAGTTTTGGTGGGAAGGCATGAAACGGGATATAGCTTCTTTTGTCGAACGTTGTCTCGCTTGTCAACAAGTGAAGGCACTACACCAATGGCCTTATGGGAAGCTACAACCTTTGGAGATACCCGAATGGAAGTGGGATGATATAGCAATGGATTTTGTAACAGTTTATGATCGCCCTTTTCACACGCAAAAGCGTAAGATGTGGTAAGCAAGTATCGTATCCACGAGATTGTCTCACGAAAACATAGAAGCTAGCTCAACGATTATTCATCATTATTCGCCACGTAATCCGGGTGAAAGGTTTAAGGCTTCGAAATTAATCCAAAGCGAAGGTAACCAAACGAAATATAAAATAAAGCGATAAAATCACGATAGATAACTATAAAGAAAGACTAACCCTAGGGACGACCGATCCTATCCACAACGATGTTTATCCCGCTTATTACTAACCGCTTTAATCCGCATACATGTAAGATCACATATATAACCAACAACTTCGCCATTCATAATTATTGCAGCGATTGATTACTAATTTTCCCTATTACGCTTCGCCTCTAGAGGAAAATAAGCAACTCCAAAAGGATCACTAAGAATATGCTTCCTACGAATGTCCTATCTCGCCATTTACTCAAGGCTCATTCAGATTATGCATTCGATAACGATCGACAATTAATACGCTTCGCCATTAACCGACAACTAGATATGCATCAAGATTGATCAGAAATCAACACATATAAATAAGCACAATCGAATCATGAATCAATGCCTGGAAGGTAAATAACAATAGCAGGAATCACAACATATAGGATCGAATCATGCAAACCCTAGGATTAGAACGGAAAACTAGCCAGACATAATAAACGGAATGAAATACGAATTAATCATAAAAACAGAAATTAAATATATAAAACCCGTAGGGAAGCGTTGGATGAACAATGGTTGGTCTTGAATCCAATCCTTAGCGAACGAACGGAAAACAACGGAAAACGATCGGACAGAACGTTCCGATCGATAACGTAACGATAAACTAAACTAGAACAACGTAAAAACAATACTAGAATTAAACTAAGGGAAGACTAAAGCTAAAGAATGGAAAAACTGAGGAAAAAGCTGAAGTAAAATAGGTCCAGGGGCGAATGGGCGTCTTTGGGGTCCGAGGAGAGCGAGTGGGGTGTTGCCATATATAGCACACCCCAAACCCTAATTTTCCTTCGCGCGCCGCCTCGCGACCACCCTTCGCGATCGCTAGGTGTGGTCGCGAGGTAAGTCTCGCGCCTTCTCGCTCGCGCGCCTCTTCGCCCGCTTTGTACCTCGCGACCCGGCTAGCGGTCGCTAGCATTTATGAAGTGGTCGCGAAAATCGCCCATGAGTTCTCGACGCTAGCTTCGCTCGCGGCACGGTAGGTCGCGGCGCGGCTCTTCGGGCTCTCATTGGTTTGCTCGCGACCAGCCTAGCGACCGCCAGTCGGTCGCTAAACCGGACAGATTGTAAATTTTGCTCGTGCTTGCTCCTTGCTTCGATTATCAACATATAAACCTACAAAACGTCAAAGGAACACCCAAGAGCAATCTTCTAGAAATAGATAAAACATTAAGAATCGATACATAAACGCACATTAAACGAGCTAAACTCATCTTCAAATATCAACTATAAACGTAAAATGCGCGTTTATCAAACCCCAAACTTAAAGCATTGTTTGTCCTCAAACAAAAATGTAATGTAAAGACAAACGAAAGATCAACGAGCGTAGCAAAGAGGATAATCATTCTAGCCCTCGAAACATATAAACGCCAAAACATTAGCGCACATGACGACGTTAGCCAACTCAACACAAACAACCATCGAGGCAAGAACTCATTTATTTCAACCTCACAAAGGCATGCGTAAAATATATAGAATACACTCAAACTCATAAAGAAATTAAGGACGTGTATACACTCACGTATCAATGCAATGCAACATCTTACCATAGGCTTGCCGCTTTCTAACATCTCCACCGTCAAATGTGTTCAAATAAGGATCAAAGAGGTCTTTGATAGGTTATAATGTAGGCACATTGGTTAAGGTAGGATAATATATGGCTAAGTGACTCAAGTAAACTCCAAGCACCACCATTTATATATTTCACACATATGGACTTTGTCCATTTTCCTCTTCTTTCCCAACGTGCTAAATTGACGCTTTATGCCTCATAAGGTACCTATACTTGATTAAAACCCTTTATGCTCAACACTCATAATGAACCTAACATTTTCTTTTCTTTCTTTTCTAAAGCTTATAGGGTTTAACTTTCACGAACAAGGTACTATTCTTCACCACGATGTATTTTTCTAAAAGAAACTTTTCTCGCCATAACTACATCAAAATTTCACCCTTTGATTCCCATATCCATCCTCACCTCCTATCATCCGGTTAATCGAAAGAAAAGTCTAATAAAGGCTCAAAGAAGGCGACAAATGGTATATAACATCGGGTTAGTGTTTGGGTGAATATGTGGTTAACAAAGATGGCCTTTTATCATTTCCAAATTCAAACACATATTGCCTCGACACGTAAGAACGGCAAGTTCTAGAAGATAATCACATGCACGATATCACACAATTAAAAGAAATCAGATCAAGATATTTATACAAAGGAAGCTCAAGTCTCACAGATAAGCAAATGGTCAAAACAACAAGCCTAAGCCATCTCACGTCATTCATGCGTCATTTTCTAACATATCATGCGCACTATCATTAAATTTCACAAAATTTTCTATCGCCATCGGCACATGGATTAACACACTTCACTTCAACTCGCTGATCGACCGACACAACAACGAAAAGAAAACAAAAGACGACAAAAAGCAACACAAACGAAAAACAAAACAAAACAAAAAACAAAAACAAAGAAAACGCGGGTTACCTCCCAACAAGTGCTTACTTTAACGCCTTTAGCTAGACCATCACTAACCTTGTCAATCCGGGCGTTTTGGTAGCAACGACTTCCTTCCAAAATTGCGAATTCCTCAGATTGTGATTCACCGTTGACCACCACCGAGCGTGGAAGTGGCCCCAAACTTGGATGATTCACCGGAGTTCCATGCCGAGTCCACTTCTTCTTTCTCGCGTTCTTATCGGCGTGTCGATTGCCCTCTAAGTATGCGACATGTGTAGCGGCGGTCGTGATCAAATAGCGATCTCACCGGAGGAATGTACGCGTGAATAACGGCTATTAGTTCTTGCTCGTTTCTAGCGGCCGCTTGAAGATGACTAGCGACCGCTAGGTCGCTCATGGATCCTCTTTCTTTGGCCCGTTTTCACCGTTCGTCTTTGTAGCGCATTCACTTGCATACTAGTCGACCAATCGATTCTCCATTACTTTCATGTGTTCGCTCATAGCCGCCACAAGAGACTCCAACCGTAATTTTCTCGCCAAGATCGCTTATAAATGAATTACGGTTTGTTGCCAATTGTTGGTTGCTTACAACCAATCGCTGCATCATGTCCTCTAGACTCGGTTTCTTCGCCTCTTGAATCATTACATTCGACCGACAAACCTCCCGGGTGTTCTTTGAAAAGTAATGGGGTTGGCATACGACATATTATGATGATCAATATTATGCTGGTTGTATGCGGACTCCATCCTCCTTAGAACTGTTCGGTGGGAGGTGGATACATGTGATTTAACGACTGCCTCGAGCAGGGGACAAGGAGTCCCATGTTTGTCATTTGGCGTTTCATCTCGGTATACTTGGCCAGGAGCTGTGCAGCTTGCTCGGGGGACACTCCCCCGTAGTTTGGAAATGCTGCTATAACTTGCTGACCCTTCTCTCGTCTATTCTCTTTTGAGAACTTTCGATCTCGGGATCTAAAAATATTTCATGAGGTCCCTGAGATCTTGTAAACATATAGTACCTGAGAAAAGAGAGAATTCAGCTCTTGCAAAAATAAATAAATAATAATATAACATATATAACTTGAATTAATAAATCCAAATCGTCAAATTATTCCTATGTAATCTTAACAATCCCCGGCAACGGCGCCAAAATTTGATCGCTCCTTTTTCACACGCAAAAGGGTGTAAGTACAGGGTAAGCGAAGTATCGTATCCACAGAGATTGTCTCACGAAAACATAGAAGCTAGCTCAACGATTATTCATCATTATTCAAGCACAGAATCTGGGTGAAAGGTTTAAGGGCTTCGGAAATTAATCCAAAGCGAAGGTAACCAAACAGAAATATAAAATAAAGCGATAAAATCACGATAGATAACTATAAAGAAAGACTAACCCTAGGGATGCACCGATCCTATCCACAACGATGTTTATCCTGCTTATTACTAACCGCTTTAATCCGCATAAGGCGTAAGATCACATATATAACCAACAACTTCGATTTACGACAATTGCGGCGGTTGATTACTAATTTTCCTATTACGATTCGCCTCTAGAGGAAAATAAGCAACTCAAAAGGATCACTAAGAATATGCTTCCTACGAATGTCCTATCTCGATTCGACTCAAGGCTCATTCAGATCATGCATTCGATAACGATTGACAATTAATACAGTTACGTCATTAACCGACAACTAGATATGCATCAAGATTGATCAGAAATCAACACATATAAATAAGCACAATCGAATCATGAATCAATGCCTGGAAGGTAAATAACAATAGCAGGAATCACAACATATAGGATCGAATCATGCAAACCCTAGGATTAGAACGGAAAACTAGCCAGACATAATAAACGGAATGAAATACGAATTAATCATAAAAGCGAAATTAAATATATAAAACCCGTGAGGAAGCGTTGGATGAACAATGGTTGGTCTTGAATCCAACCTTAGCGAACTAACGGAAAACAACGGAAAACGATCGGACGTAACGTTCCGATCGATAACGAACGATAAACTAAACTAGAACAACGTAAAACAATACTAGAATTAAACTAAGGAAGACTAAAGCTAAAGAATGGAAAACCGAGGAAAATCAAGTAAAATAGGTCTGGGGCGTAATGGGCGTCTTTGGGTCTGCGAGGAGGCGAGTGGGGTGTTGCCATATATAGCACACCCCAAACCCTAATTTTCCTTACGCGCGCGTCTGCGACCACCCTTCGCGATCGCTAGCGTGGTCGCGAGGTAAGTCTCGCTGCGCCTTCGCCGCTCGCCTCTTGCGCCGCTTTGTACCTCGCGACCCGCTAGCGGTCGCTAGCATTTATGAAGTGGTCGCGAGAAATCGTCCGATGAGTTCTCGACGCTAGCTTCGCTTGGCACGCAGGTCGCGCGCCGCTCTTCTCGGGCTCTCATTGGTTTGCCTCGCGACCAGCCTAGCGACCGCTAGGCTGGTCGCTAAACCGGACAGATTGTAAATTTTGCTCGTGCTTGGTTCCTTGCTTCGATTATCAACATATAAACCTACAAAACGTCAAAGGAACACCCAAGAGCGAGATCTTCTAGAAATAGATAAAACATTAAGAATCGATACATAAACGCACATTAAACGAGCTAAACTCATCTTCAAATATCAACTATAAACGTGTAAAATGCGCGTTTATCAGTTTACCAAGGTCAAAAAGGGGAAACACTGCTATATGGGTAGTAGTGGATCGCCTTACCAAATGTGCTCATTTTCTGCCTATTAAAACTACGCATGGATCTGATAAGTTAGCCCAATTATATATAAAGGAAATCGTACACCTACATGGAGTACCGAAATCTATCACGTCTGATAGAGATTCAAAGTTTACTTCAAGATTTTGGACTAGCTTACAAAAGGAATTGGGCACGAAACTGAATTTTAGCACAGCTTTTCATCCACAGACTGATGGGCAATCTAAAAGGACAATCCAAACACTTGAAGATATGTTGCGAACAGTAGTGTTGGATAGAGGCGAAACTTGGAAATATGTTTTACCACTCATTGAGTTCGCCTACAATAATAGTTATCAGACAACGATTGATATGGCCCCATACGAGGCACTATATGGAAAGAAATGTCGATCACCGCTTTATTGGGATGAAGTGGGTGAAAGGAAAATTTTAGGGCCTGACACAGTAGAAGAGATGATTGAAATTGTTCGCCAAATTAGGCAAAGAATAAAAGAAACTCAAGATAGACAAAAATCTTATGCCGATACACGTAGATCTGAGCTACACTTTGAATGTGGCGACAAAGTTTTTCTTAAAGTCTCACCATCAAAGGGGATTATAAGATTCGGAGTGAAAGGAAAGTTAAGACTACGTTTCATAGGACCTTACGAGATCCTTGAAAGAATAGGTCCTGTAGCCTATAGATTGGCACTTCCGCCAAGTTTGGGAACGTCCATAATGTGTTCCATGTGTCACAATTGAGAAAGTACGTGTATGATCCAAAGCACGTAATCCATCATGATGACGTGGTCCTCAACCCAGACATGAGCTATGAAGAGGAACCTATGGCTATTTTAGACCATAAGGTTCAACAGTTGAGAAACAAATCCATACCAATAGTAAAAGTCCTATGGCGACACCATGGAAAAGAGGAGGCCACGTGGGAACTCGAGGACGCCATGAAAGAGCGATACCCCGAACTTTTCTAAGGTATACAAATTTTGGGACGAAATTTATTTTAAGGGGGGTAGAATGTAATATCCCGCAGTTTTAATGCTTAATTACGATAATATAGATCGTAATTTAGGGTTTAGCCTCGATAATTGAAATCTTAATAAGTCAAAGCTCGATTTTGACTAAGCATAATTTGGTAATTTCTATATGATATTCACTGACGCTTAGTGAATTAAGGAATATATATTCTAATATTCCTTCGAACGTATTGTTCTAACATCGGTTAAATTCGACAGTTAAACTTCACAATATTTTCTAAGCATCAAAGCTTAGAATTTGAATTCCTTATCATTATAGAAATGAATAAAGTGATTCCAACTTAATTATGAACATTTTAGAGGTGAATCAACTATTAACATTTTGAGACGTTTCAAACGTCTACATTTTGAGACGATTCGATAAATTAGTCAAATGATCATGGAATTATAATATTTAAATTCCTATGATTATTTTATGATATAAGAGCATTATTTATCATCAAAATAATGCTAGATAATTAAGAAATAAAAATTGAACAATTTAGCTAATTTCGAAAACCCTAAATTTTGAAATTAGGGTTTTGTGGTCTAAAATTGTATTAAATATTTTTCTATGATTTAATTCATCATCTAGAACTTATAATATGTCACATAACTATGTATTAGCTATTTGATATAAGAAAATAAAATATTTAGGGTTGAGAACCCTAATTTTCGAAAATGTGCACTAATAGCATTAATTAATTTTAATTGCTATCCAATTGATGATGTATGATAATTATTATAATAATATGATATTATTAGGAATAATATGAGGTGTATTATCAACTTGCACAAGTGGGGGAAACACTTTGTTGGGAAAAACTAGATTTAGCCCTCTCCCGATGATCTATCTTGGATGTTTAATCCACCATACATTGATTATATTCCTAGCATGCGTCTATATAATTAATTACAACACGTTGGGGTTTTCTCGTGTTTACCTTTGAATCAGTCGGGGATGAATGGATCAAGAATCGTGCTTTGATCTTCCGAATCAGATCCGGTTGCCCAATCTCCAACGCCGAGTGAGGACGATCTATGGAGAATGCTACGTAAAATCACCTCTATCCTCTCTACACTTTTTCGAAAATTCTCTCCCAAGAACAATGGGAGTCTCGAAAATTATGATGATGAATATTAATCATCGACGAGATTTAATCTCTTACCTCATATTTATAATGCATTACCATAATCCTATATGGAAATTACCATAATCCCATATGAAAATTACCATAATCCTTTATGGAAATTACCATAATCCCATATGGAAATTACCATAATCCTATATGGAAAGGATTATTACCATAATCCTATATGGAAAGGATCTATGCATATCCCATAAATATAATAATATCCTTTTAGGATAAAGAGAATCAAATCATTACCTTGTAGAGAGAGAGGGGCGCCGATTTCCATACTTAGCTACGGGCCTGGATGGGCCAGCCCAGGGATCAAATGCAAGGAATAAAGATGGGCCTCAAATAAATTAATTATCTTATGTTCAGCCCAGAACATAAATTAATTTATAAACATTTATTCATGCCACCGGAGAATAAATGACTTATCCCTTTATTACCGGTTGAGTCGGGCTTGCACTTAGACATTACGAATCCCGTATTTAAGATATCGAACGTCCATTAATTATTTATAGCATTCGATCGCTTAAAATAATTAATATCTTTAATTCCTTAAGTAGTACCACTCAACCTTATTATTGTACTTGAGCTAACTCAACCTACTGTGGTTTAGTACAATAAACCTTTGAGCTCCTTAAGGGACGCCATCATCCTTAACGGATACGGTGACTCGACTGAGATAACTAGCATGACATACAAGCACCGCCACCACCCAAGACGCGAGAATATTGGGTTAGAACATATAACCTCACCCATAACAAGTCAAAGTGATGGTCAAGAACTCATACTCATCTAATACCTTATCGAGATTTAGATCACCGTAAGTCACCGAGATCTGGGTTCTTCACTACGGTCGATAGAAGAACTCATCTCATCGTGATCCTTCAATACGTCGAAGACGCATCAAAGATAAACAAGCAACTAAGTCAAGTCACTTCTTATCTATCTGCAGCTCACACCGACAACTCGTCCTCAAGTTGTCTCAGCTGTGAAACTTTTTATATCTCATTAAACTTGACCAATCATACAGACTTCTGTGATCTTCTACACATTGTATGATCTACACATTGTATGATCAATTCAGATATGAGATTGTAATAGTGGTAATAGGAAACATTGTATACAAGCTCAACCAAAACTTCTTTCAGTATACAAATCCAACAATCTCCCACTTATACTAAAGCAAACTTTTAGTATACTATGTGTCTCTCTACTAGCTATTACAAACAAAACCATCACTTTGCTTCTCCCACTTATACAAAAGTTTCCTTTCTAAGTGGGTGCCATCAAGCGCAATTCAAGTCCTCTAACGTCCCCGACGTAGACTTATTGCGCGCACTTTAGAGGGTGCCATCTAGTGCAATTCAAGTCCTCTAACGAGCCCAACGTAGACTTTTGCGGCGGGCTTTAGTGAATGGATCCGCTGGGTTATCCGTCGTATCAATCTTTGCATTCAGACATCCCCTTCTAACGATTTCTCGTATGACATGGTACTTTCTCTATGTGTTTGGTTGCCTAGTGGATCCGTGGTTCCTTCGAGTTTGCCACATCGCACCGAGTTATCACAAGAAACTATGATACTCTTGCCAAACCAGTACCACACCTAGATCCATGAGGTAGTTCATGAACCATACAGCCTCCTTAGCAGCCTCCGAAACGGCTACATATTAGGCTTCCATGGTAGAGTCCGCAATGCATCGCTGCTTTGCACTCCGCCAGGATACGGCTCCACATCCCAAGATAAACACATAGTCTGAGGTAGACTTATTCTTATCACGGTCAGCTTGGAAATCCGAGTCTGAATAACCCAAAGGCATTAGACTATCTGCATAGTAAATTAGCCTATAATTTCAAGTCTTTTTCAGGTACTTGAGTATATGCTTTACTGCAGTCCAATGAGCTTGTCTATGCCTACCGCATAGAAGATATCGGCCTCGTGCATAGCATTGCGTGCCGAGACTTCCTACGGCGGAAACGTAGGAACTTGTCTCATTTCCTCTATCTCCTTTGGGTCATGGGTGATCGCTCCTTGATAAAGGAACGCCATGTCCGAAAGGTAGCAATCCTTTCTTGGCGGTCTCGCATACTAAAACAGTAATCACGGTATCAATGTAAGACGCCCGAGATAAGCTCAACATTTTCTTCTTGCGATCTCGTAAACCTTGATCCCAAGAATGTACGCGCATCTCCTAAGTCTTTCATTTGAAACCGATCGGATAACCAACTCTTTACGCCCGATAACAACTTCACATTGTTGCCAATAGAAGAATGTCATCTACATAAAGTGCAAGAAATACCACATCACCGTTGAAATCTAAACGATACACACAACTTTCGCTAGGCAACTGAGTAAATCCATAGGACTTTACCACCTCGTCAAAGCGTAAGTTCTATGATCGGGAAGCTTGCTTGAGTCCATAAATGGACTTCTTAAGCTTCCACACTAGATGCTCTTCACCCTTCACCACATAACCTTCGGGTTGCTGCATATAGATGTCTCTACCTTCCTCAAGGTAACCGTTTCGAAAAGCGGTTTTCACATCCATTTGCCAAACCTCTAGGTTCAAGTGGGCTACTATGGCCAGAAGAATTCTGATGGACTTGAGCATTGCTAAAGGCGAAAAGGTCTCATCGAAATCGATGCCCTCAATCTAAATGTACCCTTTCGCCACAAGCCTTGCTTTAAAAGCCGAAACCTCTCCATCGGAATCTCTCTTCCTCTTGTATATCCACTTACTACCTATGACTTCCTTGCCATCTGGTAGAGGTGTCTTTTTCATATACATCCATAGCCGTTATGGACTCCATTTCTAAGTCCATAGCGGTGTGCCATGATCTTGCATCAATGTCTTGTATCGCCTCCTTGTATGTCCATGGGTCGATTATTGCTCGCTCGCTTCTGGGACTAAATCCGAAGATTCTCCCACGAACATAAATCGCTCGGGTTGACGAACAACCCTCCCACTACTACGAGGTTCTACAGGCACAATGGCAACGGTGGGTGCAAGAATTTGTGGTTCTCTATTTTGCACAACTTGGCTGGGTAGGTACCACTTGTGCGGCCGGTATCTCCAAAGGGAACTCGACCCACTTCAATTTCTTGAAGTATCTAGTGTCGATCTCCCACTAGACTCGACATCTCGCACCTTTGGTCTAATCGGTGGTGGAATACGATCATCTTCTAATTCTTGAAGAATGATTTTAACTTTGGATTTATGATATTTCATGTAGTCTCTTCTAAGAATCGGGCATTAGTGCTAATAATGACCTTCGATCCTAGGACTATAGAATAAACCATCTTCGCTCCTCTAGGATAGCCAATAAACACCTTGCGTCGGATCTAGCCTCCAACTTGTCGCCTTCTTGTTCAAAGACATGTGCCGGATCGCCCATATCCTTATGTGGCTTAAACTCGGCTTGCGCCCAAACCACAACTCGAAGCGGTCTCTTCGATCGACTTGGATGGTACTAGATTTAGCAAGTATGCCGCTGCTTCTAAGGCATACCCCGTAATCTAAATAGGCAAAGTTGCATAACTCATCATTGATCTAACAATTTCCAAAGAGTCCTATTTCTTCGCTCGACACACCATTTTGTGTTGTGGTGTGCCCGGTGAAGCGCTTGTTGGGAGGTAATCCCACACTTCACTAGATAGTCCATGAACTCGTTGTTGAGGTATTCGCCATCGCGATCGAACGCAGATGACTTGATACTCTTACCTAGCTTCGCCTCCACTTCCGCCTAAAATTCTTTGAATTTCTCAAAGCATTCGAGACTTGCGGTGAAGCGGTATCGTATCCCTACCTTAGTAATCGTCAATGAAAGTGACAAAATACTGTACCCTCCACGAGCTTGTGTGGACATCGGTCCACACAGTCGAATGGACTAGCTCTAACATATCTTTGGCTTCATCTATGACCCTTCGCTTTGAAGGTCCGGTCAACATCTTACCTTCTATACATGATTCGCAGATCGAACCAGATAATCTGTGAGATTACCCAACGCCCATTCTTAGCCGCCTTTGGATCCTATTTAGATTGATGTGACCTAATCTAAGATGCCGAGAGAAAGAGGTGTAATCTTCTAAGAAAACTTTCTTTTTAAGGTTTGATGTAGATGCAACATAGTTATAGGTATTATGTATTGCGTAAAAGTATAAAGCGAATTATATAATGTGCTACACGTATAACTTCGTCATTTCTTATGATAGAAACACCACTATCAAAACAATCAATATCCATGAATAAACAATTTGAAACAGAAACAAGGTTCCTACGGAAATCCGCACATATAAAACGCCTTTAAAACTAAAACTGCTTTCTCAAAACATAAAGTAACATCTCCTACCGCAACGGCCTCGACTTTCGCGCGTTGCCCATGGAGATCGTTATCTCGCCATCATTCACTCCCTTGTCCGCAGAACCCCGCAAGGTGTAACAAACATGATCGGTCACACTGTGTTCACTACCCAAGAATGGGTAGAACAAGTAGCTAAACATGTTTCACACTAAAGCAAATGGCGTACCTAGAGCCTTGAGCTTGGGGTACTTAGCCTTCAATGCCCGGGCCTCACCGCACTTGAAGCATTTGCCCTTCTCCTTCGCTTTTCAAACCGCCGGTAGAGCCCTCAGATTACTCCCACTCTTTCTTTAGCCTTAGCATCTCTTGAATTCCACTTTTCCTTTTCATCTTCGATAAAGCGGTGGTTTTCTTTGAGGTCGATTAAAGATCGTGCACCTTGCCCATTTTACGTTCTTCCGTTACTAGATCCTCTTACAATGAATCTAGAGTATAACTCTTATCATAAAGGCCGGCTTTATAACGGAAGTCATCAAAAGACTTGGGCAAAGTGTTGAGGATCATATCGATTCTCGACTCGCCATCAATATATCCTCCAACCAATTCGAGCTCTCCGAAGAGATTAATCATTTGCTCTACATGGTTATGCACCGAATCGCTTTCCTTCATTGAACTTGACATTATTGATTTTGTCAAATTATGACAAGCGATTCTGTTCGACTCCTCATACAATTTCATAAGACTTAGCCATATCGTGGTTGCATCTTCCATCTCTTGATGCTGGAGTTGCAGGGACTCGCACATGGTGACCAAAAGAAGGCACTTTGCCATTCTATTTGATTTGTCCCATTTCTCGTGCTCCTTACGCTCCTCATCAGTAGATGACTTGTCTAGAGGCTTGGGACGGGGTGTAGTGAGTACAAATAGTTTTTCTTCCGCAAAGAAGAACATTCTCAATGTTTCGCTTCCACTCGATAAAATTTGGACCGGATAAGGATTTTGTGCGAGCATATTGATAATCGGTGTAAGAGACATATCTAAAATCGATAAAGTAAACACATAAGCATACGATCGCACATAATTACGTAATAATAATATTGTAACCTTTTGATAAAACAATATTAATTGAAACCTCCAATCGCCCAAGGAATCCCACATGCAAGCCACGCGTGTGGGCGCCACATGAACCCTTCGACTGGACTAAAATATACCTTTTAGTCGTTTAATTTCAATCCATGTCAACTTATCCTTATGACAAATGAAATTAACGATTGGACCTTTCTAGACCACATCACTATCGCAAGAAGGACTTCATGGAAGTAGTACTTGAGGTGATGTCTAAGCAATGACCACAATTTTAACAAAGAAGAATGAATTCTTAGAATTGGCATACTCACTCGGACCATACCGCCCAATTCAAATTCTTTTGTTATCTCATTTTATATCTATCTCTAGAGAACTTATGAAAATCGCACATACAAGCCATGCGCGTGTGATCGCCACACATGAAACTCCCACTTCTCAATAGATTTAAAATGTTTTATTTAGAAATCTCATCTAACAAACTTATGATAAACAGTGTAAGCAAGCCACGCGTGTGATCGCCACTCACGGTCGTCTCACTTTGTTTAGAGATCAAAAGTGGAGGTCTTGACATTTTAATTTTAAAAATTAATTTGTCGGGTTGCTTGCTTAGACTTTTGTTCAAAAGGTTTGTCCATGCGAGATCACGTAATCCTAGCATGCTTTTCTATAGAACTCAACATGTAAAACATGCTCAGTAATTCTAAAATATGCTTGAAAACGATAAACCTAGCATGCTTACTATGCGCACCCAATTACGAAAACACTTAAAGGTTTGTCAACGTAATTTAAACATACATAGCATGCTATCGCATAAATTAAACATCCACGACATGCAATGAACGATAAAAATAAAATAAAACGCTCATCGTGGCTCACTCGTGGAATCTGCACTTTCTGCCTAATCTATTACATATAATTGCAAAGTACGATCTTTATAATCTTGAAAACGGCCTCGCGTGCACGGGCACGCACCGGATTCAAAACCGACGGACTCGTCAAAACAGATTCGGTGGAAAAATGGATCCGGGCTCGGCCCGTCACGCGGCGCAGCGTCCGCGGCGCCGTGCACGCCTTGCGTGCCGTCGCCCGCACGCCGTCGCGACCCGTTTTCCGTCGTCTCGAATCGGCCGCTGCCTTCGTTTTACTTTTAAAGATAAGATTTACGTAAAATAAATCTAATCTAACCACGGATTTTCTCGTGGTGAAAAACAAAATCCGACAAAATAAAAACGAGCCACGATGAACGATAGGTTCAACAATTAATATATTGCGCACGTAATAATCAAACGTGAATTAATCCAACATAGCCAAGATACTGATCCCAGGCTCTGATACTAATTGTTGGGAAAAACTAGGTTTAGCCCTCTCCCGAGGATCTATCTTGGATGTTTAATCCACCATACATTGATTATATTCCTAGCATGCGTCTATATAATTAAATGCAACACGTTGGGGTTTTCTCGTGTTTACCTTTGAATCTGTCGGGGATGAATGGATCAAGACTCGTGCTTTGATCTTCTGGACTGTATCCCGGTTGCCCAATCTCCAACGTCGAGTGAGGACGATCTATGGAGAATGCTACAGAAAATCACCCTCTATCCTCTCTACACTTTTTTCGAAAATTCTCTCCCAAGAACAATGGGGTCTCGAAAATTATGATGATGATTATTAATCATTGACGAGATTTAATCTCTTACCTCATATTTATAATGCATTACCATAATCCTATATGGAAATTACCATAATCCCATATGGAAATTACCATAATCCTTTATGGAAATTACCATAATCCTATATGGAAAGGATTATTACCATAATCCTAAATGGAAAGGATCTATGCATATCCCATAAATATAATAATATCCTTTTAGGATAATGAGAATCAAATCATTACCTTGTAGAGAGAGGCGCGATTTCCATACTTAGCTACGGGCCTGGATGGGCCGACCGAGGATCAAATGCAAGGAATAAAGATGGGTCTCAAATAAATTAATTATCTTATGTTCAGTCCAGAACATAAATTAATTTATAAACATTTATTCATGCCACTGGAGAATAAATGCTGACTTACCCCTTTATTACCGAAGTTGAGTCGGGCTTGCACTTAGACATTAAGAATCCCGTATTTAAGATATCGAACGTCCATTAATTATTTATAGCATTCTCGATCGCTTAAAATAATTAATGTCTTTAATTCCTTAAGTAGTACCACTCAACCTTATTATTGTACTTGAGCTAACTCAACTGCGGGGTTTAGTACAATAAACCTTTGACCTCCTTAAGGGACGTCATCATCCTTAACGGATACGGTGACTCGTCTGAGATAACTAGCATGACATACAAGCACCGCCACCACCCAAGATGCGGAGAATATTGGGTTAGAACATATAACCTCACCCATAACAAGTCAAAGTGATGGTCAACAACTCATACACATCTAATACCTTATCAAGATTTAGATCATCGTAAGTCACCGAGATCTAGGTTCTTCACTACTCGATAGAAGAACTCATCTCATCGTGATCCTTCAATACGTCAAAGACGTACCAGCATGACAAGCAACTAAGTCAAGTCACTTCTTATCTATCTCAGCAGCCTACACCGACAACTCGTCCTCAAGTTGTCTCACCGGTGTGAAACTTTTATATCTCATTAAGCTTGACCAATCATATGACTTACGTGATCTTCTACACACCGTATGATCTAACTTATATATGAGATAAGGGACACGATATATGCAATCAAGTATTCAATTCAGATAGGAGATTGTAATAGTGGTAACAGTGAAACATTGTATACAAGCTCAACCAAAACTGCTTTCAGTATACAAATCCAACAAGTGCCATAAGAGCCGAAAATTGTGACTTTTTATGTGATAAGATTAATAAATATCATGCCTAAATTAATGAGAGGTGATGATTATGATCTTATCATGATATTAGGTGTAAAGTAGTGATAGTATTCAATTTGATCAAGTAACCTAAGGCTCTTGTACCATAGTGGCCGAAAATGTTGAATTTTAAGGTTGGAAGATTTAATTTCCAACCTTATAATATGGACACATGTTATAGTTGAAATTGTTGACTTTTCAAATATGATCCTATTATATAATAATAATATAGTAAATGATATGAAAAAAATAAAATTTTATCCTAAGGTTTAGGATATGGCCGAAAATGACATATATGTCACATAATGTGATAAATTCTTTAATTATTGATAACTATGGTACAAATTATTAATTAAAGGATAAGATGACATATTAAAGTGTTATGAGTAAGATAAAAATTTTGTCCATTTGTTCCAAGTGGTGGCCGAAATATTTGACAAAATTAAAGTAGGATATTAGTTGTCATTTATGTAATAATTATACTACAAGTGGATTAATTCTATAAATAAGGGATGGGATCAAACATTGCTATCCAATTCTATAAATGTGCAGGTTGAGTGACGATGGATAGCAAAGTGTTGAGCAGTTGGAATCTTTTGTCGCTGATATAGTATAGCCTTGAATTCACATCGTCATATGTGAAATTCACATGTTTTTCGCTGCTTGAAACACTAAGTTATATTTTGAGTATTAAAGCATATTACCTTCAGATCAGTCGAACCCCTTTTGTCAAGGATCTGTTGGTCTAATTTGTATGTAATACGTTGTGTGTTTATCTCTAATGGTTTGAAGTCTTATGAGTTTGACTGTCATTTCCTTTACAATTCCGTATTCAATTATCATTAAGTCCTTTAATCCCCGTTTTCCAATAACAGCCTCTGCTAATCCGTACTTTGGATTGGCGGGCTGTTACATGTTATATGCACAATTATGCTTATAAGTTTGAACATGTATCACAAAATGATGCATAACCCCTAAACGCGTGCACAACCCTAAACATGCGTGTAGGTCATTTTTTCCAATATCACCTTCATTGTATTGCAATTGCTTCATGAATGTTTTGTGTGAACTTGTATCACAAAATGATGCATAAGCACTAAACGTGTACATACCTATATGAATATTTTGGTGCTCATATGTTAAACTATGATTTGCCTTTCAAATTTTCTTTTCGATTACGATAACAACAAATATTATGTCTTTGCGTTAATACAAGAAAGAATAAGATCTTTGTATTGGATAACACAATTGACAGCACTGAAGAATGTGATATGCTCAAATATAAGAAAGTGTGCCACAATATCGAAAGTGTTGAATATCACGCATAAGTGCACTTTGGGTTATGCATAACGTATGATAATTATATGCACAATATATGTTTTGACAATAGTTAAAAAAATATATGCAGTGATGTGTATTAATCCTAATATAATAAACTTCTTTTATGTATCAGAATACCTAACTTACCGTGATGAACAGATTAAGGCCAACAACGTACAAGATAGACGCGCATATGTTTTGTATGCACTTATAGGTAATTATGTAATCTTATTTCAAACATGAATAACTTACTTAAATATTGTGCACAACAGACAACAAACTAGTGCATTAGAATCTACGAACAACAAACATAGAGTTGCGTAAAAATTATATAATCTGATGAAGCCATTAAAATTTATTAAGTTTTTCTCCACAAAAATCTTTAATATGCTTTCAACAAGAAAAATGCACGAATGAAGATGATATACTTTGCAAATAAAATATACCATAAATAATTATTAGAATCCCATATTTTAAGGAATGAAACAGTTACATTAAATAACAAAATTACATTAACAACCTTATTACTAAAATCTGTAAAAAAATATCCTAAAATAATATTGAATCCAAACCATCGGATACACCTAGATCTACGCACATGATTAGTTCTCATTTCTTAAAAAAATATGAGTTCTCATTTGATCAATTCCATATATATATATATATATATATATATATATATATATATATATATAGAGTGGATCAAATGAGAACCATCTTTGCGAACCATGCATAAGGCGTTGAAGATGATGCACAAAGCGGTATAAAGTTGTGCATAACTAAAACTTTCTAAAATTATTTTGTTGTGCAACAATTTTAGAAAGTTTTAGTTATGCACAACTTTATATTATTTTGTGCATTATCTTCAACGTCTTATCATGGTTCTCAAGTTCTAAAAAGATGAGTTCTCCTTTGGATCCAACCCCTATATATATATATATATATATATATATATATAGGGGTTGGATAAAAATGTAAAGATGATGCACATGTCGGTATAAATTTTTGCACAATGAAAACTTTCTAAAATTATTTTTTTATGCAGTATTTTTAGAATGTTTTAGCTATGCACAACTTTATAGATTTTGTTCATCGGTTTCATACGTCTATGCATATTTCTCAAGTTCTCAAAAAAATGAGTTCTCACTGGATCTTACCTTTATATATATATATAATTATATATATATATATATATATATGGGTTGGTTATAGAAGGAACCAACCCTAAGATAGGAACTAAGAACTAATCAATACCATCCATTCCATCTAATCTAACGTCTAACATTTAATTACCGATATTAACATTACAATTGTATATTTAATCTTTATTACCGAAATTAGTATTGATCGTGTGATATAGGGGTATATTAGACAAACTACATTTATACTTACCAACCACATTTATTGTATCCCATAATTACCGTAACCTTCCAACTTCTCAAAACCTAAAATTATCGCCTCCTACATCTATATGCATATCGATCAGGAAGGGGAAAACAACTAGAATTTTATTCTGATTCAGAAAAATTGTATAATCGGATATTAATATTTCAAGTTCTGATTCAAGAGAATTGATTCATATACAATCGCTTCTTAGAGGTGTGCACCTATTCTGCTTTCTGTTTAAATATCACTGTTAAATCAAAACAAAAAGTAAGTTTTCTAATGTTGTTCTATGCATATTGATGGCATTCGTAACATGTTTATCGATTTCGTTTAATAAAAAAATTCTATAATCTAATAGACGAGTGATTGATGGATTGAGAAAAATTGTCATTGTGTGATATTGATATATACAAGCATATTATAACTGTGTTTCAACAAATACTGTGATAATCATATTAGAACGAGTTTTTGCTTTTTAAGGAAGATTTGTAGTGGTCCCTCCCAATATGTTTAAGTGTTGTTAATTGTATTGAGTTTGTCAGTTTTTTTATTGCTTCAAGAACTAGTTCTATATTTGTGAGTTTTAAACATATGCATATAAGGTAGTTGTACTTTTTCGTATATTTTAGTGCAACAATTTGAATATATAACAATGCAGCATCAATGGTCATGCAATTTTTTAATTCTATATTCATAGGGTTATTTTTTTAAAACTATATAATTATAATATTCACTGTAATATAAAAATATTTAATTAATAATTTTATTCAATCAGCACATGGATATGTTTTTTTGTCATATTTTTGTCAAATATATTATGCACATATGAACAAACAAAATCATTACAGTTGTAATCAAGTTCTGCATATCACAATTAGATTACACTGTAATGCAGTGTGCATGTAATACTTAATATCTGTGCATATTAAAGTATATATTTATTCATATAGCTTATGAGTAAAATACAAAACAGATTTATTAAAATATGTTTTGTTTAAAGCACGTTTGTTTCATCATATCATATTCATATGATACTTATAAGTGTGCATATGATATTACTTTACAATGTTTGGACAGTGAAGTGTGCATATGATACTATATCTCTGTGCATATGATACTATGATATTTAATATCTGTGCATATTAAATGTATGCAAATGACAATGAAGTGTGCATATGATATTTAAGTAAAGACCGAAGAAACTATTTTGGCTCTCCGATGAGGATGTAGTTCTGAACAGACCACTCATCTTTATGTCACGAAAATAAGCTGGAATCCAGAACGAACGAGCATTGAACATGTCACCGAACCACTTATGACCAATAAGTTCATATTTCTCCATTACTTGTCGCCACTTGCTGTCAAAAACGGTCCAAACTACCTCATCAAAATCTTGTTTGAAATCAGTGCTATTCCTCAACAAAGGAGGTAACTTCTCTACCACCTTCATCATAATATGCCACATGCAATATCTATGAGAAGTATTGGGCCATACGTTCGTAATGGCAATCTTCAGAGCTGGATCTTGATATGTTATGATAACATCTGGAGGTGATCCCATACATTCAATAAATTTGGACATCACCCAAGAGTATGATTGAACATCCTCGTTCGAAATTATGGCCGCACCAAATGTCACACATCTACCATAATTGTCTCTCCCAGTAAATGGTGTGCAAATTTTTCTATACCTAAGAAGAAACAGACAACATACATAAGAATATAAAAAAGTGTGGGTAAAATGGAGGTCGTGCACATATTATTAAAAAATATGCATAATGTGCATAATAAACGCTTTTTCGAATCAAATGAATAATGTGTGCATAATTAGACATAACCGATGAATAATAGACAAAAACCATGCATATATAATAATAAACCTATTCATTCGGTATGTAGCATCGAACGACACGGCGTCACCATATATCTTATAATTCTGTATGGATGTGGAGTCAGCCCAGAATAACCGTGTTAGTCTCTTTGCATCGTCGATGTCATAGCTAAACATGAAACCATTGCAATTCTCTCGTTTCCATTTGAATTTATCCAACAACATTTGAGCATCGATACCAGCAACAGACATCCTCATGTAACGTTTGTAATTCTTAAAGTCAACGAGGGTACAACCAATATCCTGGTAGCTCCCAACAATTTTCTTGAATATGCGAAAGTTGTAACTCTAAACATGGATAATTATCCCGATACTTTAACACATCAATATTAACATAATGTGGTAATTTATGCATATGTTATGAGATTCCTTTTAACAATAACATGCGTAAAACATATATTGTCAAAATATATTCTTGGACTTTAATACATAAATTTAGGTTCTTGCGAATGGAAGACATGTGATAAGTACATATGACGATGTACTATCAAGGTATAAACTTTTACATAATTTGGGGTTCTTGCGACAATATGTCCTATTGCTCAACAACTTTCAACAACTTGCTCCATCCATCATCACTCAACTGCACATTTAAAAACAAACATGCGGTGAGTACAAGAATACACTCGGTGGACTCATGCGAAAACATTTTATCATTTGAAGATTACCTTTGCCACATCATGGTAAGACACAAGGGTTTTAGTTGAAAATGCCTTGCGCTTACTAAAGCATTTATCGATTCATAAAATCATCGCTGGCGGGCATTTTCTTAGTGTGTATGATCCGTATCCCTTATCATCATTTCATCATATCATCATAGTCGAAAGTCGTGAGGAGGCCTCCTCTACGACCCGTGACCGACCGTGGTGTCCTTCTGACACACGGTCACCTTAGGTGTACACGTTAATCTAGCGGTATTGTCCTTCGGCATAGGATCCGATATCGATTTCATTCATAAGTTGGGGTGACCCAACAACATTCATAACATTTCATAACATCTCAGGATAGGATACATACACAAAACATAAACATTTTGGCGGTAATCATGTAAACATTTTATCAACAGTTGAAATAAGCATCGTAAATAAATATTTCAAAGCATTTTATTTTGAGTAGAGTAAAGCCCACAGGTGTGGATGCCTTAATCCCATTTCTTGGGTGTAAGTCCTAGCTTTAACCTATCTATTCTTGGCCTTGAGGTTTTGGAGCTGGAAAAATCCATTGGGTCTTAGAACCCATATTTCTATTTTAGTGTATATCATGGTATGATATACACTCGATTGACCATGTGGTAGCACCTAGTCAAATATTTCACGTTAAGGTATGCTTTCGTGAAAATATCGTATCATGATGTTTTATCATAATTAGTACATCTTATAATGCTCTATCGTACCTTGCGACATAACATAATGAATGCATCGATTAATAGCATGTTAGTCACATAAGGCATACTTCACATAGGGTTTCCAACACTTAGTCAAATTTCAAGTGTTTAATTTCAGCAAAACAGCTTGAAACAACCCAGTGACGTACTTTGACGATCCATAACTCTCGATTCAGAATACGTATGGTCGCACAAAGATACATTCTGAAACCTCTAAACATGTACTACAAGTTCTAAGAAGAATTAAATCCAAAAGAGTCGTGGTTCTGAAGATATAGGGTCTCAAAGTGGGCAACTCAAACTGACTTCTATACTTAGAAATTTTTAAGAATTTTCAGTTTTAGCTTAACGACGAGGGTTTTGCGAGGCTCGTAACTTTTGACTCACAATGCCAAAATGGCTGAAGGATACCAATTTAGAAACCTTGTAACAAGTACTACATATGTCATGAAGACCATACTGGAAAATATCTAACTCATCGAGAAATACATAAGTCCAAAGTTGACTAGTTGAAATGGACAGTTTCCAGTAGGTGACTTTGGGTCGATGAAAGGTATACCTATAAGAACTTGGTTTGGGATCAAACTTTCCAGATCATAACTAGACATGATGAGGAACATTTCTTATGAAGAAACCCAAGTCCAAATCGGACTACAAATGGCTTGAACATCTCACGTAAAGTCATACTCGAACAGCCTATTAACATAGAAATTTTCTAAGGCAGTTTGTCCAAAAGGCTTACTGAAATGCGTCAACTTTAAAAATTCACCGTGAGTTCATTATAAGGAATCTGGAAATGAAACCAATCATATTGAAAATCCACTTAAGTCTAGTTTAATCCAGAAAAAGCCTCACTCAATGATTCACAATAGATTGGGAGATAAAAATATTTTACCACAAGCTATCACTCCCGTGACAATTTTGTGCAGTTAGCTTGTAAAATCTGGAATAAATAGTAAAGATTTTTATAAAATTCTGAAAATTTACAGGAATCTTCTAGACATGCTGAATTATGTTTCTGCCAAATTTTATAGTTTTATCATTAGCCAAACTTAAAACGAAAGCCACGCACTATGGGTGATAAACACGGCGATTTCGCAGATTTGTGCAGTGTTTTTGATAAATACAAATAAAATATCAAATCAAGTTGGATGGACTTGAAATTTTACAGAGGCATACTAGACACATATAATTTCAACATATCAAAAATTCACAATCATCGGACCACTGAAACTTAGTCAAATAAATTCGTGAAGTTTCTGTTCGTCAAGGTAATCAACATGCAATGATCAAAAGTATTGAATCTACCTATTAAATCAACATGCAATCACTTTCAAGCATAGACCCAACACATTCAAGCATATTGATGAACATGCATGTGTATATCTTGATCATCCCTAGGATCTAAGGAGGTGGTAGTTACCTTATTCAAGGAATCGAGAGGGATGAAGAGGAAGGGAACGGCTGTCCTCCTTGGGGTCTCGATTTTTGCCGTGAGAAGTGGAGGAGTGGGGGAGAGCTCTCAACTTTCTTGCAGATTTTTGAGAGAGGAAGAAGATGAGAGGGTGAAGGGGAACGTCTGAAATGAGGGAGAGAGTGGCTGGAGTTTGGGGGGTATGTGGTAGAGAGGTGGGGTGGTTGCATGGGGTGGACAAGTGTTGCTTCAAGTGACAATTGTCAACATAACTCATGCACAAACAACACCACACACCTCATGCACGAATTTTACATATATATCTATGTATATATCTGATTTTAATTGATTAGTTAGGTTATAATTAATCACATTGTCATATAGTAGATACATGCAATAGGAAAAATCAACAAGATAAACTTGTATACATAGGTGTATAGTTTTCGGCTTTACACTATGCCAATGGGTCTAATTTTTATTTTCCAAGCCAAACATTGATATATGTTATAACATATAGTTTAGATGATAAATAATATCATAGGATAAATTAATGGCATCATTTTATGCGATAAAAATCGAGTTCGAAAATTAGGGTTTTCGAACGTTTGAAAAATTGGTAACTATCGAATCTTGATGATCTAGCATTGATTTAATGCTAAATCATACTGTAATTACATATACTAATCATAGAAATTAATTCCTATAATTTCTTGATCGATTAAAGCGCTTTTCGTTTCATCTCAAAGCGTTAACGTTTGAAAGCGTTGCAAAGCGTTCATTATCGACTCATCTCGAAATGGTCGTCATCACTTTATTACATTATTCCATTAATAATGGAATTTAATTCTAAGCAATTGCTTAGAAAATATCATAATTTTAACTATCGATACGTGATCGGCGTTAAAATAATCTTGTCGATATACTTCGTATACTTTTATTTCTTAATTCACAATTCTCCATGAATATAAAATAGGAATTCATTCCTTCGTAAATAATCGAAATCATTATTCGATATCTTATGGATTGAATCATCTCGGTAATTTCTAATTTACGGGTTTTAAATACCGTAATTAGGCGTTTAATTCTGGGTATTACATCCTACCCCTTAAAAGAAATTTAGTCCCGAAATTTGCATACCTCATAAAGTATGGTATCTTAACATCATAACATCATAACTTTCTATGTGCTTTTCTTTCGTCCATGGTTCTTCCATTGGACTTTCATTATAAGACCAAACTTGCTTCTTTAATCGTTGAATCGTGCGATCAAATTAGTCGTAGATTTTCATCATAACTCATCGAGTCAAAGGTCATGTCATCATGTTGGTTTACGAGAATTGGGTCATTTTCGTATTTCCTTAAGCTGCGACACGTGGAAAAAAAATTTCGTACTTTCCCCAAATGTGGTGGAAGTACCAAGCTATAAACTACTAGGCCTATCATTGCTAGGAGCTCGTGGGTCTATAAAGCGTGATCTCAACATTCTTGTATCTAAACTTATAATTCCTCTAGATGGAGAAATCTTAAGAAACTTTAATTCGCATTCAAGAATGCGGTTCGGGTTCTGGCGTACCGCGTAAGTTTTTTATCTGTCTTAAGCTTTTCTTATTCCTTGCCTCGTTGGTAGATATCTTAATCGTTTCATTTACAACGTCGGGACTTTATACCTTTGCTCACCTACTTTGTTACAATAAAGTGGTGGTCGATACTTCTTTTCATGTCGCCTCATAAGGCTACATTGATCGTTATTTGGTAGCTATGGTCGTCGTAAACTTACCAAGTGGTGCAATCGTTCTCACTTGCATCTTGGTTTAACACTTGTGTTCTATCGTATCCTTAAACATTCATGTTGTCCTTTGATTGTCTATACATGCGTGGTGGACATCTATGTTAAGGCTCGATCTAGTATCTAACTCCTTTTGTGAGTTAGTTCCAAATCTAGGGTACTCTTGAAGTCTCTATCTGAGCGATAGGTTCTAGTACTCCTTGTAAATATAAGATTTCCTTTATGTGCGGTGAGCTAACTTATCGGATCTATGAGTCATTTGAATAGGCGAGACAAAACATAATTGGCGAGTCGATCCACTACTAGCCATATAGTAGTGCAACTTCTTTATGACTTTGGTAAAATCATCACAAGATCTATTTCTATATCATTCTATTTCCATTCGCGTAGTTCTAGAGATTATACTCTCTTATAAGGCCTTTGATACAATGCCTTTACTTATTGGTAACAGAGACCTTTGCTCGACAATCATGGTTATATCTCATTTCATTCCTTGCTATCTAACTTTTCTCATAAATCATAATACATCTTAATAATGCACGGTTGGCGGTATGAGAAGGATCATGAAATTCATTCTTGGTTTCATTTCTAAGCTTATTATTGCTTGGAAATATATATATATCTTTCTTAGACAATATAACAACATCCGGTATTCCTTAAAATATCCTTTAGCTCTTCATTCCTTATTTTAATTAGTATTCTATTCCATCTTCATTTTCTCTTTTTAGTCATATTTCACCTTGGTTGTGGAAACACTACTTACATTAGTCACGATTGCCCGACTATTCTTGTTCTCGTTTTCTTAATCTTTCCATGAGTTTTCCTTTTCTATAAGGACATACCATGATTTAGGCTGAATTTTATATCTTAGGCATTAGATTCTACATTACCCTTCCTTAGGTGATTATTTATCACAATTATAATCTTTTACTGATTCGAGCCATCTTTTCTATCTTGTATCCAAGTTTCTTTGCTCGAAGAATAAATTCAAACTTTTGTAAATTGTGAAGGGTTCTTAACTTATTGATATAGGAGTGATGTCCTTGCGACTTTGGTATTTATACTACTGTCACTATCAGAGGTAATAGATTTTGGCACTCCGTGAAGTCGTATAATCTCCTTTACATACAACTGGGCTAACTTGTCAGATCCATAAGTACTTTGGATTGGTAGGAAGTGAGCACTCTTGGTGAGTCTATCAACAATTACCAATATAGTGGTGTTCCTCTTTTGATTTGGGTAAGTTAATAGCGAAGTCCATCGTTATTTCATCCCATTTCCACTCGGGTATTTCCAACGGTTGTAACTTTCCGTATGGACGTTGGTTTAACACTTTCATCTGGCGGCAAACAAGGCGGTGTTCTCTGAAAGAAGCTATGTC
The DNA here is from genome assembly GCA_036937905.1 of Salvia rosmarinus. NCBI lineage: Eukaryota > Viridiplantae > Streptophyta > Magnoliopsida > Lamiales > Lamiaceae > Salvia > Salvia rosmarinus. Next base: position 25,998,322 of record CM072822.1, on the reverse strand, counting down.
TCGTTTCATGCCTTCCCACCAAAACTTTTCTTTCGGTCTTGGTACATCTTAGTACTATCTCGGATGGCGGTGTAGGGTGTATCGTGAGCCTCACTCATTATTTCATTTTGAAGTTTTGCGTCGTGCGGAACATATATTCTTCCTTCGAGACAATAAGGCGTTGTCAAGCGCCTCACGGAAGTTCTTAAATCCTCCGCCCTTACCCTTTCTCGGATCTTTTCTAACTTTTCCTCCATCCTTTGTCTCTCGTGATCCTTTTCTTAAATCAGATTACATCACTATTTCAAGTCATGAGTTGGGAAATTACATTCATGTGGCCTAAGTCATTGTGACACATAAGTTATTATTTATCTCATATTAATACATAGCCTTACTTTTATTAATCCGTGAGAATTGTGACTCTATTTTGGGGTAACTATCTTATTGGTCTTGTTACCTTAGAGAGTTCTTAATGGATCTCTAACAGAAGTCAATTAATCTATAAAATTTCTGATCTTATTTTAGGTCATTGACGTCTTTCATCTTTAATTGTTTTGTCCTTTGTCAGATCTACATTGTTTTCTTTTAAAGACACTATGTGCCTGAGGAATATTTCTCCTTTAAGCTGAGATTTACAAAACTGTACTTGGCAAAATTTTGCCGGTTCTTAAAAGTTGTAAAACGACCTTGATTTTCTTTATGTTCTTTCTCGTCCTTTGAATAGATAAGAACATCATCCATGAGATTGAGATAAAAATTATCTAGGTATGTGTGAAACACTCGATTTTTGAGGTTCATGAACAGGGGTGGTGCATTGGTTAGTCCGAATGGCGTAACTATTATCTCATAGTAACCATATTTTATTGAACAATTCATTTCCGTATTTGGATATCATTCTTCAAGACCATATAACATTACATCATAATGCCTCGGTGAGGACTTTTCATACATTACTTACGGTCGGTCTCTTGGTGGCGATTATAAGGCGTCTAGCTCTTTTTACACTCAAAACTTTGACACTTCTTCACCATATTCATAAACTCTTCCAAACTACGTTTATTTTACATATTATAATCACATCATTTTCATCATAAACCATTATTTACATATAAGTCTCATAGGATCCTAAGATTCTATGTCTTTGAGTGACCTTTGTCAGAGTCGTACTCCTCCCTTGGAAACTTGTCTTTCTCCAAGTACGTTTTTATTTTCATACTTCTGATGATCATTCTCTTTCAGAGAGCCAGGGGTCAAGCTGCTCTCTGTTTCTTCTTTGGTACCAGAAGTGTGTGTTACTTTTATCAGAAAGTAAGGTCGAGTTGGGTAGTGGTAATTCTCCTAATCTTCGAGGGCGATAAAATCCTGTCCTTTTGCCATTCTCGTCTCTTTCTGGTACAATTGACGGCACAGGACGTGGGATGGCGTTTGGAATATCATGGTACAACCATTCCTTTATACCATGCTGTGTAACTTGCCGGGGTCTAGGACAAGTACTCGTAGGTGTCGTTCCATACGCATTATATGTATACTTGAGCCTATTGACAAATCCTGGTAAGTCTGTCCAGGCTTTGGAATTTTTATCATGGAGAAAATATTCTCTTGATACTTCTTTTGCAAAATTACGCCGATCTTTTGGCAAATAGCGAGATCGTCGTTGGGTACCATCCTCATTTAACATTCTATAGTTACTAGTATCCATCCGGAGGTGCAAAATTTTTCTCCAAAATGTTCTAAATTCATTCCTAGTTCATATCAAAAGAGCCGATATGCTCGTGTGAGTTATAATCTTGTAGGCCTTGGGGTTAACTCCTTACTTTTTCTTTTAAACTCGGACCCTTTTATTGTCATACGTAACCATATAGTTCTAGATGAGTCCGACTTAAATTAAGCAATGGAGGAATTTTTAATAAGAAGGATCTCTTAATGAATTATACACCTTAAGGCGTATATAACACATAGACTACTTGTGACACGACTCATGATACTTATCTTAATACTCATTTCGTTTTACATCTTCGATCGTATGTTGTCTTAAAGATATTCGCATAGGCGAGCGGTGGGTATTGATATTACGTCGTGTAAAACCTCTAACGAAAAGGCTAGGCCCGGTCACTAATCACATGAATGACGACCATTTCGAAACTTCTTGTCTCTAAAATTATATCTCGTTCCACATAGATATAATGATCCAAATCATTGGATAGCACTTTAGGCGATTCTAGGTTCAATTCGAGCTTGAGCAACATTTGCGATGGTCAAAATTCTCGTATAGGTAAGGGATTTTCATTTCTTGATTCGGTTACCACGAGTTGGGTTCTATCGCTTCTACGCATACTTGTGAGATGTCAGCGAAGCACCTAAATTGAACAAAATCTTATGGCTATTAGAAATTTTCCTCATACATATCACGCCTTTTGGTTACTGTTTGTTACATTTTCGATGCAAGGTATAAGCTTTGGTCTACGGTGTTCCGTTTATTCAAGTAAATGTCTATTTCATATGTCTTTGTCCTTTCCATTGGGACATTATGTTCCTTTGCTATGGTCTTCATTTGCCTCGTTCACTTTATACTTCTCGGTATTAGTATCGTTATGCTTTTACTAATAGCATTCATGGTTAGGTTTACATCAACTTATCCTTTGATATTGATATATTTCCATAACTAAGTCTCATCTTAGAGATCGTCATGTTTCTATCACTATCATTCATTCCTAATCGGTATGAATGATTTAATTCCCCTTTTCATTTTTCGATCTTAGGAATATATTTCTATATCCTTAAAACTCCTTTTCCTTGATTTAGTGCCATCATTTGTAATATCCCTTTTGGATATCGTCATTTCTTCTTAATCTTTTATTAATTCATCATGCAATTTCGCATAAGATAAAATTCCTTTGTCCTTTGGGGATGTATTATACTTTTGCTTTGACGTCAAATATCTTTACCATTTTCTCGACATTCAATGATTTCTTCATTTCCATGTCGAGATACTTAATACCTCACTTTATTGATCGTCACAAAAATATGGGGTAAGATTTACAATTAGGTCCACCTTAAGATCCTTCCATGTGAATCTTTTCCTATGTTCTCTTGGATGTATTTCCTTTGCAAGATCTATAGAAACTATCTTGCTTGTTAACTATTAAGTTACACGAGACAAGCGTTTTGTGTCATTATAACTTATGGTATTAAGATTCATTTCAAAATAATGAATCTATTTCTTAATCCGTTTCCTTACTTGAGGAATTACCTTACTTATCAAGTCATAACATTTCTGAAACTTATGTCATATCAGGAACTATCTAATTGTATAGCTCGTAATTTCCTCTGCTATTTTTGACTTTTGTCTGTTTTCATGAGCATGGTATTTGAAAGAAATCTTACTTTCGTTATACTTCAGTTTCCACTTTCAGGACTAGAACCGTTATCATTGTCGTATGGCTTGGTAGGGTAGTACATTAGTACACCATAACTTAATTCTAAGCATCTCATTACCATGTCTTGACTTCGGAGTTATTTCCTCCATACTTAGTTCACATACTAGGGATATCCTAGCTATTCACACATCTCAATGATTATGATCTTTAAATCTTATTATCATTCGTCCAACCAAGTTTCAATTACTCGGAATCGATTATGCTCAAGCATAATCTCATTGATTAATTATAAGGCGAAAGATTTATTGTCTGAGACGCTATCATTTCCTTATATATATATATTCTTTGATAAGAATATTTTTTTTTTTTTTTACATGCATCTTTATTCTTTTAAACATGTCCAACCTACTAACGAGGTTTCAAGGACATCCAACTATCTTAAAGATAAGTTGTAATCGCTCTCGTCATGACATAATAAGGAAAATTCATATCCTACAGGTATCATATACTTTTCTTTACTTTTGCTCTTTGCATTCAATGCTAAAGAGTATCTTATTCATAACTTTATTATCATAATAGTTGTATGATGGTATAACTTCACTGTTATCAATCTTTGTAAAGCCCATCAAGGTCATCACATCATGTGTGCCATAGGAAAAATATCTCGTCTCATCGAGATTTTCTTTACATCATAATTTCTTGATGTCTATCACTTTACTGATCTGAAACTTTTAGGTGGTGAGATAAGTCGACCTATTTCATGCCGACATTTATCGCTTTACTAATTAGCTCTTAGGTGACAAGGTAAGTCAACTTTCATCTTACTTGATGGTTTCAAGAATCGAGGAGAAATTATCACGATTACCTACAAAAGTCTTGTCTCGTCCATCAAGATAACATCTTTTCAATGATTGAATCGATATGTTCCTTGGGTGAATAAATGGGGCTCTAGGGTCCGAAGACCGAATAACGACTCTTGAGATTTCTTTGGTCATATGGGCTGGCGGACCCATCACAATCATATTCTCGATCACACAAGGCTTTGGGTTCAAAGGACACTTTGTAAATTTTTGAGTTGGAAGTTTTCTTGAGAAGAGTGAGAAACTCGAATGATTTCTCAATTGGAACTAGGTCGTAGAGTTAAATTCAATGAGCGAAATTGGGTAATGGATATAATTTGAAAGCTTATATACCGTAATAGGTCATCATAAAAGTTCTCATGTATGTCGAGGTTCTACTTGTATTCTTGAAGATCTTACTTTCTTAGTAACATTCTAGGATTCGTATCATACTATAACATCTTACTCTTTTCAAATCGTAGAACTAACTTCAACTGATTCTCATGAATTCTGGAGTAGGAATCAGAATTTGGTCCTTCATAAAAATGAAGTACAGTGCATTAGGAGCACGTGGCGAAAACCATACGTAAATCGGAGTTCACACGACCGAGCAGTCAAGAAATCACTGCGCGGTGCGGGGAAATTTACAATAGCGATGCCGACACCAAGTTCGTGCATGCCGTTACCTATGTCGGTGGTACAGAATATTGCCGACACGGTCGGACAAACTACCCGGTCGATATGTCAAAGGCGGTGTTATAAATGCCGATTTTGAAGTCGATAGATCGCACATGCCGATGTCGAAGTCGGTCGTACATGTCGGTCGAACAATTTCGTATAAATCTTTCACTTTTCTTCACTCAAGATGGAATGAAGTTCTCAAATCCATCACTAATCTTGTTCTTGTAATTGAAGGAAATTCTTACTTCTATGTTCTTTCGTAAAAAGGGATCATCGTCTTATAAAGTCTATGTTACATTGAACTAGCATGCTCATCATCATAATCAACTTTGAGATTGAAGTAAAACTTGAATATTCCTCGTAGCTCATTTATACATGCGTATTTCGTTGAATTTCAAAAATTCAACATATCATATTGACAATTCAATGTCGATCTCAATCATCTTAAACATGAATAATCATAACTTTGTTCATAATAATGAACCCTTATTACATTTCAGAAATTCAAACATTTCATCTTTGGCATATCGTGCCAAAACTTTCTCATATCATTGTCATCATCTTTTTATATCTTCCTTCTTTTCATAACTTTCTTAACAAATCATTTGTCATAACATTCATTCTCAACCTTTCTCATAGCTTTCATTTCACTTGATAAAATTTTGTTTCACTTTCAAACTTTTCGTTTTCAACTTGAGAAAAATAATTTCATAAATATTCATCTGGCCAGGCTAATTTTCAAAACTTTGGAAAAAGAGTCATTTACCTCATTTCGGTTGAGCTTGATGTGATGGAGTGTTGAGCATTGTCAGCTGATCTCTAAAAGTCTAATGACTCAATCTAGACTTAATCTTAAAGGAGATTTTGGGTTCAGAGCGAACAGCTCGATACCACTCTGTCATGACCCTCAATCCTAAGTGCGGATTAACGGGGACTATAACTCTAAACATGGATAAACATCATGGAGACTCTTTTAACAATAAGCGTAATACATATGTCATTTATATTCTTGGACTATATTACATAATTTAGGGTTCTTGCGGCGGAAGACATGTGATATGTACATATGACGATGTACTATCAAGGTATAAACTTTTAATGACAATAATCCTATTGCTCAACAACTTGCTCCATCCATCATCGCTCAACTGCACATTTAAAACAAACATGCGGTGAGTACAAGAATACACTCGGTGGACTCATGCGAAAACATTTTATCATTTGAAGATTACCTTTGCCACATCATGGTAAGACACAAGGGTTTTAGTTGAAAATGCCTTGTGCTTACTAAAGCATTTTATCGATTCATAAAATCATCGCTTTGGCGGGCATTTTTCTTAGTGTGTATGATCCGTATCCTTATCATCCTTTCATCATATCATCATAGTCGAAAGTCGTGAGGAGGCCTCCTCTACGACCCGTGACCGGCCGTGGTGTCCTTCTGACACACGGTCACCTTAGGTGTACCGTTAATCTAGCCGGTATTGTCCTTCCGGCATAGGATCCGATATCGATTTTCATTCATAAGTTGGGGCGACCCAACAACATTCATAACATTTCATAACATATGGATACATACACAAAACATAAACATTTTGGCGGTAATCATGTAAACATTTTATCAACAGTTGAAATAAGCATCGTAAATAAATATTTCAAAAGCATTTTATTTTTGAGTAGAGTAAAGCCCACAGGATGTAGATTGCCTTAATCCCATTTCTTGGGTAAAGTCCTAGCTTTAACCTATCTATTCTTGGCCTTGAGGTTTTGGAGCTGGAAAAATCCATTGGGTCTTAGAACCCATATTTCTATTTTAGTGTATATCATGGTGTGATATACACTCGATTGACCATGTGGTAGCACCTAGTCAAATATTTCACGTTAAGGTATGCTTTCGTGAAAATATCGTACATCTTATAATGCTCTATCGTACCTTGCGACATAACATAATGAATGCATCGATTAATAGCATGTTAGTCACATAAGGCATACTTCACATAGGGGTTTCCAACACTTAGTCAAATTTCAAGTGTTTAATTTCAGCAAAAACAGCTTGAAACAACCCAAGTGACGTACTTTGACGATCCATAACTCTCGATTCAGAATCGTGTGGTCGCACAAAGATACATTCTGAAACCTCTAAACATGTACTACAAGTTCTAAGAAGGCATTAAATCCAAAAGAGTCGTGGTTCGGGAGATATAGGGTCTCAAAGTGGGCAACTCAAACTGACTTCTATACTTAGAAAGTTTTTAAGAATTTTCAGTTTTAGCTTAACGACGAGGGGTTTTGCGAGGCTCGTAACTTTTGACTCACAATGCCAAAATGGCTGCAGGATACCAATTTAGAAACCTTGTAACAAGTACTACATATGTCATGAAGACCATACTGGAAAATATCTAACTCATCGAGAAATACATAAGTCCAAAGTTGACTAGTTGGAAATGGACAGTTTCCAGTAGGTGACTTTGGGTCGATGAAAGGTATACCTATAAGACTTGGTTTGGGATCAAACTTTCCAGATCATAACTAGACATGATGAGGAACATTTCTTATGAAGAAACCCAAGTCCAAATCGGACTACAAATGGCTTGAACATCTCACGTAAAAGTCATACTCGAACAGCCTATTAACATAGAAATTTTCTAAGGCAGTTTGTCCAAAAAGGCTTACTGAAATGCGTCAACTTTAAAAATTCACCGTGAGTTCATTATAAGGAATCTGGAAATGAAACCAATCATATTGAAAAGCCACTTAAGTCTAGTTTAATCCAGAAAAAGCCTCACTCAATGATTCACAATAGATTGGGAGATAAAAATATTTTACCACAAGCTATCACTCCCGTGACAATTTTGTGCAGTTAGCTTGTAAAATCTGGAATAAATAGTAAAGAATTTTATAAAATTCTGAAAATTTACAGGAATCTTCTAGACATGCTGAATTATGTTTCTGCCAAATTTTAGAGTTTTATCATTAGCCAAACTTAAAACGAAAGCCACGCACTATGGGTGATAAACACGGCGATTTCGCAGATTTGTGCAGTGTTTTTGATAAATACAAATAAAATATCAAATCAAGTTGGATGGACTTGAAATTTTACAGAGGCATACTAGACACATATAATTTCAACATATCAAAAATTCACAATCATCGGACCACTGAAACTTAGTCAAATAAATTCGTGAAGTTTCTGTTCGTCCAGGTAATCAACATGCAATGATCAAAAGTATTGAATCTACCTATTAAATCAACATGCAATCACTTTCAAGCATAGACCCAACACATTCAAGCATATTGATGAACATGCATGTGTATATCTTGATCATCCCTAGGATCTAAGGAGGTGGTATTTACCTTATTCAAGGAATCGAGAGGATGAAGAGGAAGGAGCAGCTGTCCTCCTTGGGGTCTCGATTTTGCCGTGAGAAGTGGAGGAGTGGGGAGCTCTCAACTTTCTTGCAGATTTTGAGAGAGGAAGAAGATGAGAGGGTGAAGGGAATGTCTGAAATGAGGAGAGAGTGGCTGGAGTTTGGGGGGTATGTGGTAGAGAGGTGGGGTGGTTGCATGGGGTGGACAAGTGTTGCTTCAAGTGACAATTGTCAACATAACTCATGCACAAACAACACCACACACCTCATGCACGAATTTTACATATATATCTATGTATATATCTGATTTTAATTGATTAGTTAGGTTATAATTAATCACATTGTCATATAGTAGATACATGCAATAGGAAAAATCAACAAGATAAACTTGTATACATAGGTGTATAGTTTTCGGCTTTACACTATGCCAATGGGTCTAATTTTTATTTTCCAAGCCAAACATTGATATATGTTATAACATATAGTTTAGATGATAAATAATATCATAGGATAAATTAATGGCATCATTTTATGCGATAAAAATCGAGTTCGAAAATTAGGGTTTTGAGCGTTTGAAAAATGGTAACTATCGAATCTTGATGATCTAGCATTGATTTAATGCTAAATCATACTGTAATTACATATACTAATCATAGGAAATTAATTCCTATAATTTCTTGATCGATTAAAAGCGCTTTTCGTTTCATCTCAAAGCGTTAACGTTTGAAAGCGTTACAAAGCGTTCATTATCGACTCATCTCGAAATGGTCGTCATCACTTTATTACATTATTCCATTAATAATGGAATTTAATTCTAAGCAATTGCTTAGAAAATATCATAATTTTAACTATCGATCGTGATCGACGTTAAAATAATCTTGTCGATATACTTCATATACTTTTATTTCTTAATTCACAATTCTCCATGAATATAAAATAGGAATTTCATTCCTTCATAAATAATCGAAATCATTATTCGATATCTTATGGATTGAATCATCTCGGTTTCTAATTTCTAATTTTTAATTGCGGGTTTTAAATCATATATGCAAATTGATATCGTAATTACTGGCATTAAACAATAATTATCAAATGTGGCTAAGGGGATATTACAAGTAAATCCTTGCTCACATAGGCATTTCAAAACATAAAAGAAAATGAAGATCAAAATTTCGCAACAGAAGTGTGGTTGAGAATTATGTATGAAGACATAACTCTCTGGGCAACAAAACATAACAGCATCAATGAACAACTTTGGCAACAAAACATAACAGCACCAATTACGGTCATACCCTACGTCGGTCATTTCTTTCTTTCTTTCTTTCTATCTTTCTTGTGGATAGGTAGTGCATTATGCTTATGCTCATGCTCAAAACTTTGGCAAGTCAGTTAACTTTTCAAATAAATGCATATCACATCATATCATCTTCTATGTAAAAGCATATCATATCATTTGACAATGTATAAAAGCATAAGCAAATCATTATAGAAAATATGTTTACCCACCTGGTGACAGTCACTCGAGGACTGTACCTTCTATCTTTACTTCGTTCTTCTTCTTCTTCTTCTTCTTCTTCTTCTTCTTCTTCTTCAATCAACATAGATCAGCATAAAAGCCTATCAAGAACCAAATAAGAACATGACTTATCTTCTTGATATCAAGACGCATGATCTATCAACACTTGGGTCATTGCATCCTCTAACATATTTAAACAAACAAATTCTAACGAAATTTCGGCAGAGTAACGTTTATAAAACGCATCGCCATTTCAATACCAAATCAACCAAACTTATCCCAAACTCCACAAAATCATCACCATATGTTTAAATGAGCATAGAAAACTCAACAACAACTTCATCTATGCAATCTTAGCAAAAAATTTAACAACCCCTTAAGACATAGCTTATGTCCGACGTCAACAATCACGTGAGACGTCATCTAACACTAACAAACCTCTATACATGCTCAATTATCATCAAAGATCATCAATCCATCATTAAAACATAAAAATCAAAGCTTTAGCATTGAAAATCTTTTTTTGCCGACAAACTAATTTTTTTTTAACTTTTGAATACGTCGGCCGAAAAATCCGAATAAATCATTTTAAGCATTATTCATATCAGAAAATCCAAATATGAAGTCAAAATGATCAAATAAAATCAAAATTCCAACATTATAAGACTTAGGATTTTCGGCCATTTGGGGTTTTTAAAATAGTTTCGATTTCCAACGTTTTTCTTGCTCCAAACATGTTTATATCTATTCAATAACACATATATGAAGGAAATTCAATCATATCAACATCATATATTCAAGATCAATGCAATTCATATTTTAAAAAATTTATACAAAATTCCAAATAATAACATATGCTTCACAAATTCAACATTAAACACTACGTAGACGTCGAATCTATCATAATATCAATAAATAATCAACAAAACATAATCCTTCAAAATTCTTCAAAATGGCCAAAAATATGATATACACATAAGATCATATTTTTAAAAATTTAAAACCGTAGATGTGTTCTAGAGATGAAATTATACCTTAATCCGAAGACGGATCGAAAATTCAACGGTTGGATCTGTCTATTTTTAGCTTGGGATTTTTGAAATTTTGTATGTTTGAGTGTGTGTGTTGGACGAAAAAAAATGAGGAAGAATGAAGATGAATAGTATTCTCAAAGTATAAAGTATGTATTATGTAATAATTTATTTTATTTTTGATTTTCTTAAAGTGGTGATTATTCACCACTTCTAGAAACCTTTTCTTTTCTTTTCTCATTTTCTTTAATATATAATAATCACTTTTATTTTGGAAATTAAATATAAATATTGTAAAATAATGCATAGCATTTTTATAGCAAGAAATCGAAACTAATTATCTGATAAAATAATCTTTACTTGAATCTCTGCTTTTGAAACTCAATAATATATCATAAACATCAAAATATAATTATAAAAAATATATTCTTGACTTCAAAAATCATTTTAAATATTCTGCTCTTAATTCGAGCTTAATCGGCAAACGCCGACGTCACAAAAGTATAGATTTTGAAATTCAATTTTCTAAAATACAAACTTCTTTGAGCATGTATCTATCATCTCAAGACTCTCAAAATCTAGGCCTTCTTATTCTAAACAAGACTTAAGAATCTTCTTCCAGGTTCTATATCAAATATGCCTCAATTCTATCTTCTCAACTCGAAGCTTAACGTAAAAGCTTCTAACTTAAACAACTCTTCTTAAGGATGCAATGCCCTTCTAATAAAGCTCTTAACCAGGAGCCAAAACTCTGCTGCAGAAATACGGGGTATTACATCTATTTTGGTAATAAATAATATGCATACAGATCCCATAAAATCAGGAATGATATACGTTTGAATTAATTATACTATGACAACATTTCCCTTCTTGATAAATATGTATATAAAACCGTTCATCTGTGAGGATTAAATTAAAGCCGCATGATCCACTCAAATCAATTGATGAAATTAGTTTTCATTTCTCAATTTTGGGATGGTTCTCATTTGATCCATCCCCTATATATATATGTCACAAAAATCAAAACCTGAGTAATATATTTTTATTTTGTGACGTTTATATTGGAATTGTATACTGAAAGCAGTTATGGTTGATCTTGTATACAATATTTCATGTTACCCCTATTCAGATCTCATATATGAATTATTTGATAATTACATATGTTGTCCATTTATCTCATGCAAAAGTTAGATCATACCATGTGTAGAATATCATAGGAGTCTGTAGGACTAGTTAAACTTATTGAAATATACACATGTATCACAACTGAGACAACTTGAGAACAAGTTGTTGGTATAAGATACAGTATAGATAAGAAGTAGTTTAACTTGATTGCTTGTCTATACTGGTACGTCTTGACGTATTGATGGATCACAGTGAGACGTGTTCTTCTATCAGACCATTGTGAAGAACCTAGGTCTATGTGACTTAACGTTAATCTGAAGCTCGATTAGATTTCAGATTAGTATGAGTTTTTGGCCATCACTTTGACTTGTTATGGGTGATGGTTACATCGAATAATTCAATGTTCTCCGCATCTTGGGTGGTGACAGTGTTTGTATGTCATGTTGGTTATTTATATCGAGTAACCATATCTGTTTAGGATGATGACACTCACTTAAGAAGCTCAAAAGATTTATCGTACTAAACCCTGCATGTGAGTTAGCTCAGGTACGATCATAAGGTTGAGTGGTACTACTTAAGAAATTAATTAAGAGATTAATTATTTTAAGCAGTTAGAGTACTATAAATAATTAATAGACGTTCGATATCTTAAATACCGGAATTTGTAAGTCTAAGAACAAGCTCATTTCAATATCGGTAATAAAAGGGTAAGTCAATATTTATTATCTAGTAGAATGAATTTATGTTTATGAATTAATTTATGCTATAGGCTGAGTATAAGAAAATCAATTCATTTGAGGTTCACCTTTATTCCTTATACTTGATCCCTAGACTGGCACATCAAGGCCATTTACGTGATAAATTTTACCCCCTATATAGTCCCAGTATGTAATATCCCGAAGAATTAAAGGCTATTACGATATTTAAATTAAGTAAATTAAGGTTTCGCGAAATAATTGAATTAGTAATTTATCGAATAATGATTTCGATTAATTACGAGTAATAATTCTATTTTATATTCACTAAGGATTGTGAATTAAGGAATATAAATATATAAAGTGTTTCGGCAGTAGTATTTTAACGTCGATTGAGTATCGATAGTTAAAATTTCGTAAAATTTTCTAAGCAACGAAGCTTAGAATTAAATTCCATTATAAATGGAATAAATTAATAAAGTGATTACGACTTTATTACGACCATTTTGAGATGAGTCGATAATTAACGTTTGAGGCGTTTCAAGCGTTAACGTTTAGAGATGAATAGAAAAATGAGTTTAATGATCAAGGAATTGTAATATTTAAATTCCTATGATTATTATATGTAATTAGAGTATTATTTAGCATTAAGATAATGTTAGAACATTAAGGATTAATTATTGGATAAGTTTAGAATTTTAAAACCTAATTCGAAAATTAGGGTTTTCACACATGAAATAATTCTAATAAATTTTCCTATGGTATAATTTATCATCTAAGATATATATATATATATATATATATTATGATATATATCTATAATTAGCATGAAAATAAAATATGTACTATTGCATTATGGAAATTTTGCTTCATAGATGACTAATGAATTGAAATAAGTGATTTACGTAAATTTCATGCTAAATTTCTATGTTGTGTATTAAATGATTCAAGTGGGATTAATTGTGCATTAACCAAGTAAAATCAAGTGGATGTGTGTGAGGCATAAAAGCAAGTATTATGTTGAGATTTGAGGTTAGAAGCTTGAACACTACTCTTGTGATGATGTCTTAATGCATTTGGTAATGTGTATTGACTTAAGTGTATGGTATTAACACAAGAATAAAATTTCTTCTCCTTGTTCAAGTGAGAGCCGACGGCTCTTAGTCAATAAAGTAAGGAATCAAATTTAGTTGTTCAAAATATTGTGTAAGAGAATACTTACTCCCATGACATATGAATTGTGAGTCATCACATAAATCATACAAAGTAGTGTGTTTGTGCTTGGTAACCGACGACAATTTTCATCCCAAGTCAAAAGATATTTTTTTTTATTTGTTCAAAATGTGTAAAACATACTTACTAGGGTGATGTATTCAAATGGTGAGTCACAAAGTGGAATTAATTGAAAGGCTTGTCTTGTTTGTTTTGTGAGATGACCGAGAGTGAGAGAAAGTGGATACAAAATATTGGTTCATTACTTAAGCTTTGGATAACACAACACAAACCATTTACTTCTCACTTTAGAAAAAAACTACCGTGAGCAAAAAGGAGAAAAAAAAAGGGCTTGAGAGTTCTTCCTTTCATTAGACAAATTCATTGACATTAAATCCTTTTACGTTTAATCAAAGCGGTAAGAGGTTAGAAATCGAGCGAGCTTCGATTATCGCTAAAATTTTCAATATCTAATGGATCGATTTTATTTTACAAGCATGTGTTCTTAATGAAAAATCATGCTATCATGCCTAGTTGTTTGTTAAATGTATTGAGCATGAGGAGTATGTTTCATATTGATGATTTAGTTTAAAACTAAACATGATATATTAATTGTTATGATTATCGAAAATTCTTAGGATTTATTTAATGATGAATTAATGTTATATGATAGTAGAGGAACTCATAGTGATTATTTGAGAATTTTTAAAAATCATATGCTATTAATTTGTAAATGGCCGAAAATGAATAAAAATGCTAAGTTGTTGTACAATTTTTATTTAAGAAATGTTTTAGCATATTGTTGATCTAGGATATTGAATATGTGAGATGTGAATTTACAAGAATTTTTGGAAACCATATGCTCAATTATTCAAAGTGGCCGAGAACTATAAGCTTGATTAAAGCATGATTTAGTTGATTTTAGTTAATGTTATGATGTAATGTTGCTATACTATAGTGTATAAGCATAGTGTATTTAATTGGAAATTTTTACATAATGTTTGGTATAAGTTTGATGAAAACCGAGAGCTATGAACAAGTATACATTGATGTAGAAATTATAAATGTTGGACTTTATGTTATAATTATGTTGTCGATTGATGTTGGGGCCTTGTATAATTTAATTAGAATTTTAGGAATTTGTTTGATAATTTTTGAGAAAATTTCGAGACCTATAGAAAGGATATAGGTGATGTCCAAATTTTCTATAGTTAATGTTAATACATATTAGTGATACTATGATAAAATAGTACACTATATGAATTTAGAAGAATTTTTGGAAGAAGATTGGAATTTATAAGCTCGAAGCGTGAGCTTCTTTAAATAAATTAAGGATTTTAAATCCTTAATATCAAGAAAAATAATACATTATATGCCTAGAAATTATTTTAGACATATTAAGAATTTATGAAATTTTATAAACATAGAATACTATGTTTATGGCGAAACGTTATATTAAATAACGTTAGAAATGAAAAATAATGTTTAATGAATAAGTTAATTAATATTTAAGAAAAATATTAATGGAGTTTATCGATTTGCGTGAAAAATCGAGAATTAGGGCTTTATGAAAAGAAATCGATTGAAAATCGATTTATGTTGAAATTAGATATTAAAAATATAAGTTATTAATGAGTTTATAAAGAAAAGTCAAAATTGTTGACTTTTGAAATTAACGTATGAAATCGTTCGATAAATCTGCTAATACGTGTAAAGCGTATTAATTATTTAAAGAAATCTCGTTGGTGAGAAAAGATTTCATAATTGAAATCTTTGTATCGAAAATGAGAATCGTTAAACGTTTAACCTAAAGGTTAAAATGAAATTGTTGAACATATCTTGTTTCTATCGAATGCGAGAATGTTCGGTTTAGATCTGTGATTGAGCGGTATTGAATTGATAAGGAATTCAATTATATTAGTATAAGTTATCAAAGTTTATTTTAAACTTTGAAAATCTCAACGTGACAGACGTCTTGAAATCGTTTTTACGTAAAGGTGAGACGGATGCGATCGTTGGCGTAAAAGGAAAACGAATTAAGAAAGCTTATGTACCAGGTGGGCTTTTCTTTTCATATCCTCAAGGATAAAATGCTTTATTTACGATGCTTTCTTCGAAGTGAAAAGTATCTATTTATGATGGTCTCTTTTGAGAATGTTGATGAAATGTTTATGAAATTACATGCCCAATATGTTTATGTTTTATGTATGTATCCTATCCATGAATGAATGAATGAATGATGAATGTTGTTGGGTCGCTCCCAACTTATGAATGAAATCGATATCGGATCCTATCTTGGGAAGGCTTATACAGCTAGGATTAACGTGTACACCTAATGGTGATTTGTGTCTTTGTAAGGACAATCCACGGCGGTCACAACGACGTAGAGGGAGGCCTCCTTCTACGGCGTAAATGTTAATGTTATGATGAGATAAAGGGATGTGGATCATACATATAAGGAAAATGTCTGCGCAGACGAATGTTTATGAAAATGGTGAAAAAGTTTAGTAAGCTCAAGGCCCTTTTAATCAAAACCCTTGTGTCTTACCATGATGGGGCAAAGTAATTAAAAGATGATAAAATGTTTTTGGCATAAGTCCACTGAGTGCATTATTTGTACTCACCGCATATTGTTTTAAATGTGCATTGAGTCAGTGATGAAATGGAGCAGTGTTGAGCAATAGGAAGGTTGTCGCTGAAAGTTATACCTTGATAGTACATCGTCATATGTACATATCACATGTTTTTCGCTGCAAGAACATAGGTTATGTAGTAAAGTCCAAAAACATACTTGATTTATGAATTATGAATTACAGTTTAATATTAAATGGTCCCCCTGTTTATTCATCCCTGTTTAAGAGTAATAATCCCTGTTAAATCGTACTTAGGATTTAGGGGCTGTTACACAGTACAACTTATAAGCTATATATAGTGAATGGTTATTGTAAAAACTCTCCTTAACTTATAAGCTATGAACTCATGAAATCATTTAAATTCAGCGTAAAAGTTTCTGAATTCAAAAAAAATAAAAAATTGCCCTCATGGGATTCGAACCCAGATGTTTGAATTCATCAAGCAAGGTGACGAATTCACCGTAGATCTTCACAAATCAAGGGCTAAAAATGGTTCATATTTTATACTTCAAGATTGGTTTATTTATATATATATATATATATATATAGGGGTTGGATCCAGTGAGAACTCATCTTTTTTGAGAACTTAAGAATTATGCACAAACGTATAAAATCGATGAATAAAACCTATAAAGTTGTGCATAACGAAAACATTCTAAAATTGTTACCCAACAAAATAATTTTAGAAAGTTTTCGTTATGCATAACTTTATATCGCATTGTGCATCATCTTCAACGTCTTATGCATGGTTCGCAGAGTTCGCAAAAAAGATGTAGTTCTCATTTGATCCACTCTCTATATATATATATATAGGAAGAGATCATATGAGAATAGATAATTGTGTGATAAATAAGAATGAAATCCAGCCTTTTAATTAATGAAATAAACGTTCAAGATTAGATATTATGAATGCTGCAATCGTTCATATCGTGTGCAATGATTTTAACTCCATTCGATTTTAATGAAGGTAAGTTTGTAATTACAGATTATATTAAAAATGCAATTGCTACAATTATGGGATTAGATAGTTAATGTGTTTGATATGGTTTTTTTTAATTATCGCCAGAAATCCGAGTTATGTATATCGTTTCCTTTTTCGTTTGCAACACATATCACAAATCAATTCCGAAGATAATGGAGGGTGTAGGTATGAGATTGATTTTTTGTTTATTTTGTTTAATGATTATCGCATAAACATATGCCTTTATTATGTAGCATATGTTACCAAGTTTGTAGCGCATGGTATAATATAGTGTTGCACATTATATTCGTGTTCATGTTATTTCTTTTTAACTTGTTTTTAATTGATTCATGTTTATATTATTTCAGATGTCACAGATTCTCAACCGCATATTGATGAAGTTCATATGACAAATGAATTTAATGGTATGTTTATGTTTATGAGAATCATTTTTGTGAATTTTGTTTAATTGTTATCGCATAAACATAGACTCATATTATGTAGCATATGTTACACAACTTGTAGCTCCTGATATAATATAATGTTGCACATTATATATGTGTTAAATTACACATTTAGTATGTTCTTTTTAACTCGTTTTTAATTGGTTCATGTTTATATTATTTCAGATGTCACAGATTCTCAACCGCATATTGATGAAGTTCATATGACAAATGAATTTAATGGTATGTTTATGTTTATGAGAATCATTTTTGTGAATTTTGTTTAATTGTTATCGCATAAACATATACTCATATTATGTAGCATATGTTACACAAGTTGTAGCTCCTGATATAATATAATGTTGCACATTATATATGTGTTAAATTACACATTTAGTATGTCGCATATGGATGAAGTTTATATGACAAATGAGTTTAATGGTATGTTTATGTTTATAGATGCATATTTTATATCGTTTTTTTATAAACCATATTATATATATAAAAATGATGATATTAATGAGATGGGATACACAAATTTTTGTAGGAGGTGTTTTTATGGCTAATAATATCGTTGATTTTATTACTCTCATATGACTCATATCTTTTATTTTATGGTTAATGTCGTCATATGACGCATGTCGTTGATTCTATGGTTAATAGATAATCGTTTATTTTATATATATAAACCTGAAGGACATATTACAGATTCTCAACAGAATGTGGATGAAGTTCATATTCCAAATGATTCTAATGGTATGTTTATGTTATGTTCTTCATCATGTTGATCAATTACATTTTCATTAATTACGTGATATATATGTATGTTTTTCTTTATCATGCTATAAAATTTTTATTATTTTTGTTCCTAATGATATATGAAACAATGATATTAAATCGATCGTCGAAGCAGTGATATTAACTGTATTTTTGAAACAGTGATTTTTGTATGTACGATATATCTAATAGAAACCCAGATGAGAAGAGTTATAAGAAAAACGTTTTATGTAACAAATGTACCATAATATGACACGATCAAAAATAAAATATGACATTCAATTTATTAAGTTGTGTATATATATTTAATATGATACATAAATATATTTATATGCTACTCATATAACAAGATATGATATATAAATTTCATAAGTGATGATAATATATAAGAAGTATGTGAATATATTTATGTATTATAGATCACAATTCAAGCATAAATAAAAAAAAAAAAAAAAATTGTGGTAATTTAATAATTAAAACATTTTGGATCACCAACAACAATCCATACTTGTTAATTTGTTTGATTCTGATATAAGATATACTATTTTTTATATATTATGTTTTAAAACATATAACCAATAAAAATATGCTACATGTTCAACATCATATGCTATGGTTATATACATATATGCTACAAAATAAGAATAATGATTTTAAAAAGGGTAGACTGTTATATAAAGATATGTTTAAACGTTTTCGTTATATTGCATACTTCTGTATAATTGTAGTTTTCTTTTTAGAGTGTCATTGCACATAAGAGCAATCATGATTTACAGTTTATATATTATATTCCGTAGTTATAAATAATGTAAAATGAGTCATATTGTTATCATTAATTTTATTTATTGTTATCATTTTTTTTATCAGAATTGGGTTATAATCAGCAGAATAATGATGAACTTCATATTCCAAAATGTCCTAATGATATGAAATCGTATATTGGAAAGACGTTCAGAACGTTGAAGAATGGAGAACAATTTTATCGGGAATATTCTGTCGAATGTGGATTTGAAGTCCGTTTGTCAACTGTAGTCAAAGGCACAGATGATACGATTGTTTGGCGTTATATTGTTTGTAACAAACAAGGTCTTAAATCAATTGATTTAAGTGCCGTTGATATAGGTGTCTTCAAGCTTGCTGATATAGGTGTCTCGTTGTTCTACAGCAGCATCAACTTCATCCCATAGCTTTTGAATATCATCATTCTTCCAAAAAAAATCATCCTCATCAGTTGGTTATTGAGTCTGGATAGTTCTTTGCTGTGACACCGGAAGAGTTGAACATGAAATTGACTTGAAAGTTGTTTCAACTGTCCGTTGGAACGAAGGAGAAACAGTTTGTTCTTTAGATACTGACTCAATAAGTTTCATCATTTCAACCGTCAATGTTGCTAATTTTTTAGCATATGTCAACACCTCAATACTAGTTGACAAACCGCTTCCGCTGCTCTCACCTACATTCTTGATCTGTATGTCTTCTCCATCAACAATCTCAATGGGGGAATATGATACCCATCACCAAAGACTCCACCTTTTATTTCTGATGCTTGTCTCTTTCTCAAAGCATTTGTGGTCCAATTACCTATTATTGGATAATGCCTTGGTACAGACTACATCTTATATAAAACTTAATCAACATAAAAAATCTGCAAAAAAAAAAATTTATTAGCTAAACAATATAACAATGCAGAAAGGAATTAAATGTAATAAAATGAAAGAAGTGATTACCATCAAAAATAACATCGGACCAACAAAAACAGTAGCTTTCTTTTCTACGAACACCGTCTTGTGCTCAATCAAACTCCTCATTATATACTCACCCCAATTCCAACTCCTAACTTCATCAATGTGTTCCAAACAATTAAGAATATATGGAATAACGTAACCATTCACAGTGCTCTCCATGAAAGATGACTGGACATCAATCATGAAATGAATCTTAAACCAAATACCTCCATCATCACAACTAAGAAGAGCATCATGCAACTTCTGTATAGATACCCTATGTCGATGTGTTCCAGGGAAAAAAGCCATCCATTCATCAAATAACGGAGTTGTATGTGTTTTCTGAAATCTGGAAACTATACGACGTCCTTTCGGGAACCCATAAACCCGATAAACATTTTCTTCTGTTACGTGTATTCTCCTATTTCCTGTTAGAATTAGCTCTGAACTGGTGTGATTAAAATTATGCACAAGCCAGTACGCAAGCCTCGAAGGCATCTCCTTTATATTAACATCACGGACATGTCCGAACCCTAACTCATCTATTGCTGCTTTTTATCGATGTCACAGCCCGGTTCGGCTTATCCTTACCGGATCGTGACTCGGGTTCGGTTTAAGTGAATGTGAAAAGAATAAGGGTTTCAACTCATTTCATCTACGAAGAAATATAGATGTTCCAAATGCGAAGCGAGAATCACGATGAATCAAAATAGCTTATATATATATATAAGATGGTTTCATGGTTTCAACAAATGCAGCTTTTACAAAGCTTAACACGGTAACAAAAGATAATGAGAATCTTAAGAGTTTGGCGTGGAATAAGCGTGTGAGACATGCATGTGAAGATGCGTTCTCAAGGTGAACCAAAATACTTCATACTTCAAAGATTCCGCTCAACTCCCGCTCTGTTCCATCACTCGCTCAACCTGCACATTTAAAAACAAATATGCAGGGCTGAGTACAAATAATGCACTCAGTGGACACATTGCCGAAAACATTTTACTTTACGAAATATTGTCGCCTCATCACGATGAACACAAGGGTTTTATTTGAAAAGGCCTTGTTCTTACAAAATACATTTTCTCGTTTCTCAAAGTTATGCGGCGGACATTTTCTCATCACAACCACAATGTATATTCCAAGTCGGCTATGGATAACGCACCGGGAGGAGGCCTCCCTACACCGGACGCAACTAACCGCCCAGCGGTTCAGAGCATGACCGCCCAGCGGTTCAGAGGCCCAACACGTGTACACAACCCTAGCTGGGAATTTCTACTTACACCTCCAACCTAGGATCCGAATTCGTAACTTCTTGCCCCAGGCAACCCGAATGGACATATCTGAAACATAAAACATTTTCGGCGAGACAATATCGTATCTCAAAGTTTTCGATAAAGCGAGCGAATAACGATAAACATTTTCCAAAAGCTCATAAAAGTTTTGGTAAGAAAGCCCACCTCGAGAACTTAAAAGTTCTTACGTCACTAATCTTAATTGTCGTCTTCTTTCTCCTCCGAGCGTAACCCTTTTCAATGTGAAAGCGAGGTTTAGTACATCGCTATACTTTTCGATGAGGCGAACATCGTCTATAACGTCATATGCATCAAATAAGGCTAACGTCGGACTTATTTTGATGTTTCCTAATAAAAATGATGTCGATTATGACATTGCTCATCATATAAGAGATATTCCATCTCTTTAGTATATAAAGTACGTTTTAATGTACTTACGTAACGTAAGTTACATTGTTACTAAACGTACTACGTCACATAGATCACATATTATCGAATTTCGTGCCCTTTGACCTTGGTCAACGTTTTTGGTCAACGATTTTGACTTGGTCAACATTTAGTCAACATTTTGACTTTTTAATTCCTTTTATGTAATTCTATTATTTTATGTGCAATTCTTGTTCTAAAAATTCTCATAAAATCATAATATGTTTAAAACATCATTTTGGATCATATTATGCAATTATATCTCATAAAATAAATTTATAACATTAATACTTATAACCTATAGTTTTTGAAAACCCTAATTAAACTAAGCAAACAATTTCCAAAATTCGATAAAATCACATAACACATACTCATTTATAAGCATCCTTACTATAACATAATTTTTATTTATTGTGAACTATTGAATTTAATTTTCCTAAGTCACTTTTGAAAATTTGGACTTAGGTCCAATAAATTTTAACAAATCGATAAATTCCTACAACACTATATTATGATTCTACACTTTCAATATGTTATGATAACACTCAAACATGGATTATATCACAACCTACTATCATGTTTTAAAATTTTCGAAATTACTAGACTTTCCAAAAATTCTACATAAAATCATATAAGCATAATTAATACCCTAGATCATGATTCCATGCTCAAATCATCAATTAAAAATCATAATAATCAACATATCATACCTTCAAGTTTTCGGTCCATATATATAATTTGATATCATGCTTGATTTTGTGATATAATTATACTACATGCTTAATAACATCATATAAATACAATATCTAAACATATTAGCCTGAGTCACATAATTTTTGAAAATAATCAAGCATAACATATCACATATGAATTTCTAACCTTTTGATCGGATTCGATCGATGTTGGCGGCGTATTTCTCTCTATGATCGAAGAGTACTTCGAAGAACACTATTTATCCTTTCCTCTCTATTTTTCTCTCTTATTTCCCACTTATTTTTGGTTATGAGGTTATGGGAGGGGTAACCTCCTATTTATAGGATTTATAAAGTGGGTTTAATCATTATTTCATAAAATATCTTATCTTATCAAATCTTATCATATCTTATCTTATCTTATCAAATCTTATCATATCTTATTTTTTTAATATTATACACATCTAGTTGTAAAAATAAAATTTACAACTCATACCTTATCCTTTTATCATTTTCGGCCACCTCCTTTCATAAGGAACAATTATTTTATTTTATCCTATAGTTTATTATGTTATTATATTATTTAATTAATACTTGATACCTTAGTTATCATAAAATAAAGAATTTATCACATTATGTGACATAGATGTGATTTTCGGCCATATCCTATTCCTTAGGATCAATTATTATTTTTTTCCATATCATATACTATATTATTATTATTTAATAATATTACATTGGAAAAGTCAAAGTTTTCAACTATAGGTTATAAATGAATTCACATTTGTTCACACTTATTTTTCAAAATTTTCAACTACTAGAAGACAAAACTATAGGTTACTTGTTTAATTTGAATTCTACCTCTACTTTACACCTAATAACATGATAAGATTATAATCTTATCTCTACATTAACATGATATTTATATCCCTTTCACACCTAATATTCCAAATTTTCGGCCATATATATATTAATATGCTAAATATTTTATTTTCATCCAATAAATAGCTATATGACACAATAATAATCTTAGATGATAAAATAAATCATAGGAAAATTAATTAAGATCAATTCTATGTACTAAAGTAAAGTTATCGGCAAATAATTAGAAATTAAGGATAAATTATCAAATTATTATTATTTTCATAACCAATATTATTTTTATGAGTAATTATATTAATATAATGATATTATATCATAAAATAAATTTTTGGAATTTTTCTAAGAAATTTCCCAATTTTATTTGAAAACTAGGGTTTTCTAGGATTTAATTTTCATAAAATTCCATTCTTATCCTATTTTATTAATTTCGAAATTTTCATAATTTCTAGGAGATAAGATTGATCTAGAATCATGATATTTATCAATTATATAATTAAATAATTTATTTAATACAATTATTACATAATATTATGATTTTAGAAATTACACATAAAATATTACATTAATTTCGAAAATTATGCACATAAATATCCAAAATATTATCTCCTATGATACTCTACACATTTCTACACATTTCTAAGAGATAAACATTATCTCTTAATTAATCATGACCTTATCTTATCTTTTATGAAAATATCATAGCAAATCTTATCTTAAAAATGTCATTTTCCAACCTTATCACATCCACCTCATGCTTAGGTGTTCAAGATAATTATCTTATCACATACTACATGATAAACATGACAACTCATCACATAAAATCAAGTGATCATATAATAATTCACAAATTAATTCCTTATACTCATGTTTTTCGAAAATAACCAAATAAATAAGGAAAAATATTTCTTTTTCTTTCTTAGTATAAATAATATCCTAAATATGCTGAAAAACATATTTAAAAATTATTTCGTTCAAATTTTCAAGAGAAATTTCGATTTATTCAAAATCGACAATTACCGACGTTCACTTTCATACTCGTTTCTATCGTACTGTTCCTTCTTTATTTTCAAAATTTTTTAAACCCAGAAATTCGGGGTATTACAATCGATCATTTAAACTTGACAGTGTGCTAAAGAATGTATTCATATTAGATCTAGACACTAGCTTTGGAAATAAATCATCGGTGTTGCATTCTTGTTTTTCTTCGTCATGGTGCTCAGGTACATCTTCACTAACATTGGCCATAACACCACCACGTTCAATAGATTTACCCTTCGGATCGTTCCTCTTTTTTTGTCCTTAACTCCGCATCATTATCTATAAACAATCCTCTTTTCCTCTTAATGATATCTGCTATTGTTATCTCAATGAGATCTATGAAAAACTATGATATTAATATTTGACATTAATTATTTAAAGTTATAAATAGGGCATATAAATACAAATATATGCTACTTTAACAAGAAATGCTACACCAAATTAAAAATATATGCTGTTTTAACAAGACATGATATACCCAAAAATATTATATGCTACAAAAATATACGATATGATACAAATATACACTAATATGATATAAACCCAATTATATGTTTATGCAGACATCATAATTTTTAAACAGGATGTACACAATCATTTGATATATATATTCATCTGTGCAATAACAGAACAATGGGTATATTATATGATATACCAAAAAACAATATATGATATAACACACTAACAACAATGTGATACACTAATTCAAGAGTATGCTATACTAACAACAATATATTATATAGAATTTAATCTATGTAATATCAGAAAAATGGGTATAAGATATATAACTTGATATATTTGTATATGATACATATTAAACAAGATTGATACAACATATTACATATGCGTATCAGATCATCACACTTCATATGTGTATTTTTAATGTGCTACATTTGCATAACAGTATGCTATACCAACAACAATATATGATATAGAATGTAATTTGTGTAATAACAGAACAATGGGTATAAGATATAAAACTTGATACAAATTTATTTATATATGATACATATGAAACAAGATATGATAATATATATTACATATGCGTATTAGATCATCACACTTCATATGTGTATTTTAAATGTGCTATATTTATATAACAGTATGATATATTACCAACAATATATGATATAGAATTTCATATGTGTAAAAACAGAACAATGGGTACAAGAAATACTATACCAAAAATAACACAGACAAACTGTTGGTTCTAAACAACACATACGGCTACCATACCAACAATATTAAACTTAAGTAATATTAAACTCAAGTTTGAAATGTGCATTAATTCCAACAAGTTTAATATATATATTTATATTTATATATATATATATATATATGATACATATATATAAAATGAATGATACAACATAAACAATATATGACATATACAATTGAATTGTAAAGTAACACAATATATGTGCTATATGTGTTTTACATCCCAGAACATAGGTTTTTAAGATATATGATACACCAAATTAAAAATATATGATGTTTTAACAAGACATGATATATCCAAAAAACATTATATGCTACAAAAATACAAGATATGATACAAATATACACTAATATGACATAAACCCAATCATATGTTTATGCAGACATATTAAACAAGATTGATACAAATATATTTGTATATGATACATATTAAACAAGATTGATACAACATATTACATATGCGTATCAAAACAATGTGCTACATTTGAATAACAGTATGCTATATTACCAACAATATATGATATAGAATTGCATGTATAAAAACAGAACAATGGGTACAAGAGATGATATGTCACAGCCCCACAATCCTAATTACGGATTAACAGGGACTATAACTCTAAACAGGGATAAAAATACAAGGAGACTCTTTTTAACAATAAACATAATACATATGTCATTTATGTTTTTGGACTATATTACATAATTTGGGGTTCTTGCAGCGAAAACATGTGATATGTACATATGACGATGTACTATCAAGGTATAAACATTTAAGCGACAACATTCCTATTGTTCAACACTGCTACATCCATCATCTGCTCAACCTGCACATTTAAAAACAAACATGCAGGGCTGAGTACAAGAGTGCACTCAGTGGACTCATGCCAAAAACATTTTATCATTTGTAGATTACACTGCCACATTATGGTAAGACACAAGGGTTTTAGTTGAAATGCCTTGTGCTTACTAAAAGATTTTCATCATTTCTCAAAATCATCGCCTGGCCAGGCATTTTTCTTGGTGTGTATGATCCATATCCCTTAACATCCTTTCATCATATCATCATAGTCGAGCGTCGTGAAGGAGGCCTCCTCTCTACGATGCCGTGACCGGCCGTGGTGTCCTTACAACACACGATCACCTTAGTGTACACGTTAATCTAGCGGTATTGTCCTTCCGGCATAGGATCCGATATCGATTTCATTCATAAGTTGGGGCGACCCAACACATTCATATCATTCATATCATTCATTCCGGATAGGATACCTACACAAAGCGTAAACATTTTTGGCGGTAATCACGTAAACATTTTATCAGCAGTTGAAATAAGCATCGTAAATAAATATTTCAAAAGCATTTTATTTTTAGTAGAGTAAAGCCCACGGACTATTGTTCGTCATAAACTTGAGTATTCGTCAGCGTCCGGCCATCGGCGTCGCGTCCACGCTACGTAAAAGCGATGTTTTAGTGCGTCGTTCACGTTTCTCGAGACTCTCAAAGTCTAGAATAAACTTCGATATTCTATATCGATATAAACTGAATTCCTTAATGAATTCGATACGCTTTTCAATTACGTATTTCAATTGAATAGTTCTCGTTCTTCGAGACACGTTCAACCGTGTCGTTTAACCTATTCGGTTTAAACGTTCGACGTATTTATACGTTTCTCGATATAAGGATTTCAATTATGAAATATTTTCTTACTAATGAGGTTTCTCACCTAATTAGTACACCTTACGCGTATTAGCGTATTTATCGAACGTATTTCGTATGTTGACTTTAAAAGTCAACAATTTTGACTTTCAATTGTAATTTCTTACTAATTCATGTTATAAATCGATTTACAATCGATTTCTTTTATAAAGTCTTAATTCTCGATTTGTCACGTAAATCGATGAACTTTATTAATATTTTCTTAAATATTAATCCATTTATCCATAAATCCTTATTATTCATTTATAACGTTATTAAATATAACGTTTCATTATAAACATAGTGATCTACGTTTATAAAATTTTATGAATCCCAAATATGTCCAAAATAATATTTAGACATATAATATATTATTACTCTTAATTAGAAAGGATTTAAAATCCTTATACTTCTTTTAATGCTCTCGGAAATTCTTAAAATTACCACATGATTTCCAAAATTCTTTCTAAATTCATATAGTGTATTATTATACACTTATGGTCATTAATATCATCCATATAACAATCGATCATCACCCTATTCACATAAGGCATAATTCACCTAGGGAGTTCCAACACTTAGTCAAATTTTCAAGTGTTTAATTTCAGCAAAAGCAGTTTGAAACAACCCAGTGACGTGCTTTGACGATTCATAACTCTCGATTCAGAATACGTATGGTCGCACAAAGATACATTCTGAAACCTCTAAACATGTACTACAAGTTCTAAGAAGAATTAAATCCAAAAGAGTCGTGGTTCTGGAGATATAAGGTCTCAAAGTGGGCAGCTCAAACTGACTTCTATAATTAGAAAAATTTTCAGAATTTTCAGCTTTAGCTTAACGACGAGGGGTTTTGCAAGGCTCGTAACTTTTGACTCACAATGCCAAAATGGCTGCAGGCTACCAATTTCGAAACCTTGTAACAAGAACTACATATTTCATGAAGACCATACTGGAAAATATCTGACGCATCGAGAAATACATAAGCCCAAAGTTGACTAGTTGGAAATGGACAGTTTCCAGTAGGTGACTTTGGGTCGATGAAAGGTATACCTATAAAACTTGGTTTGGGATCAAACTTTCCAGATCATAACTAGACATGGTGAGGAACATTTCTTATGAAGAAACCCAAGTCCAAATCGGACTACAAACGGCTTGAACATCTCACGTAAAAGTCATACTCGAACAGCCTATTACATTAAAAAAAATTCACTAAGGCAGTTTGTCCAAAAAGCTTATTGTAATGTATCAACTTTAAAAATTCACCGTGAGTTCATTATAAGGAATATGGGAATGCAACCAATCATATTGAAAAGCCACGTAAGTCTAGTTTAATACAGAAAAGGCCTCACTCAATGATTCACAATAGATTGGGAGCTAAAAATATTTTACCACAAGCTGTCGCTACAGTGACAGTTTTGTGCAGTTAGCTTGTAAAATCTGGAATAAATAGTAAACATTTCTAGAAAATTCTAAAAATTTACATACATATTCTAGACATTCTTAATTATTCTTATGAAAAATTTTAGAGTTTTACCATTAGCCAAACTCGGAACAAAGATTATGAACCTTGGGTGATGAACATGGCAAATTTCACAGTTTTGTGCAGTGGTTTTGAAAAATACAAATAAAATAGTAAAACACATCAGATCGACTTGAAATGTTATACATATATACTATTCATGTTTGGGGGGGGGGGGGTTGTGTGGTGGTAGAGAGGTGGGGTGGTTGCTTAGGGGTGACAAGTGTTGTCCCATGGCCTTGCATGGGTGATACTTGTCTTTACATGCACACACACCTATTATACTATACACCCACACACATATGCACGAAATTGTACACATATATATGTATATATATCAGATTTTAATAGTGTAGTTAGGTTATAATTAATCCAATGTCACTTAGATACATGTAATAGGAAAAATCAACAAGATAAACTTGTATACATAGGTGTATAGTTTTCGGCTTTTACACTATGCCAATGGGTCTAATTTTTATTTTCCATGCCAAACATTGATATATGTTATAACATATAGTTTAGATGATAAATAATATCATAGGATAAATTAATGGCATCATTTTATGCGAAAAAATCGAGTTCGAAAATTAGGGTTTTCGAACGTTTGAAAAATTGGTCACTATCAATTCTTGTTGATCTAGCATTGATTTAATGCTTAATAATATTGTAATTACATATCATAATCATAGGAAATTAATTTCTATAATTCCTTGATCATTAAACTCGCTTTTCATTTCGTCTCTAAACGTTAACGTTTGAAAACGTTGCAAAACGTTCATTATCGACTCATCTCGAAATGGTCGTAATAAAGTCGTAATCACTTTATTAAATTATTCCATTGATAATGGAATTATATTCTAAGCAATGCTTAGAAAATTTCATGAAATTTTGACTATCGATCTGCGATCGACGTTAAAATTATCTTTGCCGATACACTTCATATACTTTTATTCCTTAATTCACAATTCTCAGTGAATATAAAATAGGAATTCATTCCTTCGTAAAAAATCGAAATCATTATTCGATATCTTATTGATTGAATAACTCGGCGAAACTCTAGTTTACGGGCTTTAAATACCGTAATTAGGCATCTAATTCTGTGGGGTATTACATGATACACCATTGTTCACAAAAATCATCGGATATGGTAAAGGCATATGACAAAAGAAGCAAAAAAAAAACAATAAATCAACTAGGATGTTCCAACTCATTTGTGAATGAATAAAGCATTTGGGACCACCAACACAATCCAAAAAACTGTATTCCATAAATGACAAAAAACAATCAAATATCGCATATATATATCAACATCAAACCCATATTTCTGAATTTAACAAAATATATATCTACAAAAATGCCCAACAAAACGCAGCAATAAAACTAACCGTCTCCTTCTTGAATTTCTTTACCCTTGAGTTGTTTTTTCCCTTTGTTCACCATGATTTCAGTTCCCCTATTTGTTGCGCGTGAATGTCAGCTTTGTTGAGAGAGTGATAGGTAAATGAGTTTAATTAGGGTTTTAGCAAGATATATAACAGCCGTTTGAAGAGAGAGAAATGAGTTTTGATTGCTACCAATTTAATTCAATGTGATGTATTCGAGTTAGGCGTGCTCCGTTTGTGAATGATTTCGACAATGTTCATCAATGTGCTCCAGTTAGTCAGCGTACAGAAGGGCATGAAGAGAGATGTAAATTTTTTTTTGGGGAATCAAATTTTGCTAAAACGAAAATTGCAGTGTGGGCATTAAATGATTACAGATTTTGTGCGCTTGTGTATACATTGAATTATCTCCAGTTTTTATCGGAAGAAGGAAAGATATGCTCAAATCTTTCCATAGATCGTGTATTGCATATTTTCCAATTTTACCCCTTTTTGTTTTTACAGTGTTGATTTGTTCAGTATTTTTTTTCCAGAATTTGCTGAGTGTTTAAAATCTTGAAAGTTGCTTTTATAAAAATAAATGGTTGGGATTTATTCTCATTTCTTACACTTAATACCTTTCTCACCATAACCCCTCCCTATATATATATATATATATATATATATATATATATATATATATATATCAGGTAGAAAATGATAATTTGGTAGGAAATGGGAATGAATCTGGGCCTTTGATTTGTTGGATCAATGGTTGAGATTTAATTTCGGTTGTGCTATAGTTTTGTGTTTTGTGTGCTACATGGATTACTGTGCAACAATAAAACCCTTCTTGTGCTACGCTGCAATGAAAGATGTGCTAAACTAATATATTTAGCATATGTGCTACGAAGGGATAATATGTGCTAAACTAATATATGCAACATAGTAATTCTGATTGTGCTACACAAATATGAAAGATGTGCTACTATTCCTATTTCCTACATTAATGAGCTCTCTTACCATAACCCACTCATATATATATATATATATATAGTACCAAAGTTTTAGGTAGTATGTAGTACTCAATCTCATCCACTTATCTCATAGATCCTATGATGAATTTTTTTTAGATTTTTTAAGCTTAATTTTCACTGATCTCGCTATAGTAAGGATAGATTAGTAATTTGATTTGTTATGTGATACAAAAAAATAAACCATACATATAATTAAACAAACTTATGCATATAAATGAACACAAACATGCATGTGAGTTTGATTTTAATGCATTTTGGAAACATACACCCAACATGCGCTCGCATATCCCCCAGTGCTCCCAGCGCCCGTCGGTAAACATGAAGATTTAGTTTTGTTATATGCATGAACTTGTTTTGTTATATGCATGAGTATGTTTCAAGCATCGCTGGCGTACAATGCGCGCTCGTGCATCCAGTGTGCACTAACGCACCCCAAGTACTCGTTGGCCACACTTGTAGGCTTATGTATATATGCATTACCTTATTTTGTTATAAGTCTTTATTTTAGTTGTGCTTCCGGCTGCTATTGTCGGTTGTCCATCTCTCGTCGGTGTTGTTCTCCACCAACATTGTCCGTAGTCGTTGTCCTTAAAAAAATCGAAGAAGAAAAAGAAGAAGGTTGAATTGTATTCCCATTATGCCTCTTGTGAAATTTTAAAAAAAAATGAAAAAGGGTTATCACTATCAAATTGTGGTGCGTCCACATATTCAAAATGTATGGTCTAGATTGATCACTATATACTACCTAAGATCGAGTACTATATATATATATATATATATATATATATATATATAGGAGGGTTAACGTGAGAACCATTTTTATCATGAGAACGTGAGAACCAAAAAATGATGAATTCGCTGTGAAAGTTAATGAATCCGTTGGGAAAGTTAATGAATCTAAAAAAATCCAAAAAAATAGAATTTTCGTCCCTCATGGGATTCGAACCCAGGTAAAAAATATCGAATTTTTGGATTCAGCAACTTTCCCAATGGATGCATCAGCTTTCATAGCGAATTCATTTTGTTCATTGTGAAATTTTATGGTTCTTAGTTCTCACGTTAAAAATGGTTCTTATTTGAACCAAACTTTATATATATATATACACATGCACACACACACACACATGTCATAGCCACAAATCGGTTCGAAAATAAAAACATGTCCTAGGTTCTTTAGATTCTAGTTTTATTTTTGGATTGTATACTTGTCATAAATTTGTATGATGAGACAGAGTTTGTATTAAAGAAGCAATGAATTTTGTGGGATATGCGTTCTATAGTTGGATCTTCAGGCAGAGTACTGTGTTGTGATGGTTCTTCCTATTGACGTAAAATAGTGGTATGAGTTCATGTATGAACCTTGTGAAGCTTTGTTGTTATTCTGGAAGTTTTTGAGATGAGAATTGGTTACTGGAAATCAAGACATATAGTTGAATCTTGATGGTTTGCAATAAAAGAATGAACATATAATGAAGAAGAGAATTTTGATAAAGAACTTACTTCTGATCGAGAGCTCTGCACTTCCTTTCTTCGGAGTGAATTTGAGAAATAGAATGTGAGAAGTGTAATGTCGGAAAGAGATAGGATATTAAGTGTTGAGAACTCTCACAAAGTACATGCGAGAGAGTAAGGATGTAATGAAGTCATGAGAGAGAGATATATGGTGTAAGAAAATGTTTGATGCGACAATTTTCCCAGCATAATTCATTTGACTTGGCTTCGATTTTGCATCAGTTTTCTGCCTTTTGTTTAAATATTGTCGTTTAATTCGATTCCCAATATGGTATTTTAAGTTATAAAGATAAATTTAAAATTTCTTGATTAAAGTTAACAATTGATTCTCGATATAACGCTAACGCACTACGACTTATAAATAAGTTCTCGTTAAAAATAAAATCGAAATAGTGATGTTCTTCTTTTTTTATTATTCACGCTACAAAAAAATGTCTAGTAGTTACATATTTTTAGTGACACCATGACAAGTGTTACAAAATTTATGATATTTTTAGATGTGACAAAATTTAATTACACCAATGCATCAATATATTTTTGTTACACATAAAAATATATGTAAATTTTGTTATACTTGAAAATGTAGTAAAATTTGTCACATCTATCCATGCAATTAAACCTTACTACATTTAAACATGTCACAATAATTTTTTTTGTTACATATAGCAATATAACTAAATTTTACTATAACTCAAGAGTTTCAAATTTTACTCTCTCTCTCTCTCTCTCTCTCTCTCTCTCTCTCTCTCTCTATATATATATATATATTCAATTAGTTGTCCGATTTTGGTGTTCCGAATTGAGACCTTTTTTTAGACTTAACATTTCCAAAATAACAGAGATAATTTATTCCAATATAATAGAAAATTAATTTGTTAAATATAACAGACATCAAGGCCAAACAAAAAATGTTGAAAGGTAAAGAAAAAAGAGAGAGAAAAAGTTTAAATATGAGAAACTAGGAACTACAAAAATAGTTACACTTTCACATGTCACAAAAAATAATTACACGTTCATATGTAACAAAAATAGCTACACTTATGAATTTCACTAAATTTTGTGACATACTTTTTTTGACATGCATAATAGTTACTCATCCACAAGATGTCACAAATTTATTTAGTGACATCCATAGATGTCACAATTCTTCAAAAATCATGTAACTATTGGAACATTTTGTTGTAGTGTCACCCTGAACGCAAAACCCGATTTTTGCTTAATAGAATAATTAAATAAAGTTTTAAAATTTACAGGGTATTACACACTATCACATACTTATACACACATATATATAGGAAGATGGATCAAATAAAAACTTATTTCTTTTAATTTAACTAAAAATAAATTTGAATCATTTATTGACTTATTTATGACAACGAGTGTCATATAAAATGCATTATTGTAATACATAAAAAGAGTATTATTGTATATTTAGAGAAGCAAATATAAAAGACATTCATGTATGTATAAATTAAGAAACATGGATGTATAATATGTCGGAGAAATGTAGATAAATTGTTGAATTTTTATATACAACATATAGATTTCTGACATGATAATTCACCGAAATGATATGAACAACCCTTAATAATTTGTAGGACAATTAAGTTATAAAGAGGAAAATAGATGAACATCATGTAGAACGTACACGTTATAAATCAACTAAACCAAACAAGATTTTCGTTGACTCGGCTGTAGAAAATGATGAAATAGCAAGAGGTTGTATATAGATACCTTCTATTCGAGTTCGATATTGGCTTGAATTTCAGCTTCAGCCTTCTACTAGTAAGTAGATGTCCTGAAAAATATATTAAGCTTTTAACTAAAACAAACCCTAAACGATAGTGTCCTTCTTTTATCTTCTGTAATTGATATGAAAGGCACGGCGTACACTCCATAACATTAACTATCATGACTAATAAAGAAATGATCGAATTTAACAAATTGAAGTATAATTGAAATGCATTATTTTGCAGGGTTTCTAGGGTTCTTCAAGAT
The DNA here is from genome assembly GCA_036937905.1 of Salvia rosmarinus. Taxonomy (NCBI): domain Eukaryota; kingdom Viridiplantae; phylum Streptophyta; class Magnoliopsida; order Lamiales; family Lamiaceae; genus Salvia; species Salvia rosmarinus. The sequence continues at coordinate 25,963,291 of CM072822.1, read as the reverse complement.
CACCTTTCTACTCACCGTAGAGATCGCACATTAGCACAATTCGGTTGGTCCTTTACAACAAAGCCGTGGGATTAAGCTGAAATCTTGACCCATGAAGCTCTACATATACATCTTCATTGCATTGCTGCCACAAGCTGTTGAATAAGGTGTTGATTTCCATGCAAAGTCTTGGCAAATTAGTAGTCCTTGCTTATTATACTTTTGGTTCGTTGTCTAAGCGACCTTACACTGTGTTAAACTTATGGTACGAATTCGATTGTTTTTATGTATAAACGATCATCAGAGCCAATTGGTTTTACCTAATGTTTTCAAGGGAGAAAACGTGATTATATATAGCTACTAGCTAGTACGAATTTGTCTTTTTTAAGGAAAAAATTTATGCATAATTTTAAAAAAATGTAAGCGTAATTAAATGTTGTCCTTTTAAAAGTGACTCATAATTAATTAGGATTAGCTTCTTGAAAATAAGCACGCATATATCTGGACTCGCTCTCTCTGAACTAATTATCTTCTTTAAAAAATATATAAAATAAAGTATGAAATGATTCTACCAGTGCAAGAGCCAATCGTCAAAATTATTCAGAAATAAAAACTAAAAATGTGAACATGACATTTATGTAAACAAGAAATTTATGTATTATATTTATCTTCCAGGTATCATTAGCAATTTAAATGGAACTTCTATATATAACTCTATATCAAGATTTCGAAAACTAAATCATGATGACAAAATAAAATTTCATCACTTAATACACATCTTTACCACTTTCAAATATGGGATCATTGAAAATTCGTACCCCGATAATATCATATTAATTACTTATAGCTTCATCGTGGCTCAAAACAATTATCACAAAAGAAAATTGGGATTTTTTAAAAAGAATTTTCAAAATATAAATAGGGAGAGCAAAAGTAGGGTTTTCACAAGCAATTTCTAAGGTCGAACAGACAACGAAACAAAAGATAACAGCAACGGAGACTACTCAGTTGACAAGCCTAGCATGGAAACCACTCACCTATTAATCTCCTCTTATTCCCAGCCGCCTGCTTTCCGACCTCGAATTCTCCGAAACCTCGTACGATGGATTTTATTCCATATATATACAAAAAATTAAAGATCTGAGATCAGATGATGATGATCTATAATTAATAGGAAAACATAACTTTTGTAAGAGGCATCTTCCAGCGATGAAAATGTGAAATCGAGGAAGAAGAAACTGTAGATGGAATGAAAGAGGTGAAGTAATTCGTTCCAAAAAGGGCATGTGTTTGTGTTGGGTTAATGGCACATTTTATAGGCTCAAAATCAATATTACAATTATCTTTGGCTCGTGCGAACTATAGCTTTTTAAATTCAATACAATTGAGCTCGCACGAGTGAAAATTGGGTTTGACTGACGGATGAGAGTTAATCTTTCCGAAACCTTTCGCTCTCAACAACCATATATATAGCGACACGCGCGCATGCATGCAATATATTTATATCGAGGAAAACAAACTGAATATTTCTCTTTTTAAATGAAGCTTGCGTTATACAGAAGGGTTTAAAATTTTTCCAGTTGGGCATCCGGCCATAAAGATTTATTTATTTATTTATATATTTTCAAATTGCTACTCAAATATATACTAACATAACATGATAACTGATTGCACATGCCGTGCAATGATAAAGTAAATAAAGATGTACACAAATAATTCCTAATTATTATTATTGGGTCTCTCTTTTCACGTATTCCGGTTACAACTTTGTTATTTTTGATCTTGGTGTGTAATTTAAATTTTTTAATAATAGAGAAACTTATAAGTAAGCAGAAATCACTATTCAAGATAAGAATTTGTGAGATGGAATGACACTCATAAATCATAATGGTTATAGTGACAAACTGACAAATATATTGATCATATACGTTATTAAACATGAGATACCTTTAACATTATCAATCAATTTATGGTCCCTGAGTAATTTTCTTTTCTGTGGTACCCAAATCAAATCAAATATGAAAATAAATTAATTGGAATTTGATCAAGGTATTAGTACTCTCACGTCGCTTTAATTTGATAGGAATTTTTTAGATAAAATAATATAGGACTTAAAACAAGGATATTTTGCTCACCTCATAGGTATAGATTCCGTGAAACAAAGAAATCTTTTTCAATCATGATTGTAATCTTGAATTAATCATAAGAAATGGTAAAGGTTAGGGCTTTCGTTTGCTTTACTTCATTTCCAATACATTTTGTTTCAATTTTCTGTTATGTTAAATATGTAATATACGTTTCTTTCATTATATTTCAGACAACTTATTTATAAAATAAAAATCAGCTTTATTTGGTTATCCTCTTGTGGATGGCCTAGTCCTAGACTACTGGTAACTGATGAGATCCCATGTTCCATAAATTATTGTGTCCCATTATTAATTTAAGTATTTTATAACTATTTATTTCAAAAATAAAAAATATTATCATATAATGAACCATTATTAGTATTTATCTTTACAACTTAAAATTTTAAAAATTATATATTCTAATTTTAGATTAGTTAACCCCAATTAGATTAGTGAATCCTAGTTAACTATCTTAAAGTTACACTAAAATATAGTAATAAATTATTATTGATTTTTTTGTTAAAAATTATATATAAAATTCAAAATAAGACATAAAGTGAAACATAAAAAATAAATGCAACTCGAATAGTGACTTCATGCAAGTTTCCTTTTCATTAAAAAGAAAATAAGTCTTATGCGCCATCACTCATATCATCACCATAATGAAGAAGAAATACATAAACATAAAAAAAATAGCAAAAAATTAATATATTTGGTATTTTAGAATTTCAAATTCTAACAATTATGATAAAAAGATTAATGAAAAGAAGAAGAAAAAAAAGATGAGTACGTATGATGGAAAATCTAATTTTAACCCTCTCCCGATGATCTATCTTGGATGTTTAATTTACCATACATTGATTTTATTTCTAGCATACACCTATATAATTAATTGCAACACGTTGGTGTTTTCTCGTGTTTACCTGCGAATTTATCGGGCAAGGAATATGATCAAGACTCGTGCTTTGATCTTCTGGACTGTATCCCGATTGCCAAAACTCCAATGTCGAGTGAGAACAATCTATGGAGAGTACTGCAGAAATTCGCCTTCTTCATCCTTCACAATTTTTGAGATTTTCGAAATCTATGAATAGTCTCACTTTTGATTTTCTCTCACCTTATATTTATAATGCAACCATAGATCCAATTTGGATAGGATCTCTGCATATCTAATAAATATAATAATATCTCTTCAGATAGAGAGGATCAAAACATAATCCCTATAGGACTCTTAATGAAGGGGGACGAAAATTAATGCAGCTCCAGGCCTGGATGGGCCAGCCCAGGGATCAAACGCTAGGAATAAAGATGAGCCTCAAATAAATTAATTATCTTATTTTCAGTCTAGAACATAAATTAATTCATAAACATTTATTCATGTCACTAGAGAATAAATGTTGACTTACCCCTTTATTTCCGAAGTTGAGTCGAGCTCGCACTTAGACTTCACGAATCCCCGTATTTAAGATATCGTACGTCCATTAATTATTTATAGCGTTCTGACTGCTTAAAATAATTAATCTCTTTAATTCCTTAAATAGTACCACTCAACCTTATTATTGTACTTGAGATAACTCAATCTGCAGGGTTTAGTACAATAAACCTTTTGAGCTCCTTAAGGGAAGTCATCATCCTAAACGGATACGGTGACTCGATACAGATAACTAGCATGACATACAAGCACTGCCATCACCCAAGATGCGAAGAGTATTGGGTTATCTTATGTAACCCTCACCCATAACAAGTCAAAGTGATGGTCAACAACTCTTACTCACTAATACCTTATAGAGGTTTAGATCAATATAAGGTCACCAAGATCTAGGTTCTTCACGATGGTCAGATAGAAGAACTCATCTCACTGTGATCCATCAATACGTCGCGAGGCGTACCGGTATAGACAAGCAACCAAGTCAAGTCACTTCTTATCTATCTGCGCACTATCCGACAACTCGTCCTCAAGTTGTCTCAGCTGTGATTCTTTTTATATCTCATTAAGCTTGACCAATCATAGAGACTTTTGTGATCTACTACACACTGTATGATCTAACTTATATATATGAGCTAAAGGGACAAACATATGCAATCAAGTAAACAATTCAGATAGGAGATTGTAATAGCGGTAACAGGAATCATTGTATACAAGCTCAACCAAACTACTTTCAGTATACAAATCTAACAATCTCCCACTTATACTAAAGCAAACTTTTAGTATACAATGTGTCTCTCTACTAGCTATTACAAACAATACCATCACTTTGATTTCTCCCACTTATACAAAAGTTTCATTTCTAAGTGGGTCCAAGTCCTCGAACATGCTTTTCGCAGACTTTTTGCGGCAGGCTCTTTGTGAATGGATCAGCTAGGTTATCCGCAGTACAAATCTTTTCAATCAGCACGTCTCATCGTCTAACGATTTCTCGTATAACATGGTACTTTCTCTCTATGTGTTTTGTTGCCTTGTAGTTCCTTCGAGTTTGCCACTGCACCTGAGTTATCATAGTATACTATGATACTCTTGGGCAAACAAGGTACCACATCTAGATCCATGAGATAGTTCTTGAACCATACCGCCTCCTTAGCAGCCTCCGAAGCGGCTACATATCCGGCTTCCATGGTAGAGTCGGCAATGCATCGCTGCTTTGCACTCCGTCAGGACACGACTCCTCCTCCCAAGGTAAACACATAGCATGAGGTAGACTTTTTCTCATCACGGTCAGCTTGGAAATCCGAGTCTGAATAACCCAAAGGCATTAGACTATCTGTTTGGTAAACTACTCTATAATCTCGAGTCCTTTTCAAGTACTCGAGTATATGCTTTACCGCAGTCCAATGAGCTTGTCCAGGGTTAGACTGATATCTAGCTACTATACCTACCGCACATCATATATCTGGCCTCGTACATAGCATTGCATACATGAGACTTCCTACGGTAGAAGCGTAAGGAACTTGTCTCATTTCTTCTATCTCCTTAGCAGTTATAGGTGACTGCTCCTTAGATAAAGGAATACCATGTCTGAAAGGTAGCAATCCCTTCTTGGCGGTCTGCATGCTAAAACGAGTAATTACGATATCAATGTAAGATGCAGGATAAGCTCGATATTTTCTCTTGCGATCTCGGTAAACCTTGATCCCAGAATATGTGTGCATCTTCTAAGTCTTTCATTTGAAACTGATCGGATAACCAACTCTTTACGTCGATAACGACTTCACATTGTTTCCAGTAGAAGGATGTAATCTCGTAAAGTCTGAAAATACTGCGTCACCGTTGACGTCTAAATGATTCACACAACTTTCGCTAGCAATTGAGTAAATCCATGGACTTTACCACCTCGTCAAAGCGTAAGTTCCATGATCGGGAAGCTTGCTTGAGTCCATAAATAGACTTCTTAAGCTTCCATACTAGATGCTCTTCACCTTCACCACATAACATTCGGGTTCTTTGCATATAGATGTCTCTACCTTCTTCAGGTAACCGTTTAAGCGATTTTCACGTCCATTTGCCAAACCTCAAGGTTTAGGTGAGTGTTTAGTATGATTTTGTGCTTATTATTCATATGTTTATGCATGCCGTTTTCAATGGTTTGTCCTATTTATGCTGTTGGTTTGATTAGTATTTATCGTTTCGGACTTACTTGGTTTGATTCGATGTTTTGTAGAAATATGGTATTAAATAGGATGAAATTAAGCTTTCAATATCTATCCTATATTGAAGAGCATCTCTATAGGAGTCCGTAGGCGCAAACGGATCACAATTCGGAGTTCGGACGAGAGAGAACGGAGCGAAACGGCGAAGTCGCGCACGCGCACGCGCGTCCGGCGCTGCACCACCCCAAACGCGCGTTTCGCCCCTTCCTTCCAGACCCAGCGCCCCTCCACGCACCCCAGCGCCCTCCTCCTCGCTCTCCAACGCCCGTCCGGCGCTGGCCTTGCCCAGCGCAAGCCGCTCTCCACACGCTTCCCGTCCGGCGTTGCATGGTCGTCGCGCGCTTCATCTAGCGGCAAGCAGCTGAGCTTGCCCCTCCGGGGAAGCAGGTGGCTTTGACCCCCCGTGCGTCTTCGATCGTCCATCTCCGTCCGGCGCTGGGCATGACCCAGCGCCCGCTGCCCCTCCGTCCGGCGCTGGCCTTGCCGCCTGCATGTTCGCCCGGCCCGCGTCTGCGCGCCGCTCCTCCGTCCGGCGCTGGATGCATTCTCTTTTCTTTCCAGAGACGTCGCGCATCCGGCGCTGCGGCGCGTCCGGCGCTGCGACGCTCTCCTGTCCACTCCAGTTGGCGCCAGCGTCCGTACTGCGCGCGTCGGTCTTTGGATAACCCGAATTTGCTCGCGTCGCGTCCGCGACGCGATGCGTCCGTATTCGCCGAATTTTCTCTTCTTCTATAAATACGTAATTAAAGCGCACGAAACCCTAAGCTCTCTCATTCTAAAACTCACGCTCGCGATTATTTTCGCTTCCTTTTAATTTCTTTTCCTTTTCTTTTCCTTTTAATTATTTTGTGCTTGGATTAGCAAGTGGATTATGCGATTCGGATATTTGGAAGGCAATTTATCTATGAAATGGTTGTAAGTTTTTCTGATTTTAATTATGTCTATATAATCGGGATTGGATTAATTTCTGCTATGAGATGAATTATGATTTGTAGAATAATACATGTTATGGTGTTCTTATTTTGAATCGTGATTATTGGGTTGATGATTTGTGAATTTCCTATTCGTATTAATTGATTATTTCATGATCTTCATGCATGGTGTTCGAGAGAATAGTGTAGGATGATTGTGTGCTTATATTTGATTATGAAGATATGCGAGAGCAGATTTATATTAAATATGAGTTTGACAACGAAAGTGATCGAGAGATTGGTTTGTTGTTGGATAATTGATATATGTGGATAGGGTTTTGCTATTGTGTGCTTTTGTAGTGAAATATCCTTCGTAGTTGATGGTGGGGTGGTTGAGAGATCTCCTGTCATTAAGTTCGAGTCTAGCATTGACGTAATCGAGAGATTAGTTAGTGTTGACCGTAGGGTGAGAAGCATGGGTGTTTGATGCATTGAGTACCGGTCATTGATTCAGTAATTGTGAGGATAGATTCGAACCCTAGAACACCGTCTCCAATTCCGTGTATCGTCAATTCCTATTGTTGACCAAGTGCATCCGTTTTATCTGCTTTATTTTATTTTCCTGCTTTCGTCCTTTCCGTGACAGCCCCCTTTTATGTTAGGACGTTAGTTTTTCTTTTCTGTTTTCGTGTTTGACATAGAACCGTAGCCCTGTTAAGCCTTCCTCGAGAGATTCGACTCGGGTCGACCTTACCATTCTATAAGGACCTCGTACTATTGCGAGCGACTGAAAAGAACAATTTGGTCGGAACAGTGAGCTGCTATGGCTAGAAGAATTCTGATGGAATGAGCATTGCTAAAGGCGAAAATGTCTCATCGAAATCGATGCCCTCAATTTGAGTGTAACCTTTCGCCAAAAATCTGGCTTTAAAAGCCGAAACCTCTCCATCTGAATCTCTCTTCCTCTTGTATACCCACTTACTACCTATGGCTTCCTTGCCATCTGGTAGAGATGTCTTTTCGTATACATCCATAGCTGTTATGGACTCAATTTCTAAGTCCATAGCGGTGTGCCATGATCTTGCATCTGTGTCTTGTATCGCCTCATTGTATGTCCATAGGTCGATTACAGCCTGCTCGTTTCCTGGGACTAAATCCGAAGATTCACCTATGAACATAAATCGCTCGGGTTGACGAATAACTCTCCCACTACGACGAGGCGCTACTGGCACAATGGCAACGGTGGGTGCAGTAACCTGTGGTTCTCTATCTTGCATAACTTGCTGAGTTGGTGCCACTTGTACAGTCGGTATCTCCAGTGGAACTCGACCCATTTAATTTCTTGAAGTATTTGGTGTCGATTCTTCCCACTAGACACGACATCTCGTACATTTGGCCTAATCGGTGGCGGAATACGATCATCTTCTAATTCTTGAAGTATGATTTCAACTTTGGATTTGTGGTTTTTCATATAGTCATTTTCTAAGAATCGGCGTTAGTGCTAATAACAACCTTCTGATCCTTAGGACTATAGAAATAATCACCTTTCGTTTCTCTAGGACAACCAATAAACAGCCTTGCTTTAGATCTAGCCTCCAACTCGTCAGCTTTCTTGTTCAGCACATGTGCTGGACTGCCCCATATCCTTATGTGGTTTAAACAAGTATGCCGCTGTTTCTAAGGCATACCCCCAGAACGAAATAGACAATGTTGCATAACTCATCATTGATCTAACCATTTCTAAGAGAGTCATATTTCTTCGTTCTTACACACCATTTTGCTGTGGTGTGCCCGGTGTAGTGCGCTGGTAGGTAATCCCACACTCCACGAAATAGTCCATGAACTCGTTACTGAGGTGTTCGCCACCGCGATCAGACCGCAGTGACTTGATACTCTTACCTAGCTTTGTCTCCACTTCCGCCTTAAATTCTTTGAATTTCTCAAAGCATTCAGACTTGCGGTGAAGCAGGTATATGTATCCGTACCTTGAGTAATCGTCAATGAAAGTGACAAAATACTCGTACCCTCCACGAGTTTGTGTGGACATCGGTCCACATAGGTCAGAATGGACTAGCTCCAACACTTCTTTAGCTCTATAACCCTTTGCTTTGAAAGGTCTGGTCGACATCTTTCCTTCTATACAGGATTCGCACAATGGGAACGGAGTTACTGTAATTTCACCCAACGCTTCATTCTTAGCCAGTCTTTGGATCCTATTTAGATTGATGTGACCTAATCTAAAATGTCAAAGAAATGTGGTGTCATCTAGCGAAGAAAACTTCATCTTCTTAAGGTTTGATGTAGATATAACATAGTTAAAAGTATTATGCTTGGCAGAAATAGTATAAAGCGAATTATATAAAGTGTCACCACAGATAACTTCGTCATTTCTTATGATAGAAACACCACTATCAAAAATAACAGAATATTCATGTATAAGGTTCCGCCGAAACTCCGGCACATATAAAACGTCTTTCAACACTAAAACTGTCCTATCAAAGTATAAAGAAACATCTCCAACTGCAACAGCCTCGACTTTCACCGCGTTGCCCATGGAGATCGTTATCTTGCCATCAAACAGCTCCCTTGTCCGCAGGAACCCCTGCAAGGTGTAATAAACATGATCAGTCGCACCCATATCTACTACCCATGAATGAATAGAACAAGTGGCTAAACATGTTTCCGTTACTAAAGCAAATGACGTACCTTTAGCCTTGAGCATGGGGCACTTAGCCTTCCAATGCCCAGTCCTCCGACACTTGAAGCACTTGCCTCTCTCCTTTGGCTTTTTCAAGCCTCCGGTGGCTACCATGTTCTTGCTCCCACTAGCTTCCTTACCTCTACCACATTTGGCACCCCTTTTTCTTCTTCCACCTTTTAATGGAAAATTGGGCCCTTAGATATGCTAGCAAGGGCATGTGCTCATTTTTCCATGACATCTTCCGTAGCCACGAGATCATTTAGCAACTGACTAAGTGTATACTCGGTCTTTCTCATGATCGCGTTCACGCGAAAATTCTCAAAAGACTTGGGCAGTGTATTGTTTCAATCAAAAGTGTTCTTTTAATTGACTCATAATCGAATGAGATGATGTAATAGGGAAAGTTATCCCAAGTCGACTCTCAATGAAAACTTAACGGGCTTATTGTTTGTGTCAAACACATAAAATGGTAAATCCTAAACACTCTAATACCAACGGGGGTTTTGAAACAAACGTAAATTGAAAGCTGAAAGGAAAAATAAATTAAAGCAACCTAACTAGGAGTTGTCAATCCCTAGTCGAGAACCTATGAAACACACGAATGCAGGAAGCTAAAGCGAAGAACAAACTAAATTAAATCATCAAACATAAAGCAATAAAATTCAACGGAGAACAATTCGACATACTACTAAAATCCATTATCAATTGCATAGAACATAAACTTATCAAATGCCAATGTAAAAACCAATAATCCAATATCATATATGAACTTTAATGCAACAAAAATCTCAAAGAAAAGCACGTAAATCGATCCAAAGGAATTCAATAGGAATTATAAAATAAAGTGCAATAATCAAAGCATGTAAATGATCTAATGGAATTCAAGAAGAATTACGAAATAAAGTGCAATAATCGATGGAATGAAAAATAGGAATTACTACTATGATATTATTTCTATCTTGTCGTCGATTGAAACTCTAGAAAATTGGAACCAATAACGGTGGCGCTGCGTGAAATTCGAACTCAATGGAATGCTCTAAGCGTATATATATATATATATATATATATATATATATATATATATATATATATATATATATATAGTAGTGAGCGGTTCATGGCAGCGGCGCGCGCGAGCGTACAATTAAAGTTGAGCATCGGTTGAGGCCGGCGCTTCATGGTAGGGTGCTTCAGATTAGAGGTGGCTGGATGGGAAAGAGTGGGCGAAGGAGGTGGCGGCGCGGGCGCGGGCGCGGGCGAAGGTGAGGGCGGCGAGGTGAGCTGAGGTTGAGCATCTTGTGAGTGCTGGGAGTGCGTCTTGGGTGCAGCCCTTGTGGAGAGTGAGATGGCGCTGGCGAGAGCGCAGCGCATGCTGGAATGGAGATGGCTCTGGGCAGCAGGTGAACCGGTGCTTGTCCATCAACCGGCGCTTACCGTGCTGAACGCGCGCGCGGAGGTGCTTGCGCCGGCGCGCGGAGCGCACCTGCGCGACTTTGAAGAAATGATCCGTTCTCACTCGTCCGAACTCCGAATTGCGATCCGTTTGTGCCTACGGACTCTTATCGAGATGCTATCAATATAATTCTACTCTTGGTAGATCCATTTCATCCTATTTAATACATTTTTCCAAGAATAAGCACGCGCGGAGCGCACGTGCGCGACATTGAAGAAATGATCCGTTCTCCCTCGTCCGAACTCTGAATTATGATCCGTTTGCACCTATGGACTCCTATCGAGATGCTCTTCAATATACTTGATCCTTGGTAGTACCATTTCATCCTATTTAATGCTGTTTTTTCTATAAAACATCAAAACAAACCAAGTAAGTCCGAATCGATAAATACTAATCAGACCAACAGCATAAATAAGACAAACTACTGAAAATGACATGTAAAAGAATACCAAGAATAAGCACAAAATCATGCTAAACATGTATTAAGGATGATATCGACCTTGGCTTCGTCGTCAATACCTCCTCCTAACTGATCAAGACTATCCATGAGATGAGTCATGTGGGAGACATGTTCATGGACCGAACTTCCTTCTTCCATCCTACACACCAAGATTTCTCTCATTGTGTGGAAGCGGAATGTCCGATCCGACTGCCCAAACTTACTCTCGAGACTTGACCATATTTCAATCGCGTCTACCATCGACTGATGCTGCAGCTGCAAGCCTTTGGACATAGTAGTCATCATATAGCATTTGACCATATTATTTGACTTATGCCAAAGTCTGCTCGACTCTCGCTGCTCATTCGTCGATGCGTCAGTAAGGGCACGGGTTTGGGAGTAGTGAGAACAAACATGTGTTCTTCTGCGATAAGAACATATTCCATGTTCCGTTTTCACTCGATAAAATTTAGACCGGATAGAGGATTTTGTGCGAGCATATTGATAATCGGTGTAAGAGACATATCTGACAAGCAATGTAAACACATAAACATACGATCGCACATAATTCGTAACAATAATATTGTAACCTTTTGATAAAACAATATTAATTGAAACCTCCAATCGCCCAAGGAATCTCACATGCAAGCCACGTGTGTGGACGTTTACTCACAATGCGTATCACTTTGTTTAGAGATCAAAAAATGGAGGTCTTAACATCTTAATTTTAAAAATTAATATGTCGGATTTCATGCTTAGTCTTTTGTTTCAAAAGGTTTATCCATGCAGATCACGTAATCCTAGCATGCTTTCTATAGAACTCAACATGTAAAACATGCTCGCAGAATTCTAAAATATGCTTCAAAAACGCAATAAACCTAGCATGCTTACTATGCGCATCTAATCACGAAAATATACAATATGTTTATCTACGTAATTAAACATACATAGCATGCTTCTGCATAATTTAAACATTCACGACATGCTTTGAACGATAAAAATAAAATAAATTTGTTCATCACGGCCCACTCGTGGATCCTGTACTTCCCTACCTAATTTATTACATAAATTTGCAAAGTATAGATCTTCATAAATCTCGAAACGGGCCTCGCGTACACGGGCACGGATCGGATTCGTCAAAAATAGATTTGGGCCAAAATTTGAAAATCGGCCAGAACTGTGGATCGGGACGGGTCGGGTCGAAAATCTGGAACCGGGTCAAAAAACGGGTCTGTGCTAAACTGGGCCGGGTCGGTCCAATATGGACTGGGCCGCATGCGCTAGGGCATAGCCCATGCGCACGCCTAGCCGCACACTGCCGCCGCCTAGCTTCTACCCCGCCACGACATCCCAGCAAGGTCGCGCGTCGCAGCCGAAGCTACCGGGAGGCGTCGAGCGGCGTCGCGCGACTGGCGAGGGCCCTGCGTGCCGACCACCGACGTCATCGAAGGCCGGTAGAGGTTTGCCAAGACGCGGCGTTGTCGCGGGCGTTGTCGAAGCGATCTGCGCTGCCGCCGCCTAAAATGCCGAGAAAAACCACGCGCGTGTATCCAATGACGAGGCGGGCCAAGGCATCCGCGTGAATACCGTTCGCCCCGTATGCCCAACCGCCGACGCTCGTCGAGAGTTCCCGCACGCCCGTCTGTGAGCCCGCCGAGCGCTACCGAGACGCGCGTTGGTGCTAAGCGCTCCCATGCGCGCATGCTCAGCGTCGAGGTGTGGCGAGGCATCCGCGCAGAAACCGTGCGCCCCATATACCCGGCTGCCGAGAGCTGCCGTCGAGGCCTGCCTGTCCTGTTCGCCCGATGCTGTCGAGAAACATGCGTAACTACCGATCGACGGGCTGCAAGCGTCGGGCACGCTCAGCGTGCTGTCGCCCGCATGCCCTCGCGTCGTGCATCCGATTTTCGGCCAGCCTCCCGTCGCGCCGTGCGACAGGACTACGTCATCTCGTTCTTCGTGTTCTTCGTCTTCGTTCTTCTTTTACATATTAGATTTATAAAAATAAATCATAATCTAAACACGGATTTTCTCGTGGTGAAAAATGAAATCCGACAAAAAATAAAGCGAGCCACGATGAACGATAAATTCACAATTAATTAATTGTGCACGTAATAATCAAATGTTAATTAATCCAACAGAGCCAAGATTTTGATCCCAGGCTCTGATACCAATTGATGGGAAATCTGATTTTAACCCTCTCCCGATGATCTATCTTGGATGTTTAATTCACCATACATTGTTTATATTCTTAGTATGCACCTATATAATTAATTGCAACACGTTGGTGTTTTCTCGTGTTTACCTGTGAATTTATCGGGCAAGGAATTGGATCAAGACTCGTGCTTTGATCTTCTGGACTGTATCCCGATTGCCAAAACTCCAATGTCGAGTGAGAACAATCTATGGAGAGTACTGCAGAAATTCGCCTTCTTCATCCTTCACAATTTTTGAGATTTTCGAAATCTATGACTAGTCTCACTTTTGATTTTCCTCACCTTATATTTATAATGCAACCATAGATCCAATTTGGATAGGATCTCTGCATATCTAATAAATATAATAATATCTCTTCAGATAGAGAGGATCAAAACATAATCCCTATAGGACTCTTAATGAGGGGGGACGAAAATTAATGTAGCTCCAGGCCTGGATGGGCCAGCCCAAGGATCAAATTATCTTTAGTATTTATCTTTACAACTTAAAATTTTAAAAATTATATATTCTAATTTTAGATTAGTTAACCCCAATTAGATTAGTGAATCTAGTTAACTATCTTAAAGTTACACTAAAATATAGTAATAAATTATAATTGATTTTTGTTAAAATTATATATAAAATTCAAAATAAGACATAAAGTGAAACATAAAAATAAATGCAACTCGAATAGTGACTTCATGCAAGTTTCCTTTTCATTAAAAGAAAATAAGTCTTATGCGCCATCACTCATATCATCACCATAATGAAGAAGAAATACATAAACATAAAAAAAATAGCAAAAAATTAATATATTTGGTATTTTAGAATTTCAAATTCTAACAATTATGATAAAAAGATTAATGAAAAGAAGAAGAAAAAAAAGATGAGTACGTATGATGGAAAATCTAATTTTAACCCTCTCCCGATGATCTATCTTAGATGTTTAATTCACCATACATTGATTTTATTTCTAACATACACCTATATAATTAATTGCAACACGTTGGTGTTTTCTCGTGTTTACCTGCGAATTTATCGGGCAAGGAATATGATCAAGACTCGTGCTTTGATCTTCTGGACTGTATCCTGATTGCCAAAACTTCAATGCCGAGTGAGAGCAATCTATGGAGAGTACTGCAGAAATTCGCCTTCTTCCTCCTTCACAATTTTCGAGATTTTAAAATCTATGAATAGTCTCACTTTTGATTTTCTCTCACCTTATTTTATAATACAACCCTAGATCTCATTTGGATAGGATCTCTGCATATCTAATAAATATAATAATATATCTTCAGATAGAGAGGATCAAAACAGAATCTCTATAGGACTCTTAATGAGGGGGGACGAAAATTAATGCAGCTCCAGACCTAGATGGGCCAGCCCAGGGATCAAACGCTAGGAATAAAGATGAGCCTCAAATAAATTAATTATCTTATTTTCAGTCTAGAACATAAATTAATTCATAAACATTTATTCATGTCACTAGAGAATAAATGCTGACTTACCCCTTTATTTCCGAAGTTGAGTCGAGCTCGCACTTAGACTTCACGAATCCCCGTATTTAAGATATCGTACGTCCATTAATTATTTACAGCGTTCTGACTGCTTAAAATAATTAATCTCTTTAATTCCTTAAGTAGTACCACCCAACATTATTATTGTACTTGAGATAACTCAACCTACAGGGTTTAGTAAAATAAACCTTTTAAGCTCCTTAAGGGGACGTCATCATCCTAAACGGATACGGTGACTCGATACATATAACTAGCATGACATACAAGCACTGCCACCACCCAAGATGCGGAGAGTATTGGGTTATCTTATGTAACCCTCACCCATAACAAGTCAAAGTGATGGTCAGATCAACGTAAGATCACCGAGATCTAGGTTCTTCACGACGGTCAGATAGAAGAACTCATCTCACTGTGATCCATCAATACGTCAGAGACATACCAGTATAGACAAGCAACCAAGGCAAGTCACTTTTTATTTATGCCGTAGCTTATACCGACAACTCTTCCTCAAGTTGTCTCAGCTGTGATTCTTTTTGTATCTCATTAAGCTTGACCAATCATACAGACTTCTGTGTTCTACTACACACTGTATGATCTAACTTATATATATATGAGATAAAGGGACAAACATATGCAATCAAGTAAACAATTCGGATATGAGATTGTAATAGTGGTAACAGGAATCATTGTATACAAGCTCAACCAAACTGCTTTCAGTATACAAATCTAACAGAGTATTTTAAATTGAGAGTTATCTCTTAGAGCTCGTTGTTTTGTTATGAGAATATAATCCTCTTTTTATCTCACCGAACTTGGCCCTTATTCTTTTTCGAGTTTTCCTACCCAGTTGGCTCATTTCCTTTTTAAGAAATACTCTTTCTTATTATCTCAAAACTTTTCGGCATGTAGCTTAATTGGAGGATTATGTTATGTGTATAAAATAGTTGGCGTACGGAAAACGATACACTCTTTAATGTAAAATTTGAAACGACCTGGCTTCCGGATTGGCGGCTAACCCCACAGACCAATACGAGTATTTTCAGTGTGCTTCGTCTTCACTCACACACTCATGATAAACTTCTCAAGGGTTACTCATCTCACAATTGCTCCAAGCCAAGTACGCTTAACTTTAGAGTTTTTTATGAGATGGACTTCCGAAAAGAAGATGCATCTTATTGGTATGAGTACTACATATCAAATCATTTAAGCTCTCCTCGAATATGCAATCTCATACCTGTATATTCTCGAAATCCCTCTCATTCTGTTGCGTTTCGATTCATTCATGTACCCCTCTTCTTTGAAGCCTTAATCGGAGCATTTCTGTTCATGCCTCGAGGCAAGCGATCACTCCGTCTTACGCGGGGCGTCACATGTCCACCAGCTTTCGCTTGGATCGTCCCCAAACCACACCGTATTGGGAGAGGTCCGACTCTTATACCATCTGTAACGACCTGGCTTCCGAATTGACGACTGACCTCACAGACCAATACGAGTATTTTCAGTGTGCTTTGTCCTCACTCACACACTTCCTGAGAAACTTTCCAGTGGGTCACAATTGCTCCAAGCTAAGTACGCTTAATTTTAGAGTTTTTTATGAAATGGACTTCCGAAAACAAGATGCATCTTCTTTCTAAGTCCATCTCATAAAAACTTTAAAGTTATCGTCTTGAACAACTGGAGCGAATGTGAATAAATGACCGGGGGAGTTTCTCAAGAGGAATGAGAAGAGATAAAGCACATTGAAGACTCGTGTCGATGTGGTCGTCGTCAATCCGGAATAAAGGTCGTTACAAAATTAATTCATTTTTTTAGAATGAGACAACAATTATGGGACGACCCAAAAAGAAAAACGAGACATCAATTATGGGAGGGGGTAGTACTATTTCTTCAAAATGTGTGAATCATACTTATTTTTTCTCCCTTTAAACATTTTATAGTATTCTCTTAAATAATCGTATCGAAAAGAAATGAGTCATGTTCAGCAAAACGAATGGAGTAACATTTTATTTTATTTTATTTTATTTTTAAATTTGTAATTATTAAATAAAATATTATAGTAGTAAAAGAAATTTAAAATTCTGGGGGCTCATGGTTCTCACCTCCCTCCGTCTCTGCCTTCAGAAATGGGTGGAAACTCTTACCTGGTAGAAACATTCATTTGATGAGTGTCTATCATTATAATTCATTACTTTACTGCAAACACATGGATTACCCGAAAACTTTGCCTTCTCCATTCACTAACATATATTATTGTGTTCCTGTAACACAATTAATAAATTGATAAATGCATGATATATATGGATGTATATACGTTGACGTGTAACTCTAAGTTGCACACTTTTATCGGTATTACTCGAAACAAAAATCAGTTGACGTGTTGATGTAAGTTGCACACTTTTATCGGTATTACTCGAAACAAAATCAGTAGCAACTAGCAAGTATGTCTTCTAAAAGCGAATATTTTTAAGAAAATGGTCTGATGGTTGTTGCAATCATATTTGTCTGAAAAACTAAATCCCTCATCCTTTTTGGAAGTATAATAAGCAAAATACATAGATGGTGTAACAGGTTTAAAACTTACAAAACTCGTTTAAATAGAAAACATTGGAAGAGTATACCTAGTATTTTAGAAGGATATCTTTTCAATTGAAAAGATATTCATGGCCTTGAAATTAAAGTCGACAATTAAGTTAAAAAAAACTAATGTAATATATCTTTGGGGTTATGAAATTTATCTTTGTAAAACTTTATAATATATGCTGCTTTTGGTCTTAATTAATTAATTTGTTACTCATAAAACATATATAAGTCCGCAGCCATAGACTATGGATAGCTTCTGAAACCCTGAAAAGCATTTTCAGAGGATTTTGAACATGAATAAGCTGTAACTAATAGTAGTTCAAAACAAGCTAACTGATCGGAATGAGAAGAAATTCGACCAGCTGGAAAATTACTAGGAGATTAATTAGTCAAATAAAGATTTAATGTATATATATAGTAGTAATAATAGACACTTTTACTATATTTTAGTTACTGTAATGAAACTTACTCTATGATGGAGAATCATCTTCATCTGCAGTAACTCAGCCTTCATGTGGCAGCTTATAGCTAGATTCCTTATTTGGACTCTATGATTCTAAAGTGTATTTGAGTTTCAGATGGAATAAGGTGCTTATAATAATACAAGTCCAACCGATCAATAATGCGTGACACACACAGACCTACCACAGCCCTAGCTAATATCGTTAATTTCTCTACTTATATGGACTAGTAGTTTTCCTAATGTAATTAATTAATTTGCCAGTTGCGTAACCGAATTTCTGTTAGACTAATGGAGCTTATATGTTGTGTACTTGTATATCACCACATCGAGTGGGATACCAATTCGACATATCACAATATTTGGACCAACCAAGCAAATTTAAACTAATTTAGTTGGACAAAAATTATTCCTAGATGAAAAAATATAAATTAATATTGATAAATGTGAAGCACAATCCTTAAAAAGTAATAGCATATTAAAGGAATTTGTTGGAGCTAGTTAGGTACCGGTTAAAATAAATGGTTGACAATGTTCTGCAGAACCACAACTACCCCAAAAACTCATGTTTTCCCACCAAACCATATAGCCAATAACAAACTCCGCCAACCACCACATTGCACTAAAAACAATTATGGATTTTGAGTAATAACTTTCACATATTTCGTCATTTGTTTAGCATCTTCAGCACCTTCATTTTCTACTTTTCTCCTTTATTCCATGGACGAAATTGATCTTAAACAACAAAATCAGCCACTATGAAAATATGAATTTCAGGGAAAAGAAAAATGTTATTATGAGAATATAAAGTCATTACTTCAAGTTATCATCTATATAGTTATTACACAAAATGAGATTCAAATTGTAGATCGATAATTATTACCTCAAGTCATTACTAGTTTGTGTTTCATTGTAATACTATAATTGAAAATAAAGTTACTTGGTTTAAAATAACGAACATTGTTAAGATTTGGTTTTGCACACGATTTTCAAATTCTATTCTCAAATACATAGATTTTATTTTGTTTGTTATTTTATTCTGATTTCAATGTCTAATGAAATTAAAGGCGACTTGGCAGTCATAATTGCTGCATGGACACACCATACCGCACACAAATTAAAAGACATAATTTTGTTGTATACAACCAATGACGTCGTTTTACATTTTTCAAGTCATGCGATTATTTTCAAAGTGAGCTTCAATTTTGCCGAAAAATAAAATGACCCTAAGGAAATTACAAACAATGTAAAATCTAAGTAATTAAGAACAAGATTTGAAAGTGACGTGCAAAACCCAAATTGAGGCAGAGTTCATATATTTTTAACCAATTAACTCATAAAAATATATGTAAATTTTACAATTTATTACCTCAACATATTAAAGTGGTTTCATGGTTCATGATCAGGGTCATGGCCCACCGTTTAGTATTTATGGTCTAGCTAGCGTCTTATTCTTAGACTCTTCTTTTTTGAAGGACAAGAAATTCCAGTGCTCTTTGGATAAACCTCATCTTTTCTATATATTAGAAATAAGATTTTATCATTCACAAAACACATAACAATAAAAAAATATTAGAAAAAGATTTCTACTAATTCACAAACACACAACAATATATAAAAGGATAGGTGGGTTCGAATAACTGATCCCAAAACACTCTTTCACATATTGTTATCATATATTAATATATTATGACTATGAAGTTGTGGACTCAAAAAGGTGATAGATTTAGGGTTTAGTTTGTGTTTTCTAAATATATAATCATCCTCTTGTATCTGCACTTGCTGCTTATTATTTTCAAACTTATTTTTCCTAGTTTTCTTTGTGTCTATTTTGAGGGGTGAGGCATTTTTCAGCCACCTCTGCTCTTGAAATAACATTAGTCTCTTACTTACAATTAGGAATATTCTTCGGCTCGTCCCATTACAATTCATTCTTTGCAGGGACTCCCATAATAAAATGACAAAAACTTGGGTGAGCTCCGCCTCACCGTGAGCTCACTCTTGTTTTTTTGTTAAAATGATTATATATTAATTATGGTGAGTAAAGATAATTAGATTTTATTAATATATAATTAAATTTATTAATTTTTAATTTAAAATTAGAATTTATTAATTCATAATTATGGTTTATTAATTCATAATTGAGGTTTATTAATTCATAATTATGGTTTATTAATTCACAAGTAGGGTTTATTAATTCATATTAATTCAAAGTTAGGGTTTATTAATTCATAATTAGGGTTTATTATTCATAATTAGTGTTTATTATTTTTAATTAGGGTTTATTAATTCAAAATTAGGGTTTATTAATTCCAAATAGGGTTTATTAATTCAAAATTAGGGTTTATTATTTTCAAGTAGAGTTTATTAATTCAAAATTAGGGTTTATTAATTCAAAGTTAGGGTTTATTAATTCACATTTGGGGTTTATTATTTCACAATTAGAGTTTATTAATTCAAAATTAAGATATATTAATTCAAAATTATTATTTATTAATTTACAATTAAATTTTATTAAACTAATTAATTTTAATTAGAATTAAATAATTAATTAATTAAGATTAATTAATTAATTAATTAATTAATTAATAGGGTGGTCTCACTGTGCGCTCGCGCGCACAGGAGACCATCCCTAATAAAATTGATACAAGTTAAAAAAGTTGAGATATAATTAATAAAATTAAAATCTTTAAAGATTGTTTAATCATTGTTAATAACCTATAAAATATTAATACGAAAAACCAGAATTAATTATTCTCAATATCCAAATAAATGCGAAAGGACTAGAATTAATGCCTTGGAAATCTGCATCAACACTTTATGGTGGTAGCTAGCAATTGCTATTGCTAAAGCGATATATTTATACCTACCACAGAATATTTGAGATGCCCCACACTATATTACCTGAAGCTAACTCATTTGGCATTACGCACAAAAACGCGGTTGTACTTCACTTTATATATATAGTTGGTTTCTCATAGTACTCGATCCATAAATAGTATATAATAATCAATCTAAATCATACATTTTGAACATATGGCCGCACCATAAGCTGACATGTGTCAGCTCATTTTCTTCTTCTTTTTAATTCTCACAATGGACAAAATGGGAAGAAAACAAATCAACATTCTTCTTCGCTTCTCCTCCTATCTTCTTCTTCTTCCAAATTTTTTTACAATGGTGGCAACGGCGACAATGACGACGGAAGCAGAGGACGACGGCGGATAACAACAATAATACATACGAACAACAAAAAATAAGAAATTTTGAAAGAAAAAAAGAAGAAGTAAAATTTGAGAAAAAATTGATGGATTTTGAGAAAAAAATAGCGGATAACAACAATAATACAACAACAATAAAAAAAACATTTTGGAAGAACAACAAAAAAGAAGAAGAGATTTTGAAGAAGAAGAAGAAGAAGAAGAAGAAGAAGAAGAAAATTTTGAGAACAAAATTGATGGATTTTGAGAAAAAAAATAGAAGATGAATTTGATAGAGGATTGAATAATCGAGAGAAATGGTGGCCACGTCAGTGGTTCATGGAAAATTTTGCCGATTAATCAGGGAAAGTGACGGCGGAATTGACGGAGAATGATGAATGTCAAAAAATATAAAACTACATTTAACAAAACATAAAAACTGCACTTAATAAAACATAAAACTGCATGTTGGCACGAAACACAAACATGCATTTAACAAAATGCGTTCATACATTTAATAAAACATGTCCATGCATCTTACAAAACGTAAAAATGCATTGTTGGCCAACGGGTGCTAAGGGGCGCGGGCCAGGGGGACGCTCGAGCATGAATGCACGCTGGACGTGCGCTTCTAACCTACATGCATTATTTTGTTCAAATGCATGCATTTTTATGTTCATTTAAATGCATTGTTTAGTTTAACTAAATGTATGGTTTGTTTTTCAAAATCACATAACAAATCAAATTACTAATCTACTCTTACTGTAGCGAAATCATCGAAATAAGCTTAAAAGTCCAAAAATCTCCACCATATGATCTATGGGATGAGTGGATGAGATGAGTGAAATCATTGGAGATTATTTCGGACTTTTTAACTTAATTTCGATAATTTCGCTCCAGTAATGGTAGATTAGTAATTTGATTTGTTATGTGATTATGAAAAAACAAACCATGCATTTAGTTGAATTGACTTATGCATTCAAATGAACACAAAAATACATGCAGTTGAACACAATAATGCATCGGGCGCCCAGCGTGCGCTCGTGCTCGCGTGTCGTCCCAGCGCGCGCTTGCACGCCCGTTGACCAACAATGCATTTTACGTTTTGTTAAATGCATGAAGATGTTTTGTTAAATTTATGTTCATGTTTTATTAAATGCATGAACGTGTTTTGTTAAATGTATGTTTGTGTTTCGTGCTAAAATGTAGTTTTATGTTTTGTTAAATGCAGTTTTATATTTTGTTAAATACAGTTTTATGGTTTTAATGGCAAATCTAACATCCATCATTCTCCATCAATTCCGCCGTCTCTTCCCCGATTACCGGTGAATTTCACCGTGAACTACCATCATGGCCACCATCTCTATCGATTCTTCATTCATCTTCTATTTTTTTCTCAAAATCCATCAATTTTGTTTTCAATTTTTTTCCTTCTTTTTCTTTCTTTCAAATCTGTTGTTTATTTCTTTCAAATTTTTCTTTTCTTTCTTTCAAAATCTATCGTTTGTTGTTGTTCGTGTATGTTGTTGCTGCTGTCCGTAGGTCCTGTCGCCGTCACCGTTTGCTACCGTTGCCGTCGCCGCCCTAAGGAGAAGAAGAAGAATGCTGATTTGATTTCTTCATATTTTGCTCCTTGCAAAAATAAAAATAAATAAATAAAAATGAGCTACCTCGTGTCAGTTTGTGGTGCAGTTACATGTTCAACATATGTGGTCTAGATTGAGTCTTACGTCTTCTGCGAGGACCTACGAACCTAACCCTATAAATAAATAAATATATATATATATATATATATATATATATATATATATATATATATAGTTGAAATATATATCCAAACCAAAAAGATAGTGCAGATATACCCAAACCAATTTTAAATATATTTTGGAGGATTTCTATAGAATTTGCACATAATTTAATACAATCATTTCAAATATCAATCAAAATCAATCAAAACCGTTTTATAATTACGTACAAATTAAATTAAATTAAAGTTATCTAGCCAGCGGGGTGGGGTGGGGTTGGCAGGGGAGGGTTGGCAGGTGGGGAGGGTTGGCCGTTGGGGAGGGTTGGCCGTTGGGGAGGAGTTGGCCATGGGGTGGGTGGGGTTGGTCGGGGTGGGGTGGGATTGGGTGGGTTGGTCGGGGTGGGTTGGCCAGGGGGCGGGTTGGCCGCCAGGGGTGGGTTGGCCGCCGATTAGGGTGGGGGTGGGTTGGTGCCCGGGATGGGGTGGCTTGGCCGTAGGGGTTGGCCGGCGAGGGTGGGTTGGCCGGGGGTAGGTTGGCCGCTAATTTTATTAATTAATTATAAATTGAAATCCTGATTATTAATTATTAATTATTAATTATACTAACTTTATTAATTAATTATAAATTAATTATAAATTGAATTTGATTATTAATTATTAATTATACTGACTTTATTAATTAATTATAAATTAATTATAAATTGAATTTGAATAGAGATGAAAATTAAATAAACCAAATAAACCAACAACTTTTTGCAAATTAAATAAACCAACAATTTTCGTACTAATGAAAATTAAATAAACCAACAACTTTTTGCAGTGAATTTAATTCACCAACAACTATTTTTGCAGTGAATTTACTTCACCATTAATGACGAATAAAATTTTGATCGGATTTCTACCTATATAATTCATTCTTTCCTTTCGTTCACTGAATCACTCACTTTCATCTTGCGCATATCTATATTTACAATCGTTTTTCTTTATCAAATATCTTGCTCTCACTCAGTGGATCATAAAAGGTAATTTCAATATTTTGGTGTATTTGTTATATATATGATTCCTTAATTATTGTTAGATGAATTTAGGTGAATTTTTAATTAATTTCAATTAATAATTATTTAGGGGCATCGTATAACCATTGTGCATTTGTATGAATAATTAATTAATCATTGTGCGTATGATTTATTGTGTATTATGAATTTTTAGATGAATTAAATAGTTTAGTTTAGTTTAATTTAGTTTAGTTTAGTTTAGTGTAGTTGAATTTTTAGTTTAGCCGTTGGGGTGGCGTTGGCCGCGGGGGGTGGGGTTGGCCATGGGGTTTGAAGTTGAATTAAATTTTTATTTTGCAGTTGAATTAAATTATAGTTTTGCAGTTTAATTTAGTTTAATTTAGTTTAGTTTAGTTTAATTATTATAAATACGTACCAATGCACTTGAATTTTTCATTTAGCCGCTGGGGTAGGGGGTTGGCCGCGGGGGTGAATTTTTCATTTAGTTTAGTTTAGTTTATTTTAGTTTATAATATTTAGTTTAATTTTTGAATTTTTCATTTAGCCGCTGGGGTAGGGGGTTGGCCGCGTAGTTTAGTTTAGTTTAATTTATAATATTTAGTTTAATTTAGGTGAATTATTATTTAATTTAGTTTAGGTGAATTATGGTTTAAATCTGTCCCCGATAAATTATAATATTTAATTATTATTTAGTTTAGAGATTTGTTTTATACTTAGTGTTAGATGATTTATACACGTCCATTATTATGCATTTGTATTATTTATTTAGTTTATGTGAATTATTATTTGATTTGTATTATTTATTTAGTTTATGTGAATTATTATTTGATTTAGTTTAGGTGAATCACGATTTATACACGTTCATTTTTGAATTTTTCATTTAGTTTAGTTTAGTTTATAATTTATTGTTCTTATTATTAAACATTCGTGATCAATGTTACTGTTTTTATATTTAATTTGTATTATTTAGTTTAGATGTTTGTTTTATAATTAATGAATTTTTAATTAATTATTGTGCATTTGTATGATTTGATTAGATGTCGGGGTGGAATAATATTATCATTAGATATGGAGGATGTTGGGATGATTGTTTGAACTACTGCGGTGGTGCATCATCATATACCTATGTTCGGACTGATAATGCACTTATTTGGGAGTTAAGAGAAAGCATTAATTCCCTTCTGGGAGCAAATTCTTTTGACTACCAACTACATTATATATCGAGATCTCGAAGTGGTAGACTTATCAAATCACTTTTGACTACCGATGATCAGCTAGCTCGATTGTGCGAGGTTTATGCCCAACCAGAGGTGTATGTGACATACGGGGCGTCGACCCCAACCGAAACACAAGCATATATGCCACAATTCGAGCAACCACGTGATACAGCGTATGACTACACTTCACAATACTCATCTCTGGATGAGTCATTCACACAACAATTTGGAGCATATGATTGGTTTGAGCAAGATACACCTCAAGAAGTGCCGCAACATGTGCGCGAAGTGGCTGACGAGATCGTTGACGACAGTGATGATGACGAATACGTCGTCGACAGTGAAGAACAAACATCGTCTGATGAAGAAGAGAGGAGGAGGAGGAGCGTGCGGCTGCAAATGTGATCTCTGGCACGTTTGTAGAATTTGATGCGTGGATACGTCGAGAGGGTGGAATAGAAAAGTTGCTTGGGATGATTATGCAGAGCAACACGCAAGGGGTAACCGAGGGACTCGAGGTAGAACATATGGAAGAGATGAGCAATTGGCTAGCTCCTGTTATTCCTCATGATCCTTCGAACAATCATTTTGCTAGTCCCCTTGACTCTATTCCGAACCCCGATGAGCTGAGCGAAGGTTCCATCTTCGACAACAAGGTGGACCTTAAGATATCAGTCGGGTTGTGGCACATGGAACAAAGAGCAGAATTTGTTATTCCGGATCGGACCGACCGGATTACGTTCAAATGCGAATATCGCGGGGAGGGTTGGCGCGGGGTGGGGTTGGCCGCGGGGTGGGGTGGGTTGGACGATGGGGATGGGGTTGGCGCGGGGTGGGTTGGCGGGGGAGGGTTGGCGCGGATGGGGTTGGCCACGGTTCGCCGGGGTTGGCCACGGGAGGGTTTGGCCGCCGGGTGGGTTCGTGGGGGGTTGGCAGCGGTGGGGGCTTGGCCGCGGGAGGGTTGGCCACCGGGAGGGGTTGGTGGCCGCGATATATATAGAGAGATAGAGAGAGAGAGAGAGTGGGGCGAGAGAGAGAGAGAGAGAGATAGCTCGAGAGAGAGAGAGAGAGAGAGAGAGATGGATTCTTCTTTTATAATCAAATTTCAATAAAATTGCATGTGATTCGCCAGACAAAAGCTGAAGATTCTCTTTCTCTCTGAACATTTTGACTCAATATTTTGTCTGCACAAATTTTCGTGTAATTGATTTGATGAAAATATATTAAAATAATGAAATGAGTATACATTGCACTTATTTTTACAAATGGCTATTGACAACACACATTTTTTCAAAAATAGGTAAATAAGCTCCGAACCCTATATATTATTTATTTATTTATTTATAGGGTTAGGTTACCGTAGTACCCAGTCCTCAGGTAGTACGTAGTACCCAATCTAGACCACACAATGTGTTCACGTGGACAACCTAGATAAGCGACACATGGTATGATTTTTTTTTTTTTTTTTTTTCGTTGAAGGACAAGATAGTAATTATTTTTCTTCTTCTTCTTCTTCTTCTTCTTCTTCTTTGTAAATTATTTTTGTTCGATGGAGAATAAAGAGACGTAGATGGCGAGGATGGCATGGTGGAAGCGGTCGAGGCGGCAACAATGACGAGGTGGAGATCGTCGCGGCTATGGCGTTCATGAAGGTAATGGTTGGGAAGTGGTTGTAGATACCTGAAATTTAAGAAAAACAAGAGGATTTTGAGAGAATATTGAATGATCGAGAGGTAGGATGACTATGGTGGTGTTTAAGACGAAGATAGCCAAAAACCGAAGAAGGAGGCGGTGTTTTATGGTGGAGTTCGTCGGAAATGGAAGAATGAGATAAATCGGAGAAGGAGACGGCGAGATGAAGATCCAGCAAAAAATATGCATATTAATTCACATAAACATGCATAACAATACACATAAACCTGCATATGTATAATACTACATAAAACATGCATATTACAAAATAGAAACATACATACTATTAAACAATAACATGCATACTACGAAACACAAACATGCATGCTTTAAAACAGAAACTCATAGGTTTTTCATTCTCGATATCTCTCTTTCTCTTCTCCAATATGCACAAACACTTTTCGTGTTGATCATTTGTTTTTTTTTTCGAATTATAAAGCTAGAATCAATCAATCTAAATGAGAGAATAGATTTGAGATAAATCATTCTAATATGCATTTTTATGTTTAACATAATGCAGTTTTACGTTCATGCGTATGCAGTTTTTGTTTTAAAACATGCATGGTTTGTTTTTCTATATCACATAACAAAAAATTTATGCAACTTTGTATTCATCCGCATGCAGTTTTATGCATAACAATATGCAGCTTTATGTTCAATTGTATGCAGTTTTATGTTTAATTACATGCATGATTTGATTTTCTGTATTACATAACAAACCAAATTACTAATCTACCCTTACTGTAGCGAAATCAGTGAAAATGGGCTTAAAAATCCGAAAAAAATCTTAACCATAGGATCTATGATATGAGTGGATGAGATTGAGTACTACATACTACCTCGGGCTCGGGTACTATTTGATCCCTCATATATATATATATATATATATATATATATATATATATATATATATATAGAGAGAGAGAGAGAGTGTTTGGTTCTAGAACCATTCTTATCCTAAAAATTAAGAACCAAATGAATTCGTTATGAAAGGTGATGAATTCGTTGAGAAAGTTAATGAATTCAAAAATTCAAAATTTTTACCCGGGTTCGAATCCCATGAGGGGCGAAAATTCTATTTTTTTAGATTCAATAATTTTTCCAGTGGATTCATCAACTTTCACTGTGAATTTATCATTTTTTGGTTCTTGCGTTCTCACAATAAAATGGTTTTCACGTTAACACTCCGTATATATATATATATATATATATATAGGATCAAATGAGAACTCATCTTTTTGAGAACTCTGCGAACCATGCATAAGGCGTTGAATATGATGCACAAAGCGGTATAAAGTTGTGCATAACGAAAACTTTCTAAAATTATTTTGTTGTGCAACAATTTTAGAAAGTTTTCGTTATGCACAACTTTATACCGCTTTGTGCATCATCTTCAACGTGTTATGTATGGTTCTCAAGTTCTCAAAAAGATAAGTTCTCATTGATCCAACCCTATATATATATATATATATATATATATATATATATATATGTGGGTGGGGTTATGATGAAAAGCTCCTTAGTGTAAGAAATATGAATAGTAGCACATCTTTCATAATATTTGTGTAGCACAATCAGAATTATTATATTGCACATGTTAGTTTAGCATATATTTCATCCATTCGTAGCACATATGCTAAATATATTAGTTTAGCACATCTTTCATTGCAGCGTAGCACAAGAAGGGTTCTAGTGCTGTAAAGTAATCCGCGTAGCACACAAAGCATAAAAGTGTAGCACAACCGAAATTAAATCTCAACCATTGATCCAGCAAATCAAATGTCCATATTTATTTTCATTTCCTACCAAATTATCATTCCCTACCTGAACCATGTATAATATATTTAGCATATGTGCTACAAAGAGATGAAATATGTGCTAAACTAACAAGTGCAACATAGTAATTCTGATTGTGCTAAACAAATATGAAAGATATGCTAGACTTACATATCCATTCCTATTTTCCTACACTTATATCCATTCTCACGGGAACCATCATATATATATATATATATATATATATATATATATATATATATATATATATATATAAAAAGAATTTCCTTTTATATAAGAACTAAGAATCAATAATCATCGTTAGATTTAATATGATCGGACGAATCATAATTACTAATATGAAAATAGTCAAGTTCCTAAACTTTTGCTATTTGGATCTTTCACATTCTATTCTTCGCTGTTTGTGTAATTCATGTTGATGTTCATGTAATCGTAGTTATTGTGCATGCTATCATATTCCAATTCGTTGTTATGTTCATATAATTCATGTTATTGTATATGTAATCATAGTGATTGTGCATATGAGAACAATTATCATAAATGAATATATAAAATCTCTTGATTATAGGGCTAAACGGTCATCATTAAAATCTGAGGATAACAAACGAGAAAATAAATATGCATTCTTTGAAATAGAAATATGCATACGATAAAACAGAAACATGCATACTACAAAATAAAAACATGCATACTACAAATAAGAAACATGCATATAACAAAATAGAAACATCGCTAATACAGGCATTGGAGCGTCATGAACGCAGGCGAGCAAAAAATTCGTGCGCGGTTGGGACGACCACTAAGTGCTTGTCAGTGCCCATCGGGGTGTGTTCGAAATAAAATCATGCATACGACGAAACAAAGATATGCATACTACAAAACAGAAATTTAATTACGAATCTACCCTTAGTACAGTTAAATCATCCCTCATCAACTTGACAAATTCGAATAAATCTCCATGATAGGATCAATGAGATGAATGTATGGATGAAATTGAATACTATATAATACATAAAACTTTGATACTATAGTGACGACAATTTTTTATTTTTTTTGTAAGAACATATCAACTAATGCATCTTACGTAAAAATTTAATATACATTAAGCTATGATAATATTGATGAGTAATTTTTTTTCCTATAAGAACCCATAACTTTATATATAAATCGCATTGGTTAGTAGATTCTTATGAGTTTTTTATTATTATTATAAATCAATCATATATAATAATAATAATATAATAATATAATAGTAGTAATAATAATAATAATAATAATAATAATAATAATAATTAAGAAAAACATGAGAGCATTTCATATAGACCTATGCACCTGCAAAATTATTTATCGTTTTTTAATTACTATGTTGTGTGTGATGGGTGGTTGGTGTTAGGCAAATTAACTATTGCAAGGGATAGTTTTTCATCTGTCACTATAATATATTCAAGTACAATTACAGTTTATGGGTTTCATTAGTAGAACATTTGAATATAGCAGCAGCACGCATATGATATCATAGAAGATTTATAAGGTGTACATTTGACGCGTTTTTAAAACAAAATTTGACATTCGAAATATGCAAAACGTGACCTTTATACGGGATCCAAATTTCAGTTTCGAATTTATGATTTTGCAAATTAAAGCACCGTGTATAAATGTGTATCAAAATTTAATATATATTTATAAGTGGGACTAAAGCGTGCAAAGTCAAATGTACTGCTAAAATTTTAAACCAGTGACATTTTTTAAAAAGTGTTGAAAGATTGAGATTTTTTAATATTTTAAAATCGTGATATTTTTAGAAAACACACCAAAAATGAGATTGT
Organism: Salvia rosmarinus; assembly: GCA_036937905.1. Classification (NCBI taxonomy): domain Eukaryota; kingdom Viridiplantae; phylum Streptophyta; class Magnoliopsida; order Lamiales; family Lamiaceae; genus Salvia; species Salvia rosmarinus. The sequence goes on along the minus strand of CM072822.1, from coordinate 25,932,789 downwards.
AATTTAATATTGTCTCTCTCAAATTACTACTTCCTTCTTACACCAAAAGCTTACATTATTTTTTGTGGCACGAATTTTAATAAATTGTAATGAGTGTAAGTAAGTTGAGATAAGAAATGAATATATTAATGGGTAGTGAGAGTCAAAAAAATGGGTCATGTGTGATTTTTTTTTGTAAATAAGTGATAGATTGAGGTTAGTTGAGATTTCCAAAAATGAAAAATACAAGTTCTTGATAAACATCCCAAAAAAGAATTAAATGCAAGTTTTTGGTGGATGAATTGAGTAATATATACTTATATGTTATTAGAAGTATATGTAACAAGTTAAACATATTTTTTTTTAAATATCTATGACGATGAACATATTCTGATTAAATAGAAAGATCTAGGATTCAAACTTCACCATTATATATATATATATATATAGGGGTTGGTTATGGTGAGAAAGCTCCTTAATGTACGAAAATACGAATAGTAGCACATCTTTCAAATTTTGTAGCACAATCAGAATTACTATATTGCATGTTAGTTTAGCACATATTTCATCAATTCGTAGCACATATGCTAAATATATTAGTTTAGCACATCTTTCATTCATTCTTGTAAGCACAAGAAGAGTTATAGTGTTGCACAATAATCCGTATAGCACACAAAACACAAAACTAGTAAGACAGAAAATTAAATCTCAATCATTGATATAGCAAATCAAAGCCCGATTCATTCCTATTTTCTACAAAATTATCCATTCCTACCGATCCATCTCCTATATATATATATATATATATATATATATGGGATTCTCGTAGTAGCCAGTCACGAGATAGTATGTAGTACTCAATCTAGATCATAAATTTTGAACACGTGGTTGTATCAGAAACTAACACGTGGCAGCTCATTTTCCAACTTTTTTTAAAAAATTCGCAAGGGGCAAAATGGGAAGAAATCAAATCAGTCTTCTTCTCCTCATTGGCGGCAACGGACGACACCAACGATGACGACGGCAACGGCAGCGGACGGCACCGGAGACGACGACAACACCAATGAATAGCAGCAACAACATACACGAACACAACAAACAACGATTTTGAAAGAAAGAAAAAAGAAGAACAAAAATTTGAGAACAAAATTAATGGATTTGAGAAAAAATAGAAGATGAATTTGATAGATGATTGAAGAATCGAGAGATATGGTGGCTATGACAGTTGTTCACGACGAATTTGCCGATAATCAGGGAAAGCGACGACGGAATTGACAGAAAAAGATGTATGAGAGATTTACTGTCGAAAATCATAAAACTGCATTTAACAAAACATGAAATCTCAACCATAGGATCTATGATGAGTGGATGAAATTGAGTACTACATACTATCTCAGGCTTGCATACTATTTGATCCCTCCTATATGTATATATAAAGCTAAACATTATTTCATCATTACTGTTAAAGGCATTTCATCTATCTCGCCTCCAAACATAATTTTAAAGTCAAAACATAATTTAATTATCTGTTTCTGTGTAAAAAACTTCTCTTCTCAGACTCCGATGCACAAACACGTGCGACTGCGGGTTCCCCATGATACAAAAAAAAAAATCATGATAACTTTCATCAAAAAAATAAAAAATAAAAAAAATCATGATAACTACCTCCTAAAATCCTCGCCCACCAATCACGATAAAACTAAACACACAACTCACACACAATGTTGAGCTAATGCATTTTATCATGTAGATAAAACAATGGCCCTTCAAAAAAACATTTGATTGTTGTGGCTCCAAATTTCTTTAACCCCCTTTGTCCCCTTATACAAAATTCTTTGTTGCAAGTTGTCATCATTTTGCCCACTAATTTCCATGTAATTGCATGATTAGGTGTGGGGATTGATTCTTCAAGGGATATGGACTGGGAAGCAACAATATCTCTATTGTAATTTATTGTGTGCACGTTTATTTAATTTGACTTCTGTCTAGTTCAATAAAAGATTTAAGCTAATGGGAATTTGGAATTACAGATGAACTATTCGTATGCACAAAAATAGACAAAAAGTTATTATTGTTGATATGTAAAAAATCTATTGCGGGACGCGCGGACGGCTAATTAATTATAACTTTAATCATCAATTAAAATTTATTAATTATATTAGCATTTATTAGTTCTTAGTTAAAGTTTATTACTCGCAAATAAAAATTAAATAAAATTTATTAATCAAAATTAAAATTTGATTGTGATGGGTGTTGTGTCTCCTATGGTTCTAAAATATATGAAAAAGTAATTATTCCAAAATTAATGAAACAATATTACTGTGAAGATTCCTAACACCACTAGAAAAAGCAATATAGACTACACATAATATGTGTAGTCTATGCGTGTGTGGAGTGTAGACAAAAGTGGTGTAGAAAACTAGGCGGCGCATAGACTACGTTTTTATGCGTAGTCTATACCCACTATAGACTACGCTTTTCTCACATAGACTACGCTTTTCGCCGTAGTCTATACCGACAGAACTACACAAAATTTCGCACATAGACTACGCTTTTTATGCCGTAGTCTATACCATATGACCACGCCGACACTTAGACTACGCTTTTGCGTAGTCTATACCCCATGCACTCACACAAATTTTCGCACATAGACTACGCTTTTTGTCGTAGTCTATACCCACCATAGACTACGCTTTTGCCGCACTTAGACTACGCTTTTCCGTAGTCTATCTTAAACACGAACTACACAATTTTCGCACATAGACTACGCTTTTTATCGTAGTCTATACCCACCATGACTCACGCTTTTCTCACTTAGACTACGCTTTCGCCGTAGTCTATACCCACAACTACACAAAATTTCGCACATAGCTCACGCTTTTTATCGTAGTCTATACCCACCATAGACTACGCTTTTTCTCATGACTACGCTTTTCGCCGTAGTCTATACCGCTTTAACGCCAAATTTACTACGCTTTTCTATTACAACCCGTAGTCGATTTAATAACAACTCGGTTTTCAATTTCAACCGTAGTTAATTTCTTTATTTAAACACCATACAATTAATAACGCACAAGCAAATGAGATTAAAATATACTTGCACTACGTTCAAAATCACTATTCAAAATATACAACTGTTTTCATTACGACTACATAATCACTATACAAAATATACAATCTGTTTTCATTACACTACAAAATCACTATACAAAATATTATACAAAAATACTATGACATCACATAACAAAACAATAAGACCGTATCCCCCATATCACAGTACAAAATAATTCAAAAGATCAATAACTTACAACTAAAACATCACAAGACTATATGTGAAGAAGCATGAAATTTGCCCATTCAATGCGAACTTCATCAACGTCCTCTTGAGAGTAAGACCGATTTTGAAACTATTAACAATTCAAAATAGAATATTAGCACTCTTGTAACAAAAAATGATTATATTAAAGAAATGAAATGTTTATCTTACATGTGAGCGTAAAGAAATGGAACCACTCTTCATAACTTCTTCAATTATATCTTTCATGAGCGTAGTACAAAGAACTCGCATTGCTTGGAATCGGGTTGTCTTGGACACTTTTAAAATATCAAATATTAGCAAGATGTAGATGTATATGAAATCGACATAAAACAAATGTGATTTGATAAATGAAAATACCTTTACAATTTCCCAAGTAGGTTGTTTCTTCCCTCTTTTCTTCAATTTTGCATTAAACATAAAATTGCCCTTCAAGCAATTAATAGTAATTAAATACTACAACAAATACACACATTTCAAAGTCTGATACGATGATCGATAAATGCTCAAACATTATGTTCATGGCAATGCGATAACAACATCAACAAGATATCTTTTATTCTTATCCCCAAAGTCGGGAATCAAGCTATGCTTGTATAGAAAAGCAACAAACTAAATCATGTTTCATGTACACGACTATTTACAACCTAATTTCTCTTAATAATCCTATCTATCCCGGGCGGGATTTGGGTATTCATGTTTATGCCTCAATTTGAGGTTCGAGGTCTATGCCCCAAATAATTGATTTCATTCATACGGACTATTTACAATGCTTCAACCGAAAGTAGAAACAGGCGACTTCTCATTTACAAACAAAATCAACAAAGTCCTTTTCTTAGCGTAGCTAGGTTCACATCAAAACCAACTCAATGACGGATAATATAAGCGTGGTAATCACAACAAAATCAACAAAGTCCATTTCTTACCGTGAATGTACACATTCTGAAACAATTCGCAAATAGAATGCAATACAATGCATAGTTGCAGCGCACTTCATATCAAGATTTTTTGCAATAAGACTTTAAATTTATACATGCTACTCCTATAAAAAAAATTGTATTACGTATCACACTTAGGAGGTGTGATATAAAACCAGGCATATGTGGTTAAGAGATACCTCTTTTGTTATGCAGCATTTAAACCATATACAAGGACTCAAAGTTATTTAAACAAGATCAACACCAAAAATTATGCATCTTTCACCTTGAGGTCGGCCGCAGATTTATAACTTAATGAGGACAACCCAAGAATCACAAATACTAAATAAATAAAAGAATGCTTTAAAAATGAAATCGTTCATAATGATATTGTATCCGAGTCGAGAACAAAACTTATCGTGCCTGTGACGTCACCGACATCAATCAAGCAAATTCACAAGACAATGCCGGAAAGCTACAATAACATTTAAGAAGTTATCAATATAAGATAAAGGGGAAAAGAAAGTAAGAAAAGGAAAAAGGAAAAGAAAAGAAGAAAAAGAAAAAGGATGGAGACAAGAAGTACTTTAACTTATTAAACTTACTTATCCACAATAGAGCAGATTTTTACCGAGGTCTCCCTTAAATTGTGGTCACTTGACTTCAAGATAGTCAACAAGCTCCTTAGTCAACCGCTTAACATTGTTTTCATTTACCGGAAGATACACAAGCTCGAGGGCCTTTTACGAATTGAAGCATCCGAATCGACATCAAATAAGTCCATGAGTCCCAACATTGTACACTCAATATGTGCTTGAAAAATAAGTGGAAAACGAAAAGTATGAGAACAAAACAAGTGTACATTGAGTTGGAATCGAAAAGTTATCTCAAACTAGAGACTCAAGAAACCTTTATAGATAAGTAAGATTATTGGGTGTTTTAGTGTTCTAAAGAGGATTGGTTTGTCAAGTCTAAAAGTAGCGACAAACACCAAACCAAGATGATACTCGTTATTTTAGAGAACTAACTAAAACTAAAAAGATTTTCCAACTATGAAACCCATACAACTAAGAGATATTTTAAGCAAAGGAAAAATTTATTAAGTTTTAGCATACACACAATAGAGATGTATTCCATCACACCTTTACACATTCGAATTGTGGCCCGATGTCTCTGACCGCTGACTATCTAAGGCCATAGCTTTCATCAACATATTCAATGCGACGTATCGAATTAGGATCTAAATTTATCGATATAAAAATAAAAATAAAAATCTTGAATACGTAACAAGGCAGACATAGAATACTTAGAGAATCATTGCTTGTATGCTAAAGCATACTACAAGAAAACTTGGAATGACCAAAGAAGGAATATGTAAAGTGTTACTTCACAAGGAAATCATTAGTATCTCCATGAAATGAGCGACTTGAAATGAACAATTGTTTCATTGACTTAGTGAAGCTCAAGAATCCCGAAGCTAAAGAAACTAGATCTTATTCACGATAAAAAAAGCATGTAAGTGTCAAACCAAACTATTAAACAAACTCGATATTGTTGTCCCTACCGGACAAAAATCTTCCCAATATATTGACAAAGAAGTACTCTTAACCCCCATTATCTTCAATGCTCATGATTGCAAAGAACACATTCATAAAGGATGGCATTCCCAAAGATTACCATAAAGCTACAATAACATTATCTTCTCTCGTTTATTGATCTCCTCGTGAAGGAACAGTAGAGTTATTGCTCAGAAAGCATCTTGTCCATTCGAGACAAGTCCTTCCATCAACAAATCGGCTTTGTTCGTTAAACTTTTATGATGATGTCCCAATGGGAAAAGCCATTCAAGTCTCGCCAACCCTATACGACACTCTGAAAACATGGGACAACAAAGTTAGTAAAACCTTCGGATCCCTTCCTAGACGCCGAAAATCGGCGAAAGAATCGCTCCGGACTTGAGGCGTTGCTTGACCTTATCTGCTCACAAAGACAAAAAGGCATATAGCATAAACATTAGAAGCTAAGTCGTTCCATCTATACACTCGTACACAATGCCGATTCCTTTTTCATGGAGAAGCCAACAAAATTTAAAGAACAAGGCACTTAGTACATATAGTCTTTCTTCCACGATAGTTTACAATTCTTGTCACAATATTTACAGCCCCAAAACAAAACAAAGCCACACAAGCACTATAGAAAAGCTTTGGAGAAAGATTGCATCTGAATAACTAAAAACGCTTATGATCTTCAATCAATACCGAATTTAGATGCGTAGAGTCTACCGCATAATTAGTCTACACAATTCAAGTTGGTAATAAAAGTTAAATACAAATTATACAATCAGTTCTTGAGAAATTACAAGACAAAACCATTTCACGAAATGAAAAGAACACCAAAACACCAAAGAAAGAGCTAAATACCTTTAATTTTCCACAACCTCGCCTAATTCCCCACCCCAAATTGTGATTTTTGCACTATTAGATCGTTGACCATCTCTCGTAATTCACGCCCACAATCCAACACATAGTGAGCTCAAAATCAAAATCCAAAACCGTATAGAATTGGAAAAGCAAACCGAACCCGCGAATCTTTTAACAGTTCACTAATTAAAACATCTGAAAAATCTATGCACTAACACTACTTATTAAACAAATTGAAGAACAATATAGTTACTCACCGAATAGAAAAAGTACAACTAGGGTTTAACAAAAGCGTAAGATCAAAATAATTTTTTTTTCGATGACGGAGCTCGTTTGTTGATGGAATCATTCAAGCTACCTCCACAGGTTGGGTTTTCCTCTTGATTTTGAGTGCAATCCATTATTTTGAGTGCCCTAGACTAGAAGGCGGCCCCCATGTATTCGAGGACGTCGCGCGTCCCGATCGGCCATGCTAACTCAGCGATGACGTGGAGTCCTCCACCACCGATTGGGTGTCGCTGCCTCCGTCCTCCCTCCCATTCGCATTCCCCATTCCGATTAACCCTTTCCTATTTGAATCCATGCTTATTGGTTCTAAGTATGGCGAGGATAAGGAATCCACAACTATTTGGGAACAATTATTTAAGTTTTCTAAAGATATCCACTAAAAATAGAGATTCTCCTTCTAATTAATTGTTACACATTCTACATGCATTTGAAATGTTAAGTAGATAACTAGTCAATTTGATTTAGCATTCAGCGACCACCAAGATGATTATCTTGACAAACGGAAAATGTAGAAGGCGATAGCGAAATGATGCTTCCTCCTCATAGAAAGAAACGAACTAAAATCATTGCCAAGAAGCAAAAGGATGAAAATATTGTCGCCTGTATGACTAAAGTAAAAGTTAGATATATCTACAATCTCCATATTCTCCAAATGAAAACTCATGTATTTGTGTTCCTTTTCTTTTTATTCCCATTTTCTTATCCTAAATCCTTCTTTAAAGAGAAAGGAAACACTAATTTTAATTCAAAATAGAACGATGTCGCACAAATTGCATCTCCAAGGTTAATTATGAATGAAAGGATTAGAAGGCAATCAATCAAGAAACTTAATCCCACCATAACTCAAGAATCAAAACATTTGAACAAGAACGGTACAAATCAAATAAGCGAAATTCAAAACAAGACACAACATCATGAAGCATATATCTCTTCAATCGGCACATTAAGGTAATTAAACACAAATACTTTCATGATTCATCTATACGTATAGTTCTAGTAAAATTAATAATCTACACAAACCACACATTCTCACAATGAACACCAAAAGCAAGTCGAGAACGGCAAATTGTGCTTGAATACCATTCACTTGGAAACTAAAAGTATCTCGGGTTTCTTAGCCTTCTTGGGGTGTTAACATTCAAACCGAACCATTGGGAGCAGCTGCAATGCTGCCATGGCAGCTTCACGTCCCCTTATCAAGTGGATCAAACTCCTCGTGGCTAGAATTGCTTGTGGAACGGATCATGAGAAGCTCTAGCATATAGGCGCCAGACAACCATCGATGTCGCGTCCTTCACCTCATCAACATTCGAGAGGCCCAGCAAACAATGCCCCAAAATTCTCAAAGCGGTGCAACAATTCCCATGGCGGTGAATTCTCAAGTCCTCACCATCCATCTCCGTTGAATCACCGTTTTCGATTTCTATATCCTAAGTGTCTCCACCACACGATCAATCTCGCCCGCTTCAACCGTAATATCATCCCCAAATCCGTTCTCACTCCAGCGCCATTCTTCTCCACAAAACTCTCCGGTTTTTCGTGACTTACGAAGTGCGAGGCAATCGCCGCCACCCAAAAGCAGCGAACTTCTGTAGTCGAGCTTTGAACAACTCGGCATCCGAGATCCGCTTTTAGTAGCAATCAAGCGCAACCCCAACAATGCAAGCGCTCGTCGACTTAACCGCCATCTGCGGCTCCGGCGACGGCGATAGAACCCCAATTGAAGGCTGCGGTGTTTGAATCGGGGCTCGAGGATTTAGGGTTGCGTGGAGAGTGATAGAGCGACGCAGTGCGAGATCGGGGATGGAGACGGTGATGGCCTTGCCGTTCTGCGCTTTGGTCTCGGAAGTGTAGGCGCTAAGGGCGGCCTCGGCCGGGAGAAGCCGGAGAGTCGGAGGCGGGTAGTGGATCCGGTGAAGGTACACGGAGGCGATCGGGGAGGCGGAGAGACGACGAGGCGGCGAGATCGGGGTGGAGGAGAGGTAGGTGTCGTGAGAGCCGGTGGCGAGGGGTCGTCGGCGGAGCGCAGGAGGCGGAGAGTGAAGAATAGGCGGGAGGAGGGAGGAGGAGAGGGCGGTCCGGTCGGTGTCCGCGAGGGAGGAGAGGGTGTCATCGTGGGCGGATGCGGCGGATGAGGGGAGGAGAAAGGAAAGGAGGTGGATTGTTGAGCATTGAATTTTTTATTTTTTATTTTTAATTTATGCACATAGACTACGCTTTTTTTTAAAAAAACACGCACATAGACTACGCTTTTTAAGCGTAGTTAATAGTTCATATAGACTACGCATTTAAGTATAGCGTAGTCTATATTTCAAAAAAATTCGCACATAGACTACGCTTTTGATAAAAAAACGTAGTCTATACCTATAGACTACGCTTTTTACGAAAAAACGTAGTCTATAAGGTGTAGAGAAAAGTGATATTTGTAGTAGTGTAAAAGCCCACACAAGTCTGACGAGTGATTGAAACACAGCTTAACCAAACTTACAATCAATACAGAAGTAACACAGCCCATAACTTCAGTGATAAAGATTTTGACAAGTCGAGTATCTATACAGCTATACTCAATAATAGTCCACCTATGTTGCATTAAGCATGATGCATCCGCTTTAGTTGAACTCTAATTGTGAGTACTAAATCATATAATTAGAAATTAATATTCTAATTAGTGATTAATAAATTTTAATTAAAGATTGATGCTTTCTGATTACAGTGAATGTACTGTGTAGTTAAATATACACAAATTTTTACTATTGTTAATTAACACCCCAAGCGCTTAAACTTTTCACTTAACGGATCGGGTGGGTTTAATTTCTCATAATTTTACCTTATAAAAACGAAAAAAAAAATACTTCTCATAATTCTATTTTATAGAAGTATTATGGATGTGTATGCTCTAACAAATAGTATGTGAATTTCACTTACATTCTTTCAGCAATCAACTCACTAAATATGTTATTTTATAAAAAGGGGAATCACACAAGAGAAACCTAACAAAGACTCGAGGAGATCATCGCTCGATCACTTTAGGGTCGAGTCTCGTTAAGACCTTTCGAGACACAAACTTAGTGGGAAAAACTCCAATAAAGAAAAAAAATACTCGTCTAAGTATAAATTCTATTTTATAGAAGTATTATGGATGTGTATGCTCTAACAAATAGTATGTGAATTTCACTTACATTCTTTCAGCATTCAACTCACTAAATATGTTATTTTATAAAAAGGGGAATCACACAAGAGAAACCTAACAAAGACTCGAGGAGATCATCGCTCGATCACTTTAGGGTCGAGTCTCGTTAAGACCTTTCGAGACACAAACTTAGTGGGAAAAACTCCAATAAAGAAAAAAATACTCGTCTAAGTATAAATTCTGTAACGAAAAGGAAAAAACATGTCCTCGTTAACAAATCTAACAATGAGTTCATGCGGACCAATCCTGACACCATTTAGAAATAGAAGCCATAATATGAGCAGCTATACTGCCTTGCCTATAAATGTGTGAAATGCATCAATGTATCTGTGTGGAAAATTTGAAATCGAGATATGTTTTGATTAGATCTAAAAATTAATTGAAGTAAAGTAAAGTTATATCTTTTTGTTGATAGCCACTGATGTAAAGTAACAACGCAATCAAAATAGTGATCGAATCGAAATTGGGGTTTTCGACTTTCTAAACACATATTTGGCAATAGTCGGGTTTTCAAATCCACTCGATGTAGAAGGCAAAAATATTCAGGACATCGAGCTCTATAAAATAGTACCTTTAAAATATACACGCATGCAAGTTGAGACAAAATCTTAGCAGCAAAATAGCTTAAAAACTTGATGTTTATCCTCAGATCTAGGATAAACCATTCGTAAGTGATGTATGGAAATAGAAACATAAGCAATATGCAATTTTAGGAACATCGCTTGACAAGCCGTGTTAAAAAAGGATAAAGCGGGGATAGACTTCCTTTAGAAAGCTCAATGAAACGAGATATATCCCGACATGTAAAAACACGAAAAATGAAAAAAATGAAATCGGTAATTTAGAAAAACACATATTCGAAAACTCAAAACCTAAAGGGTCTACAGCCAAAATGCAGCCCGACGACCACTAAATGGGTAGTCTACCGGCAGCCGCAACGACGACGTCCTTGGTGACGGCGGTCACTGGCCGTTTTCTCGCCTCATCCCTTTAGATTCCCAAGTTATATGCTATGATATCTACCTAAGAACGAGATCAAAACAAGAAAAGAACAAAATTTAAAAATGAAAGAGATCGGGGGTATCACCGGCGGTTGGCTGATAGTAACGCAATGGCATCGCCGGCGAGTCTTCTCTCCTCGATCCTCACTTCTCAAGCGCTTCTACTGCGTATTTGGGGCTGCTCGGATCTTCCATTAACACAGAGATATGCTTGAGATGAACATTTAAAAATAAAGGCCCTAGGCCTCGATTTATCAGGGTAAGCAGGCAACTGTGTAGCTGCTTGCATCAGCAGTTTTTTTTTCGAAAAACATAATAACCGATACAACTTTCACAAACGGACTCTAAAAACAACAAATTTGGTGTTCATGGACTTGCAATAAAATACAGGACACCATGACTATAAAAATAATATATTTTAAAAGCTTTTTCGAAAAGACCATTTTTCAATAATTTCACCGGAGTGTCAAACCTTCGTGGGTGGTCCAAAATCTGTATACTTAATGTCTATGAACTCTTCATGAAGAGCCCTTCACAATATCTGAGGTTTCATGTCGGCCGGACCATCATAACAAAAAGTCACTTTTCCTCTTCTCGAAAAGCATGATACACAAACCTGAAGTTAAGGAAGGACGAGGTATTATATCCCTCCCTCCTTAAAAAAAATTCTTCCCCAAAATTTCATAAACATTGAGGAAACAACTCGGATACTGAATCCTGAACTTATCCTCTAATTCCCATGTAGCTTCTTCCTGACTAAAACATGCTTAAAACGATGGAATTTGGGTTTCCACCTACACATCAAAGCAATGTTCCTTGTTTGTCTTGTCGAAACATTTTCGGAAAGATACTATGGACAAAAATCGGAGTTGGTGGATGAAAGTTACGTCATTTTTAGATTCTATCAACGATGGAAATCAGATCTAACCAAAGATAGGCCTGGAAGCTTAAAGAACATTCAAAAAACGATAAGACATCAGATCGGGGATCTCATGAAAGTTGAAGAAAGATCTAACTCAATCCAAAAAAATGAACCAATGATGTTTGTCGGCATTCAGACCTAAGTGTCTCTAGAAAGTCTATCTCAAATCTGACATCGATTTTAGATTTGCCACACCTAGACATCGATTTTAGATTTGCCACACCTACAGCCATTTCAGATCGATTTAAGGAAACTTACCAAAGTGATGCAAATTCGAAGATATCCATGAAGATTTGAATATATCTTTATAGGTACGTGAATATCTCTAAAAATACATGATAGCTTCTCTATAAATAGTATAAATTATCTTGTAAAATAGAGGTTGGTACATTCACACACATGCATGAGGGGAATTAAGCATTTGTGGGTGTGAAGAAAAACTGGCAACAGCTAATTAGCTAGCTAGCAAATTCAGCATGCAAACGACAAAACATTAGCATGCTTAAATCGATCAATTTAGTTTGAATAACGCGAGTAAACATGAGGGGAATTAAGCATTAATTTGTGTGTGTCGTACAATAATTGACATTACAAATAAAAAAACGGATACTTGGTGGGCCCAATAAGACGGTTGTTTCACCCAAACAGTATAACAAAAGGTTTAGGAAGCTTACTTTCTTACAGTGCCAGATCAATGGCAATCCTAATTAACAGATACCATATATTAGTCATTACATTTGCTAACTAATATCTCTGCAGAAATGAAACTAGCATTAGTTAGTAAATTTACTCAATTCTGATCTGCCAGTAAATACTGGATAACCGTGAATGGCAAAATGTAGATGTTACAATCTAATGGAATGGGGAATGAACTTTTACAGGACTGGTTTTCCAAGATATCCCAGAATTTTACTTATAGGACATGCATAATGTGGCGTAATCATGAAGGGCTTACAAGGTGATGAGAGGATTCCATGTTCAAATCCATTTGGGTTCGGTCAAAAATCGAATTGAACCAATTGAACATTTTTTTTATTCGAGATGTACCGATTTTTAGTTTTATTTTCCAAAGTTTTGACTGAAAGGACCGAATGTGCATAATTCGACCTAAGTTGAAGTGCAAAAATTAGTTTCGATGTACAAATTAAAAACATATAAGAACAAAGTCAAGGAATTTGATCAAATACAAACTAATTTAAATATATAAACTAGGTTTTAGTCCTTCAATAGTGAAGATTTAAGATGAATTCGCTATTTTACTGAATGAATTCGTACACTTAGGTTCGAATCTCATGAGAGACAAAAATTATATATTTTTTAAATTCATCAACTTTCACGGTAAATTTATCAACTTTTACAACGAATCTATTAATTTCTTAGTTTACATTATAAAAAGGTTTTTACATGGACCGTATCCACAAAATTAATCAATTAAAATAAATAAATAAAATTTAAATTTTGATAACATACAATAAATTTGTATTTATAAACCGAACGGACTAATATTTTGAGAGAGAGAGAGAGAGAATTCATTGTAAAAGTTAGCTTGGTGTCTAAAGATTAAGAGGAAAATGAAACAATCACATCTAAGTTCTTTTAAAAAAAAACATATATAGTAAAAGCTAGTTGTGGTGTCTAAATTATTGAAAGAAAAAGGAAACAATTTGTAATGTCTTGCTCCTTAAAAAAACTTATTAGAGGAAATTCCGAAATTAAGTTTTAAATCAATTTGCATCCCCGAAAAAAGAAATATACTTTCTTTTAATTCCAACAAAAGTATTTTATTAAATCTTATTTAAAATCTAGTATATATATATATTTTTAATTGTATAAAATAGTTGGAGATGAACTTCGATTAAAATATTCATCGAATCTTAGTACCAAATAATATTTACTGTTGGGCCATGCTTGTTTTAATGATTGATGAAGCTTAAATGGACTGGGCCAAATATTGGGCTCATTAGAATTTGGGCCGAAGTAGTCAATTAAATGAGCCCACTCATTATAATCAGAGATGATTTATCACATCAAAGCTTTGATATCAATTAATCGTCGTTACCAGTATGCTGTGGTTCGGGGGGCAAACCAAATAGAAGTTGGTGGGCATGTTACACTCGGGGCAGAAGTACGGAGTGATCATCGGTGTCAATGGCATGGATAAGGAGCAACTCCGATTATGGCTTCAAAGCAGAGTTGTAGATGAATGAACTGTAACGCATCTGAATGAGAGACATTTCGAGAATATGCAAGTATGGAATGCATATTCAATAAGAACTTAAATGATTTGATATGTTTTACTCATACCAATAAGATGCATCTTCTTTTCGAAAGTCAATCTCATGAAAATTTTAAAATTAAGTGTGTTTGACTTAGAGTAATAGTGTGATGGGTGACATCCTAGAAAGTTTTCCTCGAGAGTATGGGAATAAAAACAAAATACGTGGAGTCAACCGTAAATCCAAAAATCAGGTCATTACACAATTACATCTAAGCTATGAAAAACTAAGAGAGAATATTCATGTAAATGTCAGTTGTAGTGTTTAAATTATTTATAAAATAAGGAAACAATTACATCTAAGGTCCTTAAAAAATTAAGATGCAGATAACTGAGGATGAGAGAGGAGAATGTTGCATACGACTTCCACGATTTTCAAAGAATTGACCTTTTATTTTCCTAGTGTGACAGGTATTTATGTATAATTGACTTAATGCTCTAACTAATTAATAATGTGCTTACTATGTAGAACCAATATAAAATTTAGATGCCAAGAGAAAATTTTCTAATACAACATGTTGGAATAAATAATATAGTCTTAGTATTTAGTCAAACAATTAAAAACAATATTTTTATAAAATGTCGAAGTCAAATAAATGTATTGTACTTTGTTCATCATGGCTTAGTGTTTGACTTGAAATTAAAAAAGATAATCTTTCACGGAAACAATAAATAAATTGGGAATCATGTACATGCATGTATAGAAGTAGGGATATTCATATAAGTTTAGTTAATTGCGTTTTCTTTCATTTTTATTTTAATTTGATTATTCAGCCTCTAATTTTACCGTCAAATTAGTGGCTTCTGACATAAGGTATAGTTTAGTTGGTTGAAAGAACCAACATCATCCCAGCATTTACTCATCAATCATTTGTTTGAAGGTTCTAACAGAATTCTAATAGCGAATATCTTTTACTAATTTGTGTAAAGTAATCTTATAGATGCATATATTTTTATCATTTTCAACTTAAAATTCTATTAAGTTTATCGGGTTTAATTAAATGCAAATCAAACATATTATTAAATCCCTATTTGGGATTCTGAATATATAGTTAAATTTTAAATTTTAGGATTTAATTAAAGATAAAAAGGGATATGTGAGTCACCAAAACTTATTGCTATTTTAAGAAAATGAAATATGTATTTAAGAAGAAAGTTGAGGGAATGAATATCCATCACAAAATGATTTCATTATACAAGAATACCGACTCTCTTACATAATATCATAAAATCAGTTCATCTGCATCTTCTTCATATATATTGCTGAGAATTCGGAGAGTAAAATATTTACTATCATCAATTAATCAAATTATAATCTAAGACTAAGAGGCCACGGCAACATGGATATCTCCTTGGTCGATTGGCGAAAATTCAACGCGCTTCTGCAATTTGAGGAAAAATATAATTAACTTTCGATACATTAATTATGTATATAAAAAGAAGGCATGAATTCACACTGCAATATTAATTTTCTGCCTTATTCACAACTGATTTAATTAATTTGTAGGTAATTTATGGGCATGACTAGAACTAGAAGTTGGTAAACCCCAATCCACATGCTTTATCCTTTATGACATCTTTGTTTGGTTGTTATTGTACTTTATTTCGTCATGTAATCATCTTTACAAACTTTAGCATTCTTTACAGGTTGTTAAACAATTTCTAATCAATATAAAGGAAAGTGGCTGATAATATTAAAAGATACCTTCCTTTTTATCGAATCATGAAATGTGAATCGGTCTTTTCTGCTAAAGTTGAAGTCTAAAGTGTCTTTTCTTAAAGTTGAAAAAGTAATATTCATTGTATTATATATTTCATCTTTATGTATGCAATTATGCAACATAACTAACATGGAAATTAATAACGTGTATGCAATTATACATCACAAACATCATCCAAGAAGCAAATTTTATTGAATATTGTGAAAATTAATATAATCAAATATTTAAGAATAATACAATAAGAAACCAAGTACGGTATATTTTTTTAGTGAGGGCTTTCTGCATCTGGAAGAGGAAGACTAACAGATGAACAGTTCTTCGGAAGTTCAACATTTTTAGTTAGAAGCTACTCACAAATACAAAATGATATCCGCTAAATAATATGATATATTTTGGGACAAATATCGGTTTATGTCCTAGTCTTTGAGTGTCTTTTCAAAACATTCCAATGTTTAATATATTACAAATTGATACACAACATAGTATTTTCAAGATTATGGTATGTGATCATATCCCGGACACCCTATATCTCATGTAGCACGCCAAAATTTGATGCAAAAATATATGCTGAAATCCATATTTCACACGGTTCCAAAACGACAGTGGCTCACATAAGATTGTATGTGCTGAATTATAACCCCTTGTGGCATAAATGTGAAATTCTAGATAGTTTGGGCTTAGTGTATAACTTATTAAATGTTTGGACATTTTTTGATACCGTTGAAAGATTTGAGACACAAACTGATCTTTTGTCATATTTTTTATTCAATATTTAGTATATTGCATGCTTATTATATACCACGTACAATGACGACTGCATTGCTTCACTCACTGTATTTGTTAATATATATAATTAAAAGATAAAAACGTGGCATTTGAGAAAAAAAAAACCCGTAATGATATAAGTGGTAAAAATAATAACATACATGGTAAAAAACTATAAAATCAAAGGGGACTAATTCTTTCTAAAATGTGTAGACTAGGGATGTCAATGGATGAATTTTTATCGGACCAAAATCAATAAGTATCGGTTCTGATTCTGGAAGTGACTCATTAGCTAGATATCGGATCCGAACCAAAAACTATGGGTCGAAGCGGTTCGGATCTGAGTGGGTCTAGAACCAGAACCGAAACCAAAACTGAAACCAATGCTTTATAATTTAATGGGCTATGAGAGATTTTTTATCATCATGGGTAAAACCGACTCATTGACAAACCTACTTAAGATTAAGCTTGTCAATAGACGAGTTTTATTCGGACGAGAATCAATAAATAAGTATCAGTTCTGGTTATGGTTCTGGTTCTGATTCTGAAACCAGAATCGGAACTAGACCGGACCAGACCATCAAACTATGGGTCTAAGCGGTCAAAGTCTGAAGCGGGTCTAGAACCAAAACCATTACTTTAAAAATTAATGGACTATGACCGATTCCGAATCGATTTGGATCGTAGGGAAAAAAAATTCAACTCTGAAAAACTATATCTAATAACTTGAATGCGCTAATAATTATTGAATCATTATACCAACTATAATTAGAAATAATATGTTCCTTTTTTATTTGCAAATAGGTAATTAACTATGCCATCTACCCATGAAATCAAACACCAAATCCCGCAAACATGCCATGAAAAACGGAGCAATTAATCAAAATTATAACCCCCAAAAAAAAAAACAAACAAACCAACCTCGCGCGATTTGGTCGTGCCCTGTCTGGCCAATCCACGATCACCACTCCAATGCAAGTCGCGCTCCGCTGCGGCGGTGCCGCCGCCCATGCAGAGGCCGACAATTTTCTCCGTCACGTCAGCTCCATCCTTACTCTCAGCCATTAGCCTCTCCACCTCCGCCTTCCGCAGCCGCAGCCTGACCCTCACTCCTCCACCGCCGCCGCTCTCCTCAATGGTCGCTGCAGACCTCACGGCGGATATATCGGAAGCCGACCTTCGCGACAGCATCAAGCTCTCGAGGCGGTCCTTGGCGGTCATGTGATTGTGCACCCCCGACCGCACCCTCCGCATCATACCGGCGCCCCTCTCTTGTGGAAGCTCGACGAGGAAGTAGAGGCGCCGCGGCTTGAGCTCGTGATGCGGCTCGAGCGGCTTGGCACGGGCGCCGAAATGCACGACCGCCTCCGAGGCGAGCAGCACATGACCCGGATGGTTTTGGAGGACCGAACTGGCCTGGACCGGAGTCTTGAGCTTGAACGTTTCGCCGCTGATGTTCATTATTTTGACGCTTTTTTTTCCGCCAAATGCGTTGCCCATGGCTTGTGTGAAAAATGGATGGAGAAGTGGCAAAGGCTATTTGTATATGAATAGTGGCGTCAAAGGAAGTGCTATTTTTGTTAAGCATGTCGATTTTTTCCTTGTAGTTGACAATGACATTATCATTATCTCCTCACAATGGATCCACTACTATTCACTACTATTAGACGCCCTCAAAAATTTACTTCAAATTACAGGAGCTATCTCCAAATCCCTACAATATTATCAACTATAATATTGCTAAACTGAAATTTCAATGATTCATTTTTGAATCGAACTCAAACTTTATCTATTAAATATTTAAGGTCCAAATGTTGTTCGAGCTCGATGAAATAATTTTGATATTAATTAATTTAAAAGGTAAATGATTTGTTCTAAAAATATATAATATTTATATTTGAATTCGTCATTTTTTTAACATTTATTATTTATTATTAGTTAAAATATTGAAAAATAATTTATACCAAAAAATGGGGCAAATTATATATAGACATTCTTGATAAGTTTGTGAGTTTTATAGTTACATCCGTAAATACATTTTTTAGAGTAAATAACAATAAAAGGTCTATACTATTTGTCTAGTCCAAAAAATATCCAAAACTATTGAGGTTGTAACAAAAATTTCGTAAACTATCGAATTATCAACCAAAGGCACAAACTATGATATTATAACAAAAATGTCCTGAATAATAATATCTATTGACGGGAATCCTTACATCGTATTTTATACAAATGAGAATATTGTAATAAAGACAAGTCCAAAAAAATCAATAATTGCTAATATATAACAATTGTAAACTCTATTATTTTGCTATATAAGATGACATATATGTGCATATGTGTAGGGATGTCAATGGGTGAGTTTTACCCGGACCAGAACCAGTAAATAAGTAATGGTTCTGATTCTGGATCCGACCCATTAGACATTGGATCCAAACCGGACCAGGACCATCAACTATGGGTCTTAAGCAGTCCGGATCTCAGCGGTTCGGGAACCAGAACCAGACCAGAATCGGACAAGAACCAGAACTAGAACCGAAACCGTTGTTTTATAATTTAATGTGTTATGAGAGATTTTGAAACTTAGGCTCGTCAATAGACGGGTTTTACTCGGACCAGAACTAATAAATAAGTATTGGGTATGATTCTGGAACTAGAACCAGATTCGAACCGGACCGGACCATCAAACTATGGATCTAAGCGGTCCGGGTCTAAAGCGGGTCTGGAACCGGAACCGGAACCGGAACCAGAACCGATGCTTTAAAATTTAATGAGTTTTGAACGGTTTGGATCGGTCCGGGTAAAATCCACCCATTGACATCCCTATATATGTGGCAGGGACATAAAATGTACTTACCGATCGGTGACTAGGAGCAAATTGTATATATTTTTTAAGTGTTGCATCTGTCCCACTACACTTGTATCCATTCATTACATTAATTAGATCATACAAACATATATATACATATAAGGGATGGTTCATGTGAGAATAGAAATAAATGTAAGAAATAAGAATAAATCTAAACAATTGATTTTAGTAAATCAATGGACATGATTTATTTTCGTTGTGCTACGAATAATAACTATATGTGCTATAAATTTTTACTTACGTTTTCGGCAATGTTATATAAGTAATTTAATCTTATAATAATCAATTTGTTTCCTTAATTTAAGGTAATACATGATTTTATCCTTATTTTTAGGGATTTTTTGTCATCCATCCTTTAATTTATTATCTACAACATTATTTCAGTTTCAATACTTAATATATGCATATTTATTTGTGATTCAAGCTAACAAATCCATGGAAAACTCAAGTAAAATAATATATATATTGATTCATACGTGTGATTCAGACTGTAGCACTGGTTTAATATTTTTGTAGTATTTTTTTACTTATTCATTGTACATACTACTAAAATTTAAAAAATAATTGTGAGTTCATTTTATATTTTATTCTGTACATATGCAATATTATTGACGTATGTACTACAAAATATATGTATATGTGCAAAAAAGAAAACACTCAAACGTAACAAAAAATAAATAAACACAATATATGTACAAAATAAAGAATCAAATTAGTTGACAATAATTTACAAAATTTTATTATATGTGCACAATGAATAAACTAAATATATTACGAAAATATTCCATCAGTGCAATAAGAATTGAAAAACATGTATAAATGAATACATAATTTTTTACCTACTTATATGCAAAATAAATACGCTAAAAATGCTACAAAAATGTTTCACAAGTGCAATAACTGAAAAATATGTATGAAACAATAATTTTTTTTAATTTGCATTTTTCATGGTTTTTGTAGCTTTGATCACAAATAAATTTTCAAATATTAAATATAGAAAATGAAATAATCTATATAAAATAATAAGTTAAAGGATAAATACCAAGAAATTCCTTAAAAATAGTTTAAAATCGTGTGTTACCTATATTTAAGGAAAAAAATTGTTTTAATAATAATAAATTACTGATTTAACCTTGAAAAATATCCTGCGAAAAAAATTGTAGCACACAACTATAATTTATAGCACAACGAAAATAAATATTGTCCATTGATTTTCTAAAATCAATTTTTTAGATTTGTTCTTATTTCTTACAAAAAATCATTCCTACCTAATCCATCATCTCTCTCTCTCTCTCTCTCTCTCTCTCTCTCTCTCTATATATATATATATATATATATATAGTATCTGAACCTGAGATAGTATGTAATACTCGATCTCATTCACTCATCTCATAAATCTTATGGTAGAGATTTTTTCTGATTTTTTAAGCTTAATTTCCTTATTTTGCTACAATAGGAGAAAATTAGTAATTTGG
Source organism: Salvia rosmarinus (assembly GCA_036937905.1). Taxonomy (NCBI): domain Eukaryota; kingdom Viridiplantae; phylum Streptophyta; class Magnoliopsida; order Lamiales; family Lamiaceae; genus Salvia; species Salvia rosmarinus. The sequence goes on along the minus strand of CM072822.1, from coordinate 25,911,651 downwards.
TTTGTTATGTGATTGCGAAAAATAAATAATGCATTTATTTGAACTGAACAATGCATTTAAATGAACACAAAAATGCATGCAGTTGAATATAATAATGCATGTAGGTTGGAAGCACACGCCCAGCGCTCAGCGCACGCCCCGCGCTTAGCGCATGCTCTTGCTCACGCATTGCCCTGCGTGCGCTCGCCTGATCCTTAGCGTTCATTGGCTAACAATGCATTTTACGTTTTGTAAGATGCATAAACAAGTTTTGTTAAATGCATGAACGTGTTTTGTTAAATGTATATTTGTGTTTCGTGTCACCATGTAGTTTTATGTTTTGTTAAATGCAGTTTTATGTTTTTCGAGATCAAATCTCTCATCCATCCTTCTCCATCGATTCCGCTGTCTCTTTCCCCGATTAATCGATGAATTTCGCTTTGAACCACTTACATAGCCACCATCTCTCCCGATTCTTCAATCCTCTATCAAATTCATATTCTATTTTTTTTATCAAAATCCATCAATTTTGTTCTAAAAATTTAATCTTCTTTTTTCTTTCAAAATTTATTGTTTTTTGTTGTTGGTATGTATTATTGTCGTTGTTCGCCACCATCCGTTGCCACCGTCGTCGTCGTTGCTGTTGCTGCCATTATAAAAAAATTGAAAAAAAGAAGAAGAAATGAGGAGAAGAGGCTGATTTGCTTTCTTCCCGTTTTGCCACTTGTGAAAAAAAATTAAAAAGAAGGAAAAAGAGCTACCACGTGTCAGCTTATGGTGCGGCCATATGTTCAAAATGTATGGTCTAGATTGGATGCTACATACTATATGATGAACATGTACTACGAAAACCCAAATATATATATATATATATATATATATATATATATATAGTGGATCAAATGAGAACCACATCTTTTTTGCGAACTCTGCGAACTATGCATAAGACGTTGAAGATGATGCACAAAACGGTATAAAGTTGTGCATAGCGAAAACTTTCTAAATTTATTTTGTTGTGCAACAATTTTAGAAAGTTTTCGTTATGCACAACTTTATACTGTTTTGTGCATTATCTTCAACGTCTTATGCATAGTTCTCAAGTTCTCAAAAAAGTTGAGTTGTCATTAGATCCAACATGTCAGCTAATATTTGTTAGCTTCATAATCGGTCAAAACAACTCTTTCTTCTATATAAGCAAAGAGCATGTAAGTGTAGCTAAATCAATAATTTTCGATGAAGAATTTTGGAAAATTATACAAGATATATATTACATAGTTTTTTCCGACATCTATGTTTAAAATAATTTGGAAGTGAAAGACTAAGAAAAACAACAGGTTGAAACTAATTTGAAAGTAGGAGTACGAGCGGGAAACAGTTGAATTTTTTAATTAATTGAACCGAATTTATCCAAAATGTGAAATCAAACCCGAACCGTTTTAAATTTTTTATTAATCGAAAACCGATCGATTATACTGTTTGGTTTTTATCTAACCGAAAAGCGAATTAAAATTAATTAATAATTTAAATAAATAAATAATAATTAAAAAAACTAAAATTATTAAAATGTTTAACTAATAACTAAAATAATTAATAAAATAATAATTAAAAATTGATATTTTAGGATTTTTAATTAATTAATTAATTATTAAAATAATAATTAAAAATAAAAAATGGTTTTTGGTTCTGAATTGTATGGTCCGATAACCGAATTTTTTTCAACTCCGGAATCGAATACCGAACTAATAATCGAATTTTTGATTTTTGATTAATCAAAATAGATCGGTTCCAATTCGATTCCGATTCTAATCGAGAACCAAAAACCGTTTGGACAGCCCTATTTGAAAGGCTTATATAATACTAACAACACAAAAACTCGTGCGAACGGATAAAATTATCATTTACATTGAAAAAAAATATCATTTTTTTACACTGTGATTCGAAAGTATTATTTATATTGAAAGTATTATTTGTACTGAAAAAAATATCATTGTCCGTATATGCGGACGTCCGCGTAAGAGAAACACGTCTACTAACAAGCAGTGTAAAAACTTAAAGTCGTGTATACAAGTAAAACCACTTGCTAAAAATAGAAAGTCTATTTTTTCCTTGCTAAAAACAGTTTGAGTATTTCAACTAGGGATGTCAATGGGTGGGTTTTACCCGAACCAGAACCAATAAATAAGTAATGGTTCTAGTTCTGGAACCAACCCATTAGACAATGGATCCGGATCGAACCCGGATCATCAACTATGGATCTTAAGCGGTTCGGATCTGAGCTGATCTGGAACCAGAACAAGATTAGAATCGGACAAGAACTAAAACTAGAATCGAAACCGTTACTTTATAATTTAATGTGTTATGAGTGATTTTGAATCGATATGGATAAAATTAACTTATTGACAAGTCTATTTAAACTTAGGTTTGTCAATAGACGGGTTTTACTCGGATCAGAATTAATAAATAAGTATTGGTTCTGGTTCCAGAACCAGAATCAGATCCGGACCGGAACGGACCGGACCATCAAATATGGATCTAAACGGTCCGGGTCTAAAGGGGTGCGGAACCGAACCGTAACCGTAACCGTAACTGCTTTAAAATTTAATGGGTTTTGAACGATTCCGGATCGGTCCGGGTAAAACCCACCCATTGACATCATTAATTTCAACCCTTCAATTAAATTAGATTTTCTACCATGACCTCTTATATATTTCTTTTACAGTATACACAATTAGAATTTTTACTGTTGTATATGAGATAATTTAGATAATAAATTAAAATAATAATCAGTGATATTCTGAGAAACTATTATTCATTTAATGTTATTTCACGAACATAATAAGAATTTTTTTTAATTGTACAGATATTTATATATCCACGTACAAAGCACCATTCAATAATTAAAATAACAAAAAAATGACCTTCAAAAATAATATTGAAAGGGAAGATATCCACAGCGGATTTATTGAAGAAGTCCTTGTGATGTGGTAGAAAACTAGAAATGATTAGACGCTTGTTTCGTATACAGAAAGCAACATACGTTAATAATGGCTGTGTGAATCTGAGAAGGTTCAATAGATTCCGTTCATTATCCATGTGAGCGATTGACTTATTAGTTTTTGTCATGCTTGAAAATTACTACCAAAACATTACTCGCTTGTCTTCATAGGGGGAATACCTATTTTTGTAATATAACTTTATAAATTATAAATATACTTTACATAAATGGATAGAGGTAAAAGGTAGATACATATGTCACATAATTCCTCCCCCAACTTTGAATAATCTCAAGAAGAAAATATATGTACGAAAATAATATAAAAACTTGAAATTCTCCCATCCCCCTATAAAATTAAAAAAAAAGTGTCATTTTTATAAAGTATCTATATTAAGGTTACAAACATGCATTACCATGCATCATAATTAGTTTGATAAAGAATTTGTCCTACAACCCGTTGTTCCTCAATCCAATTGTAATGTTCAGACAAAATATGTAAGAAATTTTGCTGACATATTTCGATGCAGGTAAAATAGTAACTAATACTTTGAATTTTGTGGAGCCAAATATGGAATTCCATGTGCCCTTGTCCGCGCACACACATATCTCACTATCCAAAATATATGAATGACTTTGTCATGTGACTAAATAGGGTAAATATCAATTTATGTCTCAATGTTTCATAACTTTTAATTAATATTTCAATATAAGTATTTTGTTATTTTTGTTTTCCATTGTTTCAAAAAAATTTAATTAATGTCAAGTCGATCTATTTTCAGTGTAAAACGCTTACATGATTGCCATAGAGACATGTTGGATGTCAAATCAATTAAATAAAAAAAGAAAAAACTTGTAAAAGCTCACCGAAACAACAGATAAACCAATCTCGATGCAATTGTTTTTGGCTTTTGTATCGTTTTGGTGAACTTTTACACGTCTTTTCTTCTTTTACTTAATTGACGTAGCGTCCAACATAGCTCTATGGTAGCCACGTAAACATTTTTTCGCCAAAATTGATCGACATAACATTAATTGAAATTTTCTAAAACGTTAGGCATCAAAGTAACAATATGCTTACATTGATAAATTAGCTAAAAAGTCACAAAATGTCGGGACATAAACTGACATTTACCCGACAAAATATAAATTGTCTAAATATTCTTATAATATATAACCATATATTTGATCCAATAAGTTATATGAGTCACATCATATGCAATGTCTACGCAATTCACTGGTTCTTAGGAAAAGCACCGTTCTAAGATGGATTGTTTCTTTTCTCTTACGCGGAATCTCATGGATTGCCTCTAATCTCAGTAAATAGGGTATCTTTACCAAGGAAAATCAAGTTATAAATCTAAGAAAGTGAAATGAATTAATCTTCATTTGAAGAAAATGCAAATAGTCAAAACGCTTGTACAATTACTGAAGTAGACATAATTTGGGTTTATTTTACCGGTCCTCTCTTTAAAATATTTAACGATGAAATAGCACTACATTTTTTTGTATTTTTAGTTATTTTGAGAGAGGAAATAGTTCTACATAAAATTCACTGAACAATCGAATTATTCTATTACAAGTACGGGGTATGTCCAATCTACATCTAGAAACAAGCAAAACTTCAAAATCTGGTCTATTAAAACTAGAACTTGATTTAGAAATGAGAAAAGTATTTTATCGAGGTATCAAAATGTTATGATAATTCAGATCCGTTTATCCAAGTAGCAATTAACAAGGACAGCGACTGCCGCGATTATTGCAAGAATTTTACAAGAAAGAATTGATTAGTGGGAAAACATGACTATGCTGCACCAAAACATTTAATACAGAACAATTATGTGAACGCGTTTTATTACACCGATGTTCAGAAACATCTCATCTCCTTAGAGGCTTGATCAGCAGTTGATCTCAGCAAATAAAAAATCAATAATCGTTTTTTCTCAGTCATAAATTACATATTAAACACAGTAGTAAATTTGGGAAAACTGCGAGAATCAAGTAAATAAAATAAAATGGAAGAATGCATGAGAAATATTATTGGTTTTTCATGCGCTAAGCCCTCTCTTTCATATGCTGCACATCCTAAAACTCATGTAAGCTTGGCTGTCAGATAAATCAATCCACAGTAAGAACAATTAATAAGTCTCCGAGGGTACGTCACAAACCTGTAAATTAGACCTGTTGCGACTTGCGAAGGGTCTCCAACAAGGAGTTAGCCTTCCTCTTTGCCCTCTCCGTGCCTGTTTTGGTAAGCTCTGATAGGGGTATCACCGCCCCGAGTCTACTCAGGCAAGCGAGGTTTTCATTATCTCGCTTGCAGAGTGAAAGTAGAATGGCGGAAGCATTCTCCTTATTACGAGGGAGACCTGTCCGCAGAAGGTCTATCAACACGGGTATCGTGCTAGCTTTGACAATGGCTGCCTTAGCCTCTTGGTGGCTGGCAAGGACCGACAGAATAGTCAGAGCTTCATCGACCATACAGCTGCTAGAATCTGTCAGCATCTTCAGGAGGGCAGTGATGATGCCAGCCCTAACAGCACGTCCCTTGTTTCCGTGGTATATACACAGATTGAATAATGCTGTTGCAGCATCTTTCTTCCCTCTTGAGCTTCCATTTTGAAGCAAATCCATCAAAGCTGGTATTGCCCCCGATGCACCGATAATTATCTTGTTTTCATCGGCCAGGGACAGGCTGAAGAGGGTTGCCGCCGCGTTCTCTTTAGCTTCCATGCTTCCAGCTCTGAGGACTTGAACGATGGACGGAATTGCATTTGCAAGCATTATGAGTCCCTTGTTGTTTTCATATATGGAGAGGTTCAGAATAGATGTCACTGCATTGTCTTGAATCTGAACATCCTCACATGTTAACAGATTGACGAGGATTGGAATAGCTCCGGCTTCAGCAAGCAAGATTCTATTGTCGGTACTTCTCTTGGATAGAGACCGTATCTCAGACACTGCAGCCCTACGTTCCTCGGTGGACCTCATAGAGAGCTTACGAACAAGAGCCTCGACAACTGCTATGTCCCCTGTAACATCACGAAATGACCCGTCACTCTTTTTCATCCTGCCATTCATCAGTGGTGTTGTCTGCTCCACACCATGTTTCATACACCATTGTGATATTAGACTTCTCAAGACATAATTCGGAGTGAGAGTGAGATGTCGGAGTTTCTGCTGAGTTTTTGGGCATGTTGTGTTGCCACAGTCTATCCACCTCTGTATATAAGATCTCTCATAGGTCTGAAAAGTTAAAAGATGACAGAATCAGAAACCATTTCATTGGAATCATGAAAAAACAGATTGAAAGGCAGTTGGTATAAACCTTACCTGCCCTGTGGCCACAATCACCGGATCCTTCATAAGTTCAAGGGATATGGGACAGAGCAAATCGACCGGAATTACAGGAGAATCAAGCTTCTTGATCTCATCAACACTTCTGCTGCAGGTTGAGCTTTCTATCCTCACAGAATCAGAATCCTTATGGACACTGGTCTCATTTGATGTGGATGAATCTCTTAAACTTTCTACATTTGGGAGATCATTATCTGTAGCAAGGTTTTCTAAACCATTGCCTTCTGAGAGACCATCCACTTTTCGTCCTACTTCATGATCGATGATCCCAGTATTCTCCACATGTAGACTACCAATTGACCTGCTGCCCGATTGAAATGGATCGATCTCTTTATCCAGTGGCTGAGACAGCGCCCTATACAATATGCTTGATTTGAGAGGCCCACCATATCTTTCACTCGCCCGTCTCAACTGTGATCTAACTAATTCAACCTGGGACAAAGGATTATGTCAGATGTTGACTCAATCCAGACGGGAATATAAAGTTGCTCAAAGTAAAAACTCACCTGTTCTTGCACTTCTTCTGATATCTCAAACTCATCATAAGGCAAATCGATCAACGCTTTGTCCAATTTCCATGTTACACATTGAAATTGGAAGTAAATTTTCTTCGTTGCTCCGTCCTAGAACCAAAAGAAAAAGGCAAACTTTATCAGAGGGGGCAATGCTTAGACAAGCTCAGTCAGAAAAAGCTTGCTCCTGATCGGCATCCAAATGATTAAGATTGAAAAGATCATTGCATGACACTAATTTGTTTAACAGAAATATCTTGAAGGGGTATGCCAATAGTTTTTACAAAGTTCAAAAGTTAGGGAGCAATCGGATGCACAAACATTGACTTATGTCTCGAGGTATGCTAGCTGGATCTGCAAGAATCTGGAGATAACCAGACTTCTTACACAACAAATAGGAAATGTACAACCTATTGTAGTCAGGAAGATGTACCATCCTCAGACATATATGTTTGTATGTCCACCTCATAGGCAACACTCAGAACTACAGTTCGTCTCTTGCAATACAGGCTCCGTTTGTTGTACATTACATCTGATGGTGATGATGTAGCTATCTAATTCTCTAAAAAGCTTTTATTTTTCTTTTCTTTTCTTTTTTTTTTTTTGGGGGTGGAGATCTGCCCACTTGATATCCATTCCCCAAAACAAGGCTAATTAGTTGTATGCAGCAGGGAAACATCTTCAATATCTACACCATTTCACACTGTATCTAATGATTGAACTATCAACTCCATGAATAATTCAGATCAGACGCAAATCAAGTAGAGGAAAAAGTTCAGATCACCAGCAACTTAATCTCATTCTCAACTCAACAAACATAAAACCAGCACCCACACTCAATCTTAATTAATCACACAAAACAATGAAAATCATTTTTCCAATCAATATCACAAAATGCAGTACGCACGAAGTAATCGAACAGCAGATTAACTCATACAAAAGTTAAACTCTGCAAACATGTAACCAAAAAAAAAAACACATTCACAACAAACTCACAGAAGAAACCTTCGAATTTTCGATGTTGTTAGCGGCAAAAACGAGCCTCTTAGCAGCCTGAAGCGCCATTGTCAGATCAGTCAGGAATGAGTAGCGGGAAGAAGATCCCATGTCCCCAATTTCCCGAATTTTGCTCGAATCCCTGATTTCTTCAAGCAAATGAGCCAAGAGTGAGACTCTGCGCGCCAAGTCGGAGCAGTCTTTCTTGAAGAAACCCGAGAAGCCGGCGCTAGATATCCGGGCAAGGTCACGGACTAGGCGCAGTGGCGCGGCGGTGGCACCGCCTTCCGCCGGCAAGGTCTCTCCGCCGGCCATTCTGAGGGGAAAGTGTGGGGGTCGTGCGTTTGTGTTCCTTACAACCAAAATGTGCTTCTCATTTTAGTAATTCTAGGCATAGAAGTGTCAGGCTTATTAGCTTTGAGGTTGTACAGTTGGAAACTTTTTTTTTTTTTTCGTTTTTTTGGAAACGGAGTTGGCAAATTCTTTTAATGAAGTAAAAAAAATTGTGTCATTATTGATGCTATATTATTTATTCAATATTTTATATATTAATATATGTATTGTATATTCTGTGGGCTAAAATGCATAATGGATGGTGGAATTCTGTTTGATGTAGACGATACTATATGAATTTATCATTATTTGCGAAATTTATTGTATATTATTCGTACAGTTACTTAAACTATGAAATATAAAATTTATGTTATTTTGAGTCACAATAAATCATGTATGAAACATAGAGTTCATAATTCAGATAAGGAGAAGTAAAATAGATTATCTCATTATTGAGTATATTGATTTTTAAAAGAATTATTGTATAATAACTTATGGTGTGCTTGCGCCTTGCAGACTGCAGGTTTAATAATTCCGTAATATTAACTGTAAAATAATAAAAACTTACTAATTCGTAAAACATGCCTGATTGAATTAGTTCATGCCCGTATAGATTTAAGAACATGTTTTAGATATGGGATCGAACAAAAAAAGAAAACCATTTAAAAAATCTTTTACTCTTTATTTAAATTGGATGTGGGATCGAACAATAAAAAGAAGTATTTGAAAATCGTTTACTCTTTATTTAATTTAAAATATAACGTGCAACTACCAAATTTGGTTGGACAAGTTCTAAACTGAATTTGATTTGGTATAATCAACTAGCGAAAGGATTGATTCTGTCTTACAACTTACAACAGAATAAGGTTGACGTTTTGTCTTTCGTGACAATTTATTGTAGAAGAATCCTTTGCAATTTCACCATTATGAAATTGAATTCGCTCCGTATATAGAAATATATAATTAAAAGTTGTTTTTTTAGTCTTTTTGAGACGTTGCAATAGTAAAGTGAGTTCATATAGTCCAAAGATTATGAGTTTGAACCTCACTCATATGGAGTTTATCAAATGCTCACTAACATGAGGTTTACCCAGGGCTTATCATAAATAACGGTTACAGATTTTTCATAATTTTTTTTAAAAAACAAAGTAAAAGGAATTATTCTCGTTATTTTTTCAATCATTTTTAAGGATCTAAAGAAGAATCAACAGAAAATGGAAATAAATTGTATTGACAAAAATTAGGGTACCCACTTCCACAAACCTGACTGAGTAAAATAGAGATTAATTCGGTTATATCCAAATCGAATCGAATCGAATCGAATATTTTGGTTCGATTTCAATTCGATTTGGATATATAATACAGTTCGGTTCGATTACTGTCCGAATGCTCACCCTACTGACTTAATTTTGGATGAATAGTGAGCAATATGTGGAAACGGATGGTTGCTACAGTATAAAGCATAAGTGTATTGACAAAAATTTGGGTACCGACTTCCACAAACCTGATTGAGTAAAATAGAGATTAATTAAAAATTTAAATTAAAGTTTGTCAATTGAAGATTAGGATTGATTATGGTAACCGATTATACGGCCCTCACAGGAAGGTCGCCCAACTATATTTTATCTACAGTATATTATCTAGTTGACAACCGACTAAATGAAAAGGGAAATGAAAGAAATAAATTAACTTTTGAAATAAGAAAAAGAATTATTTTGGAAGAGAAAGAAAAGGCAAGATTCCAGCAAGCGAGTAAGGAAAATTAGAACCGTGTAATTAGGAAACAAACAAAAGAATACAGTTGGAAGAAGAATATTGTGAATGTGCATATATTGGTCGCTAAGATACCCTCCCTTTGCTGTTATGATTGATAAAACCATATTATTTAATTTATCCACACCCAAATTATTGGTTCTGATTCTTTCAGTTTTTCCACAAAGTCAATCAATACCACCTTCACAGACTCTTTAGCCTTGAAATATAATATTAATTAAATTATTTCGATAGGTTCCACCCACCAATTTACATACATCACTCCTTCAGTTGTAGAAATTACAAGTACCATTTCCATATGTACCTCGTATTCCAGTTGTTGAAATTACTCGTACAACTGTGAATCACAGACAGATTTCGATAATCATGTTTTATAATTGACAGGGTGTTTTAAATAAATTATAAGTACATTTTACATTTTACTTGAATCTAACAATGTGAGACTTTATAAAATTAAAACCCAAATACAAAAAGTATTTAAATTTCACATTGATTTTTCATTAGATTTCCTCATATCAAAAACTATACAAATAGATATACATTCTCCTAACCAAAAGTCCGCATTATATTGGTGGGTGGTTCGGACTAATATCATTTGAATTGCACACTCAATTTGATTAGGCCGAATAAATTTTGTTAGATAAAAAATTATTTAATTTAATTTTTCATGAGACTGTACCATTTCATAACCTAAAAAAAAGCTTTTATTCATCAAATTTTCATGATACTTCATAGATTGAAAATCTAAATAAAGTTATATATTTTGTATAATATTTAAAAAAATGAATTACAAATTACTTTGTGATGTTAGAGTCTTATTAAGATGCATGATTGATAATTATAACAACTATATTCTAAACTAAGCATGTTCGAGTAATTAATCAAATTTGAAATGGTTACGGATATATACATTTTAAACGGATCAAAATATTAATCGACATGGCTACGTGAATTTTTTTTATTCTTTTGATCTTTTATTTTTTTTAACTATTTATTATAAAAGTTTACTTTATAATTATGACGAAAAATCAACTATTGTAACTACTTATATCTATAAATTCAAACAGGTTCAAATAATTAGTGGGTATTATTATGCATGTTTGAGACCAAAACGTAAATTAACATGAATTTGTACTATTTATTATTAATGTTTAGTCTATAATATTCAAGTTTTATTAAGACAAATAAACAATTAGTAACAATTTATATTTAATATTTAGATATTTTATTAATTTAAAAGGGTTTGGATAATTAACAAGTAATACTATACATGTTTTTGAGACAAAATTGGATAGTAAAATTATTTTTTTCATCGGATTTGTGACAATTACAAGTAAATAAATTCTAAACGGGTCCAACATTAATTCATCTATCTACGTGATTTTTTTTTTAAATCTTTTGTTATATAATCTATTTATTATTAATGTTTACTTTGTAATGTTCGGATGGCTATTGCAACATATTTCAATTATAATAACAACTTGTACTTATAAATTTAAATAGGTTCGAGCAGTTAACGGGTATTATTATTCAGGTTCAAGACAAGAATGAGTATAAAATCAATTTTTAATTGGACTTAGGATGAATACAAATATATATATTTCAAGCGAGTTCCGCTAGCTACATTTTAACTTCATTATTTCGGTACATCGTGTGCTCCACCACAATCAACGATTTCAGGTGACTGGACAACACTATCATTGCTTCCCTTCTTCACAATGCTCTACTACGATTAACTGTTCAAGGTGATTGTACTCTAATCAAATATGAAGCTGTTTTTTAAAATTCTACTTATAAATAACAGGTAAATGTCAGTTTACGACCTAAGACTATTATTGTTGTCATGTCGACTTATGTTCGGACTTTCTAGAAGTTGCATCTTACCAATGTAAAGCATTCATTGATGAATGTCCGCTACAATCTTCTCTGCATCATGGTTGAAGCCGGTGGGACGACCAGAATGCCTTGTTGATTGCCAAGTCAGGACTGAAGACTGTACACATTGGTTTATTATTATTATTATTATTATTATTATTATTATTATTATTATTATTATTGATCACTAATTTTCTAGCAATAAATAACCGCAGCTAAATGGTATCTATTGTAGTTAAATAGCAAGCAGGGTATTATATCCACATGGATTGATATCACAAATAATAAACATAAACGGTTCAACGTTATTTAGGATTCCAAACAAATGTAGAAAGTCGGATAAAAATTGAGAAAATAAAAGCAAGAATAAAATAAAATAGATCTTGAAAGATATCAAAATAAAATACTGATCTTATGGAATGTAATAATGTAATAGAAAATCATACAATCAATTTATAGCCCTATTAGCCACAATTAAGTCAATTTAGGTGAAGAATCACATAATGACACAGTCTCCTGGATCAGACAATATTTATTAGTAAATTAATATATGTTATATCTCCGTTAAGTATCAAAACACATAAAAACTCTCGAAAACACATAAGATTTATTCTTCTACAATTAATTCTAAAACTGCTAAGTCTTTAGATTAATTGTATTATGACTTCATGAATTCGATCACCTAATTAAAACCGCTAAGTCTTTAATCAAACAACTAACATGCATCAATAATGGTCAGTTATCTAGCATAAAATAGCACCAGGAATCATCAATCATAAAATGACATGTCAATAGATTCCACAGATCAATTACATAAATTCCTACTACATAATACAAACCATAGAATCAATAGAGATTTAGTTACTCATAACAAAAATTAAAAAGGAAGAAATAAAGGAAAACATGATTGAAATAAATAACTTAAAGTCTGAACGGTGAAAATAATAAATCACTACTCTGCATGGAACCCTAAAATAAAGTTTAACTCTGAAAACAGATATAAAAATAATGTTAAGAGGGTGTATTTATATGTTGGTAGATTCCTTGTATTCTAGTATGAAAATAATACCTAGATGGGCTCAAAAATACAAAAAAATGGGATAAAAATCAAGAAAATGCGTTAATCCGGATCTGGACGGAACAGAGCAGTGGCCGCGGCTCGTGCATGGACCGACTCGGTGCATGGCCTAGAAGACCCCCGCTGATGCGGCTGTGGCGCTGCCAGTTTATGCGGTCGTGCGTGACCGCGGGAAACGGCCGTTTTTCCTCTTCGAGCCGTGGTCGCGGCTCTCCCCACCGGCAATGCGTGTGATGTTTTGTTTCGCTCGTAGCTTCCTCATCCGAGCTCCGAATTACGATCAATTTACGTCTATGGATTTCTAATGCGATGCAATTTCAAACCATCTATTTGGCACACCTTAATTCCTTCTCTAGTTTCCTACAAAATGATCAAAAGAAGCCAACGAATATCAATTCTAACAAATAATGTAAAACTAAGCAAATACTCTCTATGACCATGATTTTCAATATCAAATAGGACTCAACTAAGCATAATAAATCATTGAAAATTCATGTTTGTCAATTATTATTATTATTATTATTATTATTATTATTGTTGTTGTTGTTGTTGTTGTTGTTGTTGTTGTTGTTGTTGTTGTTGTTGTTGTTGACGTTGGGTCAAATGTGACATTCCGACAAGCTATGTATGTATTTGAACGTTGTAATTCAATCAATAGGACATTAATAGAATTGTTTTGAAATGTTAGAGATTAAAATAACAATATGCTTATGTTGAGATATTAACTAAAAATTGTGAAACATTAGGAGTCAAAGTTGGCACTCCGGTAACCATGTAAGTATTTGTACGACGAAAATCAATCGACAAGATATTAATAGAAAATTTTGAAATATTAGGGACCAAAATAACAATATGTTTATATTAGGGCATTAATTAAAATGTTGCCAAATGTTGGATAGTAAACTAACATTTACTCCTGAGTAACAACGTAAAGTGGTTTTCCGTTCAACTTTGATGAAATATAATTTATATATATCGGATTCAGACGCATCAAACATAATATGGAGATTACTTTATTTATTATTGTTGGAAAAAATTTATCTTAACAATGTATTTTGATCAGATCCCAACATCCGCTGATGATTGTCTCGTTGATGTAACATAGTACTGCTCAAATGTCAGGGAGTTAACCTTTTGGGTTACAAGTTTCAGTAGAATAACTATCAGTTTGGCCAGGCCCAAGACCGATATAATTTAAACAGTACTGAAGTCAGTAATACTGAAAGAAGTTTCAGTAACAGTGCGACTAAAGAGAAGCACTACTGAAGATCACGGATTGAGGCAAAACGATATTGATGAACAATGTTACTAAAGAGTGAAGTTGATCACTGAATATTGAAATCGAAAGACTAAAGACTAAAGATTCGGTGCTGCTAAAAACAAAGAAATCAGAAATATGGTTAAGTGTCATACCAGCAGTTGGGAAGTCAAAGCGTTAATAACTACATTAAAGTTGAAAGCGTCATACTTACTCAGGATCCTCAAATTGATAAAAGACGGAGTCCAGCCTGCTGATAAATCTCAAAGCAGACTCGACTGACTCAACTTGAAGTCAACGTACTGAAAAATATGGATTCAACTCAACTGAAAAAATACGGAGTTATTTAAGATTTGAGTGTTTGACTTGCCATGTGTCGTAGCACATCTGCAGAAGATCTTGACATGCCAGATCCACTGTTTAGAGTTACAGAGCTATTGTATACGATGATGCAGACCCTGATAGTGATGTACGAGGATTCAAATGGGAAGAATTCAAATGATAAATTGAATGAATGTGATTGGTGTTCCCTCCAATAGCACTATCTATCATCCCCTCTATAAATACGCGTAGAATCTAACATTTGAATATTACCAAAACGCTGCGTATTCAAATATTCTATAACACTTTGAGCTCATATCTCAAGAACAAACACCTAGCGATTTCGAAGAAGGGAACTTACAAAGTGTTATCAGAAAATCTTCAGAGTTCAAATATATCTATCAATTCAAGATTTCAGTATACGCTCCCTTAAGTTCTAGGATATAATCTTGTATATTTCAAGCCTATAATATTGAGTTTGTGCATGTGACAGCTCAACTCTTAGTTGGAAAACTCTCTACTCAAAAACACCTAAGTTTAAGTAGAAATTGGACAAGTAGGCAACGAAGTGTTTGTTGGATATGTTTACTGGAACTAGAATGGTTGAGTTTGTATACAATGTTTCCTGTTACCAATATTACAATCTCATATCTGAATTGTTTACTTGATTGCATATGTAATCTTATTATCTCATACAAAAGTTAGATCATACAGTGTGACGAAAATCACAAAAGTATGTGTGATTGTTTAAGCTAGTTGAGATATAAAAAGGATCACAGTTGAGACAACTTGAAGACGAGTTGTCGGTATAAGTTGCAGTATAGATAAAAAGGAACTTGACTTGGTTGATTGTCTATGCTGGTACGTCTTGACGTACTAATGGATCACAGTGAGATAAGTTCTTCTATCTAATCATCGTGAAAGACCTAGATCTTGAAATATCGATAAGATTTTATGTGAATATAAGTTACTAACCATCACTTTGAATTGTTAAGGGTGAAGATTATATGAGATAACCCAAGATTCTCAGTATTTTGGATGGTGACAGTGCTTGTATGTCATGCTAGTTACCTGTATCGAGTCACCGTATCCATTTAGGATGATGACATTCCCTGAAAGAGCTCAAAAGATTTATTGTACTAAACCCTGCAGATTGAGTTAGCTCAAGTACAATAATAAGGTTGAGTGGTACTACTTAAGGAATTAAAAAATTTAATTATTTTAAGCAGTCTGAGAGCTATAAATATTTAATAGACGTTCGATATCTTAAATATGAGGATTCTTAAGTCTAAGTGCAAGTCCGACTCAACTTCGGTGATAAAGGGGTAAGTTAACATTTGTTCTCTAATAGAATGAATAGATGTTTATGAATTAATTTATGTTCAGGGCTGAATATAAGATAATTAATTCATTTTAGACTTAACTTTATTCCTTGCATTTTATCCCCGGCTGGTCCATCAAGGCTTGTTACTGCCTTAATTTCGTCCCCCCATTTGAGAGTCCCACTGGGACTCTGTTTTGATTTATATATTATTTTAATACATCTCATATATCTATAGAAATATTATCTGGTATTATTAGATATCAAGATATAATTATTCTAGATATGAATTATCTTCAGGAATTGAAGATAATTATTTTATTTATTAGATATGCAAGGATCTTATCTAAAATAGGATTTTAGGGAATGCATTATAAATATAAGGTGAGAGAAAATCAGATATACTATGCATAACAGTGATTTTTGAAAATCACAGAGAACAACATAGGAGACGAAATTTTTCAATATTCTCCATAAATTGCTCTTATCAGTATTGGAGAATATGCATCCGAGATACAGTCCAGAAGATCAAAGCTGGAGTCCGTAATTGACCTGCTATCCCATAAATTCGTAGGTTAACACAAGTAAACACTTATGTGTTGCAATTAATTATATAGGAGCATGATGGGAATATAATCAATGTATGGTAAATTAAACATCCAAGATAGATCCTCTCGAGTATGGGTAAAATAAGATTTTTCTATAGTGTTAGTTGCTGAAAGTTTGGTTGTCTTGCACCTGTAAGCAAGAAGCTAGGTTGACTACACCCATAAGCAGTCAAATATTTTCTAACACCAGCAAGCGTATGAGGAACACCAAGTAAGGCGGTGTAATACCCCGAGAAAATTTTCTTAGAGAAGTATGATATATATATGTATATATATATATATATCTATATTTTTAAGATGAATTATTTTTCTTTAAATTGTGAACTAATAAAAATTTTAGTTTTGAACGTTTTTACAGGTTGTTTGGCCAAGAGCGAGGATGCGCCCTAGCGAAAATGTAAAGTTTGATATTATAAGTTTTAATGTCTTAGTAAATTATAATTATGAATTTAGCATGAAAGTTTAATTTTTATGCATTTGTGATTAATTGATGATATTGAGTGATTTGAATATAAGAATAGATTAAAACGTTTATTTGTTATGCATTAGAGTAAAAATTTGTGAAGAAGTAATAAAATGGATATAAATGTACATATATGTAATTTTTCTTTTAGTGTGTAGAGAATTATATAATTCTCTAGATTTGTGAAGATTTCTTTAGATTTGTGTGATTAATCACCATATTAAATTAATTGAAAAATAAAAGAAAAAATTTGTGGATATGTTTATAAATAGGTTACTATTCATCATTTTCATTGTTTTTCTTCATAAATTTTGTGCTTCACACACACTACACACACTAAAATTTTCAAAAATTTCATGCTCCAAATTTTCAAGATCCAACCGTTAAATTTTCGATCGGTCTTCGAATTCAGGTATAATTTAATTCCTAGAACACATCTATGGTTTGAAAAATTGAAAAATATGAACTTATGAACTTGATGAATTTTCGGTCCTTTCATGAATTGTGAAGAGGATATGTTGTTGTTTGATTATTTCTTGATATTATGTTATGTTAATCGCCGATAAGTTGTTTAACGTTGAAATTTTGAACATATGTGCATCCTTTGGAATTTGGTGAATTTCGAAATTTTGCAGATCTTGATCTTGAATTTATGTTGTTTATATGCTTGATATTTGTTCATATATGTGTTGTTGGATTGATATAAATATGTTTTGAGCAAGAAAAACGTTTGAAATCGAACTTATACAAAGTCCCCTTTTTGGCCGAAAACCCTAGCCTATGTAATGTTGGATTTTTGATTTTATTTGATCACTTTGACTTCATATTTGGATTCTATGCTATGAATAAAACTTAAAATGATTTATTCGGATTTTTCGGCCGACATATTCAAAATGTGGAAAATTTTAGTTTGACGTCGAATTAGGGCTTTCAATGCTAAAGCTTTGATCTCTGGATTTTGATGATTTATTTGTGATCTTTGATGATAGTTAAGCATATATAAAGGTTCGTCTAAGATAGATGAAATCTTGTGCAAATTTTCACGTTAAACATACGTTATGTTAAAAGGGTATTATTGGTTTATGGTTAAGATTAAGCGGTTTACGTGCGTTGTTGTGTTTAATATACTTAATTGGACATATGAAACTTAGTTAAGAGTAATGTTAAAGTGCTAGGTGGCGCGACATCTGAAGCTCAAGGACGAACAACCAAACAAGAGATTTATTTTGAAACGTCTACACGAGGTGGGGTTTACTCTATCTGTAAGTACGTTGTATGGTTAAAATCATTGTTGTGTTTTGTGCATGCATGTGAGCTAGAATGTTAAAGAAGTACCCTCGAGGAGGCCGAGCCTAGTGTAACGATCTACCCTCGAGGAGGCCCACAAGGGGTCTAGTGTGGCGATCTACCCTCGAGGAGGCCGGACTGGTGTAGCGATCTACACTCGAGTAGGCCCACAAGGGCTCAATGTTAAAGATTTACCCTCGAGGAGGCCCACAGGGCTACCCAACACGATAAATAATGAGTACCCGCAAGAATATCGCTAAAGAAGAGTTCATTATGTTGTGTGCATTACGTGATTGGTTATAATCGCTGCGAGTATTCCCATCGAGTATGTTCGTATGCTCACATCCCTATTTTCATATATGTTTTGCGGTGAGAAGTTTGCGGTTGATCTTGACGGAATGAGCTCCACATACATTCTCTCGGGATCATATTTTATGTAAATATGTTTCAAACTAAACTAGTACTCGGCGTGTTTAAGAACAAACTTCACCGGTTTTGATTTAAAACTATGTTTGAAACATAATGACGTTTAATTAGTACTTTTATATATATATATATATATATATATATATATATATATATTATTGAGGTTGTGTCCCTAGTTGTTATTATTATTGTCATAGTTGTTGTTGCTTTGTTGGTGTTATTTTTTAGGTTAGCATATACGTATTCTGTGGTATATGCGTCCGTTAGTCGAATTTTACCTCCGCTGCTTATATATATAATTACCAATATTATTATTATTATTCTATAATTGTTAAAGAAATAAAGATTTTAGTAATGTCTCTGTTACAAGAATGGGGGCGTTACAGGCGGTTACAGAAAATGTTAAAGTTTGTATCGAGGTTTATATCTTGTACTCGTAAAAAAGATCAAATCTCAGTTAGTAGATTCACTGTGTTATCAGTCCGTGGATGTAGGAGCTGATATCTCTGAACCACGTAAAAATTAAATGTTTAGTATCGTATTTACTTTGCATGTTATTGAAATGAACATCACCAGCACATGCAACACATCACTATTATGAAACACTCTAATCAGTATCAATTGATACTGAAGAGACAAACTGAAAACTGAATAAGCAAATAGATGACTAAGTATTTTTCACCAGCTTGAGTTTTTAGTAAAAGTAAAACGTAACCACCACATTCTGCCCCTGCACCAGTTAGCAGTCCAATTGATCAGTTGTTTCAGCAGTCAATAGGTTTGCTAACTGATATCAATCTGAACAAGACTCTCATTTCTTGAACTGGTCAACAGTAATGACACTATAGTACTAAATTGACTTCAGTTAACTGATATCTACTGATAAAATGAGAAAATTAAAATAATAATTTATCTTAATTGGTGTATTCTTTCCTCCATATACCAATACGAATCTCCAAAGACCATCAAATATGTCCATAAATTACTACATATAATAATTTATCATCGAAACTCGATGGTTTGTTCGCTAATTTGTTAATATTAGACTATAAAATATATGGTTCTAGAGTGCATATGAAAATTGAAAAACAAATATGTTAATATTTAGTCAGGGGAAAAGTGAAATTGCTTGCAAAAGTTTATGATTCCTCATATCACAGCGAAACTGGCGTTGGTAATAACACAATTCGCAGACGACTCCGGAAGTCATAAATATCACGACGTTTTAAGCAATTTCAATTTAAAAAACAGTACAACATATATGCCTTTAAATTCTATTTATCTCCGTTAAATGATATCGTCATCACTCGAATTGTGGGATAAGTTGGCACTCTCATTCCCGACCTACAAAAATTGATTGTTATGTTTGGAACAAATTAAAAATTATGAAATCATCACAAAAATAAATAAAAATTGCAAAATTGACAAAATCATCAGCTCACGTTAGCTAGTAACAAGCATAGCGTCTAGTAATTTAATCAAGATTCCTTTTAGGGGAATTTAATTGTGAGTTGTTAATGTAATGATACATAAAATACCGAATGTCACAAAATTAAGCATAAAGCAATTACGGAAAATAAGAAAAACACACAAGATTGATTGCCCAGTTGGTGACTATGCATGAGCTCTGCCAAATCATAAATTTTACATTATATATTTCGAATAATTGCAGGAAATAAGGCAGCTGATCATTAAAATACTAGCAATAAAATACTTTAACTAAAAGGTGTCTATTGTAGTCAGCTAGCAATCAAAGTATCATATCCACAAAGACTAAAACCGTGAAAAAAATATTAAATAATGAACACAAATGCTTCACAAATATCCAGGCTAAACAAAAGTGTAGATATGTTTGATAAAATATGAGAAAATAAATAATAAAAGCAAAATAAAGCAGATCTAAAAAATATCAATGTAAAATACTGATCCTAAGTAATGTAATAATATAATAGAAAATCACACAATCAATCTATAACCATTTTAACCATAATTAAGTCAATTCAGGTACAGAATCACATAAATAACCTAGTTTCCTGGATCGAGCAGCCTATAATAGTATATTAATTAAGGGTGAGATTCGGTTCAGTTTCGGTTAATCGAAATCAAAATGGACAAAACATAGTTAACTGAAACCGGTAGAGATCGGTTAATCGATAACCGATTCGGTTACTCGGTTCGGTTAGCGGTTAACCGAATTTTAATATAAAAAATAAAAATACAAAAATTAATCAAAAATAACCGAGATTGTTTCAAATATTACTGAAATTATAATATTAAATTAAATCATTTCTATTTAATATATATATATATATATATATATAAATTAATTTCGGTTAATTGGTTATAGTCGATAACCGAAATTCACTTAAAGGGGATAACCGATACCTGAACCGAAATCGAAAAAGTCGGTTAACCGAAAACTGCAAGAACACATAAAAACTCTAAAAAACACATAAGATTTATTCTCCTACAATTAATACTAAAATCGTCAAGTCTTTAGATTAATCGTATTATGAATTCCTGAATTCGATCACCTAATTAAACCGCTAAGTCTTTAATCAGACAACTAGCATGCATCAATAATGGCATGTTATCTAGCATAAAAAAGCATTAGGAATCATAAATTGACAGGTAAATATGTTTCATAACTCAATTACATAAATTCCTATTACATAATACAAACCCTAGAATCAATAGAAATTTATTTACTTATAGCAAGAATTAAACAACAAGAAATAAAGAAAAACATAATTGAAATAAATAATAAAACCAATGTACTAATTCTACAATGAAGAATCTTGAAGTCTGAACGATAAAATAATAAAATCTCTACTCATTTAAGAAACTCTAAAAATAAAATCTAACTCTGAAAAATGATCCAAAAACAATGTTAAGAGGGGATATTTATATGTGGAAAGACTTCCTTGTATTTTAGTAGGAAAATAAAACCTAGATTGACTCAAAAGTACAAGGAAATAAAATAAAAATCGGAGAAAATACGTAACTCCGGATCTGGTCTGAACGAGTCATGGTCATGGCTCGTGCGCATTCTGACCGCGGTGCATGACCTGGAAGTAGCCCCTCTGATGCAACCACGGCGTTGGCCTTTTCTGCGGTCATGCACGGTAGCGGGAAACTGCCGTTTTTGCTCTCTGAGCCGCGCGTGAACGTGGTACTTCCCTTTGGCGTTTTTGTTTCGCTCGTATCTTCCCCATCCGATTTCCGAATTTCTAACGCGATGTACTTTCAAACCATCCATTTGGTACACCTTAATTCCTTCTCCATTTTTCTATGAAATGAGCACAAGAAGCCAACGAGTATCAATTTTTACAAATAATGTAAAATTAATCAAATACTCTCAGCCTGCTTCCTAGCATAGCTGGATTTTCAGTATTTTCGGAATTTATAACTCAACAACTAGAAATTGATATTCGAGTATTATTGAATAAATATAAAATTATTTATTTTATTACTAAGGAATTTTCCTATTTTGGTATAAATGGACAGTGGTCCATGCATTCTGAATGTGTGTTGAAAGTTGAATTGCCAGCTAAGTTTCAGCCCAATTCATTTTCTAAGTAATGTAGGGGGTTGCTTCACATCCCAATTTTGTGCGGGGAACATTTCAATTACATTTGCATCCAAATCTTTGACGATGTCGGAGAAAGCTAACTTTTATGTCACATTAGCACTCTTTTTAACTAATCAACTCTTGAAATTTTCTTCCCTAATAAATAAATAAAACTCTTGAAATTTTCTTTTATCATATGGTATGTTATAATTTGTTTTCCTGCTGTTGTCTGAAAGTTAAGATATGAGATATTTTTAATATATTTTCGTATTAAGTATGTTTTGTTAAAATTCTAAATACAACCGAAATACAACTACAACAAAAGCTAACCACAAAGTATCTAAGTCAACAACTAACAAAAAATATAACAGAGTAACCAACAAAATGTGGGATTCTTCATTAAAAGAAAAATTCAGAACTACGTTACTTTACTTAATGTCTTGTTCCATATTTTGTTACATGTGTATTAACCGATCTTGTGGTTGTGTATGTAGCATATGGCCGGAGATATCTTAGCAGTGAGACTTCCTCTATATAAAAAGAGGTCTAGAGTTTAATTTTCACGACCCCCTTTCCCCAAAGTAAAAAAAGTAAAAGATAAAAGAAATTAATAGCATATGAAATTTTTTAAGAAAACAAATTAAAATGGGCGTTGATATCCGGCGTAGGTTAAAGTAATTGAGAAGATAATTGTTCATTACTATGATTTACTGAAAGAAAGTTGTATTGTATGGTATCCATCATACAATTTTAATTTGACTATAATTTCTCAAAAGGATTAGTTTGAGTTTACTGGCGTATTTTTTAATTAACTTTCAGGCTTTCCGTAATTAATTATTTGTTGAAAATCGCGCATATATATATATAATATTATATATGTGGTCAAGTTTCCGAGAAGCTACTTTGACCAAGATTTTGAGTGACGTAACGTTTAATTTTGTGAAATTAAACGGCATAGGATCGATCTACGCCCGAGTAGATGATCGTGGTGTATTCACATTCTCAAACCGATTTCCGTGAGTGAAAATAATGGATCAAAGTTGGTCACTTAAACATGGAGTTATGTGATTAATGGGATAAGCATGGATTAATTAATCCTTATCCCACATTGATTAATGTACCTTCATTAATTGTCTATATAAGTGGGTCATTGAACACTTAGTATAATTATGTGCACAAGTGATGGGTCGAAAGCCCACGCCACAAGCCATGCCGCTGCCGCCGGCCCCCGCCGGTGCCGGCGCCCGGCCGCCCGGCGCCCGTCGCCCGCGCCCGTGCCCGCCCGGCCCGCCCGGCCCGGCTCCGCCTCCGGCTCCGGTTCCGTTCCGTGGTCCGTGGTCCGTGGTCCGTGGATCTTGGATCTTGGATCTTGGATCTTGGATCTTGGATCTTGCAATTGGATCTTGGATCTTGGCAATTGGTCTTTGGGTGGTCTTTGGCCGTTCTTTGGGCCTGTTCGGTGGCTTGCTTCGTGGGCCTGGTTCCGTGGCCCATTGTCTTATATTTTGGATCAACGCTTTGATCGAGCCCAAAGATGAAGTTGGTCCGGGCCCCATTCGTGTAGCCCAACCGTTGGGCTGTTTGTGCGATGGAGTTGGTCCGAGGCCCAACTCGTGTGGCCAATCCGTTGGGCTGATGCTTTCCCATGAGGGGGACGACGCCTATAAATAGGACATGTCTCCCAAAGATAAGCCATCTATCGCAAAGCATTCCAGCATACCTAGAGCACTCCCTGCATACATATTTTCGTGTCCAAGCTCTGTCCTCGCCTCCGTCCAGTTCGCCGGAGCTCGTTGGTCTGCGGTGCTGCCACCTACGAGACGCTGCCGTTTCATCTTTGGGGACGATACGCCAGAACCGAGAGCACTACCGGGGCGTATCTCGTCTTGCGGAAAGAGGCCTCCTCGACTCGGCATCTGTTTACGGTTTTTACAGTTTCGATTGTATTTACTTCTGTTTTCAAATTCATTGTTAGTTTTGATCTCCTACCTTTCTGTTTCACGTTGTAATACGCCCGGCAAGTACTGTACTGTTCTGTACACCTTTTCCAACAATCGCAAGACGAGATATTACTTGCCACGAAGGAGTCAGACTTAAAATTGACTTAAAACTTTCGAAACCTAAACCTTTGCTTGGAGATGTCGACTGCCTCGCCACCGACTACGCCTCCCGCCGCTTCTGCTTTGCCCGCGCCGCTTGCCTGCCTTACGCCGCCAATTACGCACAATGGCTTCGGTCATGTTTGGTTCGATGCCTTCGGGGTCAACCATGGGACCCTTTGGGTCGACTGTTGGTTCCACTTTTAGTGGTTCAACAATTGGTTCCACTTTTAGTGGTTCCTTTGGTTCGACGACTGCACTTTTCGATTGGGTCGACCGCCGATCCATAGGATCTAACACCGGTGGTTCTCATTCGAGTTCCATGTTTCAGCACACTTCAAGTGGTGCTGGTGGATCCGGTCATGGATCGATCTCGGCGCCTGTTCATACCGCAAGGATGATGCCGCCCGCCGAGAAGCCGCCGAAGTTTGGAGGATCCGACTTCAAGAGATGGCAGCAAAAGATGTTGTTCTACCTCACGACGTTGGGCTTCGCCAACTTCTTGGTGGAAGATGAGCCCGCCGTTCCGGGGGCTGAAGTGACGGACTTTCACGTCCGAGCAGCATATGACAACTGGCGCACTGGCGACTACCTTTGTAAAAATTTTATACTTGGTAGTTTAGAAGATAGCTTGTATAGTGTTTATGCTGTTGTAACGACATCCAAAAGTATGTGGGATGCGTTAGAAAAGAAGTACCGTAGTGATGATGCAGTACTAAAAGTTTATTGTAGCCAATATTTGGACTACAAGATGGTCGATTCCCGACCGATCATGGACCAAGTGCAAGAGTTTCAACTCATTGTGCACGAGGTTCAAGTTAAGAAGCACACCTTGTTTCGGACGGCTTTGTCGTCGCTATGTTGATTGAGAAGCTACCCCGGGTGGAGAGACTTCAAGGTCTACCTTAAGCCAAGCGAAAGGATATGACACTTGAAGACTTGATCGCCGATCTAGCGATCGAGTCCGACGTGAAGAAGCTAGAACTAAAGGGAAAGGCTTGATCGATGCTAGAGCCAACTGTTGGAGAGGCGGTCCCTCCAACAAACGTGTTCGTCCCAATGTCAAAGATAAAGGCAAAGGAAGGTGGTTTCCGTAAGTTTGACGGGATCGTTACAATTGTGGCAAGCATGGCCACACGAGAGGCTCGCCGTCGACTAAGAAGAAGAAGGCTAAGCAAGTTACCAACGTTGTCGAGAAGGACTTGACAAATGGGACAAGGATGACTTGGCTGCTGTGGTGACCGAAGAAGTCAATCACGCCGAGAATCAAGGTGGATGGTTCATCGACATCGGGCGCAATCGCGCACGTATGCGCCGAAAAGATGCGTTTCTCCACCTACAAGCTGTTGAGGGAGGAAGCTCAACATGGGAACCAAGCTTCGTCCGAGGTTGCGGAGTTGGTGATGTGGTGCTCAAGATGACGTCCGGCATTGAGATCACATTGAAGGATGTGCTTGCATGTCCCGACATTCGCAAGAACTTAGTGTCGGGCTCTATTCTAGTTAATAAAGGTTTTAGACTAGTTTTGAGTCGGACAAGTTTGTCTGACTAAGTTTGGAAAGTTTCTTGGTAGAGGTTATCTCACCGGGGTCTTTTCAAACTAAATGTAATAATTTGTCGCACTGTACCCAAAATTATGATGAATGAAAAGCATCTACTTCTCTTACTTGATTGAGTGCTCTGATTTATGGCATTGTAGATTAGGACATGTTAATCTAAATGCAATAAAAAGATTAGTAAATTTAGATTTACTAAAGTTAAATGAAGTTAATACACAAACGAAATGTGAGGTTTGTGTGGAAGCTAAAATGGCTAAGTTACCGTTTCATTCGGTAGAACGGAGCACTAAGCCTCTAGAACTTATTCACACTGATGTGTGTGATTTAAAGTTTGTACAAACTAGAGGTGGTAAAAAGTACTTCATCACGTTTATTGATGACTGTACAAGATATTGTTATCTTTACCTTCTAAGAAGTAAAGACGAGGCTATTGAAGCTTTTAAAAACTTCAAGAACGGCCGAGAATCAATTGTCGTCGAATTAAGACTGTTCAGTGATGAGGGAGAATATGTAGCTCCGTTTGAGGCATTATGCAACGAAAGTGGTATAATACACCAAACGACGACTCCTTATTCACCTCGGTCTAATAAGCGTTCTTTGAACGTAAAAATCGAACACTTAAGGAGATGATGAATGCTTTGTTGATTAGTTCGAGGTTGCCCGAACTTGTGGGGAAGCTGTTTTGACGACCAACTACATCTTGAACAAGATTCCACTCAAAGGTAAGGATGTCACTCCTTACGAGTTGTGGAAAGGAAGAAAGCCATCGTATAAATATCTCAAAGTGTGGGGTGTTTGGCGAAGGTTGAGGTGCTCTTCCAAAACAAGTTACAATTGGACCTAAAACAATCGATTGTATCTTTATTGGGTATGCATCAACAGCGCCTATCGTTTCGATCCACAGTCGAGGTACGGATATGACCGTGGGGACGACGATTGAGTCAAGGAATGCTATATTCTTTGAAAGTGTTTATCCTCAGAAGATAAGGATAAAAGTGAAGCCATTCTAGCAATAGAACTGATGGTGAAGCTTGAGTTCTAAACCTTTGGAGGAAGAACCGATATCGCATAGCGATCGAGGTCCGATCCAGAGGTCGGAACCGAGACGTGGCAATAGAGTCGAACGCCAAAGGACTTTGGTCCCGACTATATTGCGTTCATGTTGGACGAAGAACCAACTTCAATCAAAGTAGCCTATGCTCGGCGGACGGGATGCTCGCAAGAGGTCGCTCAGTGAGATTGATTCCATTTGCAAAACCACACTTGGGTCTTTGGTTGATTTGCCGAAGGTTGTAAGCCCTTAGGATGCAAGTGGATCCTTAAAAGGAAGTACAAGGCGATGGATCAATTGAAAAGTATAAAGCCCGTTTGGTTGTCAAAGGGTTTAAACAAAGAGAGGGTACGATTTCTTGATACCTATTCACCGTGACGAGGATTACGTCTATTAGGGTGCTTCTCGCAATTCTTTGCTTTGCACAATCTTGAGATTCATCAAATGGACGTTAAGATCGCATTTTGAATGGTGACCTCGAGGATGAGGTATATATAGAGCAACCCGAAGGGTTTGTAGTACCGTCGAAGAGGCGGGTATGCAAACTCGTGAAGTCTCTATATGGTTTGAAACAAGCGCCAGAATGGCACTTGAAATTTGACAATGTAATGTTGGCAAATGGTTTCAAAATCAACGAGTGTGACAAATGTGTCTACGTTAAGAACACTGATAATGGTTATGTTATAGTGTGTCTGTATGTAGATGACATGTTGATCATGGGTAGCAATACTCAAGTCATTAATGACACAAAGCGCATGTTAAATAGAAATTTTGACATGAAGGACATGGGTTTAGCTGATGTGATTCTTGGAATCAAGATTCTAAGAAGATCAGACGGAATTGTCTTGACACAATCTCACTACGTTGAGAAAGTGCTTAAGAAATTCAACGCGTTTGATAGTTTGCCTGCTAAGACCCCATTAGAGCTCAATGTTCACTTGAGTAAGAACAGGGGTGAACCTGTTGGGCAAGAAGACTATGCTAAGGTCATCGGGTGTTTGATGTATCTTACAAATTGCACCCGACCCGACATAGCTTGCGCCGTGAACAAATTGAGTCGTTACACGAGCAATCCAAGCAAGGAGCATTGGAAGGCTTTAGTGAGAGTTTTGAGGTACTTGAAGTATACTCAAAATCATGGGCTGCATTTCACGAGATATCCCCCGGTACTTGAAGGGTACTGTGATGCCAATTGGATATCTGACACGAAAGATTCACTTTCTACAAGTGGGTACGTGTTCACGATTGGGGGAGGTGTTGTTTCTTGGAGATCCACGAAACAGACGTGTATAGCCCGATCCACCATGGAATCAGAATTCATAGCTTTGGATAAAGCTGGTGAGGAAGCCGAGTGGCTCCGTAATTTTTTGGAAGATATTCCATGTTGGTCTAAACCCGTGCCACCAGTGATGATTCACTGTGATAGCCAAGCAGCTATTGGAAGGCGAAAAGTGGTTTGTATAATGGTAAGTCTCGACATATCGTCGGCGACATAATACCGTGAGGCATTTGATCTCAGTGGGGTTATATCAATTGACTATGTCAAGTCAATAGATAATCTGGCGCGATCCGCTAACCAAAGGGTGAACCGGGATCAAATGATCAAGTTGCTAGAGGAATGGGACTAAAATCCACATCTTAAGAACAATCATAGTGGTAACCCAACCATGATGACCTGGAGATCCCAAGAACTTGGTTCAATGGGAGAACTAAGCTATATGAGTTCGTGTATAAACACTCGAGTTAGTCATTCCCTAGAAAGCAAACGAGTGTTGAAAAACTTGCCTAGTGGTGAGGTTGAGTCGTTGACTCTCAATGATTCCTAAGATACCTCGGCGAGGTTGAGTATGGCAAGATACTCGGTAAAGAATCACCTATGTAAGTGCGAAGTGGGGCCGCTTCAAACAAAACACTTATGAATCCAAAGTGGATGTCCATGGCCAAAATGGAATCAAACGTGAGAACGGATGAGGTTGAGGTGTTAAAGTGTTAATACCATTGTTTCAGTGCACGCTGTGGGGGAATAGTTCGAGCATCGTGTCCACTAATCCGTCAGTACTCGATGGTACTAACTATGGAAGGTTCAAGGCCATAAACCACTGTCCAAATATTTTAACATCTCTTGAGGACTGAGCTGTGTCTGCATCATGCATATGGCTATTTCCACTCATGTGGGGGATTGTTGAAAATCGCGTGCATATATATATAATATTATATATGTGGTCAAGTTTCCAGGAAGCTACTTTGACCAAGATTTTGAGTGACGTAACGTTTAATTTTGTGAAATTAAACGGCATAGGATCGATCTACGTTCCGAGTAGATGATCGTGGTGTATTCACATTCTCAAATCCGATTTCCGGTGAGTGAGAAATAATGGATCAAAGTTGGTCACTTAAACATGGAGTTATGTGATTAATGGGATAAGCATGGATTAATTAATCCTTATCCCACATTGATTAATGTACCTTCATTAATTGTCTATATAAGTGGGTCATTGAACACTTAGTATAATTATGTGCACAAGTGATGGGTGGAAAGCCCACGCCAAGACACGCCGCCGCCGCCGCCCGCCCGGTGCCGGTGCCCGGCCCGCCGGCCGGCGCCCGGCGCCCGTCGCCGCGCCAGCGCCTGTGCCCGGCCCGGCCCGCCCGCTCTGCTCCGGCTCCGGCTCCCGTTCCCGTTCCGTGGTCCGTGGTCCGTGGATCGTGGATCGTGGATCGTGGATCTTGGATCTTGGATCTTGGATCTTGCATTGGTCTTTGGGTGGTCTTTGGGCCGTTCTTTGGGCCTGCTCGGTGGGCTTGCTTCGTGGGCCGGTTCCGTGGCCCATTGTCCTTATATTTTGGATCAACGTTTGATCGAGCCCAAAGATGAAGTTGGTCCGGTGCCCACCCGTGTAGCCCAATCCGTTGGGCTGGCGTGCGATGGAGTTGGTCCGGGCCCAACTCGTGTGGCCCAATCCGTTGGGCTCGCTGCACTTGAAGAGACGTCCGGATCGTCCACGAACACGACGCACGCGTTGTCCGATTCGTCGTAACCGTCTTAACGCCCGACATGATGGCTCTGCGGAAGCGTGCCCACGTTGTCTCCGAAACCGCCCAGACTCAATAGGGGACATAACTCCGTAACACCCGACATCAATGCGGTGTTGACTCAAAGATGCTCCCATGAGGGGCGACGCCTATAAATAGGACATGTCTCCCGGCAGATAAGCCATCTATCGCAAAAGCATTCCAAAGATACCTAGAGCACTCCCTGCATACATATTTTCGTGTCCAAGCTCTGTCCTCGCCTCCGTCCAGTTCGCCGGAGCTCGTTGGTCTGCGGTGCTGCCACCTACGAGACGCTGCCGTTTCATCTTTGGGGACGATACGCCAGAACCGAGAGCACTACCGGGGCGTATCTCGTCTTGCGGAAAGAGGCCTCCTCGACTCGGCATCTGTTTACGGTTTTTACAGTTTCGATTGTATTTACTTCTGTTTTCAAATTCATTGTTAGTTTTGATCTCCTACCTTTCTGTTTCACGTTGTAATACGCCCGCAAATCTTGTCTTGTTACGTACACCTTTTCCAACATTATTTATATAACAATCATTATCTCTAACATTTCTTTCATATATGTCCAATCCGACATGGGCTCTACTACTACTGAAGAGTCCACTGCATTGGATTCGGATGGCAATTCATTAAGGAAAAATTTTATTTATTTTTATACTTCTATGGTCCTTTTCCATTTAACAACATTACATATATTTACGACTACATCAATGAACGCCCATTTTAACATTTTTCCATGTTATCCATATAAACATATAGTAAGATAAACAGGTAAAGATATAGAGATATAGTAAGATAAACAGGTAATCTCGTCACAGAAAAAAAAAAAAAAGGTAAAGTTAAAAGGTCTCATAGTATTATGTGCAAAATTGTATATATCCGGCTAGTCTTCATGATGTTACACAAAATTATATTCTATTAAAAATTTCCTTATGGCTTTATTCCCTTTTCTATGTGCAACTAATGTGCGATATGTGTGATGGGTGTGAATATTAATAATCGGGGATAAGATTCAGTGTTCCACAATTTTATGTGTGCTATCATGATCCACTATTATATTTAACTTTTATTTTAAAAAACTAAAATTATAAAAAATTATATACCCTCATTCTAATTTTGGTCACTATCATTTAACTATTCAACTATTGTACATTAAAAGTTAATCGTTCATTCCTGTGATTTTATTTGCAATATTACCATAACTTGATGCATCCAAAATTAGAATTTCCTGAACCCTAATACCCATTTAGGATGTTGCCGCTGACGTGGTTGTTTTTTAGCCCACCACATGCATGGACAAGCGGTAAATATAGGACCAATCCCACGAGGAGTTGGAGTAATTCTCTCGTGGTCACAGTGTCACAGGAAAAATGGGTCAACATGGAATTTATCTTGATCAACACAGAACTAAAAACACTAAAGCAAAAAGATCAAAGTAAAAGCCATTTGGATCAAGCATCGAATCAATTAACACAAACCTGACTCGATCATCGACGTAAGATTTTTCACTACATATCATGTATCAACCAGTTAGAAGCCCAACATGGTCATGCCCCAACTGTCATGCATCACGCATACAACCATATTGGCTCAATTTGTCCTTACAGTTTATTAGCAAGTAAGGGAACACCTCTATGCAAGCTAACTTGCTTGATCTAACCACACATGAGAAACACCATCAATGAGTGTATTATCCTAGCAACATTATGCGCAAGAAGACCCGGTATTGACACTCGACAATACTTAGACTACATCAATTCGTTCATGTTAGTTATACTCTCAAGACGCAAACAGATCATACACCGCATTTTAACCTTGATTTATTAGTGATCTAGTCCAACATAATTAATTATTGGACTGCTAACTAATCAAGTCAAATTAAACCTTTTTGGAATCAAACCTAACTCTTCGAGAGCACACGGTTTATGTATTGTCCAACTAAACCTCACGAAATTTTTTTTTATGTTCACGTCATCTTGCTCAATCCAGAACTGTAAATTTACCTAAACATAAAATAAAGAAAAAAAACGAAAACAAAAATAAAAGAGAATATAGAAGATAAACTTACAATTAACTTCTAGAAAAGTAACGGTTGACTCCAACTTCGTTGAAAAATTACAATGGAAAAGTAAAGATAAGAAAAGTAAATAGTTCTAAGGTTGGGATCTAAATATGAAAGAAACTATAACTAACTGAACAATATTTTTTTATCTAGGGCATGCAGTATATATAGGGAACATAAGTAATGGGTCAGGCTTCCACCCCACTGTGGCTAGTGTTAACAACTTCATGTTATCTCTTTCAACTTCAGTGTTGTATCCGAGATCCATCCTAATATGAAGTATATTTGATCTTCTCATATCTTTTAGATTAGCCAAATATATATTTGTCTTATCTTCTCTTGAATAAGGTTGATTCGTTCCTCGATATCTTACCTTCCGAAAGCCTCACGATGCCCTCGACAGTCTCATCTTGCCACCAATAGATCTTTATGAGATAAACTTAACTATTTCCATATCAATTTCTTAAGCTCCAGCAGCGTGCCCTCGATTAATGCTTATCCGAAGTTGATTTGAGCTTGTCTCTTTCGAGTCCTTCGCAAGTGAAATACTTGTGATATCTAATTGGATAAGGTTGATCTCCAAATGTGTGTCTTCTTACCCATGACTCTCATTACTCTTCTTCTTCTTCTTCTTCTTCTTCTTCTTCTTCTTCTTCTTCTTCTTCTTCTTCTTCTTCTTCTTCTTCTTCTTCTTCTTGTGCATCATCCTGGTCATCTCGTTCTTCTCTTACCCTTGGCCAATGGTAAGGAGTTTGAATATGCACGGCACTTGGATAGGTAACGTCGTGTGAAGAGAGAATCTTAAGTATTCCTTACTATGTCTTTATCTTGCCCCAGCTTCGAGCATAAGCTCCTTGGTGACGTTGGATGCTATCGTATCTCAACTTGTCATCTTTTTCAGATCTTAGCATCCATCATGTCCATTTCCTGTGCTTCATGCACATTTCCTACACCTCGTGCCCTGCCTCAACAGTGTGTTCTCCCAGACACAAAATGTCACAGCCCGATTCCGCTAATCCCGAAGGACTGCCGTGTCGGACCGTGACTTGGGGTTGTACTAAAGACACGGGAAATAAATGGGAATTTAGTATTTAGTTTCTAACCATATCATTGATACGAGAACATGAATAATTGCGGAATCATAAGTGATACGAAGGTCAATTCAGAAAGTCTGACCATACAGTAGTTGATTTTGGAATCACTACTAGAATATTCAAGAGATCAACATTTCTAGAATTTAAAAGAGGTTGCAGCGGAATAAACGTGTGAGATATGCATATGAAGATGCATTCTCAAGGTGAACCAAAAATGTTCCATTTTCATTGACAACATTCCTATTGCTCAACACTGCTCCATCGCATCACCAGCTCAATCTGCATTTAAAAACAAATATGCAGGGCTGAGTACAAAAATGCACTCAGTGGACTCATGCCAAAAGCATTTCATCATCATTTAATTACACTGCCCCTTCATGATAAGACACAAGGGTTTACTTGAAAAGGGCCTTGTGCTTATTAAACATTTTCATCATTTTCATAAATCGTCGCTTGGCCAAGCATTTTCTTTGTATGTGTAGGGAAAACATATGTTAACCCTCGCCCCGAGGATCTATCTAGGATATTTAATTCACCATACATTGATTATATTCCTAGCATGCGTCTATATAATTAATTGCAACACGTAGGGGTTTTCGTGTTTACCTTTGGATCCGAAGAGGTCGATGGAGCGAGATGAATGGATCGAGCGGATCGGACTCGTGCTTTGACCTTCCTGATCGTATCCCGGTTGCCCAATCTCCAGCGTCGAGTGAGGACGATCTACGGAGAATGCTTCGGAAAATCACCCTTCGCTCTCTTTGCACAATTTTCGAAACTCTCTTGCACTAGAGGGGACGAAAATTTCTTGGTTTAATTATGTGAGCATTAACCTAAACTTTATCTCATACCTTATATTTATAATGCACTACCTTAATCCCATATGGAAATTACCATAATCCTATATGGAAATTGCCACAATCCTATATGGAAATTACCATACTCCTAGGATTATTACCATACTCTCAGGATTATTACCATAATCTTATATGGAAAGGATCTATGCATATACCATAAATATAATTATATCCTTATGGGATAAAGAGAATAAAATCTTGCTATAGAGAGCAACATGGGACCGATTTTTCTCAAGCTAAAGGGCCTGGATGGGCCAGCCCAGGGATCAAATGCAAGGAATAAAGATGGGCCTCAAAAATTAATTATCTTATGTTCACCGAACATAAATTAATTTATAAACATTCGATCATGCCACTAGAGAAAGAATCTTGACTTACCCCTTTATTACCGAAGTTGAGTCGGGCTTGCACTTAGACATTACGAATCCCCGTATTTAAGATATCGAGCGTCCATTAATCATTTATAGCAATCAGACTGCTTAAAACAATTAATAACTTCATTTCCTTAAGTAGTACCACTCAACCTTATTATTGTACTTGAGCTAACTCAACTGCGGGGTTTAGTACAATAAACCTTTTGAGCTCCTTAAGGGGCGTCATCATCCTAGCGGATACGGTGACTCGTCTGAGATAATTAGCGTGACATACAAGACCTTGCCATCACCCAAGATGCGGAGAATCTTGGGTTAGAACATATAACCCTCACCCATAACAAGTCAAAGTGATGGGCGACAACTCATACTCACCTAATACCTTATCGAGGTTTAGATCATCGTAAGTCACCGAGATCTTGGTTCTTCACGACGGTCGAGAAAGAAGAACACATCTCATTGTGATCCTTCAATACGTCGAGACGTACCAAAGATAGACAAGCAACTAAGTCAAGTCACTTCTTATCTATCTGCGCACTAAACCGACAACTCGTCCTTAAGTTGTCTCACCGTGAAAATTTTTATATCTCATTAAGCTCGACCAATCATACGGACTTACGTGATCTTCTACACATCTTGTATGATCTAACATATATGAGATAAGGGACACGATATATGCAATCAAGTATTCATTCAGATAGGAGATTGTAATAGTGGTAACGGAAACATTGTATACAAGCTCAACCAAACCGCTTTGGTATACAAATCCAACAATCTCCCACTTATACTAAAGCAAACTTTTAGTATACAATGTGTCTCTACTAGCTATTACAAACAACCATCACTTTGCTTCTCCCACTTATACAAAAGTTTCCTTTCTAAGTGGGTGCCATCAAGCGCAATCCAGTCCTCTAACGTGTCCATCGTAGACTTTTTACGGCAGACTCTTCGTGAATGGATCCGCTAGATTTTCGTCGTATCAATCTTTTCAATCAACCGTCACCTCGTCTAACGATTTCTCGTATGACATGGTACTTTCTCTCTATGTGTTTGGTCGCCTTGTGTGTCCGTGGTTCCTTCGAGTTTGCCACATGCACGAGTTATCACGATAAACTATGATACTCTTGGGCAAACCGGTACCACACCTAGATCCATGAGTAGTTCTTGAACTATCTGCCTCCTTAGAAGCCTCCGAGCGGCTACATATTCGGCTTCCATGGTGGAGTCCGCAATGCATCGCTTTGCCTCACTTGAGATACGGCTCCACCTCCCAAGGTAAACACATAGCCGAGGTTGACTTTTTCTCATCACGGTCACTAGGAAATCCGAGTCAGATAACCCAAAGGCATTAGACTATCTCGCATGGTAAACTAGCCTATAATCTCGAGTCCTTTTCGGTGCTTGAGTATATGCTTCTTGCGATCCAATGAGCTTGTCCGAGGTTAGGCGATATCTAGCTACTATGCCTACCGCATAGCGAGATATCGGCCTCGTGCATAGCATTACGTACATGAGACTTCCTACGGCGGAAGCGTAAGGAACTTGTCTCATTTCCTCTATCTCCTTTGCGTCATAGGTATTGCGTCTTGATAAAGGAACGCCATGTCGAAAGGTAGCAATCCTTTCTTGGCGGTCTGCATACTAAAACGAGTAATCACAGTATCAATGTAAGACGCCTGAGATAAGCTCAACATTTTCTTCTTGCGATCTCGGTAAACCTTGATCCCAAGAATGTACGCTGCATCTCCTAAGTCTTTCATTTGAAACTGATCGGATAGCCAACTCTTTACGCCCGATACGACTTCACGTTGTTGCCAACTAGAAGGATGTCATCTACGTAAAGTGCAAGAAATACCACATCACCGTTGACATCTAACCGATACACACAACTCTCGCTAGGCAACTGGGTAAATCCATAGGACTTTACTACCTCATCAAAGCGTAAGTTCCATGATCGGGAGGCCTGCTTAAGTCCATAAATGGACTTCTTAAGCTTCCATACTAGATGCTCTTCACCCTTTACCACATAACCTTCGGTTCTTTGCATATAGATGTCTCTACCTTCCTCAAGGTAACCGTTTAGAAAAGCGGTTTTAACATCCATTTGCCAAACCTCTAGGTTCAAGTGGGCTGCTATGGCAAGAAGAATTACGATGGACTTGAGCATTGCTACGGTGAAAGGTCTCATCGAAATCGATGCCCTCAATCTGAGTGTACCCTTTCGCCACAAGCACGGCTTTAAAAGCGAAACCTCTCCATCGAATCTCTTCCTCTTGTATATCCACTTACTACCTATGGCTTCCTTGCCATCCGGTAGAGTGTCTTTCATATACATCCATAGCCGTTATGGACTCCATTTCCAAGTCCATAGCGGTGTGCCATGATCTTGCATCAATATCTTGTATCGCCTCCTTGTATGTCCATGGGTCGATTATTGCTGTTCGTTTCACGGGACTAAATCGAAGATTCACCCACGAACATAAATCGCTCGGGTTGACGAACAACCTCCCACTACGACGAGGTTCTCACTGCACAATGGCAACGGTGGGTGCGAGATACTTGTGGTTCTCTAACTTGCACAACTTGCGTGTAGGTACCACTCATGCGGTCGGTATCTCGGTGGAACTCGACCCACTTCAATTTCTTGAAGTATCTGGTGTCGATCCCTCCCACTAGACTCGACATCTCGTACCTTTGGCCTAATCGGTGGTGGAATACGATCATCTTCTAATTCTTGAAGAATGATTTCAACTTTAGACTTATGATTTTTCATATAATCCTCTTCTAAGAATCGGGCATTAGTGCTAATAATGACCTTCTGATCCTTAGGACTATAGAATAAACCACCTTTCGTTCCTCTAGGATAGCCAATAAACGACCTTGCGTCGATCTAGCCTCCAACTTGTCGCCCTTCTTGTTGACACATGTGTTGGGCCCATATCCTTATGTGGCTTAAACCAGCTTGCGCCCAAACCACAACTCGAAGGGTCTTTTCGACCGACTTGGGCGGTACTAGATTTAGCAAGTATGCCGTCGTCTCTAAGGCATACCCCGAGCGAAATAAGCGATGTTGCATAGCTCATCATTGATCTAACCATTTCTAAAAGAGTCCTATTTCTTCGCTCGACACACCATTTCTTTGTGGTGTGCCGGGTGAAATCTTGTTGGGAGGTAATCCCACACTTCACTAGATAGTCCATAAACTCGTTCTTGAGGTATTCGCCACCGCGATCGAACGCAAATGACTTGATACTTTACCTAACTTCGTCTCCACTTCCGCCTTAAACTCTTTGAATTTCTTAAAGCATTCGGACTTGCGGTGAAGCGGTATACGTATCCGCACCTTAGTGTCGTCAATGAAAGTGACAAAATACTTGTACCCTCCACGAGCTTGTGTGGACATCGGTCCACACAGTCGAAATGGACTAACTCCAACATTTCTTTGGCTCTATAACCCTTCGCTTTGAAGGGTGCAGTCGACATCTTACCTTCTATACAGATTCGCGACCGGGAGCGGAGTAACCGTGAGATTACCAACGCCCATTCTTAGCCGGTCTTTGGATCCTATTTAGATTGATGTGACCTAATCTAATATGCCGAGAAAAGTAGTGTCATCTTCTTGAAGAAAACTTTCTCTTTTTAGGGTTTGATGAAGATGCAACATAGTTATAGGTATTATGTTTTGCAGAAATAGTATAAAGCGAATTATATAACGTGCCAACACAGATAACTTCGTCATTTCTTATGATAGAAACACCACTATCAAAAATAACAGAATATCCATGAGTAAATAATTTCGAAACAGAAACAAGGTTCCGTCGAAAATCCGGCACATATAAAACGTCTTTCAAAACTAAAACTGTTTTCTCAAAACATAAGGTAACATCTCCAACTGCAACGGCCTCGACTTTCGCCGCGTTGCCCATGGAGATCGTTATCTCGCCATCAAACAGCTCCCTTGTCCGCAGGAACCCCGCAGGTGTAACAAACATGATCGATTCGCGTATCTACTACCCAAGAATGGGTAGAACAAGTCGCTAAACATGTTTCGTTACTAAAGCAAACAATACCTTGAGCCTTGAGCATAGGGCACTTAGCCTTCCAACGCCCGGGCTTACCGCACTTGAAGCACTTGCCCTTCTCCTTTGGCTTCTTCAAGCCTCCGGTGGCGCCCATGTTCTTGCTCCCATTACTCCCACTATTTCCTCGCCTCTACCACCTTTGGTGCCCTTTTCTTTTCCCGTTTTGCAACGGAAAATTTGGGCCTTAGATCGCTAGCAAGAGCATGTGCTCCTTTTCCCATAACTCCTTCCGACAGAACGAGATCATTAAGCAACGACTAAGTGTAAACTCGGTCTTGCTCATGATCGCATTCACGCAGTTCTCAAAAGACTTGGGCGTGTATTGAGGATGATATCGACCTTGGCCGCCGTCAATACCTCCTCCCAACCGATCAAGATTTTCCATGAGATGAGTCATGTGGGAGACATGTTCATGGACGAACTTCCTTCTTCCATCTTACACGCCAAGATTTCTCTCATTGTGTGGAAGCGGATGTCGATCCGATTGCCCAAACTTACTCTCGAGACTTGACCAAATATCGATCGCGTCTACCATCGATCTTTGCAGTTGCAAGCCTTTGGACATAGTAGTCATCATATAGCATTTAGCCATATTGTTTGACTTATTCCAAAGTCCGCCGACTCTCATTGCTCATTAGTCGATCGTCGATGGGCATCGGGTTTAGGAGTAGTGAGAACAAACATGTGTTCTTCAAATGATAAGAACATATTCCATGTTTCGTTTCCACTCGATAAAATTTGGACGGATAACGGTTTTGTGCGAGCATATTGATTATCGGCGTAAGAGACATATCCGAAGCGATAATGTAAACACATATGCATACGATCGCATATAATTCGTAACAATAATATTGTAACCTTTTGATAAAACAATATTAATTGAAACCTCCAATCGCCCAGGAATCCCACATGCAAGCCACGCGAGTGGGCGTTTACATGAACCCTCGACCGGACTAAAATATACCTTTTAGTCGTTTAATTTCAATCCATGTCAACATATCCTTATGACAAATGACATTAACGATTGGACCTTACTGAACCACGTCACTATCGCGAAGGGACTTGGCGGGAAGTTGTACTTTAGGTGATGTCTAAGCATTGACCACAATTTTAACAAGAAAATGAATTCTTAAATTGGCATACTCACTCGGACCATACCGCTTCCAATTCAAATTCTTTTGTTATCTCTTTTATATCTATCTTTAGAGAACTTATGAAAATCGCACATGTGAAGCCAGCGTGTGGGCGTTTACACATGAAACTCCCACTTCTCAATAGATTTAAAAGTTTTATTTAGAAATCTCATCTAACAAACTTATGATAAGCAAGTGCAAGCAAGCCCGCGGGTGGGCGTTTACTCACGATCGTCTCACTTTGTTTAGAGATCAAAAGGTGGAGGTCTTGACATTTTAATTTGAAAAATTAATTTGTCGGGTTGCTTGCTTAGTCTTTTTATTCAAAAGGTTTGTCCATGCGGATCACGTAATCCTAGCATGCTTTTCTATAGAACTCAACATGTAAAACATGCTCGAGAATTCTAAAATATGCTTGATAAACGCGATAAACCTAGCATGCTTACTATGCGCGTCCAATTCGTAAAACACTTAAAGGTTTGTCAACGTAATATAAACATACATAACATGCTCTTGCATAATTTAAACATCCACGACATGCATATGAACGATAAAAATAAAATAAAGCGTTCATCGCGGCCCAATCGTGAAACACACTTTCTAGCCTAATCTATTACATAGATTTGCAAAGTGCAATTAAACTTGACAGGCCTCGCGTGCGCGGCGCGGACGGATTCAACAACGGGCCTCGCGTGCATGGGCGCGGACCGGAAAATACGGGTTGGGCTGGAAAACGGTGCAGGTCGGGTCGGCCCATTGTCTGTCTTTGGGCAGCTGGCAAAGCCCGGTAGCGTGCCTAAGCCTTCAGCGCGCTTTGCCGTGTGTCCTCGCGGCCTACCTCGCGGTCGCTAATGCGACCGCGACCCGTCGGCTGCGCGTCTTGCGCCACGCCCGGCGCCGAACATCTGTCGAGAGATGTCGTCGCCCGGTGACGAAACTTCGCGACCACGAGTCCGCTTCATGCGCCGGGTTTCGCCGCGACGCGCGCCATCGCCCGCTAGCTCGCGACGGCCGCATTGCCTCGCGGGTCGTCCTCACGACCGAGCTCGCTCGCTAGGCTCAGGATTTCGTGCGAGAACGCGCACCCCGTCGCCCGCGGCCCTCACGATCGCCCTCGCGACCGCGAGGCTCGCTTCATGACGAAACCGCCCGCAGGACCGCCGAGACCTATTTTTCCGTCGTTTCGTTCTTCGTTCTTTCGTCTTCGTTCTTCTTTTACGGATAAGATTTACATAATAAAATCTAATCTAACCACGGATTTTCTCGTGGTGTAAAACAAAATCCGACAAAATAATAAGCGAGCCACGATGAGCAGCGGATCCACAATTAATAAAGCGCACGTAATAATCAAACGTGAATTAATCCAGCAGAGCCAAGATTCGATCCCGGCTCGATACCAGTGTAGGAAAACATATGTTAACCTCGCCCGAGGATCTATCTTGGATATTTAATTCACCATACATTGATTATATTCCTAGCATGCGTCTATATAATTAATTGCAACACGTAGAGGTTTTCTCGTGTTTACCTTTGGATCGAAGAGATCGATGGAGCGAGATGAATGGATCGAGCGGATCGGACTCGTGCTTTGACCTTACGGATCATGTATCCCGTTGCCCAATCTCCAACGCGTCGGTGAGGACGATCTATGGAGAATGCTTGAAAAATCACCTTTGCTCTCTTTGCACAATTTTGAAACTCTCTTGCACTAGAGGGCGAAAATTTCTTGGTTTAATTATGTGAGCATTAACCTAGACTTTATCTCATACCTTATATTTATAATGCACTACCTTAATCCCATATGGAAATTACCATAATCCTATATGGAAATTACCATAATCTGGGATTATTACCATACTCTCGGGATTATTACCATAATCTTATATGGAAAGGATCTATGCATATACCATAAATATAATTATATCCTTATGGGATAAAGAGAATAAAATCTTGCTATAGAGAGCAACATGGGACCGATTTTCTCAAGCTAAAGGGCACGGATGGGCCGACCAGGATCAAATGCAAGGAATAAAGATGGGCCTCAAAAATTAATTATCTTATGTTCACCCGAACATAAATTAATTTATAAACATTCGATCATGCCACTAGAGAAAGAATCTCGACTTACCCCTTTATTACCGAAGTTGAGTCGGGCTTGCACTTAGACATTACGAATCCCGTATTTAAGATATCGAACGTCCATTAATCATTTATAGCAATCATTGCTTAAAACAATTAATAACTTCATTTCCTTAAGTAGTACCACTCAACCTTATTATTGTACTTGAGCTAACTCAACTGCGGGGTTTAGTACAATAAACCTTTGAGCTCCTTAAGGGCGTCATCATCCTAGCGGATACGGTGACTCGTCTGAGATAATTAGCGTGACATACAAGATCGCCATCACCCAAGATGCGGAGAATCTTGGGTTAGAACATATAACCTCACCCATAACAAGTCAAAGTGATGGACGACAGAACTCATACTCACCTAATACCTTATCGAGGTTTAGATCATCGTAAGTCACCGAGATCTTGGTTCTTCACGAAGGTCGAAAGAAGAACACATCTCACTTGTGATCCTTCAATACGTCGAGGCGTACCGGCATATGACAAGCAACTAAGTCAAGTCACTTCTTATCTATCTGCGACTAAACCGACAACTTGTCCTTAAGTTGTCTCGGTGTGAAACTTTTATATCTCATTAAGCTTGACCAATCATACGGACTTATGTGATCTTCTACACCTTGTATGATCTAACTTATATACGAGATAAGGGACACGGATATATGCAATCAAGTATTCATTCGGATAGGAGATTGTAATAGTGGTAACAGAAAACATTGTATACAAGCTCAACCAAACTGCTTTGATATACAAATCCAACAAGATGTATGATCCATATCCTTTCATTCCTCACATAACATCATCACGAGCCGTAGAAGGAGGCCTCCCTCTACGTCGCGTGACCGTCCGTGGTTGTACTTACAAAGACACAACACCCTCATGTGTACACGTTAATCCGGGCTATAAAGCACGGGATCCGAATCGATTTTATCATGAATTGGGAGCGACCCAACAACCTCATTATCATTCATTGTCGTGAACCAACACATTCATAGGATACATACATAAAACATAAATATTTTGGGCGGTTATTTCATAACATCATTTCATCATCATTTCTCAAAGAGAAAGTCATAAATAAATATTTTCATTTTGAAGAAAGCATCATAAATAAAGCATTTTATCCTGAGGATAAAAAAGAAAAGTCCACCTTAAGAATTGACCTTCTTGACATACATGATAGAGATCCTTTGTCGTTTTCATTTACGTCCTGTTGGACCTTGTCAGCGTAAAAATATAATTTAATCGTCATTCATTTCTTTCGAGAAACATTGTTAAGATTTAACGAATTTAATATCTTTTAAATCTTAGAGTATCCGAGTTTCATGATTTTCATTATTGATACGACTTAGTTAACAATCTATACTTAGTCTATTAGGTTCATCTCGTAATGACGATAGGCGACACTTCGTCGTTGCATTCTTTCCTTCCATCAATGTTTCTCCACGTCGTTTCGTATAATTTATGAATCCTAAGTTCATAACTAATCTTAAATGGTTTGTTAGCAGCGTATCGACAAATTCGAGTTTCAATAACTCATCCATAACCAATATTTCTTCGCGCGTTTCTCACCTCACACGTCCCATATTTTCTATTAAAGAAAACCAATATCGATACTAAACGATTAATAACAATTTCTCTTACTTCAATCATCTTCTAATAATCATTCTATCAATTTAAGTTACTTAGAAATAATATTTCTTAAGTATCCACTTGACATAATCAACTAATAATTAATTAAATCTATGATTTAAGTAAGTAAATCCATAATTAAAACTTAATTAAATGGATTAAATAAAAAGTCCAACAATATTTGATTAATCAATCAGATTAATTTAATTCATCTTAAATATCCACTAATTAGGATTTTATTCCAATCACTCCTTACATAAAGTCCATCTCATTACATACATAAATCACTTAAAAGAATAATTCTCAAATTATCCCTTAACATAATTAATTAATTATGCTATATAAAAATAGACTTTATCCCATCTCATGAATTTAATTAACTCACTATAATTAATTGGTCTTTAGATTATTATTTAATTCAAGAGTCCATCTTTCATTAAATCCAAAGCCCAACATTTAAATAAATCTAAGCTCACCTCAAAATTTAAATAAAGCCCATGTCAATTTAATTCAAGAAGCCCATGACCCATTATATTACTTATTTTCCAAGGTCCATATTTTATTTTTCGGCCCATCTCTCCAGGATTATTCTCGACCCAAGATAGTAAGCCCAAATTTCGGTCCACAACAAAATAGAATAAAAACCCATGAATTAAACTTAAACTACGGCCCAAGAAAATAATTAAGGTCCAACACCTATTAAATTTTCGGCCCATATCAAATTAATTCAGAGGCCCACCCATATAATTTGGCCCATTTAAACAAAACCCAACAAACCTAAACTCTAACCTACCCTAGCCACCCCCCCATCTCTCATCTCTCTCTCTCTCTCTCTTCCTCTCGGATCACACACACACACACACACGCAATGGCGCCGCCCATGGCCGGCCGACCACGCTGCGGTTGACGGCGTGCTTGCCGCCGTCGCGACTTCGACCTCGACCTCCTCTCTCTCTTCTCTCGTGGGCCTTGCACTCACTGCGCTTGCCTCCTCTTTCCTTCTCGGCAAGATCGCCGCCGCCGTCGCCGCCGCCATCATCTCCGGCTGGGCGTGCCGACGCTGTGCCGCCACCGTTCTCCACGGCTTTCCTCCTTCTCTCTTTTCTCTCGAACACATACACGCACAGACACTCTTCTCTCTCTCTCTCTCTCGTGTTTCAATCACACACATCGCATCCTCTCTCCCACTCCGGTCTACCCAACATCGCGATCGGCGAGCACCACTGCTCTTGCTTCAGCCGTCGCCCGCTTGTCGTCATATCGCCGGTGAGCCGCGCGGATCCGCACCGAGC
This sequence comes from Salvia rosmarinus, assembly GCA_036937905.1. Lineage (NCBI taxonomy): Eukaryota > Viridiplantae > Streptophyta > Magnoliopsida > Lamiales > Lamiaceae > Salvia > Salvia rosmarinus. Next base: position 25,867,086 of record CM072822.1, on the reverse strand, counting down.
GTGCAGCTTTGCCGTGTGCGTGACCCACCCGCAATACCGTCGTCCGACCTCTGCGCTGCCGCCGTGCCGCCTCGATCCGACCTCAGTAGATCGATGGCCGAGCCGTAGTGGCTCGGTCAAATCTATAATTCTAGGTTCAAAAGTATTTCTTATGCATCTCGAATTTCATTTGTTTCAATTTCTTTATGTTTAAATCGGTATGTAAATCTATTGATCGGGATGATTCATCATAAACTACAAGCCGTGTGAATGTGTATATATATATGTATCTTTGTTTTTCCGTAGTTTAAACATATGGGAATGTAATCGAATGAGATCGAGTGATATGGAACTGTAATGTTGGTGTATTTGTTGTTGTTTCTCTTTTCTTGAAGTGAATGAGCGAGAGTGGATTCTCGAAATCACAAGTGTCATAAGCTTGTTGTAAATTCGAAAGACAATTCAGAGGATAAGGAAAACATTACCGTTTGAGCAAGTGAGAAGATGGTTTGCTTCTGTTCCTTGTTTGAAAGCAGATGAGTATAGGGGAAAAATGATGTGGGTGGGTTAGTTGAGAGGAAAATGGGTTGCTCAATTAACCATGAGAAGGAAAAGCAGGAGATTGCATAGGATACCTTGAATGTAATGATGATGTTTGAAAAATAATGAGTATGTAAGGACAAAGTGGAGGATTTTTGGGGATATGACATGATGTGGTTTGATTAGATAATTTATCTAGTATAAATTATCTGGTTCAGTTTATAACTGTATTCTTTCTTCGACATTCGTTTAAATTTTCTCGTTCGAAATAAAATCGAAACGTCGACGATTATAAAATTAAATCATCGCTCTAAACTCAAATCTCGGTTTAGCTAAATAAATTAATAAATCAAAGTTTTAAATTTCTTGGGTATTACACAAAACATGAATAAAAGACATAAAAGACTCAATCTAGACCTTAAAAAAAGACATCAAAGAGTGCACAAAACTTGTACTTGTTGGATTTGTATACTGGAAGCAGTTTTGGTTGAACTTGTATACAATGATTCTTGTTACCACTATTACAATCTCCTATCTGAATTGTTTACTTGATTGCATATGTATGTCCCTTTATCTCACATATAAGTTAGATCATACAGTGTGTAGAAGATCATAGAAGTCTGTATGATTGGTCAAGCTTAATGAGATATAAAAAGGATCACAGCTGAGACAACTTTAGGACGAGTTGTCGGTATAGGTTGCGGTATAGATAAGAAGTGACTTGACTTGGTTGCTTGTCTATCTTGATGCGTCTCGGCGTATTGATGGATCACAGTGAGATGAGTTCTTCTATCTGACCTTCGTGAAGAACCTAGATCTCGGTGACTTTACGTTGTTCTAAACCTCGATAAGGTATTTGGTGAGTATGAGTTACTGACCATCACTTTGACTTGTCATGGGTGAGGATTACATGAGATAACTCAATATTCTCCGCATCTTGGGTGATGACAGTGCTTGTATGTCATGCTAGTTACCTGTATCGAGTCACCATCCGTTTAGGATGATGACGTCCCCTTAAGGAGCTCAAAAGGTTTATTGTACTAAACCATGCATGTTGAGATATCTTAAGTACAATAATAAGGTTGAGTGGTACTACTTAAGGAATTAAAGAATTAATTATTTTAAGCAGTCAGAACGCTATAAATAATTAATGGACGTGCAATATCTTAAATACGGGGTTCGTGAAGTCTAAGTGCAAGCCCGACTCAACTTCAGAAATAAAGGGGTAAGTCAGCATTTATTCTCTAGTGGTATGAATAAATGTTTATGAATTAATTTATGTTATGGGCTGAGCATAAGATAATTAATTTATTTGAGGCTCATCTTTATTCCTTGTATTTGATCCATATGTTGGCCCATCAAGGCCTGAACTGCTAAGATTTTCGTCCCTCATCATAAGAGTCCCACTGGGACTCTATTCTGATTCTCTCTATCTGAAAGGATATTATTATATTTATTGGATATGCAGAGATCCTATCCTAATAGGATTCTAGGGTTGCATTATAAATATAAGGTGAGAGAAAATCAGGTTATCCAATTATCATTGTGATTTTCGAAAATTACAAGAAGCATTTATTGTGATTCTTGAAAATTCCAAGTGTGAGGAAGAAGGCGGATTTCTACAGTACTATTCATAGATTGCTCTCACTCGGCATTGGAGTTTTGGCAAACGGGATACAGTCTAGAAGATCAAAGCATGAGTCTTGATCCAATTCCTTGTCAGAAAAATTCGCAGGTGAACACGAGAAAACACCTATGTGTTGCAATTAATTATATAGATGCATGCTAGGTAAATAATCAATGTATGGTGAATTAAACATCCAAGATAGATCCTCGGAAGAGGGTTAAAATCAAATGTCCCTACAGTACTCGTTAGTCGACTACCGCGCCCTGCCCGTCTATCTCTGTATCTGTTGTTGTCTCCCCACCACGTGTTGTTGCCCTTCTTTCGCCACCTCCCTCCATTGCATCAGGTATGCATCCATATCTCTCCATCTCAATCTCTCTTGAATTATTGTTGATGAAATTTGTAAAAATTTGTATTGATGTTAGAGTTTTAGGGATTGCGTTGAATTGATTATGAAATTGATGAATTGCTAGAGTTTTACGGATTGTGTTGAATTGATAATGGAATTCATAACGACTTGAGTATGAAATTAGTATATACTTGATGAATTGATTGAATTGTGATGAATTGTTATGAATTTATGATGAATAGTATGCAATTAATGTTGAATTATTTGAATTATGTAGAATTGAGTATGAATTTAGTATATACTTATGAATTGATTGAATCAGAATGAATTGTTAGTTTATTAGGAATTTTTAGCATAGACTTGATGAATTGTTATCCTAAATGTAGAAGTTGTTTCCGCCATAGTTTTAATTGTTTGTTGATCACTGTTTATGATCTTAGATAATAATATTAGGAGCATTTCAGGATAAAATTATAAAAGATGAGTTTGGATCGAGGATGGATGTATAAGCGTTAGCAAAATAGTAGTCTAAGTACAAAGTTCGTTGAAGGAATAGAAATATTTATACATTTTGCTTATCTCCAAAACCATTGCAAAGAGTAACAACTTCCCAAGGATTTTTGTCAATGGTTTTAAGTTCCATACGATGGAATAAGGCTCAAAGTCTTCAACTGATAACATTAGGTTGTGCGTAAAGGGTGCAACGTAGGAAGGAGTTAATTTAGGTTTCTTTGGTCGTTTATATGGAGGTAGCGGTGCTGGAGTATCCTGACATACCTACCAAAAGCATCACATTGTTCAAGTGCCATTGGTTTGATTCTTCCCCATTCGGTACATCGGTAGATCATGACTTCAAGTTAGTTTCGAAATACGAATCATTAATCCTAGCAAGTCAACCAACTCAAGTTTATTATTGCACATATCCAAGTAAAAATAATGCTAGAAGTGACTAGTTGCAACTTGTAAAGTCAAGGCAAGACCACTTGTAGAAGTCTTGAAGAATGACATGGCTCCAACACTATCTCAACCTTTTCAAAATGATCTTGCAGACAGAACACCTCATATAGAAATAGATGATGATCCACAACTGTTGGGAAAATTCCTAAGTTGTTAGGAATTAGTCTATCTTAATTGTGTGTTTAGATTAGATCGCAAAACCTCTTGTGATTGTCCTGTTGTTGTAGCTAATGTTGTTGACTTGTTTAAGAGTTAGACATTTTTGTTACAGGTTTTAGCAGTAGGCTATCAGCTTGGACATACCTAAGACTGAAGGAGTTAGAGCAGTACTGAAGCCAGTCGTACTGATACCAACGCATCTGAAGGATCGCGTACTAAAGATTGAAGATTGAAGGAATGCCAACTGATATCTGAAGATGAAAGTATGGCGATGCTAATAAACATAGCTACTAGAGTAAAATCAATGACTGAAGACAGAAGCCTGAAAATCAGAGACTAAAGACTCAGTGTGAAGAGATGAATGAGTCAAGATGTGACCAAAAGTTGGATGCCATGCTGAGGAGTCAAAGCTACTAAGCCATAGTTAAAGCTACTGACAAGTAGTTAATGTTGTCGATACCAAGTTAAAGATGTCTGATGAAAGGTCAAAGCTGACTATATCAACGTCAAGCTGAAAGCATCAAACTGACTCAGGTTTTCAAAGCTGACAAAAGACGGAGCAGTCTCGATTGGCCCAACCTGAAGTCAACGTGCTGATAAAACACAGAGTCAACTCAATTGAAGAAACACGGAAGACATTAAGTTTTAATGTTTGACTCGACATATGTGGTAGCGTATATACAGAAGTTCCTGACACGACAAAAGACATTTTCAAAATTGAAGAGCTACAGTGTACGATGATACAGACCCTGACAACGATGTACGAGGATTCTAAACGGAAAGAATTCAAACAAAAAAATAGAAGGATTTGAATGGTAGTCCCTCCAACGGCTCTATTCTTATTCATATCTATAAATATGCACATAATCCTACCTTTTGAAGGTTATCGAAATACTACACAATTGAATTATCAAAAGTATTCAAGCTCAAAGATCAAGTCTATAAAACAACGATTTCGAAAAATGAATTTCATAGTGCTATAAGTAAATCTCAAGAGCTCACATATACCTATCAGCTCGAGGTTTCAATATACACTTCCTTAAGTCTAGGATATCTATCTTGTTTATCTTAAGCATAGACAACTGAACCTGACGTATGTGTCAACTCAGAATCTTAATTGGAAACCCCTCTACAAATCCCCCAAAAGTTTGTGTAGAAGTTTGGGCAAGTAAACAACGAAGTATCTATTTTCTGAAAGCTTGGTTATCTAGCACCAACAAGCTAGAGATTTAGGTCGACTGCACTCGTAAGTAGTCAAAGGTTTCCTAGCACCCCCGCAAACGAGGAACGCCAAGTGAGGCAGAATATTGTAAGGTTAAATCAATATCTAGGTTTATATCTTGCACCCGTAAACAAGACCAAATCCCAAGTTAGTGAATTGATTGAGCAATCAGTCCATGGAAGTAGGAGTTGATCTCTCCGAACCACGTAAAACTCGATGTGTTACTAAGTATCGCTATTTAAACTGTATGTTATTGCACTGTCATCACCAATACAACATAGTTTTGAAATCCTCTATCAATATTAGTTTGATACTGAAGAGATATAACTGAAAACTATCTAAGCAAATCTTGACTAAGTGTTTCGAATCAGTTTCAAGTTTTCATTAAGACAGATAAAGTAACCCCAGTGTTGTTTGCTTCTTCACTTTATGATTTATTTGTTATAAGAAGGATTCTAAGTCGAACATGTTATACTCTAGGGTGGCATGGCCACATTTGAAGCGATCATTACATTGGGCAGATCAAAATTCACTTTAAATTTTCAAACTTAACAATCTTTACAAACAATTTAATTTTAAATCTTTGAATATGACAAAATAAATGGTGTGGAAAGTAGCTTGTATTTTTCTACTAAATTTCTTTTTTAATATTCGTGTCATCTTCACCCTCGTGGGATATAATATCATTTGCATTTCTGTATTTTGGATCATAAATTAGCTGAAATATATGTATATAAGTTAATAAACTTGGAAAGCAATAGTAAATGCATTACACCAAGAAAATAAGCTAAGCACATTACTCCCCATCAATCAAACACATGTACAAGTTAAACGAAACAGCACATACCTCCACCATTAAAAAGCTTGCAAATCAGTTCAACTAGATGATGCATTATACAGTAATACGTACCAAATCGTATACTAGAATAGCAACACTAAATTCCTCCAATCGTCAAAAAAATAGAAGATCTAAAATGTAAAGACTACCATTGAGAAGATTAAGAAGACGATTTGGTAGCCCGTGTGCTAGAAACTTGGTCGAACTAGTACGAAAATATTATAATGTGTAACTTTTTATTGATATGGACTAACTCATATCAATTCTATTGGACCTAAGCTTATTGAATAAGAACGACTGGGCCCAGATAAAAAAAAAAAGGGTCCATGTGAAACCAGAATATAAATAGAAAACGAAATATGGACCCCAAGATAGAACTCCTCAGTCAAGAATACTAGAATTGATATGCTCCTGAGCAAAAGAATCCCAATTTACTTGGGCATTAACCTCTCTCTGCGTTTCTATTTTACTGTCTACTCGTATGAAATTAGTGAGACGATATAGTCCTATTTATTCAATAACGAGTCACTCACCAGACACCAAAATCGACAAACATCATTCATTTGCATCTTTTTTCTATTTATTGATGAATAATCAACCCTGATCCTGATCCTGATCCATCACTTATTCAAATAAGTAAGAATTCTGAACTTCATATTTGAAATCAGACTCAACTCTAAATTTGCCGCAACCAATACAATATATTACCAACTTCAATCTTTCTTTGTTTTGACTATGTTACTAAATTTCACAAGCATGGGGCTTTAATAATAATAATAATAATAATAATAATAATAATAATAATAATAATAATAATAATAAAGTCATAACTTAAAAATACGTACATAATGGTCTAAACATTATAAACCATCAAGGCAAAAAACACTAACTAAACCAAACTACTTGAATATTTCACATAATTGAGCAGCTGCTAGCGTTGTCATCACTAAACATGTTACCACCGCCACCGCCACCGCCATTTCCTTCAGGCTCAGTCAAACCGTACGGAACAGCACCGTAATTGTAGTAATACCCCGTCGTCGGCGGAATCAACGGTGATCGATTGAACATCATCTGCGGCTGCGGCTGCATAGCATGCCTGCTCTGCAGATTCATCATCGCCGCCGATGGATTGCCGCAGCCGTTGGCATTTGCCATCAATGCCGCCGGATTCCCCGATCCGACGTTGAAAGGAAACCCTCCGCCGTTTGGCTGCAGTTGAAATCCACCCCCACCTCCAAGAATGTTCGAAAAGTTTCCTGCTCCATTACCATGAAAACCAGCAAGATTCATCATAGCATTAATGTCATTTACCCTCCTCCCTTCAATGTTTGAGAATGTCTTTTGTTCAATCTGATTTTGGTTTCCTTTTTTTGCAGCGTTAGTGTTATTATTGCCATTTGTCGCAGCATCGTTGCCTTTCTTGGCCGCCTCGGCATTGAGCATGGCCGTGAAAAGCTGCATATCCTCTTCGTTGAAGTCGCAGTCGTCGTTGTCTTCGGACACGAAGGCGAGCATGTGTTTGTTTTGTGAGGATTCAAGATTCTTGGGCTTCTGCCCTTTGTTGTTGCTCTTACCGTCTTCTTTGATGGCGGGGGATTTCTGCTTCTGGTTTTGTTTTTTTTGCGACCAGAGCTCTGCATGCTTGCCAGACCTCACTAATTTCTTGATTAGGGTTTCGGAATCCACACTTCCTGAAATGCTCACCTTTTGCTGCTCTGCATCTATGCTTACTTGGTAAACTCCTATTATTTTAAAAGTAACATTACACAACTACACTAATCAAGAAGAACAAACTTTATCACACACTACACAAAACTAAGTGGTTGATTTTGTGAAATATACAAGTAACTCAATTTTGTAGATGTTACACCGTGACAACACACGTGCCAAACATGTCCCTCTATTTGTACAAATATAATATGCAAATCTACGATATAAAACTTCTCCTTTCTATGTATTTGGAATATATGAACATTTCAAGAAACAGAGTGCAAACAGAAAACCCCCATTTGAGAAAAATAAGCAAAAAAGAAAATTAAAACAAAACCTTCAATCTTTTGAAGGATTTTCTTCACTTTCTGCTTGCAGCCGCCACAATGCATGTTCACTCTGAGAAAACAAGTCTGCACAAAACATAAGATTGTAAAAGAAAAGGAGATTCAAGTTTACACTAAAAAAGTTTATTAGATAAGATAAAGTTGGCTTTCGAAGAAGAATGATACGTCTTTTTCCAGAGATAGAGAGAGTACCCGGATCTTGAGCAGATTAAAGTCCTCATCTTTAGTCATTTCTTGAGTGCTGTTTGGAAATGTAACAACTCCTACAAAAGGATATACAAAGTAAAAAAATTGAAGTCAAATAGTGGAAGATTATTGAATCTTTTTTTACAACTTCAGTTAAAGAATAGGATGGGGGGTTTTCTTAAAGCATTAAAATTTGGTAGGATGAAGGTGCAAATAGGGGCAGTACGTAAATGCCAAGACCGACAAAGTGTGTAGTAGAGAATCAGAAACACACACAGAATGCAGAACATGAAAGAAGATGAGGGAGAGGGCGCCCTTTTGTTTAAAGGGTTAAAGGCTGCACTCTCTCTATATTATATATATATATATAGGTAGATTGGGGTAATGTGTTTTCATCTCAAGTTTGAAAGATGTGATTTAACGTCCCAGTTCTGAGAAAATATATTTAGTAAAAACAACAGCGACTTGACCGGCACAGCTTCTTCTATCCCTCGCCTCGCATTATTCAACGTTTATTTATTAGCTCTAAAAGTGATAACACTCCCAAATCTGTTGTATGTTTTCTAATTCAAATGCTATATATATTCTAGTGAAAGTGACTAGTTGTGCCTCGAGATTTCGCTTTCTTGGATATCACATTTGCAGTCTGATGCAATCTCGAGTACCAAAACAAAAAAATTCGGCTTGCAAATATGTACGTATGTATATCCTTTTTTAAGGCTATTAAATGTAGGGTAAATATCCAAAATCTCCATAATATCTACCTTATATATTCATTTTTTAAAAACATCTACACTATATATTTATTTACTCTCTCCGTCTCAGTCCAATTGGCACATCACTTTATGCACAAATATTAAGAAAAAATGAGTTAAGGGGTTTAATAGTATTGGTCCCACAAGATTTAGTGCTAATAAAGCCTAGGAGAGAGAAATAGGTGGAGATAGAGAGAGAAATTAAATCTGGAGCCAAAATTTTCCCTTTGTTAATTTCATGCGAGCTTTTGTCCTTAAATCTGGAGCCAAAATTTACAATATTCAAAACATTTACAAATCTAGAACCAAAATTTACAAACCTAAAAATTCAAAATTTACAGAAATAGAGCAACTATCATGTCCTTAAATACAGAGCCAGTTCCAATATTCAAAACACCAAAACACTCAAAATGAAACAAATGAAAGATCTAAGTGTGGCTGAGAAGCACCACATTGTGCAGTTCCTAAGTGAAGGCAGCAAGGATGGTCATGTGACTTCAAGAAGAAGAGCAGCTACTGTGGTGAAGTTTTCCAGCTCTCCACGAACCATTAGCCGCATCTGGGCTGCGGCAAAGGAACAAAAAAAAGAATGGTCAGTTGGTATCTCTACAATATGGAAAGCTAAAGAAAAGAGGAAAAAATGTGCAAATTGATCTTGAATTGATCGCCAGTTTGGAGATGGGCCAAAGATCAAGCATAAGGAGGTTGTGATGGAGTTAATCGCAGAAATCGAAGTGGGAAGGTGGGTACAAGAAAAGGCGATCAAAGCACACACAAATGCAATCTGACGAGCTCACTGCTCCCAACAAGTTAGAGCGGTTAAAATTCTCACTTCATGCACTAAAATTAGATGCCATTTTAAATACATTGAGGTTTAAGAGCATGTATAACATAGTACACATAGATGAAAAATGGTTTAACATGACAAAAGTTGTGAAAAGATTCTACATAATCCGGGAGGCGAGCCACATAGAACATGCAAGAGCAAGAAGTTCATAACTAAAGTTATGTTCATGTGTGCTTTTGCCGACCACTCTTTGGTCCAGATGAGAATCTTATTTTTGATGGGAAAATTGGAATATTTCATTTCACTGAACAAGTACCAGCAAAGAGAAAATCAAAAAACAGACCAGCTGGAACAATGGAGGCCAAATAAGTGATTTCAGTCACCAAAGAAGTGGTGAGAGACTGCATTATCAATAAGGTATGCAAATGTACAAGTGAATTATGTAGTGTATGTCAGACACCATTAATTGGTGTGCAACTTGTAAGTTGCTATGAGATGTAATGAGTGGTTGAATTTCCAGTTCAATGAATGCAAATATTCTTACTTTTATCTGCAATAAATGTGTATTTATTGTAGATTTTACCTGCAATAAAGGAGAAGTGGTCAAGTACAACAGATAAGAATATCTATATCCAACAAGACAATGCAAAGCCACACATTAAAGACAATGATCCCACATTCAAAGAGATATCTGATAAGGATGGATTCAAGTTCACATTGATACAACAGCCTCCAAACTCACCTGACCTAAATGTGAATGATCTAGGTTGGTTCAGGTCAATTGAGCAACTACAAACCAATATTAGTTGTGTTACAGTTGATCAATTACTAGCTGTTGTTATCAAATCATTTAATGATCTAGATCACACAACCTTGAAAAATGTGTTCTTATCATTACAAGGTTGTATGATTGAGATCATGCAAATTAATGGATGCAACAACTACAAACTCCCACATATGGGAAAATAAGCTTTAATTAGGGCAGGCACATTGCCCATTAACCTGGATGTATTACATGCTATTGTGAAAAAATGTCTAACACATATGCTTGAAGGGGGAGACACAGAAGCAGTGGAAGAAGTTATGAAAAAACTGGATATGCAGAGTTTGGAGCAGGAAACAGTTGGATAAAGAAAGGATTGGACATGTTTTTTTGGCAAAGTATGCAAATGATGTAATGCAATTTGGATGATGATTTATTTTTTGTAATGTTTGATGCTCCAAATTGTGAGGCATCATTTTTTTGTGAGGCACTAGAATCATATGCAAGGAGCAGGTTTAGAGCTTGCATCTCAAATTGTAAGTTAAAATGTCACAGATCTGATGAAAAGTTATGTGTGCGTTTTTCATCATCTCGAAGATATACCAACAACCTCCCACAAACAAATCTGACTAACTCCATCATAGGCCAACAAACCACACACATAACCACTCAATATTCTTGAATCACGAGAGCAGGCGGTTAACACCATCATAGGCCAACAAACAACACACATAACCACTCAATATTTACGAATTACGAAATAGGCGACTAACTCAAAGCATAAGACAACAAACCACACATATAACCACTCAATATTCTTGAATCACAGAAATAGAGCAGCTAATTCCAGCATAAGACAACAAACCACACACATAACCACTCAATATTCTCAATCACGAAGCAGGCGATTAACACCATCATAGGCCAACAAACAACACACATAACCACTCAATATTTCTGAATCACAGAAATAGAGCAGTTAACACCATCGAAGATATAGCGACCCCAAATCGATTGAAGTGGGATAGTAGGAAAGATCTCACCAGCTCGAAGTAACGCGGAAGAAGGATCTGCATCATCTCATCTCCCACACCCACGAATTCATCGTCTTCAACTGGCGGGTCCAACTCCATCCCCAACGCCGTCTCACCTAACGCCATCGCCGCCTCAGATGGGACATAGTTGGGGTCGAAGAAACGCGGAAGAAGGATCTGCATCATCTCATCTCCCACACCCGCGTCTTCATCGACTTCAACTGGAGGCTCCGACTCCATCTCCAACACCGTCTAACCGAACGCCATCGCCGCCTCCGAATCTTGAAACGTCTCCTCAGATTCCGTAAACAATTGGTCGGAATCGAAATGCGAGCTCGCCATCGGGCCGTAGAGGCTCTGAATCCCACAAAAACCCTAGATCTGAGTTAGGGTTTTCAGATCTGGGGAAATGGGGGCAAGAACCCTCTACGAACTCTGAATCGGGGTCCATCGACGAACCCATAGCAGAATTAGGGGATGAAATCGCAGATTCAAACAGATTCGACTCTAGGATTTCAGAGAGAGGAGTTTTCAGATGTCGAAAGCCCTAGCACTTTCTTGATTTTGTGTTTCTGCTTATGCCACTCAATCGAATCAAGATCTGCATCTCTCATCAATTTCTTGAATTTGGCTTCACGCTCAGAATCGTCAGCGAGGAAATATGCCATAGGGGGCGATGGACGGAGTTGCAGATGAAGATCGAGGGGAGTTGCAGATGGAGATGGAGGGGAGTTGAAGTTCATGAGATGGAAGGGGAGTTGCAGATCTGGAGATGGAGGGATGAGAGAGATAGGTTGAGATAGAGAGAGAGAGTCGCATATTGAGAGAGAGATGGGGTAGAATCTGGAGAGGCGAGAATGGAGAGAGAGGTAAGAGTGATTAAGGGGCCTAATTTTTTCCATTTTTGGCATGTGCCAATTGGGATGGGACAGCCCAATTTGGTAAGTGTGCCAATTAGGCTGGGACGGAGGGAGTACTATTCTATATCACTATTCATCACATTATTCCATTATTTCAACAAACTAATAATTTCTTTATGTACTAAATCTTATTTAAACAAGATCCACGCAATTAATGGAGATCAAACATGCTTAACTATCAGGCCCAACATGTTTTCGTGCATCAAATTAAAATAATCAATCGAGTTTTCGTCATTATACCTGTTGACCACATTACTGCATGGACTCCTTCGGATCGTTGGATTTTACGGGCTTCTGAGCTCCTCCCGAGTTTCTACCAACCACACGATCTCAACCGATGGACTCATACCGTCGGACCTCCTTCAGCAACACTCAGCACAGTCCTCGTCTCTTTCGATTCGGGGCATATGGTATCAAGGCGATATCTATGGAAGATTACTTAAACAAAACGTCGGACTAGTCGGGCAAAAGCCTTCTTTTTTTATTGATGAATTATAAAAATGCTTAGTATATAAGTGTATCTCCTTTTGGGAGGAGACAAACAATTTTAACTACATATGGTAGTTGGGTGCTCTCCGCACATACAACTCTAAAACTTAAAAATAAAAATGAAAGAAACTTAATACTGAAAAACTATGACACTATTACAAAGAGAGAATTTATTTGCTTGGGGTTTGAAGGAAACTTGAAAAATGCTCGATCATCTGAGCTTCCTTCTGCTTGGGTTAATATAGAGGTTTAATCCTCTCTATTATTGCCTTGAATTATTGCCTCGGATGTTTTCTCCGTGACAACGTGCTCGCATGTGTCCTTTGGGACCCCTGTCTCCTGCCGACACTCGATTTGTGGTGGAGAATAAGATTTCTGACTTTCCTCAATGGGGCCACCTTCTTTTGATAATGGTTTGCCTGTACACTCCACCTTCTTCTACCGACGCTTTTGTTGTTTGTTGATGAGTGGAGTTTGCTTTTGATTTTCCCACTATCTTTTCGTAGTGAGAATCTTCATGTTACTTCACCCACCCATATCGTTTTTTTTTATGGTGGGTGGTCTTCCTCCTTAGAGTCACATGATTCTTTTTCTTCTATTAGTCACCTTACTTTTTTGAATGTGCCCGATGTGTCCTTTTTTGAGAAACCTTACGCTCCTCATGCTCGTCGGATCAGAACTTTTTCTTGTCTTGTTTTGGCAAGAAGCATTTTTCGAACTCTGGTTCCTTTTGGTTAGGACAGTCTGAACAGATTCTCGACGCCCAGTGGCCAAAGTGAGCCATGTTGTAGAACTTGCGATGAGTCTCCTTGCTCGCCGCAACCTTGTTTTCCCAGATGAGTGTCATCTTCTTCTCGAAGAAGCTCTCTGCGAAGCCTGTTGCTTTCCCTGTCATGGTGTTTAACAGGAAAGTTTCATTCGCCGAGTTCTGGAAGAACTTGAATGGAAACTTGACCTTGTCCATCTCCGTGAGACAGACCCGTAAACCCCATGCTCGCCGTATAGTAATCTGGTCTTCTGAAAATCTGGCGATAAAGGTGAAATCCGATGTCGAGGCCTTAATATTATTCAGGACCCTTGTATGGGATCGTCGAAGCCTAATGTAGTGAATGGCTTCGTGACTTTCTTTTCCGACGGGTTCTGGAGTTGCACTGATGAAATATAGCTCCAACACGTCTCCTCTGGTGAGACCTGGGTTATTTGCCCAGGAATCGTGCATCGCTTCTTGGATCCATCTTGGTAGACCCTTGATCTCGGTGTAACTTGGAGCGATAGTATAAACTGAGGCGAGTGCCCCAAAATCATACCATAGCTTGACATCCTGCGGATTGGCTTCGGAGGACATCCACATTCGGGGATATTTTCTCGAGATATCAACCCTGATGTGTTCAGGATGGACACCATTTCTTGTCTGCAACTTCTTCCAACTGGACTGGTATACCTGCCATGTAGGAGAAATATAAAAAATGTTAGTATCAACCTTAGATTTGCCAGTCATGGGCCTAAGGCTGATCTCTCCTTTTTTTCCCCAGTGGTGCTGGGTTGACACGGTGAGTCAGGTTGTGACACTTGGTCATCGTCTTTTGCTTGGGCCGGCGATTCTGAAGAATCCACCAACTTAGCACTCGTGCTAAGGGTACTTGAGCCCCTTGCTACATGTATACCGCCCTGTACGGGAAAGGACTCTTTGTCGATCTTGAGCTGGCGACTAGAGCGATGGCGGTGCATTCTGATTGGCGAACCCTCGTTCCGTATGTATTCTTTGATTCGGTATGTGACACTGGTCACATCCCCATCTTGAATTCTCCCTGCCTGTTTGGCATGAAGGACACATTCATCCCAGTCCCTTAGGAGCAGTTCCAGGTTCTCCCGGAGATACCTTTGGGCTGTGATAATGGAGTCAATTTCCTTCGGCTCCTCTCTCGTCAGAAAATCTGCAAGAATATTTTCATGAGATTTAAGAACGATAATATCATAAATATAATATTGGGATTCAGCTTACCATCTTAATAATCTAGCCTTTTCGGGCTTAGATTCAATCTTATTTATTAAAAAAGTTTTAACTTGAGTGTTATCCACTTTTAAAGTAAATTTCTTCGCAAGTAAGAAAATATGTCATTTCTTAAAAGCCTGTTGAACTGCAAAGAACTCTTTTACATTGATGTGCCAACGCATAACATTTTCTTCAGAGAAGAGACCGTTACAGTATTTGCATGGTCCCTATCCAAGTGGGGTGATCTTTGTAAGCACTGTTTCCCACCAATGATCACTCGCATCCGTGTATAGGACTATGTCGTCTTCATCCTGAGGTATCGAAAGCTTTGGGAGGGTTTTGCAAACCACCTTCAAACTTTTCATCCCTTCACGATGTTCGTCCGTCCATATGAATGGAACATCTTTCTTTAGCAATGGGCTAAAGACTTTCCTATGCTTTGCAAGATCTTTGATGGACATTCCTGCAAAATTGACAACTTCCAAAAAACTTTGGAATTGCTTCTTCTCCTTGAGATCTTCTGGGAAGTTCTGTACCTTCTACACAATGTGATCCTGCAGAAGGATCCATGTCTCATCGATCTCAATACCCAAAAATTCAGTCTTTTGGGTAGCAATGACTGCCTTCTTTTCCAACTGTACCAATCCTTCTTTTTGACAGACATCTACAAAGATATCCAAATGTCTAACATGTTCATCCATATTTTTTGAAGTTATGAGAATATCATCAATATTGACAAACATAAAAGAGAAATAATCTTTGAAAAGATTATTCATCTTTCTCTGAAATGTCTAGGGTGCATTAGCTAACGCCATTGGCATTACATTCCAAACGCAGTGCCCTTGTGGAGTAGACAAAGCTGTAAACTTCTTACTCCATTCCTCCATGCGAATCTGGTAGAAACCTGACTTGCAATCAAACTTGGAAAACACCTTAGCATTTCTAATGCAGTTTATAAGATGTTCTCTATTCGGGATAAAATATCCGTCAAATTCTAGAATGTCATTAATTTCTTTATAATTAATAACCAATCCGGGTTTACCTCTTTTGACCCCATCATGATTCCTTACTAAAAATCCGGGACTGCTGTAAGGCGAGTTTCCTAGTTCGATCAACTTCAAATCAAGGTGTTCCTTGATTATCAGCCTCATATCCTTCTGATCCACGAGGTTCATCAGGATGGGTCAAAATCTGATGAACTCGAATTCCTTACATGGCTTAACCTTCAGACTAGCTTCGAGTTGTTTCCTATTTCACCATGCCAAAGGATCCTCGCTATAACGTTTGACGATTTTCCTCTTGACATCCTCTAAAGCAACATATGATCATTCTCCAATATCTTGGTTAGATATCAGAGATGCTTTGAGGATTTGAATCTCCTCATCATCAAGATCTTCGGATAATTCTAAAATCCTGCAACTCGACAGTGCTTCGTTGAACTCCTTTGATCCTTCATCTTTGGGTGTCGAAGTTTTCTTTCATCACCACGCTTGCTGTGAAATTTGATTGGCATTTGTCGGTTAAATGTCCCTTGTAGTCGTTGAACAATGATTTTGTGATCACAATTGATTGTGAACACCAATCGTCTCCTTTCATTGTTCTATGAATTTCTTGAACATCTATAGGAAATTGTTTCCCAACAGAATATCAGCTCCGCTATCATGGAAATAGATTGATGGAGTTTGAACCTTGTACCAAGGTGTTTGACCCGCTCCGCCTATCAGAATTTTCGTCTGTCTTACTCATTTGGATAAGAGCAAGATTTTCTTTGAGAAATCTCTTCCAGCAATCTGAGGTAGATTTTCCTCCACTTCTGCCGGAAAAACTCCCTTTTAAGCTATGCATATTCCTGCACCTGAATCGACATATGCAGCAAAATACTCTGCCTTGTACTTCTCGTATAACACCCCGATTGAGATGTATATTGAGAATGGACTTGTCATTCAATCAGCAGTTTTCTCCCGCTAATTGTCACCTCTATTCCTTCAGTTGTTATTCCCCATGGTTTGCACCTATCACTACTACAAATATCACTTTTCTCTACACCTTATAGACTACGCTTTTTCGTAAAAAGCGTAGTCTATGTGCAAATTTTTTTGAAATATAGACTACGCTATACTTAAATGCGTAGTCTATATGAACTATTAACTACGCTTAAAAAGCGTAGTCTATGTCGTGTTTTTAAAAAAGCATAGTCTATGTGCATAAATTTAAAAAAAATAAAATTCAATCCTCAACAATCGAACTCACGACACAGAGTTAGTAAGAAATAACTTAATCATTCTCATCCTTCACTCTCCACCACGTATTCCTATTTCATATCTCATCACTGCACAACACACTCGTAGTCTTGACCTACACCAAAACCGCGTTTCGATTCCGCTACATACACCATACACATATATATATATATATATATATATATATATATTTAATTAATTAGGGCTAAGAAGATGGAGAGGAGCGAGGGCGAGGTTCTTCTCGGCATTAGAGGGCGTGGTGCGGGGCTATCTCCGGCGAGGTCTCGGGGAAGAGTCGTGGCGGGCAGTCGCCCATGTCGGGCTGCTCCGTGGAATCGCACGAGCAACTCCGACTCCTTGATTGCGAGATCGGGCAGCCCGAGGCCGATGGGAGACGCTCACGCCGCTAATGGAGGTCCGGATCCGGACGGTGTCGAAATCGGTGAGTCAGCGGCTCGACTCGGGGCTAGGGCGGTGGAGTACGCGGCCACTCACTCGAAACCCGTCCGTGGCCGTCGGTGAGGCGGAGGTGGAGGCGGGAGGTCGATTTGCGGCTGCTGCTTTCGAGTAATGGGCGCCGCTTGCATCGGTCCACATCACGCACCACGAGCCTTTGTCCCATCTCAAATCAAAGATACTCCCATTATACGTATTCTCCATCATCGGTTTCTCGAATATTATGATTCATGCTTCTTTAGTTGCGGAAGAATTGGTATAAAGTTGAGATTTAGTTTGAAATTTTAGTATTATGCTCAATTTTGTGAGGAAGACATGGGGAATAGTTGTGTCTTACTAGGATTTTGACAATGTGGTAGGAAACTTCATCCACAAGATATATAGTGCAGCAATATCTGCTTTGCTTGAGGGCCGAAAGTCCGAGCAGCGGTTAAACGCCTACGCCATGGGAAGGTAAGGATGGTAGCTTAGAGTTGAACAATGACGAAAGTAGTGAAGAACAGAATGTGAGTAGAGGCTGGCTTGAATCGGGCGGATTCGTCTTTGTGGCGGTGAGCCCGACATGTGGTATGTGGAGCTCGTCGTTGGAGGAGCAAAGTCCACGCCGGCTGCAACATCAAGCTAGTTGGAGGCACATGTCGTGGCTCGGTGCTCACACGGCCAAGGGGCCGGTTAGACCCCTCGTGGATCGGTGAGCTTTTTTTTTTTTTGTATGCGTCATCGGTTGGGAAGTCTGGTTAGCTGAATAAGTCTGCGTGCTTGGCTTTTGCATCTTTCTCGTGTTCTTTTCTCGTTTAATTTGTTGGAGTTTGTTTGATTTTTAGTTTCTTTCGGAGATTTGGGTGGATTTTGAGCTTATTTTTTTGTTGTGCTTAATTTTGTCCGTTTGCCTTCTGTTTGTGTTTGTTCGAGGGCTTGTTTCTCTCTTATTATTCTCGTTTTTCATTGGATTTGCGCTTGTGGTGGAAAAAATTGGGAATTATTTGGGGTCTGCTTCAAGGTTATATTTTGTTTGGGATGATTTCATAAAATTGGGTTTTCTGGACTTTATAATAGCCGTCTTACTTCCTAGATCTCGATCTAATGGTACCGGCCATTATTTTATTCTTTTTCCGTTTTATTTCTTATGGAAACTGCAGGGAACTTTGTGCACTTTGATTTTACCTTTTGCTTTGTAATTCTAGTGTTACTTTAGACATCTATGCTTTCAGGTTAGATTTGAGGTTTTGGTTCTGCGTTTATCTATTAAACTCATATACTAGTGCCTGTTCAGTTTCATTGTTTATCTGTTTTCTAACTTAAAACTCCAATATCTTCGAAGTGGTGGTTGTAGTTGCGTCTCTTGTTGTTTGATGTAATCATTGCCACCGCTCACTATTGTTCCATCGCCGCCGCTGTCATCCGCCGCACTCCCCATTCTCTTCCGTCGCCGCCGTCGCTCGGTGAGTTCTCGCTCTCTCTGCCATTCAAAGTTCTCTGCCATTATTGCTCCCTCAATCATAATGTTGAGGCGCCACTCAAAACTCAATTCAAAATATAAATTTTAACCATGAATCAAAAATTTAAGCCCCTTTACATTTCAAAGCATCAGGAAAAATGTATTCTTGTATGGCTATATTGTCCTTTCTCAACGACACATTCACATTTTGGTAGTGAAATAAACTAGAATTGGATTTGGTTTACGCATTCCAAAATGTGAGCAGAGGAAAGTTGATGATTTGATATCAACTTCAGACATTGATACCGAGTTGCTTCAATTCATTGATTATTTCTCGTGGGTGATCAAGTTTTTTTTTTTTAAGGGAAAAAATATGGTGAACGTTTTTTTGCTCTGTTTGATTTCTTACTCTAACAATATTGGTATGCCTATTTCGAATAGCTTTCCCGTGTAGAAAGTTCTACGTGAAGATTGGACTGAATTTGTGCTCTCTAGAGTAACAGAAGGTTTTAAGGTAAGCAAATGACTTATGTGATAGTTTTTAATGTGAAATCAACATCTGTTACGTATAAAAGAAAGCAAGATCAGGAAGAATAGTATTTTAGTTAACACATAATGATCTTTTTTCCTATAGTTTACATGATATTGAACATCATAGTACATCAATAAACGGCATCCTTTATCTTTATATAAGCTTTCCAACTTAGCTATACCAGGAATAATACTAGTACACTTTAATCACGTAACACAAACTTCTTATGTGAGCTTTACTAATTGCAGGGTGAGGCGCTAGTCATGGGATATGATGAGATGGGGTGAGTTAATTGTGCTATTATCATGTCCGGGAGCATGGCACTTTTGCATGCATTATGCAATCATTTCCTATTAAGTCTTGCACCATGCAAAATGGTTTTATAAAAGGAGCATTATGATCCTAAAATGATAAAATATGTATCTGCAAATTAAAGAAGATCTCATTTCTCTTTTATGATACTACTTAATTGGATCTCTGTACCCAACCTTCATATTCACAATGCATATTTTCTTTCTTTTATTTCTTTTACGTCCATTGGGTTTCTCTGGTCTCTCTCTCTCAAGAGGTGGGTGGGTGGTGGAGTGGAGTTAAGCCACGATGAGTATTAGGCGGATGCAAGATCATCCGTAAATAATGAGATTTCAGTTTCTCTAAGCATTGCAAAATAAATTAGACTTAACCCCGCATCGTATCAACTGTTGCTTGGCATCAAGATAATTTTCATCATTGCAAAATGCCAATTGAACTCAATGTTGGCAAATAAGAAGTAATAGTGTGTCATAACATATGTAACCTATTTTGTCTAACTTGGAGCCTTTATCAACAAAATGGTCAAACGTCATGGGGTATATTTTTCCACCTCATGTTGGCCCTCTGGTTTGAAACAATAAAAGGATTATTGAGGATGGTCGGGAATGTTTTAGAAGAGGTGTGACAAGGTTATGCTTATCATATAGAGTTCAAACCTTTATCGCATCATAAGTAGCTATACCATGGAGTTGTATGTTGTAGTTAGAATGCTATTAACTTTGATGGTTCATCAAATTACATTTTCCTTTTGATAAGATGAATGTATCATGATATAAAACAATCATATGCTTAATTACAAACACTACTTTTATAAATGATTGGAACAATCATGAATTGTGAAACCGCGTCTCCGTCTTTGAGATGGAGAGTGATATGACAACAGTTAGTGAGGAAGAAAGAGAAAGATGAAGTTACGAAACTTGCCTACAGCGGATGAAAGCTTCTTTTTGGATGTAAGGCATTATGTGTTACCATGATCTTTCTTATCTTGACTCTATCTATGTCGAACAACAGTTCATGTTTATCTATGTCGTGGAGTTCATGTCCATCTGTATTTTGATATACCTTGTGTACGACTACTCTTTATTTGTCATTTATCTCCATCCCTTTTAGTTCATAAGCTTTATTTACAGGCTAGATTAAACAAAGGAAAGTCGTTTGAAGCCATGGTTGTTTTCTTTGAGAGGTAAATATGATACTTTTTTGTAACCAATAATCTTGGACATTAAATGACAAGTAAGTGTATATGAAGATCAAATAGATCTAATGGCAGTGAGCAGCATACAATTGGGGATGTTGTTCGAAAATGTGGTCTTTGTCAGGAATCAGATATGGTCCTCAGGAAAAAGCCGGTATTTGTCTAGATTTTTCCTAAGGACATCACACATGTAATGTCTTCTAAGCATTTTTTTTATGCTAACATACTTCAGGGTAATTAGTTACAAGTACCCATGCTAATGATTTCTTGTGAATCCATTATATTGCTTGCATGCATTAAGTTTTTTTTTTCTATTATTGGCTTTCATTTTTAACTTTCAAACAACTTATCTTTTTCTTGGATGCATTCCCGATATGGAGTTGCAATTCAAACTTTAAACTTTCCAATATCCTTCCATCTAGAACTCATGGTTCTAGGTGATCAACATGTTAAATAATCTGGGATCTGCATAAGCCATAAACTTGTTTCATATATTTCTCTGATGCCCTTCAAATCTTCAAGAAGGACAAGGTTAATGGACCATTTACATCATGCATGTGGTGTCTTTAAGGTATTCATCATATATCTGTTCACATTAGATTAAGAACTTCATATCTCTGGCACCATTCTCTTCACACCTGTTGGGATTGGGTATATGTATAAGCTAATCTTTAGGCCCTCAAAGAATCTGTATTCTTATGGATAGACTATATAAAGTGGAATAGGATGATAAACATTGTACCCTTTTTATTCTCTGATTGATGATTTATTTTCTCCTTTGCGGGATGGAAACTTCATGGTTGGGTGTTTAGGTTACCCTCAAGTAGGTTCTCTTCACGACTTTCTTTCGAGAAAGATATCAGTCTTCATAACTTCTAAAAAAAAGTGTTTCATTTAAAATTCTTGTGATCGACTTTAATAGATAATATATGGCCCTAACTAACCTGGTGAGTTGCATTGTGGCTTGCAGTCCATATATAGTGGAATAACTTACTTGCGTCCCACTAGTAAGTTTGTGAAATCTGGTTACACGACTAAAAACACTACAAATTAATCAAAATTAAACTGATATGGACAATACAATAGAGTACACTGTTGAAAAGAATGATCATTATCAATGTTGTAAAAAACTTAACGCGTAAATGAGGCGTTTTGTCTTGGCGAGGCGTAAGCCTCGACCAACTAAGCGCCTTTATGTAGAAAGTATCTTCTAGTACAATATTTTAATGATGAATTCACTTCATATTGTAGAAATGGAGTGAAGAGCAAACAGAAAGGGTAAAGAAGAACATGTACCCACACAGACTTTCACGAAGAGGCTATGCGGGTTTGGCTGAAACAATGGTAGTTTTTCCTTACTTCGTTCATTTCTTATTTATTGTATTGTCAGTTGTGAGTGCTTTAGGTTTGTTATCCTTGTGAATGTTTTCCATATAGCTAGAGCTCAGGTAAGATTTTGATGTTTACTTATACTGGGACTTCATTACCTAGAGCTCTAGAAAAGTAGCACAAACACCGTTTTAGATAAAGTAAAATAATAATTGTAAAGTTATTAAGTTTACAATAACTTTATGTACATATATTCTGTTGCAATATTCTAAAACGTTACAATAATGATTGTAAAGTTATTAAGTTAATTAGATTTAGCCCTTTTTCAGAAGAAAAATGGTAGAAAGACAAAGTTCACTAAGGATTATCTGAAGGGAAAACATAAATGAGACATTTATTAGATGCTTAGGTGAATCTACTAAGTTTGAAACCAGGGTTGGAATCTACTATGTACCTTGCTTATTTACACTTGCATCAATCTTTTATTCCTTGGCTTTAACAGATGGTTCTTGGCCAATTCTCTTGCATTCCATCTGTGTATTATTCTGCTATTTTGAAGCTTGGCTCCAGTTCTAGATAGTGGGTGGCATATTTTGTTTGAATTTTGCATTGTGATTTACTCTTAGTAGTGTTCCTTCTCATTCATGACCAAATTCTAAAATCCAAATATGCAAGTTTTTTTTTCAATCTCTGGTGCACTTGCTTCCTTCATGTCATTGTGATGAAGGAAGCAACATAGACCTGTTTCTTTGAGAGTTTGTGTTGCAATATTCTGTGTGTGGGCTGATTCCATACATATGTACATAGTTTGAATACTAAATTCCAAAAAGGTAATTGTAAATTCTATATATAAATTATACTTGGAATTGTGATGTTGTTACTTCATTGCCATGAACATAATGTTTGAGCATTTACTGATACTGTGTATTGTACTTTGAAATGTGTGTATTTGTGGTATTATCTAATTAATATTAATTGCTTGAAGGGCAATTTTTATGTTTAATGCAAAATTGGAGAAAAGATGGAAGAAGCAACCAACTTGGGAAATTGTAAAAGTATTTTCATTTATCAAATCACATTTGTTATATGTTGGATTTCATATACATCTAGATGTCGCTAATATTTGATATTTTAAAAAGTGTCCAACATAATCCGATTCCAAGCAATGCGGGTTCTTTGTACTACGCTTCATGAAAGATATAATTGAAGAAGTAATGAAGAGTGGTTCTCTTTCTTTACGTTCACATGTAAGATAAACATTTCATTTCTTTAATGTAACCGTTTTTTTCATACAAGAGTGCTAATATTCTATTTTTGAATTGTTAATAGTTTCAAAATCGGTCTTACTCTCAAGAGGACATTGATGAAGTTCGCGTTGAATGACAAATTTCATGCTTCTTCACATATAGTCTTGTGATGTTTTAGTTGTAAGTTATTGATCTTTTGAATTATTTTGTACTGTGATATAGGGGATACGGTCTTATTGTTTTGTTATGTGATGTGCATAGTATTTTTGTATAGTGATTTTGTAGTTGTAATGAAAGCAGTTGTATATTTTGTATAGTGATTTGTAGTTGTAATGAAAGCAGTTGTATATTTTGTATAGTGATTTTGTAGTCATAATGAAAGCAGTTGTATATTTTGAATAGTGATTTTGAGCGTAGTCGCAAGTATATTTTAATCTCATTTGCTTGTGCGTTATTAATTGTATGAGGTTTTAATAAAGAAATTAACTACGGTTGAAATTGAAAACCGTAGTTGTTATTAAATTGACTACGGGTTGTAATAGAAAACCGTAGTAAATAAACTCAAAACCGTAGTTAATACATATAGACTACGCGTAAAAGCGTAGTGTATGTGCGAAATTTTGTGTGTGATGCGTTGGTATAGACTACGGCGTTAAAAGCGTAGTCTATGTGCGGCGTGGTCTATAGTGGGTATAGACTACGCGCAAAAGCGTGGTGTATGTGCAAAATTTTGTGTGATGCAGCCGGGGTATAGACTACGGCGTGGCGTAGTCTATGTGCGGCGTGGTCTATGGTGGGTATAGACTACGCAAAAAGCGTGGTGTATGTGCGAAATTTTATGTGATGCAGTGGGTATAGACTACGGCGTGGCGTATTCTATGTGCGGCGTAGTCTATAGTGGGTATAAACTACGCATAAAAGCGTAGTGTATGTGAGAAATTTTGTGTGATCAGTGGGTATAGACTACGGCGTGGCGTAGTCTATGTGAGAAAAGCGTAGTCTATAGTGGGTATAGACTACACATAAAAGCGTGGTGTATCTTGCCGCTATTTTTCTCTACACCACTTTTCTCTACACTACGAAACGCACATACACTACACATAAAACGCGTAGTCTATACTGATTTTTGTAGTAGTGTATCGAGGAATTTATGTCCTAGAATTAGGACCTCCATTTCTCAGTCGGCCTTTCCTGTGATGGTCATTTGAAAGCCTCCGAAATCCAGGGTTCTTTCATAGACGTTGGACCCCGAATTCTTAAGATCGCATAACACCGTGCAAGGAAAGTATATTTCTTCTCCTGCAGTGTCAAATCTTATGACAATTTCTCGTCATCCTTGAGGACATCCAATCTTGGCTGAAACTCTGATTGCTTGTTGTTGAATGTCTCTAATTGCTCTCCTTTCATACGAGTGAGAAAAACTTCTTTCATATGGTTGTGAGATAACTTTATCCCCTTGGAATGATAACCTTGGGGCTCATTGACTTGAGCTCACCACTTATTACACCTTGAGCTCACCACTTATTACACCAATTAGAAATACTTCTTTCGTATGGTTGCTCATTGACTTGAGTGTCAGAGTGTCTACCCGAAGGCCCCTCCCTCTAGCTTTGTTTTACAGTTGACTTGATCCGAACGCCCAACAATCCAACACGATATTCTCATTTCTCGCTCATAGTCATCATTCCATCATTACCACGAGGTACGCTTATTTTCACGATTATTTATTAGATTTATGAGTTGAATCTATAATCTACAAAATTAAAATACACAATTTAAAAACGGAGATGTTCAAGCCAATTTACCAGAGTGGGGACTCCCAGATCGAATACCCGTATTACTTGAAGAGATTTGAATCGATGATTAGGTATTGGAAACCACATAGGTAGCAACACTACTAGTGAGCAAGGATAGCAGGTATCCCAGCTCGAATACCACTGTTGGGGATCCATCGTCCCGCTGTCTGTTTCCAGCTTTAGCGTCACACACGGTCTGCCTGGATGCAACGACGCATTAGTCTCATCCTGCTTAATGATCATGCAACGAAGCTGTCCCCAGCTCACAGCTTCACTACAGCAATGTCCAAGCAGTAGTCGCTCGCCCAATTTCCATGCAGCAGTTACGCAACAACTTGACAACAACTCTACATGAGCGTCTTCTCCGTTCCACCAGCACAAAAAAAATGAGAGAAAGAAAAAGGGATGGAGAAAGAGAAGAGGACTCGGCTCAGCCCACACAACGGTAGAGGATCCTCTTGATCGGAACAGCGGTGCACCACAACTATAGCACTTGCCGACCAACGAACCATTCTGGTAACTCCACAGAAGAGCATCAAAGGTTCAAGGCTAGAGAACTCACACACAGAAGATGACACGAAGCTTCTCTCACAACCAACGAACCACAGTCTCACGAAGAAGAGCAGTACAGATCTGCCACCACACATAGAGGCGCAACTCTCTGCATCTCTCCCCAAACTCCCTTCCACACCTCTTAAACTCACCCTAAACTCCCCCTATCATCAGCCACCACTCTCTCAACTTAAATAGAGAAAGCCCAAACAGAAAGCCAAACATGTTGTCAAGGAATGGGCCTGCAACAACTCTTGGGCCAATAAATTCCAACAACAGTGAGTAAGGTCGATCCAAAAAGACTCGAAAACTAGAATAAAATTCTTTCTACCTAATTAAACTAAAACTAAAAATGGAGAGTTATGAGAATTAATGATTACTACGGACTAAATTAATTAAAATGCATCGACAAATTAAAACCAACAACTAGACTCAAGCAATGCAGGAACAAGAAGTTAAGATTGAATCAAACGGAGAAAAAAATCTAGCTCAAGAACAATTTCAGAAAAATCACGGGTGCAACAATATTATTTTACTTTCTTCTCAAATTGGCTATAGTTACAAGTACGAGCAAAATAACCTAAGTCTCTCCTTAATTATCCGGCAACCAAGGTATGATCATTGGTTACTTCTCTAACTAACAAATAACCTAAGTACGACCATAAGATTGAATTCACCAACAACATTAAGTATTAGAGAAACACCAATTCTAGCTAACAAAATTCATAATATGACTTGTTTAAACTAGATCATAGACTCCAAGTGATGCTATTGTACTATGATGACAGATTATCCAAATAATTATAGATTCAGATTCTCTATCAAGCAATATAATGTTTCAATAATTATTAATTGATCACTTTGCATAATCATCAAAACAGTAATAACATTACACACCGAATGTAGTATGAATAAGAAGAGAAAATTTTGAATCCTTGTATCATGCATTGGTTGGACTGAGATCATTGATAGTAAATATATAAAACAAACTCGACCTAACAGCTAGTTTAAAAACCGCATCTCGATTACCCCTTCGCTAGAAACGAACTTAGAAACTATAATTAGATGTAAAACTAAGAAAAATATTGAAGAGCAGAAAAGAAGCAGATGAATAACATTTTTTTCTTCTCTACAAAGCTAGAAACTCTAAGGGCCCGTTTGGTACGAGAGATAAGGCCAAGATAGCATACGTATCTTGCGTTATGTGGTTGTTTGGTAAACTGGATTACTATCTTGGGAGCCCGCATTATATTGAAAGGCCCGTTTTTTTTCACTGTATCACTTCTGTAAACCTATCTCGTGCCCAACACCAGTTGGGTAATCTATCTTGGTTGAAGCTACATATACCATATGTGAAAAGACTAATCTACCCTCCAGCCTACCTCATCCCTTGCTTGCTGAGACGATCCCATTTTCCCTTCACCAAACCCCCAAAATGAATTGAAATGCCCTAGCCACGCCTAGGGTTTACTGGTAAATGCATCGTCTCTCCCGGGCCTGCACCGGGTCGGGGCGGATGGCCTGCAACACTGCGGTGGGACCGGAACAGGCCGTCCGATTCCGGTTCAGATAACGGCTTGCCCGCCGAGTCCGCCTTCTTGAAGATATTTCGGGTTTGTTGCTTTATGTGAAATGTAATGTGTATGTATTGATAATTCTTGAAGGAGACGAGAGAGAGTTGCTCTTAGGCTGTAACTAGAATTACAAAATTTATGAAATTGATATAGTTTTCTATTGATATTTTTGGTGTTTGGGTCGCTAAAGATTTCTCTTTTTTCAAGATTCGTGCATTTGGTTATGCTGTGTGATTTCTTTTAGGTGGATTGAATGTATAATCTAGTTTAATTTGTGCTCTTGTTTAAGTTCTAAGTATTGAAGTTGAGGTGTTTCGCATCTTTGGCTCATTTTGTTTTCTTTTATTCAATTGTTGCATGTTATATTTGAGCTTTTGGCAACAAAGAATGCAAGATATGTTGCTCTGTAATGTCTGCGGCTCTCTCTGAAATGTAATGTGTATGTATTGATCATTCTTGAAGGAGACGAGGATATAATTGTAATTTTGTACTTAATCTTGTTTTTTAACTAGTCTACCAAACAAATAAGAATTGATATCTATATTTTATATCTTATCTACCAAACAACAACATACAATACCAATCTCACATTATCTACGATACACATCTATGTCTTATCTATCTTGATATATCTAAACATGTCTACCAAACGAGCCCAAATAAAATTTGGATGTCTGTTCTAGTTAGACTGCAAAAATATTAAATATATAGGTTAATCTTATCTCTCCTCCATCTTGGTACGGATTAAAAGTCATCAACTTGAATCAAAAAGGAAAATCTTACAGGGCTTCAGCATGGCAATCTGCAGACAAGACATGGGCATGTCTTGTTCGCAGTTATATTCTGTCTTGATTCCTCTCGTATATCCAAAACTTGGGCTTCCAGTTCCACTTCCAAAACTCTATTACAACTCATGTTTTTCTTTTTTTCATTAATATTTACAATCAAGTTCCACAATTTAGTTATTCCAAACTCTATTAAAACCAATGCAAACAAATATGCATTTTCTTTCTGTTTCCTCAAAAAGAAAATTATGTATGTAATATACTTCGTCACTCTGTTTCTTTTTTCTTTTCCCCATGTTACAAACGTCATCTAGAAAGTCTATTCCTGGTTTCTTATTTCTTCAGATCATAGTTTGACTGTTTTTCAGTTTCTCATCAAACCTCAAGATCTATGTTTATTGTTAAGGGCGTTACGAATAAATATTTGAAACTGAAATTCCGTATTTGTAGTTAAAGTAAATCATCATCAATATTCTCAAAAAAAAAAATTTAACTCATCAACACTATTACATACTTCTCGATTTTTCGTTATTCACATTCCTGATATTATACTTGATCAGAAGAAGAAGAAGAAAACATTTCTAAAAAATATACAGGATTATATTTATGTAATCGTTATATATAAATAACTAAGTCTCCAATCGATGATAAATAAACGGAATAATTTTTTACTTTATACATAAATTAAAAAATCATAGAAATAACATTTCTAAAAACGGAATAACATTTCTAAAAAAATATGTAGCTAATGAGAAGTTGTAATGTAGCGGAATATATATATGGTAAAACTATTTCGGATAAACATGTTTTACTTTATACATAAATAAAATAAAAAATCATAGAAATATGTGTTTTTTTTTGGGGGTAATGTAGCATATAATAATCAAATCAAAATAGGCGTGTATGTTAAGAACTTAAGACCATCATTACTTGTGTTGCGCTACCCACACAAATCACTCTTGTTTTACTTTTACTAAATTTTCAACCATGCCTTGCAGTCATGGTTTCCCTCTCACCATCCCCCAACTCATTTGCCTAATTAATATACAAAAATAAAAAAACAAGAAAAAAGGTCGTTATCAATTTTTTGAGTGTGTAATAAATCATCACAAAGTAAATGTATTTTCTTAAAGCTCAAAACTATGGATATATTAATTAAGCAACTTCAGCAATTCCATCAGGAGATACGAGTGGCCTCAACGAACAAGTTAGGGAACGAATCAAGATATTACAAGCTAGTCTTGCAATTTTATTAGCCACTGCATTAAAAGACCTATTGGTCCAACAAAAGGAAAATTTTATCAAAATGTGTGAGATAATTGTGTTAGTGGGCAGCTTATGATGCCAAACATATAAAGTTCAAGTGCTTCGATAAATAAAATGCAATTGAAGAAATAAGTTTTATCCTAATCTATCAATTCGGGCTCACTCCAGTTACCAGATTGGGTTTAGGCCCAAGAAAGGATGAACATGTTGGGCTCTCTTCATCTCTGTTGGGCAAAATTCTATTTGTAATCCAAATTTTGTCTCTTAACCCTTCAATTAATGATATGTAAAAATTATTTTATTAAACGTTTTTCACCTTTACAGTTGTAGTGGACAGTTTATATAGTCCAATTCGTCAGCTCAATTTAATGTCAATAAGCCATTGCTAGTGGAATCTCGCATTTTTGGGTACACGAATAGGGTTAGGTCAGTCAACCGAATCACGCTCTAGCCAACATATCAATTTAGGAAGGAAGCCAAGGAAGACGTAGGGTACACGAATAGGGTTAGGTCAGCCAACCGAATCAGGCTCTAGCCAACACATCAACTTAGGAAGGAAGCCAATACGTCAATTAAGTCAAGCCCTAGCCAACACGGGAATATTTGGTATTTTATTTATTTTATTATTATTTGTGAATAATTAATCACAGAAAAAGGAATTTAAGTTTTCGAAAGTCGTTCAAGAGAAACAGACAAACTAGGTCAGATAGATACTAAGAATTTTGTTACTCTATATTTATCCTTTCCTTTTATTTTCTTAGGTCTATGTAGTTCGATTTATCTTTATTTTATGGTACCCTCAAAAAAATCTCTATTTTATGATATGTACCTCGTTATGATAAATGAAGAAAAAAAGTATCCCCTTTCAGGATATGGATGATGATAACAATATACTATAATGAGTGTGTATGACTAATCATAATATTAGTAATTAATTTGGAGGTTGATTAGTAATTAATTTGGAGGTCTAAACAAACAGAAAAATATGAGATTGAGGAATTGGTAGATGAGCTGATAAGCATCATGATATAAGGTAAGATATTTGGATTAATCCAACATGTTCTGATTCTGCTTTTCAATTCCACTCCAACAAACAGTGAAAAGATAATCATTGTAAGTTCTCTTTATCTTATTATTTTCCTGTTAAAATAATATAATTAAGATCCCGCGGTTACATTAATGGATCTATCTTTTAGTTAATGGTGGGGCGGCAAAAAAGGAACAAATTAATTTAGGGAATTTTTTTTTATTTTTGTTACTTTGGGAGAAGGTTCTTTTGCACGGACAAGAAAAGCGTATAGTCCGATGATCATGTTCCTCAATTATTATTCCAATTTATTAAAGTTATGTCTCGAAAAAAGCCTCTCATCCATCCTTCTCCAATCCAATCACACACTTTAGTGTAATGTCGTTAGGGTTCTTCATTACATTTTACTCTAACTTGATATATCTGCAGTCGCCCAAACAACTCAAAGAACTAAATGAAATCCTAAACAAAAAAGTTGGAACTTTCTAACAACAAACAGCACATTTGATGTGATTTTTTATGAAGAAGCTCAAACTATTTAAATTGGGTAGATGTTATTGATTATTTTCTTTTCAGACAAATGTGGAGAAGTGTCAATTTCAGATGTCTGCTAAGTGGGAAACGCCTGCTGTATCCAAGCTTTGTCATTATATAGCATGAAGCATTTAGAAATGGTAAAGTTGAGCATTAGACTAGCTCCATTATTTCGTGTTATAATATTAAAACATTATTGGCAATTTATTTCCACTATTATCCCCGATTTCGGGGATTTCTACTATTTTAGATTAAAGAAGAGTGCAGAGGGGGAAAACAAAAAATACGAAAGAACTTGAACATAGGACATAAAGTATAAGGGGGTAGAAGTAAAAATATAAGAAGTAAAAAGAAATTAATTGAACTATACGAGTGTGACACTAATTATGCAAGTTTTGCTAAAATTATACTCTAATCACTTGTTGATATGTCTTGAATCTATCTTCCGCTTCGAAGAGTTAGTCGAGGTCTCATTGCTCGATCAGTAGTCGGGGGTCAGGGGCGATGCCCCTTGCTCGGGGTCCGGGGCGGAGACATCCCGAGCCCGATGGTATGCAGTATTGGGCCTTAATACTAGTATTGAACTGAGCCAATTGGTGTATTCTCTTAGTACTATATATATGGTCTTTGAGAGCGGTAATTGTAATCTGAAAACCCTAGCCGTCTAATAAAATATGTTCTCCTTTTTTGCCCGTGGACGTAGCCAACTCATTGTTGGTGAACCACTTAAATCTGTGTTTTCTTTACGTTTCTATTTCTTAATTGTTCAATAATCCTAATCTGTTTCAACATCACTAATTAGAAACCGTATTGGTCAATTATTAAATATCATACCTCCTAAAAGGATATTTTTCCAACTTACTTTTTCTAGGGAAGCATCCCAACACACTATATATGGCTCCGATGTCACAAAATTAAAACTAATTAGCTTCTACTAGATCAGTATTTTCAACATCAACATGTCATGTTTAGATCTTGATTTGAGGCACAATTATATATGAATAGGAGGAAAAAGAGAGTAGGGAGGGTGGGCTTTTTCCTTTCCATTTTGATTTATTTTTATTATATTTCATTAGGTATATATTGTTTACATAAAAAGTGACTTAGTAACATTCATATGTAAGTGGGTGATTGGTACTCTGTTTCCACTAAACCAAGCGACTAGTTTTTACCATTGTCTCATAAGAAATATACAAAAATCAAATATATGAAACTTCAAAAAGAGATGCGATGAAGAAGACTTGCAACAAGGAGCCAATTAATCCAAATGGCTTAAAAAACTAAATAAGAACTAACATTAATAAACAACATATTTCAAACAGTATTCTATCTCCTATTCTGGTGTCATCCACATAATGAAACAAGAACTAGCATCAATAAGCAACATTTACGATCCTATTTTTAAACAGTATTCTATCTCCTATTCTCGAGTCATCCACGTACATGAAGACGATGACATGATGAAACAAGAAGTAACATTAATAAGCAACACTCGTAATCACGATCCTCTAGTATTCTGTCTTCTAATCTCGTGTCACCCATAATCACATAATGGAACAAGCATTAACATTATCATCACTGAAAAAAGTGGCGTATTTGAGTTCGTTAGGAGAGGGATAGGCTTGATCGACATCTCTCACAAATCCAGAAGGTGCCTTCTTATCGTAAGCACCTGGGGCGTAGGGATGATATGTCAAATTGTATTCAATATAGGGCCATGGCTCTGCCCTTTTTCCAATTCTTTTTATTCTTCGAATCACTTTTTTCTCCTCCACGTACCCCGTCACTGCTACATGGCTCTCCTTTCGGTTTACTTCCACGGATCTTGCACCTAACCAGATATTTAATATAGTGAAACCAAATAAATCACCACTTTTCATATATCAAGAGCAATCATAAGGTGAGAGTGATGTTTGAATTGCCAAGTTTGTATAGAGTTTTCTCTGTAAAAAAAAAGTTATGTATATAGCTCGACATGTGCCTTTCGTTGATAATTATGTATAACTATAAGCGAGCAAATTAATATTGAATAGGTGACGGGCACTTGGAGAGAAACATGTATGAATAGTTTTTTTTTTTTGAATATTTTCAGAGAGGAATTAATAACATGTACTCATCTCCAAAGAAAAGAAACATCTTTGTGTTGACTAACCTCTCATGGAGGAAACAGCATGCCTGACCCTTCGTTCGCATCCTTCGCAGTCCATTTTCACCCTCACATCAACCGTCTGCATATCAATTACAAAGCATCAACACACATATGCATGCAATCTAAATACGTACGCGTATAAATAGAGGTTATCTCAAAAGGATTTAATAAGTAAAATTGGAACTTGAAGAGTTTTAAAAGGAAGAAGCTCGATTACCTGCATTGGTTTTCTTTTGCTCTTTCTTATGCTTGAAACTGTAAATAAATCTGAAATATGGTCAATTATTCCCATGACTCTCTCTCTCTCTCTCTCTCAGGTATTCGGGCTAGCGGAGGTAGGAAGGAGTTGAGATCGCTTGTGAATTAATATTGAAATTGTTACGAATGAGTATATCTATGCCCCTATTTATATGAGAGGGAGTTACCGAGCTGTATTTAATTATCTCTAAGGTGGAAGTGGTGATTATATTAATAATAATGAGCTAAAGTGACTTATGTCGCTTAATGTTGCACTTTATACTCAAACACATCAAGCTGTGTACAAGTGGGCATTTGGGGCTTAATTACTTGCTCCCCAGTTTATGACTTTTCTGACAATGATTTCTTCATCGCATCAACTATCTTAATAATATTACTAATGGTTATAATTATTTGGAGGAGTCTTATATTTTTATGTATTATTTTATTTATATATATCAATTGGATAGAGATTAATTATGGGAAACTGCTAAGTTGTGGGCAGTTTGGAAGGCGCCTTGTTGTAATGCAACTCTAACGCGTATTTACATATTTGCAATACTAGTTTAAGAATTTGTTGTTATTAGGCCAAACAACTATATTCTGCTGGCATTCCAGACACCTACAAATGTGAAAGTTTTGACAGTAAAAATAGTACTGCTCCCAGCAAGGCTATTTAATTACCCGGGATAGACAAATGTTTAAATCTCAGCTCCAATTTTGAGTTTGACATCAGACGAATATCTAAATTTCAACTCCAAACATGCAAAAAAATAAGGAGAAATTAATTTATTACCAAATCTAAAGTTTGGGATATTATTGAAATATTTTAAAAATCGGGTCTAGTTTTCAACCAGATCCAAAGGTTGAGATGTAAGTAGCAATTATCTCTATTCTTCATTATATCTCTTAAAATCTATAGTTCTATTACATATATTAGTAATTTTGAATTTTCTTTGTTGACCTGAAAGCTTTTATGTGTTGAAAGATTTTTTTTAACTTAATTGACAGTTATGTACACTATAACACTCTAGCTGGAATATACACGTTACGCGTGTCTCCATGTGAAAAGGACCTTTTGAAGATATTACATAATATATATTTGGTAAGAAACATATGTTTACGAAAAAAAAAATTAAATAAATCTGCTACATCTAATTTGGTAAGAAATATTGCCACCACAGTCAAATTATAAATTATCGGCACTCCCCTTAATTTTTGAAATAAGAGTCCGGTGATAAATTAAAACAAATTATAGTTTTTACATTGTATTCTAAATTCAAAATTTATATAAAATTTGGTCAAAAATCATAGATGTAATAAGCACCTTTGTGGAATGACAACATCTAAAGGGTATTTGGCTAAGCTCTTTGCTTATAAGTTGTTTAGGATTTTTATAAATTTTTAAGAAATGTTTGGTAAAATAAACTAATAAATAACTTATAAAATATGAAAATAAGTTTCAATTATTTTCAATAACTTATAATCTCCTTAAAAAATAAATTCATTAATCCCAATTTATTTTTTCATGATTTTATAAGTAACAATCAATTTATAAAATAACTCTATTAAAATTTTAGTGATCATTCATATTAAATTGTTTTTTGTTATGTATGACTAAAGCTACTTTATCTATAACATGTGAAAAGATCGAATTCAAATATAGACATTAGTTGCCAAATTTGGAAATATACAATTATTTAGTTTTTTTAATTCCATTTACTATAATCTGAAAATAAAATTAAATAGTTCTAGTCAAGATCAAGTATTTCAGTTATTCTTTGCTTTTTATACTTATTAATAATCACATATGAAATTCTTTAGGAAGTGCCCCACAATCTATTTAAAGATATTCTAAAAATAATAAAATATTACTGTAAAATAAAATATAATATAAAAAACTTCTTTTTATATTTCAAATTCTTTTGAAAGTACCCAACAATTGATTTATAAATATTCTAAAAATGGTAAATATTACTATAAAAATAAAATATAATATAAAATACACTTTTTTTACATTAGAATGCATTTACACTTGGCTAGTTTATACGAAAAAACTCGGATGAGATCATCTGGCCCATAATTTTTAGTGTCCCACTATGGTCCCACTATCATTTTTATTATTTTACAAATATTTGTTATTAAAAAATATTATTTCATCCGTCCACCAAAAGCTTACATTGCTTTTGATGATACGAGTTTTACTAAATTATAATGAGTGTAAAGTGAATGTAAATAATAAATGAATATATTAATGGATAGTATGAGTAAAAAAGTTGATCATTTGTGATTTTTTTATAAATAAGTGGTAGATTGAGGTAGTTGATGTTTCTAAAAATGAAAAATGTAAGTTTTTAATGGACGTCCCAAAATGAAATTAAATGCAAGTTTTTAGTGGACGAATGGAGTATACAAAATGAAATATAATTAATATTTACCAATAAAAGTTGAGAGTTAAAAAATTATATACTGTAATTATGGGTTAATTAATCTGAAAATCAATTATTAATTAAAATATTGCAGTTAAATGAAACCATTTTATCCTAAAACTACTGTGAATTAATGAAAGTTGATGAATCTGTTGAGAAAGTTAATTCAAAAATTCAATTTTCACCGGTTCGAATCCCATGGAGAAAATTCATTTTTGGATTCGATTAATTTCATCAACTTTATATTGCATTTTTTTTCACGTACCAATAAAAGTGGTTCAGAACCTATATATATATAAGTATTTATAACCCCTAACTGGATTATGAAGCTAAATTAATAATAGTTCAATTATACTAAAAATACAATAAATTAAAAATAAAGAAAAAATTATGATTAAAAACTAAAAATATAAAAAAAAACTGAAATTAGAACACAGAGTAAGACAAAAAAATGAGATAGAAGATCCCATGTGTTAAAAACTTTTGAAAAAACCTGTGCACATTTATATTGGTGACGGACACATAACAATTAAACTAAAATATTAATCGGGTTGGGAATTCAACCACAACTAAGATGCATGAAGAAGTTCAAATACCGAACGGGTCCTTCAACTAACCAAAAAGGCACAAACAGCAAAACACGAAGTACAACAGAATAAGCACTCTGAATCTTCACTCCTAGTCCTAGCCCTTGACATAAATAATTGGATCAAGAATTATAGGAGCCAGAGCTGGCGCAGCCACAACTCCCTCAAGAATTTCACATTCACCTCCCAAATAACCATGGAGAAATGACACTACTACCCCTCCAACACCTCTCCTCATCTTCTCTTTGAGCCCTTCCCACTCTTACACACCAAACCGGCGAGGCCCAACTTGTCATCATCCAACACGTCACAATGCCCATAATCCTTAGCCAGAAAGTAACAACACGGCGGCCGGCTCTCGTTAAAGAATTCCGAGTGATTGTATCCGTCGGGGGCCAGAGGCGGGATGAAAGCACCCTTGTTTTGATTGCTCAACCCGGTGCCTACAACGGCGATGGGCATCGAGACGTTGAAGGATCTCGGGACGTAGGAGAGGATTCTGGGCTCGACCCAGGCCGGGGGAGTTGGGCCCTCCACAGGGTCGAGCCCGATTAGCGCCTTGAAGGCGAGGGAAGTAGTCGGGTGATGATGCCCGAGTGCTAGGCCGAATGCTGTCCTGCCTCCCCTGCTGTGGCCCATAAGGGCTGTTTTGGAGAGGTCGGGTTTCACGTGTTCGGGTAGGCACATTTCGAGGCCACTTGCTAGCCACTTTGCCACTTTTGCGGCTGTCTTTATCTCGTCGTTCTTGCAAATCAGCAGCCATTGGTAAAACTGCAAATAGACATATATATGTAAACCTAATGGTTCATTATTAATGAAGTTTCTTGATATTAATCATGTAATTGATCATGCAGTTTAGTGCGACTTAATGGAAATCTCTCCTACTGTCCTAAACCTGTAGATAATAGGAATCTTAGTTTCGAGAACACTGTCATTTCCCATTGCTTCAAAAAGGACGAGTCTTTAAAGAATCTCAAAACAGTGCATTCTTTTCCCCAACTTTTTCCAAATGTTGGATTGTCAGGATATTCACCCTTTTTGT
Organism: Salvia rosmarinus; assembly: GCA_036937905.1. Taxonomy (NCBI): domain Eukaryota; kingdom Viridiplantae; phylum Streptophyta; class Magnoliopsida; order Lamiales; family Lamiaceae; genus Salvia; species Salvia rosmarinus. Next base: position 25,829,698 of record CM072822.1, on the reverse strand, counting down.
AGCGATAGGAAACGACGCCGTCTCTCATTACTTTGACTTGTAAATTTTGTTTTTTTTTTGTTTTTCCCAAATGGTATTATTGTTTTGAAATTCCTAGCAAGTTTACACAGCGCAAGCTAGTAAATTGGGTTGTGTGACATTATAAAATTGAAATGCTATGACATTATAAAATTGAGTAACCTGAGGGGCGACAAGTATGTATCCATGGGAAGATATATGTCTGAGGAGTTGAGAATACCAACTAGTTTGAGTGCAGTAACCGTGGCAGAAAAGTACAACTGGGTAGCTGCCTTGTGCTTCCGGCGCCATCACTAACAGCTCCGCCGGCGATCGACAAGCATCTGATTTCTTCACTTTGATGGTTTTCACGCTCAGATTTCCGGCCTCGAATACATTGCCAAACTCATTTTCATTTCCAAGCTGCATTTTCATTTCCTTCATTGTTTACGTGCTGCAGCTTAATTAATTTCCTCATAAATATAGCCTGAGTAAGTGGAATTGGAACGCGATATTGACTCGTAAAATCCTCCGCAAAATGGCCTTTTAACTAATTAAGTTTGGCGCTTGAATGGAATTAGGGAATTTGAAATCAATTCTTCAAAGTTAGGCAATCAAATTAACGGAGTTGACTTAATTAATTAGGCTTCTATACAGAAATAGATTGATAATGGATAGGGTCAAAGGTTACCCGACGATTGTGCCTAACATTTGTTCTGAAATATTATATTACGGATACATGTAAAATTAACAAACAAGATGCTGCATGTGATAAAATAAAGGAAAATGCTAGATGTGCACATAATTAGACTTTTTTATCATTTTTCATCATTTTCGAAAATTAAGGGAATATTTCATTTATATTGAATTTTATTTTACATAGCTACCCCCTTCAAGATAATTAAGGAAGGGATACAAGTATTTTCTATTCCATTTTAAAGAAGGAAAATGCTTAGCCTTTCCTTAATAATATTTTAACTGATTAGTGCATTAATTATGACTATCTAATTATCTAATTCCTATTCATGTGTTCCTTTTTTATATATTTGACCCAAAAAGCAAAAAGTAAAAAGAAAAAAGAATCACGTTAAAAATTAAAATAAAAATAAACATAAAATAAGATATTTTATTGAATAATGAGGGGACTAATCAGAAAAAAAAATTGATATTCCTATTCTCTATGAGTATTAATTTTTTTTTGGATAATGAGGGGATTAATCAGACAAAAAAATTAATGAGTTAATTATGATAATGAAATTGAATGCTTTTCTTTATGGAATGAAAGCAATAATTATTTATTAAATTTATTAATTATATTTATAAAAGAAATAAAATCACAAGTCAACTCATATCAATTTTAACCCTAAATTGTAGGAGGGGTTAATCATGCAATATAATAATTAATAGTAGAACCATCCCCAAAAAAACTTACTAATTTGATCAAAATATTAGGGGTATTATGTATGTGCATTTAGCACTACCCTAAAATAAATTATTTTACATAGATGATTAGTTAAAGAAAAATGCTAGATGTACATATATGTATGTAAATAATTGGACTTTTTGGTCATTTTCCATCATTTTCGAAAATTAAGGAAATATTCTATTTATATTGAATTTTATTTTACATAATTACTCCCTTCATGGTACTTAAGGAAGGGATGCATTTCCTATTCCATTTTAAAGAAGGATAATGCTTAGTCTTTCCTTAATAATATTTCAATTCATTAGTGCTAGGGGTGTCTAAACGGTTTTCGGTTAGAACCGGAACCGAACCGAAACCAATAAATTCAGTTAACCGAAAACCGACAAATTCGGTTATCGGTTCGGTTTCGTTCCAGAGTTGAAAAAAAATTCGGTTATTGGTTAACCGATAACCGAACGGTTCGGAACCGAAAAATCGTTTTTTATTTTTTATTATTAATTAATTAATTAAAATTTTTGAAAATAAATTTTTAATTATTATTTTATTAATAATTTTAATTATTTGTTAAATATTTATTTATTTTAATAAGTTTTCGTTTTTTAATTAATATTTTATGTATTTTAATTATTATTTTTATTAATTTTTATTATTAATTAATTTTAATTCGGCTTTTCGGTTGGCCAAAAACCGAACCGTCGGAACCGATCAGTTTTCGGTTAACCGAAAATTTAAAACGGTTCGGTTTCGGTTCCACTTTTTCGGAGAAATTAGGTTCGGTTAACCGAAAAGTTCGATTCGGTTAACCGAAACCGAACCATTTAACAGCCCTAATTAGTGCATTAATTATGACTATCGTAACTCTATAATTCCTATTTTTTTGTTCCTTTTTTGAATATTTAACCCAAAAAGAAAAAATAATCAAGTTAAGAGATTAAAATAAAAATAAACGTAAAATAAGATATATATTTTTTGAAAAAAAAGGATAAGAAATTTTGAAAATTATACTAGTATTTTATTTTATTTGACAGTTTAAGATGGATGTAACGATTAGGTTAAATGGTATTTTATCTTCATATTTTTAGAAATTATAAATCACTATAATTTTGAGATTAATTTTTTTGAAGATGAAACAAAAATAAATAAATAAAGAACTAAAAGAAAATTTGGCAAACAAACAAAAATGTGCTTTTTAGTCTAGAAGGGATTTGACCCTAATGCCTAGCAACAAGTATCATAGTCCTTCGTCATCTTATCCAATAGTGCCTAAATTGTGTGGTATTGCCATTAAAAAATAAAAATATGTTAGAAAATTTAAAGTAAAAATATATATCCATAGAATCAAATATTTTAGTTCGTAATGTTGCAATAACAAAATAGAATCATATCACATAAATCAATAAATATTCATTAAACGTACTCAAAATTAAAATTTGAATGCACATCTCACACTATTTGATCATTAAGATTCAAAACATATTACAATATATATACAAAATATTAAACAATCATTTTAAAATATATTAAAATTGAAAAAAAAGTCCCTACATAAATACATATCAATCTATTTTCAAATCCAATATTCATCTATATTAAATAATCATATTAATATATTAGAAATTGAAAAACATCGCTACATAAATACATATCAACCTATTCTCGAGTTTAATATTAATCTATATTAGTAATAGTAGTATAAGATATAACTCTTGTTTAGAACATGAGTTTCTATGAATTATACATGAAAAAGAAATTTTATATATGTATGATGTGTATTTGTATTTTGAAATATAATTTGGCTAGACCCAAGAAATCGAGTGCCTCTCTAGGAGTGGTTTTTTTTTTTTGGATAATGAGGGGATTAATCAGACAAAAATATTAATGAGTTAATTATGATAATGAAATTGAACGCTTTTCTTTATGGAATGAAAGTAATAATTATTTATTAAATTAATTAATTTTATTTTATAAAAGAAATAAAATCACAAGTCAACTCATATCAATTTTAACCCTAAATTGTAGGAGGGGTTAATCATGCAATATAATAATTAATAGTAGAACCACCCAAAAAAAAACTTACTAGTTTGATCAAAATATTAGGGGTATTATATATGTACATTTAGCACTACCCTAAAATAAATTATTTTACATAGATGATTAGTTAAAGGAAAATGCTAGATGTACATATATGTATGTAAATAATTGGACTTTTTGGTCATTTTTCATCATTTTCGAAAATTAAGAAAATATTCTATTTATATTAAATTTTATTTTACATAATTACTTCCTTCACGGTAATTAAGGAATGGATGTATTTCCTATTCCATTTTAAAGAAGGGCAATGCTTAGTCTTTCCTTAATAATATTTCAATTCATTATTGCATTAATTATGACTATCGTAACTCTATAATTCCTATTTTTTGTTCCTTTTTTGAATATTTAACCTAAAAGAAAAATAATCAAGTTAAGAGATTAAAATAAAAATAAACGTAAAATAAGATATTATTTTTTAAAAATAGGATAAGAAACTTTGAAAATTATACTAGTATTTTATTTTATTTGACAATTTAAGATGGATGTAACGATTAGGTTAAATGGTATTTTATCTTCATATTTTTAGAAATTATAAATCACTATAATTTTGAGATTAATTTTTTGTAAGATGAAACAAAACTAAATAAATAAAGAACTAAAAGAAAATGTGGCAAACAAACAAAATGTGTTTTTAGTCTAGAAGGAATTTGACCCTAATGCCTAGCAACAAGTATCATAGTCCTTCGTCATCTTATCCAATAGTACCTTAATTGTGTGGTATTGCCATTAAAAAATAAAAATATGCTAAAAAATTTAAAGTAAAAATATATATCCATAGAATCAAATATTTTAGTTCGTAATGTTGCGATAAGAAAATAGAATTATATCACATAAATCAATAAATATTCATTAAACGTACTCAAAGTTAAAATTTGAATGCACATCTCACACTATTTGATCATTAAGATTCAAAACATATTACAATATATATAAAAATATTAAACAATCATTTTAAAATATATTAAAATTGAAAAAAAAATATCCCTACATAAATACATATCAATCTATTTTCAAGTCCAATATTCATCTATATTAAATAATCATATTAATATATTAAAAATTGAAAAACATCGCTACATAAATACATATCAACCTATTTTCGAGTTTAATATTAATCTATATTAGTAATAATAGTATAAGATATAACTCTTGTTTAGAACATGAGTTTCTATGAATTATACATGAAAAAGAAAGTTTATATATGTATGTTGTGTATTTGTATTTTGAAATATAATTTGGCTAGAACCAAGAAATCGAGTGCCTCTCTAGGAGTGGTTTTTTTTTGGATAATGAGGGGATTAATCAGACAAAGATATTAATGAATTAATTATGAGAATGAAATTGAACGCTTTTCTTTATGGAATGAAGAAATAATTATCTATTAAATTAATTAATTTTATTTTATAAAAGAAATAAAATCACAAGTCTACTCATACAAATTGAACCCTAAATTGTAGGAGGGGTTAGTCATGCAATATAATAATTGATACAAGAACCACCCAAAAATAATCTTACTAATTTGATCAAAATTTTAGTGGTATTATGTACATTTAGCACTACCCTTAATTTTACTAGTTTTCATAAAAATCAAGAAGAGAAAAAGTATGATCAGGATGCATTATATTATTATCTGCAGGATTAATGGGGTGTTTGGCTAAACTTATTTTAGAGAGCTTATAAGCTTCAAGAGCTTACAAGATGTTTCAATAGCTTATAAGATATAATGTCTCAAGAGCTTATAAATTATCAAAGTATTTGGATAATTCAGCTTATAAGCTAACGAAAAAATCATGAGTTGGAGAGAAAAAATCATGAGTTAGAGAGACAAAATTGACGGTAGATGAAGTTAATAGTATATATGTAAGAAATAACGAACCATAATAAGATTATTTGGGTAAATTCATTGTTGTTTATAGATTATGAAAAATTAAGTTATGGTTGAACAACTTATTTTTAGGGGAACTTATAAGTTGTAGAAAATTATTTTCACAACTTATAAGTTATTTATAAGCTTATTATGTCAAATACTCTGCAAAAGCAAGCTTATAAGTTCTTAAATAGTTTATAAGCTGTTTTAAAGAGCTTATAAGCTCAGCCAAACATCTTCTAAGTACGAACCATTATCTTAACATAGTCTCTCTTTTTTACTTCATGGAAAACTTGTAACTGCTATCTTTGGTGCGTATTAGATAAAACTCATGTTTATATGCAATAGCTTGGAAACCACATAGAACGGATAAATCGCATTCGAAAAATCAAGATGTGACATGTTCAGATCCATAAAAGCATTAGTGGATTTGAATTTATGATATTTTGGTAAGAAGAACTCACTTTATCATTCAATTGTCTTGAAAAAAAGGACAACACAATCTCTTTTTTATTTCTTAGCATGCTTATATAGGCCAGCTGTTTGGATGTTCTATTACGAAATTACACGTTCTCGTACACGTAATATAAATGTAATGATAATTTAGCTATAATGCACATCCTGTGTAGCCAATCTAGCTAAATGAAATTGCCGATTTATATTATCATCCCAATCAATTAAAAACTCAAAAACGAAAGGCAAGGTGTTAACAATAACATCGCGAAAGTCCAACCACGTAAGCATTTTTACTAAAAACACCGATCATCACTCTTTGATGATAACTACGATCTATATATACATTTCCCCATTATTAATGCAGAATATTACTATTATGGCCCTCTTCTTTATTCCTACCAAAGATCATTGGTCCAAGTTGCTCTTGCTGCGGTCTATCTTCATTATGGTACCACTTACCAGACAATCATTTATGTCGCTGAAATATACATGGTGTCTAATTATTAATCGAAGAGATAGTGATTAAAATCGTAAGTCAATGTTTATCCAGGTTGTAAGTTTGAAGTTGCTAACGACCAAGGTAACTTAATTCAATTATTGTAATAATTAATGAACTGATGTGATTGCATGCATGTTATATATGTATGAACTGATGGGAACTGAAGTGGCGAATTTTCCTAAATTTTCAGACGTTTTGTCACGACACACAGCTGTGAGCTGTGCCTCTGATCACCTTCCACAATAAAGAATCCCCATTTATTAGATAGTTTATTTCTTGTATATGATTGAAAAAACATCCTTCTAGACAGCAACAATACAATAAATGTGCCAAATAATTTCAAGTCATAGGTTTTGGTAAAATACGATAACCATTTTATCTTTCAATTCACTGTTGATGTGATCAGGGACGGAGGCAGTAAAGCTAGGGTGTCTAACCCTCGGTTTGGTTAATCGAACCAATTTTTTTATTAACAACCAATTTCTCCGAAAAGTGGAACCAAATCGAACCATTTTAAATTTTCGGTTAACCGAAAACCGTTCGATTCAGTGTTCGGTTTTGTTAACCAAAACCAATTAAAATTAATTAATAATAAAACAAATAAAATAATAAATAAAATAATAATTAAAAGCTGAAACTTATTAAAATAGATAAAATATATAACAATAATTAATAAAGTAATAATTAAAATTGATTTTCATAATTTTAATTAATTAATTATAATTGAAATAATAATTAAAAATAAAAACGGTTTTGGTTTTTGGTTCAACCGTTCGGTTATCGGTTAACCAATAACCGAATTTTTCAACTGGAAAACCAACCGATAACCAAATTTGTCGATTTTGATTAACCGAATTTATCGGTTTGGTTGATTCGGTTAACCGAAACCGTTTAGACACCCCCCATGGGTCCGCAATGAATTTCAAATATATCCGGGGTTATTTTAATTTATTAGCATTTAATATGCTTTTATACACGTTATTTATGCCTATATATGAGTGATTTTTTTAATTTTTAATTTTTTACTTTTTAAGACAGGAGGAGCGATTTTGATGGAAATACTAAAATTCAGAACGATTTACTAATATTTGTGTTTTCATTAAATAAAATTTGGAGAAATCAAGTAAGATAGATTAAACATTTAAAATCCGAACTGAACACGTGCCACTTCCCATGGAATGTGAGGTTATCATATATAAGAAAAATTGCTTTATTGTTGATGGAAGTAGTCAAGATGAAAATTATTTCTTAGATATCGTACATAATCTGATAACCACCGAAAAAACTTGGAATCCAATTAGGATTGCGTCCCAAACTAATTATGACTTCTTAAATTTTAAAATATTTTCTCATTCATAAAATCGGATTGATTTTGTATTACTCTTAAAAAAATATATTACGTGATGAAGTAATAGTAGATATTAGCTGTAAGAATCGTGACCTCAAATATAAGCTGTAAGAATCGTAAACCATCACAAGTTATTACCATGTATCAATCAACCAAAATCAACAATACACGGTCAACGATTTTACAATTATGTTGTTACTAATGATTAAATAGTAATTGTTAATTACTAATTATTAATAAGTGGTTCAATAGGCCCGAAAGCTCGAATTAAAGCCCGGCCAGTCTAACAGATACTATTTACTAATTCTTTTTCTAAATTTATTTATATAATAGGATCATAGTGTTCAAAGTCAATAATTGTGCAATTTTGATTAGTTTCGGAAGTGTATATTTGTATTTCATTTTGTATATAATAATTAATGTTGTAATGAGAAAGTTTTCCATTAATCCCAAGACTAAAGATGTATAATTTCCATTTAAATTTAATCTCTCTATTTTTGTAAAAGATTTTAGAATAAACGATAAACCTCGATATCTCATTTTATCTATTGATGACTACACCTAAACTTGATCCTATTCCTCACTTTGACGTAAATAAATTAATGTGATCAAGAACTTCCAATTTTAACGTAAATATATTTTAGAAAAACTGTTAATGAAAAATGTTAAGTTCGCCGAATGAGTACCTTCAGCCCTTTTGTTTCTAGAGACTTTGAAATGCATAACAAGCAATCAAACATAACCAGTGATTGCTAAGAAATAATATGATTTTAAGATCTTAATTACATCGATAGGTGTATATATAATACTCCCTCCGTCCATCAAATACATTCATTTAGTTTCATTTTGGTCCGTTCATAAAAAAATGTTCACTTTCTTTTCTTGTAAACATCAACTTCACATTTTTACCATAAACTTATCCATTTATTTATAAAACAACAATACATGTCCCACATTTTTACACCAACTATTGTTCCTTGATTTTGGTGGACGAAGGGAGTACTATATAACATTAATAAAATAGTCGGATATTTAAATCTGACCAAGATCTGATTTATATATATGCAATCAAATTTTGCGTTCTAATACTGGAAATAACATAATAATTTTCATAAATAAAATTGCAGCATTGATTGTGATGGAGTTTTATTTTGTAAAGTTGAACAGTCTTTTCAAGCAAATGATTAGCTTTGAAGTGTACCTCACGGTATTGCTAAACCAACATAGTGTCCCTTCTTTTAAAAAATTTATTAAACTTGTGACCTATTTTCACTTAGATCAAGATCATGCGGACGAGGTCAAATTTAAGTGGAAGGACTAAAATATTAAAATCTAAAAGCCTGGATTTAATACCAATTATTGAACATAGTGACAAGTTTGATATTTATAGCAAATATTTATGCAACATTAAACAATAGTTACCAGTATTGAACATAGTGACAAGTTTGATAACCTCATTTAAGAAGTTGTTCCTGAACATGAACAAAATGAAGGAACAAATTATGGTTTGCGAATATATAATCATAATTGTAGACGACGAGCACAGCCAGTTGATAAAATGTTTCCCTCTAATCAACAAGTCGAGGGATTCAATTCATTTAAGGATTGTTTTTCTTTCTTTAATAATAACATTTTTGTAAAATATATAAATAATCATAATCGTAATTATATTGTTATTTACTAGACGAACTAAAATATTGGGCTTGGCTAAGCGCAACATATTGGGCCTAATGGGGCTCCTTCGGCCTAACTTAAAAGGTTATATTTGTATTTGACTTCTTTATAGAAAATGAATGCGATGCGTGATAGGATGAATGGGGCTAATGGGGCTCCTTCGGCCCGACGGTTTAGTGCCGGGCCCGACGGTTCGGCGGTTCGAAAAGTCGAGGCCCTAGCCTAGACCTACAGATAGAAGCCGGTTTAGGGTCAGGCCCGGCGATCCCGGTTCGGTTCAGCGAGGCCTGTCGTAGTGATTTTGCATCGGTCCGTTCTCTCTCGTCCGAGTTCCGATTTTCGATCCGTTTGCGCTCACGAACTCGTATCGCAATATACTTAAACTCTTATGAAGGGTAAAATCTCTAATTCTATCTCAATTTTCTTGAAAATTCAATCAAATATGCAACGACTCTAAGGAGGCCCGCCGGTTCGGCCCTAGGACCGCCGATTCCAGGCCTCTCTTCACTTGAACCGAGCCCGGCCCTAGGCCCTAGCTCCCGGTTCCGGTTCAGGCCCGTTGATCGCCGGTCCGGGCCCGAACCGTTGTCTTTAGGGCCGGCTCGATGGTCCGGAAAGCCCTTGCACGTCTAGGATGAAATCATGAAACTGAGAGGACAAGTCATGACATATTGACACTTAAAATTATTTATATATGTATATTCCTCCCACAAAAATTATTTATATATATAATCATACGTTTATTTTAAAAACATATGTCATTGTTTCTTAATTAATGAAACGAATAAGTTACTACTTCCCAACACTATATATCTGAATTGTAGTGGAGCTACATGCAATCTCAATCTATTTATACATTTACTATTCAAATTATATCGTACAGTTGTAAAATAAATTTCACTAATAATTTTAGATTAGCGAATATATATACATATTGTTGGGAAGAAGAAAGGGAGAGACTCCAAACAAATTTCAGTTAGAAAAGAAGCCCAACATTAGACGCCCACGTGTCCCTCCCGCCAAAATCCGCCCCTTATACACACAGGAAAGCAGTTAGTTGCAAAACGCACACAAACACCACAGAGAGCTATGGCGTCTCTCAAACTACTCCTTCCACTCCTCCTCTTCCTCCTTTCCACCGCCGCCCAACCCTCTCCGTCTCCGCTTCCTTCGCCACCTCCTCCGCCGCCGCCTCCCCTCGCCGACGCGGTGGAGACTCTGGCCAACTCTGGCTACATCGCAATGTCGTTCACCCTCCAATTCCTCACCCCAAGCCTCCCCCTCCCCTCCTCCTCCGCCGCCGTGACCCCTCTCACCATCTTCTCCCCTCCCGACGCCGCCTTCGACGCCTCCGGCCAGCCCTCCCTCGCCCACCTCCTCCTCCACCTCTCCCCCGTCTCCCTCTCCCCGCCGCCATCCTCTCCTTCCCTTCTCCACCCCATCCCCTCCCTCTCCCCCTCCAAGCACCTCATCGTCACCTCCATCCAATCCCACAAGATCTCCATCAACAACGTCGGCGTCTCCGGCGTCCCCCTCCTCGACGACGGCTTCCTCGTCGTCTACGCCGTCGAAGACTTCTTCGACCTCAACTTCACCCTCCCCCTCTCAATCCCCACGCGGTTCAACCCTAAGCCCCAATTCTTGCAATGCACGAAGCTAGAGACCGTCTCCCGATTTCGTGACGCCGCCGGAGTTCTAAAGTCGAGGGGCCACTCGATCATGGCCTCCTTTCTCGAGCTGCAGCTTCTGGGATTCCTCGATGATCGCGGCGGAGATGACTGGACAGTTTTTACGCCGGCAGATCAAGAATTGGTGGAGTTTTCTGGGGATTTCCTTGATTACTCTTCGCTGCTGACGAGGCATGTGGCGCCTTGCAAAATGAGGTGGCTTGATCTTGAGGAATTCAACGGCAGCACGGCGGCGATCTTGAATGTGAAGGGGTTTGCTTTGAATATCAGCAAGGGTAGAGACGATGAGATGTTGATGGTGAATGGGGTTGGGATTGCGTTTCCGGATATGTATGAGAGTGAGAGGCTGGTGATTCATGGGATCAAAGGAGTGATTCCACTGCCAGAGCTCGAGGCGGAGGAAGAACCGGTGGAGGAGTTTCCGGCGCAAGAAAGCTGAGCAAAGATGACACTTTTACTGATTCTCTATTTTCTTGAATAAACAGATTGCAATTGTTGTTGAATTTTGCTTGTGTATTCTTTATGTCAAATGAGATACATCTATTCATTTTGGGAGCATCAGAAATTGTTTTCAAGAATCAAGATTGTCATTGAAAAGCCTCAATCTTGGGAGACAGAAAGCAAGAATACAACCTAGTAAGTTAAATTAGTGCAGGGCAGAAAGAATACAACATTGTCGTCGACCAAGATAAGTGACAATGTCTTGTTTCCCCTCTTCGATAAGATGGCAACTTTTCACTTTATTGCTTCTCTATTTTCATGAATAAACAGATACTTGCATTTGTTGCTACATTTTGCTTGTGTATTATTTATGTCAAATGTAATACACCTGTTCATTTTCAGAGCATGAGAAATTGGTTTCAAGAATCAAGAAGGATAAAACATGAAATCAACCAACAAAAGGGGATCTCCTCAGCTTCTCAATTTTGTGAGCAAAGATAATGACTATGTCTTGTTTCCCCTCTTTAACAAGAAACTGCTTCAGCTGCTTAAACATGCGATCTGGAGGCCTCATGCCCATTTCCAGCATCTCATGAAAATATCTGCAAGCAGCATCTATCCTTCTCTCATTGCATAGCCTATCAATCAATGCTGAAAACATGTGCATCCCCGGGAGCACGCCCCTCGCCTTCATCTGGCCCCACACTTGTATTGCCATATCCGGGCGCCCTTCGTTGCAGAACATCCTCACCATTATCTCGTATGTGCTCACGCTTGGCTCACACCCCATCTCCCCTTTCATCCTCTGAAACACACCGTATGCCTCTTGCCTTCTCTGAAGTTTTATAAGATGATGAAGAATTATATCATATGTTCGTGTATTAGGCCCAACTCCATATCTCCTCATCTCTTCAACCACCCTATAAGCATCATGCATTCTACATGACTTGCAATAAGCACCCACCAAAGCATTGTAAGTAGGAGCCTCGACATCACAGCCACTGTGCTTCCATAGCTCGTAGAACTTGACAGCTTCATTTAGCCTCTTCTCGGACCCCAAACCGTTTATCAAGGTACAATATATATGAGGCGTTGCCTTGATGTTCTTCCCTTCCATCTCACGGTATAATCTAACAGCGCCATCATATTTTTTTCCTTTGCAATAAGCATTGATCAGAATACCATAAGTCACAACATCAGGCTCAAACCCATCCTCCTTCATCTCGCGAAAAACCTCATCAAGCCTTAGAAAGTTGCATTCTTGACCCCAACCCTCCAACATGATCGTGTATGATTTGAGGTCGGGCATAAACCTTGTGTTTTTCCATTTGTCGAACACCATTTGGGCCCTCTCCACTTGCCTAGATTTGCTCAATGTGTCTAGCAATCTGTTGTAATCCTGCAACTTAGGCTTCATTCCATACATGCTCTCCATCTTCTCAAACGCCTCTATCGCCTCTTTTACCTTCCTTGCCCTCGCCAACCTCCGCGAAATGAGGGCAAAAGTGTCAGCACAGAGTAGGCCTTTCAGTTTCATCTCATCCACCAATAACCACACCATTTTAAACTGTTTGATTTTCCCCAATGACTCAATTAGACAATTGTAGCACTCTGAACTGTACCGAAAGCCTCTTTTCTTCTCCGCCCACCGGAAAAACGACAGTGCCATGATTCCACCATTGTTTAATCTCTTTAACACTTCAAGAACCACATTTGGAGACAAACAATCAGTCGAAGTAGCGGAATTCATGGCGGCTTCTACATTTCGAGAATTCCCAATCGCGGATACTAGCTTGCAGATCACTTCTGCTTGTTGGGCGGTTTCAACATCTGCCTTGAGCTTCTCCTGGGCATTTTTACAAACAGTTACCGACCTCTCTGGAACATTGACAAAATTGTTTCTATGCAATGCAAAGATTGGGATTTTTTGCGGGAAATGTAATTGGAGTAAAGGATTTAGAGGAAAAACGATATGATTTGGGCGATATATGGGTGATTTGTGGCTTTTTTGGGGATTTAATTGAGTGAAAATTGTTGAATAAGGTGGTGTATGAGAGTGTTTTAGTAAGGATTTTGTTATATTTCTCCGGAAATTTGTGAGATGCATTGGAAGAAATGAAGTGATTGAAGTTGTATCGAGGAGGGTGGGAGACGAAACAAATGAGGCGGGTCACGCAAATTGGGGATTTGCAGAGTATAAGGATGGAATTTCGATTTTGATTTCAATAGTATAAATGTAATTACCGTGTCCATTCATATGCTTATACAAGTCCATAACAAATATCCTTTATAATTGACAATCACCTACAATCCTCCATTTCTTTCTTTTCATTTACTTACTCTTTTTTTTTTTTTAAGCAATAAACCTTTTATTGCAATCGATCACAACACACAAGCCTTCTAATTTAATAATATTTCTCACTTGTGTGTACGTTAAAGACCAGGATTCAATCCTCGTATTACCTTTTCCGAATTCCAATAATAATAATAATACAATAGTTTTTGTTTGTATATAGAGTATTACATTTGGACCTGACACATTTCAAATTTAAGTCAAATCTCGAATATCTGATGTGGGGAGTAGTGGGAAGAAGAAGAAGATAAGAATGGTGATAAAGTTTTTACAACAAATTTCTAAGGGTACACATCGAAACGTCGACAAGGAAACAAGAATAATCAAGTAATAAAACTGATGCTGCATTGCAAGAAAAGGCCGCACGTGTAGAGGGGATTTCGTGGTATTGTTGGAAGACTAATCAAGTGAGAGTCTGTACAATGAATTCTCTTCAGCCACACCAATGGCTGGCGCCGCCTCCTTCCAACTCTTCAAACCCCTCATATAAACCACCAAAGAATGCATTTCCCAACCCAACAACCTCAAATATCCCCATACGTTCTTCCCCAAAACTCTCATTTCACGCACGTGTCCGATCTCTCATTCCAACCGTCGAGAAGTTTGTCGATTGACTTGCCAAACTTGTTCGCCCGGGGGCCCGGCTTCACAACGTTCACATCTCCCCACTGCGAGCACGGATCCATCCACCAGCTCTCCCGCCCCCTACACCATGCACCGGGCGTGGCACGGTTTGGGTCCCGTTTCAGGATGTTTCTGTCAATCATGTCCAGCACCGCCGCATCTTTGTCAAACTGCCTCGCAAAAGCAGCTCCGCTCTTGACCATCTCCTCATAATCTGAGGAGCCAAGGACGTGAGGTTCCATCTTGGGCGGGTCATCCCACACGAAATATCTCAAGTCAGCATTCACGGTTGTGTTTCTGAAATCTGGTGAATTACAGATAACCGTGTGGAAATAGACTTCTTGGGATAGAACGGCGTTGGTGAAATACATTAGAAGAGTTCGCGGAAGATTGTCCCAGCCAAAGATGCAAAATTCAAGGAAGGATCGACTCAAGACGACCCAAGGGGAACCTAGAAAATAGAAATACAATAAGGAACCATATGGAATTAGCAACTAATTAGACCATCAGAAAGCACATAATGTAGCATGACAGAATTAGAATTACCTGTGAAAACCGTGAAAGCATCAGGTATTGGCCGTTTTTCAGTAGCGTGAAAGATTTGCGTTCTCCTGGCTAAGTAAATACCTGGATCCACTACAATGGGTTGAATTCTTTGACCCCTGCAATGTCGTTTTCAAGAGAAATAAGTAAGGCTTTGGAGATTTTCCTGCAAAATTGATGATAGTAAGAGAGTAAGGATTTGCCTACTCTTTCCATCCCAGGTCACTAGTGTGATCTATGAAATTCAGGTCCCTTCTAATTGACGAGAACACATGAGACAAGTCTGGAATTCAAAGAAGTAAAGAAGAAAAATCAATTTACAAGTAAGAAAGCATTTCACGAAATTAATTACTAGCATTAAGAGAAAATGTGGACCATTTGAAGTTGAAACTGTTGTGTTTCCGAAGCTTAATAATTCATATAGATTTGAGAAACATTTTATTTGTGCCTCCCTTTTACCCAATAAGTGCAATTTCATGTGTTTGTGTGGTGCAGGTTGATTAGTAAAAGACTTGAAACGCTTCTCTTTCAAATCTCAAACAGAAGTTTTGCCCAGAAATTTATTTGTTATGTATTTAAGTAGCTCGAAAGGATTCAGCTTCTTACTATAGGCAGACTTGGAAAAATATGTGCAACCCTGCTGACTAGCTAACGGATTCACAGACAGTTACACAAACAACAAAGCCATTAAACAGAAAAGTGATAAGCCCTTTAGATCATTCCACTATCAGATTTCAATGAGTTGAGCCTAATAGATGTCAAATCTATCATTAGTCCCAGATGAACATTTGTCTTGGCCCAGTTCAATACTAAAAATATTGTTTTAGTAACTTACGTATATCAATCTTTGCCAGTATAAAAGAATTTAAAAAATAATCATCATGTATCTAGGCTGGGTCAGTGGCAGAAAATCATATCTTCAACTAAACTATAGTGAAGAATAGATGAGAAGCCCTTTCGAAAAACGAGACGAACAAATAGTCCTGGTACTAATTCAGAAACAGGTTATCATGGTAGCTGTGTGTCAAGAGAAGAAAGTGCAAGAAATGGGAGAGAGATGAGATAAATCTCAAGTAACTAGTATGGTGAATTTGGCATTTTGCAACTTACTGTGAGAAGTAATTCTACCTCAACACAAAAACTAATGATAAGAGGATCTCGATTTGTATATTGAATATGTATTTTTCATCCAGTACTAACTGGGATTTCAGGATATACCTGAGGAATGCAAATTAATTGGACAACTAACACTTGGAACCACTTCCCAAATATAGAAACTAACCAATGTAGGAAGTTTCAGCCCACGATCCAAGTTCAGTAAATTCACAGAAAAAAATGGCTTACACAGAAATGCCATATAATAGGAAATATTAACACAATGAGATGACCTGAGCAGAACTTCAAAATCAATTAAGACATAGCAATAGCAATCATTTTAAATCAACACTAATCAAGGGTAACTTTCAAATCCTGAATTTTCAAGGTATCTACACGCAACTGCTAATCGGCATTAAGTGAATTCCACTAAAATTGAATATTTCAATTCAAATGCTAATCCTTATGCATATTAGTGGTCAAACACAATAGCTAAAACTTAACAAAGAAAAGAGAAATCACAAACAACCAAATTCAAAACGTACCATCTTGCGTAATCAAGGGATAATCCGTGGCGCTGAGAGTGATAAACCAATCCCAACCTCCATCCACCTTCAGTAAAACCGCAACCGCTCTCAAAATAGCCGCGAGATTGGTGGACCCCATGTAGGTGTTCGGATCGGGCTTTCCGATCACATCCACATTCCCGAAGGCCCGAACCGCCGGCATGGACTTCACTGTTGCCCCGAGCCTAACCCTCTCGTCATTGCTCCCATCAGCCGAAATATGCAGCAAATACCTATTCCTCGGGTGGTACACCGCCAGCAGCAGGCGGTACAACCGCTCCCCATCGCCGCTCTTGCCCGAAATGTAGTACGCGAACGACGGCGGGCGGCCCGGCCCGTGATCGATCGTCGAGGAAAACGGCTTGTTTGGAGGGAAAGCATAGTAATACGAAGAACTAAAGCCCGAAATAAACGACAAGAATATTAGAAATGTGATGAATGCCCCAGAAAGCAGGGTGTATAGCCATTTCTTCTCAGCTCCCATTCACACTTAAATGTAATCTAAGAGAGGGAAGAGAATGGATTTTATCAAAAAAGGACGAATTCCAAATCAGGATAAACTACAAAAACTTCTAAAATGATTACAAGATTCAGAATCGCAAAGGGGATATTATGATTTTTCATTTGAGTATCAGAAAACCAGTGAGCCGGATCAAAACTGGGGCAATCTTTCGGTTCCTTATCCGGACTTTTGGAGTTTTTTGGGGGAATTTTGTTTGAATTAGGGTTTTAATGGAAGAGGTGCTAGATTTAGAGCTGTGGACAGAAGAGTACAGGGATTGAGAGTTGAACGAAAGTTTTTTTTTCCCTTTTTTCCTTTGAAAATTTGATGATATAATTTGTTGTAATAGAGTGTTTTAAAAAAATAAAAAATAAGGTGTTGATGGGTAGATCAATAGATCAAAGATGAGAAACTTGTTTGAAAACCAGGTCATTGGATTAAACCCGAATGTATTCGGATCCAGTTGTGCATATGATCACGGATATATGTCATAAATCCAAGGGAATTTGCTACCTATGACCTTCGACAATTTCACTGGAGCCGGTTGGTTTTGGGCTAATCTCTCACGGCCTCAGTGTTGGAGTGTGATACACGCGTTGGTTTATTAGTTTATGTCGGTGGCTGAGGTTTGTCACGCGCTGGGGAGAGGATGGTATGGTTAGTTTATACAATCTGCTTCAATTTAACAATCGAGGATTCATGATCATTTCATTTGTTGAATGTTATGAAGAATATAAATAGTAAACTACTCCCCTCCTCTCAAAATATGTTCTTAGGATTTTTTTGTAGGAATTTTAATAAATTATTGAGTATTTTATTAATAGAGTAAATGATGGTATTGAGAGTGACAATTAAGAATAGTGATAGACTATGAGTGATAAAATATGTAAATAAATATTGTTATTGAGGATAATAAATATGAAGTATTTTGTGAGATAATTTTCATAAATATATGGTCAATATTTACTAAAATATGAGTACTTTTGTTCGTTCTCTCTTACCATGGATCTAGATCAAATTCATTCCCTTTAATTCATAAAAACAATCATTTTTCTTTATGAGAATAATCACTTTTATTCATAAACATTGTCACTTTTATTTGAATAGTATCTTTTTGGTAAATAATAATAATAAAATCAATAAGAAACTTTCACTTTTCTTAATAAGAACCGATATTTTTATTCATAGTCACTTATAAATTAGATAATTGATAAGAATATTTGTTAAATTTTAGACAATTGTTACTTTTATTTAGAATAACTATCACTTTTATCCATAAAAACTGTTACTTTTGCGCAGAACAATTATCACTTTTGATAAAAAATAGTCATTTTTATTCATAAGCAATGTGACTTTATTCAAAATAATTGTAATTTTTATTCAAAAATTTGTAACTTCTATTCATATAAACTATCAATTTTATTTAGACTAACTTTCACTTATATATATAAATATATATATATGGCGGATTGTAGGTCGGATACTGAGTCGAACTTGATCCACGCACCTAGTGAGGAAGAATGCACCCAAGCTTTTGTCTTACTTAAAAAATCAAAGACATTATTAGGTTCTTCAAGCTATATAATGTTAACTAAAAATGAATGAGTAAATATTAATTAATATATACAAATATTAAGAATGGATTAAGGGTTTAATGGTGTTGGTCCCACAAGATTTAATGTTAATAAAGTAGAGATAAATAGAATTGGAGAGAGAAGAGAGGTAACATGATTGGAGAGAAAAGATTCAATTTAATATGAACATGTAATTCGAGATGATTTGCAAAAGAATATATAGAAATGAATGAATAAAATGCATAAATGATCGTTTTTTTAACACAGATTCAATTTAATATGAACATTCGCATGGTTAAAAAAGAAGACCCTCCACATCAATCGAAGATTCATCCAAAACATACAAACTTCAAAATTCCTAGAAATTCTAACAAGTTTGTGAGCCACAATATTAGCTTTGCGTCTCACGTGCTTGACTCAAAATTACTACCTGAAACAAACATCAATTTGCAACCTTCTACAATAGCTCATGATTCAGAGCTTTCCATAAGATGAGAGGAGACAACATCGTATACTATCTTGCTATCCATTACAAACTCCACCCGATTTAAACCTTTATGCTTGATCCGAGAGAGGGCCTCATGTAACCCCATCGCTTCACCCTTCTCAACTTTATCACTTAACCCTCCTCAACTCTTATGCACCCTGAAAAGTTAGTGATTTTACAGACACAAAAGCTTCCTGCGCATTTCGTAGGATAAAACCAACACCTGTTGCATGAAAGTTAGCGAAGAAAGCTGCGTTCAACTCACACCTAAGGCAAAGTCTACACAAGTGAACGGGAACTACCTCTCCTAGCCTGTTGGTCCCTATATAGGGATCGTGGTGGATCACGCAGTGCTCTTGACCACACTGAGCAACTGGTACGTGCGATTTATGTATTTGTACTTAGGGGTGAGCAAAATCGAATCCAAACCGAATAACCGAACCGAACCGTAGCAATTTGGTCGGTTTGGATCGGTTTTTGAAAACTTCGGTTCGGTTTGGATGCAAAAAATAAAAACCGAACTTTTTTCGGTTCGGTTCGGTTTAGTAATCCGAAATTTCGGTTCGGACCGAACCGAACTGAAGTTTATATATATATATATATATAAATTAAAATATTAAAATATCAAACCCTATTAAATTAAATTATATATATATTAAATTAAAATATTAAAATATTAAACCCTATTAAATTAAATTATATATATATATATTAAAATTATTAAAAGTTCGGTTAACCAAAAACCGAACCGAAACCGAAGTTTAAAATTCGGTTCGGTTCGGTTCGGTTTGAGTAAAAATTCGGTTCGGTTCGGTTGAAATTTTGAACGATTCGATTTTTTCGGTTTTGGATTTTCGGTTCGGTTTTCAACCGAACCGACCAAATGCTCACCCCTATTTGTACTCAATATTTCTCATATTTTGACACTTATTTTGTTAGTCTTTTAACAGTCTTGAGATAAGAATATTCTCATGAATATTGCAGCTTGGTACCTTCCCAAGGATGCATTTCAATGATGGGAAATACATTGATGGACGGCACAGATGTACAGTGTAAGTGTATTTTAATTTTATATTTAATTATACAATAATATTTATGTGTTTTTAGATATATAAATCTGATAATGTTTTCTTTGATTTATAGGAGGAGGTGGTCAGGCGAGTGTATGAGCTAAGGTCCACTAAAGAGCAAGAGGTCACACCACACAATGTGAATAAGATCTTTCGTGAGGTGGTCAACCGTAAAATGAGCACTTGTTTGAGATGAGTATGATGTCATAGATGATTTCATCCAACCTCGGACCCAGTATGGAGTCGACCAACACCTGCCACTATGCTTATACTTGTAAGATAACGAATTTGTAGGCTCAGCTGAACAAGCACCGACAAGAGGAGGTTGAGATGCAGACTCAACTTGACGAGCGTCGACAGAAGGAGGTAAGTTAGGGTCCTCTACAAAATCAGTCACAAGACATGGCCAAGATGCAGAGGAACATAGCGGCGATGATGCAAATTTTCAGGACGCATATTAGATTCACGCCTTCTGATATTCCAAATTCATCCCCTCCCCTTATTTTTACAACGTTCTGATGTTTGTAAAAAGTAATTTATATTCGCTTATGTTTGGATTTGAATAATTTAATTTTTTATTTATATATATTTTTTCGATTTTGATTTCATATTTTTTTATATGAAATGGAATTAAAATGAAGTTAACCATTATAGTATGAATAGAATTAATATTTAAAATTTAAAATTTGTCGATTGATTAACAACGGAAACACATATGTCACTAATTAATGACATATTATTTGTCACAAGAATGTTGACACATTACAACCAAATAAATCATAGTCGGTGTCTAACGACGAGTACTTTCATCATAAATCCGTTGGAAAATTAATGACGGAAAAGATCATCGTTAAATAATCTGCGACTTTGGATATGATTATGGTTACACTTTGTCGTTAATTTTCTTTATCAATAGTTTACGGATGTTCAATTTTTTCCGTCGTTAATGCCACATTTTTTTGCTGTGCAAACTAATATATTAGACTTGTCTCAATAATCTCCAATTAAATCCTTTGATTGCTCTATAATTAACTTAACAGTCACATACGATTATAAAGTAGTAGACTTATATAAAAGTACCAGTACCTTCTATTCTTTAGGGCTTGTGATCACCAAATTAGTTGCGTTGTACATGATATTTACTTATACTTACATGCAATGAGAGAGCCAAAAATATTTTGTTGGAGGGTCCAAGTTCAACTAATCATAATTTTAAGAAATAATAAGTACTACATCCGTCCCATTATTGTTGGTCCGTTCCAAAAAAGGAAATAATTTTACACTAAAAAGTATTTCGAATTTCATGCCACACACTATTTTACACACAAAACATAATTTTCTTTAATCTACGTGTTAAAAAAAAGGAGCCAACAATACCAGGACGAAGTGAGTATAATTTTAAAATAAAATTAGAAATTAATATCAATTTTAGTGATAGCATAATATTGTTTGAATTACATAACATCATTAAAATAAAATAAAAAATGTGATCACGTAATATAGTTGATGAAACCATGGCATAAAATTAATATTATTTGAGAGTTATTGTTATTGAGATACTTTTTTATATAAGAGAAACAATGGAACAAAATTAAGAGGGTGTTTGGCTGAGCATAAAACAAAAACAGCTTATAAGCAGTTTTTCAAGTTTAAAAAACAACTTATAAACTGTTTTTGGGGAGCTTATAAGCTCAACCAAACACCCTCTAAATAATGAACAATATATAGTTCAAGTTAATAATTATGCAAATATTTTATGATCAACTCTCAATGATATCCTAATAACTTACATACAAATAGCGGTAATTGTTCGTAACAAAATTTCTTTCCCTTATATACTTTGATATTGATATATCTCACAAAAGTAAAATAATTTAATTTACTTACAAATAATGAAACAAACAATCAATAATAGTTTAAAAATTAAAGTATTTTAACATAATAAGTAAATTACAAGCGTCAGTGAAAAAATATTATCTAACAAAATTCAAATCTTAATTTTCCAATACACATCACAAGTCTACCACTGATGGTATCTAAATTCAACACTAAGATGAGTAAAAAGTATATATAAGTAGAAAAATAACAACAATACTATATTTAAAATTTACATTTCTAAGTTTAATAATGTGATATAATATTTTTTTCTTAATTAATTATTATATATTAAACTATATATACTAAATTTTTTTCAAAAAAGTGTTGGGGCCCATGGGAGTGATATGCAATTAGATCATCTGGTTCAGTCGGCCTAAGGAAACACATAGACCTTGTCATACTTGGTGAATGGGTTGAGTTGTCATGAACATTTTGATCACTTTTATATATTTTTTATATGTACAAGATTCATAATATATTATGAATTGAAAATATTATAAAGATTTTTTTAATAATTTGCATAATAATGAACTTAAAATAAATGGTACCAGATCTATAAAATGGAACTACGACTCAGATTTAAACTGAAGATCTTTTTATTAAAGATTTTTTTTTTTTGAAATCCCAACTTTAATATTTGGATAAGACCGTAATTCATTTTTATTCGATTTAGATATTAAAACACAATGTAGTTTGCAAATTTAGAGGGTATTTGGCTAACCTTATTTTAGAGAGATTATAACTCTAACAGTTTATAAGATGTTTCAAGAGAACTTATAAGATATCATTTTTAAGAGTTTATAAATTTTCAAAGTGTTTGAATAATTAAGTTATAAACTAAAAAAATAATTATGAGTTAAAAAAAATCATATTTAGAGAGAAAAATTGAATAGATATGAAATTGATAGTATATATATTAAAAATAACATATTATAATAAAATTATTTTAATAAATTCATTATTATTTATATAAACGTATTAAAAATTATTAACTTTATTAAAATTTATTTTCACAATTTATAATCTAATTAGAAACTTTACTTTATCAACCCATTTTTAAAAATCTTTGGATCCTTTATCTTATCTTTAGGGGGCGGAACTTATGTACCCATCTTTGTGAAATTATATTCCACTCATATCCATTAATAAAATTTACTACACCACATACCCATTTCATTAAATTACTATATCTTACGTAAAGTGATGTGAGAGAAAGAATCGATTCCTTTTTTCTCGTGCAAATTGAGATTAAACTTCATTAACAAAATTTACTACTCAACCGATTTTTGCAGAGATTCTTTTGACTACTTTTGGTCCTTTTTTACTAAATGGCAAATTAAGATTCGTTCAATTTCGGGCAGAACAAATTACTACAGCTCATACCCATTCAATTTCAATAACGGGCAGAACAAATTACTCCGGACCATTCAATTTCAATAACGTTACTTGGCAGAACAAATTACTCCGGAGAGACAAGGATTCTTTGATTCAAAAGAGAAGTCTAAAGAAGAAGAAAAACCTATATTAAATTTGAAAGTTGGGAGGAGAGAGTAGAAAGAAGAAAAAATCGTGGAGAAGTGCGGTTTTCGATCGAGAGAAGAAGATAATTCAAGCACAAATTTTCTCAAACAATGTAAGTTATTAATTCGAAAACTTGAATTTAAGATTTGGAATATTGTTTAAAACTTTAGATTTCAGTCCAAATATGTGATTCGGTTGACTAAAGCAAGTCTCCGATCGATTTCATTCAATTTGTTCTCTCGGTCGTAGGAAAGTTCAATTAGTCGATCGGAGACAACAAATTAATTCAATTCTTGAATTAATTTGTTGTCTCGATCGACCAATTAACTTTCGATCGATGAAAACTTCTCCGTTCGTGGGAGAGAAGCCTTCACCGATCGGAAAGTTCAATTGGTCGACCGAAACAATCTAATAATTAGTTATTAATAATTAGTTATTAATTGAATTATTTAATTTTCTAATTATTAGTTATTAATTGAAATAATTATTAGTTATTAATTGAAATTATTAATTGAATTTTGTAATGATGCAGGTATTATTTTCGAAGGCAATATGTCGCATTTACCGGTATGTTTTCGTGTGAACCCTTAGTTATGTTTACCTTAAATATATTTTGTAATTGAGATTGGATAAATGTTGGTAGATGTGATTGAATAATATGATTGTATATGATTGAATATGAGTAGTTGAATTATGTTATTGAGATTGGATAAATGTTGGTAAATGTTATTGAATAATATGATTGTATATAATTGAATATGAATCGTTGAATTATGTTATTGAGTATGTTAATATTGTTTATGGCTTGTATGTTTTCGAGATATCTGTTTTGGAATATGATTGAATAAATAGCGTTTATGGTATATGATTGAATAATATTTCATTTATGGTTTAAAATGGTTAAATTGTATTACTTAATTATGGCGATTTTGATAGGTGATTTGTAGTTCTAATTATTTTTATATTTGTATGATAGGATGTTTATTGATGCGAATTATATACAAATGAAATAATTATTGTAGTAGTTTGTTGGTTTGTTGTCGTTGTGTAATATGTGACATTGATATAATTGTAGGTCGATCCTGTTTTCTTGAGGCCTACCACGATAAATGTGGTGGCGGATGTAAAGACTTATTATAGGATGATTATTTTAAATATATTAAGAATGTCTTGCTAGATAAGGGCGACGAAGAGTTGGTAGATATGTTTAGGGGGGGTTGCTTTGGTCATCTGATTGATTGGACTCCCGGGCCTAAGTCTAGTTTTTCTTTGCACCATTTAGTCTCCCGTCAGATAGAGCCTACGCATCCGGAGATGTATTTTTTCATCAATGGAAGATATATATGTTTTTCCATTAAAGATTATGCTCTAGTCACCGGCCTGCAATTTGGGTCATCATCATTTGATCCCACACTAGACTACGACTTGAGCGACGTTGAGGTCTATAGCCTTTTTGCGGGGCACAGATTACATTCGTAATCTAGTAGATAGATTTTGTAGTAGTGATTTTAGTGATGATGTAGATCTTCGTCACTATTTACGTGTGGCCCACGTTATTACCCTCTATGGGTTCGTATTTGGATACGATACGGGGAAGATAATAGCTGATTGGGTTTGGGCATTGGTTGACGATCTGGAGGCGTTTTGCCGATTTCCGTGGGGGGCCTACAGTTACCAGATATTGAGATATTATACGACGCAGTGTCAACCTAATGCTCAATACCACTTTTACGGACGATCGGGCACTTATATGCTTGGTCACTCGAGATCATACCGGGCTTGGGAAGTATAGGTGGACGTCACATCAATCCCACGTGTCAGAGTGTTGAGGTGGAAGTTCAGAGTAGGCTCTCACCGCGACTTCTGATCACTTTTGAGCAAGAGGTATTGAATTTTATTATAATTTTAAATCATGTATGAGGTATTGTATTTATTAGAATATTAAATAACATCTTTCAATTTATTGTAGGTCGGTTATCATCTCACATCCATCGAGCCGGACTCATTCGAGGTTAGCACCGTTTACTGGGTGTCTGTCTCACACCCTCTCCACTCGGTGTGAATTTTGTTATACCGTCAAATCCTTTGAGGGAGGGACGGCAGTTCCTTCTCGTCGTGGTGTGTCTCATCCACCTCCGGTGGATGAGCCTCGGCGTAGACGTCGAGTTCGAGGAGGGCTCCACGGTTTGTTGAGGATCACGATCTTCGGGGTCTCCATCGAGCGAGCCTCGAGCCTTCACCTTGATACCCGGCCGAGAGGACATCGTCGGTTGGGTTCGTTGAGGTTCCGGTTGTTGATGAGTTGCGGCGACCATATGTGGATAGCCGTCCATCGTTGAGAGGCGGGATACGGGAAGACATACGGGGAGGCGGCTTCATCGAGCGGTGGTGGTCGGCACCGGGCGTCTTAGTTCGCCGATCGTCGTTGGATTCGAGAATCTATCCGGAATCTGTCCGGGAGGAGAGGGCGAGCGATCGACGCATCGAGAGGTCTATCGAAGACAAATTTATTTCAAAGATAAAGTGGTTTGAAAACCTCTTAGAAGACTCGATGTGGTTGCACACATAGGGATGATCTGACTACACATGCACCTCATGTCCCGTCGTCATCCGACGGCGGCGAAGGTGAAGATCGAGACCACATCACCGCCCGATCCGGATGTCCCCGAGGCGGTGGACATATTGAGCCGGTGGCGACCTTGCATCGACCAGTGATACCCTCCCGCTACTCTCACGGATCCATGGTACCGGTCCGGGAACTACATCTCATCATTCCATGATGGGATGGACCTATTTAGTGATCGGCGCCTCGGGGACGTCGTGAGGCGGACTTTCGAGCCGTCTGCGGCAGTTGGAGGAACAGTAACTATTAAGTCTCATATTTGGCGGTTTATAATATTTCATTATATTTGTTATGTTTTCATTTTCTCTAAATTAAATGTTTGTAGTTCGGGATCCGGAGAGGTGAGCAGACACGGAGACCTTCGGCTGTAATGAGGTCACCATACGTGAATAGTCCGATGCCACGTCCATTATCCG
This sequence comes from Salvia rosmarinus, assembly GCA_036937905.1. Taxonomy (NCBI): domain Eukaryota; kingdom Viridiplantae; phylum Streptophyta; class Magnoliopsida; order Lamiales; family Lamiaceae; genus Salvia; species Salvia rosmarinus. The sequence goes on along the minus strand of CM072822.1, from coordinate 25,802,959 downwards.
ATGATATATTGATAAATTACCGGCGTTTCTTGAACACAAATAAAGCGATGGTGGTTGTTGAGTCTTGATCGACAAGTCCAGTTGCATTTTCATGAATATCGAAATGCCGGAGGCGTTTTGATGTTCGGTACCTTTATACAATATGCTTCGTTTTTTAAGTACATCTACTTATATTGATATGTATCCTAAAATAATTTTGCGGTCGTCGATCTATTCATGGTGTATTTGAGGATGAGACTCGATGCACGGATCGGCGTATTGGATGGGGTGGATTATCAAAACACAATCATCCTTGATACTAGTTTTTTCGTAAGTCTTTAATACAATCAATATATAGTATATATGTGTAGTATCTCTAATTACTTAATTTTCAATGTTGAATAGATGTTTACGCAAAATTCATGGTCCGAGGTACACGCAATGCTTTCGTCCTACATTCAAGACCAGCGTGAGGCACCATTGATCATGACCCACGAGAGCATTGCTTCTACATGGCGACCACCAGCGCATTGGATAGCGATTGTCCTCGGCATGGCGGGTTATACATCATGGTTACGTGTCACGCAGTAACCTTATTTAATACAATAAATATTAATTTATCTAAATGGTTACGTGTCCTTGTTTATTTTATCTAAATATTAATTTTATAGATCATTATCCTTGCGTCATCGGCGTTTCGTGATAATGCGCGTGGATATGCACTCGTCATTCGTCTTTGTTTGACTCGCGTATTTGGAGGATGGACCGGGATCAGTGGATGCGAGGATGATGGACTTCGTGTGCTGACTAGATTATTGCGGCCGTTTCTTCTCTTCACTAGATGGTTCGAGGCTAACTCCCACGGATACCACCATTGAATAATGATGAGATTATTACACGAGCTGCCTCTTGAGGTATTTGACCGGAAGACGATTTCGATGATGGTCCATTTGCGTGTATGGTTGTGGAACGTCTTATTTACGGTTCACCGAGCATCGAATGGGGTGCGTCTAATGTTGTAGCATATAGACATAAAGTAGGTGGAAATATATATGAGATATGTGATCCATATAAAAGCGAGAGGAAGAGGAAGAGATAGAAATTAGCATGTCTTGGTATATTGGTATGTATTTGTATATTGGTATGTATTGGTATATTGGATGCAAATGGATGTTCATATTATTTATCGAATATTTGATTATCGATAGTTATTAATCCTCGTTGAATGAATTTGTGTTTGTGTTTTGAAGAATCATACACTTTAACCTATCGATCAAGAACAAGATATCAACGTAAATCTCAAACTAAACATAAATCTTAGGACTCGGTTTAAGTCAATGTTAGGTGAATCGTTAAACATACACTTTAACCTATAAAGCAACGAGCGCAATCGATAAGATAGTCTATCGGAGAAATGAACAAAGCGGTCTCCAAAAGCGAGGCGAGAAGGAAGCAGAATCGGCACTAACATGCATCCGTCGATGTAGATAAAATAAGCAACGGAAACCACATACTAGCACTCCATTAGTACTAAAAACTACTGTGAAGATCAAAGTTTTCACCGCTATTCAAACAAACAAACGTGCAAAAAGAAAATGGGCGAAAAAAAAAAGGCGAGAAGGAACCTTTACCTCGGTTTGGTGATGGAAGCGATCGAAATTGTATGAGAAACACAACCACGAAAAGAGAATAGTTTGAAGTAATGATAGAGGAAGACGTACGCCTCAAGGAGAGAAAATTCCCCGTTATCTAGGCTGCTTCAATTCAATTCAATTTGATTAAGTTAAAATAATAATAATGTTAATAATATCTTTACGTGAATGTTTTCTTTCATTACAATGTCACTCGTCTCTGGATAAGTAAGGACACTTCCGGCGTATGAGATTCATTACCACACAAGCTACATGTCCGTAGTGCACGACTTCTACTACTCGATCCCACTTACATTTGGATGACGATATCGACCCACTTTCGGACGCCCGACTGACGGACTCTATTAGGATGCATAAGCGTAATTCCAAGAACATCGGAGGAGCAGTCCAACTAGGCGTGGTGAGCAGGATTGATCCGATCTGGTATGCTTGGCTAGCTTTGAGAATGGTAGTACTCACATAGTTAGATATATGGTGACCTTTATGACTAAAAATTTATATAATCAATTATATGTAAGTGAAATCAATTTGATCAAAAAATTAACATAATTAAACTTAAATTAGTACCATATAGTGCAATGACATGAGAACACGTATCATATCCATGTCCCACTCCAAACACGCACGATTGCGTATTGAGATTGACTCGAATGTTTTGCTTCGTGCTTGACTTTGAAAGTAGAGTCGATGAGGGCACTACATCGTATCTGCGTGATAGTTCCATTGATACCATCATCTTCGCGTTGCTTGAGGTCAATTCAGCGCGTACCTCTTTCTTCTTCATGTCTCTCATCGAACCATTTTTACGTAATGTGACGGATTGCCTCAATCATTGAGCAAATTGGCAATCGTCTAGCCCACAATATTCGAGAATTGAATGATTCGGCAATGTTCGATGTCATAAAAGCGTAGCGCTAACGGGCATTGTGATCTAGCCCACTGCACTCCAACCTCCACCAACTTGGTGTATGCGCCACTACCATCGGCCTTCACGAGACTTTAACATAGCCATCGCTTTTCAAAGTGTGTATCTTGAGTACGCATAAGCGGCTTTAAAATAACTGCGGATGGTTGCCCAAGCGGGTGATTTTTTCGCAGATGGTAGTAGCATAATCCGTGTGTTGCATCGGGGTGACACACTTGACCGCGTTCATTATCTTGACATGGGCATCGAAACAATCAACATCTGGATTTGATCCATAAGCGACTTGTAGTCGAGGCGAAACCAAGTCCATGAGACATCATTCTCGATCGGACCAATTCCATAAGCTAATGGAAAAACTTGCTCGTTGCCGTCCTTTGTCACGGCAACGAATAATATGCCTTTATTGCGGCCCTTCAAGTGCGTACCGTCGACTACAATCACGGGTCGGAGGCACAATGTGTCGCCTGATCTGCATGAACCGAGGCGACAAAGAGGTGGCGGAACCGACCATCGATCGATATCCAAGTCAGTCATCGAACCGGGATTGCTCATCCGTAACATATGCAGATAACTCGGTAGTAGCTGAAATGATTCTTCATGTCCACCGTATATCATCTCGATCGCCCTATTACGGGCTCGCATTGCTACACTGTATGTAACGTGTACACCGTACTCTCGCTGCAAATCAGCCATAATGGACCTCGGCTTTAGCACTTCACCGTCTTCGCGTATTTTTCGTGATATGTATGCTGCAATTACACGGGCATTAACCTTCCTTACTCCGATATTCACAGGGTTACGTGCGCAGTATGTATAGCATCAAACTTGCGGACAAACCAAAATCCACCTTCTTTGCGATGCGTAGTAGAAAAGGACACGATTATGATATCGACATTTGAATGTAATCCTCGAATTATCGGATGGGAATAACAAATTCTACTCGACGTTCCAAATGCCATAGCCCCACGGATATCTTGATTCACCCTTGCGTCGAAGATGGAACCTTCGCTCGGCTCGTGAGTCTGGAACCGAGTCGGAGGGCGAGCAAAGAGATTAGCGAAGCATCATGAGGAATAACGAGGACTAGCCAGTTGCTCATCTCCTCAACTTCTTACGGCTCTGGGCCTCCTACGTGCTCTTGCGTGTTACTCGCATAATCGTAGATAGAAGCTTCCCGAATCCACCCTCTCGGCGGATCCATCGTCAAACTCTACAAATGAGCCATAGCTCACCAAAGCGAACTCGCGATCTTCTTCCTCTTCATCCGACTCTGTTTCTTCTTCTTCTTCAACGTAGTCGTCGTCATCGCCGTCCTCAACAAGTGTATCACCCACGGTTGTGGTTGCGGCATATGTTGGGAAAGCGAATTCTGGATGGATCCATGTGTTGCGGCATATATTGAGATGTATCGACATCAAACCAATCGAGATGATGTAAATTGTTGTGTCAACGACGCATCGAGCGATATGTTTTGGGAAGTGTAGTCATATGTTGGCGAGGATGGTATCTCAAACGAAGGTCTATATAGTTCTTGCTCCGATTGGGATGTGTCGGCATCGTGAGTCACATAGACCTCTGCTTGGGCATCATGAGCCAATCGAAAAGTTGATCATCATTACTCAAAAGTAATTTGATAATTCTACCACTCAGAGATCTCGATAGATAATGCGGTTGGTAGATTGTACTCAACGAATTTCCCAACATAATTTCATTAATCATCTCTATGAACTCCCGGAAAATTACATTGTCCATTCGAACAAAGGCATTTGGTGATACCCGCCAATGTAACATAAAGAAGGATCACTTGCCTCCATATCGAACAATAATGCTCTTCCATCCCGACATCTATAACAAATACAAGATTACATTAACGAAATATACGGTCTTAATATGATTTTCTAATGTACAAAACAAATATACATTCTAATCAAATATACAAATAAGAAAAAATAGCAATCTAATTAAATAAATAAAGTCTCTTACAATAAATTAATTAAAGGGACTTATCTAATAAGCAATTATGTCGGCACTTATCTAAACGAATTATCCAATAATTATATCCAATTATCTAAGCGAATTATGCAATAATTATAAATAGTAGAAACAATCGAATTATCTAAACAAATAAGCAAAACAAATGTAAACAAAATTAACAATAATTAATGTAAACAAAATTAACAATAATTAATCTAAACAAATTTAACAATAATAAATCTAAATAAAACTAACAATAAGAAATCTAATATCATAAACAACAATAATTGAAGATTATCCTAATTGATTTCATTTAAAATTAATTTCGGGGTTATCCTAATTGATTTCATTTAAAATTAAAACAACAAATAATTCAAGATTATCTAATTGATTTCATTTAAAATTAATTTCGGGGATTATCCTAATTGATTTCATTTAAAATTAAAATTAAGGAATTGGTCGTGGGAGAAAGGATTTTTAACTTAATTTAATTAAAGTATGAATTAATTAGTTATTTATATTATAATTAATTACTATATTCATCCTAATTGAAAACTTAAGATAAGTACACTAAAATTATCCTAATTGAAAAGACTTATATGATAAGTTCATTTAATATTAATTTCTAAAACTAAAATCTATCTCGGTCGAACACATTGATGTCTCGGTCGATATTTCCTTGTTTTCAATCGACCGGAGACATCAATTAATAACTAATTAATAATTAGTATTAAATTCAATTGACAATTCGAAGATTTATCGACCGGATACATCAATTAATAACTAATTAATAATTAGTATTAAATTCAATTGACAATTCGAAGATTCCGGTCGACAATTCGAAGATTCCGGTCGTAGGAATCATGATTAAATAAGTTGTTTTATTATAATTCTTCTTTCCTCGTATCGGAATCAATCAAAAAATAATTTAAGCGTAAAATCCATCTCTCGGTCGATGATTCCATGATTCGGTCGACCGGAATCATGGTATCATCGACAGGAGATGGATTTTACGTTAAATTATTTTTTTGTAAAACCATGATTAAATGATTTAACTATTATATATCTGAATTATGCAATTAATTTAATTATGCTATTATAAAACATCTAATTTCACCTAAGCGAATTATATCCAATTATATATACGAATTATGCAATAATTATCTAAGCGAATTCTATCCAATTATGTATACTGAATTATGCAATAAATTCAAAACACTAAGCGAATTATCCAATTAATTTAATTATGTAGATGAATTATATAAATTATGCAATAAATTCAAAATTCAAAACACTAAACGAATTATCCAATTAATTTAATTATCTAAGCGCAATAATTTATCCATACCAATAAACAATAATAAATCTAAACTAAATTAACAATAATAAATCTAAACACAAATTAATATCATAAACAACAATAAATTCAAAACATGTGTAGAAAATAAATAAAAATTGAATAACTTACTTGTTGAGACATAGCTGCTGGTTACGGATTGAAGAAATAAATTTGAAAATTTTGAATATAAAATCGAAATGAGCGAGCGAAAATTAGAGGAGCAAGAGCAAGAGCAATTGGTTGGATTTGTATTTATTACGATCGATTGTATAAATAGGAGAGAATTGGTTCAATTATTGGTGGTCAAATCTTTGTTCAACAATTTTTACGCAATTTTCAAAGCATTTATTTGTCTTCTTCAATTTTTACGCAATTTTAGTTGTAGCTTTTACTTTTCGTAGTACTATTTTGTACAGTATTAATTAATACTGTAAATATTAAGGATAATTTCATTATTAAATATTTCAAAATTAATAAGTTGTGAGTTGTGTAAGTGGATGAAAAAGAAATTAATATTTTATTAAAAGATTGGGTTAAATTAGATTGAATATAAATATTAATTTAAATATCATACATTCAATTTAAATTAATTAGTATTAAATTAATTTGATATATCTTGTTTCCGGTCGAAAAATGGCTGATTCCGGTCGACCCTTTTATGTTTCGGTCGACCGGATACATGAATAAATAATTTGTATTAATTTCATCGCAAAAATTGAAGTTTCGGTCGATAATTCCTCTCTCCGATTGACCATTTTATGTTTCCTATCGACGGAGATAGGAATTAATTAAAATGTTATTTTCATTTTAAAAATTCAAATTCGGTCGATGAAATCCAAAATTCGATCGATGATTCCTTGATTCGGTCGACCGGAAACAAGGAATGTCGATAGAAATTTTGGATTTTTTGTTAATTAATTTTTGATTCATTTATGTTTTTTATTTAAAAAAACATGATTCGATTATTTAATTATTTTTTCTCACACTTTTAACATGATTAAGTGATATATAAAAACATGATTCGAGAATATATAAAGTAATTTAACATAATAATATCGAATACTGTTGAAAATAATTTATGATCATTTATTGATTCACGTGTTTGTTATGTTTGGTCGGTGTTATGTCAATTTCACATCGAAGACCGCACAAAGACTCAATAGATATATATTAAAAATGGCGTTTGGGTATCTGGGTATCAAATTTGAAATATGGATATAGGTTATACACACTTTTGTAAAAGTGTGTACTTGTATATATTTCCTTATCTTTATTAGGGACACGTGTTGATCGGGCAGAGTAGGTTCGCCCTCCTTTTCCAACCGTGGCCAAAACAAACGCCAGTTGACTACGCCCCTGTATCGAGAATCATATCGTCCAGAATACTGAATAATTTGTTACATGCCATACGCAACTCTTACCAGCCTCTGACTGAGTGGAGAGCCAAAGATAGCATAGCAGGCAGAAGAAACTAGAGAGTGTGTGTGTTTTTGATGCTGAGAATTGGCGGGAAAGGAGGTGTTGGAGTGGTGGGGCAGCTGCTGGCTGCGTGGCGGCGGCTCTGCTGCTCCGCCTCTTCTCTGGCCCGGGCCCGGAGTTATTTCCCGAGGAGGAGGAGGAGGAGGAAGAAGGCCAGGCTCCGGCGGCGGAAGTGAAAGTTGCGCCGGTCAATATCAAATGGACCAACATTAATTGCTCCCTCTCCGATAAATCCTCCAAATTAGTAAGTTGAATTGTATATGCACATGTGCATTTAGATATAATCTCATGCATTAATTTATAAATTGAACAATACATGCAGAGTATTGCTGTCTGTGCCTTTTCTGTTTTCTTCGTGATTGAGTTGGATTCCGACGGCTGGTGAGATATGAATTGAGCTTATCATGTGAGGTTAATTTATAGGATGAGTGATGTAATTGTGAGAAGGAACATATGCTGCTGGTTTGGAGTTATTAAAGTGTATAAATAGGATCTTAGTTGAAAACACTCAAAGCTGGCATATATATCCGATGGAGAAACTATTCAATCAGCTCTTCTGATTTTAGCTGCTACAGTTTTGAAGAAATTAATGGCTTTAATTCAGTATTAATGGTTCTGAAATTACCAATCTGAGCAACTCGATGTGTCAAAAATAACTATACCATAGCAGTATCTGTGTACTAAAACAGGAGCATTTTCTTATGTACTTATCTATCTCATTGGAATGGAAACTTGGACACTTGCATTTATAATAAGATTAGTGTGAAGGAGATATAAGGGAACTTCAATGTTTAGTGTCTAAATTGCATGTTGTCTTGATATTTTTACGTCATCTTAAAAATCTCTTCATCATGTTTCGGGTATCTCTTTGGCAGTTCTGGTTGCACATTTTATTCTTATGCTATTGCTGACCCCTAGTAAATGCAACATTAACTTGATGAGTAATTATATCAAGTTAACTAAACTTCAGTTATTGCTAGGTTCGGTTCCTGCTGAAAAATGTCAGCGGAGAGGCAAAGCCTGGTAGATTACTATCAATAATGGGCCCTTCTGGATCTGGGAAGACTACCTTGCTTAATGTTTTGGCTGGTCAGTTAGTGGCATCACCCAGGCTGCATTTATGTGGCCTTTTGGAGGTTAATGGGCGACCATACTCAAATAAAAATTACAAGTATGATTGTCTTTCATAAATTCTACCTCGTCCTTGACTGCTCGGAAATCATTTTTAGTTAGTTGATGGCGTGAATATTGTGCAGGTTGGCTTATTTTAGGCAGGAGGATCTTTTTTTCTCACAATTGACTGTGCGAGAAACACTCTCCCTTGCTGCTGAGCTGCAGCTGCAGGATATATCTTCGGTGGAAGCAAGAGATGAATATGTAAATGATCTCTTGTTCAAAACTGGCCTGGTGAGCATGTCTTTGTTTTGCTAGATATCAACTGTTTACATCTGCTTTTTTCGAATTTGAATACTCCATGTTAGTAGCCATTTTTAAAATTCATGTACTTGCTGAACATTATAGTAGTTGGTTTCGACTAAATACCTGCATTTTTATTTTTTCTCAAAACCTTTTCAATGCAGTGACAGACAAATATCTGCCAAATGAGCAATTTGAACATTCACGAATATCTAACTTGTAGATCATTCACCTTTGATGCAATTCTTGTGTTTTTCCTAAAAGGTCAGTTGTGCTGATTCGCGTGTTGGGGATGCCAAAGTCCGTGGGATCAGTGGTGGGGAAAAAAAAGATTGTCATTGGCATGCGAGCTCATTGCTAGTCCATCTGTTATTTTTGCTGATGAACCTACAACAGGTATGGTTATTTCTTCCTTAAAATTGTCTCTTTTGGTGCAGCAATTTGGTTGGTTAAGTGACAAGTTTCATTTTTCCTATAAAATTTAATGGTTAAATGCAAAGTATGAGTTTTCATCCAAAGGACCAGAGCACTTATATTTTAGAAGTCATAACAAAAATAAACATTTATAATCATGTTTGACCTTATTCATCTCCTAAATCACCAGTCCGCTTTGATAGATTCTTTTCTGTTTCTCATTTCTGTGGGTTCAGTATTGTGCTATCGCTGCTGTTATCTTTCTTGCTCTCTTTCCTTACCATTTTTTTAGGTCTCGCCTCATGTTGTAGTCATATGAATACTATATGTGCAAAACTCTGTGTTAATAAAGATCATGTCTTCAGGACTTGATGCCTTCCAGGCTGAGAAAGTGATGGAAACGCTACATCAACTTGCAGAGGATGGTCATACAGTAATCTGTTCTATACATCAGCCTAGAGGATCGGTATATGCCAAATTTGACGACATTGTGTTGCTCACAGAAGGCTCACTTGTGTATGCTGGTCCTGCACGTGATGAAGCTCTGGCTTACTTCTCAAAGTTTGGGTTTGTTGTCTGATTCTCTTCACTTAAAATGAGATTTCAAACTGCTATTACATCCTTATGCTAAGAGAACGGGTGATTGGATGCCTACTTGTTCATGTAGTTTGGTGTGAAAAATCATTGTTTCATGGAGGACGTATATCTATTTTGTTCTTTCAAGCTCTACTGTTCTAGTGAAAATCTCATCACATTCTAAGAGCATTTTGAGTGTATTAATTATTTTATTTAAAACACAATTATTAGTCTCACCTATGCACATGGGCATAATTACTTGAACCATCTGCTTCCTGTACCTTGTATTTCATATAAAATGCATTCCCTGCTAAAGAAAACCCCCCTTTTACGTCAGTCACAAGACTCAGCGACTAAGTTCTACTCTTACCCTTGATCACGTTTTCTGATCCTAATGGCTATTTGATCAGTCCTCAGCTGAGAATCCTTGCCTGATATAGGCTCTGTTATTTTACAGAACTAAATAACTCTATAAATTGTAATGATTAAGAAAGGGTTCCTACAGCCATGTTCTACTGAATTGTGAATGGATCAAATGAGAACTACATCTTTTTTGCGAACTCTGCGAACTATGCATAAGACGTATAAAGATGATGCACAGAACAGTATAAAGTTATGCAAAACGAAAACTTTCTAAAATTGTTTTGTTGTGCAACAATTTTAGAATGTTTTCGTTGTGCACAACTTTATAGATTTTGTTCATCAACTTTTTACGTGTGTGCATAGTTATCAAGTTCTCAAAAAAGATAAGTTCTCATTGGATCTAACCCCTATATATATAGCGATGTTCAAATAAGAACCATTTTAAAATGTGAACATGAGAACCAAATGAATTCGTTGTAAAAGTTGATGAATCCGCGGGAAAAGTTACTGAATTCACAACATTCAGAACTTTCACTTGGCTCAAGTCCCATGAGAGGCGAAAATTTCATTTTTTTGGATTCAGTAACTTTCCCGATGGATTCATCAACTTTCACAACGAATCATTTTTTTTTAGTTCTCACATTCTCACGATAAAAATGATTCTCACACTTTAAAATGGTTCTTATTTGAACATTGCTTGTAAATATATATATATATATATATATATATATATATATAGAGAGAGAGAGAGAGAGAGAGAGAGAGAGAGTCTTTGGTTCAAATAAAAACACATTCAAAAATAAGAAATGAGAACAAATTTTCACCCTTGATTTTTGAAGATGGGTGGTTGTTATTAAATCAAATTATACTATAATGGTAATTATAAAATATTATGAAAATTAATATATATACCGTAATATATATCAATTATAACTTTATTTTAGGAAATTAATATAGATTGTAGTTGGTTTGATGCTTCTTGTTGGCTGGACTTGCAAACATGATTCATATCTGAAACTTGGCCAAATTATGATGCTGAGGCTTTATACCCGCCATTATTTAGTGGAAATGGCAATGACCACCAACCTCTTACCTCACCATTTATAGATTGCATTAAGGAGGAGAAGGATTTTTAATAGATTATGGTATCACTATAATGACAGCATAGCTATTTCTTAAATAATTCGAATAATCCTGGTAAAATTACATGGATTTGTCGAGTTGCATCTAGTTCAATATATTATTTGCTTATAGATTTAGCAAGTAGCTATTCTTTCTTGTGAAGTTATTAGTTGGCAATGTAAATAATTGACAGGTTTATCTGCCCTGACCATGTGAATCCTGCTGAGTTTTTGGCTGATCTCATATCAGTAGACTACAGTTCTGCTGAGAGTGTTGAAGCTTCTCAGAAAAGAATAGATGGTCTGATTGAGTCATTTGCTGAGCAGATGCCATCAACTCTATATGCAACTTCACTAACCGTGCTAGATCTTAAGGACACCAGAACCTCGAGGAAGAAAACTATTACAAAAAGTAAAGGTGGCTGGTGGAGGCAATTTCGGTTGCTCCTCAGACGTGCATGGATGCAGGTTAACATGATCTGTCATTCTACCCAGTAAAATGACTATTACTTAAAATGGGTTTATATATCTTTTCATAGGAAGAGTTACATTCCTTATTTTGTGTAGATTAGTTTCCATGGTGGCAAAACAGAATCTAACTGATCACTCCTCTTTGCAATTTGGATTGAAATGAACAAGACGTATCAGTTCCCTAATAAGATATTGTAGATATGAATTTCCATGTTTTGACTATGTTTATGTGATAAGATTGCTTAGTGATTATACCAACAACTCTGCAAACCAAAGAACTTTGTATATTTACACCATGTTATCTCTATTTTCTACTTCTAGTGGATTTACTGCATGCGGTTCTTTCTGTCACCTATGAGACAATCTTGATCTTCAAGGTGGTGAATGTTTGTTGATTTCATCATTACCCATACATCCTAGCCTTGTGAACTCAGGCCACTTCCAAAATTCAGTTATCATGGGAGATATAGATCCGACTAGTTCTAGTTCTTAATTATTATTTGCAGCATTTTATTAAAGCATCGAATTCATAATTTACTTGGAGATGTTTTTCTGTCTCTTGTCTGTTTGGCTAATCTTATGGATTTCAAGGCTTCTCGTGATGGCCCGACAAACAAAGTTCGATCAAGGATGTCAATAGCATCGGCTATCATATTTGGTTCTGTCTTCTGGAGGATGGGGAGGTCACAGACATCGATACAAGATAGAATGGGATTGCTTCAGGTATGTCAATGCTTTGACTTCTTTACGGTCAATGCTATGTTACAGATATGTTGCAGACAGATTGGATAAAGGTCATTTCTCTCTCCTGCTTGCTTACACATGCATGCATTGAATACTCTTGGTGGTAATATTATCTTATGATGGATAGTTCGAACTGCTTTTGTTCTTTTTCGATATCACTAGATACTAAATGCTAGATATTCCTATTTGCATTAATTCTTATCATTTGCTGAAGTATCAACTTCTCATACTTCTTTTTTCATAGTAGACAACAAAAATACGAGAATTCATCCTGAAATTTGAGTGTATTCTCTGAGAACCTATAGGCACAGGACTCAGGAGGATCATGCTTGATGGGCACTGGCCTTATAAGATTGCCAAAATTCTGACCCTGTAATAGTTTTTTGGCTAAAATAAGTTTTCTACAAACATGGGCACTGGCCAGGTCTAGATATTTGAACCGCCATATGGTTTCTTCACCAGTTTGACTATCTTAAGAGGGAGTTGACGGTTGTATTCATTTCCATAGTTTGCAAGAGTTTTAACAAAATTCATGCGTGGTTAAGTTTAGCAATGTGCTTACATATATGCGCAATGTTTATGCTCCTGGGGGATTAGTGGGGCAAAAAATTTGAATAATTCAAATAAAAATTACTCCCCCCATTCCATTCAAAATGTCTTATTTTCATTTTTGAGTTGTCATTTTCCATTTTAAGAAATAATTAACCTTTCAAAAAGTGTGAGCTATACTTACTTTTTATCTCTTTAACCACTTTATACATTTCTCCTAAATACTCGTACCCAAAAGAAAAGAGACATATTAAATGAGATGGAGGGAGTACATTATAAAGATATGCTTACAAATTACAATATTTTCCTACAGTTACTCATAATTTGAAATCAATATAATATCAACTTATTGTCAGTTGTATAAAAAAATTCCCAATATAAGTAACCAAATTCATCCAACGATCTCTCGTTCGACTTCGAAGCCGATTTTTCATGATCTTCATTGCAGAAAAAACTCTTTCCATAGTTGAAGTAACCATAGGTAAAACATGTGCAAGTTTGATAAGTTTATACACCAAAAGATACACAAGATCTCTTTTTGGTTTCACTAATTCTCTCGTAAGACTTCATATCCCTTTCGAATTAGCAAAGTGTTCCTTAGAATGCACATTTGTAAAATAATTTTGAAGTTGGTTATTTAGAGCTATTATCTCAACCGAAGAAAAATCAATTGGATAAAAGTTCGCGAAACATAATAATTTTTCCTTATTAAAAACAATTTCTTAAAAGGTGATAATTCTTAGTTAGATTAATGGTTGTATCCCTTTTTCTTCAATTGAGAGAGAGTTACAGTTTCAAAGCAAATAATTTGAGATATAAACATTAAATTAGTAAAATAAAGATCATAGAAACTAAAGGAGTATAAGTGTGAGTTACCTTGGAATAAAGAATTGAAGGAGATTGAAAATTGAAAAAATGGGGGAAGCTCCTGCGTGTGTAAGAAATGAAGAAAATAATTTTGAGATTTTGAGTTGATTCTGTTTTGCCATATTCTTTATTCTCTTATATTACTCCACATTCTTACATGTAGAATTGGAATACAAAAGGTCAAAGGACCTTTTATTTATTATTCCCTTCGTCTTTCAATTTCCTTAGTAGTTTTTCTTTTCAATAAAGCTATACGGTCACATTATGATTGGCCACACGGGAATACTTTAGTAATTACTAATATAATTAATTAACAAAATAACAATATTAAATTAATGTGTTAATTATTTTTATATAAATACCATTTTTCCACATATTCTGAAAAGTATTAAATTTATTAATTTTAAATTTAAATTTAAATTTTTCATTCAATAGGGGCAAAATTGTAATTTTATAATATGGTTTTAATATAAAACCAATTTTTTAATAGATCAAATATTAAATAAACGGTTTTTTCATTCAATAAAGCTAATTATGGTTGACCACATTATAGTCGAATAGCATCACTCTTTTATTTTTAGTATGTTCCCTAAACTTCTTCCTATTCTATTTATGAAAACTATCCCACAAAATACTTTCTACTTATTACCTTCAACAACACGTTTATTTATATCTTTATCACTCATGGCCTACCAAAAACCCCGGGCCTACCGGACGTCGGACCCAAAAAGCCTGGGGTTTCGGGCTAAAAAAACTCTCCCGGTATTCTATTAAATATACATATTTATAACATTATTTAATATACATATTTGTCATTATTTAATAATATTAATTATATTTTATATAATTATTTATTTTTTTATAATAAAAAATATTAATTTTATATATTAAAAAATTTAAAAAAATGATCTAAAAAAACCCCCCGCCCGGGGTTGGTTTGGGCTTCATATTTTTAGGCCCAAAACTACTTTTGCGAGCTATACCTACAACTATCTTTTCCCCTTACCCTCAACAACACTACTTATTTACACTTTTTATCATCTATGACCCAATTAATTTAATACCATATCAATATGAGATCTTTACTCCTCTCACAATACACTCAACAACTTTTAAACTTTTATTAAAATCTACGTCGAAGATTCCCAGGAAGGAAATTGGGAGATAGAGAGAGTATAAGATTTATGTTTTTACCTTTGCTCCTCATTTTATTAGTTTTTGGTGGGGAAAGCTGTAGGTACTTTTGTAATTATATTTATAACTAGGGGTATAAATAGGCAAGATTGAGGTGGGACAATAGCCCCCACCATCTATGAACGTGGCTCCACCCCTGTTTGTGCTAGCACAACATAAACATTCAGTTGATGTTTTTTAAACCAGTAGTAGAATGTCAATCCAGAGTCCAGAATACTCATTTGACATAGATTGTCAATCAGGATTCATTTACTTCTGAGTAAATTAGTACTTAAGATGTTTGGGCATACTAAATGTATATGCAATATATCTCAATATATATGATCTTTGATCTGTATTAAGTCTCTCATGTCATGCCTTTACTTCTTGGGTTGTCTTGTTCAGGTTGCGGCTATAAACACTGCAATGGCTGCTCTAACAAAGACAGTAGGTGTATTTCCTAAGGAACGTGCAATTGTTGATAGAGAAAGATCAAAAGGGTCCTATGCATTAGGGCCATATTTACTATCAAAATTATTGGCTGAGATCCCTGTTGGAGCAGCATTCCCATTGCTCTTCGGTACCATTTTGTACCCCATGACTCGTCTTCATCCAACACTGTCAAGGTGAGTTATTGGTACTCATAAAACTGGGGTACTGCTCAGTTCGTAGTTTCTCATCTTTAGGATAATGGTCTGTCACTTAAAGATTTCAATACTTCCTGATTTAACACTTAGATATTATATACCCACATTGAAATTTTTTACAAGCATCTTGGCTGTAGTATGTAAGGACTCAAGGAAATTGACCACCTTGTCGCTTTTTTTGGTGACCCATTAGCAGTCCAGGCCCATCAGAGAAATAGTTGGATATTATTTCTTCATTAGGACACACATCTGGTTAAGTTATCTTTAATAAGGTTCTATAGTTAGTGTTTATTATTATTATTTTAAAAAAAAACATGTGCCTTCAACTTGGTTTTTTCTTTAACTTAATTATCCACCTTCAATCAATTTACCTTCTCCTTTTACTAAGCTGCTTTTTCCTGCACTACCACATGTATTTTGAAAAGGGAATTTTTACATGTTAATGCAATTTTACTTCTTGGCCTCTTCGCTCTGAGTGGTAAATGAATTACTTTGGCTTCGGTAATCATTTTTCAAGATACTAAGACATGTTGTTCTCTAGATTTGGGAAGTTCTGTGGAATAGTAACCACTGAATCTTTTTCTGCATCAGCGATGGGCCTAACTGTTGGTGCTATTGTTCCAACCACTGAAGCAGCTCTGGCATTAGGACCATCTTTTATGACTGTTTTCATTGTATTTGGAGGCTACTACATCAATGCAGAGAACACACCGATCATCTTCCGCTGGAATTGGATTCCTCACGTTTCGCTCATCAGATGGTAGCTCCAATTCATGATTTACACCTTACTTAATTGTGTTTGATTGAGGTTAACACGGCCTTAATAAAAATAATATCTAAGCGTGGCTATTTTATTGCCTTTTATGTTCAGGGCATTTCAAGGGCTTTGCATCAACGAATTCAGCGGGCTTCAGTTTGAACATCAGAACTCCTTTGACATTCAAACTGGTGAACAAGTGAGTGAAACACTCTATTGAACACTGTTTTCTTGCCTTATTTTGGTGGGAAAAAAATGCTTGATGTGCCGTCTTCTGTGGTTGACTTTCCCTTGTTCTGTGCGCTGAACTGCCTACTCTGCTTACTTTCTAGCATAATGATGTGATTCTAAATTTCTATTTTTATTTTGCTACCTAAACTCGGATGCGAATATACTTCTCAAAGTTCCTCGTTATACCACACACTTTCATTTATGTGCTATCAGTGAGATGCAGTTAATCATATCTTATGTTTTTCTCTATCATTAAATTTCCCTCTTTTGCAGGCCCTCGATCGACTTTCCTTTGGAGGCAGTAGGATCAAAGAGACTGTGGTTGCTCAAATTAGAATACTATTATTTTGGTATTACACCACTTACCTAATGCTGGAGAAAAACAAACCCAAGTACCAACAACTTGAGCTGCCTCCTTGTGATCAAATACAAATACCACTAAAGCTCGAGCCTCCTGAAAGTGAAACCGAGCAACCATATCAACCACCCGAATCTCCCCTCTCTGACCTAGGTAAACCCGATCAGCCACTTCAATCTCCTCCCTCTGAGCCACTTAATCTATTTGGCCTAGACGGTTTGTAAATTCCCTGGATTGCAACAATCTTAATGTGAGACATGCTACTTGCTATTATTTACCTTGTACAGGTGCAGATTCGAAGGCGATACCTGCACAATAAAGAAGGTAGCGGTAGCACTATTTTAGAACATAATGATAGTGAAATTGGTAGCACTGATGGTGATGTAATTACCCGGCGTTTGAGTGAGTTGCTTGATTAGTTCAATTATATATAAGTGGGCCCACGCGGGCAATTAGATTTCAATTGTATCTCAAGTACGAGAACACCTAAAATATTTTGAGCATAATGCTCTATCCAAAAACAGAAAGAAACCGGTTAAAGTTCGGTCAATATGGGCAACTGTCATCTCTAAAATAAAGTGGTAGCAGCCTTAATTAATAAGCAATTAGTTAGGACTTGGGCTCATGTGGAGAGTTGTCTCACTTGCGTAGTATAAGTGGTATTTTTGAAACAAAACCATATATAGTGGAAAGATATCCTTGTTTATCTAATTTTAAGCTCAAAGTCCAGATTCACTTGGTTGAGTTGAGAATATATATTAGTCATCGATGTTTTTAAATAAGGAGAAATCTGCGCACTGTGAAACTGAAAGTACTATCTAATTTTTTCTATTCTTTTTCTTATGCTATTTTAAAGCATATGCCACATGACTAGGCAAAATACTGTATAGCACTATACATAATAATCCTTGTGTTACGCAAAGAAAACCTGCTACGCGTGAAAAGAATTAATGTGGTGCATCACTTCACATAGATATTGGTCAGTTTCAAGTAAAGCTACATTTCCAGACTAACTCACGCATTTAAATCGTTGTTTTCAATGTATCCAGAAAAGACAATTCACGAATCAAAATGATGCTGACATAAAGATTAAAGAAATTAGGATACGTAATTTGAGCTGGAATTCCACCAAAACACACAAAGAAAACCTTTCCTCTCCCTTTCGCTCAATAGTGATCAGATAATTAATGCTAAGTCCCCGTTAAAATCTATAATCGTCAAAATTAAAATGTATTTTACCTAAACTAACCTTATTAAAAAGTTCACGAAATTTAAAATGATTTAACTTTGTATTTTCTCATAATTGTCCGAATTTTGTATAATATTTAAGACTGGTAATGGTTTATGGTTTGATCTTTTGAGCCGAGTTGCAAAAGTGCTTGACCTGACCTTTGAAATAGTCCGACTTTTGGGCGTGAATAACAAATATGGCTCGTGCTTACATATTCGTGCTGAAAATTCTAACGTGAATGCGAAATGAATATTTTGATTTATTTAGTAATTCAATTCAAATATCAAACCATAAACTATAATTAACTTTAAATATTTACCAAAATTTGTGAAAAACCAAATTCATTCCTAAACTAGTAACTAACTATTTAAAGAATTTCTTATTCCCTTTGTATATATATTTATTATATTAAAATTATGACTTGGATATGGATAAATGAGAGAAATTTTGGAGCCAATATGTATTATAGGTACAAAATCTTTTTAAATTGGGAATCTATTAATTAATGCTTTTGATAGAAGAAAAGTGAATCTGTTTAGCACGACTCCTTTTTATTTTCCATAAAAAAAGTACACAGTTACGGTAAATAAACATGCTTCTCGTTTTCAAACTCTTCTGTACCCTACTATTATATATATTGAAATATCTACACACACACAAAATAGACTAATACATCGTTTTAGTATTACGCGCCCCTAATTAAAAGGAAACGAAAATGGCAGCAACTTCCATCAAATATATCCACATCAATTTCAAGCACAAGAACCCTAGTTTTAGACCACGAAAGAGGGTTGATAATCAAATATTCTCAATGAAAATGGACGGCGAGGGTGGCGGCGACGATAGAAGGCTGGTGGATCAAAACTTGATCGTACTTCGCAAGAGAATCCACGAAATCAAGATGAAGGAGGAAAGCCACGCGCCGCCATCGAGCTGGTGGCGATGGGAGAAGAAATGGCACGAGCTTTACGGCGCTGATGTTATTGAAATAGTAGGGCTTGTACAGATGTCAGTGATGAATGGCAGGCCGAGCTTAGTTTTGGTGACAGGGGCTGTTTTGGTATTTTGCATGGTAATGGCCATGTATGTCATGCTGTGCGGATTGGTGGGCATTGTAGGGCATGCACTTCTATGGGTTATGGGGTTTATGCAATTGTTGTTGTTGTCAACTTTAGCCATATAGATCTGAATAATATCTATTATTTGATACATTTCGGTTAATTATAGTTTAATATTCAACTATATACTATCTAATAAATTGAAAGTTCATCATTCTGACACATGACTTTTAATGATTTACGAAAAATGTTCGGAATTTTTAAAAATATCAATTTAGTTAGATATGTTTGAAATCTATCATTGGATCAAGATTGACAACTTGAAAAATGACTTGGAATGCCGAAATGTACATGAAAATATTGTGTGCCACAACATTCATAAACGACATATTGTTTTATTTTAAAATAAAAAACAATGAAAACCGAAAACAATGCCGTTTCCAATTGAAACAACATCGTTTAGGAATGTTGTGTCACGTGAGAATTTTTGCATAGGACTCCGCCCCTTTAATTGTTGGATTTTTACATGATAATATAGATTGATTTGAAACAAGTCAGAAATGATTATTGATAGGATACGGCCTAACTCCCAGGACCCAAGCATCAGGCCCAACATAAATAAGCCTGATATGAAGCTCGGCCCAAACGAGTCCGGCCCAAGAAAGCTCCGGAACCAGTAGGAACGCAAAAGATTCGGTCATATCTACGAGAATCCTAATTAGAGATGAGATAGGATTCAAATCCTATCTTAGAATAGATCTAGGTTATCATAATCGTGTATAAATAGAATATAGATTAGACGGAAAAGGCAATCTACACTTCTTGTAACCACTCCTCATATTTTCAATACACAAGCTCTCTCTCTCTCTCTCTCTCTCTCTCTCTCTCTCGTGGACGTAGATCTTATTCATAGATCGAACCACGTAAATCCTTGGTGTTCTTGTTCATTTACTTCCCTTACGAAATTAAGATCGATCACTGGCGCCGTCTGTGGGAAACGAAATTCTGTGTTTTCGATCAACTTTCGTTTACAGGGAATCAATCACAACGATGAACACTAGAAGTCATACATCCAGGGTCGTCGCAGGCAACACTGGCAACAACGATGGCCGGGCACGCCGAGCCCAGCTCGGGAAAAACCCAGCCAGAGAACTAACCCCTGAAGGTCATGTCCAAACAATCGATGAACGGGGCAATCCAGTCCTGCATGAAGAAGCAGGATATCAAAGCGAAGGAGATCGCAATAGTAACCAAGGAGCACCTCCGGCTCCGCGGATAAACCTTGACGACGCCGTCAAGGGGTTCCTTGAGAAAAATAAGGAGAGTTTTCTCCAATACATCAGCCAAGCCCAAGGCCGGCCATATCCCGAGGGAAACAATGCCGAAGCCTCGTCCAGGCACGAGGCACAACAGCGAGGTGGATCCCCCAGCTTCCAGGTCACGGACACTCACACCTCGGCACAAGCTGGGGCCCAAACCAACCGCGCAAGGAACAACCGGCGGGAAAGGACGTCACGATCGACGCAAGGTCGGTGAGTTCGATCGACGAACTCCGCCCCACTCTCCGGAGGGCGGCTTCGACGGGTACGGGAATATAGTCACCCCGTTCTCAAACGAAATACTCGACACCCCGCTCCCTGACAAATACCGGGTGCCGAGCATCGCCCCCTACGACGGACTAAAAGATCCGCAGAACTTCCTCTCGCAGTTCCAATACAATATGATCAACCAACGCCTCGGTAGCGGTTCATATGTAAGCTCTTCCGGAGTTGCTAGTCGACAACGCCGTCGATGGTTCGACGACCTACCTCCGGGGCGTCGGGTCTATCACGACGATGGCGACCTTCCATCGAAGGTTCTTTCGAGCGGTCGAAGACATCATCGGCACACCTCCTCACGGTGAGGCAAAGCCGAGACGAGTCGATGGCGACTTCATGACAAGATTCAATAAGGAGTGCCTAAAAGTAGATGACGTAAACGACCTTCTCTTCATCTCGGCCTTTCAAAATGGCATCCTGCCGGGGGCTCTGTACAGAGAAATCGTCAAGTACGAACCCCGTACTGCGGCAGAGCTATGGCGTATAGCCGATCGATTCGCCAAGGCGGACGAGGCAGATAAAAAGAAGCGCGAGGCAGAAAAATGAGAGTCCTCTGAAAAGGGGAGAAGAGACGAAGGACGTGGAGACCGAAGCCAAGGCCGGCGAAGTGCTTTGGAGAGGATACGCCGCCCCATACAGTCCAGGCTAGGACCACGCGGCACCTCGGAGCGACCTCCATACACTCCGTTGACGAAGCGAGGCGAAATCTCGAACTCCACATGGACAAGTTCGAGAGCCTCGACCAATGACGGGGGTCAAACGTCGAACCAGGATAAACACTGCTCTTTTCATGAAGACTACGGGCATGACACAGAGGAGTGCCGAGACCTCATGGGAGATATCGAGGCCCTAGTACAAGACGGGGTCCTCGAAAAATATAAAAAGCAAGGCCGACAAATCGGCCAGTACGAAACCTCCCACCGAGGTCAGAAAAAGAGGAAACAAAAGAAAAGGGGTAATTGTGCCCCTCATAAGAAGACAAAGCGCAGTGAAGACGAAGAGGGAGATGACGAACCCCAGTACGACGGGGTCATCTCCACCATCACGGGTCTCCCACGCGGAGTTACGAGGTCTTCCACAAGGCCGAGCCCAAGTCCCCATACCAACGAGCACATCAACAAGAGGTTCAGGAAGGACGAGGCTATTACCTTCTCCGAGGACGACCCCGTACCTGCGGTGGTGCCCCACCAAGGTGCACTAGTAATCTAGGCAGTGGTCGCCAACAAGTTGGTCAAACGCGTATACATCGACAGTGGCGCGTCAGTAAGCATCCTCTTTAAAGAATGCTTGACAAGTTAGGAGTAGAGGAAGCACGCCTCGCACAGCCCCGCTACCACTCCGCGACCGTATAAGAAGAGACACGCCCAGACGGGGTGATCGACCTGCCCGTCACAGTAGGAAGGGCACCGACGAGCTCTTCCAAGGTGGTACAATTCTTCGTGGTCAGTGCTCACTCGCCGTACAACATCATACTTGGGCGAGGCGGCTAAGCGCAGATGGGCGGTGTGCTCAACCTACCACCGACGATGAAAATCCCACAAAGGAGGGTGGCCGTGATCCGGGAGACCGTAAGCAAGCTAAGGAATGCATGCAGGTCGCCCTGAGAGGTGCAGGGACTTCGGTCCAGCACTCGCAAGCATAGCAACCAAAGAAACCCGAGGAGTTGGAACAGGGGAAGACGTCGTCGGCCCCAGAGAACTCGGTAGAGGAGATCGCGTTGTACGAAGACGAACCATCCAAGGTTGTAAAAGTTGGCTCTACCGGCATACCTCAACTAAAGAAGCAGATCATCCAACTCCTAAGGGAATTCAGAGACGTGTTCGCTTGGTCGCCCCTTGACATGACCGGGGTCTCACCAACTATCATCACGCACCGTCTCAACATTGACAATAGTGTAAAACCAGTTCGGCAGAAGCAACGGATTTTTGCAGCCGAGCGAAATCAAGTCATCCATGACGAGGTGAAGCAGTTATTAAGGGCTCGCATACTGTTCGAAGTCAAATATCCGACCTGGATAGCCAACCCGGTAATGGTGAAGAAAGGTGGAGGGGGATGGTGAATGTGCATCGATTATACCAATCTCAACAAATATTGCCCTAAAGACTGTTACCCCCTTCCCAACATCGACAAGAAGGTTGACGCTTTGGTCGGATACGAAGTCTTCAGCTTTCTGGACCTGTACAAAGGATATCACCAGGTCCTGATGGACGACGAAGATGCAGCCAAAACCGCCTTCATTACAGACTTCGGAGTCTTCGCATACAAGAAGATGCCTTTCGGACTCAAAAATGCAGGGGCCACCTATCAAAGGATGGTAGACAAAATATTACAGCCCTACATAGGACGGAATTTGGAAGTGTACGTGGACGACATCTTCGTCAAGAGCATGGAGGAAGCCGCATGTATTGCCGACCTCATAATCATCCTCGGCCTACTCAGAAAGGTCAACTTAAAGCTGAACCCCCAGAAATGCACGTTCGCAGTTCGGTCCGGCAAATTTCTGGGGTGTTGGGTTTCACAAGAAGGTTTAAAAGCCAATCCATCTAAGGTTCAAACCATTGTGGAGATGAAGATGCCAAAGACAATCCACGACGTACACAAGTTGACAGGCTGCATCGCCGCACTCAGTCGTTTTCTTTCGAAAGCCGCGGATAAGCAGCTCCCCTTCTTCAAAATACTAAAAAAGGCTCCGGAGTTCTCCTGGAATGACTCACACAAATCCGCCTTCGAAAATCTCAAAAATTACCTCGCCAAACTCCCCACTCTATTCGTCCCGAAAGAAAGAGATGTTCTCTCCTTATACCTCGCCGCCTCGGACGAAACTATAAGTGTTGTTTTGGTACGAGAGGAAGGACGCCAGCTCCCCGTGTACTTCATCAGCCGAGCATTGAAAGGACTAGAAACAAGGTATCAACCTTTAGAGAAGCTCGCGCTGGCGTTAATAAACGCTGCAAGGAGATTACGTCCATACTTCCATGCACATCCTATACAAGTCCTCACTGATCACCCACTTCGGCAAGTATTGACGAAGCCAGAAGCCTCGGGAAGAATCGCGAAGTGGGCAATTAAATTAGGCGAACACGACATATCTTTTTGCCCTCGTCAAGCCATCAAGGGTCAAGACTTAGCAGACTTTCTTGTCGAGGCTAACTTCGCCGAGAGACCGAAGCCCAACGAGTCCGTATCAGACAATGCCGAAGCCGAACCTATAAATAAAACTCCAGAGGATTGCTGGCAAGTCTACGTTGATGGGGCTTCGGGGAAAACAGGTAGCGGAGCAGGTGTCCTACTTTTAGGACCAGAAGGCCAAGAGATCACATATGCACTTCGGTTCACGTTCAAAAATACGAACAACGAAGTGGAATACGAAGCCTTAATTGTGGGACTTCGCCTAGCTCAAAGCCTTCAGGTGCGAGCCGTGCAAGTTCATAGTGACTCTCAAGTCATAGTGAGTCACATGTTGGGAAAGTACGAGGCAAAAGGCAACAGGATGAAAAAATACCTTGAAAAAGCCAAAAGCCTACAACAAGCTTTCTCATACTTCCAGTTAGTTCGCATCCCAAGGGAGCAAAATAGCCGAGCTGACGTATTAAGCAAACTAGCCTCGTTGTCGATGGACTCGCCAGTAGAAGAAGTCCAAAACAGAAGCATAAGCGATGATGACACTGGAACCGAGGTCAACATAGTATCTGACGACGGGCCCAATTGGATGACTCCCATTCAAGAATACCTAGAAAAGGGCGAGCTACCCCATGACAAGCTTGAGGCTAGGAGGATTTTGAGCAAATCTCTGCGATATACACTTGAGCAGGGAATTCTCTACAGAAAGTCATACCTCCAACCTCTCCTAAGGTGCCTGGGTCCGAACCGAGCTGACTACGTACTAAGGAAAGTACACGAAGGATCATGTGGAAGTCACATCGAACCCCGCGCCCTATCGAAGAAAGTCATGCGATGGGGATACTATTGACCGACGATGTTCCGAGATTCAATCGATCTCGTGAAGAAATGTCCGAAGTGCCAAATCCATGGGAACGTGCCGAGGCTACCTCAAACCGACCTCGCCAGCATGCAAAGCCCTTGGCCATTTATGCAATGGGGAATTGATATTGTGGGTCCATTCTGCAAAGCTCCAGGGCAGTTCCAATTCCTAATTGTCGCGATCGACTACTTCACGAAGTGGGTAGAAGCCGAACCCTTGGTGAAAATCACAAGCAAAAACGCCCTCAACTTCGTCTGGAAGAACATCGTGTGTCGCTTCGGCATCCCTCATATCCTTATTTCGGATAATGGGACGTAATTCACGGATAAAGTGTTCAAAGAGTGGTGCCAAGAGCTTCGGATCCGCAAAAATTCACCTCGGTGGCTCGTCCTCAAGCAAATGGTCAAAAACCGAAGTCACCAACATAACAATCGTGAAAGGACTCAAGACTTGCCTCGATCGAGTAAAGGAGAATTGGGCGGAAAATTTGCCGCAAGTCCTGTGGTCGTATCGAACTACACCTCGGACGTCGAACGGAGAAACACCCTATAGCTTGACGTACGGAACCGAAGCAGTGATCCCTGCAGAGATCGGTATGCCGAGCCCCCGTACCATTCACTTCTCGGCTGAAGCAAACGAGAAAAATCTACGAACCGATGCGGATGCGCTCGAAGAAAAGAGAGACATCGCCACATCAAGGAAGCTCGGTATAAGCAACAAGTAGCTCGGTATTACAACCAGCGTGTCAAGTCCCGACAATTCCAAGTAGGCGATCTCGTGCTTCAAACAATGAAATCGATAAAGCAAAGCTCGATGGCTGGAAGCCACATGGGAAGGACCGTACAGTCATGAAGTCCTCGGAAAAGGGTCATACAAGCTCGCTCATATATCCGGGCAGCAAATACCCAGTACGTGGCACATCATTCATCTGAAGAAATATTTTGCATAAGTGACAAGAGTTGAGTCTGTTGTGTCATCGAGTCTGTTCGGTCGTATCATCGAGTCTGTTCAGTTGTGTCTTTGAGTCTTGTTTTGTTATTACATCAATAAAATCTTTTTTTTCTTGCATGATTTGTTTGTCACTTATGCATACTATCTCTTCTCCATACCCTCTTCGGAGGACGAACTATACCCTCGACGGAGGAAAGAACTCTAACGCGCGTAAGGGGACCACCCCTAGCGATGACCTTGCCAAAACAGGAACCAATACCTCTGTTTACTTCGGGGAACAGGGGACCACCCCGAGCGATAACCTTGCTAAAACAGGAACCTATACCTCCGTTCACTTCGGGGAAGAGGGGACCACCCCTAGCAATACTTCTTGCCAAAAAAGGAACCCTTACCTTCATTTATTTCGAGGATGAATACCTTCGTACGAGGACGAAATACCTTCGTTTATTTCGAGGATGAATACCTTCGTACGAGGACGAAAATACCTTCGTTTATTTCGAGGATGAATACCTTCGTACGAGGACGAAATACCTTCGTTTATTTCGAGGATGAATACTTTTATACCTTTTTTATTTCGAGGACGGACTACCAGCTGCCTCCGTTTATTTCGAGGACGACCCACCCAATTATTTGTTGCGGTAATAAAGAAGTAATGTCCATGAAAAGACAACACGAAGCAAGGAAAAATTCTTATTTCGTACATTACAAATTCATACATTACGAGGACGAAGAGGGCCCCGGAGGGCGGGAAAAGCTAAGCCAATCCCTAGAAAAGTCCGGATTCAACAGAGCATCTATGCTAAGCCTAACCCGTCCTCGATCTACACTAAGAGCCCTGCCAGATCGACCTCTCGGGCCCGCGAGACGACCTCCACTGCTTGATGAAGCACGACTTCGGCTCCTTGAGGGCCCACGCCTCTCTTGAGCACGGAAGCGTCTCTCTTGAGCTATCCAATCCGGGGAAGATATATCCGGGAAAAAGGAGAAGTCCTAGCAGATGAAGAAGCTTGGCGGCAGAAGAAGCGCGATGGCGAGCGAAGCACGCGTCGAGGAAGGATGACGTGCCACTACAATCTTGTATAAGCCGCCGATTTTCTTCAAATCGTCATATTGCTCTCGAAATTGCCAGGAGTCCCGGCCATACCTTCTCTTATACTCCGAACACCGCGGTTTGAGGTCTAAGACCTTAGCCTCGGCCTCGAAGATGGTCATTCCACCTTGTCGGCGAATAAATGCCTCGTACTCGGTGTGCTCCTCAACGATCGGTTTGGCCTTATCATCTGCAATCTCGAGCTTCTCCTCAATTTCTAAAGTCCGAGCATGAAGCTCGTCCAATTTCTCTTGCGAAGCCCTAAGCCTGACTTCGGCCTCCTCCCGCACATGGCCGAGCTTGCCCTCCAAATGAAGGATTTCAACCTCCTTAACTTCAAGAGCTCGTCTCAATGCCTTGACTTCGTCCACCAGAGGAGGCAAACTAAGGTTTCCAGAAACAAACTGAAGACAGCAAAATAATAAGCAGACTTCAGTCAAACAGAAGATTTTATTAAGGCCTCAAGGGAAGAATATCGTGCTCGAGTACAAATACAAAAAAAAAAAAATTATATACAAGGGATCAACCGACCCGCCATCGCTCCGATTGCATCTCCTCGATGCCAACCCCGCCCACCTCAGCCTCGACAGTCGCTACCTCGGCCTCAGCGGTCTCGGGAACTTCAGAGCAACCACCTCGGCCTCGTTCGAACTTCACCACGACACCTCGGGGCGCCACCGAACTCCTTCTCGAATTTCAACGGCACCACCGGCCTCCGGCTCCTTAGTCGGCTCGGCCATGATAGCTTGAGAGGGATCTCGATCCACCGAGCAAGCAGACGGACTCGGCAGTCGGCAGAGTCGAGGACGAGGCGAACTACGAGCACGACGGGCAAGCTCTTGGACCGCCAATGGCGAGAGACCAACATAAGACCGCACCAGCGCGTTAGTCTCCACCACCTCGTATCCATACTTATATTTATCTAAGTCAGGATAGTCATCGGCGATTTCATCCAGAGTATCAGACACCGCCCTCTTATTCAGCAGCTCGCCATCTTGCTGCTTGCCACCGAAAAATTTTCGAGATAAAAAAAGCTTCTCGGTATAAGCACGGAGAATCTCCCCTGCTGGCCGCCTCGGCTTCCTAAGCTCGCCGCCCACTTGGCCTTCAATCCGGCCTTGTTGCCTCGGCGAAGCCGCCTCGGCCTTTAAAAAAGTTATCTCGGCCGACGCCTCCGCCCGTGCAGCCTCAATCCCAGCCCTGACCTTCTCCACCACGGCCAAGGCCGTGGCCTCCCTCTCGGCCGCAACCCGAGCCTTCTCCTCCGCCTCGATCGCCTCCGCCACAAGAAGGGTCTTCTCCCCCTCCAGCTCGTGGGCGTAGCGAGCCAAGTGCTCAAAATGAGCCACGACATCATTTAAATGCCCAACAACAAGCTCGGACGCCGCTGTCAATTGGACCTTCACGTCCTCGGTCCCCTGTAATAAAGCTAACAACGTCAAGCAAAGCCTCAATACGGCTCGAAAAAGTACAACACAGTGCATTACCTGGGGAAAAGACGGACGTGCGACCTGGGTACCGAGGATCGTGCAATCGTCATCGTCGGCAGGAGGATGACGCTTCTTTTCGGAGCGGGAGGTGCGCGGAGGCGACGAATGCTTCGCCTGAGGCGACGAACGCTTCGGCTGAGGCGAGGTCGCACTCTTTTCGGCCCTCTTCGAGGAGACCTTGGGCAGAGTCTTCGCCGCCTTCTTGGATTGCTCGGCCTCGGACTTGTTGGATTTGTATCTTTGCGGTTTGGTTGAGCTTGTATACAATGTTTCCTGTTACCACTATTACAATCTCCTATCGATTTGAATACTTGATTGCATATATCTGTGTCCCCTTATCTCATATATAAGTTAGATCATACGATTGTGTAGAAGATCACGAAGTCCGTATGATTGGTCGAAGCTTAATGAGATATAAAAGTTTCACAATGAGACAACTTAAGGACGAGTTGTCGGTTTAGCCGCAGATAGATAAGAAGTGACTTGACTTAGTTACTTGTCTATGCCGGTATGCGTCTCGACGTATTGAAGGATCACGGTGAGATGTGTTCTTCTTCGACCGTCGTGAAGAACCAAGATCTCGGTGACTTACGATGATCTAAACCTCGATAAGGTATTAGGTGAGTATGAGTTCTTGACCATCACTTTGACTTGTTATGAGTGAGGTTATATGTTCTAACCCAAGATTCTCCGCATCTTGGGTGGTGGCTGTCTTGTATGTCACGCTAGTTATCTCAGATCGAGTCACCGTATCCGCAAAGGATGATGACGCCCCTTAAGGAGCTCAAAAGGTTTATTGTACTAAACCCCGCAGTTGAGTTAGCTCAAGTACAATAATAAGGTTGAGTGGTACTACTTAAGGAAATGAAGTTATTAATCGCTTTTAAGCGATGATTGCTAGAAATGATTAATGGACGCTCGATATCTTAAATACGGGATTCGTAATGTCTAAGTGCAAGCCCGACTCAACTTCTGGTAATAAAGGGTAAGTCAAGATTTATTCTCTAGTGGCATGAATAAATGTTTATAAATTAATTTATGTTCGGGCTGAACATAAGATAATTAATTTATTTGAGGCCCATCTTTATTCCTTGTATTTGATCCCTGGGCTGGCCCATCTAGGCCCGTAGCTCAAGAAAATCGGCGCCCCTACTAGCTCTATATGGCAAGATTTTATTCTCTTTATCCCACAAGGATATAATTATATTTATGGTATATGCATAGATCCTTTCCATATAAGATTATGGTAATAATCACGAGAGTATGGAAATAATCCCGAGAGTATGGAAATATTCATAAGATTATGGTAATATTCCATATAGGATTATGGTAATTTCCATATAGGATTATGGTAATTTCCATATGGGATTAAGGTAGTGCATTATAAATATAAGGTATGAGATAAAGTCTAGGTTAATGCTCACATATTAATCACAAGAATTTCGGCCCCCTCTTTGTCTATTGAGAGAGAATTTCGAAAATTGTGAAGAGAGAGTATTGGGTGATTTTCCGAAGCATTCTCCATAGATCGTCCTCACTCGACGTTGGAGATTGGGCAACCGGGATACAGTCCAGAAGGTCAAAGCACGAGTCCGATCCGTTCGATCCGCTCATCTCGCTCCATCGACCTCTTCGATCCAAAGGTAAACACGTGAAAACCCCAACGTTTGCGATTTAATTATATAGACGCATGCTAGGTTTATAATCAATGTATGGTGAATTAAACACCCAAGATGGATCCTCGGGCGAGGTTAACACACGTTTTCCTACACTGGTATCGAGCACGGGATCGAATCTTGGCTCTGTTGGATTAATTCACGTTTGATTATTACGCGTTTTAATTATTGTGGATCCGCTGCTCATCGTGGCTCGCTTATTGTTTTTGTTGGTTTTGTTTTACACCACGAGAAAATCCGTGGTTAGATTAGATTTTATTATGTAAATCTTATCCGTAAAAGAAGAACGAAGACGAAAGAACGAAGAACGAAACGACGGAAAAACAGTCTCTCGGTCATCGGGTGGTTTCATGGCGAGCCTCGCGATCGCGAGGGCGATCGCGAGGGCTGCGGCGACGGGCACGCTTCTCGCGAGATCCTGGCGCCTAGCGAGCGAGCTCATGATCGCGAGGTACCGCGAGGCTACGCGTGCGTGCGAGCTAGCAAGGGCGGCGGGCGCGTCACGCGAAACCCGGCGCTTCACGGCGACTCGCGGTCGCGAGTATGGCGGCTGGCGACGACGTCTCGGCGGGCGTTCGGCGCTTGGGCGTGGCAGCGCCGCGCGTGCTCGGCGGTCGCGGTCGCGTTAGCGACAGAGGTAGCCCGCGAGGAACACGCGGGCGGCGGCGCACCCAAGGGGTGGGCGCGGCTGGGCTTTGCCCAGCGCCGCCCAAGACAGACAGGCCGACCCGCCCGCACCCGCTTTTCCAGCCCAATCCAGTTTTTTCGGTCCGTGCCCGCACGCGAGGCCTATTTGTTGAATCCGGTCCGTGCCCGTGCGCGAGGCCTGTCAAGTTTAATTTCGTACTTTGTAAATCTATGTAATAGATTGGGCGCGATGAACGTTTTATTTTATTTTTATCGCTCATATGCATGTCGTGGATGTTTAAATTATGCAAGAGCATGCTATGTGTGTTTATATTACGTTGACAAACCTTTAAGTGTTTTACGAATTGGACGCGCATAGTAAGCATGCTAGGTTTATCGCGTTTATCAAGCATATTTTAGAATTTCGCGAGCATGTTTTACATGTCGAGTTCTATAGAAAAGCATGCTAGATTACGTGATCTGCATGGACAAACCTTTTGAATAAAAAGACTAAGCAAGCAACCCGACAAATTAATTTTTCAAATTAAAATGTCAAGACCTCCACTTTTGATCTCTAAACAAAGTGAGACGACCGTGAGTAAACATCCACACGCGCGTGGCTTGCTTGCACTGCTTATCATAAGTTTGTTAGATGAGATTTCTAAATAAAACATTTTAAATCTATTGAGAAGTGGGAGTTTCATGTAAACGCCCACACGCGTGGCTTGCGTATGCGATTTTCATAAGTTCTCTAGAGATAGATATGAAATGAGATAACAAAAGAATTTGAATTGGAAGCGGTATGGTCCGGAGTGAGTATACCAATTCTAAGAATTCACTTTCTTAAAATTGTGGTCATTGCTTAGACATCACCTCAAGTACAACTTCCCGCCAAGTCCCTTCTCGCGATAGTGATGTGGTCTAGTAAGGTCCAATCGTTAATTTCATTTGTCATAAGGATAAGTTGACATGGATTGAAATTAAACGACTAAAAGGTATATTTTAGTCCGTCGGGGGTTCATGTAAACGCCCACACGCGTGGCTTGCGTATGGGATTCCTTGGGCGATTGGAGGTTTCAATTAATATTGTTTTATCAAAGGTTACAATATTATTGTTACGAATTATTTGCGATCGTATGCTTATGTGTTTTACATTATCGCTTCAGATATGTCTCTTCGCGCCGATTATCAATATGCTCGCACAAAACCGTTATCCGGTCCAAATTTTATCGAGTGGAAACGAAACATGGAATATGTTCTTATCACCGAAGAACACATGTTTGTTCTCACTACTCCTAAACCCGATGCCCTATCGACGATCGACTAATGAGCAATGAGAGTCAAGCACTTTGGAATAAGTCAAACAATATGGCTAAATGCTATATGATGACTACGATGTCCAAAGGCTTGCACCGCAAAGATCGATGGTAGACGCGACCGACATTTGGTCAAGTCTCGAGAGTAAGTTTGGGCGATCGGATCGGACAATCCGCTTCCACACAATGAGAGAAATCTTGGCGTGTAAGATGGAAGAAGGAAGTTCGGTCCATGAACATGTCTCCCACACGACTCATCTCATGGATAGTCTTGATCGGTGGGAGGAGGTATTGACGCGGCCAAGGTCGATATCATCCTCAATACACCGCCCAAGTCTTTTGAGAACTTTCGGCGTGAATGCGATCATGAGCAAGACCGAGTTTACACTTAGTCGGTTGCTTAATGATCTCGTTCTTTGCGGAAGGAGTTATGGGAAAAGGAGCACATGCTCTTGCTAGCACATCTAAGGGCCCAAAATTTTCATCGCAAAATGGAAATAGAAAAGGGGTGCCAAAGGTGGTAGAGGCAAGGAAATAGTGGGAGTAATGGAACAAGAACATGGTTGCACCGGAGGCTTGAAGAAGCCAAGGAGAAGGGCAAGTGCTTCAAGTGCGGTAAGATCGGGCATTGGAAGGCCAAGTGCCCTATGCTCAAGGCTCAAGGTACGCTGCTTGCTTTAGTAACTAAACATGTTTAGCGACTTGTTCTACCCATTCTTGGGTAGTAGATACGGGCGCAATCGATCATGTTTGTTACACCTGCGAGGGTTCCCGCGACAAGGGAGTCGTTTGATGGCGAGATAACGATTCCATGGGCAACGCGCGAAAGTCAAGTCGCTGCGCTTGGAGATGTTTTTTTATGTTTTGGGACAACAGCTTTAGTTTTGAAAGACGCTTTATATGTGCCGGATTTTCATGGAACCTTGTTTCTGCTTTGAAATTATTTACTCATGGATATTCTCATTATTTTTGATAGTGGTGTTTCTATCATAAGAAATGACGGTTATCTCGTAGCACCTTATATAATTCGCTTTATACTATTTCTCGCAAAACATAATACCTATAACTATGTTGCATCTTCATCAAACCCTAAAAGAGAAAGTTTTATTCAGAAGATGACTCTACTTTTCTCTCGGCATCTTAGATTAGGTCACATCAATCTAAATAAGATCCAAAGACCGGCTAAGAATGGAGCGTTGGGTAATCTCACGGTTACATTCGCTCCCGATCCGCGAATCCTGTAGAAGGTAAGATGTCGACGCACCCTTCAAAGCGGGCGGTTATAGAGCCAAAGAAATGTTGAGTTAGTCTATTTCGACCGTGTGGACCGATGTCCACAAGCTCGTGGAGGTACAGTATTTTGTCACTTTCATCGACGACACTCAAGGTACGGATACATATACCGCTTCACCGCAAGTCCAATGCTTTGAGAAATTCAAAGAGTTTAAGGCGTAAGTGGAGACGAAGCTAGGTAAGAGTATCAAGTCATCGGTCCGATCGCGGTGGCGAATACCTCGATAACGAGTTTATGGACTATCTAGTGAAGTGTGGGATTACCTCCCAACAAGATTTCAACCGGGCACACCACAACAAAATGGTGTGTCGAGGCGAAGAAATAGGACTCTTTTGGAAATGGTTAGATCTATGATGAGTTATGCTACATTGCCTATTTCGCTCGGGGATATGCCTTAGAGACGACATACTTGCTAAATCTAGTACCGCCCAAGTCACCGAAAAGACCCTTTCGAGTTATGGTTTGGGCGCAAGCCCGCTTTAAGCCACATAAGGATATGGGCACCCATCACACGTGCCGAACAAGAAGGCCGAAGTTGAGGCTAGATCCGACGCAAGGTCGTTTATTGGCTATCCTAGAGGAACGAAGGTGGTTTATTCTATAGTCCTAAGGATCAAAAGGTCATTATAGCACTAATGCCCGATTCTTAGAAGAGGATTATATGAAAATCATAAGTCCAAAGTTGAAATCATTCTTCAAGAATTAGAAGATGATCGTATTCCACCACCGACAGGCCAAAGGTACGAGATGTCGAGTCTAGTGGGAGGATCGACACCGATACTTCAAGAAATTGAAGTGGGTCGAGTTCCACCGAGATACCGACCGCATAAGTGGTACCTACACAAGCAAGTTGTGCAAGTTAGAGAACCACAAGTATCTCGCACCCACCGCTGCCATAGTGCTGTAGAACCTCGTCGTAGTGGGAGGGTTGTTCGTCAACCCGAGCGATTTATGTTCGTGGGTGAATCTTTGGATTTAGTCCCAGGAGACGAACAGGCAATAATCGACCCATGGACATACAAGGAGGCGATACAAGATATTGATGCAAGATCATGGCACACCGCTATGGACTTAGAAATGGAGTCCATAACGGCTATGGATGTATATGAAAGACACCTCTACCAGATGGCAAGGAAGCCATAGGTAGTAAGTGGATATACAAGAGGAAGAGATTCCGATGGAGAGGTTTCGCTTTCAAAGCCGTGCTTGTGGCGAAGGGTACACTCAGATTGAGGGCATCGATTTCGATGAGACCTTTCGCCCGTAGCAATGCTCAAGTCCATCGTAATTCTTCTAGCCATAGCAGCCCACTGAACCTAGAGGTTTGGCAAATGGATGTTAAACCGCTTTTCTAAACGGTTACCTTGAGGAAGGTAGAGACATCTATATGTAGCAACCTGAAGGTTATGTGGTAAAGGGTGAAGAGCATCTAGTATGGAAGCTTAAGAAGTCCATTTATGGACTTAAGCAGGCCTCCCGATCATGGAACTTACGCTTTGACGAGGTAGTAAAGTCCTATGGATTTACCCAGTTGCCTAGTGAGAGTTGTGTGTATCGGTTAGATGTCAACGGTGAAGTGGTATTTCGCACTTTATGTAGATGACATCCTTCTAGTTGGCAACAACGTGAAGTCATTATCGACGCGTAAGAGTTGGCTATCCGATCGTTTCAAATGAAAGACTTAGGAGATGCAGCATATTCTTGGGATCGAAGTTTACCGAGATCGCAAGAAGAAAATGTTGAGCTTATCTCGTGCGCCTTACATTGATATCGTGATTACTCGTTTTAGTATGCAAACCGCCAAGAAAGGATTGCTACCTTCGCACATGGCGTTCCTTTATCTAAAACGCAATCACCCATGACCGCAGGAGATAGAGGAAATGAGACAAGTTCCTTACGCTTCCACCGTAGGAAGTCTCATGTACGCAATGCTATGCACGAGACCCGATATCTGCTATGCGGTAGGCATAGTAGCTAGATATCGTCTAACCCTGGACAAGCTCATTGGATCGCAAGAAAGCATATACTCAAGTACCTGAAAAGGACTCGAGATTATAGGCTAGTTTACCATGCAGATAGTCTAATGCCTTTGGGTTATACAGACTCGGATTTCCAAGCTGACCGTGATGAGAAAAAGTCAACCTCGGGCTATGTGTTTACCTTGGGAGGTGGAGTCAGATCTGGCGAGTGCAAAGCAAATGATGCATTGCGGACTCTACCATGGAAGCCGAATATGTAGCCGCCTTGAGGCTTCTAAGGAGGTCAGATGGTTCAAGAACTACCTCATGGATCTAGGTGTGGTACCGGTTTGCCCAAGAGTATCATAGTTTCATCGTGATAACTCAGGTGCAGTGGCAAACTCGAAGGAACCACGGACCCACAAGGCGACAAAACACATAGAGAGAAAGTACCATGTCATACGAGAAATCGTTAGACGAGGTGACGTGCTGATTGAAAAGATTGATACGACGGAAAATCTAGCGGATCCATTCACGAAGAGCTTGCCGCAAAAAGTCTACGATGAACACGTTAGAGGACTTGGATTGCGCTTGATGGCACCCACTTAGAAAGGAAACTTTTGTATAAGTGGGAGAAGCAAAGTGATGGTTGTTTGTAATAGCTAGTAGAAAGACACATTGTATACTAAAAGTTTGCTTTAGTATAAGTGGGAGATTGTTGATTTGATACCGAAAGCAGCTTGGTTGAGCTTGTATACAATGTTTCGTTACCACTATTACAATCTCCTATCCGATTTGAATACTTGATTGCATATATCGTGTCCCCTTATCTCATATATAAGTTAGATCATACAATTGTGTAGAAGATCACGAAGTCCGTATGATTGGTCAAGCTTAATGAGATATAAAAGTTTCACAACCGAGACAACTTAAGGACGAGTTGTCGGTTTAGGCTGCAGATAGATAAGAAGTGACTTGACTTAGTTACTTGTCTATGCTTTGACGCCTCTACGACGTATTGAAGGATCACGGTGAGATGTGTTCTTCTTTCGACCGTCGTGAAGAACCAAGATCTCGGTGACTTACGATGATCTAAACCTCGATAAGGTATTAGGTGAGTATGAGTTGTCGACCATCACTTTGACTTGTTATGAGTGAGGGTTATATGTTCTAACCCAAGATTCTCCGCATCTTGGGTGGTGGTGTCTTGTATGTCACGCTAGTTATCTCAGACGAGTCACCGTATCCGTTAAGGATGATGACGCCCCTTAAGGAGCTCAAAGGTTTATTGTACTAAACCCCGCAGTTGAGTTAGCTCAAGTACAATAATAAGGTTGAGTGGTACTACTTAAGAAATGAAGTTATTAATCGCTTTAAGCAATGATTGCTAGAAATGATTAATGGACGCTCGATATCTTAAATACGGGGATTCAGAATGTCTAAGTGCAAGCCCGACTCAACTTCGTAATAAAGGGGTAAGTCAAGATTTATTCTCTAGTGGCATGAATAAATGTTTATAAATTAATTTATGTTCTGGTGAACATAAGATAATTAATTTATTTGAGGCCCATCTTTATTCCTCAGTATTTGATCCTCAATTGGCCCATCCAGTTCGTAGCTCAAGAAAATCGCGCCTACTAGCTCTCTATGGCAAGATTTTATTCTCTTTATCCCACAAGGATATAATTATATTTATGGTATATGCATAGATCCTTTCCATATAAGATTATGGTAATAATCCTGAGAGTATGGAAATA
Source organism: Salvia rosmarinus (assembly GCA_036937905.1). Taxonomy (NCBI): domain Eukaryota; kingdom Viridiplantae; phylum Streptophyta; class Magnoliopsida; order Lamiales; family Lamiaceae; genus Salvia; species Salvia rosmarinus. The sequence continues at coordinate 25,765,896 of CM072822.1, read as the reverse complement.
ATCCTGAGAGTATGGAAATAATCCTAAGATTATGGTAATATTCCATATAGGATTATGGTAATTTCCATATAGGATTATGGTAATTTCCATATGGGATTAAGGTAGTGCATTATAAATATAAGGTATGAGATAAAGTCTAGGTTAATGCTCACATATTAATCACAAGAATTTCGGCCCCCTCTTTGTCTATTGAGAGAGAATTTCGAAAATTGTGAAGAGAGTATTGGGTGATTTTCCAAGCATTCTCCATAGATCGCCCTCACCGACGCCGAGATTGGGCAACCGGGATACACCCGTAAGGTCAAAGCACGAGTCCGATCCGCTCGATCCGCTCATCTCGCTCCATCGACCTCTTCGATCCAAAGGTAAACACGTGAAACCCCAACGTGTTGCGATTTAATTATATAGACGCATGCTAGGTTTATAATCAATGTATGGTGAATTAAACACCAAGATGGATCCTCGGGCGAGGGGTTAACACACGCTTTCCCTACAGGACTCGACCCTTTCTCTTCCTTGAGGAGACGAATTCCACTACGTAAATAACACATATCAAGTCAATACAGAGCAACACAAAGATATTCGACACTAAAGCTAAGTGCGGGGCCTCACCACTCAAGCCGGCTCATCTCAACAGCAGCGGGTGTCACAAACCGCCTAATCCGGAGGATGATTAGAGAGAACGGAGCTTGGAACAAAGTGATTACCAAACATTGAATAAGAATAATTAAAGACTTCAAACTAATACGATCGAACTTCGATAATCAACCCTATTTACAAGCAAAAGTAATTTACGATATAAGGCTATAAGTCCTTAAATGAGAGGTTTCGATAATTCGCATGCACTCAATCACAACATTAACATACAATACTATTCGAATATGCAATGAAAGCACGTGAATGCATATATGACGATATGCACTCAAGGTTCTTTCTTTCAAACATAATAAATATTCAAAAGATTTCGACTACTCAACACCGCCCATCATCATCACCACTCAATCGCACATTTAAAAACAATATGCGAGTGAGTACAAATAATGCACTCGATGGCTCATGCCAAAATAATTTATCAAGTTTAAATTACTCGCCCATCACAAGAATACACGAGGTTTTAATTTGAAATACTCGTGCTTACTAAATATTTTCGACATTTTCATAAACATTGCTTGCCAAGCATTTTCCACATATGTATGATCCATATTCACCACAACAATTCAACCAACAATACTTCCTTACCGGAGAGGCCTCCTCTCACACGACGCATACGACCGCCGAGCACCCTTTCAAAGACACAATCACAAATAATCAAGCACAAAATCCGTGCCATCTCGGACAGATATGAATTCTCCATCATCCTTGGGGTACTTCCAAGAATACGAATTCAAGCATGTCATAAAGTGGGAGCTACCCAACATTATGCATCAAATATCATGGATTGGATACATACATAAAACATAAACATTTTGGGTGTAATTAAATAAATCGGTTCATAAATATTGCTTGCAATAAAGCATCATAAATAATCATTTGACAAAGATTTATCAATGAGTATAGTAAAGCCCACCTTGACTTTTAAACTCGAATCTCGGTATGCGTGTTCTTCTCCTCGTTCGCGTGAGTTTCACGTCCCACCTTTACGCAAAATTTACGCTTAGAACGTTGGCACGCTTTTCTAGATTTTCAAAGTTCATTCAACTTTGATAAATAAAATAATAATTCAAGTCTTAATAATCTTGATACGCCTTAATACGTTGAAACGATGCGATATCAATAAAATAATTCTCGTATATCGAGAGACGTAATATGATCTACAAATTTCATTTTAACCTTTTAGGTTAAACAATTAACGATAATAACGTTATTCAATAAAGTGATTTCAATTATGAAATCTTTTCTCACAATTGAGATATTCTTATAAAAGTAATACGCTTTTCACGTATTAACGTATTTAACTAACGATTTTAGACGTTAATTTCGAAAGTCTACCATTTTGACTTTTCATTAAAAATATTCAATAAAACATATTTTAATCAATATAAATCGATTTTCAATCGATTTCTTTTCATAAAGCTTTAATCTTCGATTTTTCACGCAAATCGATATTTTGATTAATATTTTCTTCAATATTAATCTTTTAATACATTAAGCATTATTTATGCTTTTAACGTTATTTAATATAACGCTCCATCATAAACATAATATTCTATATTAATAATTCCCAAAATTCAATTATGTCTAATATAATTTTTAGACATATAATATATTATTATTCTTAATTAAAAGGAATTAAAATTTTTATTTAACACATATAGCTCACTATTATATCACAAAATTTTCAATCTTGTTCCAAAAATTTCTAAATTCATATAGTGTATTATTTTACACCGTGATCATTAATATGTATTAATATCACTATAGAAAATTTGAACACACCTATATATATACTATAGGCTCTCGATTTTATCAAAATAATATCAATAATTTTCCAAAAATTCTAATAATTATACACAAGCCTCAAATATTAATATATAACATAATTATAACCTATGGTTTAAAAAAAATCAAACCATACATCATAGAAAGGTCCAAGGTAGCTCACGGCTACTTTGTGCAATATATATCAAACAATTTTTATAAAATCCTAAAAATTTACACTATGCTTATATGCTATCATATAGCACTAATACATCATAATATTATGTAATAACACAAAATAACCCATTAAATCCTAACACCTAAGTCTCGGCCATTTTGAATTAATTTAGCTACAATTGTCCAAAAATTCTAATAAATTCCTACAACACCTAATCAATACCCTAGATCAATAATATGCTATTATATCAAGCATATAAAAATTATACACCATAGTTCAAAGCTTGTTCATTTTCGTAGTTTAAAAAAAAATTACACCAATGGTTTCCAAAATTCTCAAATTAATACCATGCACTCCTACAATACTATAGATCAATAATCCAACCTTAAAACATACCTAGCAATTTTCGAGCATCACTAGAATAATTCAAATAAATTGCTAAGCTTAGGAAATAAATAATCTATGCACATATTAACATATGTAACATAATTTCTAAGCTTATAACATGCTAACATGATTTGTTGCATAATTAATACATGCTAAAAATAATTATTTAAACCGTAGGATTATTGAAAAAGTTAGGTTTTATCGAAGCTTGTTCGATATCTAACCTCGTTATCGGAGTCGATCGGTTGTAGGATAGATCAAACTCAAACAAATTGGGAAGGAAGGAAGAAGAAATGTTTGGTTTTTCTTCCTGGAGAGTTTACGGCAGTAAGGAAAGAAAGAAAGTTGAATGTTTGAAGTGTGATATGTTTTGTGTTTCAAGACTAAATATATACTTAAGTAATAAAACAATGAAAGAAACAACACACTCACAACTCTCTCTCTCGGCTCTCACAATACACAAATGAATTATATTGGTCAAAGTTGATTATGTCATGCAAAATATCCCTTACACATTCATTAACTCTCGATAGCTTTAATAAAGCTTTTGGGAGAAACAAATGAAATTTTGTTTCATGTTCACACACCGCCGACTTCAAAGTGAGGGAGAAACAATTCGATTTTGATGTGTTATTACACAAGTGTATTAGATTCACTCTTTCCCAAAATTGATAATACATCATCAAGTGTAGAATTAGTCAAATAATTCGCTATCCCACAATTAAAACCCACTTGGTTAATAAATTCACAACATAATATTTGTACACCAAAAGTGGCGTGAACTTGTGCTCAAAAATAAAATAAAATAAAGACACGGCTATTACAAATTCCTAAGTGCCAATATTTGATTTTTCATGCCAATTATACATATATATCATAATATATGTTTTAGATGATAATTTATATCATAGGAAAAATTATTGGTATCATTTCAAGTAAGAAAACCCTAATTTTCGAATTAGGGTTTTCGAAAATTAGTGCATTGTCCAATAATTAATCCTTAATGTTCTAGCATTATTTTAATGCTAAATAATATTCTAATTACATAAAATAATCATAGGAATTTAAATACTATAATTCCTTGATCATTAGACTTGATTCTCAAGTCATCTCTAAACGTTAACGTTTGAAACGTCTCAAAACGTTAAATATCGACTCATCTCAAAATGGTCGTAATAAAGCTGTAATCACTTTATTAAATTATTCCAATAATAATGGAATTAAATTCTAAGCTTAAAAACTTAGAAAATATCACGAGCATAAAATTATCGATACGTAATCGACGTTAAAAATATACTGTTGAAATACGTTACACATTCGTATTTCTCAATTCATATTCATTCGTGAATTGAACATAGGAATTTATTATTCCAGAAATATCGAAATCGTTATTCGATAATTTTTAATCAACTTATTATAATAATATTCTAATTTACGAAATTAATATCGTAATTAGGCGTTTAAAATAATCGGGGTATTACATTCCACCCCCCTTAAAGAAATTTCGTCCCGAAATTTACATACCTCAGAAGAGATCGGGTATTTTTCTTTCATTGCGTCCTCAAGCTCCCACGTGGCTTCCTCTTGTCCATGATGTTTCCACAAGACTGACTAGTGGAATCGATTTATTTCGCAATTGTTGAACCTCGTGGTCTAGAATAGCCATAGGTTCTTCATTATAGCTCATATCCGGATTGAGGATCACGCCGCCTTGATGGATCACATGCTTCGGATCGCATACGCATTTTCCGAGTTGTGATACGTGAAAAACATTGTGTACGCTTCCCGCACTTGGCGAAGAGCCAACCTATAGGCGATCGGGCCTATTCTTTCTAGGATTTCATAAGGTCCAATAAAACGGGTCTTAACTTTCCTTAACTCCAAACCTTATAATCCCTTTAGATGGAGAGACCTTCAAAAGACTTTATCTCCATTTTCAAATGTAGCTCGGACCTTCGCAGACGTAAGAAGATTTCTGTCTATCTTGAGCTTCTTTTATTCTTTGCCTAATTTGGCGAACTATCTCAATCATTTCGCTTATAGCATCAGGCCCTAAGATTCTTCTTTCACCCACTTCATCCCAGTAAAGCGGTGATCGGCATTTTCTTCCATACAAGGCTTCATACGGGGCCATATCGATCGTCGCTTGATAACTATTGTTGTAGGCAAATTCGATGAGAGGTAAAACCTCTTCCCATTTTACACCTCGATCCAACACTACAGTTCTCAACATGTCTTCGAGCGTTTGGATCGTCCTTTCCGATTGTCCATCGGTTTGAGGGTGAAAAGCTGTGCTGAAATTTAACTTTGTGCCCAATTCTTTTTGCAAGCTAGTCCAGAATCTTGAAGTAAATTTTGAATCTCTATCAGAAGTGATAGTTTTGGTACTCCATGCAAAGCGCATAATTTCCTTTACGCATACTGGCTAGCTTATTGACCCTGGGTAATCAATTGCGTAAAATGTGCACATTTAGTGAGTCATCCACTACTACCCATATAGCAAGTTTCTCTTTTAGACTTTGGTAAACCCGTAACAAAGTCCATAGCTATATCTTCCCATTTCCACTCGGTATTGCCAAAGGTCGTAGCTTTCCGTAAGGACGTTGGTGTAATGCTTTTACTTGTCGACAAGCAAGACAACGCCTACAAAAGAGGCTATGTCTCTTTTCATACCTTCCCACCGTAACTTTTTCTTCAAATCTTGGTACATTTTAGTATCGCTGGACGGGTCAGATAAGGTGTGTCATGAGCTTCACTCATGATTTCATTCAAGATTGTTGTTGTCTGAATACACAATCTTCCTTCAAATAATAAAGCATTGTCGGTGTGCTTGAAAATTTTTCATCCCTCCGTCCTTACTTTGGCTCTTGCTTTTCCAACTTTTCCTCCATCCTTTGTCCTTCAAGGATTCTTTTCCTTAAATCGACGCCAATGCGAGTGTAGCAATACAACTCGTGATCGCCTCTCGGTTGTTCAACCAATTCAATATTCATCCTTTCAAACTCTTCAACGAGTTTTTCTTCATTTGTGAAGAGACATCCCAATTTGTTCTGACTCTCACGACTCAAGGCATCGGCTACAACATTCGCTTTGCCCGGGTGATAGTTTATACCACAGTCGTAGTCTTTTACCAATTCGAGCCATCTCCTTTGTCTCATGTTCAGATCTCTCTGCTCGAAAAAGTATTTCAAACTTTTATGATCGGTAAAGATTTCACATCTTACTCCGTAGAGATGATGTCTCCATATCTTTAGGGCATGTACTATCGCCGCTAGTTCCGCATCATGTGTTGGGTAATTCAATTCGTGCGGTCTCGCTTGTCGAGATGCATAGGCTATCACTTTTCCATTTTGCATTAACACACAGCCTAATCCATTTTGGAAGCATCTCAGATAGACCACGCATTGATCCGCTCGAACTGCTAGCACAGGCGAGTTAACTTTTCCTCGAGCGTCTGAAATTTGCCTCACACTCATCGCCCATGTGAATTTAATTCCTTTTACGAGTAGTTGGGTTATTGGTCTTGCTATCTTCGAGAATCCTTCAATGAATCTCCGATAGTAACTCGCCAATCCCAAGAAACTTCTAATTTCATTTGTGTCTTTGGCGATTTCCATTCTCGACCGCTTCTACCTTGGCCGGATCAACTTTAATCCTTCGGTGACACTATGTGTCCAAGGAACATTACTTCTTTAGCCAAAATTCACACTTGCTAAATTTAGCAAAAAGTTGTTCATCTTTAAAGTTTGCAAGATCGTCTCCGAGGTGTTCCTCGTGTTCGCTTTCATTCTTTGAATAGATGAGGATGTCATCTATGAAGACTAAAACAAATTTGTCTAAGTATGGGTGGAACACCCTATTCATGAGATCCATGAATACCGCCGCGCATTGGTCAATCCAAATGGCACAACTATAAATTCATAGTGGCCGATCTTGTTCTGGAAGTTAGCCTTTGATACATCTTCAGTGCCGCACTTTAAGTTGGTGATAGCGACTTGAGGTCGATTTTCGAGAACACGCTAGCTCCTCTTAGCGATCAAACAAGTCATCTATCCTCGGAAGTGGATACTTGTTTTTGAGCGCCATTTTGTTCGGCCTCGGTAATCTATACACATCCTCAAGGAACCATCCTTTTCTTTACAAATAACACCGTGTTCCCAAGGCGAAACACTAGGTCCGATAAAACCTAGGTCTAACAGCTCTTGGATTTGAATTTTCAACTCTTCCAGCTTCTTTCGGAGCCATTCGATGCGGTGCCTTTGACACCGAGCCGATCCGGTTCCAAGTCAATGGTAAACTCAGCTTGTTCATCGTGAGGTAATCCTGGTAGGTTTTCGTGAAAACATCTCGAAAATTCTTGTACAATCTCTACATCTTCAACTTTTATCGTTGTTCGATCTTTCTCATTCGGATAAACAAGAAATGCATGGCATCCTTTCTTGTTTATCATACTCGCCTTCAATGCCGATATAATCGGGATTTTCTTTCCCATGTCGATTCCGTAAAAGCTTGTAGCTTCTTGCCCGTGAAAATGGAATGAAATTTTCCTCTCTTTACACAGATCGTAGCATGATTTTCTCGCTAACCAATCCATTCCCAAAATTATATCTACATCACCCATGGGTATTATGTTTGTTATTTGTCGAACCTTAAGTGATCCTAAGTTCAACTCTAGTTCGAGCAAATATGAGTAACGGTCATAATCCCTCCTATAGGTGAAGAGATGTTCATATCCCGGTTTGCTTTCTCGCATCTAAGTTCCAATAGATCTACACATGTTCTTGCTACAAAGAATGTGATGCCCCCGTGATCGAACAAAAGTATAACAGTGCGCTGAGAAGTGTTCCCATACCGCCGTGTTTCGGTTTTGTTCATTTTGCCTCGGTGCGAGCATATGCTCGCTCGAGCCGGTGAGGTGACGGGAGCTTGTCTCTGTTGATTCTGCTGTGGTCGCCGCTGTTGGCGTCATTGCCGATTACGCCGCTCGGTGGTTGTCGTTGTTGTTGTTGATGAGGTTGTTGCCACTTGTTGTTGCGGTGGTCGCTGTCGCTGCTTGTGGTGAAATTGAATAGCCTCGAGGGTTGGGCATTGCCGGGCTGATTTGGCCTTCCCACCGCCCGCATGTATCCCCGGCAACTATTTGCGTAATGCCCTTCATTCCGCACTTAAAGCAATTTACCAAATGGCAAACTCCTTTGTGAAACTTTTGACACTTAGGCAAGGAGTTGTCCTCGCCGCTTCGTGATCCTCCCGTCTCGAGGGGTAAAGACCGGTTTCTTCCATCCTCGCCCTTGCGGTACCAGTGTTTAGTGCCACGGCCGCTTGTTATTCAGATTACCAAAACTTCCCGGTTATCATTATCAAATTTCCTTCCCACTTTCTTTTCCTTTGTCCCCGTATTCGATGTCCGTATGCGGATCGACTTTTCTTCCGGCATGGTCGCTCGATGTCCAAAGCTCGTCCGAGAGCTTCGTGTAAGTCGATTTCCATGGTCGGCTAAAGACATTCTTATCTCGACCTCAATCCGCACTCTAAATTTTCCGCCATCTTCAACTCCAGATTTACCGATCGTGGGGCATATCGACATATCGCAGAAAGTGCGATCATAACTGTTACTGACATCTTTTCCTGCTTCGCATTATAAAATTCTTGTTCCTTCCTTTTCCGATAACTTTTCGAACGTATTTCTCATACAATTCCTCTTTAAATTCTTCCCAAGTGAACTCATTTATCCGATCCTCGCAGAAGATCTTCCGTCGGGCTTCCCACTAAAAGTCGGCAGTCCCGCTACTGAAAGGTAATACAGACAGCCGCCCGGTGTTGCATCAAGAAAATCAAATATCCTTTCCATAGCCCTTATCCATTGCTCGGCATTATCCGGGCTCCCTTTTCCATCAAAGAAGGTGGGTTCGCTTAAGAAATAATTCTTCGATCCCACGATCGGGTGGAGGTGGTGGTGGTGGTATATTAGCGTGTTCTGCACAGAATTCTTCCTCCGCCTCTACCTCTTCCCCTTCCCCTACCTCTTTGTGCGTGATCCCGCCTCTCTTGGCATTCGTTGTTTAACATACAATAAATATTGAAAATCATTTTCACAATCGACATATATAATATCATCATACAATCCTTTTGTAAAGTCTTTAAACCAAGCCATTCATCTTTATCACAATAATCATTTTTGCCGCAAAAGCCCGCTTGGGTTATCATATATACATATCGAAAGTTGTGCCTCAATGAGGACTAATTTGTACAAACAATGATACAAAAGAGATAAAGTACAATAGATGGCATTTCAAAGTTTAACCCGTATCAAACAACATACGGATTTCAAGATAATACAAAATACTGAGTTCACTTTCCTTTCCCAAAATACATAAGCAACCTACACACATATGGACTATATACATACGGACTAAAACCTAGCTAAACAGTCAACAGTGCATCACTCATCATCATACCGATCCTCCTCGTGATCTTCCTCATCGTCTCGAATCATCATCGAGTCGCCGTCATCCGACTCCTCACGGCGACGGCGACTGGATGGCCCCGCCCATCATCCCCAACCATAGGAATGTCGCGGATCGGACTGAGGTCATCACGGGCATCAGATACTCTCATCCTGGCCGTCAATCGATAAGGCTCAGCTGGCGGTGCCGGCGCTGTCATAGGCGGCAAGATGGGAAGCGGCGGGTGTATGGGGTGTCCAATCGACATAGGGGGAAACACTGGCATCCCCAAAGCTCTGGGCCGAGACGCCCTCTCTACCTCTGCAAGCCCACCCTCGTCCTCCAAAAATCTGGGTACTACTGGGTCCACTCGCCGAGGTACCTCCAAGTAAAGCCACTCGGTGACTCATCACGCCACGTATATTCCCTCGGAGGAGATAGGGGCCTCTCGGTGCTACCCGTAGATGTCAAGACGAGGTCGATGGCTCACAAATCTCGGTAGATCCGTTATCAGATCATAGTCACCACCATAACGGTAGATATAATCTCCTGACACTTCCCGTGCGTAATCCTCCCAGTCTATCTGCAACCGCGTCAGAAGGCGCTTCACGCCATCGAAATCAGTCACTCCATACTCGCGCGCCTCCCTCCAATGACGAAGGTAGTGCATGAGAAACTCTCCGAGGTCATCCCCCCAACACATCTGATAACCACGGTACCTGTGAATAATCTCTGCTGGGGTGGCCCTCGGTCCTAGCCTCCGTCTAGTGGTGTGTCGAGTCCTGGCCATCTGTCACATACAACGATCAAAAGTCAAACTAAATAAAGATATCCGATACACAGATAAAACTAAACTTAACGCATCTATAAAGCAAAAGGATAAACTGGACAGGTCTATAAAGCAGATAAACAATCCAAACACCTCGATAAATGATAAATGTTATATGAAAATTGTTCTCATATACAACGCACGTTGTAGCTTTCCTACCATACTAGGAAACTTGCTATCTAGCAGTATATAAAAAAAAAATCTTATCACATAACTAATTTCTAGTTCTATAAAACTATGAGCAAGCTTCTGCTGGCTCTCGTGATTTCTAGAGAAGGAAACAGGGGATCTTCCCTTCATAAGAAGTATAGTACAGTTTGTTAGGAGTACGTAGACGAAAACCGTGTGTAAATCGGAATCCGAATGAAAGAGAACGGATCCAAACAAAAACACTGCGCAAAGCAGTTCACCTTCGCCGAGGTGAACTGTCCGAGGTGGACTGTACTGACTCTCGTGAATTCTGGAGAAGGAATTAGGGGTTCGGTCCTTCACAAGAAATATAGTACAGTGTGTTAGGAGTACGTAGGCGAAAACCGTGTGCAAATCGGAGTCCGAACGAAGGAGAACGGACTAAAATAAAATCACTGCGCGAAACAGTTCGCCTTTGCCGAGGTGAAAAATTCCGAGGTGACGAGGTGAAATTCCGAGGTGAAAATTTGACCAAGTCAACGACGAGGTGAAAAATTTCGAGGTGAAAAATTCTGAGGTGACGAGGTGAAAGTTTGACCAAGTCAACGACGAGGTGAAAATTCCGAGGTGACGAGGTGAAAGTTTGACCAAGTCAACGACGAGGTGAAAAATTTCGAGGTGAAAAATTCTGAGGTGACGAGGTGAAAGTTTGACCAAGTCAACGACGAGGTGAAAAATTTCGAGGTGAAAAATTCTGAGGTGACGAGGTGAAAGTTTGACCAAGTCAACGACGAGGTGAAAAATTTCGAGGTGAAAAATTCTGAGGTGACGAGGTGAAAGTTTGACCAAGTCAACGACGAGGTGAAAATTCGATAGTGACGAGGTGAAAGTTTGACCAAGTCAACGACGGGTGAAAAATTTCGAGGTGAAAATTCGAGGTGACGAGGTGAAAATTTGACCAAGTCAACGACGAGGTGAAAAATTTCGAGTGAAAAATTCGAGGTGACGAGGTGAAAGTTTGACCAAGTCAACGACGAGGTGAAAAATTTTGAGGTGACGAGGTGAAAGTTTGACCAAGTCAACGCCGAGGTGAAAATTTTCGAGGTGAAAGATTCTGAGGTGACGAGGTGAAAGTTTGACCAAGTCAACGACGAGGTGAAAATTCCGAGGTGAAAAATTCTGAGGTGACGAGGTGAAAGTTTGACCAAGTCAACGACGAGGTGAAAATTGACCAAGTCAACGCCGAGGTAAAAAACATTTTGAGGTGAAACTGTACTGATTCTACAGAATTTTGGAGAAGGAATCAAGAGTTCGGTCCTTCATAAGAAATACAGTACAGTGTGTTAGGAACATGTAGGCGAAAACCATGCGCAAATCGGAGTCCGAACGAAGGAGATCGGACCAAAATAAAATCACTGCGCGAAGCAGTTCGCCCTTGCCGAGGTGAAATGGCCGAGGTGAATTGTACTGACTCTAGTGAATTTTGGAGAAGGAATCAAGAGTTCGGTCCTTCATAAGAAATACAGTACAGTGTGTTAGGAGTATGTAGGCGAAAACCATGCGCAAATCGGAGTCCGAACGAAGGAGATCGACCAAAGTAAAATCACTGCGCAAAGCAATTCGCCTTTGCCGGGTGAAATGGCCGAGGTCAAATGCCTTAGTTTTTATTCTGAGTTCTCCGCCTAGCTCAAATGCCTTAACTTTTCTTTTGAGCTCTCCGAGTGCCATGCCTCCCAAGGTCGGCATTTCTAAGTTCGGCACTTCCGAGGTCGGCACTTCTAAGGTCGGCATTCGCTTTTTTTTTTTTTTTTTTTTTTTGTGCTTTTAACCTTCTAATCCCATAATGGAATGAAGTTCTTCAAATCCATTTTTGCTTTCGTTCTCGCAATGGGATGAAATTCGTACATTCGTACTTCTATGTTCTTTCGTAACTCGTGAACATGCTTCTTACTTCGTCTATATTCTTTTTAATAAGGGGTCATGCTCCTTATTACGGCTATGTTCCAACTGGGATGACATAGGCATAAATCAAATCAATATTGAGAAATGAGAATAAAATTTCAAATGTGACGAACATAGTTCGTTTTAAACATACGCATTTCCTGCGAAAAATTTTCAATCAATGAATCAATCAATCATGGTTATTTACAACCTTTCTCATTTCATTTGTCGATAATGTTCTATCGACAACAATTCAAATTCATAAATCTCAAACTTTTCTTTTCAAAGATGAGAAAATAATTTACCTTTTTCCCGGTTGAGCTGGATGTGATGGAGTGTTGAGCGTAGTCAGATGATTTCTAGAAGTCTAGTGACTCAATCTAGACTCAACTTTTGAAAGAAAGTTTAGGTTCAGAGAGCAATAGCTCGATACCACTGTTACACCGCCTAATCCGAGGATGATTAGAGAGAATCGAGCTTGGAATGTGATTACCAAACATTGAATAAGAATAATTAAAGACTTCAAACTAATACGTATCGAACTTCGATAATCAACCCTATTTACAAGGCAAAAGTAATTTACGATATAAGGCTATAAGTCCTTAAACAGAGGTTTCGATAATTGAGATGACTCAATCACAACATTAACATACAATACTATTCGAATATGCAATGGAAAGCACGTGAATGCATATATGACGATATGCACTCAAGGTTCTTTCTTTCAAACATAATAAATATTCAAAAGATTTCGACTACTCAATGTACCGCTCCATCATCATCACATTTCAATCGCACATTTAAAAACAATATGCGGTGAGTACAAATAATGCACTCAGTGGCTCATGCCAAAAATAATTTATCAAGTTTAAATTACTCTGCCCCATCACAGTAACACACGAGGTTTTAATTTGAAATACTCGTGCTTACTAAATATTTTCTGACATTTTCCATAAACATTGCTTGGCCAAGCATTTTCCACATATGTATGATCCATATTCACCACAACAATTCAACCAACAATAATTCTCGCGCTGGAGAGGAGGCCTCCTCTCACAGACGCCATGACCGGCCGAGCACCCTTTCAGCACACAGTCACAAATAATCAGTGCACAAAATCCAGGCCATCTCGGCACAGGATATGAATTCTCCATCATCCTTGGGGGTACTTCTAAGAATACGAATTCAAGCATGTCATAAAGTGGAGCTACCCAACATTATGCATCAAATATCATGGATTGGATACATACATAAAACATAAACATTTTGGGCAGGTAATTAAATAAATCAGTTCATAAATATTGCTTGCAATAAAGCATCATAAATAATCATTTGACAAAGATTTATCAGTCGAGTATAGTAAAGCCCACCTTGACTTTTAAACTTCGAATCTCGGTATGCGTGTTCTTCTCCTCGTTGCGCGTGAGTTTCACGTCCCACCTTTACGCAAAAATTTACGTTTAGAACGTTGGCACGCTTTTCTAGATTTTCAAAGTTCATTCAACTTTGATAAATAAAATAATAATTCGAAGTCTTAATAATCTTGATACGTCTTAATACGTTGAAACGATGCGTATATCAATAAAATAATTCTCGTATATCGAGAGAGACGTAATATGATCTACAGTCTCATTTTAACCTTTTAGGTTAAACAATTAACGTATAATAACGTTATTCAATAAAGTGATTTCAATTATGAAATCTTTTCTCACAATTGAGATATTCTTATAAAAGTAATACGTTTTTCACGTATTAACGTATTTAACGAACGTATTTCGTACGTTAATTTCGAAAGTCTACCATTTTGACTTTTCATTAAAAATATTCAATAAAACATATTTTAATCAATATAAATCGATTTTCAATCGATTTCTTTTCATAAAGCTTTAATCTTCGATTTTTCACGCAAATCGATATTTTTGATTAATATTTTCTTTCAATATTAATCTTTTAATACATTAAGCATTATTTATGCTTTTAACGTTATTTAATATAACGTTCCATCATAAACATAATATTCTATATTAATAATTCCCAAAAATTCAATTATGTCTAATATAATTTTTTAGACATATAATATATTATTATTCTTAATTAAAAAGGAATTAAAATTCTTTATTTAACACATATAGCTCACGGCTATATCACAAAATTTTCAATCTTGTTCCAAAATTTCTCTAAATTCATATAGTGTATTATTTTACACCGTGATCATTAATATGTATTAATATCACTATAGAAAATTTGGAACACACCTATATATATACTATAGGCTCTCGATTTTTATCAAAATAATATCAATAATTTTCCAAAATTCTAATAATTATACACAAGCCTCAAATATTAATATATAACATAATTATAACCTATGGTTTAAAAAATCAAACCATACATCATAGAAAGGTCCAAGGTAGCTCACGGCTACTTTGTGCAATATATATCAAACAATTTTATAAAATCCTAAAATTTACACTATGCTTATATGCTATCATATAGCACTAATACATCATAATATTATGTAATAACACAAAATAACCCATTAAATCCTAACACCTAAGTCTCGGCCATTTTGAATTAATTTAGCTACAATTGTCCAAAAATTCTAATAAATTCCTACAACACCTAATCAATACCCTAGATCAATAATATGCTATTATATCAAGCATATAAAAATTATACACCATAGTTCAAAGCTTGTTCATTTTCGGTAGTTTAAAAAAAAAATTACACCAATGGTTTCCAAAAATTCTCAAATTAATACCATGCACTCCTACAATACTATAGATCAATAATCCAACCTTAAAACATACCTAGCAATTTTCGAGCATCACTAGAATAATTCAAATAAATTGCTAAGCTTAGGAAATAAATAATCTATGCACATATTAACATATGTAACATAATTTCTAAGCTTATAACATGCTAACATGATTTGTTGCATAATTAATACATGCTAAAAATAATTATTTAAACCGTAGGATTATTGAAAAAGTTAGGTTTTATCGAAGCTTGTTCGATATCTAACCTCGTTATCGGAGTCGATCGGTTGTAGGATAGATCAAACTCAAACAAATTGGGAAGGAAGGAAGAAGAAATGTTTGGTTTTTCTTACTGGAGAGTTTACGGCAGTAAGGAAAGAAAGAAAGTTGAATGTTTGAAGTGTGATATGTTTTGTGTTTCAAGACTAAATATATACTTAAGTAATAAAACAATGAAAGAAACAACACACTCACAACTCTCTCTCTCGGCTCTCACAATACACAAATGAATTATATTGGTCAAAGTTGATTATGTCATGCAAAAATATCCCTTACACATTCATTAACTCTTGCATAGCTTTAATAAAGCTTTTTGGGAGAAACAAATGAAATTTTGTTTCATGTTCACACACTGCCGTCGACTTCAGTGAGGGGAGAAACAATTCAGATTTTTGATGTGTTATTACACAAGTGTATTAGATTCACTCTTTCCCAAAAATTGATAATACATCATCAAGTGTAGAATTAGTCAAATAATTCGGCTATCCCACAATTAAAAACCCACTTGGTTAATAAATTCACAACATAATATTTGTACACCAAAAGTGGCGTGAACTTGTGCTCAAAAATAAAATAAAATAGCACACGGCTATTACAAATTCCTAAGTGCCAATATTTGATTTTTCATGCCAATTATACATATATATCATAATATATGTTTTAGATGATAATTTATATCATAGGAAAAATTATTGGTATCATTTCAAGTAAGAAAACCCTAATTTTCGAATTAGGGTTTTCGAAAATTAGTGCATTGTCCAATAATTAATCCTTAATGTTCTAGCATTATTTTAATGCTAAATAATATTCTAATTACATAAAATAATCATAGGAATTTAAATACTATAATTCCTTGATCATTAGACTTGATTCTCAAGTCATCTCTAAACGTTAACGTTTGAAACGCCTCAAACGTTAAATATCGACTCATCTCAAAATGGTCGTAATAAAGCTGTAATCACTTTATTAAATTATTCCAATAATAATGGAATTAAATTCTAAGCTTAAAACTTAGAAAATATCACGAGCATAAAATTATCGATACGTAATCGACGTTAAAAATATATCGTTGAAATACGTTACACATTCGTATTTCTCAATTCATATTCATTCGTGAATTGAACATAGGAATTTATTATTCCGTAAATATCGAAATCGTTATTCGATAATTTTTTAATCAACTTATTATAATAATATTCTAATTTACGAAATTAATATCGTAATTAGGCGTTTAAAATAATCGGGGTATTACAGCAGGGTCATAGGGGCTCAGCCCCGCAGCCGCTAGTTCGGCCTCAGGGAAGACTTCGTCGACCAGGCCAACCCCGTCCAGATACGTCTCCACATCGCCGAAGCAATCTCCAACGGCTACATCGGCCAATCTCTCACGCTTCCAAGCGAATTCATAAGAGCGAAAAAATTTACGACGTTGTAATGCCTCGAAGTAATACCACCCCGCACTACATCGGCCAATCTCTCACGCCCCGAAGACCTCGGCATAACGCCTCGCCAGGTGAAGCCAGTCAAAGACCTCGGCTTAACGCCTCATCAGGCGAAGCCAGTCAAAGACCTCGGCATAACGCCTCGTCAGGCGAAGCCAGTCAAAGACCTCGGCATAAAGCCTCGTCAGGTGAAGCCCATCCAAAGACATCGGCGTAAAGCCTAATCAAGTCAAGCCGACAAAATACGAAGTCAAGATACAAGGATAACTACTAGATCGACCATACTCCACTTCGTCACGGACACATCTCTGGTAAATATCCCACAAACCCATCACGACCTCGCTTCTGCGTCTTTTTTGGGGGAGGATATGATAGGATCTGCCCAACTCGGGGCCCAAGCATCATGCCCAACATAAATAAGCGATATGAAGCTCGCCCAAACGAGTCCGGCCAAGAAAGCTCCGGAACCAGTAGGAACGCAGAAGATTCGGTCATATCTACGAGAATCCTAATTAGAGAGGAGATAAGATTCAAATCCTATCTTAGAATAGATATCGGATTCGAGATCTAGGTTATCATAATCGTGTATAAATAGAGGATAGATTAGACGGAAAAGGCAATCTACACTTCTTGTAACCACTCCTCATATTTTCAATACACAAGCTCTCTCTCTCCGTGGACTTAGATCTTATTCATAGATCGAACCACGTAAATCCTTGGTGTTCTTGTTCATTTACTTCCCTTACGAAATTAAGATCGATCAATTATGTATGGAATTGATATTTTTAAAAGATTAGAGATATTTTGAAAAGGTTAATGAAGATTAGAATAGAATGATGAATTTATACTCCATCAGTCAATAGTCATATTTACTAAAACGTACAAGAGAAATTCTTTTAATATCGTTATTATTTTGATGATATGTTGACTTTTATATGTTTTTAGAAACCGACCTTTTCATCATTAAACAAGCCGTAAATTCCTAAAATTTGATCTGTTCAGTTCAACCTTGGCTATAACAACGTCTCCAAGAAAATTTGAACGAACAAAATTGTAATATTGACGTATATTTGTTCGAGCACAAAGAATATTAAATACTATAAATTTGAGAAAGGAATCCATCAATGCAAAGCCTCAAAAAGACGGTTCAATAATCAACAATTCGAAGTCTAAAAGATGAATTATTAATACTATCAATTTAGAATTTGAATACTAAATTTGTTACAACCAATCATCATCTTAATCACCTGGATCGTAACATTTATTTACCTTTTTCTAGGGCTAAAGTATATACATACAATACAAGAATTATATCATTTCATTTGATTTTTATCTTGTCTAAGTATATATATATATATATATATATATACCATATGCGTTGAATGTGCCTCTATATAAGGAAACGGGATACAATTGATTTCAACTCGATGATTGTGTTGTAATTCGAATATTAGAATTTGTAAAAAAATCGAAAAAGAAAATAAGTTCTTTTCACTCCTAATTTATTTTCAGTCTACTGTCTACCAAAAAGGAAAAGTTAATTAGCAAATTAAACCTAGGTAGCTAGCTGTCCATGCAGCTAGCATTATAACTGGTCTATCAAGAAGGTAAAATGAGGCACTTCTGATCATCATTCTACATGTATATTTTGGTACTTCTATATATTCCCAAAGATGCAATAACATATACAGTTATACTTACTCATAGTACATATCAAACCAAATTTGAATTACCATATTTCTATGCAATTAAGATGAGAAGAGATCAAGATTTAGTCAAATAATTTACGTGCATAGCACAAAAATAATGATCCAACATAGATGTAGTGAGTAAGAGCATCTCCAATGCATAACACCATTTTGGTAAATTATGAATTTAAATGTTCAAGTGCGTAAGAAGATCTCAAATGCATTTGGTGTGGTGTAATTTTTCACAATTATCATATATACATACCCAAACGAATGTTCTCTAAAATATTCCATCGACCAACACTACGTACGATTATTGCAGATTTGCATGACTGGTATGAAATAATTAGTGGATCGATCAAGGATAAATATATTACGTGCTCATTTATGTCTGTGTCGAGTAGCATGCTGCTTCGAGCGGGTATACACTTCTTAGACAATAGTATATAAGATTATTACAATCTATAGAGAAGGAGATTACATAGAAAAACCAGAGATAAAAGATTTACAACATCGTATATAGATATCTACTAATTAATATAAATAATTTATCTGAAAGAATCCAATCTGCTGAAAGATGTCCATATATATAATTTGCAGTATTCATTAAGTTAGCATTAACAATAACCAACTGATAATTAATTAAACTACGCCTTTGTCCTTCAGTTCTCCTTCATCTTGGCTCTTCAGAATCCTTCAATTAGCTGAACTAGCTTGTGAACCTGCTTGCAAAAATTAAATCAAAAGTAACAGAGATATAGTTAAACTCTAAAGTGACGGAAACCCATGCAAATTCCAAAGTCAATTAATTGAATGATAACGATTAATTCAATTTCTTAGGGACAAATAATGATCAAGTAAAACCAAGAGATACTGGAATAAAAAAAAGGGAGCTCCCTTCAGTCCAAGACGTGACAAAAAAAGCTGATCTCAGCTCCTGCATCATTGGATCAAAAACCCATCGATCACGACCTAGAAGAACTCGATGAGTTCACGAACCAACGAGTCAGCAGCTGAGTTTTCAGCTCTAGAAATGCCTCGGACTGGACTGAAGGAAGCTCCTTTCTCCACAACCCTAACCCTAACCCCACCCGAAAACACACACACACCAAAATGAAACCCCTTTAGTTTAAGAGATGATTGAATTTGGGAAACAATAGGGTGTATAAATAGGACACATATAATTGAGAGAATGAGAGCTAGGGAGACATGAAAATCTAATGTGGGCTGAGAAATGGATTTAGTGCAGAATGCAAATACAAGATCAAAATTTTAAGATCTTGCTCAGTTATATAACAGTATACTTGTAATAGTATTGATATAACTCATTTCATGGTAGTACTATTGATGATTTGCAATTGGACAACACACTCTTATGATATACATCTAATCGAACAGCTGTAAGGCTTACCTTAAACAGAGGTAAAGTTGGCTACTGTTTTAGCATTTACTCTTTGTCCTAAACCATAGTATTCCACATTTGGCAGGTCCAATTTAGTACCAATAATAGAAACCTATGTGTTCAATGCTTCAAACTTAATGAAAATATTTTCCTCATGACACTTTTGTACTACATCCTACCGTTCAAATTAATACTTTCATCTCGATATTATTGACACCTTTCATTTTACTCATAAATTAAGAAGAATTATATATGTTTTATATGTAAAATAGTATATGATACGAAATTCGAATCACTTTTTAGTATAAAATTATTTCCTTTTTTGGAACAGGTCAATAATAACGGGACAATCCAAAAATGAAAACGAATAAACAATAATAGGACGGAAGGAGTACATTTTGCTAAAAGTGTAGATTTTAGGGTTAATTGCCAATTAACGTGAGAACTTATACTCATTTAATAATTTTAATATGATTTTTAATATTTAAAAAATATCGATCATCATCTTTTAATTTGTTATAAAATTAACATCTTCAAATACTTTTGGTCACCAGAAAATTGACGTGGAATATCTCACCAAATTGGTGTTGCCAAAGTGCAACTGCACAATCTTGGAATTTTCGATTTTAGTTAGTATTACTTTCGACATGCATATCAACTCCCCAATGAGTAGATAAAATTGAGGGTATTAATTTTACAACAAATTAAAAGATGAGGACATTATTGTAATATTTCAAAGGTTGTGTTAAAATTATAAATTTAAATGAGTGAAAGTTTGTTTATTAATTGCCGACTAACCCTAGATTTTTTGGATAATAAATTCTGTCTAGCATATTTTGGTTATTGATATATGTTAGTTTTTTTTGCACAATCTCATAAAAAAAATTCTTCTTAACAAAGCGTTTATCTATTTATATAAAAATTGGTTAGATCCAATGAGAACTCATCTTTTTTGAGAACTATATACACACATAAAAAATTGATGAATAAAATCTACAAAGTTGTGTACAACGAAAACTTTATAAAATTGTTTTAAACAATTTTATAAAGTTTTCGTTGTGCATAACTTTATATCATTTTATGCATCATCTTTATATGTCTTGTGCATAGTTCATAAAGTTCGTAAAAAGATATAATTCTTATATGTTCCGGTCTCTCTCTCTATATATATATAAGTCGTAATGATAAAATTTGTTGCAAGAACAAATCCATGATAAGATGTTACCTATCTGGCCATTGTATCTACTTTTGTTAACATTTGAGCAATTGTCGTTTTAGGGTTTGTTGTGTGCATGATCAACAGTTTACACCTGATGGTGACATTTATCAGATGGGGAATTTTCTCTGAACTTATTACTAAACATGGCTAGATTACATTCCATAATTAATGTAAGTTTTTGTGGAAATTATTCAAAACTTACATGCTTTATTGTTTTATTTCCACTTACTGAAAATGCGTAAATAAACTTTCTTAAATCCGATATAAAAACTTTTAAAATGTCTATTTTGGACAAAAGTTAAACTAATTGTCAAAATGGAAGTACCAGAAACTTGTGACCAATATAATGAATCTAGTCTATATAGACTTAGCACTATTTTGGTTGCAGAAACTACAGCAGGACTACTGTGACCAGGTACATATGATATAGGCTTAAAAACAGGTAGCACTGTAAGAGCATCGCAGATTGACCATGAAAATATCTGTCACGATATATTCAAAATTCGCCAGAAAAATATTATGAATTGCTAAAATGTGTTTAACAATAGGTCGTTGGAAATTAATGATGGAAAATATATCCATCGAGAAATTTAACATTGGGTTCTTAAAATTCGTTTTTTATATAGTTTTCTAACAGTACCACTTTATTTTGTTTGCTAATTCGATTTAAACAAAAACCTTATAGTCATCATAATTTGCTGGGCATTTGAATCTGAATCTCGACCATCTCCACTCTCATCCACTTTTAATGAAATAATAACTTAAAAAGTATATATAATAATTGACGTATAAATGTACCTTTATAAAACTTTTGTTATATTTACAACTATAACAACGGATTTCTGATCAATTGACAGGTCATTTTCTTTTGGGTCATTCAAACTCAGATCACAATCATAATAGTGCAAATCTAAGCTGATCAAAATCTGTATCGAAGGCAGATTTTTGACCTAAAAATCACGTTTTATCATGACATATGGGCAGGCATCTATTCGAAAAGCATCTATCTCGACAAATATATTTACAAGGAATAGACAAATTAGTATGAGTGGATGGAACACGATATCCCCTTGTCATATGCTCATGGCCATACTTGATATATATCTTGTGATGAATTCATTTCCACAATTAACAAATTTCTTGACCTAATAAAAGGGTTGCACGACTGAGTCCTAACATAAATATAAGAAAGAATGATATATACATAGGATGAGCAACCATTGGTTGATTGACTTATATGAAATGAAAGGTACCTTAAAGTTTGCAAGAAAACCATATATAAGAAATGACTTATGTGGAGAAGGTACGTTTTGAGCAAAGAAATGCATATATTATTGCGCTGTTTGGGTGAAGTTTTGGTTTCTTTTCCAATAGGCATTGATGGTTGGGATGACTCATGACTTCTGTGACTGGTCTTTTCATCTGTCATCTCATTTAACCCTTTCTTCTTTGCCATTTTACTCTTTGTTCAATATTCACTGCCACCCATTTTACTTTACTCAATTCTAGGGTTTAGCTGTTCTTTCACTACCCAATTTACACAACACAAGACTTATCTTTAAATACTTTTTATCTCAATTTTCTTTTATATATCAAACAACTTTCTGTAGAAAACCACTTGTCCGATGCATGGGTAATAAATTTTCAATTAAGTTACTATCTATGAAGTATAATATTAACTACGGTAAATATCGTTTTAAGCCTCAAATTATGTTTATTTTATCAAAAAAATTCCGAGCTTTGAAAAATATCATTTTAAACTCTAAACTATTAATATTTTATCAAAAATATCATGAACTTTGAGAAGTGTTACTTTAAACCTCAAACTATTAGTTTTGTATCAAAAATATTCTATATCTATTTTTCAATTTCCAAAATTGGACGAGGGATGTCTTCTTATGTGGCTTATCAGATATATCCCGCGTCCATTTCTTGCTTTCGAAGTTATGCCATGGCTAATCGAATGAGAAGAAGATATTTCTCGTCCAATTTCGGGAGCTGAAAATGGATATAGGATATTTTTTATACAAAAATAATAATTGATGTTTAAAGTGATACTTATCAAAGTTTATGATATTTTTGATAAAATATTAATAGTTTTTTTAAAGTTCGGAATATTTTTGATAAAACGAGTATAGTTTGGAGTTTAAAGTGATATTTATCTATTAACTATAAACAAAATATTATACACATATACAGTGAAGCATAAGCAGCCTCTAGGATATTTATCTATTAATTATGACTTATGTTTTTCTTTTTATCATAAGCAGTCTGTAGGAATATGGAATTAGATTTCAGTTATAGTTTTCCATGCAATGGCCCTGGACGAGAGGATACTTGTGATATTTCGATATGGGACGCATTTTATTATCAGATTTCAATGCTATAAAATTGGGATAGAGATTATCATAAATAAGCAAGTAATCATACAAACTAGAAGTGTGGAAAAGTGTCTCCATAACCATGAAAATAAATTTCTAGATCTCACATCCACTTAAAATGAAATTGTGGAAATATGAGATGACTCAGATAAATAATTTGATAAGCCAATGATTTTTTCCATGGAATTTAAATAACAAGTAGAGAAGAATAAAATTAAATTCAAATTGAAATAAATAAGAATTAAGAAAATGAATGTAAAACTCAAATAACATTATTTTGGTTATACAGGGAGAAGAAGAGAGAAATGATGAAGAAAAAGAAAGGGGAATTAAATGACAAAACCGCAGGGGCCATCCCATTTAAATATAATTCAATAGAACCCACATAAATCGATATTGATGAGATCATAGTGATAATTGATAAGCTATTTATAATCTAATTGGTAGAAGTTGTGTTCAGTGCTTGCTGACTGCGACGAATTTGAACGTGCAGTCTAATGCCTAAATGTTTCAAACTGTTATGTCAAAATTCATTATCGTCAATAAATACTTGACGTTAATCAATATATCATGATGTTCCTCTCCTCTAGCTCGTCAAATTCAGCCTTTGAATTCTTGAATCAAGGTCTTGAATTATAGATGTTTGAAAGTTTGGGTCGTCGGAGAAATTGCAAGAATTTTAATTGCAAAAAATTAAAAGATTAAATACTTATTTGCTATGTTTAAAAGTCAAGTCGAAATTGTATATTAGTCAAAGTTCGTTAATCCATTTCTAAAACAATTTTTTTTTTTCAATTTATCTTTTCTTGGAAATGAAAATTGAATTTTTCTCTTTTTGACAAAATATTTTATTTTTTTCTCATTTTTTTCGTTTTTCACCAAAGACGTGAAATTATGACCTTAAGGCTTAAACATTGAGTTTGGGAATACATGCCCATCCAAATCACTATGTGTTGTGATGAATCTAGCTATGTGAATGTGCGAGATTTATAAAAGCGATAAAAACACCGGAGCTTTTCGTGGTTCGATCGTTAATGAGATCTCGTCCCGGAGGAATAGTTCCTCAATACTTTTACTAGAGCTTTTAAATGCAGAGTATGGGTTACAAGCCTTTGTATTGATGAAATTGCTAACCCTTCTAACATCGGTTTCCTTCTATTTATCTGACTTCGACTCTGTCACGAAGGCAGCGACCTCTCCATTGGTCGTTGCGTGACTCTTCCTCAGCGTGCCCTCCATTGGCGGGCGCAGGACCTCTGCCTTCTGCGCGCCACGTGGAGGTGGCGCGACCTGGTTCATCTTCTCCATTGGCGGAGGTGGCGGTTACGGGGGCTGGCGTTTTGGGCAATGATTGGGGCTCGACCGCGTGGGCACGCTACCAGCGTTAGGCCCGGCTCGCTTGGGCTGTTAGTGGGCCGATTGGTTGGGCCATATCCCGTGATTGGTTGGGCCATATCCCGTCATAGCCACGAATAGCGAGACACGGCGAGGCGGTGGAGTGAAGGCAGTGACCGCCGGGTGAGGTGTGGCTTGGGCGGCGTTGTTTCTTGGATGTGAGGTCTTACGTGCGATCTGAGTTGGGTTGTTTATGGCTCGGTGTTCGACTGACGGCGCTTTCGGGGATGCCGTGGTGTGTCTCGGGCGCGCGGACTCTGCGGCTGGTTGGCGAGTCGATCTAGTTGGCGAGCCCGATCGGTTGGCGGATGTCCGATCCGGTGGGCGCGGTCGAACTAATTGGGCGAGTCCGTCCGGTGGGCGTGGTCCGATCTGGATGGGCGAGTCGATCTGGTTTCTCGACATTTGTGGGGAGGGCGGTGTGCGACACGGTAGCCGCCGTCTAGAGGGCCGGGGTCCGTATGATGATTGCTAAGTCGGTGGCGGCCGTCCTATCTGGCGTCGTCGAGACGCGCCGGGCGGTGGTTAGGCGCTCGAATAGCGTCTTGCGTGTAACAACGTCAATCACGTGTAGGCACGTGTTGAATTTAAGCGGCAATTTGCGGTGCCTTGTCTTATAAATAGGCGAAAAAGAGGCATTGTTCACTTTCTTCTTGACGCTAACAATTACGAGAGAATTTGTGAGATTTTCGAGCCGATTTTATTTGAAGTAGCCGTTTACTCGCCTAAAAGTAAGTATGTCTTCTTATACATTTACGATGCGCCCGCCACTGTTTCGGGTCCGCCCGATCGTCTCAGCGGAGTTTACGGTTCGAACCGCTCGTCCTCCCTCACGATAGTGAAATCGAGGTTAGGGATTATTCTGCTATACCTTGTCGGGTATGTGTAGGAAGATTAGCGCTAGGGTTCAACAATATCATCTGCGTGGGATGGGGTTAATGTGAGGACGTCGGATCGTCTGTGATTTTGACGATGTAATAAGAGTAGGAAAGGAATGTCGCATTCGGCCGGCGCTTTGGTGGTGTGTTCGCACCCGTCGATAGGCGTTAGCCCTCGGAGGATTTATAACTATGTATATAGGCGCCTTTAGGGCGGTCTTGGGTTCCGTTAGCCCGTCTTTTGAGCCTCAGGGTATTTCGAATCCCGTACATGATTTACCCCGAACTCCATTAGGTGGTGGTTGAGATGGGGTTAGCACATATCATGTGGTGAGGAGTTCTCCTTTGAGCTCTTGATCGATTCTTTAGCGTCAGTACTCGAGAGGTTGTACTATCTTCGCCTCGGCGGCGGTTTAGGGTGAGTCGACCCCGAAGGTGTCGGGTGTGAAAAGTTTTTCTTTTGAGGGCGATGGGCATCCGATCTGGATGGGGATGGGTAGGTGGCGGATATAAAGCTTAAGCCCCTCGGTTTGGTAGAGGAACACTCAGCGGCTCGGTGAAGTTTCTATAAATTCACGAGGACAACCTTAATGATGCTTGGTGAGTGTGCACTGTCGCGAGCTCGGGGGCGGGGTCCGGTGGGTGAGGCACCTCTCTTTCCTTCTTATAGGTTCGACCTACTGTTTGACTAACGCGATTTTCTTACATAATGCGGTGAAGCTTAAGCACACGAAGGAGGTGAAGCGGCCGGCCTCGTCTCGACCTGCGCGGTGGCGGCGGGGGCCTTCTAAAGAGGCGAAGGTGTGCAGGCCCACCTCGCAGCCCGTGGTGGTGGAACACCTCGGCGATCTGTTGAAGGGTCATGACGATCTCGGCTCGGGCCTCGAGGTGGAGCTCGTGCCCGTAGTGCGCACAGTGTGCGATCTCCTGCGATCTTCCGCCTGTCAGGTCATGCTTTTTTTTTTTTTTTTGCTACTAATCGTTTGATTTGCGGGACTGCCCTTGATCGCGGCGAGATCGCGCGCATGGCCGGCGTTGTTGCGTTAAACGCGAGGAGGAGGAAAGGCGGCAGGCGAGTCCTCGTGGTGGCGCGAGGAGGAGGTGGAGGTTGCAGGCGGCTTCTGAGGCCGCCACAAGGAGAAGAGTCGTCTGTGCGGGAGGCCCGCCGAGTGGAGTGCGCTCGGGAGGAGGTGGCGAGGCGGAGAAGAGGCGGCGGATCGGACGAGTGCTCTGTGGCGGAGCGAGGCCCATCTTGAAGGCCTTGACAAACTTATCAGTCGGAGTCCTTCTCGCCTTTATCTCGACACGGCCGCCGTGATGAGGCGCGGTGATATCTACCCACGGAGGGTTGGCGGCCACGATGCGGTTTTGACAAAGCGGCATGGTGGTGAGATTGATCGGGAGGCGGTCAACTTGGGTATGCCGGGTGCTTGCCGATCGCCGCCTTCCCGTGGTGGAGGCCTTAGCCTCCTCGGCGTCGCTCACGGCGGCCGAGGCCGTGTCCGTCTGGGTGGATGAAGATCTAGAGCTTGGGAGCTTGGCGAGTGCGGGCCGGGCGAAGAGGAGGAGGAGGAGAAGGGCCAGGCTCGGCTCTCAGTCGACCCGCCGCGGCATTGGGGCGGAGGAGGCAGGAGGCGAGGGCGGGCGGCAGTCAGGAGAGGGCCGAGGTTAGTGGGCCAGTGTAATAGGTTGAACCGCCCGGGTCGATGGGACCACAGAGCCCTGTAATAAAATTCTTTCGTGTCTGATAAAGAATGTTTATCACTTTACGAGACTTGTGTTGTCTTTTATTTATAGCATTCCGCGTCTCAATACTTGGGACTCGACCATGAATTCTTGGCCAGTGAAAGAGGTCAGGGTGCCTGGCCGAAGGACGAGGAGGTGCAATTTTGGAGGAGTCGATGCGGGCGACCCAGTTTTGGCCGCCATGGATGCGAGCTCGGTGTCTTCTTCGAGCGAAGAAGAAGTTGACCGAGGCTGATCGGGAGGTGGCCGCCTCTGGCCGAGCGAGGCATTGAAGTTGAAGGTCGCGGAGGCGGAGTCGAGGCGGACATATCTGCCGGCGCAATCCACGGACGTTTGATGCGGTCACGAGGACAACAGGCCCGACCGCGGAGAGGCTCGCTCGGTTGTCGAGGAGCATCTGCAGTCTGAGAGGCGGTCCGCGGCTGGTGGGACTACCATATCCGGCCGACGGCCGGTCGAGCTTCTGGCGGAGGGCATGGTCTTGAGGATGAGGAAGGCCCAGCGGCAAGAGTTCAAGCTGCGTCGACTCAGTGGTGAAGTTTATGGAGATGTACGACATCGTCCGGCGTCGCATGCCCGGCGGTGGCGAGGCAGCGGCGGGCTCTGCCGACCCGATCATAGAAGAACCGGCGGAGGCGGATACTCGATCACGCCCGTAGTCTTTGAGGTTGATGGGTCGGCGGCGGATTATCGAGGATCCTGCGGGACCGGGCGACGACCGAGGTCCTCGGTCGTGAGAGAAGCTTGAGCGGGCGGTCGCACATCGGCCCGGTGTCGGTCGGGGGTCGGGGTGTGACCTCGGTCGTCCCCTGCCGGGATGCCGTCTTGCGCCCGCCTCTTGGTGTCCACAGGCGGGTGAAGGTGATCACAGGTCGATGCTTCCGTCAGGGCTGCCTCAGAGTCAGCGCGGCGCGCCGGGGCGAGGCGTGGTGATTCCGGCCTCATCGGCGGGGTCGAAGGCACGAGTTCGTTCGAGGCATACATCGTCGGCTGGGGATTTTGTAGAGGTGGTGCGGCTTGGCCGGTCTGGCGGCCGGGCCGGGAGGCGGAATGAGGCCATGTATAGTATAGGACCTTGTATGTGGGTATAAATGTATTTAGACTCGTTTGAGTGTCGTTTTCCCTTTGAGAGGTACAAACATAGCTTAGGACTTCGTTTTGGTCATAAATATATTCATCATGTACAACGTATTTTCCCAAATAAAGGGGTATAAGCGAGCTCGAAGCACGGTTGTCTTGTATATGGCTTGGTACTTTGTTTGTAGTCGTTGATGCATTTAGACTTTGTACGGTGCATATCTTCCCAAATAAAGGGGTATGAGGTGGCGAGATCGGTTTGGATGTCGCTTGCATGTAGGCGATCCAACTTAATGGGTGTCTGTATGCTTTGCATGTAGGCGTCCAACTTAATGGGTGTCTGTATGCTTTGCATGTGAGCGTCCAACTTAATGGGTAGTCGTATCGTACCCTACTTAGTGGGATTTTCGTCTTCGTAGGGCGTCACTTGTGAAGGTTTAGATGTGGTATATCCGAATGGATGTTCACATAAATGTAAGGCATAACAGTGAAATACTCATTAGAAAAGCAGATGTTTTATTAGACAATCTCGGGAGGGTTGAAGGTAAACTGAAAATTGCATGAGATTTTTGCCATCTCTTTTGGCTTGAGCCGATCTGAAGGTATAGCCTTTTCGGCTCTATCTTGATGATGCCGGCGTGGGACTCGCTATGTACGGAGCGGATCTCATCCAGCTGGTGGACTTGTTGATGGCGTTTTCGGCCCGGCTGTTTTCCTCGGGGACCTTGAAAGAGCAGTCAACATCTCTTTTGCCTTGTCGGTATTGTTTCATTCGGTCTCCTTGGCCTCGTGTTGCTATTATCGCCGAAATTTGGATCTCCCTTTGACTCCTAGCGGTAGTCAGGAGATTAGGGCCTCATACTCCAACATTGGGTGACTTCATGTTGCCGCTCATTGCCCGTTTGAGGCTCGATCCGTACATGCCCAACCATCGGTGGATGAGGGTCGGTTCCTCCGTGCGGGGGGATGGACCGAGGTGGGCGTTAGAGGAGCTAATCTTAGCGATCGACCGAGCTCGATAAACTTGCTACGAGAAATCGGCGAGCTTGCCACTATGGCGGTGCGGGGAGTGCGAGATATCGTGCTCGCCAAGCTCCGAGGCCCACAGCTGTCGTCCCGATGACTCGGGTTTTGATAAGACTTGCCTCGGGGCGGTCGGTCGATACTGGATGGAGTGAGCACGAAAGTAGGGTCGGAGCCGTCGCTTAGCATTCACGATGCCGGTGCTACCTTTTCGAGGCGGCGTACCTTGTCTCGGCCCTTTGAGTGCTCGGTGATGAAGTAAATAGGAAGCCGTCCGTCCGGCCTCGTCCCGCCTGATGATGCGATTGCCTCGTCAAGGGCTGCAAGTACAGGAGAGGAGTTCGCCTCTTTTGGGGCGGTCGAGGTGGCGGTCGGCGAGTACTCCTTGAGGTGTGAGGCGGTGATGCTCTTCCGCCATGCAATTCAGGGCCCTCCTCAAGATTTTAAAGAATGGGGCTGCTTCTCTGCGGCCGGGAGAGAACCTCTTGAGGCGGCTAGGCACCCGTAAGTTGTGGACCTCGCGAATGGTTTTAGCACTTGCATTTCGAGCACCGTCTTTACCTTGGTGGGGTTCGCCTTCAAGCCTTCTTGAAACCCAGCACCCAATTTCCCGTTTTACCATGAGCGTGCATTTTGGGGGTTAAGTTTGAGGTTGGCCGACTGGCGGTTGGAGGATGGTCTTGAGGTCGTCGGTAGCGTGACTCTCAGTTTCGACTTTTGACTACTATGTCGTCGGCGTGAACCTCGACGATCTCCCGATGTGGTCTTTGAATGTTGCATCCACCATCCTACGGTAGGTAGCCCGGCGTTCTTGAGGCGAATGGCATCTTCGATGCATAAAGCAGAAGTCGGTGATGAATGCGGTCTTTGGTGCGTCCTCCGGCTCATTAGGATTTGGTGGTACCCTTGTATAGATCGAAGTGAACATCTCGTGGCCCACCAAAGCCTCCACCTTCTTGTCGATATCGGGGAGGGGTAGCAATCTTTAGGCGGTGCTTGTTGAGGTCGGTATAATCGGCCTTGTCGCGCCCCTCGCATGGGCTTTCGACCCACGTTGGATTAGCCATCGGTCGGGTATTTGACCTCGAACAAGATCTTGGCTTTGAAGTTGAGTCACCTCGTCCCTAATGACTGGCTGCGCTCGCGCGAATATCCTTTTTTTACGCGGATGGCTTGGTGGCGGGTCGATGTTGGGCGGTGAGTTATGAGCTCGGGCGACACCCGGTCATATCGGCGGGGACCAAGCAAACACGTCCTATATTCTTTGAAGTCGTTTGACGTGCCGCGGACGTCCGCAGCCACAGGTGCCGACACGGATGACCTCGAGGATCGTCGTCGTATAGTTGGAGGTCCTCGGTCGGGTCATCCGGGGTGTCGGCCTCAGGGGCCCGTAATTGCTATGCTGAGGCGAGGCCGCGTCACGAGTTGAGAGCCGTAGGCATTCTTTTCTTGCCGTTTGGTCCCTCGGATCTTGAGCACTCCCAGGGGTGGGAATCTTCTGGTGGTGGTAGGCCGAGCAGGCGGCCTGGTGGCGTCTGACCAATCTCTCAGGGATAATGTTGTGCGGAGGGGCCGGACCGGGAAGAATCGGATGGCCTTAGTGACCGACACAGGGCCCGCCTACGGTGGCCGGAAGGTAATGACCCCTCGGTGGGCCCTTCTTGAGTGAAGCTCCGTAGGCGGGAGGCGGCGGGAAGAACACAGATGCCTCCGACCTCAAGCTTATCCGAGACGACTACGGAAGATGATCTTGACGGAGGCTCCAATGTCGATATAGACCGGTGGGCGTTTTGTTGCCCACGCGGCTGTATGGTGATGGCGTCACAGTGCGGCATGATCACAGGCACGGGTCCTCCTTGGAGAACGTTATGTTCGCCATCCGAGTCGCTTGTTCTTGGCTCTTAGGGCCGGCCTCGGCGTCGTTCTTGATGGGCGACCTCGTCGTCCCGATGGGCGATCCGGTAACAACATAGACTGTTCCATGGCGTTGGGACCTTCGTCCTCGTCGTCTTGGGTTGGGTCGCCCGGCGGGTCGACCCGCGATTGTTGCCGCCTCCATTCCTACAACTACTTCTTGGGACCAGCTCGTCAAGGTATTTTGAGGCTCCACCTTTGGCG
Source organism: Salvia rosmarinus (assembly GCA_036937905.1). Classification (NCBI taxonomy): domain Eukaryota; kingdom Viridiplantae; phylum Streptophyta; class Magnoliopsida; order Lamiales; family Lamiaceae; genus Salvia; species Salvia rosmarinus. The sequence continues at coordinate 25,734,161 of CM072822.1, read as the reverse complement.
AGCTCGTCGATCGTGAGCCCAGTTCTGCGATCCTCGGTATCGTGACCATACCCTTGGTGGTAGTCGCAATACTAAATACGTGGACCTCTTCTTGGATCCCCTTTCATAGGGGCGGGCTTGAGGAAGAGCTCGGCGTGGAGCTCAAATATTTCGCCCTTGATTTGGCGGGGGGCTGCGGCGGGGTTGGGCCGAGTCAGTGGGACTCGGCCCCTCTTTTGATTACATCGAAGGCGCTCACTGCAGTCTGCACCTCGACTTGATCGTCGGCTTTTTCTCTCGGACTTGCTCGTCCCGGATCTCCGCTTCCGATCCGACTCGTCTCCCTTGAAGTTATCCACCGGTTCCAAGCTTACTCGCCGTCTTTGGTTTCTCCACAGTGATTTCTTTGTTCGTGGCCGGGCGGATCCGTTTTTGAACAGCGTTGATGATGTAGAGATCGTTCTTTGTCGTCGATTTTGGCGACTCTTTGATGAACCTCGAGGCGAGTTTGACATCGTCTCGTCCGCCCTGGCGGATTGTGAAGCAGTCGGAGGAAGGCTGCTGGGCGGCATCTTCGATAAGCGCCATGAGCGATCCATGAGGTCTGAAGCGATGGATCTTTGTTACGGCGGGCGAGGTGAACAACGCCGTGCGTTGGAGATCGACACCTCGGGAAGATTTTGCACATGTGAAAATCTTCCATCCTTGATCGCCATGTTGGTGGTGTGGCGAAAAGGAAGTCGGAGGGTCTCAGGGGCCATCGTGAGCCGCTATGTTGGGTGCCCGTCTGCATTGAGGCGGGCGTGTCTAGAATCTCCACGGAGAAAGGAGATGATTCTCCGTGGCGGTCGAACCCGGGGAGGTCGTTGCCGTCTCTTTACGGAGGGTGGGGATCGATAGCGGCGCCTGTCGTCCTCAGTGGGAGTTCGACTCGCCTTTCTTCCTTCTGTTTCGCTCGACCCTCCGGTCGGCATGGCCAGTGGAGGCGGCTGCGCGAATGGCGGTGGGCGTGTTGGTGGCGGCTCGCCCGAGGCGGCTCTTGTGAATGAGGTCGGCGGCTCGGCGCGGTGGCGGCTCCGCGCGTCGGGCGCGATCGCGTTCTCGGCTATCACGCCGGTGGCCACCGTTTAGAGCGGGGGCGGCCTCGGGAGGCCGTGGTGTTCGATCAGGGGCCTAGAGGACCCGCCTTTGGTCCTCTGGTTGAGAAGCTTTGGAATTGGCGAATTGGCGTGGAGGAACTTCGCTCACGGCTCGGCCGAGGACCTCGTGGGACGAATGAGGCTGTTTGCTCGTCCTCGTTGAACATCTTCCCTACGTTGGGGCGGTCTGAGGTGTATGGAAGAGTTTACCATTCGGGTGTGGGCGCTCGTGGCGTCCGCGATCTCCTTTCATGACACCACTGGTTGTCCTCGGCCGGTTGTTGCCAGCGTGGGCGGCGGTTGTGCGTGTTCTTGCCATTTAGTTGCGAGAGAAGCAAGCTTTCTTGTTCGAGTTCCCAGGCGGCGCCAATGATGAATCTAGCTATGTGAATGTGCGATTTATAGAAAGCAATAAAGAACACCGAGGCTTTTCGTGGTTCGATCGTTAATTCTCGTCCGGAGGAATGGTTCCTCAATACTTTTACTAGAGCTTTTAGAGTATTATTGAGTTAACAAAATCTCCATTGGTCGTTGCGTGATCTTAGAAGTAGGTGGCGCGATATATTGGCGGAGCTAATGATTAACTCTTTTAGAAATATCCCGTCACACAATTCAGATTTAAGTTAAAAATAATTTAGGAAAACAACGCATTATTCTTAACACATACACATATATATATATATATATATATATATATGTATGGTCAGAGATACTATAATTTTCAGTTACTGGCAAAAGAAAAGTTTCACAAAATTTGACAGGCTACTTTAGACAATTATTGATAGTTAGAAAATTCTACAGAATAAATACATAGAGAGAGAGATGAGAGATCATATAGTATCTCGGTCTGATATATTATGTAGGACTCAATCTCATCCACTTATTTCATAGATCATATGGTGTAGATTTTTTCTGATTTTTAAGCTTAATTTCACTGATTTCGCTACAGTAAGGGTATATTAGTAATTTGATTTATTAAATGATACAGAAAATAAATTATGCATATAGTTGAACACAATTATACATATAAATAAACACAAAAATACATATAGTTGAACACAAATATGCATGTATGTTGGAAGCGTGCGGCCAGCGTGCCCTCGCACTCGTGCATCGCACAACTCATGCTTGGGGCTCCTCAATGTTAGTTGGCCAACATTTATGTTTATGTTTTAATATATGCATTATTAAGTTTTATTATATGCATGAATGTGTTTTGTCTGCATGTTTGTGTTTATGACTAACATACATGTTTATGCTTTCTTATATGCATGTTAGTATTTTTATGTATGCATGTTTGTATTTCGTGGCAAATATACAGATTTATGTTTTTTTATATGCATGAGTTTATTTTTTTATATGCATGGATTTGTTTTTTCACAACAAAACTCTCTCCCATCTTTCTCCTTCAGTTCTGTCGCTTTCTTCTCCGATTATCGATGAATTTCGTCGAAAATAACCGCCATAGCCACCATTTATTTCGATTATAAATATTCTCTCAAATTCTCCTTGTTTTCCCTCAAAATCACTCAATTTTCTTTTCAAAATTATCATCTTATTTTTCTCTCTCAAAATCGATGTTAGGTAAATAAATCGTTCTTTGTTGTTGTCCACCTTCATCGTCGTTGTCCACCGCCGCCGCTGTCGAAGAAGAAGAAGAAGAAGAAGAAGAAGAAGAAGAAGAAGAAGAAGAAAGAGGTTGTTTTGATCTCTTTCATTTTGCCTCTTGTGGAAATTTAAAAAAAAATGAAAAAGGGGCTACCACTTGTCAAATCCACGTATTCAAAATATATGATCTAGATTGAGTACTACATGCTACCTAAGGATCAAGTAATACTCATCTAGGAGTGGTTATCGTATGGACACTCCTTATAGTGTAAACATGGGGACAAATATTAACCTTTGATAAATCAGTATGAACATTTCAAATTAAAATGCACAAATTATGACACGAATACACAAATTATGATGCAGATGCACAAATACACAATTATATATATGTAGAAATATGCATGTAACTAATTTAGATGCATACTTAAAAATAAACATTAAATTTTCAAATCTAAAGGATATAATTTATTCTCATTTATATATGTTAAGAATTATATGTATATCAACCAATTCTATCTTCTCTTATATCATAACATTTTATTAATTTAATTATATTAATAAAATATTCTCCAGTTTTAGAGGATAAGACACTACATGATGCGCAAGGGTCTCTGATATTATTAGATTCTCTTAATTGAAGTAGTAACTAGTTCGTAGCCCGTCGAATTTCGACAGGAATTATTTTATGCTGCAATGCCTTTTTTTTTTAAATTCTAGTTTTTTCCTCAAGGCAAACGGTGTCTGTATGGGGGTTATGCTTCTAGATTTGATATATAAGTATGTCGTCGAGTTTCAATGGAGAATCACTTTGTGTTATAGTTTATAAGTAAATTTTTTAAAAGAACTTCATATTTGGCTAGAGTTTAGTCACCTTTTAGTTGTTGATCGCGGAGCATGACAATGAAGTGAAATGACAAAATTATGGTTCAACCATTCATACTTGTTGATCGCAGCGGAGCATGAAGATAAACTCAAATTATGAGGCTATGGCACCTAACCCATCTATAATATATATACTTATACATGTTTCAAACCCAACTAATTATCTTAATCAATTTAAATTTATTAATATAAGTTGTTACAACAATTGGTTATTAGTTTAAAAATAGGACATTAAAAAATAAATAGTGTAAGTAGCAAAAGATACAAAAAAAAATTCATGTAGATATGTAGATTAATGGTCAAATCCACTTAGAATTTATATATTCGTACTTATACCCAAACCTACATAGTAATACTCGTTAATTATCCAAACACGTTTGAATTTTTTAATATAAATTGTTACAATAATGATTTTTTGTCTCAATAAAAGATTCGAATATTACATAATATTAAATGAATAAATAGTAAAAGTTTGAAAATTGAGAAAATTTCACATGGGCATGTTATAAATGTTCGGACTTGTCTAGAATATATATAATCATAAGTCATACCGTACCTAACCCAAATCAGGTTAATTACATGAATTATTTAAATATATAACTATGAATTATTGTAATAATTAGTTATTTATCTCATAGAAAAATCGAACATCACAAAGTTATAAACATTAATAAAAATGGAATAAATAGCAAAGATTTAAAAAGTAGAAAATTCCTCGTATGCATCTATATTAATGTTTGGGCTTTCTTATAATTATTATATTCGTACACCTTCCCAAACACGATTAAAAAGTTATTTTACTTTTCTTTTACTCTTTTCAAATCCATATAGTTTTACCCACTAATTATCCAAACCTATTTTAATTTAGAAAATATATAAATAATTAAATCTAAATTGTTACAATAATTGATTCGCAAAGCAGTACAGTTCTTTACTTTCCTCCAGCTTTTGTTTTGAAGGGGTAACGAATGACACAGAAGTATTCCAAATGCCCTGTTCCCTGCCGTCTCAGAACTCCTTAGTTGTTCATATCACAAACAGAAAGACATAGCTCCGGAAGCGAAGCTCTCTTCTTCTTGCTTAGCTGCCTATCGAGTTAGCATAACAAGGTTATTGACTACTGTAAGGTAAGGGTCAGCCTTATCCCTTAGAGGGTTGACCTATCGAAGAGGCCCGATTCACCGATCTATTCATAAAACATTTTTCTCAATAAAATTCGAACAACATAGTGTTAATATTGATGGATTATATATAAGGAAAAAGCAATCAATATGTTACTATAATAGATACATACACCAATTATATATGTACTAAGCAATTGATTTCTAATGTACATTTAAGTTTTGATGTCGATAATAAAAAGTATAACATAATTGTAAGGTTTTTAATCTTGAAAAATAAATCAATAGCATCAAGTAATATACTTTTAACTGAATATAATTATAAATCTTTTAATTTTGAAAATTCTCAATTTTGAAATGCCAGTAATTTCGTTGTTTGATGCATGGAAAACTATTTACGCATTTTAAATAGAATTAATGAACTTAATTAAAAATAACCAGAAATATATTACATTTCTAGGATTCATCGCGTCAATCCTCATTACAAAAATCAAATCTTCTCGTTTGTTTCATAGTCTGGTTCTAGTTGGGATCAAAATAATCGATATCCTCTCTTTATGATGTCATTTATATCACTAGCTATTTTGTCTATAATAAATTTTCGAGATGTTAAGTTAGATCTAATTTGGTTTAAATTTAAAGTCGTGGTAAAATCACTAAAATCATGGTGCTAAATTTGCAATATATTACAATGGTGCTAAATAACCAGAGATATATATAATAATATTGAATAGTACATAAATACTTTCTAATTAAAAATCCTCCCGTGGTAAAGTTTTACACTTACTTTATTAATTGTTGATACATATGGTGCTAAATTTGCAATGAGGGAAAATTTCGTGCTATATAGAATATGCTAACCGCTTATAGTAAATAACGTCATATCAATTGACAATTATATTAATTAATAATTATGTTAGTATACATTAAAATGTATTTTATATATGTCGTATATATACTCATTTGTTAATGATATTTTTACGTATTTTAAATAGAATTCATGAACTAAATAAAAAAAATCAGAAATATATACATAATATCGAATGACATAAATATTTCTTAATTAAAAGCCCCAATTCACTTAAGATTTTTTTTACAAAGATAAGATTTGGTACGTTTACTTTTTCAATTGTTGGTGCGTACGATACAATTATGCTAACTATTTTTAGCAGTGTTATTATACTAATTAATTATATGTTATTATACATTTACTTCTACCTTCTATTTTGTCTATAATAAATTTTCGAGATGTTAAGTCAGATCTAATTTGGCTTCAATTTAAAGTCGTGGTAAAATCACTAAAATCATGGTGCTAAATTTGCAATATATTACAATGGTGCTAAATAACCAGAGATATATATAATAATATTGAATAGTACATAAATACTTTCTAATTAAAAATCCTCCCGTGGCAAAGTTTTACACTTACTTTATTAATTGTTGATACATATGGTGCTAAATTTGCAATGAGGGAAAATTTCATGCTATATAGAATATGCTAACCGCTTATAGTAAATAACGTCATATCAATTGACAATTATATTAATTAATAATTATGTTAGTATACATTAAAATGTACTTTATATATGTCGTATATATACTCATTTGTTAATGATATTTTTACGTATTTTAAATAGAATTCATGAACTAAATAAAAAAAATCAGAAATATATACATAATATCGAATGACATAAATATTTCTTAATTAAAAGCCCCAATTCACTTAAGATTTTTTTTACAAAGATAAGATTTGGTACGTTTACTTTTTCAATTGTTGGTGCGTACGATACAATTATGCTAACTATTTTTAGCAGTAAATAACAATTATACTAATTAATTATATGTTATTATACATTTACTTCTACCTTATATTATTATATATGTCATATATATACTCACTAACTCTTAAGATTTTTGTGGGAGGTGGTTAATTTTTTTTCAATGATTGCATTCATATAATTAAGGGAAATTATGATTCATTACATCTGTATAATTAAGGTAATTTATGATTATATAATTAAGGCAATAACATAATTAAAAATAGTGAGAATGCAAATAAATAGAGACTTTAGATAAATAGCAATAGAGAAATTCGGTGATGCCACATAGGTTACAGAGATGATATGGCATATTTTTTCACTAATCATATTATAAATAGATATCATTTTTCTAAAAGTACTGAATACTATATATTGTCCAAAAATAATTAAGAAAAATAGATTATTTCCAATTTTATTTTGGATAAATAAATAATCTATCTATTGACGTCTCCACCACATTCTTCTGCTCGCATGTAAATTCGGGGGTTGGAAAATTATCTTCTTGTTCTATTTCCATTTTATTTTTTTAATGTTGGTGTTGTTTACGTACATAATATTGGTGGTTTTTCCTTCAAATAAAACCGAAAAGAATCTAATAGAATCCTCTCGAATTTCCAATCGAAACTGAATACAATGGAGCTTCAGCAAATTATGTTGGTGGAGACGTAATTCTTCCATAATCAAGGCAAGATTATATTACGATTATTAAGGTGTGATTTATTTAATTTAATGAGGTCAAAACAATAATCCAAATAAATAATGATTAGAAATACATCGCAGTCAAACCGGGTGTCACAAGGAGTTGAGTTGATTATTGTGCCCACGTAGCATCACCCCTACATCCAGAACAACACATAAACTCGTGCTTATGGTGAATAGAGAGACAATTCTAATTTTCATGTAAAATGATTATTATGTAATAGAACACTTTGATCGTTTTCAACAAACGATACGGAGTCAAAAGATTTAAAGATGATTTGTATTTTATTTTTCAGATCCCTAACTCAAGATGAAAATCTAAAGCTAGTATAATAAAGAATTCAATAGAAGATTTGCGCATTCAGAACCATACTTCCATAGATTCATCAGCATTGAAAAAAGTTACAAACATATGGAGAAATTCATATAATAATGTGAGAAATGCAATAGGAAAAGAAAAACTCATTGATGCAACTACATTTATCAATAAATGAGTTTTTGTATGAGTTTCCTGCAGATGTAACCGTAAATGCTCAGTGGAACATATGTTTTAAAGCGACATTTGGACCACATTCTTAATTGTAACGACCAAGACAAAAATCGGTTTTCAATAACCAGTTTTGAAGCTTTAGGAGCAAAGGGAAATTTTCTTATATCAATTCCTATAGCGGAAAAAATTAAAATATTCTACCTGACCTGAACTGCCATGAAGATCAGATCGTTTGCTTCTTCCTTAGGTATAGGTAGCCAATACCCACTGATAAGCCAACCACAGTTATGGGGGCGAACCAGTACTGCTTACTCAAGTTGAAGAGTTTCTGTGGCAGGTCCTTCAGTTGTTGCTTCTTCGACACAATCTCCAGCTCTGGGATAGGAGGATGAGCTGTTTCTTCGAGTTCCCCGATGCAGAATGTCTCCAGGAGTCCCCTAGCATCTTTGCTATGCCCGGCATCTTCAAATTCGTCAGTGGCGTCTTTTCCTTATGAAAAAATAGAGCAAAAGTGTAAAACCACTCAGTATGGTCCGTACCATGCCTATGGCAGTATCTGGAAACTCTGTGTGGAAGTACTTGATTTTGTTATGAAAGAAGTCGAGAAAATTAAAGATAGCAAACTCTTACCAGTGACACCAAGTATAACATCATCTCCGCCTGGATGTTCATCTAAGTATGATGACACGTCGTAAACCTGGTGATTTGAAGGTAAAGGTCAAAATCTATCATCGAACAAGGCAGAACCAATGAGAGGATATATGAAGAGTAAAAGAGCATTTAAGTTCTAACACCATAGGAAGAAGATACTAATCCCGTTATCCAGAGAGTTATTTTCTTTCCATCTGTTATTATGTTGAGCATACAAGTCGATCAAATCTCGGATTGTGAATAAATGTGAATCAGGCCATGATTATAGTATTCAACATAGTTAAAATAACTTATTTGTCAGATGAGTATTTGTGGAATTTTCTCCAGAATCAGATGAGTATTTGCGGAATTTTCTCATCCCACTAGAGGACAAGAATTGTCTGGTTTTGTAGCAGCACTCTATCTAGTCAAAATAACGTCAAGCATGAATAAGCTTCATGATAGCAAGAGATTCTCGAGTTGGCTACTTTCTGAACAGGTTTTTCACAGCCTGAAATGTGTATTATTCAAGGCACAATCTAACCAATTATTCGAAACTTAATGCACCAGACTCTCCAAGATTATCTAGCAGACTATGCAGTTATGTAAACTCAGAAGAAGAATGCAGGTTAACAAACAATTTCTTTTCAATGGAAGGAACTCCGGATACATATGAACAACCTGGGACTGAACAATAGTAAGGTTCCAAATCGGAATTTAAAATAATGCGGCAATGCATAAACACCAACTACTTGTTCTATAACCGACAATACCAAGTGCCCACATCCCAGTGAACAAAAACTGTTCCAGTGTGATCAATTCTAGGTTTCTTCAGTAATGGATAAATCTTATTTTTAAAGAATTTTATATAATAGCCACAGATTCTGCAAGAGGAACATATCACCGTTTTGACAAACAATTAATCTCAGAAAAATCCATCTAAAATACATACATACATGTTAGAGATTGATTGTTACACTTACAAGATGGGCATTGACCATCCGGAGCAACACGAACCCAGATTTCAAACTTAACTTTCCTATTTCACAAACTGCAAGTCTCAAAACTAGGAAAACTAGCAATTGGCTCAAAACAGAAGCTGCATTAATAGAAAACCAGAGAAATAGGTGTCATCAATGCGAAAATTAGTCTTGAAGATGCTACACCGAACCAAAACATCAGATATTGTATCTACCACATATTTTCATTAGTGATCGTGTTATATAAATAGGTAGCGCACCTCGCACTGTGCAACACCAACTAAACCTCGGGAACTACTTTCCTTCAATTAAATTAACAAGCATATTACGATGAGAAATTTACCAAATCAAACAGAGGACCTGACCATCAAGGTCCCCTCCAACTATCAAAACCTAGAATCCACCCGCAAAACAAATCCCAACACCATTGTTTCTTCCTAATGAGCACAAGTAAGTATCATTAACAAATACTGCAACGCGATTTCAAGAGAAAATCCAACTATAATTTCCCCTTCAGTCACAAATTGGAGTATCACGACGTAAATCCAAAATCACAAACACGTCCATTGAAACATTGGAAAACTGAAGAGAAATTAAATCTCTAAACTAAAAAAGTGAAGTAGAGAAAGGGTGTTGAACCTTGCCGTCAATGGTAATCCAACAATCTTCGCTGGTATTGTGTTGGGAAGCTTCTTCCGTTGTGTAAAGCTTCGTTAGTGTTGGCATGGTCGTTTCGCTCTGCTATTTCCCTGCTGCTAGAGAGGGGGAGGGGAGAGAGAGGAGTTGTAGAGGTCAAATTAATTCGGGTATTTTGTCGAAGAGTCTACTGTAACTCGTTCGTATTTTTAGATATTTGATATTTTTTTTTATATAAATAATATTTAAGTAAATGATATATTTATTTAATATAAATAATATTTTTTTAATAATAAATAATATATTTATCTGTCCTTTTAATACGAACAGATACACAAGAGTTTTTGTATTTGCTGAATAATGCGTCCGAATTGGCCTATGTTTTCGTGAGGAAGGGTCCATCTTATCTAATTATTGGGCCGCTAATTGAAATTTTGGGAGAAAATAAATAAATTGATTAAACTAGGATATTAATACATTTAGTTTAGAGTTGCGGCTAAATGCACCATCTTTTTTATAATACACTTCGGAAAGGATTAGGCAAAATTAATAACTAATGAAGTAAATTTCATTTTCTTCAATAAATTATACCTAACTTATATAGAAAGGCAATAGATTATTTTTTCTTGCGAACATCATATGTAAGTCTGGATTGTTACAGTTGGTTGAAAACCAGCCCCACTCCGTCCAATGATGTAATACAACTAAATACTTGTTCATCTTTGATAATGTGGATAAAACGAAAGCACTTATAAAATAATTTACGAAAAAATATTTTTCACAAAGTCAAAAGAAATGAGATTTGAGACAGAGTATGACACATTACGGTTAAACAATTCCAATATATAACATGGAGTAAATTATCATTTAAAATTTGATTCCTGAATTTAATGCCGAGGCTCTAATAGTTTTGCAAAATGTTAATACAACTCTTAACTTGCGCTTGTGCGTTTCAATTTATTTTATTTTATTTTGTAAAAAAAAAACCTTGTGCTTGAGAATATGTAGGGCTGACAATTCGTGCATGTCGGGTCGTTATCGTGTCGACACGATAACGATACGACACGATAAGGTCAAACACAAACACGAACACGACCCGTTAAGGATCTGTCCGACACGAACACGACACCAAATTTACTGACATGACACGAGCACGACACGAACACGAATATGACATAATTTTTTTCGTGTTGACACGACACGATACGACACGAAACGATAAATTTAAATCAAAATTAGAAAATAAATTAATAAAAAAATAAAAATATAATTAAATTAATATTAAATATATATAAATATTATCGAATTATGAGAAAACGACACGATCCGATACGAACACGAATGCAACACGAAAATTATCGGGTTACGAACACGACACGACGACACGAAATTATCGTGTCATTATCGTGTCGACACGATAAGGACACAAACACGATAAGGTTGAATACTAACCCGTTAATTTCATGCGCGTTCGTATCGTGTCGAAAATTGTCAGCCCTATGAATATGTAATCCAAAAGACTACCCCCATGCAGTCCATTAAGTCTGACATTTGCATATAACCTAGGCCCATAAATAAGCTGAGATCTTGGTAAAATTGAGCTCACATACCTTATCCTCTCTCTCTCATATCTTGTGTCTGATCTTTAGACGAGTTATATTCGAAATTGAACATCATTGAAATTCTGATAGATTATAAATATGTTATTGAATATAAATTAATTTGAATCTAATTTGGGTACTTTTTTACGGTTCTTGATCAGTCAAATGTATTGCACAATTTTATTTTATTTTTTCTTCTCATTTTTTCCATTTAGTTTTGTATCTTTTATCATCAGTATAGTATAATGCAACTTTGTTTGACATTGCTTGTGTGTTGGGGAGGCTGGAGATTGAATCCAACATCTCTCAACAATCTTTATCTCCCAACAATACAAGATAAAATGCAATAAGTAAAAATGCTAATGATTCAAAATATAAGAATACTCCAATTCATATATTTTCATGTGCATGGGAGAACATATAATTGGATAAAGGTGAATTTGTAGTATCCCGATCTTTTATATAAATAGAGGAATTTTTATATTTAGATTTTTGTCAATTCACGTCCAAAAAAAGTATACGTATATACTTTTCCTTTTAATTCCAATAAAAGAATTTACAAAAGATTGTGAAATTCAATTTAATTGAATTACATGTAAGCTAATAAATAGGTAAATATTAATTATACATAAGATTTTATGAGTTGGGTGTTACAATTCTTTTGAGGAATTTATTTATGATCTTTGGGTTTTATGGCTTATAAGTTGAAATGGAATTAAAGAAGCTCACTTCTTATGTGAAGAATTCAGATATTTTGGTACTAAATTCATAATAACAATCAAGTTTATTAAGTGAGATTATGCTCAGTATAGCCATTCACGTATATTTTGGATAAAATTATCATAAAATTCAATTTTTTAGACTTGATTGAGGCCTATTGACTTATTAGGTTAAAATTATCATAAAGTCAATATATTAGGTTACAATTATGTATTTTCCCAAAATAGTCCAATACATTCGTGAGGTTCTACCTCCTAAATCCTATCAAGTTCTGTTATTTTCAATCTTGAGAAAGCAACAAGAAGCATATTATTCCCATCTGCAAATAAGCAACATCACTAAGTTGAAGTTCTCGTAGAAACCACATCAAGTTCGCATAAACAAAACAGTAAACTCAACACCAAACACAAAGGGCCTTTTTGTTGGAAATCAACGTGTATATATATATATATATATGTGTGTGTGTGTGTATATATATGGTCAAGTTTCTAGGAAGCTACTTTGACCAAGATTTTGAGTGACGTAACGTTTAATTTTATGAAATTAAATGGCATAGGATCAATCTACGTTTTGAGTAGATGATCGTGGTGTATTCACATTCTCAAATCCGATTTCCGGTGAGTGAGAAATAATGGATCAAAGTTGGTCACTTAAACATGAAGTTATGTGTTTATGGGGATAAGCATGGATTAATTAATCCTTATCCCACATTGATTAATGTACATTCATTAATTGTCTATATAAGTGGTTCATTGAACACTTAGTATAATTGTGTGCACAAGTGATGGGTTGTAAAAGCCCACACACGCGCCGCCGGGCCGGCCGTGTCCCGCCCGGTTCCCGGATCGTGGATTTTGGGCTTGTTAGTGGGCTGTTTAGTGGGCCGGTTCCGTAGCCCATTGCCGCATATTTTGGATCAATGTTTGATCGAACCCAAAGATGGAGTTGGTCCGGGCCCAACTCGTGTGTGTGGTCCAATCCGTTGGGCTGCTTGTGCACTGAAGAGACGTCCGGATCGTCCATGAACACGGGCGCACGCGTTGTCCGTAGATTCGTTGTGGCGCCGGTAACGTTCCGACATGAAGGCTCTGCGGAAAGCGTGGACACGTTGTCTCCGAAACCGTCGCGTAACCCTCTGCACTCGATGGGGACATAACCCGTAACACCCGACATCAATGTGGGTGTTGACTCAAAGATGCTCCCCATGAGGGGCGACACCTATAAATAGGACATGTCTTCACATTTACATTCCAGCATTCCAAACTCTCTGCATACTTAGCTCGTGTCCAAGCTTTGTCCTCGCCTCCGTCCAGTCCGCTGGAGCTCGTTGGTCTGCGGTGCTGCCACCTTCGAGACGTTGTCGTTTTATCTTTGGAGACGATACGCCAGAACCAAGAGCACCACCGGGGCGTATCTCGTCTTGCGGAAAGAGGACTCCTCGACTCGGCATTAGAATACGGTTATCTGTAATTTTTATTCTGTTTTATCTTCTGTTTCAAATTCATTGTTAGTTTTGATCTCCTACTTTTCTGTTTTCGAGTTGTATACGCCCGACAAGTTCTGTACTATTTGTACATTTTTCCAACAATCGCAAGACGAGATATACTTGCCACAAGGAGTTCAGACTATTAATTAACTTAAAACGTTCGAAACTTAAACCTTTGCTTGGAGATATCGACTACACCGCCACAGGCTCTGCTTGCCGCCGTCATTTGTGCGCCGCCGCTTCTTTGCCGCCGCCACTTCTGGCACTATGGTTACGGCCATGTTAGGTTCGATGCCTCGGGATCAACCATTGGACCCTTTGGGTCGACTGTTGGTTCCACTTTTAGTGGTTCAACAATTGGTTCCACTTTTAGTGGTTCCATTGGCTCGACGATCGCACTCTTGATGGGTCATTGTTGGATCCATGGGATCTAACACCGGTGGTTCTCTTCACGAGTTCCATGTTTCAGCACACTTCAAGTGGTGTTGGTGGATCCGGTTTTGGATCAATCTCGGCGCATGTTCATACAGCGAGGATGATGTCGCCCGCCGAGAAGCCGCTGAAGTTTGGAGGATTTGACTTCAAGAGATGACAGCAAAAGATGCTGTTCTACCTCACGACGTTGGGCTTCGCCAATATTTTGGTGGAAGATGAGCCCTCCGTACCGGGGGCTGAAGTGACGGACTTTCACGTCCGAGCAGCATATGACAACTGGCACACTGGCGACTATCTTTGTAAAAACTTTATACTTGGTAGTTCAGAAGATAGTTTGTATAGTGTATATGCTGTTGTAACGACATCTAAATGTATGTGGGATGCGTTAGAAAAGAAGTACCGTAGTGATGATGCGGTACAAAGAAGTTCATTGTAGCGAATATTTGGACTACAAGATGGTCGATTCTCGACCGATCATGGACAGTGTAAGAGTTTCAACTCATTGTACACGAGGTTCAAGCCGAAGGCATACTATTTCGACGGCTTTGTCGTCGCTACGATGATTAAAGCTACCCGCCGGGCGGAGAGACTTCAGGTCTACCTTAAGCACAAGCGAAAGGATATGGCGCTGAAGACTTGATCGTCAAGCGTGCATTGAGTCGGCGTGAAGAAGCAAGATCTAAGCGAAGGCTTGCTCGATCGAAGGCTAACTTTGTTGGAGAGGCGGTCCCTCCAACAAGCGTGTTCGTCGATGTCGATGACAAAGGCAAAGGAAGGTGGTTGCCGTAAGTTTGACGGGATTGTTACAATTGTGGCAACATGGCCACACGAGTAGAGGCTGCCGTCGACTGAAGAAGAAGGCTAAGCAAGTTGCCAATGTTGTCGAGAAGGACTTGACAAATGGGACAAGGATGACTTGGCTGCTGTGGTGACCGAAGAAGTCAACCACGTCGAGAATCAAGGTGGATGGTTCATCGACATTTGGCGCAACCCGCACGTCTGCGCCGAAAAGATGCATTTCTCCACCTACAAGCCTGTTGAGGAGAAAGCTCAACATGGGGAACCAAGCTTCGTTCGAGGTTGCCGGAGTTGGTGATGTGGTGCTCAAGATGTCGTCCGGTGTTGAGATCACATTAAAGGATGTCTTGCATGTCCCGGACATTCGCAAGAACTTAGTGTCGAGCTCTATTCTAGTTAATAAGGGTTTTAGACTAGTTTTGAGTCGGACAAGTTTGTCTGACTAAGTTTGGAAAGTTCCTTGATAGGGGTTATCTCACGGGGTCTTTTAAACTAAATGTAATGGTGTAAGGTGTACCCAAGTTTGCTATGAATGAAAATACATCTACTTCTCTTACTTGATTGAGTGCTCGATTTATGGCATTGTAGATTAGGACATGTTAATCTAAATGCAATAAAAGATTAGTAAATTTAGATTTACTAAAGTTAAATGAAGTTAATACACAAACGAAATGTGAGGTTTGTGTAGAAGCGAAAATAGCTAAGTTACCGTTTCATTCGGTAGAATGGAGCACTAAACCTCTAGAACTTATTCGCACCGATGTGTGTGATTTAAAGTTTGTACAAACTAGAGGTGGTAAAAGTACTTCATCACGTTTATTGATGGTCAGACAAGATATTGTTATCTTTACCTTCTAAGAAGTAAAGGCGAGGCTATTGAAGCTTTTAAAACTTCAAGAACGAGCCGAGAATCAACTAAGTCGTCGAATTAAGGCTTGAGTGATAGAGGGAGAATATGTAGCTCCGTTTGAGGCATTATGCAACGAAAGTGGTATAATACATCAAGCGATAGCTCTTATTCACCTCAATCTAATAAGCGTTCTTGAGCGTAAAAATCGAACACTTAAGGAGATGATGAATGCTTTGTTGATTAGTTCGAGGTTGCCCGAAACTTGTGGGGAAGTCGCTTTGACGACCAACTACATCTTGAACAAGATTCCACTAAAGAGTAAGGATGTCACTCGCTACGAGTTGTGGAAAGGAAGAAAACCATCGTAAAAATATCTCAAAGTGTGGGGTGTTTAGCGAAGGTTGAGGTGCTCTTCTAAACAAGTTACAATTGGACCTAAAGCGATCGATTGTATCTTTATTGGGTATGCACCGAACAACAACGCCTATCATTTTCGATCCACAGGTCGAGGTGCGGATATGTTGTGGGGACGACGATTGAATCAAGGAATGCTATATTCTTTGAAAGTGTTTATCCTGTAAAGACAAGGATAAAAGTGAAGCCGACTCTAGCAATAGAGCGATGGTGAAGCTTCGAGTTCTAAACATTTGGAGGAAGAGCGGATATCGCATAGCGATCGAGATCCGATCGGAGGGTCGGAACCGAGACGAGGCGATGAAGTCGAGCGCCAAAGTTTTGGTCCCGACTCTATGCGTTCATGTTGGATGAAGAACCAACGTCGATCAAAGTAGCCTATGCTCGGTCGAGACGGGATGCTCGGCGAGGCGGTTCAGTGAGATTGATTCTATTCGCAAAACCACACTTGGGTCTTGGTTGATTTGCGAAGGTTGTAAGCCTTAGGATGCAAATGGATCCTTAAAAGAAAGTACAAGGCGATGGATCAATTGAAAAGTATAAGGCCCGTTTGGTTGTCGAATGGTTTAAACAAAGAGAGTGCGATTTCTTGATACCTATTCACCGTGACGAGGATTACGTCTATTCGGTGCTTCTACGCAATTCTTTGCTTTGCAATCTTGAGATTCATCAAATGGACGTTAAGGCTGCGTTTTGAATGGTGACCTCGAGGATGAGGTATATATAGAGCAACTGAAGGGTTTGTAGTACCGGTCGAGAGGCAAGGTATGCAAACTCGTGAAGTCTCTATATGGTTTGAAACAAGCGCCGTTGTAATGGCACTGAAATTTGACAATGTAATGTTGACAAATGATTTCAAGATCAACGAGTGTGACAAATGTGTCTACGTTAAGAACAACGATAATGGTTATGTTATAGTGTGTCCGTATGTAGATGACATGTTGATCTTGGGTAGTAATACTCAAGTCATTAATGACACAAAGCGCATGTTAAATATAAATTTTGACATGAAGGACATGGGTTTAGGCGATGTGATTCTTGGAATCAAGATCTAAGAAGATCGAGACGAATTGTCTTGACACAATCTCACTCGTCGAGAAAGTGCTTAAGAAATTCAACGCGTTTGATAGTTTGCTGCTAAGACCCCATTGGAGCTCAATGTTCACTTGAGTAAAACGGGGGTGAACTGTTGGGCAAGAAGACTATGCTAAGGTTATCGGTGTTTGATGTATCTTACAAATTGCACTCGACCGACATAGCTTCTTGTGTGAATAAATTGAGTCGTTACACGAGCAATCCAGCAAGGAGCATTGGAAGGCTCTAGTGAGAGTTTTGAGGTACTTGAAGTATACTCAAAATCATGGGCTGCATTCACGAGATATTCCCGGTACTTGAAGGGTGCTTGTGATGCCAATTGGATATCGACACGAAGATTCACTTTCTACAAGTGGGTCTTGTTCACGATTGGGAGGTCTTTGTTTTGGAGATCCACGAAGCAGGGCGTGTATAGCCCGATCTACCATGGAATCGAATTCATAGCTTTGGATAAAGGCGGTGAGGAAGCCGAGTGGCTCGTAATTTTTGAAAGATATTCCATGTTGGTCTAAACACGTGCCACCGTGATGATTCACCGTGATAGCCAAGCCGCTATTAGAAGGGCGAAAAGTGGTTTGTATAATGGTAAGTCTCGACATATCGTCGGCGACATAATACCGTGAGGCATTTGATCTCAGTGGGGTTATATCGATTGACTATATCAAGTCGATAGATAATCTGCGCATCCGTTTACCAAAGGGTTGAGCGGATCAAATGATCAAGTTCTTAGAGGAATGAGATTAAAATCCACATCTTAAGAACAATCATAGTGGTAACCCAACCATGATGACCTGGAGATCCCAAGAACTTGGTTCAATGGGAGAACTAAGCTATAGGAGTTCGTGTGTAAACACTTAAGTTAGTCTGTTCCCTAGAAAGCAAACGAGTGTTGAAAAACTTGCCTAGTGGTGAGGTTGAGTCGTTGACTCTTAATGATTCCTAAGATACCTCGAGGAGGTTGAGTATGGCAAGATACTCGGTAAATAATCACCTATGTAAGTGCAAAGTGTGGCGCTCAAACAAAACACTTATGAATCCGTGGATGTCCATGGCCAAAATGGAATCAAGCGTGAGAACGGATGAGGTTGAGGTGTTAAAGTGTTAATATCATTGTCTCGATTGCGTTGTGGGGAATAGTTTAAGGCATCGTGTCCACTAATCCGCATGTGTACTCGATGGTACTTGACTATGGAAGGTTCAGGGCCATAAACCACCTGTCCAAATATTTTAACATCTCTTGAGGACTGAGCTATGTCTGCATACATGCATATGGCTATTTCCACTCATGTGGGGGATTGTTGGAAATCAACGTGTATATATATATATATATATATATATATATATATATATATATATATGGTCAAGTTTCTAGAAAGCTACTTTGATCAAGATTTTGAGTGATGTAACGTTTAATTTTATGAAATTAAATGGCATAGGATCAATCTACGTTTTGAGTAGATGATCGTGGTGTATTCACATTCTCAAATCCGATTTCCGGTGAGTGAGAAATAATGGATCAAAGTTGGTCACTTAAACATGAAGTTATGTGTTTATGGGGATAAGCATGGATTAATTAATCATTATCCCACATTGATTAATGTACATTCATTAATTGTCTATATAAGTGTTTCATTGAACACTTAGTATAATTAATGCACAAGTGATGGGTTGTAAAGCCCACACGCTGCCCGCCGCCCGCCCGGTCCCGGCCCGACTCGGGTTCGGGTTCGACCCGGCCCGGTTCCGTGGATCATGGATTTTTGGGCTTGTTCATGGGCCTGTTTCGTGGGCCTGGTTCCGTGGCCCATTGCCCGCATATTTTGGATCGATGTTTGATCGAGCCCAAAGATGAAGTTGGTCCGGGCCCAACTCGTGTGGTCCAATCCGTTGGGCTGCTTGTGCACTGAAGAGACGTCCATATCGTCCAATGAACACGGGCGCGTCGTTGTCGAGATTCGTCGTAACTATCGGTAACGTTCCGACATGAAGGTTCTGCGGGAAACGTGGGCGCATTGTCTCCAGAAACCGCCGCGTAAACCCTCTGCACTCAATGGGGGACATAACCTCGTAACACCCGACATCAATGTGGGTGTTGACTCAAGATGCTCCCCATGAAGGGACGGCGCCTATAAATAGGACATGTCTCCCAAAGATAAGTCACCTATCGCACATTTGCATTCCAAAGATTCCAAACTCTCTGCATACTTAGCTCGTGTCCAAGCTTTGTCCTCGCCTCCGTCCGGTCATGGAGCTCGTTGGTCTGCGGTCTTGCCACCTTCGAGACGTTGTCGTTTTATCTTTGGAGCGATCGCGGTAATCGAGAGCACTCTTGGGCGTATCTCGTCTTGCGGAAGAGGACTCCTCGACTCGGCATTAGAATCTGTTATCTGTAATTTTATTCATTTTATCTTACTGCTTTCAAATTCATTGTTAGTTTGAACTCCTATTTTCTGTTTTCGAGTTGTATACGCCCGGCAAGTTCTGTACTATTTGTACGTTTTTCCAACACTTTTTTATATTAAGCTTTATCTTCTGCAGAATTTTTTGGACTCGTGCTTTTGATGTAGAAAATAGGTAATTTAGACTTGTTGTGGTCGTGTTGTGTATGAGACGAGAGAGAGAGAGGAGGTGGGCGATTGCTGCTTCAGTGAGTCGGAGCGAGAGAAAACGGGAGGCGGCCTAGCTGCTGCCGCTCGATCGGAGATAGAGAGAGGAGGGATATGGGCAGCCCTGTTGCTGCAGCGTTATGGGGCTGAGAAAGGAGACGACGACGGCAACGGGACGGTGGCAGCCTTGCTGCTGCCGTTCGGCCGGAAACAAGAGGAGATGGAGTCGCGGGGCCGCTGTCCGGGAATAGACGGGGAGAGGAGCTGCTGTCTCCGTTGTCTTCGGATCTGAGAAGAGGGCAGTGTTGACTGCTGTCTGGGCGAGAAGAGAGGTGGGGTAGGCAGCGTTTTTAGAGAGTCAAAGGAAGAAAGGAGAAGAGAGAGTTCAGCGAGGGAGAGAAGAGAAGAGCGAGAGAAACGAAAAGAGAGAGCATCAGCGAGAAAGAAAGGAGAAGAGAGGATTCAGGGAGAGAATGAGAGAGGGGGGTCGATCAGGATTCAGGGAGAGGAGACGGAGATGGAGAAGAACGTGTTTTTGAGAGGAGTTCAGTTGGGCTCAAAGTTTGGGCCCACCTTCTTTCTATGGGCTGATAAAAAAGGGAGGGAATCGGCTCTATTTCTAAATAACTTATTTTCGGCCCTTAGTTATTAATTGTACGGTGGGATATAACATTGACTCATTTTATTAAAATACTCGTTTGGAAGCTTAAATTACTTTATAAATTTGGGTTGCCCATCTTAATTAAATGGTCTCCAATAATCGAATTTAGTTAAATTTTTAATGATTAATAGCATAATAAATTAATTTATATTAAGTAAGAATGTAATTCGAAACTATATTATATTGATTATTCTTGTTTGCGGAAGAATTTATAATCAATTAATTTTGGGTGAGATAATTATTCAAAAATATTAATTTACTCAACTTTAACTTGTGAATATCGATGATCAAGATGTTGCATAAAAAATATTATTATGTGCAAATATAAGTATAAATTACTTATTATATAACTTTAGTATGAATATGATATGTATTAAGCTTATACAAGAAAAATATTTTGATAAATTAATTTTCATAATCAAGTGAAGTTTCAAACGAATAGTCGAGCAACGATATTATTGGTGCCCTTAGCCGATAATTTTGGTTTTCAAGATTTAAGTTAATTTTTGAAAACCCAGACTAGGGAAATAAGAATTAGTAGTGTTAATATACTTTGATTTAAAGCTAGTGTTACAAGACGCATTAAGATTGAATTATTTTATAGGTCTCGTTGAACGAAAGGATTGACACTACTTTTTTCGAGACAAGTACTCCATTCGATCCTTTAGGCTTGTCATAGCAAGGTGAACTTTCTTTACGGTTAAATGAGAACTTAGATATTTTCTGTGACGATGATTCCTTGAAATGAAATCGATATGTTTTATGATATTTTCTGTCAAAATGTTTAAGTTCTATGTATATATCCTACTTGTGTTGGCTTGCCAATGTTGACTGATAATCGAATTTGAATTCTAAGTTAGATGGGAAATTCCTAATAAAGATTAACGTATACACCCAGGAAGAGCAAAAGTCACTATGATCGGCCTTCGAGACCATGGAATGAGGCCTCCTTCCCATCTCCTAGATGATAGAAAATGGTATGACCGGACAACTTTATGAAAATGAAGGAAAATATTTGTAAGCACATGTCTTTCAAGCAAAATCTCATGTTACTGTTACGGGCATCAAAATTATCGTTTTGTTAAAATGTTAAATACATGACATGTGTTTACTGAATACTTTGTACTCCCTCCTATATACTTGTTTTTTATGTGTATGTTGAACAGGTGATGGAATGAGATAGTGTTGAGTGGAGTACCCTTTTGTTACTAATTGGATGTAACCATGAGCACATATCTTTATATATATATATGAGAGGTTAATTTAAAAACTATTTTTATTGTGAGAATTTGAGAACCAAAAAATGATGAATCCAGTGTGAAAATTGATGAATCTGCTGAGAAAGTTACTGAATCCAAAAAAATGGAATTTTCACCTCTCATGGGATTCGAACCACAGGTGAAAATTCAATTTTGGATTGATAACTTTCCCATCGATTCATTAATTTTCATAGCAAATTCATTTTGTTCGTAAAGAATTTATGTGGTTCTTAGTTCTCACGTTAAAATTGGTTCTTATTTGAACCTCACTCTCTCTCTCTCTCTATATATATATATATATATATATATATATATATATATATATATATATATATATATATATATATGGAGGGTTATGGTGAGAATAGATATATGTATAAGAAATAAGAATGTATCTCAATCATTGATTTTAAAAAAAGGACGTTTCAGATTTTGTCTTAAAAATCCTACATTTTTGGGGCAGAAAACGAGTAAGGGTTAATATTAAAAAAAAAGGGACCATTATTGCATGTCCGATTTTCAAGGCCTGTACAAATCCCCACCAAAATTCTCATATACAATCAATCCATTTAATTGTGCTATGTATATCAAATAATATGCTATACAATATATAAAATAATGCAACGTTATATACTGACCAGTATATATTTGTTTCATTTGACATCGTAAATATTGACACAATATTTTATAGATATAATGCGCTATGTATATTATATATTGTGCTATATAATATATTAATTAATGAAACAATATATACTGAGAAGTATATCTTTTGTTTTTTTATTATATCAAAAATAAGTACTCAACATTATAGATATATATCGTGCTATGTATATCATATATCATGTGCTATTAATATTACATATTATGCTATATAAAATATGTATTAATGCAAAATTATTCCATGATCAGTATTTGTTCGTTTGATTTAATATATTCAATATGTGGTTGATATATATAATGTGCTATGTAAATTACATAATGTGCTATATAATATATTAATTAATGAAACATTATATACTGAAGAGTATATCTTTTGTTTTTTATTATATCGAAAAAAAGTAATCAACATTATAGATATATATCGTGTGCTATGTATATCATATATCATGTGCTATTAATATTACATATTATGCTATATAAAATATTAATTAATGCAAAATTATTCCACGATCGGATTTGTTCGTTTAAAATAATATATTCAATATGTGGTTGATATATATAATGTGCTATGTAAATTACATAATGTGCTATATAATATATTAATTAATACAACATCATTTACTGAGAAGTATATCTTCGTTTTATTAGGGTATCTTAAATGTGTAATCAACATTATATATATTGTGTACTATATATTATATAAATTAATGCAACATTATATTATATGAGTTAATGTAATATAATATATAAACACAATAACTCATATTACATTCTTTATAACTTTTGAATTTAATTTATGAACTGTAAATCAATTTGATTTAATGTGCAATAACTGTATTCAAGCGTGTAAAGAAAAATAACCATAACCAATCCATTTAATTATGTAAACCCATGAATTTAGGAACTACCATATCTTATCTCACATAGAAATACAAAATACCCTTTTTAAAATCGAAACTATACTAAATCGTAGCACATGTATTCAATAATCATAGCATTTATATAATCAAATCTAGACCATAGATCTATCCTATTTAAGGGCTGAAAATTATTCTCATTTCTCACAAATATATCTATTCTCATATGATCTCCTCTCTCTCTCTCTCTCTCTCTATATATATATATATATATATATATATATATATATATATATATATCTTACATGTATTTTCGTAGCAAACTATTTTATTTATGTTTAATTATGTTATGCCTTTTGAATTGAATTCTCTCTTTTAACAAGTTAAACTCTTTTAGATCGTGTTATTCAAATAAAAACTTTATTTAAAGTGAGAACGTGAGAATCATTTTTAAGATTTTTTTTGGATTTTAAGCTTAATTTCACTGATTGCGCTACAGTAAGGGTAGATTAGTAATTTAATTTGTTATGTGATTGCGGAAAATAAACCATGCATTTAGTTGAACTGACTTATGTAATTAAATGAACACAAAAATGTATGCAGTTGAATACAGTAATGCATGTAGGTTGGAAGCGTGCGCTGAGCGACAATGCGTTTTTACGTTTTGTTAAATGCATGAACATGTTTTGTTAAATATATGAACGCATTTTGTTAAATGCATGTTTATATTTCGTACCAACATGCAGTTTATGTTTTGTTAAATGCATTTTATGGGTTTCGATAGCAAATCTCTCATCTATCATTCTCCGTCAATTTCGTCATCTATTTCCCTGATTATCGGTGAATTTCACCGTGAATCACCGCCATAACCACCATCTCTCTCGATTCTTCAATCCTCTATCAAATTCATCTTCTATTTTTCTCAAAATCCATCAATTTTGTTCTCATTTTTTTTTCTTTTTCTTTCTTTCAAGGTGTGTTGTTTGTTGTTGTTCGTTTATATTGCTGTTGTTGTCCGCCGATGCCGTCCGCTGCCATCAAGGAGAAGAAGAAGACTGATTTGCTTTCTTCCCATTTTGTTCCATGCGAAGATTAAAACAAAAAAAAAGTAAAAAAAAAAGGAATGTCACGTTACAGCTTGTGGTATGGCCACATATTCAAAATGTATGGTCTAAATTGGGTACTACATACTATCTAAGGATCGAGTACTATGAAAACCCAACTCTCTCTCTATATATATACTATTCTATTGATCCTTGAGATCCTAAGTTAACTTATAATTGCAAACCGTTCTATAGAAATGCAAAAAATGATCCAACACTCTTTTCCTTTCCGCTTTTACATCTCATCTCGAATCGCAGCTTCGACTAAACTGTCTTTAACGATAGCGAGTTGTGAAAGCATTATCTATATATCATGGACATATGAATTCAGTCATTGATAATGTGATAGTATTATAATATTGTACTAAATTTATTATCGTAAATAAAAAACAGTTGGAAAATAGAGTTTGGACTGCCTCTGTATAAAATTGAAATTGCCACTCATTAACTCAATAAACTTCTCCTAGTAAAATATTTTATTTCTAAAAAATTATGAGAAATGGACATGCTTATCTTTAGATACACGACTCAAAATAAATTCTACTTGTGAAAATTATTAGAAATTAATGTGAATTAAACTAAAGTAACATATTCCAGACAAATTACTATAACTGAAAGTGATAAAACCTTAGAAGTACTGCACCTGATTCACAAATGATGAAAGGGTTAAAAAAGAAGTGTTGTTTAGTTGAAATGAAATGAACTTAAACAGCTAATCTGTTTGAATGTTGTGGTACATGGTCACAATCTCATGATTGTGATTAGTTGAGTTCAGTGAGTGTAATTAGGGATGTCAACGGGCGGTCTTTACCCGGACCGATCCGGAACCGTTCAAAGCCCACTAAATTTTAAAACAACGGTTCCGGTTCCGGATCCGGTTCTAAAACCGCTTGGACCCGGACCGGTCTAGACCCGACCCGTTTTGTCCGGTTCCGGTCCGACCCGATCAAAATTTTTTTTTTTTATTTTTTTTTTTGCAAATTTCAATTTGAGCATTATATATCCATTTTTTTTAGAGCATTTTACAGATTTTGGAGATACCAAATATCATTCTAAGAGCATTTATAACTCATGAATTCGAGTAATCGAGTGTTGAATATTATGTCTTTAACTTCGTGGTTGGCGAGAGAATGTATACATACGTAAATGAAAGAAACACATAAAAACAAGGCACGCATGAAACACAATCAAGCATCACACAATCAAATACAATATTAGCGTAAAAATCGGCAAGAATGAAGCCATTCTTCATTAAAACATGAACCCTTAAAATAAGAAAAAAAAGTCACCAACACTGGAACAACAACAAAAACAGTGATAGATATAGAGAGAGAGAGAGGAGACAGAAGAAGGCAAATGCCTCTAATTAGATATCGCCACCCTTTGAGAAAGTATAACAATCATCAAACATTAATGGAGCCCAAAATCATTTTCTATCTCAAACACGTTTCCTCTTCGTATCCTAATACAATTCTCTCTCTACAAATGCCTCTTCCTCCTTCGAAATCATGGATAACTCAATTGTGAGAAAGAATTGGGGATTTGTGAGAAAGAAAGTAAAAGTTTGAGAGAAGAATTAGGATTTAAGTTTCGACGGAATGGAAAATGTGAATAAGAGATTTGGGTAAGTGTAAGTGTGTAACCGGGCCCAATGGGTAACCGTGGCCAATGGGTAATATCCGGTCCGATCCATAATTTGATGGTCCGGATCCGTCCGGATCCATATTCTTGGATGGGTTCGAAGCAACCGTCTACTAATTTATTGGTTACGGTAGAAAGCACCACCCGCCGACATCCCTAAGTGTAGTCATAGCTTAAAGTAATATGAATCTGGAACTTGTAATTATCCCTCCTTTTTGTCTGCTACTATATATCTATATACGCACACACCCATTAACCCGTCTACATTTTAGGAACTTCTCTCCAATGTTTGCAATAATAATTATATAAATATTATGTATATATTTGGTGATTCTAAGACCGTGCGAGAGGTGTGCTGTAGTGTCTAGGGATTCATGAATGATAAGAGGAGAGATCGAAATTGGCAGATGTTATCAAAGTGTACACTTAGTAGTAAATTACGTTCTTCTGCAACAGCTAAAAATTCAAATAAAAGAAATGCCAATGCAAATAATTTTATTTTTAAAATTCTAACCTTGAAAATTTATAAGTATTTATGTGAGATATATCACCACAGTCTACAAAGAACGAGACATTCACGACATACTTCTTTCCGTCTTTGACTTTTAGGGATTAATAACGAATTATTGTTTTTTTTTGAATAAAAAATTCCAGCGTTAGTCCCTTGTTAAATAGATCCTTTTTTCTAACATTTTAGAATTTTAAATTTTCATCGTTAATCTGTCGTTGATTAATTAATTAATTCAAAAAGTTATTTAACTTATTATTAATGAAGGATTTCTTAGATAACTAGAACGGCCCTCACTAATTGCAAATATCAATTTATAATTAAGAATTGAGTGGATTGAAGATATAGCGTCATCGTTCGTTGGAATCGAAATGTCTGCAAGATCATGATTACAATTTGTATCGATTGAACAAATTGTTGAAATTCCCAAAGTGATACACTCCCGTAGGGCCGTATATTCTTCCATATCGAGGACCAACTTTTCCACACCAAGATATCATCATTTTAGTCAAGTTTTCATATTCTTTGTTCCTCAAGCGTTGCTAGGTGGTGTAATGCTTCTAGCTGAGGTGCTTCTTATGACCTGGTTGGAAGATCCTCGAAAGCTAACTGAGAATTAGCGATCTATCAAGCGAACCGAGTTAGGAGGTGCGGATGTGAATGGCTTGCCCTTCTCCTTAGTATGCCAGTACGCCACACTACGATAACAAGGTTTAGCGCAGCCGATCTCTCTCAACATCCGCATTCACCCCGGTCCTTGATTCATGGTCCAGTAGTGATGGATGCCGAAACTCAACTCTTTTGACACATAAAATAGCTATATAAAGAAAGTCTCCTAATGGCAATCTGAACGGAGTAGCTATTTTAACTCCAGCATTATTATATATTATGGATTTAGTTCAAAATCCGTGTTTAAATAATTATAAAAAAATAATCCAAAAATAAAATTAAAATTCATTGTTAATCTCTTGTTAGCTTTCGATATACTTTAACAACAATTAGTTCAAATCCCTATATATATATATAGGGGTTGATTATGGTGAAAACTCCTTAATGTCTCCATAGCACATCTTTCATATTTTGTAGCACAATCCTATATTGCCGTTTAGCATATTTCGTTTAAGTAGCACATATGCTAAATATATTAGTTTAGCTCTTTCATCTTTATAGTCTCCCCAATTTGCGGGTCTCTCTTGATATAGGTATGTTTCATTCTCTTTCCTACCAAATTATCCATTCACACACACATATATATATATATATATATATATATATATATAAGAGTGTCCCTCAACCGACCACCCTCTCGCCACCCGCCCCATGTATGCTCTCTGTCTCTCTCTCTAGCTCTTAGTGGCAACCGCCTTGCGGCCATCTTGCTACCGATGTCTGTGTTGGATTTGTATACTAGAAGCAGACCATCTTTATTTTTTGCATTTGATCCCTGGGCTGGCCCATCCAGGCCTGGAGCTTAGTGAAAATCGTCCACCTCCCTTTAGAGTCCTACTGGGACTCTGTTTTGATCCTCTCCATCATAAGTGATATTATTATATTTATTAGATATGCATAAATCCTATCATGATAGGATTTAGGGTTGCATTATAAATATAAGGTGAGAGAGAAAATCAAAGGCTAATGCTTAGCTAATATTTTCGAGAATTACACCTTTCCAAAGTGTGAGATTTTCGAAAACTAAAAAGGGAGGAAGAAAGCGAATTTCTATAGCACTCTCCATAGATTGTCCTCACTCGGCATTGGAGTTTAGGCAATCGGGACACAGTACAGAAGATCAAAGCACGAGTCTTGATCCAATCCTTGCCTGGCAAATTCACAGGTAAACACGAGAAAACATCAACGTGTTGCAATTAATTATATAGGTGCATGCTAGGTATATAATCAATGTATGGTGAATTAAACATCCAAGATAGATCATCGGGAGAGGGTTAAAATCAGATTTTCCTACAATTGGTAACAGAGTCTGGGATCAGAATCTTGGCTCTGTTGGATTAATTCACGTTTGATTATAACGTGCGTAATTAATTAATTATGAATCTGTCGTTCATCGTGGCTCGTTTTATTTTTGTCGAATTTTGTTTTTCACCACGAGAAAATCCTTGGTTAGATTAGATTTTTTTTTTTGTAAATCTTATCTGTAAAAGAAGAACGAAGACAAAAGCACGAAGAACGAGACGACGGAGGCCACCGGAAACCGGACGCATGCCGCTCGGCAGCGTGCGCGTGTTTCTCGACAACACGTCGGGCGGACAGGGGTGGCATCGTGCGCGGATGGGCGACATGCCACGGTGGGTCGCGTGGCGGCGGCCTTGGCGATGCACAGACATGCCTCGGCAGATGGCGCGCCATCGTCGGCAGCATAGGCGCACAGGGGCACGAGTCATCGGCATCGGACGGCAGGGCTCGGCAGCCGGGCGTGCGGGGTGCACGGTTTCCGTGCGGACGCCTCGGCACGCCTCGGCAGCGGCGTGCACGCTCGGCCGACTCCCGGCTCTCGGCGAGTCGCCCTCGGAGGCATCGGGCGACGCGGATCGACACGCCTCGGTGGGTCGGGCTCGGCATCGCTCGGTAAGCCTCGGGCGGTATCGGGCGACGCTGCTCGGCAGAGCGTTGGGCGATTGCGCCCGAGTCGCGCGCAGGTTTTCTCTGCAGTTGCCGATACCTGTGCGCAGATGGCTCGGCAGTGTGGCGAGGCAGGTCTCGGCGAGTGGGCGACGGCACACGCAAGGCCTCTCGACTAGGATACGCGATCCTGCTCGGCGCTCCTCGGCAGACTAGGCGCGCGATTTTCTCGGCCAGCTCTCGGCCGACAGCGTGCGAGACGTTCGTGGTTTTCCTGGCAGGGCTCGACGAGGCTGGGCGATGTCGCTCGGCAGGGGCGGTAGGGCGCGCGGTCTTCTCGGCCAGACATAGGCGACGGCCCGCGAGGTAGGGCGGTGATGTGCGGCTGTGTGCGCATGGGCTGTGCCCTAGCGCACACGGCCTAGTTCACATTGGGCCGACCCGCCCGTTTTAGGTCCAAACCCGGATTTTTGGCCAGACCCGAATTTTTGACCGATTCAAGATTTTTGACCCGATCCGGTCCGATCCACTGTTTCGGCCCGTTTTCATTTTTTCGGTCCAAATCCAGTTTTGATGAATCCGGTCCGTGCCCGTGCACGCGAGACCCGTTTTTTGAGATTTTTATGAAGATCAGTACTTTACAAATTTATGTAATAAATTAGGCAGGGAAGTACAGGATCCACGAGTGGGCCGCGATGAACGATTTTATTTTATTTTTATCGTTCAAAGCATGTCGTGAATGTTTAAATTATGCAGAAGCATGCTATGTATGTTTAATTACGTAGATAAACATATTATATGTTTTCGTGATTGGATGCGTGTTGTTATGATTTTGGGATATACTATTCTACGCAAGTGCACGTAATCAACAAGTAATATACGGAAATATTCCGAGATCGAATCCACGGGAACACACTTTTTAAATCACGTCGAATACAAATTGTTTGTGATTATGAGAGAGACAAATTAAAGAGAGTTTTCACACCGAGACGAGGTGGAAATTTCAGACAATAAATGATTAACAAGCAAATCGGGAGGGAAAAATAGACTTGATCACTTGATTCCACCCATGCCCCATACTAGCCATGCTTCAACATTATCTTGCCTCGTTATTATGACATGAAATCTTCCAACTCTTAGTATTTTCCAAATCTAAGATTATACTCTCTAAGCTCGTCAATATATTCCTAACCGAGCGCTTTAAGAGTATCTCTACTGTTCCATTCATTTATGTCACGCAAAGCAAACACATATTCCTATGCTATTCACACACATAATATTTAAATCATGTTCTTGCGTCCTTTCTTGTTTTCCAATCTATGAGAGCTTCCGAAATCATAGAGCTAAGATCTCACCCATGGTGATCAATCACAAGCAAGATAAATAAGCACCAAGAAAACGATAATAACTTAACAAGATAAGCGGAAACGGCTCGTCACACGAGCATGGGTTTCATCAAAAGATCAAGTCATACGAATTTAGCTCATAGCGAGTCAGGCAACATATTCAAAACACAAATGCCATAGCAAAATAAAAAGGAATTCGAGATTCAAAATTAACACTCGTCGCCGAAATCGCGTGCTCCTCCTTGGATCGTCGCCTCTTCCGATAGCTTCTTCTCCAAGGTGTTGCCCTCTGATTTCTCTCTCAGATACTGAATGATGAATGAATAATGAATCCCCGTTCTCCTGATTGTCGCCTCCCTTTTAATAACCAACTCTGACACTTTTTAGGTGTACAGACTAGGCACCTGAAAGCCCTTCGTCCACTGATCCTTTCCTTTTTCCGTTGGCTCTGGCAAAATGCGCGTCCTTTATGCTGTCGTGGACAGCCGCCACGTGGTTGTGGTCCTGCAGACTTTTCTTCGTTTCTTTCATACTTCGTCTGCTTTTCTTTCCTTTCTTCCGAGCTCGACCTTTGAGCGGGCCTGACCTCGCTTGTGATTCCGATCTCATTTGCAGTCATCAGTCTCGAGCTCGGCGAGTCCCACCGCCACGAGTATCGATGTCGAGGTCGTCTTCATACTTGTGAACTTTTCCATCTTTGAGCTCGGATGGATGCGAGCTCGGCTCTATTCTCTTTCTCCCCGGAGTTCGGTTCTCTTGAGCTCGAAAGTCTTGAGCTCGGAGGTCTTGAGCTCGGAAGTCTTGAGCTCGAAGTCTTGAGCTCGGACCAACTTCCTCGGTTTTCACTTTTCCTGAGCGTTGACTTCGTCTTTGTAGCTCGACTCTGCTCCTGCATTTCTTCAGCATTATTCGTTCGATCCCTCCTCGCACATCGAAGTCAAGGTCGTTCACGAGTTCGGCCTTGCTTGCGCGTTCAACCTGGAGCTTGACTTTGACTCAGCGGACTTCGGCTTCATCTTCACTGCCGTTCTTCCTGCTACATGTCATAATTATTTAAATAACGCCTAAAAGCAATTAAAAACCCTTTGATTTCACCTGACTCAATCCTTCACACAAACACACGTAAACATAACAAAACATACAACAAAACATCGAAATAAACAAACAGAACCCGGTTCACTCAAGGATTTTATCATCAAAAAGGTCATATAATAACTCTTTTATAAGAGTTATCACACCCCCAAACTTAGCTCATTACTCGTCCTCGAGTGATGCTCTGTTACACAACAAAAACACACCCACAAAAACAAGAAGCGATGTTCAAAATGCTCCGACGATAACCAAGATGACGACTTAATCAGCTAGGGATGTCGCTTTCAGTCATGGTTCTTTGGAAGAAAAAGGATCATTCAGTTCTTCTCGTTGCAAATCTGGTCAATCACCTCGTATTGCAAAGATGTCGCCTTTCAGATATCAACAGGTATATAACACATTAGCCTCTACATGAATCTTCCCATAACTTAGTTCTTCTTAATATGACCATGCTTTGATTATCAAGTGCACCGATGTCTCCACATTTCGATTGGTCAACCCCTCTCCACTAACATGAGTGTCATCAATCTTTGGATCGGTGGGTCTTTAACAGCTTATAATGTTAGGCTTGGGTGACGGTAGGATTGTTTGGGATAATGTAGCTCAAAGCACCTGGGCACCTAACTAATTCTTGGTTCCAACTATCCTGATATTTTTCTTCTCTTTTTATAGAGACCCCGCATCTCCACCTTTTTCATTTATCATCTCCGGTTTTTTTTTTGACGCAATAAGCTCGTAATGACCATATTTTATAACCACTTCACCCTCAACTTCCGAGGTTACTTTACCTCGCCCACCTCCCAAACTTAGAACATAACATTGTCCCCAATGTTGAGATTTATACAAAACCGAGGGGTGAGACACTATTATCTTGAGACATAGAGATTACTACGGGCACTATTATAGAAATGAGTAAACTGAACCACAATTAGGTATGCCCAGAGTGAAGGGTAAGGAATAATATATATAGTTATACAGGAGAATATTTGGTGGGTGCAAGAAAGAAAAAGCTTGTAAGCTCAAAGGGGGACCCTAGGAAAAATATCATATTAAGGAAGGCTAGAAAGGCACAATCGATCCAAAAAGGGCCTACGTCCTATCCATGTTGACACACTAATGTATATTGTCTCAAGGGGGCGTACCAACTAAATATGAGAGACAGGCAATCCTACAAAATCGTAAGCAAAATAAGATTCACCGATGCAATGGTCAATCCCTATAGGGCTAATATGCTAATACCAAAATTAATAGAGGTACATCCCACAAAATAAGGGTAAAGACCAGACGAGCAACAAGGCGTACCAAAGATCACGGTGTAAAGAAAACAAATTAACATCATAAAGCTATCCCTTGCCAATCAAGCATCATCCTTAGAAATCATCAAAAACAGAATCACATGCTTTTATTGAACAAAGCAGAACAACCCAACAAAACACCAACCAAAGACCACACAACAAAACACAAAACAAAAAAGTTGAGTTAGAAAAACGCCTAGCCTACACTTCGAGAGAACCCGGGAGTAGGGAAGCTCGATTAGATGGGCGGTGGCAGTGAAACAACTTGGCTTCGGGAGACACACCACCGGCTCGGCCTCGGTCGAGTCGCGCTGTCGAGGGTACTTGGTACCCCAAAGATCGCTGGAATAGCGGTCGATTCAGTTGGCTGAGCTCGGGTCGGCCTTGCATTTTTCTCTTTCTCGGCTCTAGTGACAGAATCAAAATCCGAAGGTAGAGGCCAAGCTTGGAATACCCGATGTGGGAATTCCGGGAAGGCTGGCAGATTTACCGTAGACATTGACCTGAGGCTATCCTCCACTACCCGATCTCGTTTACGACAGTACGCCCAAAAATGCTTAAGAGCGTCTTCTAGTGCAACGGATCGAAGCATGAGGGCTTGGACTTGCACGCAGAGGTCTTCTGCATGTCTAGAACAGTAGGTTCGGTTGAGGTCGGTGTGGGCCGAGGTGGACCTGCTTGCGCTGCTTGAGACATTGGGTGCAGCAGAAACCGTGACTATGGGTCGAGTCTTGATGTCTATAAAAGCTTTTTCAACGAGGCGATCCTCATCATCCCCGACAGGCACCCCGGCCTTCATGCATAATCGAGTGATCGAGAAGGAAAGAACGATCGGCCTTTCTTCATTTTTAGGCACCCTTTACTGCGCGCGGTTGGGCGCCTCGTTGACGGACCTTCCAAAGAAAATACTGAAGCATCAAGATACGTTCTTCCGATACCGTGGTATCATGGGTCGTTGGCGAAATCCGACTTTTGATGAAATGGAGCCAGACATGAGCCTCCAATTTTAATGATGCAGCTTTAATGGAGCGACACCCCTGTGTGGAGATCTCCCACTCTGTGCCTTCGACAGCTGTCAATCGTAGCGCCTCCTCGAGGTCTTCACTGGAAGGTGATGGGAAAACCGAGGTTTATCCCTCGCCTCGAGGATCTATCTTGGATGTTTAATTCACCATACATTGATTATATACCTAGCATGCACCTATATAATTAATTACAACACGTTGGGGTTTTCTCGTGTTAACCTTTGAATCTGTCGAGGAGGAATGGATCGAGACTCGTGCTTAGACCTTACGATCAGTATCCGGTTGCCCAATCTCCAGCGTCGGTGAGGACGATCTATGGAGAATGGTTGGAAAATCACCTCAAGCTCTCAAGAATTTTGAAAATCTCTCAAAGGATGAACCTCAAATTCTCGAAAATAATGATGATGATTATTAATCATTGACCTAGATTTAATCTCTTACCTCATATTTATAATGCATTACCATAATCCTATATGGAAATTACCATAATCCCATATGGAAATTACCATAAACCTTTATGGAAATGATTATTATCATAATCCCATATGGAAATTACCGTAATCCTATATGGAAAGGATTATTATCATAATCCCATATGGAAATTACCGTAATCCTATATGGAAAGGATTATTACCATAATCCTATATGGAAAGGATCTATGCATATCCCATAAATATAATAATATCCTTATAGGATAAAGAGAATCAAATCCTTGCCTTGTAGAGCATAGGGTCGCCGATTTTGCCTAGCTTACGGGCTGGATGGGCCGCCCAGGATCAATCTGAGGAATAAAGATGGGCCTCAAATAAATTAATTATCTTATGTTCGACCCGAACATAAATTAATTTATAAACATTTATTCATGCCACTAGAGAATAAATCTTGACTTACCCTTTATTACGAAGTTGAGTCGGGCTTGCACTTAGACATTCTGAATCCCGTATTTAAGATATCGAGCGTCCATTAATTATTTATAGCATTACATTGCTTAAAATAATTAATATCTTTAATTCATAAGTAGTACCACTCGACCTTATTATTGTGCTTGAGCTAACTCAACTGCGGGTTTAGTACAATAAACCTTTGAGCTCCTTAAGGGGCGTCATCGTCCTAGCGGATCACGGTGACTCGTCTGAGATAACTAGCATGATATCTGAAGCCTTGCCACCACCCAAGACGGGAGAATATTGGGTTAGAACATATAACCTTCACCATAACAAGTCAGTGATGGTCGACAACTCATACTCATCTAATACCTTATCGAGGTTTATATCATCGTAAGTCACCGAGATCTTGGTTCTTCACGACGGTCGAGATAGAAGAACTCATCTCATCGTGATCCTTGATACGTCGAGGCGTACCGGCATAGACAAGCAACCAAGTCAGTCATTTCTTATCTATACATAGCTATATCGACAACTCGTCCTCAAGTTGTCTCGGTGTGAAACTTTTATATCTCATTAAGCTTGACCAATCATACGGACTTACGTGATCTTCTACACACCGTATGATCTAACTTATATATGAGATAAGGGGACACGATATATGCAATCAAGTATTTATTTCGGATAGGAGATTGTAATAGTGGTAATAGGAAACATTGTATACAAGCTTAACCAAAGCGCTTTCGGTATACAAATCAACAATCTCCCACTTATACTAAAGCAAACTTTTAGTATACAATGTGTCTCTCTACTAGCTATTACAAACAAAACCATCACTTTGCTTCTCCCACTTATACAAAAGTTTCTAACTTCCCACTAAGTTATTGGTGCCGTCTAGCGCCATTAGCGCAATTTAAGTCCTCTAACGTGCCGACGTAGACTTATTGCGCGTGCTTTAGCGGGTGCCATCTAGCGCAATTTAAGTCCTCTAACGTGCCCGACGTAGACTTATTGCGGCAGGCTTTAGCGGGTGCCATCTAGCGCAATTCAAGTCCTCTAATGTGCCCAACTTAGACTTATTGCGGTGAGCTTTCGTGAATGGATCCGCTAGGTTATTCGTCGATCAATCTTTGCAATCAGCCGTCCCTCGCCTAACGATTTCTCGTATGACATGGTACTTTCTCTCTATGTGTTTGTTTGTTGGATTTGTATCTTGAAAGCGGTTTGGTTGAGCTTGTATACAATGTTTCCTGTTACCACTATTACAATCTCCTATCCGAATTGAATACTTGATTGCATATATCCGTGTCCCTTATCTCATATATAAGTTAGATCATACGGTGTAGAAGATCACGTAAGTCCATATGATTGGTCAAGCTTAATGAGATATAAAAGTTTCACACCGAGACAACTTGAGGACGAGTTGTCGGTATAGCCTGCAGATAGATAAGAAGTGACTTGACTTAGTTGCTTGTCTATCTTTGATGCGTCTCGACGTATTGAAGGATCACGATGAGATAAGTTCTTCTATCGACCGTAGTGAAGAACCAAGATCTCGGTGACTTACGATGATCTAAAACTCAATAAGGTATTAGGTGAGTATGAGTTGTCGACCATCACTTTGACTTGTTATGGGTGAGGTTATATGTTCTAACCCAAGATTCTCCGCGATCTTGGGTGGTGGCGGTGTTGTATGTCACGCTAGTTATCTCAGACGAGTCACCGTATCCGTTTAGGATGATGACGCCCCTTAAGGAGCTCAAAGGTTTATTGTACTAAACCCCGCAGTTGAGTTAGCTCAAGTACAATAATAAGGTTGAGTGGTACCGCTTATGAATTAAAGATATTAATTATTTTAAGCGGTGATTGCTATAAATAATTAATGGACGTCGATATCTTAAATACGGGATTCAGAATGTCTAAGTGCAAGCCCGACTCAACTTCGTAATAAAGAGGTAAGTCATTTATTCTCTAGTGGCATGAATAAATGTTTATAAATTAATTTATGTTCGGGTCGAACATAAGATAATTAATTTATTTGAGGCCCATCTTTATTCCTTGCATTTGATCCCTGGGCTGGCCCATCCAGGCCCTTTAGCATAAGAAAATCGGCGCCCCCTATGTTCTCTCCATGACAAGATTTTATTCTCTTTATCCTATAAAGATATTATTATATTTATGGGATATGCATAAATCCTTTCCTTGTGGGATTATGGTAATGCATTATAAATATAAGGTAAGAGATAAAGTCTAGGTTAATGCTCATTATTCCTACACAAATTTTCGGTAATCTCATAG
Source organism: Salvia rosmarinus (assembly GCA_036937905.1). Classification (NCBI taxonomy): domain Eukaryota; kingdom Viridiplantae; phylum Streptophyta; class Magnoliopsida; order Lamiales; family Lamiaceae; genus Salvia; species Salvia rosmarinus. Next base: position 25,696,960 of record CM072822.1, on the reverse strand, counting down.
TTATTGAGAGAGAATTTTCGAGAGCATTGTGAGAGTATTGGATGATTTTCCGAAGCATTCTCCATAGATCGTCCTCACTCGACGTTGGAGATTGGGCAACCGGATACGCCCGTAAGGTCAGCACGAGTCCGATCCGCTCGATCCATTCATCTCGCTCCATCGACCCCGACAGATCCAAAGGTAAACACGTGAAAACCCCTACGTGTTGCAATTAATTATATAGACGCATGCTAGGTTTATAATCAATGTATGGTGAATTAAATATCCAAGATAGATCCTCGGGGTGAGGGCTTAACATATGTTATCCCTACAGTTGGTATCAGAGCCTGGGATCAGAATCTTGGCTCTGTTGGATTAATTCATGTTTGATTATTACGCGCGCTAATTGATTGTGGATCTTTCGCTTCATCGTGGCTCGCTTTTGTTTTTGTTGGGTTTTGTTTTCACCACGAGAAAATCCGTGGTTAGATTAGATTTATTATTCCGCAAATCTTATCCGTAAAGAAGAACGAAGACGAAAGCACGAAGACGACACGACGGAAAAAAGACGCGGTGTCCCCGCACGTTTTCTAGCGGCCGAGCCTCGCGGTCGCGTGGACGATCGCGGCGGCGCGGGCGGACATGGGCAAAGGCGGCGACTCTCGGTGAGGCATCGGCGGCAATTTTCGGCGGTGCCGACACGTCTCGGCGCTTGGCGCCAGATCGGGCGACGCGGGGCGCGACTTTCACGCGGGAGCCTCGGCGGCGCTCGGCAGATCGCGCATGGGAAACCTCAACGAGGAGCCTCGGCGTCTTGTGGCGCAGGCGGTCGGCAGCGCAGCAGCAGATCGCGCTGGCGCTTCGGCGGCAGCAAGCACGCGTGCTCGGCGACGCCTCGGTAGCTCGGGCGGCGCCTTCTCGGCGGAGGCGCGGGCGCAGGGTAATTTTGCGCGGGTGAGCTCGGCGGGTCGCGGTCGTCCTCGCGATCGCGAGGCAGCTGCGAGGCGAGCACGCCAGCGCACGCGAACGAGGCGGCGGCAACAAAGCCGGGCGACCGGGCGCGCGACTTTCACGCAGACGTCCGGTGGCGCTCGACAACAGTCTTGTGCTACAGCGGCGCCGCCAGCGGCAAGCGCAGGAGCTCTCGGCGGCGGCGCAAGATAGGTCGGCGGATGGATGGCTGGCGCGCGGGGCATGCTTGCCAGCGCTGCCCAACCATATTTTAGGCCAACCCGCCCAAACCCGCCTGAACCGATTTTGGCCCGAACCCGTTTTCGCCCGATTCAGTTTTAGGCCGATCCGCCCGTTCCACCGATCCGCCCATATCCGCTTTGATGGATCCGTCCGTGCCTCGTGCACGCGAGGCCTGCTGTTTAATTGCATTTTGCAATTCTATGTAATAGATTAGGCAAGAAAGTGCGAGTTCCACGAGTGGGCCACGATGAGCGTTTTATTTTATTTTTATCGTTCATTGCATGTCGTGGATGTTTAAATTATGCAAGATGGCATGCTATGTATGTTTAAATTACGCTGACAAACCTTTAAGTGTTTTACGTATTTAAGTGCGCATAGTAAGCATGCTAAGTTTATCGCGTTTTCAAGCATATTTTAGAATTACATGCGAGCATGTTTTACATGTTGAGTTCTATAGACAAGCATGCTAGGATTACGTGATCTGCATGGACAAACCTTTTGAATAAAAAGACTAAGCAAGCAACCCGACAAATTAATTTTTCAAATTAAAATGTCAAGATCTCCACCTTTGATCTCTAAACAAAGTGAGACGACTTGTGAGTAAACGTCCACCGCGTGGCTTGCTTGCACCGCTTTATCATAAGTTTGTTAGATGAGATTTCTAAATAAATTTTTTAAATCTATTGAGAAGTGGGAGTTTCATGTAAACGCCCACACGCGTGGCTTTGCATGTGCGATTTTCATAAGTTCTCTAGAGATAAATATAAAATAAAATAACAAAAGAATTTGAATTGGGCGGTATGGTCCGAGTGAGTATGCCAATTCTAAGAATTCATTTTCTATTGTTAAAAATGTGGTCATTGCTTAGACATCACCTCGAGTACAACTTCCCGCCAAGTCCTTCTCGCGATAGTGATGTGGTCTAGTGAGGTCCAATTGTTAATTTCATTTGTCATAAGGTTAAGTTGACATGGATTGAAATTAAACGACTAAAAGGTATATTTTAGTCCAGTCGAGGGGTTCGTAAACGCCCACACGCGTGGCTTGCATGTGGATTCCTTGGGCGATTGGAGGTTTCAATTAATATTGTTTTATCAAAGGTTACAATATTATTATTACGAATTATGTGCGATCGTATGCTTATGTGTTTTCATTATCGCTTCGAGATATGTCTCTTCGCCGATTATCAATATGCTCGCACAAAATCCGTTATCCGGTCAAAATTTTATCGAGTGGAAACGAAACATGAAATATGTTCTTATCATTTGAAGAACACATGTTTGTTCTCACTACTCCTAAACCCGATGCCTTCATCGACGATCGACTAATGAGCGGCGAGTCAAGCGGACTTTGGAATAAGTCAAACAATATGGCTAAATGCTATATGATGACTACTATGTCCAAAGGTTTGCAACCGCAAAGATCACCGATGGTAGACGGATCGATATTTGGTCAAGTCTCAAGAGTAAGTTTGGGCGATCGGATCGACGATCGCTTCCACACAATGAGAGAAATCTTGGCGTGTAAGATGGAAGAAGGAAGTTCGATCCATGAACATGTCTCCCACATGACTCATCTCATGGATAGTCTTGATCATTGGGAGGATGTATTGACGGCGGCGAGGTCGATATCATCCTCAATACACCGCCCAAGTCTTTTGAAAACTTTCGCGAATGCGATCATGAGCAAGACCCGCCTTACACTTAGTCATTGCTTAATGATGTCGTTGCTTGGATGGAGTTATGGGAAAAGGATCACATGCTCTTGCTAGCACATCTAAGGGCCCAAAATTTTCATTGCAAAATGGAAATAGAAAAAGGGTACCAAAGGTGGTAGAAGCAAGGCAAATAGTGGGAGTAATGAGAGCAAGAACATGGTTGCCACCGAGGCTTGAAGAAGCCAAGGAGAAGGGCAAGTGCTTCAGTGCGGTAAGATCGGGCATTGGAAGGCCAAGTGCCCTATGCTCGAGCTCAAGGTACGCCGCTTGCTTTAGTAACGAAACATGTTTAGCGACTTGTTCTATCCATTCTTGGGTAGTAGATACGGTATGGCCCGATCATGTTTGTTACACCTTGCGGGGGTTCCCGCGGACAAGGGAGTCGTTTGATGGCGAGATAACGATTCCATGGGCAACGCGCGAATGTCGAAGCATTGCGATTGGAGATGTTTTTTATGTTTTGGGACAACAGTTTTAGTTTTGAAAGACGTTTTATATGTGCCGGATTTTCATGGAACCTTGTTTCTGTTTCAAATTATTTACTCATAGATATTCTCGTTATTTTTGATAGTGGTGTTTCTATCATAAGAAATGACGGTTATCTGTGTTGGCACTTTATATAATTCGCTTTATACTATTTCGCAAAACATAATACCTATAACTATGTCAGATCTTCATCAAACCCTAAAAGAGAAAGTTTTCTTAGAAGATGACACTACTTTTCTCTCGCATCTTAGATTAGGTCACATCAATCTAAATAGGATCCAAAGACCGGCTAAGAATGGAGCGTTGGGTAATCTCACGGTTACTCCGCTCCCGATCTGCGAATCTGTATAGAAGGTAAGATGTCGACTGCACCCTTCAAAGCGAAGGGTTATAGAGCCAAAGAAATGTTAGAGCTAGTCCATTCGACTGTGTGGACCAATGTCCACACAAGCTCGTGGAGGTACAGTATTTTGTCACTTTCATCGACGACACTCAAGGTACGGATATTATACCGCTCCACCGCAAGTCCGAATGCTTTGAGAAATTCAAAGAGTTTAAGGCGGAAGTGGAGCGAAGCTAGGTAAGAGTATCAAGTCATCATGGTCCGATCGCGGTGGCGAATACCTCAAGAACGAGTTTATGGACTATCTAGTGAAGTGTGGGATTACATCCCAACAAGACTTCACCGGGCACACCACAAAGAAATGGTGTGTCGAGCGAAGAAATCGGACTCTTTTGGAAATGGTTAGATCTATGATGAGTTATGCAACATTGCCTATTTCGCTCGGGGATATGCCTTAGAAACATGCATACTTGCTAAATCTAGTACCATCCAAGTCGGTCGAAAAGACCCCTTCGAGTTGTGGTTTGGGCGCAAGCCGGTTTAAACCACATAAGGATATGGGGCGAAACGGCCTGCGTCTTTGAACAAGAAGGTCGACAAGTTGGAGGCTAGATCCGACGCAAGGCTGTTTATCGGATATCCTAGAGGAACGAAGGTGGTTTATTCTATAGTCCCAAGGATCGAAAGGTCATTATTAGCACTAATGCTCGATTCTTAGAAGAGGACTACATGAAAAATCATAAATCCAAAGTTGAAATCATTCTTCAAGAATTAGAAGATGATCGATTCCACCACCGACAGGCCAAAGGTACGAGATGTCGAGTCTAGTGGGAGGATCGACACCGATACTTCAAGAAATTGAAGTGGATCGAGTTCCACCGGAGATACCGACTGCATAAGTGGTACCTACCAAGCAAGTTGTGCAAGATAGAGAACCACAAGTTTACGCACCCACCGCTGCCATAGTGCTGTAGAACCTCGTCAGTGGGAGGGTTGTTCGTCAACCCGAGCGATTTATGTTCGTGGGTGAATCTTGGATTTAGTCCCGTGAAACGAACAGCAATAATGGACCCATGGACATACAAGGAGGCGATACAAGATATTGATGCAAGATCATGGCACACCGCTATGGACTTAGAAATGGAGTCCATAACGGCTATGGATGTATATGAAAGACACTCTACCGGATGGCAAGGAAGCCATAGGTAGTAAGTGGATATACAAGAGGAAGAGATTCCGATGGAGAGGTTTCGCTTTTAAAGCCGGCCAGTGGCGAAAGGGTACTCTCATTGAGGGAATCGATTTCGATGAGACCTTTCGCTGTAGCAATGCTCAAGTCCATCCAATTCTTCTCAGCATAGCAGCCCACTCAACCTAGAGGTTTGGCAAATGGATGTTAAAACCGCTTTTCTAAACGGTTACCTTGAGGAAGGTAGAGACATCTATATGCAAAGAACCAAGGTTATGTGGTGAAGGGTGAAGAGCATCTAGTATGGAAGCTTAAGTCCATTTATGGACTTAAGCAGCCTCCCGGTCATGGAACTTACGCTTTGACGAGGTGGTCAAGTCCCATGGATTTACCCAGGTTGCCTAGCGAGAGTTGTGTGTGTCGGTTAGATGTCAACGGTGATGTGGTATTTCTTGCACTTTATGTAGATGACATCCTTCTAGTTGGCAACAACGTGAAGTCAGTATCGACGTAAAGAGTTGGCTATCCGATCGGTTTCAAATGAAAGACTTAGGAGATGCAGCGTACATTCTTGGGATCAAGGTTTACCGAGATCGCAAGAAGAAAATGTTGAGCTTATCTCAAAGCGCCTTACATTGATCTTGTGATTACTGTTTTAGTATGCACCGCCAAGAAAGGATTGCTACCTTCGCACATGGCGGTCCTTTATCTAAGACGCAATCACCTATGACCAAAGGAGATAGAGGAAATGAGACAAGTTCCTTACGCTTCCGCCGTAGGAAGTCTCATGTACGCAATGCTATGCACGAGGCCCGATATACGCTATGCGGTGGCATAGTAGCTAGATATCAATCTAACCTCGGACAAGCTCATTGAATTGCGAAGAAGCATATACTCAAGTACCGAAAAGGACTCGAGATTATAGGCTAGTTTACCATGCGATAGTCTAATTCCTTTGGGTTATCTGAGACTGGATTTCCAAGCTAACCGTGATGAGAAAAGTCTACCTCGGGCTATGTGTTTACCTTGGGAGGTGGAGCCGTATCTGGCGGAGTGCAAAGCAACGATGCATTGCGGACTCTACCATGGAAGCCGAATATGTAGCCGCTCGAGAGGCTTCTAAGCGAGGTCAGATGGTTCAAGAACTACCTCATGGATCTAGGTGTGGTACCGGTTTGCCCAAGAGTATCATAGTTTATCGTGATAACTTTCGTGCGATGTGGCAAACTCGAAGGAACCACGGACCCACAAGGCGACCAAACACATAGAGAGAAAGTACCATGTCATACGAGAAATCGTTAGACGAGGTGACGTCTTGATTGAGAAGATTGATACGACGGATAACCCAGCGGATCCATTCACATAGAGCCTCGCCGCAAAAGTCTACGACGGACACGTTAGAGGACTTGATTGCGCTGATGGCACCCACTTAGAAAGGAAACTTTTGTATAAGTGGGAGATGCAAAGTGATGGTTTTGTTTGTAATAGCTAATAGAGACACATTGTATACTAAAAGTTTGCTTTAGTATAAGTGGGAGATTGTTGGATTTGTATACCGAAAGCGCTTTGGTTGAGCTTGTATACAATGTTTCCTTTACCACCATTACAATCTCCTATCTGAATTGAATACTTGATTGCATATATCATGTCCCTTATCTCATATATAAGTTAGATCATACAAGGTGTAGAAGATCACGTAAGTCCATATGATTGGTCAAGTTTAATGAGATATAAAAGTTTCACACCGAGACAACTTGAGGACGAGTTGTCGGTATAGGCGCAGATAGATAAGAAGTGACTTGACTTAGTTGCTTGTCTATGCCGGATGCGCCTCGACGTATTGAAGGATCACAGATGAGATAAGTTCTTCTATCCGACCGTAGTGAAGAACCAAGATCTCGGTGACTTACGATGATCTAAACCTCGATAAGGTATTAGGTGAGTATGAGTTCTTGACCATCACTTTGACTTGTTATGGGTGAGGGTTATATGTTCTAACCAAGATTCTCCGCATCTTGGGTGGTGGCGATCTTGTATGTCACGCTAGTTATCTCAGTCGAGTCACCGTATCCGCTTAGGATGATGACGTCCCTTAAGGAGCTCAAAAGGTTTATTGTACTAAACCCCGCAGTTGAGTTAGCTCAAGTACAATAATAAGGTTGAGTGGTACCGCTTATGAATTAAAGATATTAATTATTTTAAGCGATCGATTGCTATAAATAATTAATGGACGCTCGATATCTTAAATACGGGATTCAGAATGTCTAAGTGCAAGCCCGACTCAACTTCTAGTAATAAAGGGTAAGTCAAGATTTATTCTCTAGTGGCATGAATAAATGTTTATAAATTAATTTATGTTCTCACGAACATAAGATAATTAATTTATTTGAGGCCCATCTTTATTCCTTGCATTTGATCCTCGGTGGCCCATCCAGGCCCTTTAGCACAAGAAAATCGGCGCCCCCTATGTTCTCTCCATGACAAGATTTTATTCTCTTTATCCTATAAGGATATTATTATATTTATGGGATATGCATAAATCCTTTCCTTGTGGGATTATGGTAATGCATTATAAATATAAGGTAAGAGATAAAGTCTAAGTTAATGCTCATTATTCCTACACAAATTTTCGGTGATCTCATAATTATTGAGAGAGAATTTTCGAGAGCATTGTTAGAGTATTGGATGATTTTCGAAGCATTCTCCATAGATCGTCCTCACTCGACGCTGGAGATTGGGCAACCGGATACGATCCGTAGGTCAAACACGAGTCCGATCCGTTCGATCCATTCATCTCGCTCCATCGACCCGACATATCCAAAGGTAAACACGTGAAAACCCCTACGTGTTGCAATTAATTATATAGACGCATGCTGGGTTTATAATCAATGTATGGTGAATTAAATATCCAAGATAGATCCTCGGGGCGAGGGCTTAACATATGTTATCCTCGCCTTGTGGATCCGTGGTTCCTCGAGTTTGCCATTGCACGAGTTATCACGAGAAACCATGATCTTGATGAGCAAACCAGTACCACATCTAGATCCATGAGGTAGTTCTTGAACCATCAGACCTCCTTAGCAGCCTCCGGTGGCTACATATTCAGCTTCCATGGTAGAGTCCGCAATGCATCGCCGCTTTGCACTCCGCCAGATACGGTTCCACCTCCCAAGGTAAACACATAGCTGAGGTAGACTTTTCTCATCACGGTCGATTGAAATCCAGTCCGAATAACCCAAAGGCATTAGACTATCTCGCATGGTAAGCCACCTATAATCTCGAGTCCTTTTCGGTACTTGAATGTATGCTTTACCATGATCCAATGAGCTTGTCGAGGTTAGGCGATATCTAGCCACTATGCCCACCGCATAGCGTATATCGGGCCTCGTGCATAGATTGCATGATGAGACTTCCCTGGCGAAGCGTAGGAAACTTGTCTCATTCCTCTATCTTCTTTGCGGTCATAGGTGACCGCCTTTAGATAAAGGAACGCCGTGTTAGAAAGGTAGCAATCCTTTCTTGACGGTCTACATACTAAAACGAGAAATCACAGGATCAATGTAAGGCGCTGAGATAAGCTCAACATTTTTCTCTTGCGATCTCGGTAAACCTTGATCCCAAGAATGTACGCTGCATCTCCTAAGTCTTTCATTTGAAACTGATCGGATAACCAACTCTTTACGTCTTATAACAACTTCACATTGTTGCCAAATAGAAGAATGTCATCTACGTAAAGTGCAAGAAATACCACATTACCGTTGACATCTAAACGATACACACAACTCTCGCTAGGCAACTGGGTAAATCCATAGTACTTTACCACCTCGTCCAAACGTAAGTTCCATGATCTTGCATCATTGTCTTGTATCGCCTCTTGTCGTCCATGGGTCGATTATTGCCTGTTCGTTTTCTGGGACTAAATCCGAAGATTCACCCACGAACAAACATCGCTCGAGTTGACGAACAACCCTCCCACTATGACGAGGCACTACAGGCACAATGGCAACGATGGGTGCAGTAACTTGTGGTTCTCTATCTTGCACAACTTGCTTGGTAGGTACCACTTGTACGGTCGGTATCTCCATGGAACTCGACCCACTTCAATTTCTTGAAGTATCCGGTGTCGATCCTCCCACTAGACTCGACATCTCGCACCTTTGGCCTAATCGGTGGCGGAATACGATCATCTTCTAATTCTTGAAGAATGATTTCAACTTTGGACTTATGATTCTTCATATAATCCTCTTCTAAGAATCGGGCATTAGTGCTAATAATGACCTTCTCGATCTTTAGACTATAGAATAAACCACCTTCGTTCCTCTAGGATATCCAATAAACGACGCTTGCGTCGGATCTAACCTCCAACTTGTCGCCCTTCTTGTTCAAAGACGCAGGTCGGATCGCCCCATATCCTTATGTGGCTTTAAACGGGCTTGCGCCCAAACCACAACTCGAAGGGTCTTTTCGACCGACTTGGATGGTACTAGATTTAGCAAGTATGCATGCGCTTCTAAGGCATACCCCGAACGAAATAGGCAATGTTGCATAACTCATCATAGATCTAACCATTTCCAAAAGAGTCCTATTTCTTCGCTCGACACACCATTTTTTGTGGTGTGCCCGTGAAATCTTGCGGGATGTAATCCCACACTTCACTAGATAGTCCATAAACTCATTATCGAGGTATTCGCCACCACGATCGGACATGCAGCGACTTGATACTCTTACCTTGCTTGCCTCCACTTCCGCCTTAAACTCTTTGAATTTCTCAAAGCATTTAGACTTGCGGTGGAGCGGTATACGTATCCGCACCTTGAGTAATCGCCAATGAAAGTGACAAAATACTGCATTCTCCACGAGCTTGTGTGGACATTGGTCCACACAGTCGAATGGACTAGCTCTAACATTTCTTTGGCTCTATAACCCTTCGCTTTGAAGGGTCCAGTGGAAACATCTTACCTTCTATATAGATTCGCAGATCGGGAACCGAGTAACCGTGAGATTACCCAACGCCCATTCTTAGCCGCCTTTGATCCTATTTAAATTGATGTGACCTAATCTAAGATGCCGAGAGAAAAGTAGTGTCATCTTCAAAGAAAACTTTCTCTTTTAGGGTTTGATGAAGATGCAACATAGTTATAAGTATTATGTTTTGCGTAAATAGTATAAAGCGAATTATATAAAGTGCCAACACGTATAACCGTCATTTCTTATGATAGAAACACCACTATCAAAATAATGAAATATCTATGAATAAATAATTTGAAACAGAAACAAGGTTCCACCGAAAATCCGCACATATAAAACGCCTTTCAACACTAAAACTGTTGTCCTAAAACATAAAGTAACATCTCCAACTGCAACGGCCTCGACTTTCGCCGCTTGCCCATGGAGATCGTTATCTCGCCATTAAACTCACTCCCTTGTCCGCAGGAACCCACGCAAGTGTAACAAACATGATCGATTATACCGTGTCTACTACCCAAGAATGGGTAGAACAAGTCGCTAAACATGTTTCACATTAAAGCAAACGGCGTACCTTGAGCATCGAGCATAGGCACTTAGCCTTCAATGCCCGCCTTACCGCACTTGAAGCACTTGCCTTCTCCTTTGGCTTCTTCAAGCCTCCGTGGCAGCCATGTTCTTGCTCCCATTACTCCCACTATTTCCTTGCCTCTACCACCTTTGGTGCCCTTTTCTTTTCCATTTTGCAACGGAAAATTTGGGCCCTTAGATGTGCTAGCAAGAGCATGTGCTCCTTCGCCCATAACTCCTTCCTCAGCCATTTAGATCATTGAGCAACCGACTAAGTGTATACTCGGTCTTGCTCATGATCGCATTCACGCGAAGTTCTCAAAAGACTTGGGCGGTGTATTGAGGATGATATCGACATTGGCTTCACCGTCAATACCTCCTCCCAACCGATCAAGACTATCCATGAGATGAGTCATGTGAGACATGTTCATGGACCGAACTTCCTTCTTCCATCTTACACGCCAAGATTTCTCTCATTGTGCGGAAGCGGATCGTCCGATCCGACCGCCCAAACTTACTCGAGACTTGACCAAATATCGTCATCGCGTCACCATCGACTAATGTCGCACCGCAAGCTTTGGACATAGTAGTCATCATATAGCATTTAGCCATATTGTTCGACTTATTCCAAAGTCCGCCGACTCGCCGCTCATTAGTCGATCGCCGAGAAGGGCATCGGGTTTAGGAGTAGTGAGAACAAACATGTGTTCTTCAAATGATAAGAACATATTCCATGTTTCGTTTCCACTCGATAAAATTTGGATCGGATAACGGATTTTGTGCGAGCATATTGATAATCGGTGTAAGAGACATATCTGAAACGATAATGTAAACACATAAGCATACGATCGCACATAATTGTGAACAATAATATTGTAACCTTTGATAAAACAATATTAATTGAAACCTCCAATCGCCCAAGGAATCCCACATGCAAGCCACGCGTGTGGGCGCTTACACACGAACCCCTCGACTGCACTAAAATATACCTTTTAGTCGCTTAATTTCAATCCATGTCAACTTATCCTTATGACAAATGAAATTAACGATTGGACCTTACTAGACCACATCACTATCACAAGAAGGAACTTCGTGGGAAGTTGTACTTGAGGTGATGTCTAAGCAATGACCACATTTTTAACAACAGAAAACGAATTCTTAGAATTAGCATACTCACTAGACCATACCGCTTCCAATTCAAATTCTTTTGTTATCTCATTTTATATCTATCTCTAGAGAACTTATGAAAATCGCACATGCAAGCCACGCGTGTGGATCGCCACACATGAAACTTCCATTTCTCAATAGATTTAAAATGTTTTATTTAGAAATCTCATCTAACAAACTTATGATAAACAAGTGCAAGCAAGCCACGCTGTGGACGCCACTCACAAAGGCATATCACTTTGTTTAGAGATCAAAAGTGGAGGTCTTGACATTTTAATTTTAAAAAAATTAATTTTTCGGTTTGCTTGCTTAGTCTTTTTGTTCAAAAGGTTTGTCCATGCAGATCACGTAATCCTAGCATGCTTTTCTATAGAACTCATCATGTAAAACATGCTCGCAGTAATTCTAAAATATGCTTGAAAACGCGATAAACCTAGCATGCTTACTATGCGCACTCCATTACGAAAACACTTAAAGGTTTGTCAACGTAATTTAAACATACATAGCATGCTACCGCATAATTTAAACATCAACGACATGCAATGAACGATAAAAATAAAATAAAACATTCATCGTGGCCCATTCGTGGAATCGCACTTTCTCGCCTAATCTATTACATAGAATTACAAAGTATGATCTTTATAATCTTTGAAAACGGGCCTCGCGCACGCGAGCACGGACCGGATTCAAACGGGCCTCGCGTGCGGGCACGGACCGCACTCGTCAAACAGATTCGGCCGAAAACGGATCCGGGCTCGACCAAATCCACGCGGCGGCGCGGCGCGCCGCGCACGCCTTGAGTGCCGCCGCCGCACCCGTGGCGACCGCTTTTCCCGCTGTCTCGATCTGGCCGCTTTCATCTTCGCTTTACTTTTACAGATAAGATTTACAGAAAAATAAATCTAATCTAACCACGGATTTTCTCGTGGTGAAAAATAAAATCCGACAAAATAAAAACGAGCCACGATGAACGACAGATTCAATAATTAATATATTGCGCACGTAATAATCAAACGTGAATTAATCCAACAGAGCCAAGGTACTGATCCCAGGCTCTGATACCAATTGATGGGAAAACCGAGGTTTATCCCTCGCCCCGAGGATCTATCTTAGATGTTTAATTCCCCATAGATTGATTATATACCTAGCATGCACCTATATAATTAATTGCAACACGTTGGGGTTTTCTCGTGTTTACCTTTGAATGCATCGAGTTGGAATGGATCGAGACTCGTGCTTTAACCTTCGGGTCGTATCCGGTTGCCCAATCTCCAACGCCGAGTGAGGACGATCTATGGAGAATGCTTGGAAAATCACCCTCAAGCTCTCAAGAATTTTCTAAAATCTCTCAAAGGACGAACCCTCAAATTCTCGAAAATAATGATGATGATTATTAATCATCGACCTAGATTTAATCTCTTACCTCATATTTATAATGCATTACCATAATCCTATATGGAAATTACCATAATCCCATATGGAAATTACCATAATCGTATGGAAATTACCATAATCCCATATGGAAATTACCATAAACCTTTATGGAAATGATTATTACCATAATCTTATATGGAAAGGATCTATGCATATCCCAAAAATATAATAATATCCTTATAGGATAAAGAGAATCAAATCATTGCCTTGTAGAGCATATGATAAGGTGGGCACCCCTAACTTCACCCCAAAAGCGCGCTCAAAGGGGAAGGTTTGGACCCACCTTATATCTAGCCTAGGATAAGCTTCATGGCGATGTGGGACGATCATCCCCACCCCCATAAGACCGATTGCCTCGATCGGGCGATCCGCGAACCTATGAGACACCGACCAGTGGAAGGTCGGCTCGATACCAAATGATAAGGTGGGCACCCAACTTCGCCCAAAAGCGCAAAGGGAAGGTTTGGACCAAATTTATATCTAGCCTAGATAAGCTTCCGCTGGCGATGTGGGACGATCAAAGCATATGGGCGCCGATTTTGCCTAGCTTACGGGCATGGATGGGCCAGCCCAGGGATCAAATGCAAGGAATAAAGATGGGCCTCAAATAAATTAATTATCTTATGTTCAGCCCAGAACATAAATTAATTTATAAACATTTATTCATGCCACTAGAGAATAAATGCCGACTTACCCTTTATTACCGGGTTGAGTCGGGCTTGCACTTAGACATTACGAATCCCCATATTTAAGATATCGAACATCCATTAATTATTTATAGCATTCTGACTGCTTAAAATAATTAATATCTTTAATTCCTAAGTAGTACCACTCAACCTTATTATTGTACTTGAGCTAACTCAACCTCGCGGGGTTTAGTATAATAAACCTTTGAGCTCCTTAAAGGACGCCATCATCCTAAACGGATACGGTGACTCGTCTGAGATAACTAGCATGACATACAAGCACCGCCACCACCCAAGATGCGGAGAATATTGGGTTAGAACATATAACCCTCACCCATAACAAGTCAAAGTGATGGTCGAAGAACTCATACTCATCTAATACCTTATCGAGGTTTAGATCATCGTATGTCACCGAGATCTTGGTTCTTCACGACGGTCGATAAAAGAACACATCTCATCGTGATCCTTCAATACGCCGAGACGCATCAAGATAGACAAGCAACCAAGTCAAGTCACTTCTTATCTATACCGCAGCTATACCGACAACTCGTCCTCAAGTTGTCTCAATCAGTGAAACTTTTATATCTCATTAAGCTTGACCAATCATACGCACTTGTGATCTTCTACACAATCGTATGATCTAACTTATATATGAGATAAGGGGACACGATATATGCAATCAAGTATTCATTTCGGATAGGAGATTGTAATAGTGGTAACGAGAAACATTGTATACAAGCTTAACCAAAGCGCTTTCGATACAAATCCAATGAAGGGCCCTTTTCATGGTGGAGAAAGCATCCTCCACCTCATTGTCTAACTCATAAAAAGCATTAATGGTTTCCGGAGAGAAAACCACTAATTTACCTCTAACCACAGCAGACAACCCTTCCTTATTTGGCAAAGGCGTGATATTTGCATAGAACTCCTTAACAAGGGGTGTAATGGGGGGAGGTGGTATCGCCGCGAATGTAGCCCAACCATTCAAAGAAATTAATTCTACCACAAACACTGGGGTTTCCTTTGACTTCTGGAACCCTTTTCCATCCGTAGTGCTTAGGCTTTAAGCGCTTAAATCTTTCGAACCCACCGTGAGCTCGAAATTTAGGGATATCATCGATTGAAATTCTTGCCTTTTGTGACGAGGGTTTGTCCACTCGCGCCTTCTTGCTTTGAACATCTTCAGATTCCTCGGCTTCCACTATCTTGGCCTTCCCCTTTGCACTGGGACTATTCTTTCTTTTGGAGGAAGGAGGCGTAACAGCCTATGGAGGAGCTGGTGAAGGTTCCAGGGATACCTCTTCGTCTGAAATTACGAGGGGTGTGGCAGCATCATTGCTTGGAATGGATGATGGCCGCACCTGTCCCCTGATCCTGCTGCTGAATCTCCTCATAATAACTGATTCTGTAGATGGAAGAGATGGAGATTACAAATTTGCACAATCAGAGCACAGGAGAAAATAATCGTGAAAGGCGAGAGCAAAGATGCAACAAAATTGGGGAACAAGAAAAGATTTAAAAGACTGAAAGGTGGAAAAGGAAAAAGGCGCGGTCTTTCAAATCCCAAAAGTCAACCAAATTTTTCCCGCTCTTTTTGTTTTTACCAAAATGGCAACTTCTATATCACTTTCTCTTAATCCTCTGCAAAATCCATTACTGGGGCAAGAATTAGCACCATGCTCAGAACTTCCCCCAGAGGTACGCACGTACCTGCAATCAAAAATCCCAAAATAATCCATCATCCTTTTAGCAAGGCTAAAGCAATTTATTAACATACGAAAAACACCGAGACAAAACGAGAATTAAAACAAATATTTACAAACAAAATAGAGGGGCTGCCCAGCGCCTGCTCGCCATGGCAGCCCAAGGTACCTCCTGTCAGGCGTCCTTCAGGGGTGTTGAGGTCTTCTCACGAATGACCTCGCCACCACAATAGTGCTTGACACGCTGTCCATTCACCATGAATTCCCGACCTGATGTCCCTTCTTGTAATGTGATAGCTCCATGGGATGCTACCTTGAGAATTGTGAAGGGACCCGACCATCGTGATTTCAGCTTTCCGGGGAATAGCTTCAAGCTTGAATTGAACAGTAACACTTGCTGACCCGACAAGAACTCATGGCGCAAGATGTTGTTATCATGCCATCTCTTTGTCCTCTCCTTGTACAATTTTGCATTTTCATAGGCAAACCAACGGAATTCATCCATCTCACTTAGTTGCAACAAGCGAGCTTCTCCAGCGGCCTTATGCTCAAAATTCAATTTCTTTATCGCCCAATAGGCTCGATGCTCAAGTTCCAGTGGAAGGTGACAAGCTTTCCCATAGACCAACCGATAGGGGGACATCCCTAACGGAGTTTTGAAAGCTGTTCTGTAGGCCCATACTGCATCATCCAGTCGTATGGACCAATCTTTCCGACCTGGGTTTACCACCTTCTCCAGTATGCCTTTTATCTCTCTATTGGAGAGTTCAGCTTGTCCATTGGTTTGGGGGTGGTATGCCGTGGCAATCTTGTGGCGAACATTGTACTTGGCTAGGACAGCACTTACTGCCCTGTTGACAAAATGTGTGCCCTCATCACTAATAATCGCGCGAGGCGTACCAAACCTCGTGAAGATGTTCTTTTGCAAGAACTTGATGACAACCTTCGCGTCATTAGTGGGACTAGCCACGGCTTCTACCCATTTGGATACATAATCAATCGCCACCGGGATGTAGAGGTTGCCAAATGAGGGTGGAACGGCCCATGAAATCGAGACCCCACACGCCAAAGAGCTCAATTTCAAAATGAAATTCATTGGCATCTCATTCCGGAAGATATGTTCCCAACCCTTCGACATCTATCACATTTGTGCACGAAGGCATGAGCATCTTTGAATGCAGGTCGCCGAAATAACTCGATCAGAATACCGGCCGCTCTTTGTCCCGCAAAATGGCCGCCATAAGGAGTGGCATGACATCCTCTAAATTGATTCCATCTCTTCATGTGGCACGATCGTCTCATCAAACCATCGGCACAGTGTTTATACAAGAATGGTTCGTCCCAAAAATAATGTCTGACCTCTGATAAGAACCTTTTCCTTTGTTGAAATGAGAGTTCGGGCTGCAGTACTCCACATACCAGGAAATTGACAAAGTCTGCATACCACGGTGTACTACTGTGCCGCATGCTCATCAATTGTTCATCAGGGAAGGCGTCCCGAATTTGGGCATGCACTTCATCGCCTCGCTAGCTGTAATCGAGATAAATGGTCGGCCACTTGATTCTCAGTACCCTTCCTATCTCTAATTTCCAGATCGAATTCCTGTAGAAGCAAGATCCACCGAATCAACCGAGGCTTTGCATCCTTCTTGGCAACTAGGTATCTGATGGCCGCATGATCCGTATACACAATCACTTTCGAACCTACGAGGTAGGCTCTAAACTTTTAGCATGCGAAGACCACTGCTAGCAGCTCCTTCTCCGTAGTAGTGTAATTTATTTGAGCTTCCACCAGTGTTTTTCTAGCATAATAGATGGAGTGGAAGATCTTCTCTTTTCGTTAACCAAGCACGCGGTACCTCAACGAAGTCACTTGCGTCGCACATCACCTCGAAGGTAACGCCCGCTCGACCAACGACACGGAGCTGTCACTAGAGCTCGCTTTCAAGACGCCAAACGCCTCCGAAATTCGAGGTGAATTGAAGTGGCTATTTTTCTCCAACAAGGCACACAAGGCTTAGAAATTTTTATAAACCTTATAAACCTTCAAAATCCTGCATGTCCCAAGAAGCTTCGCACCCCCTTTACAGTAGTGGGAGGTGGAAGTTTATCTATCACTTCGATCTTGGC
This sequence comes from Salvia rosmarinus, assembly GCA_036937905.1. Classification (NCBI taxonomy): domain Eukaryota; kingdom Viridiplantae; phylum Streptophyta; class Magnoliopsida; order Lamiales; family Lamiaceae; genus Salvia; species Salvia rosmarinus. The sequence goes on along the minus strand of CM072822.1, from coordinate 25,679,397 downwards.
TCTATCCACTTGACCCCTTCTTGGATATGTGATGGCTCAGCACTATGCCCTCTTGTACTCATGAAGTGGCATTTTCCCAATTTAAGACCAAGTGTGTCGCCATAACGCTCCAAGACCTTCTCCAAGTTACCTAGGCATATCTCAAAAGTGTCCCCAAATACGAAGAAGTCATCCATGAAGATTTCGACTGACTTCTCCACCATATCTGAGAAGATGGCCATCATACAACGTTGGAACGTCGCTGGGGCATTACAGAGTCCAAACGGCATCCTTCTAAAGGCAAAAGTGCCATAGGGACAAGTGAAGGTGGTTTTGTGTTGATCATCGGGTGCAATGACGATCTGATGATAACCAGAATACCCATCTAGGAAACAGAAGAACTCATTTCCAGCGAGTTTATCAAGTATTTGGTCCATGAATGGCAGAAGAAAATGGTCTTTCCTAGTAGCCGTGTTTAATTTCCTATAATCCACACAAACTCGCCATCCCGTTATCACCCGAGTTGGAATTAACTCCTGCCGATCATTAGAAATCATAGTAACTCCTCCTTTTTTAGGAACACACTGCACCGGGCTCACCCAAGAACTATCTTAGATCGGATAGATGATTCCAGCATCCAGCCATTTAATAACTTCCTTCTTCAATACTTCTTTCATGGCCGGATTCAGACGGCGCTGGTGTTCTATGGAAGTGCTATGGCAATCTTCCAACAATATCTTATGCATGCATAGAGCCGGGCTGATCCCCTTGATGTCGGCAATTGACCATCCAATAGATCTCTTGTATTTGCGCAACACCTGTAACAGAGATTCTTCTTTGTCGAGCTCGAAAGCCAACGAAATGATTATCGGAAGGGTTTGTCCTCGCCCGTATAAGCATATTTCGGATGGTTGGGCAATGTTTTCGCACTAAGTATTGGAGGTTCGCTCATCGAAGGTTTGATACAGGCAGCCGATCTGCGAGCCCAAGTGACTCCGGAGCTCGGCTGATACGAGGTGGGACTTCGGCCGCTCTCTTGTTGGTGAATTGCTGAGGTCGCTCCCTTTCCAGCTCTAACTCCATGAGGTCGGCAACTTTATTATCACTGTCTTCGAACTGAGACGAGTGCTCCATCATCTTGTCCATGACGACCTGCTCTAATACTTGAATTACCGAGCACTCCTCCACTTCATCCGGATATTTCATAGCATTGAAGACATTGAAAGTAACCTTCTGATCATTTACCCTCATTGTGAGTTCGTCTTTTTGGACATCAATCAGAGTTCTTCCTGTTGCAAGGAAAGGACGTCCCAAGATTATCGGCACCTCGTGATCTGCTTCGTAATCCAGAATGATGAAGTCTGCAGGAAAAATTAATGTGTCCACTTTTACTAACACATCTTCAATTTTTCCTTCGGGATGAGCCATAGAACGATCTGCCAGTTGCAGGGTCACTGTTGTGGGCCGAGCTTATCCTATTCCAAGCTTCCTGAATATTGAGAGCGGCATTAAGTTTATACTTGCTCCCAGATCACATAGAGCTCGGCCAACGTCGCGACCTCCAATTGAGCATGGAATTGTGAAACTCCCTGGATCTTTCAACTTGGGTGGAATCTTGCTTTTTAACATAGTACTCGCTCTCCTCGCTAGTGCCACTGCTTCAACTCCCCGTGCGTCTCTTCTTTGTCAGGATGTCCTTCAGGAACTTCACGTAGTTCGGCATCTGTTCCAATGCCTCCACCAATGGAATATTTATGTGTAATTGTTTCAAGACATCTAAGAATCTTCGAAACTGAGTATCTTGTTGCTTCTTTTTCAGTCTGTTCGGAAAAGGTGGTGGTGGACGATAAATCACCTCGTTCAGTTGCGTCGGCAAAGGTTTCACCTTGGCGAGCTTCTCGATCAAGGAATTTCTTCTAAGCTTCCACTTCGTCCAACTTGCTCTTAGTGTTGGAGGACTCCGCCTTCTTTCCGGTTCAAGCACTCGGCTTCTTGATCTTCTTTCCACTTCGGGTAACGGCCTCGACATGTTCCTTATCCTTTCGTGGATTTTCGGTGTCACTCAGACACCAAGAGGTCGGTTTCTCACTCGGTGGCTAATTGTCCGATCTGAACTTCTAAATTCCGTAGCGAAATGGATCGCCCTTAGATTACCGCATCCTGCTCTCGCCATGTACTCCTTCATCAAGGTTTCAATAGACTTGGGCTGTGGAGCGGCTTGTTGCTGCTTCGGTTGGAAATTTTGTGGATATGTGTTTTTCTCAAAATTTCCGCCACCACTTGTTCCAGCTCCTTGTCCTCCCCACGAAAAATTAGGATGTTGTCTCCACCCCGGATTATATGATTGTGAGTAAGGATTATTCCTTTGGCCGTTCTGATTTCCCATGTAACATACTGAAGCTGGGTTTGATGGGCAACTCTCAAATGTGTGTCCTTCCCCACAATATACACATGACACCTCGTTTACTTGCATCGTGGGTGCGACCACTGGAGCACTCGTTGGCTGCACAGCTGGATTAGGCACTTGCAATCCTTTTAACATGTTACTCATGGATGCCACCTGGGCTGTTAATGCCGTCAGGGCATCAACCTCCAAAACACCAGCAACCGATTTCTTTCCTATTGGAGCACGAGAATTTGACCATTGGCAATTGTTATCTGCAATTCTTTCCAAAATCTCATATGCCTCATTATAGGATTTAGAGAGAATAGCCCCGTTTGCAGAGGCATCAAGCACCAAACGTGTTGACGCATTTAGACCATTGTAGAAGGTCTCCAGTTGAATGCAGTGCGGAATGCCGTGATGAGGGCATTTCCGTAGCATTTCCTTATATCGCTCCCAAGCCTCGCACACAGACTCATCATCATTCTGCTGGAACGACATGATATCATTTCGAAATCGTGCGTTCTTTGTAGGCGGGAAATACTTCATCAAAAAATTTTCGCCGAGCTCGTTCCATGAAGTGATAGAATCTGATGGAAGGTCGTTCAGCCAGGCTTTTGCACGATCTCGTAATGAGAAGTGAAATAGCCGAAGTCTCAACGCCTCAGTCGAGACTCCGTGTAACTTAAACAAGTCGCTAACTTCCAAGAAAGACCGAAGATGGATGTGCGGATCCTCTGTGGCTTGCCCACTGAACTGCCCCACTGTTTGGAGCATATGAAACATGACCGGCTTCAGCTCGAACTGGTTCGCTTGCACCTCGGGCCTGGTTATTCCCGGATTCAGCTCATTAAATCTAGGGTTAGCGTAGTCACGTATACCCCTTTCCCGGTCATCAGCGATGACTATGGCATTTTCTCCATTATTCCCATCACCTCCTTGTGCGGCCATTTTGGCTTGCGCTCTTCGGACGTTCTGACGTCGTCTTCCTCGACGGAAGGTGCGTTCAATCTCTGGATCTAACGGGTACAATACCTGCGCCTTGGTTTTGCGCATATACCACAGTCCAGAATCCTGATTCACGCAGAAGAAAATAGAAGAGTTAACCACTAATACTATATAAACACAAAAACAGAAATATCAACGTAACTTATAATTAGCGCTCCCCGGCAACGGCGCCAAAAACTTGTTGTTATGATTTTGGGATATACTATTCTACGCAAGTGCACGTAATCAACAAGTAATATACGGAAATATTCTGAGATCGAATCCACAGGGAACGCACTTTTTAAATCACGTCGAATACAAATTGTTTGTGATTATGAGAGAGACAAATTAAAGAGAGTTTTCACACCGAGACGAGGTGGAAATTTCAGACAATAAATGATTAACAAACAGAAATCAGGAGGGAAAAATAGACTTGATCACTTGATTCCACCCATGCCCCGTACTCGCCATGCTTCAACATTATCTTGCCTCGTTATTATGACATGAAATCTTCCAACTCTTAGTATTTTTCCAAATCTAAGATTATACCCTCTAAGCTCGTCAATATATTCCTATACCGAAGCGCTTTAAGAGTATCTCTACCGTTCCATTCATTTATGTCACGCAAGGCAAACACATATTCCTATGCTATTCACACACATAATATTTAAATCATGTTCTTGCGTCACTTTCTTGTTTTCCACTCTATGAGAGCTTCCCAGAAATCATAGAGCTAAGATCTCACCCATGGTGATCAATCACAAGCAAGATAAATAAGCACCAAGAAAACGATAATAACTTAACAAGATAAGTAGAAAACGGGCTCGTCACACGAGCATGGGTTTCATTAAAAGATCAAGTCATACGAATTTAGCTCATAGCGAGCTGTGCAACAGTATTCGAAAACACAAATGCCATAGCAAAATAAAAAGGAATTCGAGATTCAAAATTACCACTCGTCGCCGAAATCGCGTGCTCCTCCTTGGATCGTCGCCTCTTCCGATAGCTTATTCTCCAAGGCGTTTCCCTCTGATTTCTCTCCCAGATACTGAATGATGAATGAATAATGAATCCCCGTTCTCCTGATTGTCGCCTCCCTTTTAATAACCAACTCTGACACTTTTTAGGTGTGCAGACTAGGTACCTGCAAACCCTTCGTCTGCAAACCCTTCGTCCACTGATCCTTTCCTTTTTCCGTTGGCTCTGGCAAAACGCGCGTCCTTTATGCTGTCGTGGCCAGCCGCCACGTGGCTGTGGTCCTACTGACTTTTCTTCGCTTCTTTCATACTGCCCGCTTTTCTTTCTTTCTTCCGAGCTCGACCTTTGAGCGGGCTCGACCGCCAGATTCCGATCTCATTTGCAACATCGGTCTCGAGCTCGGCGAGAGTCCCACCGCCACGAGTATCGATGACGAGTCGTCTTCATACTTGTGAACTTTTCAATCTTTGAGCTCGGATGGATGCGAGCTCGGCTATATTCTCTTTCTCCCGGAGTTCGGTTCTCTTGAGCTCGGAAGTTTTGAGCTCGGAGGTCTTGAGCTCGGAAGTCTTGAGCTCGGAAGTCTTGAGCTCGGACCAACTTCCTCGGTTTTCACTTTTCCTGAGCGTTGACTTCGTCTTTGTAGCTCGACTCTGCTCCTGCATTTCTTCAGCATTATTCGTTCGATCCCTCCTCGCACATCGAAGTCAAGGTCGTTCACGAGTTCGGCCTTGCTTGCGCGTTCAACCTGGAGCTTAACTTTGACTCAACGGACTTCGGCCTCGTCTTCACTGTCGTTCTTCCTGCTACATGCCATAATATTTAAATAACGCCTAAAAGCAATTAAAAACCCTTTGATTTCACCTGACTCAATCCTTCACACAAACACACGCAAACATAACAAAACATACAACAAAACATCGAAATAAACAAACAGAACCCGGTTCACTCAAGGATTTTATCATCAAAAAGGTCATATAATAACTCTTTTATAAGAGTTATCAATGCGCATAGCAAGCATGCTAGGTTTATCGCGTTTTTCAAACATATTTTAGAATTCTGCGAGCATGTTTTACATGTTGAGTTCTATAGAAAGCATGCTAGGATTACGTGATCTGCATGGACAAACCTTTTGAAATAAAAAGACTAAGCAAGAAACTCGACATATTAATTTCTAAAATTAAAATATCAAGACCTCCACTTTTTAATCTCTAAACAAAGTGATACGCATTGTGAGTAAACGTCCACACGCATGGCTTGCTTGCACTGTTTGTCATAAGTTTGTTAGATGAGATTTCTAAATAAAACATTTTAATCTATTGAGAAGTGGGAGTTTCATGTGTAAACGTCCACACGCGTGGCTTGCATATGCGATTTTTATATGTTCTCTAGAGATAGATTTAAAATGAGAAGACAAAAGATTTTGGATTAGAAGCTGATCGCTCCTTTTTCACACGTAAAAAGTGTAAGTATAGGGTGTTTAGCATCGTATCCACAGAGATTGTATCACGAAAACATAGAAGCTAGCTCAACGACAATTCATCATTATCCAAGCACAGAATTTGGGTGAGAGGTTTAAGGGCTTCGGAAATTAATCCAAAGCAAAGATAACCAAGCAGAAATATAAAACAAAGCACTAAAATCACGGATGATAACTATAAAGAAAGACTAACCCTAGGGATGCACCAATCCTATCCACAACGATGTTTATCCTGCTTATTATTAACCGCTTTAATCCAGCCAAGATGGAAGATCACAAATATAACCAACAACTTCATTTACGACAATTGCGGCGCTTGATTACTAATTTTCCTATCACGATTCGTCTCTAGAGGAAAATAAGCAACTCCAAAAGGATCACTAAGAATATGCTCCCTCTGAATGTCCTATCTCGATTCGACTCGAGGTTCATTCGTATCATGCATTCGATAACGATTGACAATTAATACGATTCACGTAATTAACCGACAACTAGATATGCATCAAGATTGATCGAAATCAACACATATAAATAAGCACAATCGAATCATGAATCGATGCCTCGAAGGTAAATAACAATAGCGGGAATCACAACATATAGGATCGAATCATGCAAACCACAGGATTAGAGCGGAAAACTAGCCGACATAAAAAACGGAATGAAATACGATTTAACCATAAGCGGAAATTAAATATATAAAACCCGTAGAGAAGCGTTGGATGAACAATGGTTGGTCTTGAATCCAATCCCAAGCGAACGAACGGAAAACGATCGGACAAAACGTTCCGATCGAAAACGAACGATAAACTAAGCTAGAACAACGTAAAACAATACTAGAATTAAGCTAAAAGAAGATTAAAGACTAAAAGTCAGTAAAACCGAGAAAACGAATAAAACAAGTGCAGGGCGTCTCGGGTCCATTGGGGCGAGGTGAAGCCTGTTTATAGATTAAGGCCGAAAACCCTACTTTGGGGTGCCGCCTCGCCTCGTGGCCGGGCTCATGACCGCGAGGTGATCAGGCGTTTTGGGCGTTTTGGGCGTTACTGTCGATTTCTATGCGGCCGCCTCTGGCTGCAAGCGGCTCCAGCTCTCTTGCGACTTCAGCTGTTTAGCTCCGTTCTCTCGTCCGAACTCGAATTGCGATCCGTTTGCGCCTATGGACTCCTATCGAGATTCTCTTTAACATTGTAAACTTTTCACATCCATATTTTCATATCCATTTAATCATCTTTGGTTACATCTTTGCCTTATGCGTCGATTATCACCGAAAAGCCTACAAAACACCAAAGAGAAACCCCAAGCGGTATCTTCTAGAAAAGATAAAACATTAAGAATCGATACATAAGCGCACATTAAGCGAGCTAAACTCATCTTCAAATATCAACTATAAGCGTGTAAAAGCGCGTTTATCAAACCCCCAAACTTAAAGCATTGTTTGTCCTCAAACAAAAATGTAATGAAAGACACAACGAAAGATCAACGAGCGTAGCAAAGATGATAACCATTCTAGCCTCCGAAACATATCAACGCTTTAGTGCACATGACGACGTTAGTCCACTCAACACAAACAATAATTTACGGCAAAACTCATTTAATTCAACCTCACAAAGGCATGAGTGAGTATGCAAATTCTAAGAATTCATTTTCCTCAAAATTATGGTCATTGCTTAGACATCACCTCAAGTACAACTTCCTGAAGTCCCTTCTTGTGATAGTGATGTGGTCTAGTAAGGTCAATCATTAATTTCATTTGTCATAAGGATAAGTTGACATGGATTGAAATTAAGCGACTAAAGGTATATTTTAGTGCAGTGGGGGTTCATGTAAAGCGTCCACGCGTGGCTTGCATGTGGGATTCCTTGGGCGTAGATGTTTCAATTAATATTGTTTTATCAAAGGTTACAATATTATTGTTACAAATTATGTGCGATCGTATGCTTATGTGTTTACATTATCTTTTCGGATATGTCTCTTACAATCGATTATCAATATGCTCGCACAAAAATCCTCTATCCGGTCCAATTTTATCGAGTGAAAACGAAACATAGAATATGTTCTTATCATTTGAAGAACACATGTTTGTTTTCACTACTCCCAAAGCCGATGCCTTTATTGACGCATCGACTAATGTGCAATGAGAGTCAGCGGACTTTGTCGTAAGTCAAACAATATGGCCAAATGCTATATGATGACTACTATGTCCAAAGGCTTGCAGTACCAAACATCGATCGATGGTAGACGCGACGAAATATGGTCAAGTCTCGAGTAAGTTTGGGCGATCGGATCGGACGATCCGCTTCCACACAATGAGAGAAATCTTGGCATGTAAGATGGAAGAAGGAAGTTCGTCCATGAACATGTCTCCCACACGACTCGTCTCATGGATAGTCTTGATCGGTTGGGAGGAGGTATTGACGGCAAAGCCAGGTCGATATCATCCTCAACACCTTGCCCAAGTCTTTGAGAACTTTCGGCGTGAGCGCATCATGAGCAAGGCCGAGTATACGCTAGTCGGTTGCTTAATGATCTCGTGGCGCGGAAGGAGTCATGGCGAAGGAGCACATGCCCTTGCTAGCACATCTAAGGGCCCAAATTTTCGTTGAAAAATGGAAGAAGAAAAGGGGCACCAAAGGTGGTAGAGGCAAAGGAACCCGATGGGAGCGGTGGGAGCAAGAACATGTTCGCCACGGAGGCTTGAAAAGCGAAGGAGAGGCAAGTGCTTGAGTGCGGCAAGGCGGGCATTGGAAGGCAAGCGCCCTATGCTCGAGGCTCAAGTCGTCATTTGCTTTAATGCGGAAACATGTTTAGCGACATGTTTTACTCATTCATGGGTAGTAGATCTGGTGCGATGATCATGTTTGTTACACCTGCGAGGGTTCTGCGGACAAGGGAGGTGCATAATGGTGAGATAACGATCTCCATGGGCAGCGAAAGTCGAGGCCGTTGCGATCGGAGATGTTACTTTATGTTTTGATAAGACAATTTTAGTATTAAAAGACGTTTTATATGTGCCGGAGTTTCGGTGAAATCTTATTTCAGTTTCGAAACTATTTATTCATGGATATTCAGTTGTTTTTGATAGTGGTGTTTCTATCATAAGAAATGACGAAGTTATTTGTGGTGGCACTTTATATAATTCGCTTTATACTATTTCTGCCAAACATAATACCTTTAATTATGTTGCATCTATATCAAACCCTAAAAAGAGAAAGTTTTCTTCGCATGATGACACCATCTTTCTCTGGCATCTTAGATTAGGTCACATCAATCTAAATAGGATCTAAAGACTGGCTAAGAAAGGAGCATTGGGTAATCTCACAGTTACTCCATTCCCGATCTGCGAATCTATATAGAAGGAAAGATGTCGACCGGACCCTTCAAAGCGAAGGGTTATAGAGTCAAAGAAGTGTTGGAGCTAGTCCATTCGACTGTGTGGACCTATGTCCACACAAGCTCGTGGAGAATGCAGTATTTTGTCATTTTCATTGATGATTACTCAAGAATGCGGATACATATACCTTCACCGCAGTCTGAATGCTTTGAGAAATTCAAAGAATTTAAGGTAAAAGTGGAGCGAAGCTTGGTAAAGTATCAAGTCACCGTGGTGCGATCGTGGTGGCGAATACCTCGATGTGAGTTTATGGATTATTTGGTGCGGTGTGGGATTACCTCGACTCATTACACCGGACACACCACAACAAAATGGTGTGTCGGGCGAAGAAATAAGACTCTTTTAGAAATGATTAGATCGATGATGAGTTATGCAATATTGCTATTTCGTTACGGGGGTATGCCTTAGAAGCAGTGACATACTTGCTAAATCTAGTACCATCCAGTCGATCGAAAAGACCTGTTCGAGTTGTGGTTTGGCGTGACTGGTTTAAACCACATAAGGATATAGGGTAGTCCGGCACGTGTCTTTGAACAAGAAGGGCGACAAGTTGGAGTTTAGATCGAAGCGGGCATTTATTGGCTATCTAGATGAGCGAAGGGTGGTTATTTCTATAGTCCTAAGGATCGGAAGGTCATTATTAGCACTAATGTCCGATTCTTAGAAGAGGATTATATGAAAACCATAAATCCAAAGTTGAAATCATTCTTGAAGAATTAGAAGATGATCGTATTCCACCACCGATTAAGCGAAAGTGCGAGATGTAGTGTCAGTGGGAGGATCGACACGGATACTTGAAGAAATTGAAGTGGGTCGAGTTCCTTTGGAGATACCGACCGTACAAATGGCACCTATCCACCATGTTGTGCAAGATGAGAACCACAAGTTCTGCACCACGTTGCCATTGTGCCAATGGCGCCTCGTCGTAGTGGGAGGTTGTTCGTCGACCTTAGCGATTTATGTTCGTGGGTGAATCTTGGTTTAGTCCCGGAAGCGGCGGTAATAATCGACCCATGGACATACAATGAGGCGATCTGAGACATTGATGCAAGATCATGGCACACCGCTATGGACTTAGAAATTGAGTCCATAACACTATGGATGTATCTGAAAAGACACCTCTACCGGATGGCGAGGAAGTTATAGGTAGTAAGTGGGTATACAAGAGGAAGAGATTCGAGATGGAGAGGTTTGGCTTTTAAAGCTGGGCTTGTGGCGAAAGGTACACTCGGAATGAGGGCATCGATTTCGATGAGACCTTTTACTTTGTAGTAATGCTCGAGTCCATCGAATTCTTACAGCCATAACACCCACTTAAACATCGAGGTTTTGCAAATGGATGTGAAAACCGCTTTTCTAAACGGTTATCTTGAAGAAGGTAGAGACATCTATATGCAGCAACCGGAAGGTTATGTGGTGAAGGGTGAATAGTATCTAGTATGGAAGTTTAAGAAGTCCATTTATATACTTAAGCAAGCTTCACAATCCTGGAACTTACACTTTGACGAGGTGGTAAAGTCCTATGGATTTACCCAGTTGCCTAGCGAAAGTTTTGTGTATCGTTTAGATATCAACGGTGATGTGGTATTTCTTGCACTTTACGTGGATGACATCCTTCTACTTGGCAACAATGTGAAGTTGTTATCAGACATAAAGTGTTGGTTATCCGATCAGTTTCAAATGAAAGACTTAGGAGATGCAGCGTACATTCTTGGGATCAAGGTTTACCGAGATCGCAAGAGGAAAATATTGAGCTTATCACGCGTCTTACATTGATCTGTGATTACTCGTTTTAGTATGCGGACCGCCAAGAAAGGATTGCTACCTTTTAGGCATGGTGTTCGTTTATCTAAGCGAGCATCACCATGACCGCAAAGGAGATAGAGGAAATGAGACAAGTTCCTTACGCTCCTGCGTAGGAAGTCTCATGTATGCAATCTATGTCACGAGACCCGATATCTGCTATCACGGTGAGCATAGTAGCTAGTAAGCCCGACAAAATGAGCCCGCCCGAAAAGCCCGGGTGTCGGGGTTTGGGCGGTTTGAACTTCAAATTAAATGCAGAAAAATCGGGCCTAAAAGCCCGCTTGAAAAAACCCGGCCTCACAAGACTTTAGACCAAAAAGCCGGGGTTTGGGCTAAAAAGCCCACTTGATTTTTATTAAATATATATATTTATAATATTATTTAATATACATAACTATATTTTTAATAATATTAATTATATTTTATATAATTATTTATTTTTATAGTAACAATTTTCTTACTAATTCACATCTTGGTCGAAAAATAAATTTTGGAAAAAATAATAATCTCATAAATCATTCAAAAATAATTCCTAAGATAAATGATCTCCAAAAATATATACATTGATGATTAATGATCTTATAGTATGTAAAATCTATTTTGAATCATTGATCTTAAATATATACAATATAATTAATTTATTTTATTCTATTATTTTATGAGTATAAGTCGGATTGACTTTTAATAATATCATTTATCTTTGATTTGTAATTACTAATTTTTCTCCTTAAATTAAAATTAAAATCATCTTGCATTCTGATATCATCGCATGAATACATAAATAGGTCGAGATATACTGAGAAGCATTATCATAAGAATAAGTAAGCTCAAAATATTCTCATCATGATTCTTTATTTAAGTTAAGGAGTTATGAGATCTTAATTAAATAATTATATTTTTAAATTTAAAATATTAATTTTATATATTAAAAATAATTAAAAATTATCTAAAAAAGCCGCCCATTAGAAAGCCATAGGGGGTTGGTTTGGGCTTCATATTTAGGCAGAAAAATTTGGGCTGGCCACTCGCCCGAAAAATTTAAAAGCCAGACGAGCAGGTCGAGCCTGCCCGGCCATTACTTTGCCACCTCTAGTAGCTAGATATCGGTCTAACCTGAACAAGCTCATTGGGCTGCGGTGGCATATACTCAGTACACGAAAATGACTCGAGATTATAGGCTGGTTTACTATGCGAGATAGTCTAATGCATTTGGGTTATTCGGACTCAGATTTCAAGTCGACCGTGATGAGAAAAAGTCACCTCGGTATGTGTTTACCTTGGGAGGAGTCGTATCTGGCGGAGTGCAAAGCAATGATGCATTGCGGACTCTACCATGGAAGCCGAATATGTAGCCAACGGAGGTCGCTAATGAGGTTGTATGGTTCAAGAACTACCTCATGGATCTAGATGTGGTACCTGGTTTGCCCAAGAGTATCATAGTTTACTTGATAACTCAGGTGCAGTGGCGAACACGAAGGAACCATGGACCCACAAGGCAACCAAACACATAGAGAGAAAGTACCATGTCATACGAGAAATCGTTAGACGATGAGATCTGCTGATTGAAAAGATTGGTACTGCGGATAACCTAGCTGACCTATTCATGAAGAGCACAAAAAGTCTACGAAGAGCATATTCGAGGACTTGGATTGCGCAAGATGGCACCCACTTAGAAAGAAAACTTTTTGTATAAGTGGGAGAAGTAAAGTGATGGTGTTGTTTGTAATAGCTAGTAGAGAGACACATTGTATACTAAAAGTTTTGCTTTAGTATAAGTGAGAGATTATTGGATTTGTATACTGGAAGCAGTTTGGTTGAGCTTGTATACAATGTTTCCTGTTACCACTATTACAATCTCCTATCTGAATTGTTTACTTGATTGCATATATAAGTTAGATCATACAGTGTGTTGTAGATCAAAGAAGTCTGTATGATTGGTCAAGCTTAATGAGATATAAAAGTATCTGGGTGAGACAACTTGAGGGCGAGTTGTCGGTATAGGCTCGCGATATTGATAATAAGTGACTTGACTTAGTTGTTTGTCTATCTTTGGTATGTCTACGGCGTATTGATGGATCACAGTGAGATGAGTTTTTCTATCGACCGTCGTGAAGAACCTAGATCTCGGTGACTTTATGTTGATCTAAATCTCGATAAGGTATTAGGTGAGTATGAGTTGTTGACCATCACTTTGACTTGTTATGGGTGAGGTTATATGAGATAACCAATTCTCTGCGTCTTGGGTGGTGGCGGTCTTGTATGTCATGCTAGTTACATATCGAGTCACCATATCCGTTTAGGATGATGGCGACCCTAAGGAGCTCAAAAGGTTTATTGTACTAAACCTGCGCGGTTGAGTTATCTCAAGTACAATAATGAGGTTGAGTGGTACTACTTAAGGAATTAAAGATATTAATTATTTTAAGCGATCGAGCAGCAGAAATAATTAATGGACGTCTGATATCTTAAATCGAGGATTCACGAAGTGTAAGTGCAAGCCCGACTCAACCCGGAAATAGAGGTAAGTCGACATTTATTCTCTAGTGGCATGAATAAATGTTTATGAATTAATTATGTTAAGGTGAACATAAGATAATTAATTTATTTGAGGTCCATCTTTATTCCTTGCATTTGATCCATGGGCTGGCCCATCCAGGCCTAGAGCTTAGTGAAAATCGTCCACCTCCCTTTAGAGTCCTACTGGGACTCTATTTTGATCCTCTCTATCTTAAGTGATATTATTATATTTATTAGATATGCATAAATCCTATCATGATAGGATTTATGGTTGCATTATAAATATAAGGTGAGAGAGAAAATCAAAGGCTAATGCTTAGCTAATATTTTCGAGAATTACACCTTTCCAAAGTGTGAGATTTTCGAAAACTAAAAAGGGAGGAAGAAGACGAATTTCTATAGCACTCTCCATAGATTGTCCTCATTCGGCATTGGAGTTTAGGCAATCGGGACACAGTCCAGAAGATCAAAGCACGATTCTTGATCCAATCCTTGCCTGACAAATTCGCAGGTAAACACGAGAAAACACCAACGTGTTGCAATTAATTATATAGGTGCATGCTAGGTATATAATCAATGTATGATGAATTAAACATCCAAGATAGATTATCGGGAGAGGATTAAAATCAGATTTCCCTACAGTTTGTTGCCCACCCATTGCCCCTATTTGTGGATTATTTATATCGAGGTTAGTGTCTAATTTTTAAAAAATATATGTTAGGTTAGTTGGATATGCTTCATTAATTGAATGAATATGCTTGATTAATTGAATGAATATGACAGATTAATTGGATGATATGCTAGATTAATTGGATAGTGATCACTAATTTCCTAGCAATAAAAACATAGCAACTAAATGATGTTATTGTAGTCAGTTAGTAAAAATACATATCGTATCCACATGGACTGATAATATAAACATATAGAGTAATAAATAGACACTATACTATCATCCAAGACAAACAACAGGGCTGGAAGATTGATTATCTAGGCAAATAAAATATAAAAACGCATATAAAAGAAATTCAGGAATAAAGTAATACCCCTAGGGAATGCATTAATTTAACCAAAATCATACAATTAATCTATTAACTAAATCACCAACATTTAGTTCAATTCTGATGAAGGATTAAAAAAATCACAATATATCTCTCTGGTCAAGTTTTGTGATAGTTGATTAATATATATATATATATATATATATATATATATATATATATATATATATATATATCGATAGATCTTAAGAAAAATATATTGACTCTTAAAAGCTAACAAAGATTATCCCCCATATGAATTTCTCTATTTGTAAAGTGTGATCTTGAATTCGAAATGCACAACTAAACCCATGAGATATTTAATTGAACAACTACCATACATCAATAGTGGCCAATTTTTTAAATGTGAAATCAAGAACCAAGAACCACAAATCATTAATTGAAAGGAAAATTGGACTTAATAGATTAACCACACATTCTTAATCAAGTCATACAAATCCTAGGATCAATTTGAAATTTAGCTACTCATAATTGAAATTAAACAAGACAAAAATAAAGAAAACATAATTGTAATTCATAAATAAATAAAATCTTTGTTTGAATTCACGAAGAAAAACATGAAATCTCTACAACGAATTACGAACTAACAAAGCTAAAGCAAAAATAAATAGAGCATAAAACAATGATTCATAATTTTAGAGTGTTTTATGCTCGATTATATTGAATATGACTTCTTTTGGGACTATATCTATTGAGATTGAATTGAATATGTTCTTAGGTTGACTAATTCTTTAGGTCGGGACTATTGATCTATTGAGATTCAAGATTGAATATGTTCGATTAGGTTGACTAAATATGATTTGAATACTTGATTAGGTTGATTGATTGTGTATATGCTAGATTAGGTCGATTGAAAATAGAGAGCATGCTTGTGACACGGTGAGATGAGTTCTTCTTTCGACCGTATAACGATTCTAAACGTCTTCTGATTTTGAGCATGTTCATGTTTCACGCTAATTTTTCAAATTTGAGCATGATTACGAGGTTGAAGCTAGCTAGTTGATTGAAATGTCTGATGATATTGGACGTTCGATTGGACCACCAAACCCGGTGAAGGGTGGCAAAGACAACATAAGATAATTAATTTATTGAGGCAACAACATGGTTTTCATTATTGTTTTATTCTCTTTATCCGATATTATTATATTTATGGTATATGCATAGATCCTTTCCATATAAGATTATGGTAATAATCACGAGTATGGAAATAATCGATAGTATGGAAATAATCCTAGGATTATGGTAATATTCCATATAGGATTATGGTAATTTCCATATGGGATTAGGTAGTGCATTATAAATATAAGGTATGAGATAAAGTCAGGTTAATGCTCACATAACAACACTAGAATTTTCGGTCATCTCATTGTGTGAGAGAGAAAATTTTCGTGAGTTTTAGTATAGAGAGCATTGGGTGATTTTACGAAGCATTCTCCATAGATCGTCCTCACTCGGCGTTGGAGATTGGGCATAGGGATACAGATCCGAAAGGTCAAAGCTTGAGTCAGATCCATTCGATCCGTTCATCTCGTTCCATCGACCTCTTGGATCGAGGTAAACACGTGAAAACCCCAGCGTGTTGCGATTTAATTATATAGGCGCATGCTAGGTTTATAATCAATGTATGGTGAATTAAATACCCGAAGATGGATCCTCGGGCGAGGTTAACATATGTTTTCCTGAATTGGTATCGAGCACGGGATCGAGAATCTTGGCTCTGTTGGATTAATTCACGTTTGATTATTACGTGCGTTTAATTAATTGTGGATCTGTCGTTCATCGTGGCTCGTTTATTGGTTTTGTTTTACCACGAGAAAATCCGTGGTTAGATTAGATTTTATTATTTAAATCTTATATGGTGAGCAGCGGGTGGGCTTTGCCCTAGCGCGGCCCGGCCTGATTGAGCGACCGGCCCGGACCGTTTTCGGCCCAATCCGGTTTTCGGTCCGTGCGGGTGCCGCGAGGCCTATTGTTGAATCGGTCCGTGCGGGTGCCGCGGGCCGTTTTGAAGTTTTAATTCATGCTTTGTAAATCTATGTAATAGATTAGATTTAAATGTCACGGGTTTCACGATTGGGCGCGATGAGCGTTTTATTTTATTTTATCGTTCATATGCATGTCGTGGATGTTTAAATTATGCGATAGCATACTATGTATGTTTATATTCGTTGACAAACCTTTAAGTGTTTCACGTAATTGGATGCGCATAGTAAGCATGCTAGGTCTATCGCGTTTATCAAGCATATTTAGAATTACTGCGAGCATGTTTCACGTGTTGAGTTCTATAGAAAAGCATCTTTGGATTACGTGATGCGCATGGACAAACCTTTTGAATAAAAGGTAAGCAAACAACCCGACAAATTAATTTTCAAATTAAAATGTCAAGACCTCCACTTTTTGATCTCTAAACAAAGTGAGGCCTTTGTGAGTGGCGTCCTGCAGCGTGGCTTGCTTGCCTTTATTTATCATAAGTTTGTTAGATGAGATTTCTAAATAAAACATTTTAAATCTATTGAGAAGTGGGAGTTTCATGTATGGCGTCCACCGCGCGTGTAGCTTGCATGTGCGATTTTCATAAGTTCTCTAGAGATAGATA
The DNA here is from genome assembly GCA_036937905.1 of Salvia rosmarinus. Taxonomy (NCBI): domain Eukaryota; kingdom Viridiplantae; phylum Streptophyta; class Magnoliopsida; order Lamiales; family Lamiaceae; genus Salvia; species Salvia rosmarinus. The sequence continues at coordinate 25,662,222 of CM072822.1, read as the reverse complement.
TAAAATGAGATAACAAAAGAATTTGAATTGGGCGGTATGGTCAGGTGATTATACCAATTCTAAATTAAATCTTCTACTTTGTTAAAATTGTGGTCATTGCAGACATCACCTCAGTACAACTTCCCTAAGTCCTTCTTGCGATAGTGATGTGGTCTAGTAAGGTCGATCGTTAATTTCATTTGTCATAAGGATAAGTTGACATGGATTGAAATTAAGCGACTAAAGGTATATTTTAGTGCAGTCGGGGGTTCGTATGTAGCGATCCCGCAGCGTGGCTCGCGTGTGGAATTCCTTGGCGATTGGAGTTTCAATTAATATTGTTTTATCAAGGTTACAATATTATTATTCACAATTATTGCGATCGTATGCTATGTGTTTTACATTATCGTTTGAGATATGTCTCTTCGCCGATTATCAATATGCTGCACAAAATCCGTTATCCGGTCCAATTTTATCGAGTGGAAGCGAAACATGGAATATGTTCTTATCATTTGAAGAACACATGTTTGTTCTCACTACTCTTAAACCGATGCCCTTGCGGCGCGTCGACTAATGAAGCGCCGAGTCGGCGGACTTTGGAATAAGTCGAACAATATGGCTAAATCTTATATGATGACTCGATGTCCAAGGCTTGCGGTGCTGACATCGATCGATGGTAGGCGCGCGATATTTGGTGAGTCTCGAGAGTAAGTTTGGGTAGTCGGATCGGACGATCGCTTCCACACAATGAGAGAAATCTTGGCGTGTAAGATGGAAGAAGGAAGTTCGGTCCATGAACATGTCTCCCATGACTCGTCTCATGGATAGTCTTGATCGGTTGGGAGGAGGTATTGTGGCGAAGCGAGTCGATATCATCCTCAATACCGCCCAAGTCTTTTGAGAACTTTTGGCGTGAATGCGATCATGAGCAAGACCGGTTTACATGATCGGTTGCTAATGATCTCGTTCTGCGGAAGGAGTTATGGGAAAAGGAGCACGTGCTCTTGCTAGCACATCTAAGGGCCCAAAATTTTCATCATGAAATGGAAATAGAAAAGGGGTACCAAAGGTGGTAGAGCGAGGAAATAGTGGGAGTAATGGGAGCAAGAACATGGTTGCCAGGAGGCAGAAGAAGCGAAGGAGAAGAGCGGAGTGCTTCAAGTCTTGATGGGCCGGGCATTGGAAGGCCAAGTGCCCTATGCTCGAAGGCTCAGTCGCCGTTTGCTTTAATGTGAAACATGTTTAGCGACTTGTTCTACCCATTCTTGGGTAGTAGATCTGGTATGGTGATCATGTTTGTTACACCTTGCGAGGTTCCTACGGACAAGGGAGGCATTTGATGGCGAGATAACGATCTCCATAGACCTTGGGCAATCGGCATTGCGGTTGGAGATGTTTCTTTATGTTTTGGGACAACGGTTTTAGTTTTGAAGGCGTTTTATATGTGCGGATTTCGGTGGAACCTTGTTTACATTTGAAATTATTTACTCATGGATATTATTATTTTTGATAGTGGTGTTTCTATCATAAGAAATGGCGAAGTTATACGTGTTGGCACCTTATATAATTCACTTTATACTATTTACGCAAAACATAATACCTATAACTATGTTGCGTCTTCATCAAACCTAAAAAGAAAGTTTTCTTGCAAGATGACTCTCTTTTCTGGCATCTTAGATTAGGTCACATCAATCTAAATAGGATCCAGGCGGCTAAGAATGGGCGTTGGGTGATCTCACGGTTACTCGTTCCCGATCTGCGAATCTGTATAGAAGGTAAGATGTCGACCAGGACCTTGGCGAAGGTTATAGAGCGAAAGAAATGTTGGAGTTAGTCCATTCGACCTATGTGGACCAATGTCCACACAAGCTCGTGGAGAATGCAGTATTTTGTCACTTTCATTGGCGATTACTCGAGTGCGGATACATATACACCTTCACGCATGAGTCAATGCTTTGAGAAATTCAAAGAGTTTAAGGCGGAAGTGGAGGCGAAGCTAGGTAAGAGTATCAATCACTGCTGTGATGCGATCGCGGTGGCGAATACCTCGATAACGAGTTTATGGACTATCTAGTGAAGTGTGGGATTACATCCAGCGCCTTCACCGGGCACACCAGACAAAATGGTGTGTCGAGCGAAGAAATAGGACTCTTTTAGAAATGGTTAGATCTATGATGAGTTATGCTACATTGCCTATTTAGATTACGGGGTATGCTTAGAGGCGGCGGCATACTTGCTAAATCTAGTACCGTCAGTCGGTCGAAAAGACCCTTTGAGGTTGTGGTTTGGCGCGAAGCCGATTTAAGCCACATAAGGATATGGGCGATCCGGCACGTGTCTTTGAACAAGAAGGCGACAAGTTGGAGGCTAGATCCGGCCTAAAGGCATTTATTGGCTATCCTAGAGGGCGAAGGTGGTTTATTCAATAGTCTAAGGATCGGGAAGGTCGTTATTAGCACTGCTCGATTCTTAGAAGAGGACTACATGAAAATCATAAATCAAAGTTGAAATCATTCTTGAGAATTAGAAGATGATCGTATTCCACCACGAATAGGCGAAGGTGCGAGATGTCGAGTCTAGTGGGAGGATCGACACGGATACTTGAAATTGAAGTGGGTCGAGTTCAGGAGATACCGACCGTACAAGTGGTACCTACGACAGTTGTGCGAGTTAGAGAACCACAGTATCTGCCACGTTGCCATTGTGCTGTAGAACCTCGTCGTAGTGGGAGGTTGTTCGTCGACCGAGCGATTTATGTTAGTGGGTGAATCTTGGTTTAGTCGGCGGATGAACATGCAATAATCGACCCATGGACATCTGAGGAGCGTCTGAGATATAGATGCAAGATCATGGCACATGCTATGGACTTGAAATAGAGTCCATAGCGGCTATGGATGTATATGAAAGACACCTCTACTAGATGGCAAGGAAGCCGTAGGTAGTAAGTGGATATCTGAGAGGAAGAGATTCCGATGGAGAGGTTTGACTTTCAAAGCGAGCTTGTGGCGAAAGGTACACTCAGTTGAGGCATCGATTTCGATGAGACCTTTTACTTTGTGCATCTCAAGTCCATCGAATTCTTGGCCATAGCACCCACTTGAACTAGAGGTTTGGCAAATGGATGTTAAAACCGCTTTTCTAAGCGGTTACCTTGAGGAAGGTAGAGACATCTATGTGCGACAACACGAAGGTTATGTGGTAAAGGGTGAAGAGCATCTAGTATGGAAGCTTAAGAAGTCCATTTATGGGCTTAAGCGAGCCTCGATCATGGAACTTCGCTTTGACGAGGTAGTAAAGTCTATGGATTTACCGATTGCTAGCGAGAGTTGTGTGTATCGGTTAGATGTCAGCGGTGATGTGGTATTTCTTGCACTTTATGTAGATGACATCCTTCTAGTTGGCAACAACGTGAAGTGATTATCGGGGCGTAAAGAGTTGGCTATCCGATCGGTTTCAAATGAAAGACTTAGGAGATCGGCGTACATTCTTGGGATCAAGGTTTATCGAGATCGCAAGAAGAAAATATTGAGCTTATCTCGGTCTTACATTGATCTTGTGATTACTCGTTTAGTATGCAAACCGCCAGAAAGGATTGCTACCTTTCGAGACATAAGCGTTCCTTTATCTAAAAGCGATCACCTATATTTACAAAGGAGATAGAGAAATGAGACAAGTTCCTACGCTTCGCCGTAGGAAGTCTCATGTCTGTGATGCTATGCTGCGAGACCCGATGTCTGCTATCACGGTAGGCATAGTAGCTGAATATCGATCTAACCTGGACAAGCTCATTGAATTTGCGATGCAGCATATACTCAAGTACACGAAAAGGACTCGAGATTATAGGCTGGTTACCATGCGAGATAGTCTAATGCCTTTGGGTTATCTGGACTCGGTTCCAGTGGCCGTGATGAGAAAAAGTCGACCTCGGGCTATGTGTTTACCTTGGGAGGTGGGCCGTATCTGGCGGTGCTGGCGATGCATTGCGGACTCTACCATGGAAGCGAATATGTAGCGGCGGAGGCTTCTAAGGAGGCTGTATGGTTGAGAACTACCTCGTGGATCTAGGTGTGGTACTGGTTTGCCCGAGTATCATAGTTCTTGTGATAACTCGGTGCGATGTGGCTCTCGAAGGAACCACCGGACCCACAGGCGACAAAACACATAGAGAAAAGTACCATTTCATCACGAAATCGTTAGGCGGTGGACGTCTGATTGAAAAGATTGATCTGACGGAAAATCTGCAAAAAGTCTACGATGGACACGTTAGAGGACTTGGATTGCGCTGATGGCACCCGGCTTAGAAAGGAAACTTTTGTATAAGTGGGAGAAGCAAAGTGATGGTTGTTTGTAATAGCTAGTAGAAAGACACATTGTATACTAAAGTTTGCTTTAGTATAAGTGGGAGATTGTTGGATTTGTATCTTGAAAGCGGTTTGGTTGAGCTTGTATACAATGTTTCTGATTACCATTATTCTGATCTCTGTCGATTTGAATACTTGATTGCATATATACGTGTCCTTATCTCATATATAAGTTAGATCATACGATTGTGTGAAGAAAATAAATAGAGCATAAAACAATGATTCATAATTTTAGAGTGTTTTATGCTCGATTTGTATGTCGCTAGTTATCATGTCAGTCACCGTATCCGTTTAGGATGATGGCTGAATATGCTCTAATTCTTTTGGGACTATTGATCTATTGAGATTCAAGATTGAATATGTTCGATTAGGTTGACTAAATATGTTAGATTAGGTTGATTGGATATGCTAGATTAGGTCGATTGAAAATAGAGAGCATGCTTGTGACTTTCATATAAATTTCGTCTTCTGATTTTGAGCATGTTCATGTTTTAATTTTTCAAATTTGAGCATGATTAAGAAGCTAGCTAGTTGATTGAAATGTCTGATGATATTGGAGATTGGACCACCAATGAAGGGGGAAAGACAAGAGACAACAACATGGTTTTCATTATTGTTGATCATGGTTGCCGCCATAGTTTTAGCATGTAAACCTTGATCCCTATAGTTTTAGCTAAACCCAAACCTAAATCTAAACTTTAAAAAATTATAAACTAAATATAAATGATATTAGGTTCTACAAAATGCAAAATCATACACCAAAATGTTAATTGTAGATCGATTGTTCTAATATAATGGTATAAATTTCCCAAATAAGACTTCTTTTTATTTTTTGTTTTACATAAAACATCTAGTCATTATTGGAAAATAAAATAGTATATGCATTTTATGGATTAGAACATTTTAAACTTAGACCGGTAGGCGTCACTAGGGGTGGGTCAGTACGGTATACCGAATTTTTTTCTCCGTACCGTATACCGTACCGAAAATTACGGTATGAAAAATTTATACTGATACCGTACCGAACCATTCGGCATACCGAAAATCGGTATACCGAAGATTACGGTATGATAAGATTTTATACCGTTATTATACCGACTTTTACGGCATACCGTACCGGACTTCGATATATCAAAATTATCGAAAATTACCAAAAATTGTTGAAAATTACTGAAATTATGGAAAATTATCGAATATTATGTGACTCGTAATTCTATATTTATATATACTTTAGCATAATTAACTATATTGATATTCTAACTTAAAATAAAACAATTAGTAAATGATGTAATTACTTCTCAAGTTTTATAATTAACTACAATGATATTATATTGTTCTAATCTAATGTCATTAACTAACTATATTGATATTATAATATACATGAAAATATATATTAAGGTTTGATTAAAATATAAAATACATATATAGTTATTGAAAGTGTAAAGTATATGTCAAACATAAGTATTTTTCATTACGCACTAATAATATCGCCTATACAATATATAAATTAAATATTATATTTAATATCATTTTATTATATTTATCCCATTTATTTTTCAAAGTCTATTTATGAATTGTAATAGGCCAAAATTTTATATAACCCATATATTAAGTTTTATACTCTTATCAACCCATATCTTAAGTTACTATTATTTTTAACCAAATGTTCAATTATAACCTCCAAACCATAATAAAACAGTACGGATTCAAATGCACTGCAACTTTAATTCAAATATTGTTATATATGTCCCTCACCGACACTCACACACCCACAACGGCCAACTCTCTCTCTCTCTCTCTATCATCGGCAAGCTCTTTCTCTCCCTCTCTCTATCACCGGCCAACCCCGTGACCAACCCAACCTCCTCCTCCCTTTCTTCCCGGAGGCCAACTGTATTTCTTTGGCGCTCGACGTCTGCTACCAGATGGCTCATCAGTACTGGGTCTATGTGCAGGTCGCTCGCCAGCACCTCAAAATCGACTCTGTCTTGGGCGCCCAGCTTGTCGACGTACAATAGGAGGCAGTACCATGATCAGAACCACCTCTTCCGGTACATCCCAATGTTCTCACGGAGGAAGATGATTTACTGAACCAACATATGTATCGACTAAATAATCCCTTGTCTAGTAATCATCCATGTATGACTCGATCGATTCACCGGCCTCCCTATAACAAATATTTTATTAGTGAGAAAGTCGTTAATTTAACATACACAAATTAAATTATAACATACCTAATTGCTGCGATCGCATGAGAACACGGCATGGCGTCTAGGTCAAATTCGCGGCATTCACATGTTTTATCATATAGATTGACCATGAGGCTTCGTTCGCCAGCTCGAACCTTGTACTTCTTATCACCTGTACTCCTCGCACTATAACGTCCGCTTTTTGTAACTTCTGCGCTAAGCTTTATAACTTTCACCTCACTCAGATGGCCATCGCTATTTTGTGCAGCAACCATTCTCTCGCTAAACCATTTCTCTATAACAAGTCGAATTACCTCCAGCATCGAGCAAATGGGAAGTCGTCTCGCCCACAACAATCGTCCATTCAAAGTCTCTGCTGCATTTGATGTGAGAAAACTATAACGCCGCACAGGACACATCGATCGAGCCCACTTCTCTGGTCCAATACTAATCAACTTATTATACGCATTAGGACATAATCTATTGATGATGTTCATAGAACGATTATACTCAGCTTCATCGTACATATATGCAGCTCTTTTGTACATCTCTAACAGCTTCGAATTTTTTTTCCCAAAACTCTTAATATGTCCGAGCAAATAGTAATAGCATATAGCGTGAGTGGCATTAGGAAACTCACTCCTAACAGCATTAGCAATGGAGACATGCTGGTCGAAACAATCAAGAGATGATCAATATTACCATACACAAATCGAACTTTCGAGAGGAACCAATTCCACGCTAAATCATTTTCGATCGGTCCAACACCATATGCCAACGGAAAAACTTGCTCGTTAGCATCTTTCGTCCCTGCAACGAATAAAATACCCCTATTCTTGCCCTTGAGATGAGTGCGGTTGACTACGATCACAGTGCAAGAGAAAATAGAATGGCCCGATAGAAGCTCCGAGAGCAACAAAACCTTGCATTTAATCTACCATCACCCTACTTGAAAATCATAGGCGATGCTCGGATTCACTTGTTTCAACATATAGAGGTATTGAGGTAGTAGACGAAACGACTCCTCATGTCGGCCGTATATCATCTCAATCCCAATATTCCATGCTCGCAAAGCGACATTGTATTTGATACTAATACCAAATTCACGCTGCAGCTCCGCCATAATGGACCTCGGCCTAGGGATCTCACCATCATCTCGTATTTTTCGTGCTACATACGATGCAACCACCTTCGAATGTGCCTTTATCCGTGCAACTCGTCCCAACTCGCGGTCACATGTATGTTCACCAGTAAACTTATGAATTCCCCATATCCCATGAGCACCAGTAGCCCGCAAATCAAAGTTGCACTGTTCGGAGTGCTTACACTTAAATGTTAAACATCTTGCATCTGAACGCACTACAACGCACTCCGCACCTTGCTTCATATTCCATAATCCAACGGCAATAAAAAGTTCATCTTTACTGTCGTAAAAAGAATTCTGGCACAACTCTCGCTCATCCAGTCTCGATAGTTCATGTTCACGAGCCTCAATTGACGCTGTCGTGTCCAACGGAATAACTGGAACTAACCAAGTAGAAATTTCTACAACACTCGGCATCATGCTCAATTCAGTGGCTGCTTGAGTTAATTAGCAAAAGTGTGCTCAACCCGCCTTCTCGACGGACCCAACACGCAAATTCGGTGGTGAAAATTTATCATCTCATTCTCGGGCATATCTTGAGAACGTCCGAATCGGTTTCGACCTCGAGGCGAGGGGATAGATTGGTCTTCATTTCCATCTTCCTCGGTCGATCTTATGGAATATCATGTGAGGGTGATGTTGTTTGTTCCTCATGCGCAGCGGGCGATGAATCGATATTTAATCTTGAATAAACTTCATGAATTCGTTTTAGATCATAATTGTTTAATCCGAGATGATTTATTGGTTCCTCGTCCCATCCAGGGGCATCGCTCCATGCATCATACGACTCACTACCATGATAGGGCGCGTTTGAAGAACTGACATTGACTTCTTCATGCTGTTGCCCAACGTCACCAAACCAATCGAATCCATCATATCTTTCACTACCTTCCACAGAATATTCGAATTCACAAGATTGTGCACTATATCCGTGCCCTTCACTCGGAGGTGGATCTAACGTTGGGACATAAAATTCTGGAGATTGTTGAACGCTTGTAGTATTGGCGTGAACAACGTATTAGGTAGGATATGATTCCACCACGAACAAACGATCAAATTCTTCTCGACACGTCAATGGATACTTTAATATTCTACCACGTGCAGTTTTCGATAAATACCAAATCGATAATTTAAGGTCAATGAATCAGCCAACATGATATGGTTAATTTTATAGATCAAGCTAAAAATGGACTCATCGTGAACGGGCAAAACCCGTGAAGTCCCTCCAATGTAGTCACATCCCTCAAAATTATCATTATATCTCAAAGTGATGTACCGAAAGTTTTTCATCTACATAAAAAAAATTCATATTCTTAAGCATAATCAATGAATGATATTTAACAAAATCATAATTAAATCGTGTATTCATAAAACAGAAGAGTAAAAATCATAATCAGGCATAAAATGACGGCGGCTTTCAGAAAAATAGGTTAGCCGCCATCGAAGTGCCGCCGGAGAGGTTAGCCGCCGATGAGCACACATCGGCGGCTAACCCCTCCGACGGTATTTCGTCGGCGGCTAATCCATTTTTCTGAAACTCGCCGTCATTTTATGCTTGATTATGTGTTTTTATTTTTTTAAACATATTCTTAAGCATACTAAATAAATAATATTTTATAAATCATAATTAATTAATAATAAATCGTATATTCACAAAACAGAAGAGCAAAAACCAAAATCAAGCATAAAATGACGGCGACTTTCATAAAAATAGGTTAGCCGCCGTCGAAATGACGCCGGAGGGGTTAGCCGCCGATGTGTGCTCAACAGCGGCTAATCTCTCCAATGGCACTTCGTCAGCGGCCAACCCATTTTTGTGAAAGCCGCTGTCATTTTATGCGTGTTTGTGGTTTTTTATTTTTTTAAACATGTTAAAATAAATTATTAATATTATTTACATAATTCAATCACAAATTCAATAATTAAAACATAATTCAATAATTAAAACATAATGATCAATCATACGGTTCTTTGAGAAAAAATTGCTTAAGTTGCTTTGAGAAAAGCTAATAATAAATCATACGATAAAATATAATGATAATTCAATAATTAAAACATAATGACAAAAGATAATAATAAACACATTAAATCAATAATTTATTTACCTTTTTCTTGTTTTTGAGAAAAATTTGCTTAAGTTGCTCCTCAAATAATCGAAAATTTTTCTCCCCCGCCTCTCTCAAAACGAATCTCTCTATTTTATGTTGAGTTTGTGTCTGTGTGTGTGTTTGTATTGTGTTTGTGTTTATATTTGTGTATCGCCTTGATTTAAATTCAAAATATATAAATAAATAAAAAGATATTTATTACACGCGGCCAACCTCAACTACACGCACAACTACACACATTGAATGCAATTTCCGACGGCTAACATCAAATACACTCCAATTTCGGCGGCCAACCCCCTCTACCCGGCGGCCAACACATTACCCGGCGGCCAACCCCCTAACCCGGTGGCCAACAACATTTTTAGCCTTAATTTCCGGCGGCTAACCCATTCTGGCGGCCAACCATGAGTTTTGATTATCCGGCGGCCAACCCAACTACTTCTCTGTCAAAAATTAAGTAAATCAGACTGATTTCACAGTCTGTTTGCCAAACTTTTGCAGCGTCTGTCATTTTTCGAAAATGATTAAGGATATTCTCGTAATTTTACTTTAAATTGGGTAAAAAGAGTAGCAACTTAAAGATATGGATTAAAAAGAGTATTGAAGTTAATATTTGGGGTATTTCTCCCCATTAACACATTGTAATATTATTATCTCATTGTAGATTATTTATATAAGTTAGACGTAATTTATTTACTGATTATAATTATAGATATATAAATATAACTATAACTCGTACGTATATATTTAATTTTCTAATTATATATGTTGATATTATAGTTTCAAATAATAGCTTAGTAGATCATGTAACTATATTTTGAGTTTAATCAATAGGTATCTAATTGCATTAATTCTTATTTTTTATTTTACATCATAATATACATAAAAGTATATATTAAGATTTGATTAAAATAAAAAAAATCATATACTGTTGTTAAAAGTTTAGAATGTATGTAAAACATAAATTATTTGCATTATCTAATGGTAATATAGACTATACTATAAATTGAATATACTATTTAACATAATCTATTGTATAATTTATATTACTTCATTTATTTATTTTAAAATTTAAAAGTTATAATTATTTTAAACTCATCGTAAATTAGTCATATAACATAGATATCACTTAATTTATAATTATAATTTTATTAAGTATAAAAGTTCTTATTCATTTTTAATTATCAATAATAATATAGTTTATAATTTATCATTAATTATGAATTAATATATATTTTTAAAGTTAATACTAATTATATATAATAAATAAATATTATTTCGGTACGGTATACCGGTATACCGTACCGAAAATTATATCGATTTTTTCGATATATACCGACATATCGGTATGTACCGATATATCGGTATAAACCGAAAATTTTGGTATATACCGCGGTACGGTATATATCGGTATACCGTGGTATCCAAAAAATTGATACCGTTACCATACCAAAAATTACAATATATCGAAAACTCGATATTTTTCGATACGATAAATCCGATATACCAATTTTTTGGTATTTTTTCCTACCCTAGGCATCACTGATGACTGCCCAAGAGCGCATGATGGGTTTTGAAACGGGACCCATTCAACATAGATTACTTTTAGATAATGGAAGCTTACAAGACAATTAGTTTCACTAACAATTAATTCATTTTTATCATTATATATTACAAAATTGATTAGCAACGTTATCAATCAATTTATTCTATCTATTTATAAGTTATTAAGTCAGTTACACGACTCTAACTCAAATTTCGATCTGGATCATGACGGTTAACATATTCATCATACCATCTTACACAAAATTACTAAAATTTCAAATAAAATTATAAAGATGCTATTGAATATATATATATATATATATATATATATATATGGGTTCAAATGTACATACTTCCTAACCCCTACGATTATTTCATACAATTTTTCTTTTAACTTTATCATCATTACTATTATTATTACTCCATCCATATTTAAAATTTATTGATAATTTTTCTTTTTGTACTATTCCAAAATTTGTTTTTTATTTATTTATGAAAAGTATCTCATAAAATACTTATTACTTATTATTTTCAATAACATCAGTTTACCCGTGCTTTCGAGGATCTATCTTGAATGTTTAATTTATCATACATTGATTATATCCTAGAATGCTCCTATGAAATTAATTGCAACACATATGAGTTTTCTCGTATTTACCTTTGAATTTCTGACAAATATGATCAACTGCTGACTCCAGCTTTGATCTTCTGGATTGTGTCCCGGATGTCTGGTCTCCAATACTAAGTGAGAGTAATAAATGTAGAACATTACAAATTTTCGTCCCCTATGACTGTGTGAGTGATTATAAAAAATCACTATGAGAAGATAGATAATTTGATTTTCTCCTACCTTGTATTTGTAGTGCTATTCATAGAATCCTAATGTGATAGGTCTCTGGCACATCTAATAAATACAATAATTATCTTCTTCCTTGAATATAATTCATTTATAGAATAATTATCTCTTGATATCTAATAATATCAGATAATATTTATCTAGACTATAAGATGTATTAAATAAATAATACATTAATCAGAATTTTTAGGGGGTGTTCAAAAATACTGTAATAGACCTTGATGGGCCAGTCTAGTGATCAAATAAAAGGAATAAAGATGAGTCTCAAATGAATTAATTATCTTATGTTTAGCATAGAACATAAATTAATTCATAAACATTTATTCATTCCACTAGAGAACAAATACAAACTTACTCCTTTATTTACCTAAGTTGAGTCGGACTTATACTTAGACTTACGAATCCATGTATTTAAGATATCACACGTTCACTAATTATTTATAGCACTCTGACTGCTTAAAATAATTAATCTTTTTAATTCATTAAGTAGTACCACTCAACCTTATTATTGTTCTTGAGCTAACTCAATCTGTAGGGTTTAGTATAATAAACATTTTGAGCTCCTTAAGGGGACGTCATCATCCTAAACGGACACGGTGCCTCGATACAGGTAACCATCATGACATACAAGCACTGCCACCACCCAAGATGTGCAGAATCATGAGTTATCTCATGTAACCCTCATCTATAACAAGACAAAGTGATGGTCAGTATCCCATACTCACCTATAACCTTATTAAGGTTTAGGTCAATGTAAAGTTATCGAGATCTAGGTTCTTTACAACGATCAGATTGAAGAACTTATCTCAATGTGATCCATCAATACGTCACGACGTACTATCATAGACAAATAACCAAGTCAAGTTACTTCTTATCTATACTCCAGCCTATACCGACAACTCGTCCTCAAATTATTTCAGTTGTGATTCTTTTTATATTGCAATCAACTTAACCAATCATACAGACTTTTGTGATCTTCTACACAGTGTATGCTCTAACTTTTGTATGGATAATGGGACAACATATGTAATCAAGTAATTAATTCAGATATGAGATCATAATAGTGATAACAGTAAATATTGTATACAAACTCATCAATATGTTTTCAGTATACAAATCCAACACCTTAATCCACTATTATCCATACTTATTAACCTCAACACCATCACTTATTTATATATTTTACCACTTATAGTTCACCATAATTTAATTTAATATTACATTAATGTGAGACCTTTATTTCACTCATAAAACACTCAACTATTTTTATTAAAATTCGCAATAAAAATTCTCATAAACATATTTTGAGGTTGAATGAAGTATATTTCTTGACGGACTTAGGATCAATTGGGATTCATTTGTGTGTGGTTTCTTTCTCCCCCGGGACCGACATCATTTTCTAAGCATTAATGGTTCTCCATTCCACACATGCATTTCAATTCTGACTCCTTATCGCACCTAAATTCAACCCCTTAGTTAACCATATCTTTTACCAAATTATTATATTTATCTTCGTCCTTTAATTTTGTTTGTTGGTAGTTACATTATTATTATCATCATCATCATCGCTCTAAAGGAATATTGCGATGTTTATCGGTCCGTAGAGAAGTTCGAGTCCTACAAAAATGGATTCCGCTTTTTAATTTATAAATATCAAATTTTATGCTATGATTTTATTCAATTACTAGAAATATAATTTAAATTTTCCGAAAAGTCATAGGAAAAAGAAGCAGGCACACACTAAAAGAATATGCAAATTAAGATACGATCGTATATATACTAAAATGTGCAACCAAAAATAAACCAACATTATTTAGGCTTACAATGGTTCTGCCTAGAATCCGAATAGACAACAAAATAAAACAACATATAATCTTATACGAGTAAATTGATGAACTGTATTATTCTAATAATTTGGCCTAAAGTCTAAAAAAAGATAATGGAAAGACCCTTAGGGGTACATCCAAAAAGCATCCTTTATAATAAAATATAAGTTTAATTTCTAATTATGTTTGATTTTCATGTCATTGCATATGAACATAAAGTTTTACCCAACATACACTGAAGGTTGCAGTCTTGGATTCCCCTGTATTAAAAAAAAGGTCCCAAAATGTTTTAAACGTAACATTGCAATCCTTTATCCTTTATTTGCGGCCAAATAAACTCATATACTTCAGATATTCCTGTAATATTACCTTACAAATTAAACACCTTCTAATCATACACGAGGCATGTTATGTACTAAATACAAATCTCTGGAAACATGGAATTAATGCGTCAAAAAAGAAAATTAAATAGATTAAAAAAATTCAAAACCAAAAAGCAACAAATTTAAGAGGCCATTAGGTTTGGCAAAAAAACTGGAGCTCTGGGTGGAGATCCATACTCCTCCAAAGAGTTGATTGTTGTCGGAATCTTGACTTGAGCATTTTTGGTCATTTTAAAATAAATAAATTAATTAGATAATATTGGGTCTCTGTAATTTTGGGTATTTTCATATTTTAATGGAGATTAGCCTTTGAATTCCACTCTTCCTCTCAAAACTCATGGCTGGCGGAATTTGGTTATGACAATTCTATCATGACCAAATTACGTCACGGTTATTTGGTTATGACTAAACTCATGGTAAGATCCTTCGATCAAGAACAATTGAGAGTAAATTACGTAAAAATTAGACACATTATCATGATTCTCTACCACATTGACAAACTTGTGAGTTTAATCAAGGATCTTACCATTGACCAAATATAAAAATAAAAAATCAAGGATCTTATCATATTAAATGTTGGCATATATTAATAAGTGAATTAACTTTAAACGATCCGATAACATTTACTAAATATATAGAAAATCCTAATTGAGCACATATATACTACCAAATTACTCGGACTTCAATTTTATTTGATCTCACAACGAAAATGGAAATAAATAACTAGACAATGCTCTGACATTGGAATAAAATAATGAAGTCTTGTATCTTAAATTGTAGCATAAAATCTGCAACACTTATCACAATATTTTCGTCATCTATAGATTTTATTACAAAATGCATATATATATATGGCCAGCATAAAATATATCACAGTTTCATCATCTATCTGCAAACTAGGCCAGGTTACTACATTTGCTGGTTGGTTGATGCCAAAGATAAGAGAAACTGGCTGAAAATCACATCGGCATACCGGTAACAATCATTTTCAATCATCCAAAATAACATTGATGAGCAATTTCTGCAACTTCAAATTTATCTATATTCTACGTGCTTAATTATCTATTTTCTATTTTATAATTATATTTCGTTGTATTAGCAAACCTCGTGTCTATAAATAATTATATATGCGTAGTATCAAATAAGAGATTAAAGGAAGAATCAGAAAAGGAATTGAACGAGCATGATTAATTCCTCTTAGAGAGGTCCAACTGTTGTACAATTTTTTCTCATACATAAGAAAAAAAAAAGGTTGTACAACACAACTTTAGCCAAATCTCTTCGGAAAAAAGGAATATCATATTATTAATCTTTGTTAGGTGACATTTAATGATTTAAGGGATTTTTATTCGAGGACAACGTTAATGCGGATTTTGGCATATTAATTGTTGATCAGACTTGAAAGAAAGAGCCTACACCTATGTGGGGAGTGCATGGGTTTAACCCTATGTCTCTCTCTTTATCTCACATCTATATACTGCATGCACACATACACATACCCCTCTTATTTATAGGCTACATAGATCACACCTAAATTCATTACTCTCTTATTAACTGAGTTCCAGAGCTTTTTTTTCTTGGGGGCATCAATGGAGCTCTTATTCATGGCGGTCTCTTTGTTGTTGATGGGACTATTTTCCTTCTTATTTCTGTCGAAATGGAATGAAATTATATTCCAAAGAAAAGGGTTGCCTCCTGGCACAATGGGGTGGCCATTTTTTGGTGAGACTAATGAATTCCTCAAGCTTGGTCCAGACTTCATGAAAAGGCAAAGAGCCAGGTTTCCTCTCTCTCTCTCTCTCATGTATATATACAGACATATGTACGTATTCTTCAGTTGTTTCTTACATGTTACAAGAACTTGTTGGCGTACGTGCGGATGTCTATGTGCCTTGGTGTATTTGTTGGTGGTTGAGGCTGTATATTTCACTCGGTGTAGCATTTTAAAAATAGATGGGCAAAATTATAATTTTTTATTAAGAAACAAATCTGAACAGACAAAATTATATTTTATATATAAAAAATTGATGGAAATACAAAATACAATTTAAATATAATAATTAAAAAATAAAATTGCCTAGACGATCAACTATAGACCTGACTCCATTTCTGGTCCTATCTGATTAGAGTTTGATTTCTCGCCCCAGCAAGAAGTTCGTGGTATATTCGCAAATTGCAAATATAACAAACAGTGCTCTCTCGAACAACATTTTGTTTGGTTATTAATGTAAAAGTCACTCATGAACTAGAAAAGGCTAGGCAATAAGTGCCCGCAGTGATTGCAAGTGAAGTACTTTCCTGAATATCCAAGATAATATCCAAGATCTTCATTTAATTACGTTGTACCATAGTCTAATAAATCAAATATAGATTTTTTTTTTCTTTGGGATTAGTATTGAGTAATTAATGTTGTTTTGTATATGTAGGTATGGAACAGTTTTCAAGTCACATATACTAGGCAGTCCCACTATAGTCTCCATGGATCCAGAGCTGAACAGATACATACTATTGAATGAAGCAAAGGGACTAATTCCTGGCTATCCAAAATCTATGTTGGATATACTAGGAGAGAGAAACATAGCTGCTGTCTATGGATCAAAACATAAGTTTTTACGAAAGAATTTGCTGTCTCTAATCGGAGCTCCGTTGATCAAAGACCACATGTTGCCAAGGCTTGATAAGTACATTAGGCTTCATCTCTCAAACTGGGATGGTATGGTTGTTGATATTCAACAAAAATCTACTGATGTAAGTCATGAAATTTGAATTCATATGCAAATTTGTTGTTTGCAAGGGTTGATTTCCTGTGTTTTTTCGCGTCCTAGATGGCATTCTTGATAGGCTTCACGCAGATTCTTGAATCCGAGATGAGTTCAATATATGATGGATTTAAGGTTGAACTTGATAAGTTGGTGATTGGATCTCTTTCTCTGCCTATCAATCTGCCTGGCACGAGTTATTATTATGGATTTAAGGTATCATGTTGTTGTGGGATTGTAGCATTATAGTATGCCAGTAGCTCTGTATTTTTGTAAGAAGTGTGCGCCATGTGTGCAGGGCAGGACAAATGTAGTCAAGATTTTGAGACAAGTGATAGAGAAGAGAAGGGCTGCTTCTCCTGCAGCAACCTATGATGACATGCTGGAACATTTGGTGAGAGACGCATTGAATGATGAGGAGATCATCGATCAGATCATCACCATACTTTACTCGGGATATGAGACAGTGTCCACAACCTCGATGATGGTTGTCAAGTATCTCCATGATAATCAACAAGCACTCCAAGAACTGAGGGTGAAGGATTTTTTTTTTCCCCATGTTTCTTGGAAACAAACAATGCGGACTAATAACGTTGTAACAGGACGAGCATTTTGGGATCCGATGGAGGAAGGCAGCGGGGGAGGCGGTGGATTGGGACGACTACAAGTCCATGAGGTTCACGCGTGCTGTAAGCAATTTGCTAGAGTTAATTCATACATACAAATCTTGGCAAAAATATACGTCACTAGTTAGTTGTTCATAGTCACAACTGATTTGTCTTGAATTGCTTTTCATAGGTTGTTCTTGAAACACTGAGACTAGCTACTGTGATTAATGGACTCTTGAGGAAGGCAACACACGACATGGTATTGAATGGTGTGTATCAGAATGCATGATCAAACATATTTTCCATTTTGTTTGCTGTCTGAATCAGAATCTCAATCTATGTTCCATTTGGTGCCATGATTACTGCAGGATTTCTCATTCCAAAAGGATGGAAAATCTATGCATACACAAGAGAGATCAACTACGATCCAATCCTCTATCCAGAGCCTCTAAAATTTAATCCATGGAGATGGCTAGTTAGTTATAACCATTATATTGAATACTAGTCAATTTCAACTCGATTAATGATTTATGATTTCCCATTTGTTTTCTTAATTTTCTAATTTTTTTGGTATAATGTAGGATAAGAACTTAGAGTCACACAACTATTGCTTGTTGTTTGGAGGAGGAGGAAGATTGTGCCCTGGAAAGGAACTTGGAATAGCCACAGTTTCAACTTTCCTTCACTACTTTGTAACTACGTATAGGTAACATATACTGATAAATCCTCTATTACAAATAATGCTTTGTTTTCTAATTTTATACTGACAATATGCATAATGTATGTAATATACTATTATCTATGCACGTGTATAAATAGAAGATGAGACAACTATTTCTAACAGAAAAGCTTGGTTGTGACTGTTTGGCGGTTCTAATATTATTTTCTGATTCCAGATGGGAAGAAATTGGAGGAGAGAAGATAGTAGAATTCCCCAGAATTGAGGCACCAAATGGATATCATATAAGAGTGATGAAGCTCTAACTAATCTCACAAGTATGGGATTGAAAATTGTATGCAAACTACCTTATGCTTCAAGTTGATCATTATATATGGTTGGCATGTTATTGAGAAAAGTTACTAGGTTCCTAGTAATGATGATGCTTTGATGCCAAGGTGCATGGATGGTCACGATCAGATATAGAGTATTTTTTTAATTTATTTTTTTGGGGGAAGAACATACATATATAGTTACCCATACTTAGGGCTCACGATTCGTGCATGTCGGATCGTTATCGTGTCGACGACATGATTACGATAGGATAAAGCCCGACATGAGCCCGACCTGTTAAGGTTAAGCTAAACACGAATATAAACATGACCCAATATGGACAGATACAAACACGGCATGGATATGACACACACACGAAATTGATACGATTTTTTTCGTGTTGACGGAACACGATAACCATACGATAATGGCACGACACGATTAAAACCTGACAACAAAGGAGACACATAGTCAATTATGAAAAACTTGTTTTTTTTTTTTTACCAAGAATTACGATTACCCAGTTATCCAGAACTTAAAGATCTTAATATTCACCGATTACGAACAACATTAATCTCGGAATAAGAAGATTGTTCTAGCAAAACTCCTCACACATGAGAAAATCCAAATAGCCTAGAGGAAATGGGTCATGGAACCAACATCAGTGAGTTTGTGAATGTGTTCCAGTGTCGTGCCAAATTGTAGAGATGACGAACATCACCATCTGCTTCGCTTTGCGATGACCTAATCCCTATCGAGTTACGCTGAGTGTGCAGGATCCTAGTTGTTTGGCCTTCGGCCCACAGTAAAGTCTATTTCTAATATAAGTATGGCGTGTTTGGCATCATCGATGATTCGGAAGAGGAATGGCGACAGCGCGACTTGTCATGTTGTTGTCGTCCAGAAGAGATCCGATGGCAGTCAGCGACAACCTTTCCCGGAGTCTGAGTGAACAAAGAAGAACACGAAGAGCGAGCTTCTCGTTGATAGATATTGAGGAATGCTGGCGGCATTCGTCCTAGCCGCTGGCTGATTGCAGACGATGGTGGCGGGCTCTGCCAGAGATGAAGGCGACGATGACGAATCTTTAAATTGAGAGGCCAAGAGATTGAGTATTGCTTGAATTGAGAGAGGCCAACATATTGAATCTCCAAATTCCAAACCCTAATACTAATAATAATACTACTAATAATAATAATTGATGGATCCCGCTGGTTACTACTGGTATATGGAGGGGAAAAATATACAGTTAGGAAAATTTTAAACTTTTTCTTATTACAAGACTGATTGGCTATTAGGTGTAGCTGATCGGATAACTGACAGTCCAGTACTGATGGCAATACTATTGGTCAGTTCAAATAAGGAATGTCTTGTGCTGAGTGTTATCAGTTAACAAACCTACTGACTGCTAGGATAGCTAGTCAGTTGGATTGATAACTGATGTGCTTGCGAAATGTGGTGGTTAGTGTATTTGTCTCACTGAAAACTTAAGGGTTATTCGAAATACTTAGTCAAATATTGATTATGTAATTTTCAGTTTATATTTCTTCAATATCAATCGGATACTCATAGAGGATTTTAAAACTATGTTGTGCTGTTGTATGTTGCTGATGACAGTTCAATAACATGTAATCTTAAAGCAATGCTGAAAGTAAATAACACGTTGATTTTTACGTGATTTGGAGAGATCAACTTCTACATCAGCGGTCTGATTACTTAGTCAATTCACTAACTTCGAATTAGGTCTTGTTTAAAGATACAAGAGTAAACCTAGATACAGAGATCACCTTACAATATCCCGCTTAACTTGACGTTCCTCATACGTTAGCTGGTGCTAGAAAACCACTAACTGCTTCCAGGATGCAGTTGACTTTACCTCTAGCTTACGGGTGCTAGATGACCAAGCTTTTAACAACTAACACTTCATTGCCTACTTGCCCAAACTTATATTTAACTTTTTGAGGGGTTTAGTAGAGAGTTTTCCAACTAAGGATCTCGAGTTGACACATACGTCAAACTCAGTATGTCTAGGATAAATATATACACGATGAATATCCTAGACATAAGAAAGTGTATGCTGAAATCTCGATATATGTGATGGAGTCCGATATTTCAGCCCATTACTTGATATTGTGGGCCACGTTTTTTAGTTTTAATTATTTTCGCACCCGTTTAAATGTTAGATTAAATAGTATCCTAGTTTAATTAGGTCTCTTATATTAATTAGTTTCTGTTTTGATTAGGAATCCTTCTTTGACAAGGATTAGGGTTCTTTATTTTCTGTTTTGATTAGGAATCCTTATTTGACAAGGATTATGGTTCTTTATTTTTCACTATATAAAGGCTTGTAAGCATCTGAAAATATTCACTTTTGATTTACGAATATATGTGAGTTTTATTCTCTCTTCATTAGCTCTTGAATTTTCTTGCATTTGCGAAAAATTCAATTATCGACGATGTCGACGAGACATCCATTCCTCGTTCATTCATCGTCCCCGAGTTCTGCGTCGACTATCTAGTTGGGGTATAGGCGAAATCTTGACCTATATCACTTGAGGTTAGATTCGAGAGGTTTTGGGATATTCCATCTTGTTCGTTCTTCCGTTCGGCGTGTCGATAGATCCTTCGTACCGGCGAGGATCGTATCATTTGGTATCGGTGACCTTCCACTTGGGTCGGTGTCTCATAGGGTTCGTCGGATCGCCGGTAGGCGATTGGGTCTTATGGGGTGGGGATGATCGTCCCACATTGCCGCGGAGGCTTATCCTGGATGGATATAAGGTTTGGATTCCCATTTGGTATCTTGCGAGGCTAGTGAATTGAAGTGGGTGAGTTCGTTTGATATAGGTGATGACTTGGATTTGAGGACAAATCCTTCTCAAGAGGAGGAATGATGGAGTCCGATATTTCACCCATTACTTGATATTGTGGGCCACGTTTTTAGTTTTAATTATTTTCAGACCCATTTAAATGTTAGATTAAATAGTATCCTAGTTTAATTAGGTCTCTTATATTAATTAGTTTCTGTTTTGATTAGGAATCCTTCTTTGACAAGGATTAGGGTTCTTTATTTTCTGTTTTGATTAGGAATCCTTATTTGACAAGGATTAGGGTTCTTTATTTTTCACCTATATAAAGGCTTGTAAGCATCTGAAAATATTCAGCTTTTGATTTACGAATATATGTGAGTTTTATTCTCTCTTCATTAGCTCTTGAATTTTCTTGCATTTGCCAAGAAATTCAATTATCGACGTATCGACGAGACATCCATTCCTCGTTCATTCATCGTCCCCAAGTTGCTGCGTCAACTATCTAGTTGGGGTATAGGCGAAATACTGACCTATATCACTTGAGGTTAGATTCGAGAGGTTTGAGATATTCCATCTTGTTCGTTCTTGGTTCGCGTGTCGATAGATCCTTCGTACCGCGAGGATCGTATCATTTAATATCGAGTGACCTTCCATTGGGTCGGTGTCTCATAGGGTTCGTCGGATCGCCGATCGAGGCGATTGGGTCTTATGGGGTGGGGATGATCGTCCCACATTGCCGCGGAGGCTTATCCTGGGCTGGATATAAGGCTGGATTCCCACATTTGGTATCTTGCGAGGGCTAGTGAATTGAAGTGGGTGAGTTCGTTTGATATAGGTGATGACTTGGATTTGAGGACAAATCCTTCTCAAGAGGAGGGGAATGATGGAGTCCGATATTTCAGCCCATTACTTGATATTGTGGGCCACGTTTTTTAGTTTTAATTATTTTCGCAGCCCATTTAAATGTTAGATTAAATAATATCCTAGTTTAATTAGGTCTCTTATATTAATTAGTTTCCTGTTTTGATTAGGAATCCTTCTTTGACAAGGATTAGGGTTCTTTATTTTCCTGTTTTGATTAGGAATCCTTATTTGACAAGGATTAGGGTTCTTTATTTTCAGCTATATAAAGGCTTGTAAGCATCTGAAAATATTCACTTTTGATTTACGAATATATGTGAGTTTTATTCTCTCTTCATTAGCTCTTGAATTTTCTTGCATTTGCGAAAAATTCAATTATCGACGATCGACGAGACATCCATTCCTCGTTCATTCATCGTCCCCGAGTTGCTGCGTCGACTATCTAGTTGGGGTATAGGCGAAATCTTGACCTATATCACTTGAGGTTAGATTCGAGAGGTTTTGGGATATTCCATCTTGTTCGTTCTTCCGTTCGCGTGTCGATAGATCCTTCGTACCAGCGAGGATCGTATCAATATGTGAGCTCTTGAGATTTACTGATAGCATTGTTAACTTCATTCTTTGAAATCGTTGTTGATTGGCTTGAGCTTTGAGTTTAATTGAATGCTTTGAGATTTCAATTACAACTTTTCGGTAACATTCAAATGTCGGATTTTGCACAATATATATAGAGAGGAATAAGAATAGAGCCGTTGGATGGACTACCGTTCAAATCCTTCTAATTATCATTTGAATTCTTTCCGTTGACAATCCTTGTAAGTCGTTGTCAGATGTCTGTATAGCTCTGTAATTCTAAAAATGTCTTTTGACAAGACATATCTTCTGCAGATACACTAGCACACGTGGCGAGTCAAACACTCAAAACTTAATTTCTTTTGTGTTTCTTCAGTTGAATTGACTCCATGTTTTATTAACAATGACTTCAAGTTAGGGTAGTTGAGACTGCTCCGTCTTTTATTAGCAGACTGGACTCCCGTCTTTTGTTAGCTTCGGACACCTGAGTCAGTATGATGCATTCAGCAGACGTAAATAAATAGTCAACTTTGATCTTTCATCAGCCAGCTTTGACTTGATATAGCCAACATTGACTACTTGTCTCAAGCTTTGACTATCAATAAGCAGCTTTGACTCCAGGACGACAGCTTTGACTTCCATGGGGACAGTTGACTGTCTGATATGACACTTAGTCATATCCTAACTCATTCATCTCTTCAGCGCTAAGTCTCAGTCTTCGATCTTCAACCTTCGATCTTCCGAGGTCAGTCTTCAGTCTTTGACTTTACTCCAGTAGCTCTGTTCATCAGTATCGCCATACTTCAGTTCTCTAGACATCAGTTGGCCTTCCGTCAGTATTTAGTTATTTAGTCCGTGATCCTTTGACTTGAATAGTCGTTCAAATATTCTAATTTTGTCTACTCCATATCTTATTGATTTGACAACACAGCTCGAGAAGAACTTTAATTTGACTGTAAGTGTGTGTATATGTGGGTGTGTATTTGATTTTATTTTTGTGATATTGGCTTTCAGTATATTAGCAGCTTCCAAGATAGTAGAAAGACTTGGTAGAGAATATTTAGAGGGTGTTTGGCTAAGCTTATAAGCTGTTTAGGAGCTTATAAGCACATGCAAAGTGTTTGGCAAAATAAGCTCCTAAACAACTTAAAAGTTGTGAAAATAAGCTCCAACAGCTTATAAGCTCCCTTAAAAATAAGTAGCTCAAACCCAACTTATTTTTTCATAAACTTATAAGTAATAGTGAATTTACCAAAATAATTTTACTATGGTTCGTTATTTTTTACATATACACTATCGATTTCACCTCTCGTAAATTTTCTTTCTCTAACTATGATTTTCTCTCTCTAACTCACGATTCTTTTTCTAGCTTATAACTTATAAGCTCTTCAAACATTATGTCTTATAAGCTCTTGAAACATCTTATAAGCTTTTGGAGCTTATAAGCTCTTTAAAATAATCTTAGCCAAACACCCTCTTAGTCACAACAACAAACAGAAAGTGGGATGAACAAATACAAAATAAGAGGTGAATTCCAGTATATGACACAGTTCACATAAATTTTCACTGTAATTGCCAAAAAAAAATGAAGAGATCAACAAGGCGAGCTTATTTTATCTTTTTTTTGGTTTGGATTTTGAGGTTGAAAAGCGTTAAACATAGAATTAAATTGAGAAAATTGGAGGCTATGAAGAATTGGTTGATGAGGTAAGAATCGACTCTCGGGCCGCCTACTTTCTTATTGGGCTTGCTGGTGGCCCCTGTAACGTGGCCCCAAGGCCCTCAAGAGCTTTTATTTATTTATTTATTTCATTTTTCTTTTCTATATCGGATTTGCGAATAGAGTAAGGACATAATCTTAACTGTTCTGAAAAAATATGTATTTCATTATTGCAAAAGAAAATGTGGTCGATTCATAAAAATGCTAAACTATAGATTATTGCCAACATATATAAATGGACAAGATGTTTCAGGTTCCACACGAATTTTTTAAATTTGTGTTAAGAGAGAGAGAACACAATTCATGGAACGGTTTATCGTCGGACTACAATGATTATTGACTTCGTGATTCTTTTTAGTTTTGCAATATGCACTTTTCATGATTATCACTTGGAATGATTGACTATTTGATGGATTAAATGTGTGATAAGATAATTTTTATCAATCAATCATTTGTTTACTACAAAGAATTAGTGAAGGATTAAAATTGGGATAAATAATTTTTCCTTTATTTTGAGAATTATTTCAATCCTACCTATATTGGTTGAATTAAAATTAATGGAGAATAATTCAAATGATTAAAATAATCTCGAGCTTTGAGATATCTTCAAATATTAATCCTTAAAAGTAAACACTTGATTATGTTGAATTAATTTTATCTATCCAACCTAATCATTCAAAGTAAACACGCCCTATATGGTGTCGAAATGAGTTGAGCAGTGTTAAGCTCTAAGTTTATCTCATTTATTATTGAATCGAACACATTTTGTTTACCAGACACTTTAATACCTGCAAGATTAAAATTAGATAAAATAAATTTATAGCTTTAATATTAAATAACAAGGAAAAGGGTTAAATACATCCTTAATATTTCTCCAAGCCCCTAAAACATTTTAGGTTTAACTGAGCCCTTAATGTTGTAATTAATGACAAACATGTCCCCTTTCCTACTATTACTACTCCAAATGGTGGTTTTACCAAAATTTGTTTTATTTTAAAATTTGAAACATTAACAAAAAGAATTAGTTATAATTTTTCAGCATTTTGTTTTCTTCAATTCCTCTGTTGCGGCCCGACGTAAATGAATCAACCCTACTTAGATATATTCAAAGCATGCATACGAGTAAAAAGATATTTATAAATTGAACTTTGAATTGGTGGGGTGCGCCAGGTCGCATCTGTAGTGCAACGTTGCGGCTACGCTCGAGAGCCCCAGCAAGCTACCGTAGTTGGCCCTCCCCCTCAAGAAAGATACTACACTGATCTTAGCCAAAAGGCCTAGAAAGGTATGCTTAATTTACTCGTTTATTTCACAATTTATAGTCATTGGAATACCGGCAGAAAAATTAGATCCCCCGATGTGGGACACTAACAAGAAGAAGAAGAAGAGTACTTTCTTGAGACATGCTACCACATTTTGCAGCACTACAGATGCAATTAAGAATTCTGCGCACCAAACCCTGTGACGTGTCTGAAATCGAGGCGACGACATGTAACGTGCCGTGCTGCTTTCTGACGAGAGAGGTGGAATGTTGTGGCAATATGGAGGGAGATGTAATGCAAGATTAATCCATACATCGTCTCTTACCCTAATATCTGTGTTGGTGATCTTGAGCCCATCACTTGTCCTTTTCTCGTCGAAACACATGCATGTTGAGAATGTCAGAATTTCACAACTACTATTGCATCATTGGTAATGGGATAAAGCCTCGCTTGTCTTCCTTTTGTACCCATAATTTTGGATATATAGATGCACTATCTTTAATTTTTATCGAAATATACTCTTGTAGACTATTATTCACTTTATTTTTCCATGGATTCTAATGCATTAAGCTACCTTCTAAATCATGCAGCTCTTTCCTCCTACCTTGGGAAGGAAGATTCTAGCATCGTCGATTTGGGATTGAGTCTTCGCATCGTGCAGCCAGATGCTTGCTAATCTCATGGCCATGGTAATTAACACTACTTCATTTTGAAGCTTGCAAATTACCCAACTTTGGTCAATATTTGGTTTTCAACACCACAAAAAGATTTTGCTTCTAAATTATTATACTTTTGATTTTGCAATCCAGATTAGTTAATTTACTTCAATTGATGTTGATCATGTCGGCCTGAAAAACCGAGATTGTCAAAATTCAGACGGTCATATCAACGTCAATTCATTCGATTTATATATCTTGAATTATTTTGATATATCATATTGAAAATATGGGTAAATATATATATCTTGAGTTATGTGAAAGTTAACATGGATGGGGTGGTGGTTGGGAGAAAAATTTGCCTGCTCGATCACATGGATTATTTTGGTTGCGCTCCAGCTAGAAGACATGTTTGGTGTGTACTACGTCTCATCTCGGATTTTTACTAGTCTATATAGTGACGAAGGTAAAAATATGTCTTTTAGGGTCCGATTGATAATACATGCGAAAATGTAGAACTTAAAAAGTGAATTGTAAAGTACTCCTTCCGTACCAATAAATTAGGCTCCTTTCTTTTTTTATACGTAGATTAAGGAGAGTTGTGTTTTGTGTGTAAAGTAGTGGATGATATGAAATTCGATGTACTACGTCTCATCTCGGATTTTTACTAGTCTATATAGTGACGAAGGTAAAAATATGTCTTTTTAGGGGTCCGATTGATAATACATGCGAAAATGTAGAACTTAAAAAGTGAATTGTAAAGTACTCCCTCCGTACCAATAAATTAGGCTCCTTTCTTTTTTTATACGTAGATTAAGGAGAGTTGTGTTTTGTGTATAAAGTAGTGGATGATATGAAATTCGATGTACTTTTTAGTGTAAAAGTGTTCCATTTTTTGAAAACTGTCCAACTTAATGGGACAACCTAAAAAGGAAAACGTATTAACAATAATGGAACAGAGTGAGTAAGAATCTATTTTTTCATTTTTTATAAATGATAAAATTTATTTAGTAAGTGAACAGGATGATACCTCTACATAGATGCCTGTTCTACAAATGGCATCGTTATTATGTAAGGAAAAATGAAGCATGTGCGGATAGATTACAAGATCTAGGTTAGCTAATAATTATACAATATTATATAAATACAATGCAAACACTACCAATGCCTTAATAAGTTACATTATAAATTTGGAAGTCATTATTCTTGACTCAATAAAATTAAGAAGAAAAATCGAAATATTAGTCCAAGAAAAAATCAAATAAAATATATAATCTTAAACAGCAAGTACGATGATTAAGTAGTAGTTATACACGAACTACGAATTTTCTAACAATTCATATTATAAAAAGGCAACTGGTTGTTATAAAAACATTTTTTTTTTATTTTTTGGAATTAAAGTGAATGGCCAAAATACCCTTGAGCTTTTTATACTGTTTGATCATGGAAATCATCCATGTATGGATTGGGTCTGTTTCAAATCCATCCATACTTGAGATATTTATGTGAATTTTTTTATAATACATCTAGGGATGTCAATGGGTGGGTTTTACCCGGACCAGAACCAATAAATAAGTAATGGTTCTGGTTCTGGAACCGACCCATTAGACATTGGATCCGGACCGGACCCGGACCATCAACTATGGATCTTAAGCGGTCCGGATCTTAGTGGGTCTGGAACCAGAACCGGACCAGAACCAAACAAGAACCAGAGAAGAACCAGAACTAGAACCGAAACCGTTGGTTTATAATTTAATGTGTTATGAGTGATTTTGAATCGATATGGATAAAACTAACTCATTGACAAGCCTATTTAAACTTAAGCTTGTCAATAGACGGGTTTTACTCGGACCAGAACCAATAAATAAGTATTGGTTCTGGTTCTGGAACCAGAATCAGATCTGGACCGGATCGGACCGGACCGGACCATCAAACTATGGATCTAAACGGTCCGGGTCTAAAGCGGGTCTGGAACCGGAACTAGAACCAGAACCGCTGCTTTAAAATTTAATGAGTTTTGAACGATTCTGGATCGGTCCGGGTAAAACCCACCCATTGACATCCCTAAATACATCCACACTAGAGACGTTTATGTGAAAATACCGATGGAATATGGTAGAATTGGTACTCACCATTTTTGCAAAATTTAGGAATTTGTATGTCATTATCCAAGTGAATTTTCGTTTGCTGGGTTAGTTGTAGGCCACCGAAAAAAAAATTGGTAGGTTATATTTGAAGCGAAAATGATAATATAGGTATTTTTATTTTATTTTATGTTGGAAAAAACGTACAAATAGTACAGAACTTGCCGGGCGTATACAACTCGAAAACAGAAAAGTAGGAGATCAAAACTAACAATGAATTTGAAACAGAATAAAAATTACAGATAACCGTATTCTAATGCCGAGTCGAGGAGTCCTCTTTCCGCAAGACGAGATACGCCCCGGTAGTGCTCTCGGTTCTGGCGTATTGTCTCCAAAGATAAAACGACAATGTCTCGAAGGTGGCAGCACCGCAGACCAACGAGCTCCGACGAACTGGACGGAGGCGAGGACAAAGCTTGGACACGAGCTAAGTATGCAGAGAGTTTGGAATGCAGATGTGCAGTAGGTGACTAATGCTGGGGAGACATGTCCTATTTATAGGCGTCGTCCCCCTCATGGGGAGCATGCTGGAGTCAACACCCGCATTGATGTCGGGTGTTACGGAGTTATGTCCCCCATTGAGTGCAAAGGGGTTACGCGACGGTTTCGGGAGACAACGTGCCCACGTTTCCCGCAAAGCCATCATGTCGGAACGTTACCGAAGCGATTCGATGAATACGGACAACGCGTGCGTCGGGTTCATTGGGCGATCCGGGCGTCTCTTCGAGAGCCCAACGGATTGGGCTACACGAGTTGGGCCTCGGACCAACTCCATCGCACAGCAGGCCCAACGGATTGGGCTACACGAGTTGGGCCTCGGACCAACTCCATCGCACAGCAGGCCCAACGGATTGGGCTACACGAGTTGGGCCTCGGACCAACTCCATCTTTGGGCTCGATCAAATATTGATCCAAAATATAGGGGCAATGGGCCACGGAACCAGGCCCACGAAGCAAGCCCACAAACAGGCCCAAAGAACAGCCCAAAGACCAATTACCAAGATCCACGATCCACGATCCACGGACCACGGAACCGGGCGGGCGGGCGGGCGGCTGCGAACGCACGCAGGCGGCGGCGCGTGGGCTTTCCGACCCGTCACTTGTGCACATAATTATACTAAGTTTTCAATGAACCACTTATATAGACAATTAATGAAGGTACATTAATCAATGTGGGATAAGGATTAATTAATCCATACTTATCCCCTTAATCACATAACTCTATGTTTAAGTGACCAACTTTGATCCACTATTTCTCACTCACCGGAAATCGGATTTGAGAATGTGAATACACCACGATCATCTACTCAAAATGTAGATCGATCTTATGCCGTTTTGTAACAGCCCACTATTCCTAAGGACGGATTAGCAGGGATTATTACTTGGAACGGGAATTAAGAAGCGTAACAAGAAAATTGGATATTGAATTGTGAGTATATATCAAGGAAACTTCTAGAACTTCATAGCATTTGAGATTTGGCAACCATAACATACATATGAGAGACTAGACCATCAGATATTTAACAATGGGTTCAACTGATCTGAAGGAAATTAGTTCTTTACTCAAAACATAACTTATTGTTCTTGCAGCGGAAAACATGTGAATTACACATATGACGATGTGCACTCAAGGTACTAACTTTCGGTGACAAAGATTCCTCTTGCTCAACACTTTGCTCCATCGCATCACTAGCTCAACTGCACGTTTAAAAACAAACATGCAGAGCTGAGTACAAGAATGCACTCAGTGGACTCATGCCAAAACATTTTATCAATTTAAATTACACTGCCTCATCATAGTAAGATACAAGGGTTTTATTTGAAAAGACCTTGTACTTACGAAACATTTTCATCATTTCATAAATAGTTGTCTGGCCAGACATATTTTCCTTGTATGTATGATCCATATCCCTTCATTTCCTCATATCATTTCCATTAACGCCGTAGAAGGAGGCCTCCCTCTACGTCGCTGTGACCGGCCGTGCATTGTCCTTACAGCCCCCAGTCACCATTAAGTGTACACGTTAATCCTAGCCAGGTATAGGCCTTCCGGCATAGGATCCGAATTCGATTTCATGCATAAGTTGGTAGCGAACCAACACATTCATAACATTTCATGGATATGATACATACATAAAACATAAACATTTTGGGCAGGTAATTAAATAAATCATTTCATTATCATTTCTTGCAAAATAAGCATCGTAAATAAATCATTTGATAAGCATTTATCATTTTGAGTATAGTAAAGCCCACCTGATATATACTTTTAGTCACACAGCGTACTTCTCCCTTCTTTTCTTCTGTTACCTTCGTACTTTACCTTTACGTAAAAGAAAGGTTTAGTACTTCATTTGGTTCTTGGATAACGTCGATTATCATCAACGAACTAGATAACTTTTAATATCTTAGGATTTTGCATCATCATTATTGAATAAGATATATAAAATATCTCAATTTGGTTCCACTTAGTCATAGTGGAGCTACCATTTTCATCCATTTATTGTATTTTCTCATCGACTTAAACTTCTTATTTATTCTTAGCTTGAGGACAAACTTATTCATTAACATCGAACCACATTAACATTCTAAGTCCTCGTTTCATTCTTGTATCTCATGTCTATTGCAACTATTCAGAGAAAACCATATTTAACTAGGCATAAATCATAACTCATGCGATAATCATAACTCTACGCACACATGTTCAAATATTAATAACAAACTATTCTTGATTTCCACACTTAACTAAGCAAACGTTGATCAATTTCTTCCAAACTTTAATCGTTTATTTATTATATATTGTCTAACTCATATGTCACTTTACATTTCGTATAACATTTACGGTATCCTCGAACGGCCAACTTTAGATACATGACATTTTTAGGAAAATACCTAACATACCCAGAAAATTATGATAAATTTATATGTCATGCTAGATATATTCTAGAATACAGATATGTGATAACATTTGACAAACAAAGATCGGATAATCCGAACGTGGAGCTTTAGATTTTCAGCCAAATAGGTTTCTGTCATAGTGCGCACGAAAAATTCCCAATTTAATTCTATATGCTAGTAGGCTAGCATTGACTGTAAATATGAAGTCACTTCAATAAATAAAATCGAAAAATGGGCTATAGTTCGGCTTTAAAAATGGGCAAAAACCTAACTTTCATAACTTTTAACCATATTCATAATCCTAGCATATATAGAGTATACGAACAACATTAGTTCTCGACTTCTAGCATTTGGCATCATCTCCTATTTTAATACATTTCAAAATAAATACACAAATACAAAACATGCACCAAATTTAAATTTTAAACCATAAGAATGTAGGTAATGGCGAAACTAACCTTAGTATCAGTTCGGATTTAACGAAAGATCGAAAACGAGACGAGAAATTAAGAAATAAGGATCGAAGGAAACTTTCTCTTTTTTTTTTCTTTCTGCACTGTACTTGCGAAAATGAAATGGTAGTAAGGTAAGATTATTCCTATTACTTCTTACGTAATTGTTTTTACCTTACCTCTTTTTTTTAAAGGACACCACATGCACCATTCACTTACACCACACACACACACTGTCACACATTAGCACACACATACTATATATATATATACGACACACACACACTATCATGTATTAGCACACACATACTATTATATATACATATACACGACACACAGCACATACATACTATATTTAAAATATAATATTATATTTGTATTATAACTTGGATTAACTCACTTTTGGGACACACTAATTAAATGCATGCATATATATATATTTTCCTTTTTTTCTTTACCCTTTTTTTTTGTCTTTTTCGTCTCTTTTTTCTTTTTCTTATTTTTCTTTTTCTTATTACCGTATTATATATGTATGTATACATATATTGTAATAGTTTAAAACCATTTGGGATCTATCCCAAAATCTCGTCAACTTACATAATTCTTATACATATATGTAATTTCTATAATATTTTATTATTATTACTGATGCAAAATTCTAATTTCAAAATTAGGTTCATTCTAAACCAAGTTTAGGCGGTTGGGGTATTACATTCTACCCTCTTAAAGAAATTTCGTCCCGAAATTTACATACCTCTAGAAGAGTTCGGGATATTTCTCTTTCATTTGATCCTCTAGTTCCCATATCGCTTCTTCTTGCCCATGATGTCTCCATAAAACTTTTACTAACGATATTGATTTGTTTCTTAATTTTTGTATACGCTGGTCTAATATAGCTTCGGGCTTTTCTTCATAACTCATATCCGGATCAAGGATGATATCAGTCTGATGGATCACATGGTTTGGGTCGTATACGTACTTCCTCAGTTGCGACACATGGAACACATTGTGTACGTTCCCAAAACTTGGTGGCAACGCTAACTTGTAAGCTACTGGGCCTATCTTTTCTAATATCTCATAGGGCCCTATAAAACGTGGTCGTAGCTTGCCCCTTATTCCAAATCTAACGATTCCCTTTGATGGAGAAATTTTCAAAAAAAAACTTTATCTCCAACATTAAATTGTAGTTCAGTTCTTCGTTTATCGACATCGACTTACATGCATCTTGGGCCTCCTTTAACCTTTGCTTGATCGATGGACTAATTTAATCATTTCATCTACATGTCGGCCCTAAGATTTTCTCTCACCCACTTCATCCCAAGAAAAGTGGCGATCTACACCTTTTCCATATAATGCTTCATATGGTGCCATGTCGATTGTTGTCTGATAGCTATTGTTATAGGCAAATTCAATGAGCGGTAGTACATACTCTCAGCTTTCACCTCGATCTAACACAATTGTTCTTAACATATCTTCAAGAGTCTGAATTGTTCTTTCAGACTGCCATCTGTTTGTGGGTGAAAAGTTGTACTGAAGTTCAATTTTGTTCCCATCTCCTTTGTGTAGTGATCCAAAATCTAAAGTAAATTTTAATCTCTATCGATGTGATTGATTTTGGCACTCCATGCAAACATATAATTTCACGAACGTATAGTTGAGCTAACTTGTCAGATCCATAGATAATTGAAATTGGTATAAAATGAGCACACTTCGTAAGTCTATCTATGATTACCCATATCGATGTGCTCCCTCATTTTGATCGTGGTAAGTCAGTCACAAAATCCATTGTAATGTCATCCCATTTTCATTTAGGTATTTTCAAAGGTTGCAGCTTCCCATAAGGTCGCTGATGTAAAGCCTTCACCTGTTGACATGATAGGCAACGTTCGACGAACGAAGCTACATCTGTTTTCATTTCTCCCCACCAAAATTTATCTTTTAAATCTTGGTACATTTTTGTGCTTCCTAGGTGGGTGGTGTAAGGGGTGTTATGAGCTTCGCTCAAAATTTCATTTTTTTAGCCCTTCATCTTGCGGAACACACATTCTTCCTTCAAACATGATAGCATTATCTGTTGCTTCTTGATAGTCCTTTAGCTTTTCAATCCTTATTTTCATTCTCATCTTTTCTAATTTCTCGTCCTTCCTTTGTGCATCAATTATCCTTCCTCTTAGGTCAGGTGTCGCGATGAGTGTTGCAATCAGACCTGTTATTGTTTCAGATGGTTCGATTACTTCTATCTTCATCCGTTTAAATTCATCAATGAATCTTTCCTCTTCTGTAAGGAGACATCCCAACTTGGATTGAGTTTTATGACTTAAGGCATCAGTTACTACATTAGCCTTTCCTGGGTGGTAATTAATACCGTAATCGTAGTCCTTTTTCAGTTCGAGCCATCTTCTGCATCATGTTCAGGTCTCTTTGCTCAAAAAGTACTTCAAACTTTTGTGATCCGTGAAGATTTCACACCTCACTCCATAGAGATGGTGCCTCCAGATCTTCAGGGCATGCACAACTGCAGCTAGTTCCAAATCATGGGTGGGATAATTTATTTCATGTGGTCTAAGTTATCGGGATGCATAAGCGATCATTCTTCCTTCTTGCATCAACACACAACCTAGTTTTTGATGCATCTGTATAGACAGTATATTCCTTATCTGGTTCTGGAACTGCTAATACTGGCAATGTAGTTAGTAATTCTTTGAGTTTCTGGAAACTCGTTTCACATTCAGTAGTCTATACAAATTTGATTCATTTTCGAAGTAGCTGTGTCATTGGCCTTGCTATTTTGGAGAAACCTTCAATGAATCTCTGATAGTAACCAGCCAATCCTAGAAAGCTTCTGAACTCGTTTGGAGTTGTTGGTGATTTCCATTTTTGTACAGTTTCCACCTTAGTGGGATCCATTTTAATTCCTTCCGACGACACAATATGTCCTAAAAATATCACTTCATTCAGCCAAAATTCGTACTTGCTAAATTTGGCATAGAGTTTTTCACTCCTTAGCGTCTACAAAATTATTCTTAGATGCTCTTCGTGTTCTTCCTCGTCCTTTGAATAGATGAGGATATCATCTATAAATACCAAGACAAATTTTTCTAAGTACGGATGGAATACTTTGTTCATAAGATCCATGAATGTGGCGGGTGCATTTATTAATCCAAATGGCATAACTATGAATTCATAGTGACCATATCTTGTTCAAAACGTCGTTTTGGGTATATCTTCTTGTCGAATTCTCAGTTGATGGTACCCTGATTTTAAGTCGATCTTCGAGAATACTCTTGCTCCCCTGAGCTGATCAAATAAATCATCTATCCTCAGCAGAGGGTATTTGTTCTTGAGTGTTAATTTATTCAGCTCTCTATAATCTATGCACATCCTCAAAGTACCATCTTTCTTCTTCACGAGCGATGCAGTGTGCTCCCATAGGGACACGCTAGTCGATGAAACCTAGGTCTAAGCTCTTGTAGTTGAATCTTCAGTTCTTCTAACTCTTTTGGAGCCATTTGATATGGTGCCTTTGATATTGGTGCTGA
Source organism: Salvia rosmarinus (assembly GCA_036937905.1). Classification (NCBI taxonomy): domain Eukaryota; kingdom Viridiplantae; phylum Streptophyta; class Magnoliopsida; order Lamiales; family Lamiaceae; genus Salvia; species Salvia rosmarinus. Next base: position 25,626,558 of record CM072822.1, on the reverse strand, counting down.
CCCAGGCTCTAGATCAATTGTAAACTCAATCTGCCTATTCGGCGGTAAACCCGACAATTCTTTAGGAAAGACATATTTAAACTCCCGCATAATCGGTATATCTTTCACCGCCTTCTCGACTTCAGCTTCTCCATTTAGATAAACAAGGAAAGCTTGGCATCTTACCTCGTTCATCATTTTTCTTGCTTGGATCGCGGATATAACAGGTATTCTATTTCCCATGTTAATCCCGTGAAAACTGGTAGCATCCCTTCCCGGAAATTGGAAGGAAATCTTCCTTTTGTTACACAAAATGGTGGCATAACTCTCAACCAACCAGACCATTCCTAATATTATATCAACGTCTCACATTGGTATGACATATAAGTTGTTCGCTAGAACCTTAAGTGATCATATATTCACTCTGGGTTCAAGCATGTATGCGTAATCGTTGTAATTCCTCATATCGGTGATGAAATTCTCATAGCTTTATCATCCGTTCGAGTTAAGTTCTAAAGCATCTATGCATGCTCTTGCGATAAAAGAATGTGAAGCACCAGATCGAACAAAATTATAATAGGTATGTTGAGGTTTCCTCATACACCCAGCTTCCCTGGTTTTGTTAGATTCTTTTTTGGTGCGAGCATAGGCTCTAGTCTGTGGTGTCCTCGTCATCTGTAAACATCCATCTCATTTATCCATGTCATTTCCTAATTTTATCATGCTTCCTGCCGGGGCCTCCTGTTACCTTGTTTGTCATATCCTTCTCGGTTGTCATTCTTTGTTATTCCTTTATCAATTGCATTTTATGGCTCGATCTACCGATTTATACTCGGCATTTTGCCTCGACGAGTCTAATCTTGTCGTAGAGATCGTGATGTATCCGTCACTATCATCAATTCTTAATTCGATCTAAATGATTCGGTTTCTTTTTCTTCTATCACTCTTAGGAATATATCTCTCATATACTCTTACTTTAAAATCTTTACAAGAGAAATCCTCATGTTGGCATTTGTAGCGCCATCATTAGTAATGTCCTATTTGGATATCGTCATTTCCTTAATCTTCATTGATTAAGTAAGTGTTTTGCACAAGTTAAAATCCTCTTCCAATTGGGGACGTGTCGACTTTGCCCTAAACATCATGGATTTTCACTATCTTCTTGACATTCTATGTTTGCTTCATTTCAATGTCAGAGGTACCCAAAATTCCACCTTATTTGTCATCATATAAGTATGAGGAACAAACTTCCCAATTAGCTTCATCTTAAAGTCTTTCCATGTGAATTTCTTCCTTTGTTCCCTTGAATGTATTTTCCTTACAAACTTCTCTAGAAGTTGTTTTGCTTGTTAAATTTCAAAACACACAAGACATGCGTTTTATGTCTATGTAACTTAGAGTACCAAGCTTTCATCTCAAATAATGAATCTACTTCTTTGATTCCAAGTAATTACCTTACTTATCGTAGTCAGACTGTTTCTGAAGCTTATATCATATCTTGGGCTATCTCATAACGGGATAGCTCGTAGTTTCTTCAGCTATTCACAATTCTTGTCCCCTTTTTCTTGATCATGATATCTGAAAGTCATATTATTTTCATTATACTTCGGTTCTCACTTCCAGGGTTAAAACTGTCATTGTTGTCATATAGCTTAGTAGGGTAGTACGCTTGTGCACCATAACTTAAGTCCCAATTATAAGTGCCTCATTACCATGTCTCGTTCGGGGGTATATTCTCCATACTTAGCTTAAACACTAGGGCTAGCCTAGCTGTTCACACATCTCAATATTTATGATCCATCAATCTCACTATCATTTGGTTTCACTAATGTCTCAAATACTCGAAATCAATTCCGCTCAAGCATAATCCTAAGGGTTGAGGTATAAAGCGAGAAACTTGTTAACTGGGATGCTATCATTCCTTATATATCCATTGGAAAAAAATCTCGTGCACCTCCATATTTTAGACATGTCCAACCTACTAACGAGGTCTTAAGGACAGTCAACTATCTTAAAGATAAGTTGTAATCTCTCTTGTTATAACATAATAAGAGGAGGTTATTTTCCAAGAATATTCTATACTTTCCTTTACTTCTACTCTAGCACTCAATGCTAAAGAGTATCTCGTTCATAACTTTATTGTCATAACACTTACAAGGTGGTGTAACTTCATTGTCATCAGTATCTGGAAAGCCCATCAAGGGTCATCGTATCTATGTGTATCATAGGGGAAAATATATCTCGCCTCATCGATGACTTCTCTACATCATAACTTGATGTATATCATTTTACTGATCTGAAAACTTAGGTGACAAGATAAGTCAACCTACATCATACTTATCAGTTTCGAGGATTGAAGCAAACTTATCATGACAACTTACAAGCGGTAAGGGTTCACAATTCAAGACGACAACTTCTAAAGTTTGAACCAATATGTTCTTTGAACTGAATAGTGGGAATATAGGGTCCGAAGACCAGAATGACGACTTCTGAGATGTCTTTGGTCATATGGGCTGGCCAGACCCGTCACAAATACTTCTCAGTCACATGAAGGCTTGGTTTCAAAAGAACGCTTTATGAAATATTCTGGTTGTAAACTTCTTTCACAAAAAGTGAGAAACTCAAGTGATTTCTCAATTGAAACTAGATCATAGAGTTAAACTCAATGACAGAACATGGTTAATGAATAAAATTCGAAATCTCATATAACTCGTAATGGGTCATCATAAATTGTAAGGGTTATCAACATACCACCATACATCTCAAACGCTACTCATACTACTGAAAAAAAATCCAAATTCTCAATTTGCCTTCAAAATTTCTACCACATCGTGGTCTCTCATTTTGTATAAACCACAATACTAAAGTCAATTGATTCTTTGATCATATTTCTATTTCGTTTCTAACGAAAAAGTCATAGTCAATTTGGAGTTCTGTCTCGTGTGAACATCCAAAGGGAGTGACTATACTCATGTCACTGTTGTATAGTGACATTCATCATTTCAAAATCATCATTCAATTCTTGCCACCATCATTTCCATCTTTGCTCATTGATTTTCTTCTCTTTGGTTTCGTTGTTCTCGTCTTTGAACTCGAAATTCTAATTTTGATCTCGTTTTTGTTCTCATGATGGAATAATATTCTCATAGTTCATCTTTCTATGTTCTTTCGCAAAAGGGATCATGCGTCTTAAACAGTCTACGTTCTTTTGGGATAACATATCCATTGTCATAAACAACTTGAAATTACAAAACTTTAAACATTAATAACATAACTCATTCATAACAATAATTCTCATTAAATTCCACGAATTCAAACATTTCACTTTTCACATATCAATGTCAACACTTTCTCATAATACTGTCAACATCTCCTCATCTCTCTTTTCTTTTCACAACATAAAACATCATTTGCAACATTTTCCATAACTTTCACTTCCAACCATTTCCCATAACTTTCATTTCCTTTAAAACATCATTTCAATCATCATTCACAACTTTCATTCTCAACCATTTTCCACCTTCAAACTTTTCATTTCCAAAACAGAGAAAAAGTTATTTACATCATTCTGGTTGAGCTTGATGTGATGGAGTGTTGAGCATAGTCGACTGACCTCTAACAAGTCTAGTGACTCAATCTAGACTTAACTTTGAAGGAAGTTTTTGATTCAAGGAACGAACTGCTCTGATACCACTTTGTAACATCTCACTATTCCTAAGGACGGATTAGCAGGGATTATTACTTGGAACGGGAATTAAGAAGCGTAACAAGAAAATTGGATATTGAATTGTGAGTATATATCAAGGAAACTTCTAGAACTTCATAGCATTTGAGATTTGGCAACCATAACATACATATGAGAGACTAGACCATCAGATATTTAACAATGGGTTCAACTGATCTGAAGGAAATTAGTTCTTTACTCAAAACATAACTTATTGTTCTTGCAGCGGAAAACATGTGAATTACACATATGACGATGTGCACTCAAGGTACTAACTTTCAGCGACAAAAGATTCCTACTGCTCAACACTGCTCCATCGCATCACTAGCTCAACCTGCACATTTAAAAACAAACATGCAGAGCTGAGTACAAGAATGCACTCGGTGGACTCATGCGAAAACATTTTATCAATTTAAATTACCTTTGCGCTTCGTCATAGTAAGATCTGAGGGTTTTATTTGAAAAGACCTTGTACTTACGAAACATTTTCATCATTTCATAAATAGTTATCGGCGGACATATTTTCCTTATGTATGATCCATATCCTTCCTTTCCTCATATCATTTCCATTAACGCCGTGAAGAGGCCTCCTCTACGTCACGTGACCGCCGTGCATTGTCCTTACATTTCCGATCACCATTAAGTGTACACGTTAATCCTAGCTGTATAGGCCTTCCTAAGATAGGATCCGAATTGATTTCATGCATAAGTTGGTAGCGAACCAACACATTCATAACATTTCATGGATAGGATACATACATAAAACATAAACATTTTGGGCAGGTAATTAAATAAATCATTTCATTATCATTTCTTGCAAAATAAGCATCGTAAATAAATCATTTGATAAGCATTTATCATTTTGAGTATAGTAAAGCCCACGATATATACTTTTAGTCACACAACAGTATTTCTCCTTCTTTTCTTCAGTTACCTTCGTACTTTACCTTTACGTAAAAGAAAGGTTTAGTACTTCATTTGGTTCTTGGATAACGTCGATTATCATCAACGAACTAGATAACTTTTAATATCTTAGGATTTTGCATCATCATTATTGAATAAGATATATAAAATATCTCAATTTGGTTCCACTTAGTCATAGTGGAGCTACCATTTTCATCCATTTATTGTATTTTCTCATCAGCTTAAACTTCTTATTTATTCTTAGCTTGAGGACAAACTTATTCATTAACATCGAACCACATTAACATTCTAAGTCCTCGTTTCATTCTTGTATCTCATGTCTATTGCAACTATTCAGAGAAAACCATATTTAACTAGGCATAAATCATAACTCTGTGCGATAATCATAACTCTACGCACACACATGTTCAAATATTAATAACAAACTATTCTTGATTTCCACACTTAACTAAGCAAACGTTGATCAATTTCTTCCAAACTTTAATCGTTTATTTATTATATATTGTCTAACTCATATGTCACTTTACATTTCGTATAACATTTACGGTATCCTCGAACGGCCAACTTTAGATACATGACATTTTTAGGAAAATACCTAACATACCCAGAAAATTATGATAAATTTATATGTCATGCTAGATATATTCTAGAATACAGATATGTGATAACATTTGACAAACAAAGATCGGATAATCCGAACGTGGAGCTTTAGATTTTCAGCCAAATAGGTTTCTGTCATAGTGCGCACGAAAAATTCCCAATTTAATTCTATATGCTAGTAGGCTAGCATTGACTGTAAATATGAAGTCACTTCAATAAATAAAATCGAAAAATCGGCTATAGTTCGGCTTTAAAAATGGGCAAAAACCTAACTTTCATAACTTTTAACCATATTCATAATCCTAGCATATATAGAGTATACGAACAACATTAGTTCTCGACTTCTAGCATTTGGCATCATCTCCCTATTTTTAATACATTTCAAAAATAAATACACAAATACAAAACATGCACCAAATTTAAATTTTAAACCATAAGAATGTAGGTAATGGCGAGACTAACCTTAGTATCAGTTCGGATTTAACGAAAGATCGAAAACGAGACGAGAAATTAAGAAATAAGGATCGAAGGAAACTTTCTCTTTTTTTTTTTTTTCTGCACTGTACTTGCGAAAATGAAATGGTAGTAAGGTAAGATTATTCCTATTACTTCTTACGTAATTGTTTTTACCTTACCTCTTTTTTTTAAAGGACACCACATGCACCATTCACTTACACCACACACACACACTGTCACACATTAGCACACACATACTATATATATATATATATACACACACACTATCATGTATTAGCACACACATACTATTATATATACATATACACGACACACAACACATACATACTATATATAAAATATAATATTATATTTGTATTATAACTTGGATTAACTCACTTTTGGGACACACTAATTAAATGCATGCGTATATATATATTTTCCTTTTTTTCTTTACCCTTTTTTTTGTCTTTTTCGTCTCTTTTTTCTTTTTCTTATTTTTCTTTTTCTTATTACCGTATTATATATGTATGTATACATATATTGTAATAGTTTAAAACCATTTGGGATCTATCCCAAAATCTCGTCAACTTACATAATTCTTATACATATATGTAATTTCTATAATATTTTATTATTATTACTGATGCAAAATTCTAATTTCAAAATTAGGTTCATTCTAAACCAAGTTTAGACGGTTGGGGTATTACATTCTACCCCCCTTAAAGAAATTTCGTCCCGAAATTTACATACCTCTAGAAGAGTTCGGGATATTTCTCTTTCATTTGATCCTCTAGTTCCCATATCGCTTCTTCTTGCCCATGATGTCTCCATAAAACTTTTACTAACGATATTGATTTGTTTCTTAATTTTTGTATACGCTGGTCTAATATAGCTTCGGGCTTTTCTTCATAACTCATATCCGGATCAAGGATGATATCAGTCTGATGGATCACATGGTTTGGGTCGTATACGTACTTCCTCGATTCGACACATGGAACACATTGTATGCGTTCCCAAAACTTGGTGGCAACGCTAACTTGTAGCTCTTGGGCCTATCTTTTCTAATATCTCATAGGGCCTATAAAACGTGGTCGTAGCTTGCCCTTTATTCCAAATCTAACGATTCCCTTTGATGGAGAAATTTTCAAAAAAAAACTTTATCTCCAACATTAAATTGTAGTTCAGTTCTTCGTTTATCGACATCGACTTACATGCATCTTGGGCCTCCTTTAACCTTTGCTTGATCGATGGACTAATTTAATCATTTCATCTCATGTCGGCCCTAAGATTTTCTCTCACCCACTTCATCCCGATAAAGTGGCGATCTACACTTTTCCATATAATGCTTCATATGGTGCCATGCCGATTGTTGTCTGATAGCTATTGTTATAGGCAAATTCAATGAGCGGTAGTACATACTCTCAGCTTTCACCTCGATCTAACACAATTGTTCTTAACATATCTTCAAGAGTCTGAATTGTTCTTTCAGACTGCCATCTGTTTGTGGGTGAAAAGTTGTACTGAAGTTCAATTTTGTTCCCATCTCCTTTTGTAAGCTGATCCAAAATCTAGAAGTAAATTTTTAATCTCTATCTGATGTGATTGATTTTGGCACTCCATGCAAACATATAATTTCACGAACGTATAGTTGAGCTAACTTGTCAGATCCATAGATAATTGAAATTGGTATAAAATGAGCACACTTCGTAAGTCTATCTATGATTACCCATATCGATGTGCTCCCTCATTTTGATCGTGGTAAGTCAGTCACAAAATCCATTGTAATGTCATCCCATTTTCATTTAGGTATTTTCAAAGGTTGCAGCTTCCCATAAGGTCGCTGATGTAAAGCCTTCACCTGTTGACATGATAGGCAACGTTCGATGACGAAGCTACATCTCTTTCATTTCTCCCACCAAAATTTATCTTTTAAATCTTGGTACATTTTGTGCTTCCTAGGTGGGTGGTGTAAGGGTGTTATGAGCTTCGCTCAAAATTTCATTTTTAGCCCTTCGTCTTGCGGAACACACATTCTTCCTTCAAACATGATAGCATTATCATTTGCTTCTTGATAGTCCTTTAGCTTTTCAATCCTTATTTTCATTCTCATCTTTTCTAATTTCTCGTCCTTCCTTTGTGCATCAATTATCCTTCCTCTTAGGTCAGGTGTCGCGATGAGTGTTGCAATCAGACCTGTTATTGTTTCAGATGGTTCGATTACTTCTATCTTCATCCGTTTAAATTCATCAATGAATCTTTCCTCTTACGTAAGAGACATCCCAACTTGGATTGAGTTTTATGACTTAAGGCATCGATTACTACATTAGCCTTTCACGGGTGGTAATTAATACCGTAATCGTAGTCCTTTTCCAGTTCGAGCCATCTTCTCAGTCTCATGTTCAGGTCTCTTTGCTCAAAAAGTACTTCAAACTTTTGTGATCCGTGAAGATTTCACACCTCACTCCATAGAGATGGTGCCTCCAGGATCTTGAGGGCATGCTGTGCAGCTAGTTCCAAATCATGGGTGGGATAATTTATTTCATGTGGTCTAAGTTATCGGGATGCATAGCGATCATTCTTCCTTCTTGCATCAACACACAACCTAGTTTTGATGCATCTGTATAGACAATATATTCCTTATCGGTTCGGGCGCTATCTTGGCAATGTAGTTAGTAATTCTTTGAGTTTACGAAACTCGTTTCACATTCGATGAGTCTATACAAATTTGATTCATTTTCAAGTAGGCGTGTCATTGGCCTTGCTATTTTGGAGAAACCTTCAATGAATCTCGATAGTAACCACCAATCTAGAAAGCTTACGAACTCGTTTGGAGTTGTTGGTGATTTCCATTTTTGTACAGTTTCCACCTTAGTGGGATCCATTTTAATTCCTTCCGACGACACAATATGTCCTAAAAATATCACTTCATTCAGCCAAAATTCGTACTTGCTAAATTTGGCATAGAGTTTTTCACTCCTTAGCGTCTACAAAATTATTCTTAGATGCTCTTCGTGTTCTTCCTCGTCCTTTGAATAGATGAGGATATCATCTATAAATACCAAGACAAATTTTTCTAAGTACGGATGGAATACTTTGTTCATAAGATCCATGAATGTGGCGGGTGCATTTATTAATCCAAATGGCATAACTATGAATTCATAGTGACCATATCTTGTTCAAAACGTCGTTTTGGGTATATCTTCTTGTCGAATTCTCAGTTGATGGTACCCTGATTTTAAGTCGATCTTCGAGAATACTCTTGCTCCCCTGAGCTGATCAAATAAATCATCTATCCTCGGTGAGGTATTTGTTCTTGAGTGTTAATTTATTCAGCTCTCTATAATCTATGCACATCCTCAAAGTACCATCTTTCTTCTTCACGAACAGTACAGGTGCTCCCCATAGGGACACGCTAGGTCTGATGAAACCTAGGTCTAGAAGCTCTTGTAGTTGAATCTTCAGTTCTTCTAACTCTTTTGGAGCCATTTGATATGGTGCCTTTGATATTGGTGCTGACCCAGGCTCTAGATCAATTGTAAACTCAATCTGCGCTTATTCGCGATAAACCCGACAATTCTTTAGGAAAGACATATTTAAACTCCCGCATAATCGGTATATCTTTCACCGCCTTCTCGACTTCAGCTTCTCCATTTAGATAAACAAGGAAAGCTTGGCATCTTACCTCGTTCATCATTTTTCTTGCTTGGATCGCGGATATAACAGGTATTCTATTTCCCATGTTAATCCCGTGAAAACTGGTAGCATCCCTTCCCGGAAATTGGAAGGAAATCTTCCTTTTGTTACACAAAATGGTGGCATAACTCTCAACCAACCAGACCATTCCTAATATTATATCAACGTCTCACATTGGTATGACATATAAGTTGTTCGCTAGAACCTTAAGTGATCATATATTCAGCTCTAGGTTCAAGCATGTATGCGTAACTGTTGTAATTCCTCATATCGGTGATGAAATTCTCATAGCTTTATCTGTCCGTTCTGAGTTAAGTTCTAAAGCATCTATGCATGCTCTTGCGATAAAAGAATGTGAAGCACCCGTATCGAACAAAATTATAATAGGTATGTTGAGGAGTTTCCTCATACCTGCTAGGCTTCCCTGGTTTTGTTCGTTCTGTTTTTGGTGCAGAGCATAGGCTCTAGTCTGTGGTGTCCCTGTCTGTCCAGGTAAACATCCATCTCATTTATCCATGTCATTTCCCTAATTTTATCATGCTTCCTTGCCAGGGCCTCCTGTTACCTTGTTTGTCATATCCTTCTCGGTTGTCATTACTGTTATTCCTTTATCAATTGCATTTTGCGGCTCGATCTACGCCGATTTATACTCGGCATTTTGCCTCGATAGTCTAATCTTGTCGTAGAGATCGTGATGTATCCGTCACTATCATCAATTCTTAATTCGATCTAAATGATTCGGTTTCTTTTCTTCTCTATCACTCTTAGGAATATATCTCTCATATACTCTTACTTTAAAATCTTTACAAGAGAAATCCTCATTTGGCATTTGTAGCGCCATCATTAGTAATGTCCTATTTGGATATCGTCATTTCCTTAATCTTCATTGATTAAGTAAGTGTTTTGCACAAGTTAAAATCCACTTGTCCACTTTGGGGACGTGTCGACTTTGCCCTAAACATCATGGATTTTCACTATCTTCTTGACATTCTATGTTTGCTTCATTTCAATGTCGAGGTACCCAAAATTCCACCTTATTTGTCATCATATAAGTATGAGGAACAAACTTCCCAATTAGCTTCATCTTAAAGTCTTTCCATGTGAATTTCTTCCTTTGTTCCTTGAATGTATTTTCCTTACAAACTTCTCTAGAAGTTGTTTTGCTATTAAATTTCAAAACACACAAGACATCGTTTTATGTCTATGTAACTTAGAGTACCAAGCTTTCATCTCAAATAATGAATCTACTTCTTTGATTCCAAGTAATTACCTTACTTATCGTAGTCGATTGTTTGAAGCTTATATCATATCTTGGGCTATCTCATAGCGGGATAGCTCGTAGTTTCTTCGACTATTCACAATTCTTGTCCCTTTTCTTGATCATGATATCGAAAGTCATATTATTTTCATTATACTTCGGTTCTCACTTCCAGGGTTAAAACTGTCATTGTTGTCATATAGCTTAGTAGGGTAGTACGCTTGTGCACCATAACTTAAGTCCCAATTATAAGTGCCTCATTACCATGTCTCGTTCGGGGGTATATTCTCCATACTTAGCTTAAACACTAGGGCTAGCCTAGCTGTTCACACATCTCAATATTTATGATCCATCAATCTCACTATCATTTGGTTTCACTAATGTCTCAAATACTCGAAATCAATTCCGCTCAAGCATAATCCTAAGGGTTGAGGTATAAAGCGAGAAACTTGTTAATTGGGATGCTATCATTCCTTATATATCCATTGGAAAAAATCTCGTGCACCTCCATATTTTAGACATGTCCAACCTACTAACGAGGTCTTGAGGACAGTCAACTATCTTAAAGATAAGTTGTAATCTCTCTTGTTATAACATAATAAGAGGAGGTTATTTTCCAAGAATATTCTATACTTTCCTTTACTTCTACTCTAGCACTCAATGCTAAAGAGTATCTCGTTCATAACTTTATTGTCATAACACTTACAAGGTGGTGTAACTTCATTGTCATCAGTATCTGGAAAGCCCATCAAGGGTCATCGTATCTATGTGTATCATAGGGGAAAATATATCTCGCCTCATCGATGACTTCTCTACATCATAACTTGATGTATATCATTTTACTGATCTGAAAACTTAGGTGACAAGATAAGTCAACCTACATCATACTTATCAGTTTCGAGGATTGAAGCAAACTTATCATGACAACTTACAAGCGGTAAGGGTTCACAATTCAAGACGACAACTTCTAAAGTTTGAACCAATATGTTCTTTGAACTGAATAGTGGGAATATAGGGTCCGAAGACCAGAATGACGACTTCTGAGATGTCTTTGGTCATATGGGCTGGCCAGACCCGTCACAAATACTTCTCAGTCACATGAAGGCTTGGTTTCAAAAGGACGCTTTATGAAATATTCTGGTTGTAAACTTCTTTCACAAAAAGTGAGAAACTCAAGTGATTTCTCAATTGAAACTAGATCATAGAGTTAAACTCAATGACAGAACATGGTTAATGAATAAAATTCGAAATCTCATATAACTCGTAATGGGTCATCATAAATTGTAAGGGTTATCAACATACCACCATACATCTCAAACGCTACTCATACTACTGAAAAAAAAATCCAAATTCTCAATTTGCCTTCAAAATTTCTACCACATCGTGGTCTCTCATTTTGTATAAACCACAATACTAAAGTCAATTGATTCTTTGATCATATTTCTATTTCGTTTCTAACGAAAAAGTCATAGTCAATTTGGAGTTCGTCTCGTGTGAACATCCAAAGGGTGACTATACTCATGTCATTTGTTGTATAGTGACATTCATCATTCAAAATCATCATTCAATTCTTGCCACCATCATTTCCATCTTTGCTCATTGATTTTCTTCTCTTTGGTTTCGTTGTTCTCGTCTTTGAACTCGAAATTCTAATTTTGATCTCGTTTTTGTTCTCATGATGGAATAATATTCTCATAGTTCATCTTTCTATGTTCTTTCGCAAAAGGGATCATGCGTCTTAAGCGATCTACGTTCTTTTGGGATAACATATCCATTGTCATAAACAACTTGAAATTACAAAACTTTAAACATTAATAACATAACTCATTCATAACAATAATTCTCATTGAATTCCACGAATTCAAACATTTCACTTTTCACATATCAATGTCAACACTTTCTCATATCTTGTCAACATCTCCTCATCTCTTTTCTTTTCACAACATAAAACATCATTTGCAACATTTTCCATAACTTTCACTTCCAACCATTTCCCATAACTTTCATTTCCTTTAAAACATCATTTCAATCATCATTCACAACTTTCATTCTCAACCATTTTCCACCTTCAAACTTTTCATTTCCAAAACAGAGAAAAAGTTATTTACATCATTCGGTTGAGCTTGATGTGATGGAGTGTTGAGCATAGTCGTGACCTCTAACAAGTCTAGTGACTCAATCTAGACTTAACTTTGAAGGAAGTTTTGATTCGAGGAACGAATCGCTCGATACCACTTTGTAACATCTCACTATTCCTAAGGACGGATTAGCGGGGATTATTACTTGGGCGGAATTAAGAAGCGTAACAAGAAAATGGATATTGAATTGTGAGTATATATCAAGAAACTTCTAGAACTTCATAGCATTTGAGATTTGGCAACCATAACATACATATGAGAGACTAGACCATCGATATTTAACAATGGGTTCAACTGATCCAAGGAAATTAGTTCTTTACTCAAAACATAACTTATTGTTCTTGCAATGAAAATATGTGAATTACACATATGACGATGTGCACTCAAGGTACTAACTTTCAGCGACAAAAGATTCCTACTGCTCAACACTGCTCCATCGCATCACTAGCTCAACCTGCACATTTAAAAACAAACATGCAGAGCTGAGTACAAGAATGCACTCAGTGGACTCATGCCAAAACATTTTATCAATTTAAATTACACTGCCTCATCATAGTAAGATACAAGGGTTTTATTTGAAAAGACCTTGTACTTACGAAACATTTTCATCATTTCATAAATAGTTGTCTGGCCAGACATATTTTCCTTGTATGTATGATCCATATCCCTTCATTTCCTCATATCATTTCCATTAACGCCGTAGAAGGAGGCCTCCTCTCGTCATTGTGACCGACCGTGCATTGTCCTTACAAATTTCAAATAACCATTAAGTGTACACGTTAATCCTAGCTGTATAGCCTTCCCAAGATAGGATCCGAATTCGATTTCATGCATAAGTTGGTAGCGAACCAACACATTCATAACATTTCATGGATAGGATACATACATAAAACATAAACATTTTGGGCAGGTAATTAAATAAATCATTTCATTATCATTTCTTGCAAAATAAGCATCGTAAATAAATCATTTGATAAGCATTTATCATTTTGAGTATAGTAAAGCCCACCTGATATATACTTTTAGTCACACAGCGTACTTCTCCCTTCTTTTCTTCTGTTACCTTCGTACTTTACCTTTACGTAAAAGAAAGGTTTAGTACTTCATTTGGTTCTTGGATAACGTCGATTATCATCAACGAACTAGATAACTTTTAATATCTTAGGATTTTGCATCATCATTATTGAATAAGATATATAAAATATCTCAATTTGGTTCCACTTAGTCATAGTGGAGCTACCATTTTCATCCATTTATTGTATTTTCTCATCAGCTTAAACTTCTTATTTATTCTTAGCTTGAGGACAAACTTATTCATTAACATCGAACCACATTAACATTCTAAGTCCTCGTTTCATTCTTGTATCTCATGTCTATTGCAACTATTCAGAGAAAACCATATTTAACTAGGCATAAATCATAACTGCGTGCGATAATCATAACTCTACGCACACGTGTTCAAATATTAATAACAAACTATTCTTGATTTCCACACTTAACTAAGCAAACGTTGATCAATTTCTTCCAAACTTTAATCGTTTATTTATTATATATTGTCTAACTCATATGTCACTTTACATTTCAGTATAACATTTACGGTATCCTCGAGCGCCAACTTTAGATACATGACATTTTAGGAAAATACCTAACATACCCGAAAATTATGATAAATTTATATGTCATGCTAGATATATTCTAGAATACGAGATATGTGATAACATTTGACAAACAAAGATCGGATAATCCGAGCGTGGAGCTTTAGATTTTCAGCCAAATAGGTTTACGTCATAGTGCGCATTTAAAAATTCCCAATTTAATTCTATATGCTAGTAGCTAGCATTGACTGTAAATATGAAGTCACTTCAATAAATAAAATCGAAAAATCGGCTATAGTTCGGCTTTAAAAATGGGCAAAAACCTAACTTTCATAACTTTTAACCATATTCATAATCCTAGCATATATAGAGTATACGAACAACATTAGTTCTCGACTTCTAGCATTTGGCATCATCTCCCTATTTTTAATACATTTCAAAAATAAATACACAAATACAAAACATGCACCAAATTTAAATTTTAAACCATAAGAATGTAGGTAATGGCGAGACTAACCTTAGTATCAGTTCGGATTTAACGAAAGATCGAAAACGAGACGAGAAATTAAGAAATAAGGATCGAATGAAACTTTCTCTTTTTTTTTCTTTCTGCACTGTACTTGCGAAAATGAAATGGTAGTAAGGTAAGATTATTCCTATTACTTCTTACGTAATTGTTTTTACCTTACCTCTTTTTTTTAAAGGACACCACATGCACCATTCACTTACACCACACACACACACTGTCACACATTAGCACACACATACTATATATATATATACGACACACACACACTATCATGTATTAGCACACACATACTATTATATATACATATACACGACACACAGCACATACATACTATATATAAAATATAATATTATATTTGTATTATAACTTGGATTAACTCACTTTTGGGACACACTAATTAAATGCATGCGTATATATATATTTTCCTTTTTTTCTTTACCCTTTTTTTGTCTTTTTCGTCTCTTTTTTCTTTTTCTTATTTTTCTTTTTCTTATTACCGTATTATATATGTATGTATACATATATTGTAATAGTTTAAAACCATTTGGGATCTATCCCAAAATCTCGTCAACTTACATAATTCTTATACATATATGTAATTTCTATAATATTTTATTATTATTACTGATGCAAAATTCTAATTTCAAAATTAGGTTCATTCTAAACCAAGTTTAGACGGTTGGGGTATTACACGTTTAATTTCACAAAATTAAACATTACGTCACTCAAAATCTTGATCAAAGTAGCTTCCTGGCAACTTGACCACATATATAATAAATATATATATTCACGTTGATTTCAACAATCCCCCACATGAGTGGAAATAGCCATATGCATGTATGCAGACACAGCTCAGTCCTCAAGAGATGTTAAAATATTTGGACATGTGGTTTATGGCCTTGAACCTTCCATAGTTAGTACCATCGAGTACACAGGCGGATTAGTGGACACGATGCCTTGAACTATTCCCCCACAACGTGCACTGAGACAATGGTATTAACACTTTAACACCTCAACCTCATCCGTTCTCACGTTTGATTCCATTTTGGCCATGGACATCCACTTTGGATTCATAAGTGTTTTGTTTGAAGCGGCCCCACTTCGCACTTATATAGGTGATTCTTTACCGAGTATCTTGCCATACTCAACCTCCTCGAGGTATCTTAGAAATCATTAAGAGTCAACGACTCAACCTCACCACTAGGCAAGTTTTTCAACACTCGTTTGCTTTCTAGGGAACAGACTAACTTGAGTGTTTACACACGAACTCCTATAGCTTAGTTCTCCCATTGAACCAAGTTCTTGGGATCTCCAGTCATCATGGTTGGGTTACCACTATGATTGTTCTTAAGATGTGGATTTTAATCCCATTCCCTCTAGCAACTTGATCATTTGATCCCTGCTCAACCCTTTGGTTAATCGGATCCGCCGATTATCTATCGACTTGACATAGTCAATTGATATAACCCCACTGAGATCAAATGCCTCACGGTATTATATCGCCGACGTATATGTCGAGACTTACCATTATACAAACCACTTTTGCCTTCCAATAGCCGCTTGGCTATCACAAGTGAATCATCACCGGTGGCATGTGTTTAGACCAACATGGAATATCTTCCAAAATTACGAGCCACTCGGCTTCCTCACCGCCTTTATCCAAAGCTATGAATTACGATTCCATGGTGGATCGGGCTATACACGTCTGTTTCGTGGATCTCTAAAAACAAGACCTCCCCAATCGTGAACACGCACTCACTTGTAGAAAGTGAATCTTTCGTGTCGATATCCATTGGCATCACAAGCACCTTCAAGTACCGGGATATCTCGTGAAATGCACCCATGATTTTGAGTATACTTCAAGTACCTCAAAGCTCTCACTAGATCCTTCCAATGCTCCTTGCTTGGATTGCTCGTGTAACGACTCAATTTATTCACGGCGCAAGCTATGTCAGGTCGGGTGCAATTTGTAAGATACATCAAACACCCGATGACCTTAGCATAGTCTTCTTGCCCAACAGGTTCACCTCTGTTCTTACTCAAGTGAACATTGAGCTCCAATGAGGTCTTAGCAGGCAAACTATCAAATGCATTGAATTTCTTAAGCACTTTCTCGACGTAGTGAGATTGTGTTAAGACAATTCCGTCTGATCTTCTTAGAATCTTGATTCCAAGAACACATCAGCTAAACCCATGTCCTTCATGTCAAAATTTCTATTTAACATGTGCTTTGTGTCATTAATGACTTGAGTATTACTACACATGATCAATATGTCATCTACATACAGACACACTATAACATAACCATTATCAGTGTTCTTAACGTAGACACATTTGTCACACTCGTTGATCTTGAAACCATTTGCCAACATTATATTGTCAAATTTCAAGTGCCATTGCAACGGCGCTTGTTTCAAACCATATAGAGACTTCACGAGTTTGCATACCTTTTCCTCTTGACCCGGTACTACAAACCCTTCGGGTTGCTCTATATATACCTCATCCTCGAGGTCACCATTCAAAAACACAGCCTTAACTTCCATTTGATGAATCTCAAGATTGCGTAGCAAAGCAGCAATTGCGAGAAGCACCCGAATAGACGTAATCCTCGTCACGGTGAATAGGTATCAAGAAATCGTACCCTCTCTTGTTTAAACCCTTTGACAACCAAACGGGCCTTATACTTTTCAATTGATCCATCTGCCTAGTACTTTCTTTTAAGGATCCATTTGCATCCTAAGGGCTTACAACCTTCGGCAAATCAACCAAGACCCAAGTGTGGTTTTGCGAATAGAATCAATCTCACTTTGAGCGGCCTCTCGCCAGAGCATCCCGTCTGCCGAGCATAGGCTACTTTGATCGACGTTGGTTCTTCGTCCAACATGAACGCAATATAGTCAGGACCAAAATCCTTTAACGTTCTAACTCTACTGCCTCGTCTCGGTTCCGACCCCTCCGATCGACCTCGATCGCTTATGCGATATCTGTTCTTCCTCCAAAGGTTTAGAACTCGAAGCTTCACCATCAGCTCTATTGCTAGAGCTGGCTTCACTTTTATCCTTGTCTTAACAGGGATAAACACTTTCAAAGAATATATCATTCCTTGATTCAATCGTCGTCCCCACAGTCATATCCGGTAGCTCTGACCTGTGGATCAGAAAACGATAGGCGCTGTTGTTCAGTGCATACCCAATTAAAATACAATCGACTATTTTAGGTCCAATTGTAACTTGTTTAGGAAGAGGCACCTCAACCTTCGCCAAACACCCCCACACTTTGAGATATTTGTACGATGGCTTTCTTCCTTTCCATAACTCGTGAGGTGACATCCTTACTCTTCGATGGAATTTTGTTCAAGATGTAGTTGGTCATCAAACAACTTCCCCCACAAGTTCTGGGCAACCTGAACTAATCAACAACGCATTCATCATCTCCTTAAGTGTTCGATTTTCGTTCAAGAACGCCATTAGACGAGGTGAATAAGGAGTGTCGTTTGATGTATTATACCACTTTCGTTGCATAATGCCTCAAACAGAGCTACATATTCTCCCTCTATCACTTCGAGCGGTCTTAATTCGACAACTTAGTTAATTCTCGGCTTCTTTCTTGAAGTTTTTAAAAGCTTCAATAGCCTCGTCTTTACTTCTAGAAGGTAAAGATAATAATATCTTGTCTTGTCATCAATAAACGTGATGAAGTACTTTTACCACCTCTAGTTTGTACAAACTTTAAATCACACACATCGGTGTGAATAAGTTCTAGAGGCTTAGTGCTCTGCTCTACCGAATGAAGCGGTAACTTAGCCATTTGGCTTCCACACAAACCTCACATTTCGTTTGTGTATTAACTTTATTTAACTTTAGTAAATCTAAATTTACTAATCTTTTATTGCATTTAGATTAACATGTCATAATCTACAATGCCATAAATCGAGCACTCGGTCAGTAAGAGGAAGTAGATGCATTTTCATTTATAACAATCTTGGGTACACGTAGCATGACCATTACATTCAATTTGAAAAGACCCCGGTGAGATAACCCCTACCAAGGAACTTCCCAAACTTAGTCAAGACAAACTTGTCGACTCAAAACTAGTCTAAACCCCTTGTTAACTAGAATCGAGCCCGACACTAAATTCTTACGAATGTCCGGGACATGCGACACATCCTTCAACGTGATCTCAATGCCGGACGACATCTTGAGCACTACATCACCAACTCCGCAACCTCGGACGAAGCTTGGTTCCCCATGTTGAGCTTCCTCCTCAACAGCTTGTGGGTGGAGAAACACATCTTTTCGGCGCAGACGCAAGCGAGCTGCCCGATGGTCGATGAACCATCCACCTTGATTCTCGGCGTGGTTGACTTCTTCGGTCACCACAGCAGCCAAGTCATCCTTTTCCCATTTGTCAAGTCCTTCTCGACAACATTGGCAACTTGCTTAGCCTTCTTCTTCTTAGGTCGACGATAGCCTCTACTTGTGTGGCCATGCTTGCCACAATTATATGATCCCGTCAAACTTACGGCAACCACCTTCCCTTTGCCTTTGTCATCGACCTTAGATCTAATACGTTTGTTGGAGGGACCACCTCTCTCCAATAGGTTAGCCTTCGCATCGCGCAAGCCTTTCGCTTTTAGATCTTACTTCTTCACGTCAGACTCAATGCGCAGTTTGACGATCAAGTCTTCAAGCGTCATATCCTTTCGCTTGTGCTTAAGGTAGACCTTGAAGTCTCTCCACCCGGGGGGTAACTTCTCAATCACTGTAGCGACGACAAAGCCGTCCGAAACAGTGTGCCCTTCGGCTTGAACTTCGTGTACAATGAGTTGAAACTCTTGCACTTGGTCCATGATCGGTCGGGAATCGACCATCTTGTAGTCCAAATATTTGACTACAATGAACTTCTTAGTACCTGCATCATCACTACGGTACTTCTTTTCTAGCGCATCCCACATACATTTGGACGTCGTTACAACAAAGATATACACTATACAAACTATCTTCTAAACTACCAAGTATGAAGTTTTACAAAGATAGTCGCCAAGTCGCCAATTATCATATCTTTGCTCGGACGTGAAAGTCCGTCACTTCAGCCCCCGGAACGGCGGGCTCATCTTCCACCAAGAAGTTGGCGAAGCCCAACGTCGGAGGTAGAATAACATCTTTTGATGCCATCTCTTGAAGTCGGATCCTCCAAACTTCGGCGGCTTCTCGGCGGGCGGCATCATCCTCGCGATATGAACAGCGCCGAGATCGATCAAAATCGATCCACCAGCACCACTTGAGTGTTTGAAACATGGAACTCGAATGAGAACCACCAATGTTGGATCCCATGGATCCAACAGTCGACCCACTGAAAAGTGCAGTCGTCGAACCACTGGAACCACTAAAGTGGAACCAATTGTTGAACCACTAAAAGTGGAACCAACAGTCGACCCAAAGGTCCAATGGTTGACCCCGAAGGCATCAAACCAAACATGGCCGTAGCCATTGTGCTAGAATTGGCAGCAGCAGTAGAGGCAGCGGTGGCGGATACGGCGGTAGCAGCGGCGGCGGAAGCAGAGTCGGTGGCAGGTGCAGTCGACATCTCCAAGCAAAGGTTTAGGTTTTGAACGTTTTAAGTTAATTAATAGTCTGAACTCCTTGGCAAGTGTTATCTCGTCTTGCGATTGTTGGAAAAAACGTACAAATAGTACAGAACTTGTCGGGCGTATACAACTCGAAAACAGAAAAGTAGGAGATCAAAACTAAAAATGAAATTGAAACAGAATAAAAATTACAGATAACCGTATTCTAATGCCGAGTCGAGGTGTCCTCTTTCCGCAAGACGAGATACGCCCCGGTAGTGCTCTCGGTTCTGGCGTATCGTCTCCAAAGATAAAACGACAACGTCTCGAAGGTGGCAGCACCGCAGACCAACGAGCTCCGACGAACTGGACGGAGGCGAGGACAAAGCTTGGACACGAGCTAAGTATGCAGAGAGTTTGGACAAAGCTTGCAACAAATTTATACATTTAGTGTAACAATTTTATACGTTAAAATGTTGCATTCTTATTTCTCACAAATATTTACATTCTCACGTGAACCATCCCCTATATATATATATATATATATATATATATATATATATATATATATATATGCTTTTCATGTTCAAGCTGAGATCCAACCAAGATTGTTAAGCTCAAATTCTACCTAATCTCAAACAGACTATTTGTCACAAACTTTGATTATTGATCAACAGCTTTGACTTCTATTCGTCAGTTTTGACTTCTCAACAGATCTTGTATCTTCAGTCTTCATCAGCTTCACTTTTCTTTATTCTTCATACTTGATTGGCACGATTTGCCTTGATTCGCCATCTTGATCGCTGCTCTCTCATTTATACTGCATCGATACTCTATCAAGACGTTTGACTTTAGTACTACTTGAACTCCTTCAGTTTTGGGCATGTCCAAACCGACAGTTCTTCTGCTGGAACATGTAATCAAAGAGGCTAATTTCTTAACATGTGAGCAGCACTAGTTACATCAGTAGAGCTATCATCAGAGGTTTTGAAATCTAATCAAAACACACAGTTAGAACATAATATTTTCAGCAGTTTAAAGAGTTTTCCAAACAAATACTAATTTGTACTGCAATGTACAAGAAATAATATATTTTTGTACTAACGTAAAAAAAATCAATGTCACGAAAGAAGAAAAATTATGTGAATACATACATACTGTATCTATAAAAAAGAATACAAATTTTTTAGGAAAAAATCGATTACAATGAATAACAAATGTACAGTAATATCTTTATTGATAAAATCTATAAAAATAAATTCTAAGATAACAGTAAATAACCATAGGATAAAGAAAAATCTATGCATACTAGTAGTTCTTATTTCTTAAAAAAGTATGAGTTGTCATTTTATATATATATATATATATATATATATATATATATATATATATATATATGACAACCTCGCATGTATGGCCGCACCAAGAGATTACATAGTTTGCTTGAGGAATACTTGAGACACTTTGTCAATGCAAACTAGAAGAACTGGATGCAGTTGCTCCATGTTGACAAATTATGTTTCAACTCTCAGAAGAGCTCATCCACACACACATATATATATATGGTTGAGTTCTCATAGTACCCGGTCCCTAGTTAGTATGTAATATCAAATCTAAACCACACATTTTGAACACGTGATCGCACCATAAGCTGGCACGTGGTAGCTCATTTTCTTTTCATTTTTTGTAAAATTTTTCGCAAGGGGTAAAATGGAAAGAAATCAAATCAGTCTTCTTCTTCTCCTCCTTGGTGGCAACGGATGACGCCGGCGGCAACGACGATGGCAGCATCGGAGAATAGCAGCAATATAAACAAACAACAACAAACAACATATTTTGAAAGAAAAAAAAGAAGAAAAAAAGTTGAGAACAAAATTGATGGATTTTGAGAAAAAATAGAAGATAAATTTGATAGATGATTGAAGAATCGAGAAATATGGTGACTATGACGGTGGTTCACAGAGAATTCACCAGTAATCAGGAAAAAAGAGGACGGAATTAACAGAGAAGGATGGATGAGAGATTTGTTGTCGAAAACCATAAAAATGCATTGAACAAAACATGACAATGCATTGAACAAAGCATAAAACTGCATGTTGCCACAAAACACAAACATGCATTGAACAAAGCACGTTCCACGTCCATGCATTGATCAAAATATGTCAATGCATTGAATAAAACATAAAACTGCATATTGCCACGAAACACAAACATGCATTTAACAAAGCACGTTCATGCATTGAACAAAGCACGTTCATACATTGATTAAAATATATCAATGCATTTAGCAAAACGTAAAAATACATTGTTGGCCAACGAACGCGCGAGCGAGCGCCGGAGTGGCGCGCGAGCACGAGCGCACGCTGGGCGCGAGCTTCCAACCGCATGCATTATTGTGTTCAACTACATGCATTTTTTGTTCATTTGAATGCATTATTCAGTTCAACTAAATGCATAGTTTTTTTCATAATCACATAATAAATCAAATTACTAATGTACCCTTACTATAGCGAAAATCAATGAAGTTAAGCTTAAAAAATTCGAAAAAAATCTCAATCATTGGATCTATGAGATGAATGATGAATAGATGAGATTGAGTACTACATACTATCTCTGACTCAAGTACTATTTGATACCTCTTATATATATATATATATATATATGAATTCGTTCATGTACATATAATCTTTAACATATATAAATGAGAGCAAATCATATCCATTAGATTTGAAAATCTAATGGTTATTTTTAAGCGTGCATATGAATTAGTTCAATGCACATATCTACATATAATTATACATTTGTGCATACGTCCATATTAATTTATCAAGGATTGATATTTGTACTCATGTTATATTATATATATATATATATATATATAAGAAATTCTCTCAATACTAAGATAATCATATGAATAAAAAATATTATTTTATCAATAAAAAAGTATAAGAATAGAGAATATATATTTTTATATGTGAAAAAATATATTATCGAGAAAACATTATCTTATATGTAAGAAAACACATCTCATTTAAGAAAATCAATCTAGACCATTCATTAATCAAAATCTATAGACCTGATTGATTTCTAGTTACTAAAATTGTGGGGATTTCTATTTGATCCCCTTCATTCATATATATATCTATATAGTTGGATTCCCATAATACCCGTTCCATATAGTATATAGTACTCAATCTAGACCACATATTTTGAACACGTGGCCGCACCATAAGCTGACACGTGACAGCCCATTTTCCTTTTTTTCTTTTTCTTTCTTAATTTTCGCAAGGGGCAAATGGGAAGAAATCAAATCAGTCTTCTTCTTCTCCTTCTTGGCGGCAGTGAACGGTGCCGGTGACGACGATAGTGGCAGCGGACGACACCGGCAGTAGCACCACCGGCGAATAGCAGCAATATACACGAACAACAACAAACAACATGTTTTGAAAAAAAGAAAAAAGAGGAAAAAAAATTGAGAACAAAATTGATGGATTTTGAGAAAAAAAAAATAGATGATGAATTTGATAGATTATTGAAGAATCTAGAGAGATGGTGGCTATGGCGGTGGTTCACGGTGAATTCGTCGGTAATCGGTGAAAGAGATGGCGAAATTGACGGAGAAGGATGAATGAGAGATTTGCTGTCGAAAACCATAAAACTACATTGAACAAAACATGAAGCTGCATTGAACAAAACATAAAACTGCATGTCGGCACGAAACCCAAACATGCATTTAACAAAGTAAGTTCATGCAATGCATTTAGCAAAACATGTTCATGTATTTAACAAAACGTAAAAAAGCATTGTTGGCCAACTGGTACGCAAGCAAACACCGAAGAGACGCACGAGCACGAGAACATGTTGGGTGTGTCCGCGCGCTGGGCGCGAGCTTCCAACCACATGCATTATTGTGTTCAACTGCATGCATTTTTGTATTCATTTGAATACATAAGTCAGTTCAACTAAATGCATGGTTTGTTTTTCACAATCGCATAACAAATCAAATTACTAATCTACAATTACTGTAGCGAAATCGTCGAAATTAAGCTTAAAAAGTCCAAAAAAACTCAACCATAGGATCAATGAGATGAGTGAATGAAATTGAGTACTACATACTATCTCAGGCTCGAGTACTATTTGATCCCTCCTCATATATATATGAATTGGATCAGGTACAAACCAATCTTAAAATATAAAATAAGAATAATTTTCACCTTTGATTCGTGAAGATATTCATCACATTACTTGATGAATTCAAACACATGAGTTCGAATCCCATAAAAGATAATTTTTTATTTTTTTGAATTCAGTCACTTTCACAGCGAATTCAGACACTTTTCATGACGAATCAGACGATTTTATGAGTTTATAGTTTATACATTAAGGAGAATTTTTACAATAACTACTCTCTCTCTATACACACACACACACACACACACACATATATATATATATATATATATATATATATATATAGAGAGAGAGAGTAAAGTGAGAACTAAGAATAACGAAAATTCGTCATGAACAAAATGAATTCGTTATGATAATTAATGCATATGCTGGGAAAGTTACTGAAACCAAAATATTTAGAATTTTCATCCAGGTTCGAATTCCATGAACGATGAATTTTTTTTAATTCAGCAACTTTTACAACGAATTCATCAATTTCCATAGTTAATTATTTATCAATTTTTAGTTCTCACATTCTTACAATAAAACTGGTTCTCATGTACCATCCCCTATATATATGTGTGTGTGGGGGAGGGGGAATTAACATAAAAACTATTTTAACGTGACAACGGAAAACTAAAATAAAAATTAATGCATTTATTGTAAAAGTTGATGTATCCGTTGAAAAAGTTACTGTATCCCCCCCAAGAAAATGAAATTTGCACCCCTTATGGTATCCGAACCTGTGTGAAAATTTTGAATTTTTAGATGCATTGTTTTTCCAACGGTGCATCAAATTTCATAGTGATTCATTTGGTTCAAAGTGAAATATTGAGGTTCTCCGCTTTTATGTTAAAAATTGTTCTTATTATGGCTGGTTATGATAAAATACATTTATGGTGTGAAAGTATGAAAGTTGCACTGAACTTATAAAGTCGTTACGCTAAATATAAATTTATTGCACTAGATTCTATGCAACAACTTTATACGCTCAAGACAACTTTCACACTATATTTGCATTCTCACATGATCTTTCCATATATATATATATATATATATATATATATATATATATATATATATATTGGTTCATGTACATATAATCATTAATATACATAAATGAAAACAAATCATGTTCATTAGATTTGAAAATCTAATAGTTATTTTTAAGTATTCATCTGAATTAGTTATATGCATATTTCTATATATAATTGTGAATTTGTAAATCTGCATCACAATTTGTGCATTGAATTTGAAGCGTTAATATTGATTTATCAAGAATTGATATTTGTCCTCATGTTTACACTATAAAAAAAGTCCACACGATAACCACTCTTTATATATATATATATTGGATCATGTGACAACTCATCTTTTTTAAGAACTTGAAATTATGCACGGACTTATCAAGTTGATGAACAAAATTTATAAAGTTGTGGATAATGAAAAAAATTCTAAAATTATTGTACAACAAAACAATTTGAGAAAGTTTTTGTTGTATATAATTTTATATCGTTATGTGCATCATCTTTACACGTCTTATATATAGTTTATAGAGTTCTAAAAAAAGATATAGTTTTCATTTGATCAAATCCCTAATCTATTAATATTATATTCCGTTACGGATTCCTATCATCTCATCCATCCATGATCCTATGTGGCGATACAAGAAGTTTAGGATTCTAATTTTCTAATTATTGGATTTATACCTCCAAAAATCCAAGCCAATGTAATTATTAAATCAGTTATTTTTTGTAATTAATTAATAGATGTTTCAAAAATCTATATATGGGTACATATTAATTATTGGCATTTAAAGATATTCATTAGATAATTATTATATATACTAATAATATAGATAGTTTGAAATCTATATATGGATATCAATATCTTACCCATTTACTATCTATATAGTATTTATTTATATATTCTAATGATTATTATATAGATGCATATATCCTACTGAAATTTTATAATCAACATAGATATGATATACCCTTAAAAAATATATAACGTTGTTTTTTTTTAAATGTGCCCATCTTTTTATTATATATTTCAGCATTCATATTTGGATGCACATATTTCTATATTTTTGTTGCAACTTTACTTTCATATAAACGATTATTTTTTATAAGAAATTCTTTAAATTTGAAATTATACACACACACACACACACACACACATATATATATATATATATATATATATATATATATATGTGTGTGTGTGTGTGTGTGAATGTGAGAATCAAAAAATATGAGAATAAAAAAATGATGAATTCGCTTTGAAATTTGATGAATCCGTCAGAAAAGTTACTGAATCCAAAAAATAAAAATTTTCTCCCCTCATGCGATTCGAATCAGGGTGAAAATTCCAAAATTTTTAGATTTAGTAACTTTCTCAGCGGATTTATCAATTTTCATAGAGAATTCATTTGGTTCTTAATTTTTTCATCACGTTTAAGATAACTTTTAGCAAAATGAATAGTAAAATAACTTTTTCATCATGTTTAAGATACATACATACATTCTAAAAGGATTTCATAGATCGTATAATTTAAAATTTATACTTTGAAATCAATTTCTAATCTTTCTATTGTCTCCGTTTGATCGGACTCAAAACGGATATGTATATATATATATATATATATATATATATATATAGAGAGAGAGAGAGAGAGAGAGAGAGAGAGTTAGGTTCAAATGAAAATCACTTTTATTCTAAAAACTAATAATCAAATGAATTTGTTATGAAAGTTTATGAATCCGTTGAGAAAGTTATTGAATTTAAAAATTCTATTTTTTTGGATTCAATAACAATCCCAGCGGATTCATCAATTTTCACAATGACTTCATCATTTTTTGGTTCTCACGTTAACCCTCCCATATATATATTATTCTAGACGGGTCTAGGTGGTTGAAAATATAGAAATATCTAAATATATGTTTTTCGGTTTTCGAAACTTGGATAATTAACAAGTATCATTATACGAAATTTGTAGGTAAACAAGTAGTTACATCACTTTTAATTAAATTTGGGACACACACACACACACACACACACATATATATATATATATATATATATATATATATATATATAAAATGGATTTCATACATTGTATGATCTCAAATTTATACAATAAATAATTTCTGATATTTTTTATATTTTAAAGATTTTTTTAATTCAAATTAGTCTTCACTTTCTATATATAGATGAATATTTTACTATTATATTTTTAAAAATACGTGTATTTTAATTTCTATTTATTTCTTATAGATAAAGGAAGTGAAAAAAATAGAAGAAACACCATGTCATTGACTTATTTTTCTATTATAATTTTTTCCATCTTTTATCACTTCTTCCGATGAATTACTATGATTTCGAAATAAAGTATTGAATTATTTTTTATTTCATACTTATAAATTATAGGGTTATTGGTGCATAAATACACAAACTTTGGATCAATTTTAATTTTTTTTCTCGAACTTTAAATATTATCACAAAATACACAAACTTAATGACTTTAGTGATTTTACCACGATTTTAAATTTAAACCAAATTAAATCTGACTTGATATATCAATAATTTACCATAGATAAAATGGTCAGTGATATAAATGACATCGTAGAGAGAGGATATCGATTATTTTGATCCCAACTAGAACCAGACGAGGAAACAAACGAGAAGACTTTATTTTTGTAACAATGCTTGACGCGATGAATTATAGAAATAAAAAAATTTGATTTCTTTTCATGAAACAACAATGTTTATGTCATCTCTCTACGATGTTGATTATATCACTAACAGTTTAGTCTATAGTAAATTTTCAAGATGTCAAATCGGATCTAATTTAGCATGAATTCGAAATCATGGTAAAAACACTGAAGTCATTAAATTCGTGAGAAAAAAACCAAAATTGATCAAAGTTGGTGTATTTATATGTCAATAATTATAAATTATAATGTAAAAGTTTTTCCCGTCGAATTTCGACGGGTTATACACTAGTATATGTATATGTGTATATATATATAGGAGATGGATCAGGTAGGAATAGATAATTTGGTAGGAAGTAGGAATGAATCTGGGCCTTTGATTTGCTATATCAATGGTTGAGATTTAATTTTCGTGTGTGCTACAGTTTTGTGTTTTGTGTGCTACACGGATTATTGTGCAACACTATAACTCTTCTTGTGCTACGCTGCAATGAAAGATGTGCTAAACTAATATATTTAGATATGTGCTACGAATGGATGAAATATGTGCTAAACTTTCATGTGCAATACATTAATTCGATTGTCTACACAATATGAAAGATATGCTACTATTCCTACTTTCGTACATTAAGGAGCTTTCTCACCATAACCAACCCATATATATATATATATATATATATATATATATATATATATATATATATATATATATATATCGGTTAATGTCATGCGGGAATACCTGAAAGTATACTAGTATGGATGGGTCTAATCGGAGGTACCAAAAATAGATAAGAAACAGAGCACCCATAGACGAAATAATTATGTCCTAAATCCATGTAAAACGTCAAAAGCATAAGCGTAAAAAGAAGTCATCAACTGTCTTTGTAATTGGCTGTGCTTTGCATGCATGGCAACCTTCCCGGAAGAATTCAGGAATCTTGTGGCCATCAATCACCACTTGACAGCAAAATCTCCTCCACCATCTTCCACCACCTCTCTTTCTCTTTCTCTATATTTGTGAATGAATTTATAGTAACGAATCAAGATGGTTAGTTAATTATTTAATTTGAAGCAAATGAATCAATTAGGATTTCAGTGATCCAAGTCAATGCCACCTTAATTAAGATAAACTACAAAGTATTGTCAACTTAGACCTAAGATTAATAAATATATATTCAATTTTTTCTTTTTGAGATTGAGGAGAATCAGAATTGAAATTAAGGAGTCCGTTACCAATATTGTGCTATGTACAATGTTTATGGATAGCCAAACACCTACTCCACATTTAGTGTGTGGTAAAAAACACACACACATGCGCACAAGTATTGGGGGAGGGGAAATCGGTTTACACGAACAAAGAAATATGTGGAAAATAAGTTCAGAATTGGCTGATACTTCTGTTTTTGGCAATGAAAAGATAAGTCCAATCAAATAAATGACACTAACACCCTCCTCCATTTTGAAATTATCATCACGATTGTGACAGATGATCTTCGCTTCTGTCGATTTCAGCTTTCTCCTTTTGTGCTTGCACCCACTATTTCACTTTGCTTTACATGGAATCACTTCAATTCAGGTCAAATTCAACTCGTTTCGACTTGATTTTAGTTGGAAATGGAATAAACAATGTAGATGGTCTTGCTATTCTTGTGGGCTTATTTTAATACGGAATATTAGGTAGTTTATTGGAGTCTTTTTGTGGGAAATGCAGCTTGTTTTATTCCAATTACGTAGAAATATAAAATTAAGAAAGCCCTAGAAGTCTCTGTTTTTTCTTTCTTTTGGAAGATCTAAGTTCGTAGAAATATAAAATTAAGCAAGCCCTACAAATCTCTGTTTTCGCTTTATTTTCTGGAAGATCTGAGTTCGATACCTTTACAAATAATAATGTATAATGCCACTTTTTATAACAACTTAACCATGGAAACTCAATATAAGATGAGACGATTCAATTTACTGTATTTAAATAAATTAATTTGGAGAAAACCAAGAAAGTATGGAAGGGTTTTGGATCAATGGTAATGAAAGTTTTCACCTTGATGAGGTAAGGCATAGTGTTTTGCCCTATTCAAATATAGCTGCAGACTGTAACATTCACAAACACAAACACACACACTCACAATTGTGTGTGGTTCGGAAAGACAAATTGTTTGATCCTATGTATCTTGTCATTCATGCCCTCTTAGGATCATGGTATATGAATCCTCTTTTTTCTGTTAAGGATATATAAGGGATTCCTTCACACTCGAGACCAACCATCTAAAACTTATGTTTCTACAATGTAACAGGTTATGATTGAAGAGATTTGATTATAATGTGTACTTCAAAAAGGATCCGATAAAAGTGGCCTGCTTCCAGTGTTCCTATATATGTGTGCACCTGATATATGTTAATTTAGTTAACGTTAGCCCATGTCACACATAAAACTTGTTAAGATTCAATCCAGTAGTAAACAAGATATCCATGAGGATTTCAGAGAGAGAGAGAGAGAGAGAGAGAGATGAAAATGAATAACATTAGAATGTGACACACACAAACATTTTCAGTCAGTACAGTTGAGCATCTCCCAATTGTGAATAATACCTTAATTTTTGAAAGATCTCATCAATAATAATGTTAAGGAAGAAGAACTATTATTTTTATTTATTATATGTGGTAGATGAAATCAGTCTCTTATATAGTTTTCAGCATTTAGAGTCTAACTTAGGTAACTGGTCGAGACTAGGGATGTCAACGGACGGGCTTTACCCGGACCAGAACCAATAAATTAGTATTGGTTCTGGTTCTGGAACCGGCACAGTAAGCATCGGATCCGGACCGGATCCGGACCATCAAGTTATGGTTCCGGATCGGGTATTACCCATTGCTAACTGGTTATCCGTTGGATAATTTTGGACAATGGGAACCGGCTTTTGTGGGGACTACAGTCTACAGTGGTATGCTGCGACTTTCCACCTTTTTGGTTATGATTTGGCCACCAACAACGTCAATTAATGATACTTACAAAATTACGATATCCTTTTAGTTTGATAATAGTTAATTAAATTGATAAGGCGCGTGAAATATATTTGTGAATTGTAGAAAGTATAATCGAGTACAATTGTACAAATATTTTATATATTGTTCTCTTATTCACTTATAAAAGATAAAAGACTATCAATTCCAAAAATTATTAAATATACATCACTAATTAACAAAGTGTAAATCATAATATTGGAACAACACAAAAGGATTTGGAAACTATTTACGTGAGATGGGAGAATAATAATTAATAAAATTTATTTATTTTTACAAACCAGAGACGAAACCATTTTGCCTTCGATTTGTAATTCTTGTTCCAACAAAAAACCATTTTGCCTTCGATTACAATTTTATCAATATACAATATTGTAAAGGGCACGGTATGAAGTTCATGATTTAATATGCAGTCACAAGATGTGTTTGTAAATTAATTAATATTTCGTAATTACACTCAAATGTAAAATGCTCTTACAAAAAAAGTGGATATATAATGCTCAAACCTAAAAAAAAAAAAAAAAAAAAAAAAATCGGGTCGGATCGAACCGACAAAATGGGCCGGTCTCGAATCGGTCCGGTCCAAGCGGTTCTAGAACCGTAACCGAACCGGAACCGTTACTTTAAAATTTAATGGGCTTTGAACGGTTCCGGATCAGTCCGGGTAAAGACCGCTCGTTGACATCCCTAGTCGAGACCATATGCGCTTGAGTTGTTAAATAACTAGGGTATGTTCTACATTCGATTGAACTCTATATACTTTATTTCCACTATATAGATGTACAAAGTTTGTGTTAAAATTTAGTTATTATCAATCTCCATTTAAAGGTCATCCTAACAAATACTAATTCATTTTAGGGTAATTAATTGCAAATCAACACACGAAGTTTCATTCATTTGCAATTTTAATGTTAACACGACTTCTAAAATATCGCAATAATGCAAACCACCTTAAATTTATTGTAAAATTAACACTCAAATTTTTGCCAAATGCGACTGCATGGCCTAGATGTTTTTTATTCAGTTAGTATCACGTTCGACATGTCAATTCTCGGGTGACCGAGAAAAAATGAATGTTAAAGTTTTACAACAATTTGGTGAAATTATTATAACATTCCAAAAGATTGTGTTAAGATTACGAAATGTGTGAAATTTCGTATATTAATTGTCAATTAACCCTTAATTTCACCTTGGAGATCAGTATGGCTATCGATCTCTGTACTGCCCGTTCACCATTTTTTTAATGAATAAATAAATAAATCTTATATTAAATTAACCCGGATATATCCTTTGAATTGGATCACATATATTTGATGATTAAATATAGTTATTACCAGGTTGTTGAGTGGGCATGCCACCCCTATAATTTGTCTGCTAGTCCAAAATGTTAGTACCATATGAGCAGCTTAGAAACCCTAGAATTTCCTCTTCCATGCTATCATCACTCCTCAATCCCTAATTTTCACTTTATATATATATCTCTCTATAAATATGCTCATTCATTTACTTTTCTCTTCATCTTCACCTCTCACCCAACAATTAATGCAATATTAATTCATCGCCATGGATTTGGTTCAACCTGCCTCCGAGCATGTTTGCTACGTCCGCTGCACCTTCTGCAACACCGTTCTCGCTGTATGTATACTAATTCATTTACTTAATCTCAGCTTGCATGCGAAACCGATAAATTTTTATATATATAATACATGTGCTTATTCTATATATATACATATATATATTTCATTACGTGGGAGCAAAATTTGATTGTATACCTCGTCTGTTAATTTATTTGGTTTCATCAGCATATATGTGTAATGTCTATATTTGTGTAATATGTTAACAAAAATAATAGGTCGGGATTCCCTGTAAGAGACTGTTGGACACCCTGACAGTGAAATGTGGGCATTGCAGCAATCTCTCGTTTCTTAGCACAAAATCTCAAGCTCAGGGACACTGCTATGATAATCAAACAAGTCTTCACTATCAGGTAACATAATATATCTAGTTTCTATGTAAATTAAGACTACATCACAAAATTATTTTGGTAGAAATTCTAGGTAAAGTAATTTATTTATGTCCTCAAATGAACAGGCTTTCTGCAGCGAATTCAAGAAAGGCCAGTCTGCATCGTCGTCTTCATCCACTTCCAGCGAGCCCTCGTCGCCAAAAGCTCCATTTGTGGTCAAACGTACGAATCTCTCTCTTTCTCTATCTCTCACACACACACATGTCCTAAACGATCTAGTTTAATATTACTGGAGATTTTTGTTTACCTGTTCAGTTTATGTATACTACTCCTATCCTATGCTAGGTTTAAATCCTGGAGTTCTACCGTGCGAAAAAAAGGAATGAAAACTGATGAAAACTTTATTGACTAAACATTTTTGCAGCTCCTGAGAAGAAGCATAGGCTTCCATCTGCCTACAACCGATTCATGAAGTGGGAGACTCTTCTCTTCTTTTTCTGCACTCTCTTTATACATATATACTTCCTTCATTATATGTGAAAAGACAAGAAATTAATCGAACTTGATTTTTACTTACAACTTTTATTTTGTCCAGAGAAGAGATACAACGCATCAAATCGGCAAATCCAGAGATACCACATAGGGAGGCTTTCAGTGCAGCTGCAAAGAATGTGAGTTTGTTCATTTAATCATGCATGAAAACCCTAAAACATTAACCTCACGCCTATATGCGGTTACTTGGTAAAATGAATTTAATAACATTAGAATTCCCAAAGTGTTGTCTAGTTAGGACATCGTAATTGTATTAGACTCAATTCTTCTTGAAATCTCTCCTATTTGTACACCAATAATCAGCGCGATTCTGTAATCTTGTGATCAATTATCTATTAATTTGGCATGTAAAGGTGTAATTGGTTGTTTAATTATGAATTTTGGCGACAGTGGGCTAGGTACATTCCAAACACCCCACAGACGGCTGCTTCCACCAGCAGTAACAAGGTAAATTTGCAATCCCAAATTAGTCGTGTTTCTTGCAACTGAAATAAGGCTTTCTTTTTATGTACTGTATTCTCATTTGCTCTCTCTCTCTCTCTCTGGGTGGTGCAGGCATGATATAAATGGATGGAAACTGCAGTAGGCCTAAGGGTATCAAGAGAAATTAAGTTGGGTGAATTGAGGGAATGGAAATATGTTGAGTTAGTCTTCGGATTTGAGCTAATTTGAAGCTTAATCTCTATCTCATGTAACTTAGTTTGTTATGTTGTAGCTAAATGGAGTGTCAGCAGTACTGCTACTTTTCTTTATTTCTAATGAATGTAAACAATAAAGATTCATGTGTTGCTAGTTGTTAATCATGATTCTCAAGTGTGAGGTAAAATGGTGGTGACAAGGTGGAAGAATTGTGTATATTCAATGCTCGTGAAGTGTAACTTCTAATTGGATAATTCGATCCACCGCCATCTCTATACATGATAACAATTTTTATTTTTTTTTAGTTCATAAGGAATTCACAATCGTTATTTTCGATGTGCATTGAGTAAACCTCATATTCCTATTCATTAACCTGCATACCACAAGATAACAAATTTCTATATAATATATATGTTTGCAACTAGGGATGTCAATTGGTGGGTTTTATCCGGATAAGAATCAATAAATAAGTAATGGTTCTGGTTCTGGAACCGATCCATTAGATGTTGGATCCGGACTGGACCCGGACCATCAACTATGGACCTTAGGCGGTCCGGATCTCAGCAGGTCTGAAACCAGAATCGGAGCAGAACTGGAATCGAAACCGTTGCTTTATAATTTAATGGGTTATAAGTGATTTCAGATCGATATTGATAAAACTAGATCATTGACAAGCCTATTTAAACTTAAGACTTGTCAATAAACATGCGGACCAAAACCAATAAATAAGTATTAGTTCTGGTTCTGGAATCGAAACCAGATTCGGACCGGATCGGACCTTCAAAATATGGATCTAAACGTTCCGGGTCTAAAACGGGTCTGGAACCGAAATCGGAACCAGAACCGCTGCTTTAAAATTTAATGGGTTTTGAACGGTTCCAGATCGATCCGGATAAAACTCACCCATTGACATCCCTATTTGTAACCGACAATGATGAACCAGTCTGGATATGTAGTAAAGTCCTTATGCATATTATTACACTCATATTTATTGTTTGTAGAGTTTTGATACTACCTGGGCTTTGAGACGGCCGAAGCGGCTGTCTCATGCCCTTGAACCAAAAAAGTGCCCTAGAGGTTGGCTGTTTGAATCCTCTATATCACATATTTTTCAAATTTATTATTATTATTATTATTATTATTATTATTATTATAATTTATTTTCCAAAATTGAATTTCTTCAACAGTAAAAAAATTCATTACAAAGGTATTCTGCTCCAAAAATCAATTCCTGAAAATTTTCATTATTCATTTTACATTACATATTTTCCAAAAATTTCATTTCTTCAATGGTTAAAAGTTTGTGATAAAGGTATTCTGCTTCGAACAATAATACTCCAAAAATCACCTGCATCTCAAGATAAATTGAAGGATTAAATATATCATCTATGAAATTATAAAAAATTTAATAATTCCTTTTGTAGCCAAGAAAGCAAGAAAGAAGAAATAAAGTTTTATATAATTTGGTTTATGTATACTTTTTTTTCCGCTTCAAATCCCAAGTAAAAA
Organism: Salvia rosmarinus; assembly: GCA_036937905.1. Classification (NCBI taxonomy): domain Eukaryota; kingdom Viridiplantae; phylum Streptophyta; class Magnoliopsida; order Lamiales; family Lamiaceae; genus Salvia; species Salvia rosmarinus. The sequence continues at coordinate 25,590,526 of CM072822.1, read as the reverse complement.
AAATAAAAAGAAATAAACTCCAGGGGTTTCACTAAATTAAGTTTACGGATTGAAGGCAATGAAATCTTTGATTAAGTGGGCTGTGGGCCGGCCAAAATTTATGTGTCCTATACCTTTCTTATTGTGTTTAATGCCAAAATATTCTGGAAAAATATCCAAAACTAGACGCTAATTACTTAAAATAATCATTATTTTCGGTAGTAATCCAACAACACTAGACCTATCAAATGTTTAGTTACATTTAACGTGTGTCAAAACTTTCGTACGTAATGGAATGCTGACATGATGAGGTGAAATTCAACAATCAAGTATTCTGAAAATTTCTAAATTATTTGTCATTTATCTGAAATATCCCAGACGCACCAAATGTTTCTTCCCCTCGTTTTCTCATTCCCCAACTTCTCCCTTCTCCGTCGTACTCAAATTATCACATCTACACATTCACATACAATATAATATCAAACAACTGTGATAAAGGTCGATTACAATAATAAACCACGATGACGACAACAACAATAAGATTCTTTTTAAATTTTCAGATTTGAAATTGAAATAGAGTTACCAGTTGGCTATAATTCGTAGAATTGACCTTAAAATCAAGTTAACCATGCCGAAAACTTCATAACGGTATATAGTTTGTAGGTCTCGACGACAATGGTGTTCGCATAGGGTACGCTAGATATGTCAATTTACAGGTGAGTTTAGTGGAAGGGATGGTCACGCACACAGTGAGTCCATCCTATTAATTAATTAATTAATTAATTATTAATCTTAATTAATTACTTACTTAATTCTAATTAAAATTAATTAGTTTAATAAAATTTAATTGTAAATTAATAAATAATAATTTTGAATTAATATATCTTAATTTTGAATTAATAAACTCTAATTGTGAAATAATAAACCCTAATTTTGAATTAATAAACCCTAATTTTGAATTAATAAACTCTAATTGAAAATAATAAACCCAATTTTGAATAATAAACCCTAATTATGAATTAATAAACCATAACTTTGAATTAATAAACCCTAACTTTGAATTAATAAACCCTACTTGTGAATTAATAAACCCTAATTATGAATTAATAAACCTCAATTATGAATTAATAAACCATAATTATGAATTAATAAATTCTAATTTTAAATTAAAAATTATAATTAAAAATTAATAAATTTAATTATACATTAATAAAATCTAATTATTCGTACTCACCATAATTAATATATAATCATTTTAACAAAAAACAAGGGTGAGCTCACGGTGAGACGGAGCTCACCCAAGTTTTTGTCTTAGTGGAAACCTTTGGAATCAACGCATTGAAAGGAGCGGTTCTGAAATTTATAAGAACATAAGAATAAAGAAGACGAATATTATAGTAGAAAGAGATACAAAACGGCGTTGTTTTATCTGAATAAAATTTTTAACTGATCATGTCTTGTTTCCACTAACAGAAAATCCAGATGTATAAAAAACGTATTCGGTTCTTCTCATTGAAACTAATTAAATATGGCAAAAATTCATGTACAGGAGACCACCTCCTCTTTCATATCAATAATCTTGTAGTCAACTAATTCCATTCGATTCTTATTCAACTTTCTTCTCCCGTACTGAGTACCTCGTCAATATTTTGTAAGTTGATCTCGTTATCTTATGGTGCCGTATTTAATTAGGGGTGGTGCACAGTGAGACCCCCTAATTATTTTTTTAATCAATTAATTATTATTATTATTAAATTAATTTTAATAAAAATTGATTTATTAAATAAATCTTAATTGTAAATTAATAAATCATAATTATTAATTAATAAATCTTAATTTTGAATTAACAAAACCTAATTGAAATTAATAAACCCTAGCTGTGAATTAATAAACCCTAATTGTGAATTAATATACCCTAATCATGAATTAATAAATATTAATTTTTGATTAATAAACCCTAATTGTGAATTAATAAACCCTAATTTTGAATAATAAACCATAATTTTGAATTAATAAACCATAATTATGAATTAATAAACCTTAATTGTGAATTAATAAGTCATAATTATGAATTAATAAATTATAATTAAAAATTAATAAAATCTAATTATCATTACTCACTATAATTAATATATAATTATTTTAACAAAAAACAAGGGTGAGCTCATGATGAGACGGAGCTCACCCAAGTTTTTTGTCTTTAATTAATGAATCATGTATTAATAAATTAGTGGTCCCTAATTAACAGTTTCATTATGTTTGCCAAGCTAGCCAACAAGTAACTTGATTTCCTAAAAAAAAAAAAAAAAAACTTCACCACCAATTCTAACAATATTTTGATTAGATCCTAAAACTCATTGATGATTGTCATACTGATGTAATATAGTAGTACTCACTTGTTAGAGAGCCAACTTTTTTTTGTTTACGGTATCAACAAAAGAACTACTAGTTTGGACAGACCCAATACTGAATGAGTTCAAACAATTTTATAACTAACCATACTGAAGAAACCAATGCAGGTGAAGAATAAAATCAAACAAACTGAAGACTGAAGTCTGGAAACTAAAGACTCAACGATGCTGAAAATAAAGAAGTTAAGAATATGACTAAGTGTCATATCCGCAACTAAGAAGCTGAAGTTGCTGATAACTACATCAAGCTAATGTGCCAACTGAAGATTCAGAATCACCAAACTGATAGAAGACAGAGTCCAGCATATTAATAAAACACAGAGCTGACCCAACTATCAACTCAACTGAAGAAACATAGAGTTATTTAAACCTTGAGTGTTTGACTTACCACGTGTCAGAACGAATCTGTAGAAAATCCTGATGCGCCAGAACCTCTTTCTAGAGTTGCAGAGCTCAAATGAATGATGTTTTAGACACGGAAAATGACGTATGAGGATTTAAAGGAGCAGATTTCAAATGACAAATGGAATGAATGTGATTGACATTCCCTTCACTGACACTATTCATCATCCACTCTATAAATACACGTATAATACAACATTTGAAGGTTACCGAAATACTGTGCATTCAAACATCCAAAGCACTCAAAGCTTACTTCTCATGAACATTTACCCAGCAATTTCAAAGAATGGAGTTCCTAAGTATTATAAGAAAAATCTTCGAATCTCAAATATACTCATCAACTCTGAATTTCAGTATACACTCATTTACATTATAGGATACAACCTTGTAATTTTCTAAGGCTATAAATATTGAGTTGTCGTATGTGAAAACTCAAACCTTAGTTAGAAAACCCTCTACCCAAACCCCCAAAAGGTTAAGTAGAAGTTGGGCAAGTAAGCAACGAAATGTTAGCTGCTGAATGCTTAGTTATCTTGCACATGTAAGAAAGAGGTTAGATCGACTGCACCCATAAGCAGTCAAATGTTTCCTAGCACCAATAAGCATAGGAAGATACAACAATAAGATGGGATATTGATAAGGTGACTTCAGTATCTAAGGTTCACTCTTGTACCCGCAAACAAGACTTAATCACAAGTAGTAGATTGATTGTATTATCAGTCCGTGGACGTAGGAGTTGATCTCTCCAAACCACATAAAAACTAAGTGTTGTTTATTTTCAGTTCTTTCATTTCAGTATCGTTTTTACATTGCTTATTTTTTAACTAAACATCATCAGCATACGCAGCACTACATACTATTTGGAAACACTCTATTAGTATCAGTTTGATACTGACGAGAAGAGACTGCAAACTGACTAATCAATATCTGGTTAAGTATTTTCTATCAGTTTAAGTTTTTAGTAAAGACAAAATGTAACCACCACATTCTGTACACACATTAGTTATCAGTCCAACTGACCAGTTGTCTCAGCAGCTAGTAGGATTGCTAAATAATATCACTTAGTACAAGACTCATCATACTGATCAGCAGTATTGATAACAATATTGAACTGACCAGCAGTACTGATAAAATTATTGATCTGACTTCCATTAACTGACATTTGCTGATCAGTAGAAGGTCCGATCTAGTTATCGAAAAAGTTTTAATTTGCCTTAACTGGTTATTCTTCCCAACCCCCAATATACCAGTACGATCCCCATGGGCCATCAATTGGTATTAGAGCGATGTATGAACTATTGACTCCTCCTATTGGTCATTCTATCTGAACAGATCCTTTAAAACCGATATATTTTTGCATACTGCTGCATATTTATTGTGATGGAAACTAACTACAGCAGGTCGACACCATTCCTCACGTTCACAGTGAGACAACTATGAGATCTGAAAGTCCAGACTCAAGAGCTACCTCACTGCACAATATTACCACATGTGGAAGGTCATCACCAACGGACCGATCATCATCAAATAAAAGATTACAAGGGTTGGCACTGAACCTGACAAAGATCTGATCTACGAGTACATGTCAAATGATCAAGCTGACTTCACACCAGAAGAACATAAACATGACTAGCTCGACAACCTGGATAAGAATAATATCGTCTTCGGAATAGTTCCCAACTCTCACATTGAGAAACTGATGAAATATGAAACTGCCAAGGAGATATGGGATGCAATCGAGTGCCTTTGTGTAGGCTCAGAAGAGATCAAGAAGAAAAAGTTGACAATAGCTTGTTAGAAGTTTGGTAACTTCAAACAACATAAGAGAGAATCTATTGATAACATGGAGCTCAGATTTGCAACAATCATCAATGAGAATTTCGCCCTACGTAAGGATAAGTATACGCAACACGAGATCAACTTGAAAGATTATGGGCACTCCCAGCTACTGACTCGAAAGTATACACAGTAGCACTTTAGAAAAAAGCAGGCTTCAATGAGATGTCTACAGATAAACTCTTCTCAGCACTGAAAGATGATGAGTTCGACATCAGGCGTACTGAAAAGTCTTCCAAAGTCGAAGCTTCAGAAGAAGAAGCTCAAGTCACCATAAGCAAAGGCGATACCTTAAAGCTAACAAGAGCAAAGAACTAAGAAAGACAACCAAAGAAAAATGTAAGTGCAACATTGACGACTTGTTGACTTAATACATAATAATGGTTGAAGGATTCGGGAAGATAGAAAGCCGACTAAAGAAGTGCAACAAGTACTGAAAAGAAAAAAATAGCCATGACATGAGTCACAGTGAAAGAACCAACAAGGATCGGACTGGCAAGAAGCCCAGCCGACCTGAGTACTAAGATAACGAGTGCTTCAATTGTTGAAAGAATGGGCATTTCAGACGTGACTGCCCTAAACTGAGCCACAATGAAAGGAAAGTATTGAGAGCCAAACGCGATAAAAACTTGAATGAGAGCAAGACTATGGTTGCTGAGAATGCCAACACTTCAAACTCATCAAGAAGCTCTTCCAACAACTCTTCCAGTATTGACGATAAGAGTCAGTGTCTGATGGTCAGAGAAATTAGCAGCTACGAGGACAACTGCATGGTTGGAATTGACAACAGTCTCAACGAACCTGAGGTAACATCCAGTATCACTACTGAAAATATGTCTCATACTACTATATTATCTGAACAGGTGTCAAACTCCGAAGACACCTCAATCAAGTGGGACGAGATGAAATAGATCATGGTTGACTATAGAACAATCATGAACATGTATGAATGAGCCCTGACTAAAAATTACTGACTGACTGAAAAGCTTCAGGTTACTGAGAAAAATTATCAGTTGTTGTTCCTACTGAAGTAGAACTAAAGCTATTGCTGAGTTGAAGAAACTAAAAGAAGAAAATGCTAAACAAATCTGCATGATAAAGGAACTAAAGGTTGAACGTTCCCAGCAGGGAAAGAAAATAGTTCAGTTAAGAACTGCACTCACTAAAATCAACTTGAAGTTCAGCACACTTCAGTAGAGTGAGGCTTCACTTCAAGAGAAAATCAACACTCCGAACGAAGCAACAAAGAAAGTAGACTCTATTCAATCAGTCCAGAGGTGTCCATTGATCAGAACTGGATTAGGATATGATCCAAGTTCATCTATGAATGGTGTATCCACCAGTGGTACTAAATTGTGTTTGTAAAGTCTATTGAGAAGCTGAAGGCTTCAATAACTGAACAAAAAGATATACGGGAAATTGAGAAAACCCAAGGGTTTAAGTATAAATTACTTGAAAAATCTAATCCTATCAGACAACCCTAGATTACTCAAATGACTCTCGAAAGCACCTCTAGCTAGGAAGTATACACCAACATACATCCCAGTCTACTATAGACATTCTCAATATAATAAAAATTCTTTTACATCGCACAACACATACGAGCACAATATCAGCACAAGCACAGATCCAACCTACCAGCCAAACCAGTACAGAAGTCCAAGGCTCAGTAGCAGAAGTCAAGAATAGTTTATATTAACTTCCAAGAGAGATAGATTAGACATGACAACAGTGTCAGAATCATGAGGCAGATCTGGATTCCTAAAAGAACAACTAATGTGCAAGGACTCAATTCATATCGGGTCCATGAAATATGATTTTTACAGGCCGTACTAATCAGTCAAAAGAAGAAGAAAATATTCCAGCCCATAAGCATATTTGGTACTTGGACAACGAATGTTCAAGAAACATGATTGGTTGTAAGGAGTATCTTTTTGACTATGTGGAGAATTAGCTCAAAAGTCGTTGTCGATTGGTAAAGTTAAATTTTTAATGTTAGTTATGTTCTTCGTCTGAAACATAACCTCATATTTGCTTTCTAATTATGTGATAACAATTTTGTAGTTAAGATCTAAAAGAATGAATTCATAGTTAAGAACAGGTCAAAATAGATCGTATTGAGAAGAACAAGGCATGGAAATTTATACATCACATCTTGGGCGGACTGCCATCCTGAAATATGCCTAGTGTCAAAAACTTCCTCAGAGATCAACTGGCTATGACAAAGAAGTTTGAATGACTTGAACTTAAAGACAATCAACAAGTTAGCAAAACATTCGCTGGTCGAAGGTTTGCCAAATGTAGGATTTCATAAGGACCAAGTGTGAGAAACATGTTAGCATGGCAAACAAATAAAAACGTCATTCAAGAGAAAACATGTCCACTCTACTGATCGAGTACTTCAGCTATTGCACATGGACTTATTTGGACCAGTAACTCCAGTCATCTATAATGGTAGAAAATACATCTTCATTGTTATTGATGATTATTCTAGATTTACCTGCACTGTGTTTCTGTATAAGAAAAGTGAAACACTGGAGAAGCTGTCTGCATTACCGAAGAGGCTCAATACCGAGAAATAGACTGACATCATCATAATAAGATCAGGCAGGGGAATTGAATTCCTGAATATTTTCATACGAAAGTATTGTGAGAAGAAATGTATCAGACACTAGACGTCTGTTGCTCGAAAGCCTCAGCAAAATAGAGTAGCTGAACGGAAAAATCGAACACTAAAAGAAGCTACAAGAACAATGCTTGGTAGTTCGAAGCTACCCCCAAAGCCCTGGGTTGAAGCTATCAACACAGCTTGCTCACCCAGAACCAATCATTTCTGACTTAGAGGCATAGGAAAACACCATAGGAAATGTGGAATCTTTATCTCTCACTTTCGCTCATTTGGTTGTTTATTTTACATCCACAAAAATGACAAAGTACAGTTAAAAACTTTTGACAGCAAAACTAAAAATAAGGAATTTTCCTTTGGTATTCCTCAGCTGAAGAATCCAGCAAAGCTTACAAAGTTGTTAACAAGAAATCCTTCATTGTGGATGTAACACTCCATGTTATTTTTGATGAATCTACTTCTGAGTACAAGAATAAGGTTAACATAGAAGCTACATATACCTTTTAGAAAAACTCCATTTCCTCTTTGTCTGACAAATGAAATACTTATATGGGGACCATGAGAAGAAGAATCTGAAGATGTTTCAGTAGATTAATGTAAAAGGACATGTTTAGCTGAAAATTCCCCATAGTTTATAACCTATCATAAGTCAAAGGGGAGCTGAACCAACTGAAGTCTAAACTGATAAGATTAGTCAGCTAACAAAGCAACTTGTAAGCAACTTGTCAGCAATATACACCAGCATAAAAAAATCTTACTTATACACAACCAACTGATCAGTTGCCTACTGATCAACCCATTGCTGATACATCTCCAATATCAAACGAAGTTCAAAGACGTTGAAGATGGTTTGAAGATCACCTAATTGACAACATTATAGGTGATCCTACTGATAATGTCAGAACTCATAGATTAGTTACTAACTCAGTCAAAGTTTCAAAACAACTGACCAGCACAGAATCAGCATTGTTTAGTTGCTTATCCTCTCAAGTAAAATAAAAGGATGTTTTCGAAGCACCCAACAATGTAAGCTGGACGAATGTTATGTTGGATTTGTATACTGAAAGAAGAATGGTTAGCTTGTATACAATGTTTCATGTTACCACTATTACAATCTCTTATCTGAATTGTTTACTTGATTGCATATGTTGTCCCATTATCTTATACAAAAGTTAGATCATACAGTGTGTAGAAGATTACAGAAGTCTGTATGATTGGTTAAACTAGTTGATATATAAAAAGGATCACAGCTGAGACAACTTGAGGACGAGTTGTCGGTATATGCTGCAGTATAGATAAGAAGTGACTTGACTTGGTTGCTTGACTATGCTGGTATGTCTTGACATATTGATGGATCACAGTGAGATGCGTTCTTCTATCTGACCATCGTGAAAAACCTAGATCTCGGTGACTTTACGTTGATCTAAACATTGATAAGGTTTTAGGTGAGTATAAGTTACTGACCATCACTTTGACTTGTTATGGGTGAGGGTTACATGAAATAACCCAAGATTCTCCGCATCTTGGCTAGTGGAAGTGCTTGTAGGTCATGCTAGTTACATATATCGAGTCACCATATCTGTTTATGATGATGACGTTCTCTTAAGGACTCAAAAGATTTATTGTACTAAACTCTGTAGGTTGAGTTAGCTCAAGTACAATAATAAGGTTGAGTGATACTCCCTCCGTCCCATCTAAAGTGTCCCATTTCTTTTGGGCACGGGTATTTAGGAGAAATGTATAAAGTAGTTAAAGTGTTAAAAAGTGGATAGGGCCCACACTTTTTGAATGGATAATTATTTCCTAAAATGGAATGGGACATTTGTAATGGGATAACCCAAAAAGGAAAGTGAGACATTTTAAATGGGACATAGGGAGTACTACTTAAAGAATTAAAGAGATTTAAAATAATTAAAGGATGTGCGATATCTTAAATATGAGGATTCGTAAGTCTAAGTGCAAGTCTGACTCAACTTCTGTAATTAAGGGGTAAGTCAACATTTATTCTGTAGGGAATGAATGAATGTTTATGAATTAATTTATATTCTAGGCTGAACTTAAGATAATTAATTCATTTTATGCCCATCTGTATTCCTTGCATTTGATCCCTAGGCTGGCCCATCAAGGCCTAAAGATGCCATATTTTCATCTTTCCCCCTATAAATTTCTACTGAGACTCTGTTCTGATTTATGTATTATTTTAATACATCTCCTATATCTAGCTAGATATTATCTGATATTATTAGATATCAAGAAATAATTATTCTAGATATGATTTATCTTCAGGGATTGAAGATAATTATTGTATTTATTATATATGCAGGATCCTATCTAAATGAGATTGTAGGAATGCATTATAAATACAAGGTGAGAGAAAATCAGAAATTAATTCTATCATTTGTTGTGATTTTTGAAAATCACATAGAGCAAAGTAGAAGGTAGAAGGCAAAATTTTGCAGTATTCTCCATAGATTGCTCTCATTCAGTATTGAGAATAGGCATCTGAGATACAGTCCAGAAGATCAAAGCTGGAGACTTTCATTGATCTCATATCCTAAAAATTCGTAGGTAAACACGATTAAACACATATGTATTGTAATTAATTATATAGATGTATGCTAGATATATAATCAATGTAGGTGAATTAAACATCCAAGATAAATCCTCAAAAAGATGGTAAAATCACATTTTCCTACATTATGCATGAAAAACTGAACGAGTTCTTAAGAAATGCAATATGAGAACTGGTAGACAGACCAAATAATCACAAGGTGATAGGTCTGAAATAGATTTTCAAGGACAAGAAATATGAAAATGGTTATGTCATCAATAATAAAGCAAGACTAGTGGCTAATTAGGGTACAACCAAGAAGAAGAGATTGACTACGACGAAACCTTCGCTTTAGTTGGTATCTATTGTAGTCAATTAGCAAGTAGGGTATCGTATCCACATGGACTGAAAACACGAAAAATACAACAAGTAATAAACACAGACGCTTCACAATTATTCAGGCAAACAAAAAGGTGTATGAACTTCTGACAAAAACTGAAAAAATAATTGATAAAGGCAAAATAAATATATGAAAATATAATAGATAAAAAGAATGATCATATGTAATGTAATGATATAACAGAAAATCACACAGTCAATCTATAGTTCTATTAACCAAAATTAAGTCAATTCAAATGAAGAATCATGCATGTAATTACAGGCTGTTAGGTAATTACAGTCTCCTAGATTAGACAACCTATAATAGTAAATTAATGTATATCATATCTCCGTTAGGTCTCAAGAACACATAAAAACTCCAAAAACCACACAAGATTTATTCTTCTACAATTAATAGTAAAACTACCAAGTCTTTAGATTAATTGTATTATAAATTCCTGAATTCAATTACCTAATTAAAACCTCTAAGTATTTAATCAGACAACTAGCATGCATCAATAATGGCTAGATGTCTAGCGTAAAATAGCATTAGGAGTCATAAATAATAAATTGACAGGTAATAATTTCCATAGATCAATCACATAAAATTTTATTAAATCATACATACCCTAGAATCAATAGAAAATTTATTATGCATAACTGAAATTAAATAACAAGAAATACAAAAAATATAATTGAAATATATAGATAAAACTGGTGTAGATGTTCCACAATGGAGACCTTGAAGACAAAACTTAAAAATAAATATCTAAACTATTGCATGAAGCTTTAAAATAAAATATAACTCTAAGAAAATGAAAAATGATGAACGAGAACTTGAGAATTGAATGGAGAAAAATCAAGTATGTGAGAAGTGTATTTATAAGTAGAGAAATAATCTTGAATCCTAAAAGGATTGAGATAGGTATATGAATACTAATAGAGATAAACTATAGTTGGATAACGTAATTGATCCAAATAGGAACAATCATAGTGGGATAAAGTAATTGGATCCAACTAGGAATGAAAATACACAAAAATAGGAAAAATAGCGAAAATTATAAAAATTCGAAAATTCTCGCCACACCTCGCGGCAGATTGCGTGACTTTCTCGTTTTGGCTCTTTCTCTCTTGTCCGAACTCCGAATCACTATGCATTTGCACCTACGGACTCCTATCGATATTTGATTAAATCCTATCTACTTTTAACTCTTTAATTTGTTCTCCAACTTTTCGAAGAAATGGCAAAAGTTTTCTACGAATATTATTTTTTAAATTAAAACGTAACTAATCAAATACTCATTCCAAACATGATTTTCACTATCAAGTCATATTTACACTTTAAAAACCATTAAAAATCCATGTTTGTCAGAAGCTATTCGTCTATTCTTAACTTATGCTGCACATAAGAGATTCAAAGTCTATCAAATGAATGTGAAGTGTGCATTTCTCAAGAGATCCTAACTGATGAAGTGTATGTGGAACAACCACCTTGTTTTGAGACTGAAGGTCCCAACAAGGTCTACAAACTAAATAAAGTCCTCTATGGACTGAAACAAGCTCCTAGAGCTTGGTACGACACACTGTCGTTGTATCTCAAAGAAAAAAGGTTCAAGAAATGCTGAAGGTCCTAACAAGGTCTACAAACTAAAGAAAATCCTCTATGGACTAAAACAAGCTCTCAGAGCTTGGCATGACACATTGTCGTTGTACCTAAAAGAAAAGGGATTCAAGAAAGGTTCAATAGACATGACACTATTCACTTCCAAGGATTTTCCGAAATTCTCATGGTCTAAATCTATGTTGATAATTTAATATTTGGATCTAAATTTGAGAAATTATGCAAGATGTTAGATGACATTATGATTGAGAAATTTTAGATGTTCATGATGGGAGAGATGAACTTCTTCCTAGAACTAAGAGTTCATAAGTCAAACCAAATACATCAAGGAGTAGATAAGTAATTTCAGAGTTCAGCAAGTCAAAGTCGTAAAGATTCCGATGAATACAAACTCAAAGATGGAACCAGGCATTGAAGATAAGCCCATGGATCACACTAAGTATCGAGGAATCATTGGATCATTGATGTACCTTACTGCCAATAAACCATACATATATTAGACAGTATGAGTATGTGTAAGATATCAAGCTGATCCAAAAGAAGTATATCTGGAAGTAGCAAAAAGGATACTTAGATACCTTAAAGGCACACCTAATATAGGTTTTTGGTATCTTACTGATGATAGTTTCGAGCTTTCAGTTTACTTTAACTCACCTTTTGTAGGTTGCAGGTTAGACTAAAAATTAATTTCATGGACGTGTCAATTTCTTGGAAGCAAACCGATTTCTTGGTTCTCCAAGAAACAAACATCAATGGCAACATCTATAACTAAAGCTGAATATATGAATGTCGGGAGTTGTTGTTTTCAAATACTCTGGCTAAAGCAAAATCTGATAGATTATAAATTCACAACGAGTGAAGTACCAATATACTGCGACAACTTAATCACCATATCAATCACTCTCAATTCAATCCGTCACACAAGATGCAAACGAGGTATTAGTTGATTAATATGTTCAGCTGACCAGTAAGTATACTGAAATTCATACTTATTATGCTTTACTGATAATCTCATACTGAAATTAATATAATGATTCATGCGATAAACAATTATTATTCATTTTGTATCATTTATGTCTAATGATTTGAATTAATTCATCTGGAAGTTATTTCACATGTGCACAGGATACCATCCTCACATTTAATGCAAAGTCAGAAAAATGTTGTCAAAATTGAAAAAGTTAATACACTTTTTACCATAAGGAGAATCGCATGGAATGTCAAAAGTTTATTCCTTAAAAACTATGTGTGCGTGAAAATCAAAAACTCCCGCCTATTTAGAAGCCCTTCACCTACGACCACTGATCGCTAATATTCCTACCAAATAAATTGATAGTAAAACAACAAGTATATATATCGTATCCACGGGGACTGCGACTCGAGAACACAGCAAGTAATTAACACAGAATCTTTATTATTATCCAGGTAACAAAAATATCAAGAGAGAATATTATAAAACTAGACTTGAAAATAAAGATGGAATAAAACCAGAAATAAAAGACTGATCCTAGGGATGTACTTAACCTAATCAAATTCACACAATTAACCTATTAATCTGTTTACCAATTTAATCCGCATTCAGATGAAGGATCACTAATGTAACTATAGTTTCCGCCAGATGACTATATAGTAGTAGGTTAGCCTAAACTCTATCTCCGTCGGTCTCAAGAGAAATAAGTTAATTACCAAAAGCACACAAAGATTTAACCTCCTACAGCTCACCTATCTCCGTCGGTCTCAAGGCAAAATCGTATTATAAATTCGATATCGATTATGCAATTAATTCCGTCAGACATCAATCACATAACTAACATGCATTAATATTGATCGACACCAACACATGAGAATTAAAGCCAAGAATTATAAATCATGAATGGGACGACAAAACAAGATCAACAGATTAATTATATAAATCTAGTTGACATACAAACCCTAGGATCAATACGAACTTTAGCTACATAATTAAATAACCAAAGCAATAAATAAATAAGAATAACATAAACTGAATTAAATAAATAAAACCGTAGGAATCCAAGATGAATGATGTAACACTTGAATCCGGAAGAAATTCTGAAATCTAAAACTAAACTATGAAATTGGAATGAAAATACTGAAAGTAAAAGCTAAACTAAATTAAACGGGAAAAGAACTTGCAAAATAAAATAAAGAAGAATTTGTGTTTTGCTCTGGAATGGTGTTTTTCAACTACTGGCCTATCTCCCTATTTATAATGAATCCTAAGCTCTGCTTTTCCGTGAATTGTGCAAGTCTTCTCCATCTCGGACTCTGACACGAACATATACGCGGACTCTAACTCACACCTCGCGAGCCGCACTCCCCTTCTACCCGCGAGCTTCGGTCGCGATAGCTAGTCGCGACGCGCTTTCCGTGTCGCCTCGCGAACGTTCATCGCGAGCTTCGATCGCGAAGAAATCATCCGTGCGCGCATCTGTTATCCTCGCGAGCAATGCCTCGCGACCCATGGTCGCGATAGCGGGTCGCGAGGAATGTCTACCTCTTCTTCGCGTGTAGGCCTCGCGCGACTTTCTTGCGAGCCTTGCTTCCCTCGCGAGGCGTGTATTTTTCTCGACTCTTCATGCGCGAGGAAGGCTCGCGAGCTCCAATCAACAAAGTTTAAATGCGTGCTCGTGTGTCCACTACAAGAATTTAGCTAATAGACCACGGGGAATGCCCATGGTCTATTTCAAAAATCCGCGTGGTCTGCAAAGGTGTAATCTATTACGTGCAGCTATAGAACACGCGGATTTCCCCGTGGTCTATTCAGTTATAGACCACGGTGAAAACCGCATGGACTATAATGTTATAAACAACGGGCCACCTGAAGGTGAACCACGACCTTTCCCCGTCGTCTATGACATTATAGACCACGCGGTTTTCACTGTGGTCTATAATCGAATAGACCACGCAGCATTTCCGTGGTCTATAATCGAATAATTTATTTTGTTATTTTATTATTTATTTAATACATGTTTTCATAATTTGAATGCATGTTTCTGCTAATTAAAAATAATAATCCAAAAATAGATATAAAATATTTATCATAATATTTATATCAAAATCAAGGTACACATTTCATAAGCATTCAAAACGTTATATCCGGAAATTCTCAATCTACATGTATTTTCTAACTAGCTACAAGTATTTTCTAACTAGCTACTAAAATTTATCCAAAATATCCATTCACCATCTTCAACAACAAATATTTTCTAACTAGCTACTAAAATTCATCAAAAAATCAACTTCACTATCTTCAAGCATTTCACCATCTTTGCTTCAACAACATCAATCATCTAACTTGATCTCATCTACATTATTAGAATAAGATGTAAAATGGTAAAAATAAAATTTAGTACATCAAAATCATTATGTTCAACAAAAGTATGAAACTTACCATCACAACCACCATAAAATCAACGACTAACTCGGACCACTCTATCTGAACTTCATCGATTTCTTTTTCGAGTAAAAGCCGTTAGAAAACTATTAAAACAAAATAAACATTCTATTAATAAAAAAGTAAAGAATTAGTATTTAGAAAATTATGGATTAAAATGCCACTTTATAGAAAATTATGAATTAGTACTGTTTCATAGTAGTCAAATCTACAGGACAAGCTGGTTCGTCAAAATTGTTTGGGTAGGGGAATTTGTACTCTTATCTTAACCAATGTCTGATGAGCACTCTAAAAGTCTATCGATAATCAAGAATGGAGAGAGTTGATTGAGTTTACTTATTTCGTGCATATTGTTTTACCTCCCTTTATGAGAAATTGAAAATGAGATTAGAAGGAAAACAGACAGAAGAACATCATCATGCATACGGTTTGTTCACTTACCTGACCTAATTAATATATGTTGCCCCCAAACGTTCGAATAATTTCCTCAAATAAAGGGGTGACAATAAGCCAAGCTGCAAGTCAGTCGCTAATCCGCTGGATGAATTTGCTGCCTATATTTGTAAAAGAGCATTACAACTCATGTCAACATCGATGTGACAAAGTTAAACAATTAAGATCTTAAAGTTCATACTGAGCTTAGTATTTACACACTGTAAGCAAATGATGCACAAAATTTCACTTGATGGGAAAATAATGATATCCGCAAGGAATGAGAAGAGCTTGGCCAGTCGAGTATGTCTATAGATAAGGTAACTTCAAACTAATTTACAGGAAAGCTATAGCATCAAACACAAGAAAACATATCATATTAAAAATCAAAAGATAATCTGATAACACCACCTTAGAAGCATCAGCCACCCACTCGCTTCCAGCACCAATAACTGCTTGGATACCTTGAGCTAGCCTGAGAGCTCCACGAGGACCTGTATTTATTGATGTCTGGACTATATCCTCCAGAAGTTTGGGCAAGTTCTGAATGCTATCTGCAACAATATGAGACTCATCTTTTGTTATTCACTATATTATATACACGAATCATATGAATTACTATAAGTGAACACACTGCCCTGACATACAATTAAAAAAAGAAATGGTTATACAGTTGCATCATGGATCACCGAGTTTATGAAAATTCTAAGATGTGGAAATCTGCTCGTACGTAGCTCAAATGAACAGTCAGTTCCCCATTTTGCAAAAGGAAGTAATGTTCCACAACAGCAGCCTTACTGACACAAACACAATCCCAGCTTCTATAGAATTGCAAGAACTCAGTCGAGCTCAGAATCAACATGCACGGCCACACCCATTCATCTCAGCCAACTGTTTCTCAAAGTCCAACTTCATTTCTTGCACAGTAACTCCCATTTCTTTGTCCCTAGCAGGATTCGACTTTAGAACGTGCATATGTTGCAACAACCCGTAATGTGCAAGAAGAGCGTGCGTTATGCGAATCCTGTGGGGCTTCATGGGGTGACCTTGCCCTTAGTAATAATTCCCGACCTCTGGGTCGTAGAAATAGCTTACTTTCCGCTTGACCGCATCAGCCCCAGATGGCAAAGAATTGCCTCCGGTATCCATTCTCAGCCACTACTGAGAAATAGGTCAGTTTTAATTCCCACCGATACAACAACTGCAAATAGTAGCAAATAAATTAATAATTGCCAGTGAACTAGGTCAAGTACTCCAACGACATGAAAGGAATTTATTAAAAATTCGCTAGTCAATAGAAAAACGGCTAAATCGTCAATTGAGATTTTAGTTTGTGAAGGGCAAAGCAAAATCCAATCTCGAATGTAACTCCAACTCAAACCTATGTTTTTTTTTTAATTCGCAAATCATAATATAAATAAGCAAAACGATTAAGCGATATCATCTATGAAGAAATTGTTGAAATAAAACAACAAATCGACATTTGTATACAAATACTGCAAAAAATCAAACAATAAAAAAGAATAGCGGGAAAGTTTTAGTTCATAGGTTTAAGAAGTAAATTTTATTCAAAAGAAAACTCAAAATCAAAAGCAGTTCGAGGCAACACGACGAAGAAAGTAATTGTCCAGTGTATACAGAGAAGGGTACATCTAATTTAGCGAGAGAGAGAGAGAGAATTTACCTGAGAGATGAAGAAGGTTGAAACTGTTGTCAAATCTGAATTTAAGCGGAAGAGCTCTCGGCGTATCAATGACAGGGTTAATCGCTACTATATTTCCAACTTTTAAACGGATTTGCAATTTCAATCCAATCTTTGAAATATTGCAATTTTATCCCATTGTTGCAATTTAAACCTCTCTTTTTTAGATTTTATTCAGGGGAGTTGGACGATAATTCTCTTGAATTTTTGTTATTTGACGATTCAAATCCTTTTTTCCATTTGTTTCTTATTTTTATTTTTATATGGGTTATTGGTAATGGATTTTAGTTTGGGTTGGGCTGAATTATTTTATCTTATGGGCCGAGGAGATTAAATCTTATGGGTTATACATATATATATGGGCCGAAATTATAATTTATTAATAATAGGATCCACGGGCGGCAGTGCGACGAGCAGCTTCTGGATAGATAGTGCGACGGCCGGCGCTCCGGCGAGACAATGTGAAGAAACGAATTAAGATAGTGAGAAGCAAAATAGCGCTAGCGGAGAAGGAGATGAGAAACAACGCAGATTTGAAAAATTATGGCCAAATTCCCCAAATTAATTAAGTGTGAGTAAAAAAAATTAGCTAAGGCATGAAGATGGGCTAAAAGACCACATGGTTAAGTGGCGAAAGACCACGCGGCCTAAGCCCGTGGTATTTAGTCGACGTGGATATTAGACGACGCGGAAAAAACCGTGGTTAATAAAAGTTATGCGCTAATAGACCACGCGGTAAGGGCACCGTTGTCTATCATATGAAAAAAACGCTAAAAGACCACGCGGTTCTCTAGCCCGTGGTCTATAACCGTTTAAAAATATGGTTATAGACCACGCGTTTCACCACCCACGTTGTCTATATCATAATAGATCACTTTAGTACTAATGTGCGTGGTCTATGACGTGTGGTCTATGAGCAAAATTCTTATAGTGGTCCTCTCCAATTTTAGATTAAAACATGTGCTAAAATAACACAAACTACACACGGCATCATATCTTTTAAAGAAAATGAAATATATCACAAATGCAGCTCAAACAATCCTTTTATCACTTAGAAACAAGACGAATATAGCCCTATAAATCAAGTAAAAATGAAGCTTATCAACCACCACTTTCACACGTTCAAGATTCTATTGTCTGTATTTTAAAGCTTTCTATTTTCTACAAATCTCTAAAACCCTAGCTATACACTAACTCAAATTCCAAGTTTACAAGTACCATGGAACCAAAGAAAATAACCAAATCCAACATCTTCGAGGAGCCGCAAGTTCACCATGACAACTCTATGTCATTCTCAGATGTCACCAATGAGGATGCCATGGACATTCTCAACATGCTCCAGATGTAAGGATGGAAGAACTTCCTTGATCACCAACTAACCTTCTACATCAATGAACAAGTGGTGGAGTTCTACTCCTCGTTGTCTTATGACAAGAAGGCCAACATCGTTCGGGCGTCCATCACCGTCTTGGAGCAGACATAGGTTGGCAAGGAGTACACTACAATAAACATCAATATAATGTCTATTGTTTGCCAGCTTTTCCGTCTACCCCGCATCGGCAACCTTTTGCACAGCGACCTTGAGCAATCTTTTGTAGAGGAGAAAATGCGATGGATGGTGGAATATGACACTCCACAAGCCTCCACCTTGAAACTCTCTTGGTTCAGACCAAAATACAAGTTGTTGGTAAGCATTATTCGTAGATGCTTCTATGGTCTGTTGGGGTCCTTTAACCAGGTGTCAGCCGCTTAACAACAACTCTTCGCTGGTCTAGCTTTAACCAAGCAAATCAAGTGGGAAAATGCTTTCTTCAAGCTACTTTTGGCTGATCAAAAGAGTTTCCAGAAAGACAAGAGGATACGAATTGGAGGCAAGGTGTCTTCAGTGATCTTGGAAGCAATGAAGGAGTCAAAAGGGGTCGGAAATACAGCTAGCCTCAGGCTGAACAAGTGCCAAGCAGACATAGACTTCTTCAGTATGACTCAGCTAATATTGAAATCATGGGCCTACGAGTCCCTCACCCTGCCAAAAAGATGAAAGAGGTAGAGATTCGTGAAGGAGGCCAACCCAAGAGACAACAGAATGATGTATTCGCTGGCAAAAAAACTTCTGTAGCTGAGAAATGAAAAATGGTGATCAGCTCATCAAGCCCCAGTATTGAAGAAGAACAAGCTCCAATAATTAGTCTCTCTTTAAAGAGATGTAGAAAACTACCGCTGAAGATATGAAGCAGATAACTTTGATGAAGCTGAAGCTACCCCTGAACCCAAGCCTAAATCCCTATCTACTTTAACCTTCTCATCCTCATCTTCACAAACTGACCAACCCTCCACTCCTCACAAACAAACTGACATTGGTACTAATCAAACTGATGTCAGTTCCTCATCCAAATCATATTTTCCTCTAACCAAGCCTAAACCCTCTATCCTAGATCCTCCATCTCCGTTCGCCAAACCCACTGAATCCTCCAGAGAAGGATTCACCCCACACCCAACTAGAAAACCGTAGGAACATTCTCCTTGCCTCATTTCATGCTAAAGCCAAACACTTCCGTCTGACCTCCTTTCCCATCCTTCAATCCCTATCTATCCATGTTTTCATCTAGATGAAAACCACTCGCTTCTACCGGGTCGAGGATCTAGTGAAGCTAGAATCCTAAGAGAAGTATATCAACGAGGAAGCAAAACTAGAGAACTTATATGGGATAGCCAACATCTGGTCCACAATCAGAAATTTTAAAGATATCGTGCCGGCTAACGAAGTTGGTCCATCTACCGCTAAGGACTCTGAAGTCCATGCTGATGATCAGCAAATAAAGGAATAAGCTAAAGCCCAACCAGTTGAAACTGATGACCCCATTGAAGTCCAAATAGAGGTAACACCTCAAGAATTTGTTGCTCCAGCATCTGTTGACACAGCCTCTCAGACTGAGGATATTACAACTGAAGCTATCACCCAACTACAGCAAGCTGCTATGCCCTCTTCATATATTCCGCTCATATTGCATTTGAGCCTGCCAAATTGCCATCGTCCCTTCCATCATTTGCAGAAGTGAAGAGGTTGGGTTACTAACCTGAAGTTGAAATGGAGAAGGCAAAGGAACTAACAAACTCTGTTGGCAATTGGCAAATGAACTATGCTGCCCAAGTCTTTGGCGCTAACAAAGCTTATATCCAGATCTACAAATAATTTTCTAAACTGTAGGAAATCGTGATGGACTATAAAAGATCAATCTCTGCTGAGCTACAGATCGGCCCGGATCAATCTCTATCCACAACGAAGAAGCTGATAAACTTGAACAAAAAGCTGAACAACAAAACAAACTACCGTGAAGTTGCCATCATCACTCTTCGCTCAGAACTTCTACAAACAACCCGACTTAACTGCTGATTTTGCCAAGAGGATCCCTCAAGCTCATTAGCCTCTATAATCTAAACTCGTTGAAGTTCACAATAATCTCTCCACCTCTTCCTCCGTCGCTGACGTCAGAATCATTGCATTCGAACAACAAGTTCAATTTCTTACTAGTCAACTGGCCACCAGCACTACTACTCAGAATCAACATACTGAATGGTTGACCTAACTGGATCATATAATATTTGAACTCAGCACGAATGTTAGTGACCTCTCCGATCCCTTTCCCTACAAGCCCTTGTTGATGATGCTAAAAAATGTGAAGAGTTGGCAAAGAAGAAACTGCATGAAGCTGAAACTGAAGAAAGAAAAGCAACTGAAGATGAGGAAATAATGAAGGCCTTAGCGGCATCTGAAGCTGCTGAAGAAAAAAAGGTCGCTGAAAGAATGACCAAGAAGGCAACTGACCTCGCCAGAAGAAAGCGCTCTAGTATCCCAAGGCGTAAGAAAACTCGCCCTTCTACTGTCTCCCCCTTTACTGCTCCAGTTTAACAAGCCAAACAGTCTGAAGCTCTACTTGAAGCATTCTTTGTTGACGCTTCGATTGAATTTTTATCAAACCAAAGGAATATTTATTCCTGGTGGTCTCTGATTGAATTATTATCAGACTAAAGGATTATTGACACCTTTCGCAGTTATCTTCAAGAGTACGGCAATGAAGTCTTCGTCAGAAACATCGTCAATCGTGCACATCAGAACAAATTGAACATTGTTGCACTGGCACTACAACAAAAAAGTGATTTCCGGACACTGAAAAATGCCTCAATATATACATTTTTGGGGCACTTATGATTTTCGGGGCACTTATCATATATGCCTCCAAGTATCGTGTCCCAAAAGAGTTCTGGACACTTTTTTAAGTGTCTCTAAATCAATAACTTTCCAATCACTTTAATATGTCCCAAGATTGATTTTTTGAGGCACATATAGGTGCCCTAAATAATTTAAAATTTATGTTGATAAATCTATGGGAGCACTTATTTGTGTCTATAAAACATAAATTTAGGGACATAAAATGTGTAGCATCAACTTTCATTTTAAATTTGATGCACATAATGTGTCGCATAAAACCTCATATGTCAATAAAGTAACATTACGAGACACTTATATTTGTCTTTAGGTTAATGCATTAGGCACTTATTTGAGCTTTCATATAAATAAGGGTCACTTTTATGTGTAGTATTAAAAGATTTGTGCCTCCAAATTAGCATATTAAGGCTCTTATAGGCACCTTGTATTATAAATCCAGAAAACTTAAATTCGGAGTTTTATTGTATGGAAGGGATGAAGCGGAAATACCCTTTCTGAAACACAATACGAAAATTGAATTTGTTGCTCAGACAATAATAATAGGTGAATCTAAAAAAAATAAAAATAGATTGATGCTAGAGAAATTGAAGGGAAAAAATAGTACATGTGGTTATAAAAAATAGAAAAAAGACAAACTCATTGGCCAGAGAGGCGAAGTCTTCAGCTCCGTTTTGTAGGTCTTCAGTTCGTCTACTGATTCTCCATAGGAAAAAGACGCAAGATTAGCCTTCTGTTATGGATGATGTCATGGCTAAGATTATTGACCCATAACTCAAATCAGCACGCAAAAATCAATATTAGTGTTTATGAATGAATATAGCATTACATTTAGAACTAGTGT
Source organism: Salvia rosmarinus (assembly GCA_036937905.1). Lineage (NCBI taxonomy): Eukaryota > Viridiplantae > Streptophyta > Magnoliopsida > Lamiales > Lamiaceae > Salvia > Salvia rosmarinus. The sequence continues at coordinate 25,568,107 of CM072822.1, read as the reverse complement.
ACCGCAAACATATGAAACAATTTCATACAGTTTTACACATCCATTTCACAGGGTACAAAAAGAACTTCCAAAATTTTTGAAACGAAAACATTCCACACAGACTAGTATAAGGTTATGAAAAACACAACTGCACGCATTATCCAAGCAACTCCCAACAACATTTAAGCTTGTAACAACTAGAGTCAGAAATTGATCAAATAAGGACATCAAGTCCGCACAAACACTAGTTTATTTAATAGAATCTGAAGTCCTTGCCTTGTTAGCGATATTGTTAGAGAGCCAATCCAGCCCTTCATATAGCCCCTCACCAAAAGTAGCACAGGTGCTCTGGATGTACCTGGAGGCAACACATGTTGGGGTAAAGTCACAACAGCAAATTTAAAAGCATTTGCGATTTTACTACTCCTAGAACTATAATAGTTGAGAATGCACACCAATGACGCTGCCTGAGTGAGTGCAGGCCAAGCTTGTCAGTAATTTCAGCAGCATTCATTGCATTGGGAAGATCTAGCTTGTTTTAACAGTAAAAGTTGTCAGTAAAAGTGGTGAAATTATTTGAGGACAGATATAACAGTGGATAAAAGTCAGTTTCTTAAAGCTCAATATGTCTAATCATGATCTTGATTCATTTCCTTAGTTTCCTAACTAACTTGAAATCAAGATTGCGTGGCTTGCTAGGTGGCCCCATGTTCTGTAATTATCAGATAGTAGAACAACAAAATGTGGCTTGGCTTCCTCTTTTGTAGGCTCTGTATGTATGTGTGTATTTATACTGTGATATATAAGGGTAATGTTCTTCTGCTCGTTTGACAATTGAGTTCATTACGTGTGTTCATTTTCTTTATAATTTATGGTTTTGGAGAGGAGTGGACATGGAATATCTAGAGTTTTCTGTCCAACAAAGTCAGTGGATCATTGGTCAAGTTGATCAGGTAGATGAGGCTTGTGAAATTCCACGAATGCAGTCAAATTTAGTCTTCACTTTTACCAGAGAGCTTCAAATTTAGTCTTCAGTTTTGTTGATGATTTTTTAGATACTCCAGTCTTTTCTATATATGTTCAAATTGCACAATAATAACTCGACTTGTATTTTAGGACATGGTTTGTGCTCTATATAAAATGTTTAGACTTAATAAATTGGTTAGAGTACATTTTTTTCTAATGTAATATTCATAATGAGTTGTGTCTCAACTCATTATGAGCAAGGCACCCTCCCTCAATAGTAGTTCTACCATCTTACTGATACATAAATCAACAATCGGGATGCTGGTATCATGGTATGTATTAACTTAAAGAAATAAATGAGCAAAACAATTGAAACATTAAAAAAGCAATAGTCCAACCTTGTCTTGACCCCCAACATCCCACACAGTGAAGCTAATGTTCTTGTATTCAACAGTCTCCACATTGAAACCTGCACAGAAATAGTAAGAACATACCAACGAATACTAGAATATTATTCGACGCATATTCCAAAAATTATCTAGACACCCATTTAAATGTCTTCAATAAAAAAAGTTGTATATACACGAACAAAACAAGTTAATGAAGTTGCAGCAGAACACCAGAAAGGATAAAGCATACCAATGGTTGGAATGGTGGTGACAATCACTCCGAGCTTGAGCTTGTACAGGATGGTGGTCTTACCAGCAGCATCAAGGCCAACCATCAAAATGCGCATCTCTTTCTTGGCAAAAAGCCGGCTAAACAGCTTTGTGAAAGTCAGCCCCATTTTTGTTTTCTACTTAGGTCCCTGCATATAATCAAAATGGAAGTCATTTAAATATATATACATGTGTGCGTGTGTGAAGCAAGGTTAAGTAGCTTCGTCGTTTTGTATCCATGAAATCCATACCTGCAACAAGAAGTTTGAGATTGTTGAGCGATAAATTGATCAGAAAAATAACACAAAAGCATCATATATTTGAATTGAAGGCAGCCTATGTTCTTGTTCAAATGGATGAAAATACGAGATGGAGTAGGTTTAACACATATTTCAGCCATTCTACATCCCGTTTTTCATCTCAAAACCATGCAGAATGCAGAGGGCAACAGACTGCAGAGTCGAAACAAGTTGTTCTTGAACAAGAAAACACCATCTAAATCCGTTCCAAATTTTCATTAAGACGAAGAAAACATCCAATCATATAATGGTTTGGATGATATATTCACAAGTTGTCTGATTTATCTAATTATCAAATCTTTATCTTTAATTATGAAAATACCATTTTCTAATCAAAGGAGGTGAATAAAAGACGTAGACGATTCTAGAACTTGCAAACAAGAAGATGAACAAATTGAAAAACGGGTGTTCTGAATAAAATGAGGTCTAAAACAGGAACATCAAGAAGGGCGGCGTTATCTAAATTGTCGCACACCAAATGGATTTCTGTTGAGAATGCAATCAATATCACGATTCAATTCATATATCCGCACGATAAGAGCCATTGTCCAAATTTTCTAACATCAAATTGATTTCCAGTAAGAATGCAACCATAATTCAATTCATACATCCCCACTATTAGATCCATTATCTAAATCGCCAAACCTCAAATTGATTTCTGTTAAGCATGTAATCATAATTCAATTCATATATCCGTATGATCAGACCCATAATCTAAATTGTCGAATATCAAATTGATTTCTGCTATGAATGCAATCATTATTCAATTCATAAATCCAAGTTCTAAAACAACCACACGCTAAATCCAAGCCGATGTTGGATGAAAACAACAGAAGCTTCTTCGGCGAGAACGGGAGCTTCAGCTTCAGCTGCGGAGTCAGTTTGAACTGCCACGACCGCCGCCGCACCGTCACGCCGCCTCCATTAGCTGCGGAGCCTAGCTCGATGACTCGCGCCTTCCTCTTCCGGCCGGCGGCGTCGATCCGCTCGTAGCCCATGCACCGCCAGTATCCTCGGATTCCTTTGTAGAAGGTGGCGGAAACTCCTTCCATCGATTGATTCGAGCTCGAATTGGATGGAGTTTTCGTGTATATAGATTCTAGTGAGGAGAAATGAAAATGGAAATGGAAAGCATAGGGTTTTTTCTGAAAGAATTTTATTTTTTTTTTAGAAAAGAAAGATGGGCGTGCGCCAATTTTTTTGGAAAAAAATTGTCTAAGGTTTACAAGTGCCTCATAATAAGTTTTGGATGCACTTAATAAAATTTGTCTCTAAATAAGTGCCTCAATATATGTTTTTTTTTTGTAGTATGGAGAAAAGATTCTTCCCTGTTCCCAAACGAGGAAAGTTTGTGGATAGAGAATCAATTGAAGTTGAAGCTCACCGAGCCGCATGAACTCTTGATCTAGATCCTGTGACCAGCCTGAAGAGTTCAACGCACTGTTGGAACATATTTTTGCTAAGTATGGACAACAATCAGACGATGAGAAGATGAACTAATCAGGATCCCAATGTATTAGTGATAGGATATGGCCCAACCTCTCGCGCCCACTAAGAGCCTAAAAGAGCTAGCTTCGACCTAATGTCGCTTTACTCGGTTCGCCCAATCATAGCCTCCAAACCCAATTAAAGGCGAAGTCGAGGCGAAGATAATGAAAGTAACGGTGGAAATCATGGGCAATTATGGTGAAGATCATGGTCGGTTATAGGAGGATCGTGAGCCCGCCAATTAAGGGATTCGTTCTGAGGTTTACGTCTATGTATAAATAGGAGTTAGATTGAAGGTAAAAGGGTTAGCAAATTCATGAATACTAGAGCTCTTTGAGATACTCATTGTAATACAATTATAGTGAACATCTTGAGGACCATCACCTCCGTGGGCGTAGATCTTTTCGTGATCGAACCACGTTAAAACTCCCGTGTTCTTTATCGCTTTCTAAATCTTTCATACCAACGTATCTGATTTATCATTGGCACCGTCGTGGGAAATACTCTTTTCTTTTCGAACAAAAGTCAGTTTTTCTACAATTTCATAGCAAGGACACGTCAAACGCAAGCATCTCGCCAACGATGTCGGTAACAACCGTGCGAGATGATGATCGGTAGTCACACAACGCCGGGAAAGAGGATCGCGGACGCTACCGGTGATCATACACCGAGGGCTACATGGAGAATGCTTCCATACACCCTCAGGATGGTCGCCCCAACGAGGGGGAAGATGCCGACCTCAGTACCGGTGAACAGGAGGTTCACCGCTCCCACGAGGTCCTCGGTCGAGCAGTGTCCGAATTCCTCAATGCCAACTTCAATCAATTTTAGAGTTTCCTCAACCAGAGGACAAACGGAGCGGGCCCCTCAAGAGTGCCCGAAGTGGTGATTACAGGCAACCGAGGTCGTTCACCTCTTCGAAACAATCAACGTTCGCCCGGCACAACGACCGCCCAATACCCGGTTCATTCGCCTCGTACCTCCAGCGAGCCGTTCTCCACTCGACGTGATACCCGTGTGAATGGGCGGGAAAGAAGAGAGGAAAGGCGAAGTCGAACTCCCCCTCGCAGAGACGACAGACGCCGCTATCGATCTCCCACTCCTCCGGAGAGGGATGGTAACGAGCTCCCCGAATTCGATCGGCACGGACGGATTATCTCTCATTTTTCAAGGAGATTCTGGATACACCCCTGCCACAACGATACCGGGCTCCGAATATCGCTGCATCGATGTCCTGGAGATCCTTCCGACTTCCTATTTGCTATACCACCAACATGGCAAACCAAGGATGGAAGATTTCCATATGTGTAAGGTCTTTCCCGAGGTGCCGATCTCCAACGCGGACGTTGGTTCACTCGCCGCCGTAACAAAGATCCATTGCTTCAAAGACCTCATGGATCGGTTCAAATGGCGTTTTACCAAAAGATGCCGCCTCAACAACCTTCATCCGATCTGCACAATCCGCCATATGGACGAGACGATGTCGAATTTCGCCTCAAGATTCATCATGGAATCCCTTAAAATAGATGAGAGTAACGATCTCTACATCATCAACGCATTCAAGAACGGGATCCGGCCGGTGCTGCAAATAAAGAGATCACCCACGAATACCAAGACGGCTAGTCGTCTTTGGACCTTGGTTGACAACTTTGTCGAAGGGGACGAGTCGGACCCAAGAGAGAGATCCGGGATGCAATGGATGAAAGAAGGAAGCCGGAGGATCGGGGCCGAGGTGCCGAGCGCCGAGTGCGTTCGAAAGAATCAAAAGGCCCCATGAGAATCAAGGTGGGACCTCGGCAAACCCCAGTAATAGCGAGCGCCTCTATTCAAATCCAGGCGAAATATTTGAGCTTCACATCGAGCTCTTTCCAAAACCTCCTCCTATGAAAGGAGGATCCAAAAAAGTCAACGGAAAGTATTGTGACTACCACCGAGGTGCGGTCACGATACGTAAGATTCAAGTCCTTGAGCTCACAGTTGACGAGCTCGTCGAGGAAGGAGCGAAGAAGTACATCGGTCGACTGGGTCGGGTAATAAAAGCGCAGAGGAAAAATGGAGGTGGTAACAATCGTGGACCGACCTCAACGGCAAATGACACGAAGATGGCGAGGACGAAGGTCCCAATGCAATGGGCGTGTCTATGCTATAATCGGACTGCCAGTTGGTACGACGAGGTCGTCGCTCAGAAATGAGGCTCGGAGGCCGACCCCCGAGGAGCCGAAAAACAAGCGACTCCGAGATGGAGAGAACATCGTGTTCTCCAAAGACGACCCAGTACCCAAGATCATGCCTCACCAGGACGCCATTACTATACAAGCCGTGGTAGGCAACAAGAATGTACATCGGGTCTACATTGACATCGGAGCCTCCGTTAGCATCATATTCCAGAGCTGCCTGGATAAACTTGATGTTGGAGGAATTCAGGTACACCCCGCACCTTCCCAGTTGCGGAGCTTTACTCAAGAGGCGGTTCAACCCGAAGGTGTCATTACCCTTCCGGTTACCGTAGGACGTGCTCCCAGGTCGGTTACCAAGGCCATTCAATTTTTCCTGGTCCGAGCTCCCTCTCCATACAACATTATCCCGGGAAGAGATTGGTCAGATGCAACGAGGGCCGTCGCTCCGTACCACCTCACAATTAAGATCCCCACCCCGTGGGAGTGTTAAGCATTCAGGGTGACCAAACGGCAGCAAAAGAATGCCTATGAATCTCAACCCAAGATGCGGCCTTACCTCGGGCTTAGCAATTCTGAGAACCTCCGGTTGCCACTCGGGATGACTGACCGAGAATCTTCAACTATATGACGACGACCTTCCAAAGTTGTCAAGGTTGGCACCAAGGTTCGGTCGATATTCGCCAACAGTCATGCACTTCTAAGGAATATAGAGATGTATTTGCATGGTCTCCATTGGATATGGTAGGGTCTCGCCCGAGCTCATAACTCATCGTCTCAACATCGATCCGGCTACTAAACCAGGTTCGTAAGAAGAGAAGTTTTGCCGCGAACGCAGGTCATAAGAGACGAGGTAACCCAACTCGTGAGGCTAAAATCTCATGACGAGGTTAAATACCCAACCTGGATGGCTAATCCCGTTGTAGTCGCGAAAGCCGGGAGGAGGATGACGCATGTGTGTCGACTATACCGACCTCGATAAACACCGCCTAAAGGATCGTACCCTCCCGACATTGACAAGAAGGTGGAGGCATTGGTGGGGCATGAGATCTTGATTTCTGGATTTATACAAGGATACCACCAAGTCTGATGAGCCCGGAGGACGCCCAAAAACATCGTTCATCAACGACTTGGTGTCTTTGCCTCCGGAAGATGCCTTTCGATCTCGAAAACGCTGAGCTACCTACCAAAGGATGGTGGGCGCGATCTTCAAAGATCACATAGGGGAAATTGTTGAGGTCTACGTCGACGATATAGTAGTCAAAAGCAAAAAAGCTGAGAACTGCGCCGTCGACCTCGAAACTATTCTTCAGCTCCTCAGGTCGGCCAACCTCAAGCTTAATCCCCAGAAGTGCACATTTGTGGTGAAGACGGGTAAATTTCTGGGATGCTGGGTTTCTCAAGAAGGCTTGAAAGCCAATCCTACCAAGGTGAAGACAGTGCTCGACATGCAGGTCCCAAGAACCATCCGTGAAATACACAAACTCACCGATGCTGGCCGCCTCAGTGATTCCTATCTCGAGCGGAGAAGAAGCTTCCTTCTTTAAGATCCTAAGGAGAGCTCCAGATTTCACCTGGCAGGAAGAACACCAGGTCGCCTTCGCGCAGCTGAAGGAATACCTCGCCGACCTGCCGACTTTATCCGCCCCAAATCAAGGTGAAACTCTATCGTTGTATCTGGCCGCCTCGGACGAGGCAATCAGCGTGGTACTGGTGTGAGATGAGATGGGACGGCAACTCCCCATCTACTTCATCACCGGGCTCTCAAAGGACCGGAGGCAGGTACACCAACCTCGAGAAGGTAGCTCGCCCCAGTAAACGCATGCGACGCCCGGCCTTACTTTCAAGCTCATTCCGTCCGGTACTAACGGACTTACCTTTAAGACAAGTCTTATCAAACCGGAGTCATCACGGACGTATAGCTAAGTGGGCACTTTGGGCTCGGCGAGCACGACGTCTCATACTCCCCAGGCCGGCCATAAAAGGCAAGCCCTTGCAGTTTCTGGTGGAGGTCAAATTCACCGAGGTCGTCTCTACCAACGAGGTCACTCCCGCCTCACGGCGGAGGAACACATCCTTGCATCACCCGTTGGTTGTTGGCGGATGTATGTGGGCGGAGCTTCATGCAAGACGGCAGCGGGTGGGTATCCTCCTCCTCGGCCCGAGATAAGCGAAGTGGCGTATGCCTCCGTTTACCTTCCCACCACCAATAACGAAGTGGAGTCGGCACCGATCTCGGGACTCCGCCTTGCAAAGGAATTGAAAGTGGACAAAGTCGAAGATATTTGGAGATTCCTGTGTCGTAGTAAACTGTGTCTTAGGCACATACGAGGCGAGGAGGATCGAATGAAGCAATACCTTGAGAAGGTAAAGAGATCTTGGCCTCATTCGGTACTTCAAGATTCATCAAATCCCACGAGGGAAAACAGCCGAGTGACATCCTTAGTAAATTGGCTTCACATCGGCAAATCCACCAAAGGAGAAGTTCATTCCGTAGCATTGAGGCGCCCACGTCGGCGTTATCGCGGGTCGAGCAAATTGGATGACACCCACGAAAGTCGTAGGGATGACATATTTCTAGCCCTCGCCCAAGGATCTATCTTGGATGTTTAATTCACCATACATTGATTATAAACCTAGCATGCGTCTATATAATTAATTGCAACACGTAGGGTTTTCACGTGTTTACCTTTGGATCCGTCGGTCGATTGAGCGAGATGAATGGATCGAATGGATCGGACTCGTGCTTTGACCTTCGGATCGTATCCGGTTGCCCAATCTCCAACGTCGAGTGAGGACGATCTATGGAGAATGCTTCGAAAAATCACCCAATGCTCTCTCACAAAACTCACGAAAATTCTCTCTCAATCACTATGAGATGACCGAAATTTTGTGTTGGATTAATGAGCATTCACCTAGACTTTATCTCATACCTTATATTTATAATGCACTACCTTAAACCCATATGGAAATTACCATAATCCTATATGGAAGTTACCATAATCCCATATGGAAATTACCATAATTCTTTATGGAAATTACCATACTCCCAGGATTATTACCATACTCTCAGGATTATTACCATAATCTTATATGGAAAGGATCTATGCATATACCATAAATATAATAATATCCTTGTGGATAAAGAGAATAAAATCTTGCTATAGAGAGCAACATGGGGACCGATTTTTCTCAAGCTAAAGGGCCTGGATGGGCCAGCCCAGGGATCAAATGCAAGGAATAAAGATGGGCCTCAAATAAATTAATTATCTTATGTTCAGCCCAGAACATAAATTAATTTATAAACATTCGATCATGCCACTAGAGAAAGAATCTTGACTTACCCTTTATTACCGGTTGAGTCGGGCTTGCACTTAGACATTACGAATCCCGTATTTAAGATATCGAACGTCCATTAATTATTTATAGCATTACATTGCTTAAAATAATTAATAACTTCATTCCTTAAATAGTACCACTCAACCTTATTATTGTACTTGAGCTAACTCAACTGCGGGGTTTAGTACAATAAACCTTTGAGCTCCTTAAGGGGCGTCATCATCCTAAACGGATACGGTGACTCGACATGATAACTAGCGTGACATACAAGATCGCCACCACCCAAGATGCGAGAATCTTGGGTTAGAACATATAACCTCACCCATAACAAGTCAAAGTGATGGTCGAGAACTCATACTCACCTAATACCTTATCGAGGTTTAGATCATCGTAAGTCACCGAGATCTTGGTTCTTCACGACGGTCGATAGAAGAACACATCTCACCGTGATCCTTCAATACGTCGACGCATCAAAGCATAGACAAGTAACCAAGTCAAGTCACTTCTTATCTATACGCGACTATACCGACAACTCGTCCTCAAGTCGCCTCACCAGGAAACTTTTATATCTCATTAAGCTTGACCAATCATACGGACTTCGTGATCTTCTACACCGTATGATCTAACTTATATATGAGATAAGGGGACACGATATATATGCAATCAAGTATTCAATTCGGATAGGAGATTGTAATAGTGGTAACAGGAAACATCATACAAGCTCAACCAAATTGCTTTCAAGATACAACCAACAAAAGCATACACGGAAGTTGGCACACTACCTCGGGATCGGCTTGAGGCCAAAAGATGATGGTGAAATCCTGTATCTCGTATACGAGGGCTCTCTACCTAAGTCTTACCTTCAACCCCTCCTGAGGTGCCTTGGGCCAGAAGAAGCCGACTACGTGCTTAATGAGATTCACAGAGGATCTTGCGGAAGCCACATCGGGTCACGGCTCTTTCAAAGAAGACGTTGAGGTCGGGATATTATTGGCCCACCCTTATTCAAGATTCGACCGAGCTCGTCAAAAAGTGTCCGAAGTGCCAGCTTCACTGCACGGTCAAAAAGCTACCCCAAACCGATCTGAGCAGCCTGCAGAGCCCATGGCCTTTCATGCAATGGGGAATCGACATCGTTGGTCCGTTCGACCGAGCACCAGGTCAGCTTCGATATTTAGTCGTAGCCATAGACTACTTCACAAAATGGGTCGAAGCTGAGCCACTTTCGAACCTCACGAGCAAAAGGATTCAGACCTTCGTGTGGAAGAATATAGTCTGCCGCTTCGGCATACCGCACATTCTGGTCTCGGACAACGGCACCCGCCTCGTCGACAAAATTTTAAGGAGTGGTGCGAAGAGCTCCGGATCGATCAACGCTTCACCCTGGCCGCACACCCACAAGGCGAATGGTCGGACCGGGTGACGAACCGCACGATTATACAAGGATTAAAGAAGAGGCTAGACCGAGCTAAAGGCGATTGGTGAAAACCTCCCCAAGTCCTCTGTTCCTCTGAGCGACACCTCGGACTTCAAGACGAAGAAACGCTTTCACTTGGTCTATGGAACCGAGGCCACATACCACCAAATCGGCGCACCAAGCCCACGCACTCTTCACTTTGACCCGGATGGGAGCGAAGGCGACTGCGGGCCAACCTTGATGCTCTCGAGAGAAGCGAACTCGCCTTCATAAACGGCTAAGTACAAAGGCCGGTCGCATCGGTATTACAACAAAAGGGTCAAAGCCTCCACACTGCAAGTAGGCGACTTCGTCCTACGAAATAATGAAGCCAGCAGAGCCGAACATCTTAACAAATTGGATCCGACATGGGAAGGCCCATACCGAATTCACGAGGACCTCGGCAAGGGGGCCTACAAGCTATCTCATTTATCCGGTGCGCTTATCCCCCGAACCTGGCATATCTCACATTTAAGGAGGTACTTTACATAGTTTCGATTTCAGATTAGCCTCTGTTAGTCTCCTTACTTGCTTTGCCGAAGTGCGATGTTATATACTTGTTGAATAAAATATTTATTTTTCAAATGAGTATTTCATTTCGCCTCATTCCATTCATATGCGAACATCTATTTGGATATACCGCATTTAACCTTCACGAGGGGACGCCCTCACGAAGATGAAAAACCCACTAAGTAGGGTACTGACTAAGCGCTACCGCACTCGTAGATTACTCATTGAATTGAACGTCTCGGTCAACGCATCTGACTACTCATTAATTTGAAAGTCTACATGCACGCATACAGATTACTCATTAAATTAAAAAATCTACATGCAAAAGACATTCAGATCGGATCTCATCAAATTATGCCCTTTATTTGGGAAAATATACATACAGATCAAGATAAATACATTTACGACCAAAACGAAGTCTAAGCTATGTTTATACCTCTCGAGAGGAAAATGTACACTTCAAACAGTCTAAATACATTTATATCTACATACAAAGTTCTACGCTATATATCATTCGGGCTTAGGGCTCATACTCACGGACTCACCGAAGTTGAGGTAGTTCTCAACAAAATCCCAGTCGTGATGAATACCGAAATGAACTCGTACCTCCACCCAATCAATGAGGACGGTACCACCTCGGCTGCTCCGGGTGCGGTCGACCCGACACAAAGTGGGTTGGGCCGGGAGGCGATCCTGCACTGCGAGGCCACACCTCGACCCGTGAGCCCGACGGGCCAGACCACGCCTCCACGCCCGTCCCCGAATCGTCACCCTTCCACGCCGACCGCCGCCCTGCGCCGCCCGCCCGACCGCCGTGTTGTCCTCTAAGCGCCCCTTTCGGTGGACCCATTAGACGGAGCACTTGGCGTGATCGGCGTAGCCGCCCTCTTCGTGCTCTTCAATTATTGGATCGTGGCGCCACTGTAGACTCGCCTGGGGCTGGGGCATGCGTCGTTTATAACGATCTCGTACATCCGCATATATTTCGTGATAGAATCAAGCGCTTTAAACTTCTTGCTATTCGCCCATCCTCGCCCTCAAGACCATGCCCTCCGCCAACAAGCTCGAACTCGATCGTCGGCTTCAGATATGGTAGTTCCACCAATCCGTGGATTACCTTTTCATACTCGCATGCTCTTCCGAGATCCGAGCGCCTCCTCTCTTTGTCACCGAGCCGCCTCGCATTCATCGATCGTCCTTGGATCACATCAGCAGATAAATCAGCCCACTGGACTTCGAGTTGTGTAATCCTTAACTTTAACGCCTCATTCTCAGTCAGGAGGCGGACCACTTCAGATCGACCTCATGCAACTTCATTTCATTCGGTGGACGATGCCGAGCCGACATCCATGTTGGCGAACACGAGTCACTTCGCGGACCGACTCTCCGAGACGTCACCTCTTCATCCTTCTCGACCAGAACACCTCGGACTTCTTTCAGCTTTGTTAGTAACTCATGATCGAGTCCGAAGTATTGAGATGTGGAATGCTAGAAATAAACAAGACAAAAGGCATTTTAAGAAGATGTGTCTATTATTCAAAATAGAAGTTTGTACAACACAGGGTCCTATCGACCCCGCAAATCAGCCTATTACATTAGGTCCATCGACCTCGTGCTCATTGCGGACTCACCGACCTCATCTTTGCGCCACCGCCGCTTTCTCCTCCAAGCGGCCGCCGATCTCGGAAGGGACGTCCGAGCTCGGCCCCGCCTCCTCGGTTTCGGCTCTCACCTCAGCAAGGAATGCTTGATGCTCCACGTCTTCATCTTCCTTACACTGAGTTACAGCCTCCGCCGTCAGGAGCGACGCAGAAGATGCCAAGGCATCCACCACGGGGAAGGAGGTCGCCCGGCGATTATCGGGCGTAATTCATGCATACCTCCCGAGGCGCGACCTCAACCCAACCGTCTGGGGCCTTATCAAAATCAGTCTCGCCGCCAATTTCTCCAGTGGGCGATATCACCGCGGCCTCATTACACCGCCAGTCGGAGATGAAGGAGGAAAGCTCGACTGATAAGCTCGCCGCGAAGGCCCTCAACATAGGTCCTCGCCCGCCAAGCCAGTGCACTTGTCTGCTGTGCCGCCTTCTTCTCCGCCTCGGCAGCCTCATCCCGAGCTCTCCACTGCACGGGCCACCCGTAAGGCCCGGTCCTTCTTTTTAGGGCGCTCGGCCGCCGCCTTTGCAACCGGCGTCGCCTTTGCAACTTCGGTCCCGCCTGGCGCGAATCGTCGGCCGACGGATTCAAGAACCAGCGCTTAGCGGCAGAACTGGCCTCGAGCTTCGGCGGCGGCTTTCTCTCCATGGCCTCGTGTTGCGGGCGCTCTCAACAACAAAACCGGCCATGCGGCATCTCACCGCCATCGAGGCCGCATCCCGAATATGCGATTTTCATAAGTTCTCTAGAGATAGATATAAAATGAGATAACAAAAGAATTTGAATTGGGCGGTATGGTCCAGGTGGGTATACCAATTCTAAAATTCATTCTCTGTATTAAAATTGTGGTCGATGCTAGACATCACCTCAAGTACAACTTCATGAAGTCCTTCTTGCGATAGTGATGTGGTCTAGTAAGGTCGATCATTAATTTCATTTGTCGTAAGGATAAGTTGACATGGATTGAAATTAAGCGACTAAAAAGGTATATTTTAGTGCTGTCGGGGGTTAAATGTGTAACGCCCACAGCGTGGCTTGCGTGTGGAATTCCTTGGGATTGGAGGTTTCGATTAATATTGTTTTATCAAAAGTTACAATATTATTATTCACGAATTATTTGCGATCGTATGCTTATGTGTTTACATTATCGTTTGAGATATGTCTCTTTACGATTATCGATATGCTCGCTTAAAATCCGTTATCGGATAGTCTTGATCGGTTGGGAGGAGGTATTGACCAGAAGCTTGAGGTCGATATCATCCTCAATACAACGCCAAGTCTTTTGAGAACTTTCGCGTGAATGCGATCATGAGCAAGGCCGAGTTTACACTTAGTCGGTTGCTTAATGATCCGTTCTGCGGAAGGAGTTATGGGAAAAGACACGTGCTCTTGCTAGCACATCTAAGGGCCCAAAATTTTCATGCAAAATGGAAATAGAAAAGGGGTGCAAGGTGGTAGAAGCGAGGCAAATAGTGGGAGTAATGGGAGCAAGAACATGGTTGCCACTCAGGAGGCAAGAAGAAGCGAAAGAGAGCGCGAAGTGCTTCTGAGTGCGGTGGGCCCGGCATTGAAGGCGAGTGCCTATGCTTTCGAGGCTCGAGTCGCAGCGATTTGCTTTAATGTGAAACATGTTTAGCGACTTGTTCTACCCATTCTTGGGTAGTGAAGACTGCGATGTGATCATGTTGTTACACCTTGCGGGGTTCTAGCGGACAAGGGAGGCTGTTTGATGGCGAGATAACGATCTCCATAGACATGGCGCGAAGTCGAGTGATGCGGTTGGAGATGTTTCTTTATGTTTTGGGACAACAATTTTAGTTTTAAAGGCGTTTTATATGTGCGGTTTTCGGTAGGAACCTTGTTACATTTGAAATTATTTACTCATGGATATTCTCATTATTTTGATAGTGGTGTTTCTATCATAAGAAATGAAGTTATACGTGTTGGCACTTTATATAATTAAGCTTTATACTATTTACGCAAACATAATACACATAACTATGTTGCATCTTCATCAAACCACAAAGAGAAAGTTTTCTTCGCAAGATGACTCTACTTTTCTGCAAAGAAATGTTGGAGTTAGTCCATTCGACTGTGTGGACCGATGTCCACACAAGCTCGTGGAGATGCGAGTATTTTGTCACTTTCATTGGCGATTACTCGAGTGCGGATCACGTATACCAACCGCGCAAGTCGAATGCTTTGAAATTCAAAATTTAAGGCGGAAGTGGGCGAAGCTGGTAAAAGTATCAAGTCAACTGCGTTCGATCGCGGTGGCGAATACCTCGATAACGAGTTTATGGACTATCTAGTGAAGTGTGGGATTACATCGGTGCAACTTCACCGACGCACACCTGACAAAATGGTGTGTCGGGCGAAGAAATATGACTCTTTGAAATGGTTAGATCTATGATGAGTTATGCTACATTGCCTATTTCGTTTACGGGGATATGCCTTAGAGGCGGCGGCATACTTGCTAAATCTAGTACCGTCAAGTCGATCGAAAAACCGCTTCGAGTTGTGGTTTGGTAGCCCGATTTAAACCACATAAGGATATGGCGATCCGGCATGTCTTTGAACAAAAGTCGACAAGTTGGAGGCTAGATCCGCGTAAGGCTGTTTGTTGGCTATCTAGAGGAGCGAAGGTGGTTTATTCTTTAGTCTAAGGATCGGAAGGTCGTTATTAAAGACTAATGCTTGATTCTTAGAAGAGGACTACATGAAAATCATAAGTCCAAAGTTGAAATCATTCTTCAGAATTGAAGATGATCGTATTCCACTACAGATTAGGCGAAGGTACGAGATGTCGAGTCTAGTGGGAAGGATCGACACAGATACTTGAGAAATTGAAGTGGGTCGAGTTCCTTTGGAGATACCGGCCGTCTGAGTGGTACCTACTACAAGTTGTGGAGTTAGAGAACCACAAGTATCTTCACCCACCGCTGCCATTGTGCTGTAGAACCTCGTGCGTGTAGTGGGAGGGTTGTTCGTCAACCCGAGCGATTTATGTTAAATGGGTGAATCTTGGTTTAGTCGTGCGAACATGCGCAGTAATCGACCATGACACATCTGAGGCGATCTGAGATATAGATGCAAGATCGCGGCACACCGCTATGGACTTAGAAATGGAGTCCATAGCGACTATGGATGTATATGAAAAGACACTCTACCGGATGGCGAGGAAGCCGTAGGTAGTAAGTGGATATCTGAGAGGAAGAGATTCGATGGAGGGTTTCGACTTTTAAAGCCGGGCTTGTGGCGAGGTACACTCGATTGAGGGCATCGATTTCGATGAGACCTTTCGCTTGTAGCAATGCTCAAGTCCATCGAATTCTTCTAGCCATAGCGACCCATGAACTGGAGGTTTGGCAAATGGATGTTAAAACCGCTTTTCTAAGCGGTTACCTTGAGGAAGGTAGAGACATCTATATCGCGACAACTTTGAAGGTTATGTGGTAAGGGTGAAAGAGCATCTAGTATGGAAGCTTAAGTCCATTTATGGACTTAAGCGAACCTCCGATCATGGAACTTACGCTTGACGAGGTGGTGAAGTCTATGGATTTACCCAGTTGCCTAGAGAGTTGTGTGTATCGATTAGATGTCAGCGGTGATGTGGTATTTCTTGCACTTTATGTAGATGACATCCTTCTAGTTGGCAACAACGTGAAATTTATTATCGAGCGTAAAGTTGGCTATCCGATCAGTTTCAAATGAAAGACTTAGGAGATCGGTACATTCTTGGGATCGAGGTTTACCGAGATCGCAAGAAGAAAATATTGAGCTTATCTCGGTCTTACATTGATCTTGTGATTACTCGTTTTAGTATCAGGAATCCGAGAAAGTTGCTACCTTCGGACATGCGTTCCTTTATCTAAAAACGCAATCGCCTATATACAAAGGAGATAGAAATGAGACAAGTTCCTTACAACTTCCGCCGTGGGAAGTCTCATGTACGCAATGCTATGCACGCCGATATACGCATCACGTGAGCATAGTAGCTGAATGTCGATCTAACCACTGGACAAGCTCATTGGATTGCGATAAAGCATATACTCAGTACACGAAAAGGACTCGAGATTATTAGCTGGTTACCATGCGATAGTCTCAAGTGCAAGCCGACTCAACCGGTAATAAAGGGGTAAGTCGACATTCTCTCATCCAACATAAGTGCATCTCGGCCTCGTGAGCTTCACAGCAGCCATCGACATTCTCTCCATGGCGCAACAAAACCGCCATGCGGTGCATCTCACCGCCATCGAGGCCGCATCCCGAATATAGAACAATTAGCAACGCCAGAACGACAAAATTACAAAGGAGAAGAGTAGCGACTTATACCTTTGGGAAGGATAAAGGAGTCTGGAAGCCGACACCTCAAGGATCGGCCATGAACCTCGATCTCCGCTGGGGCTCGAGGTCGCCCGAGGCTGGCCAAGAAGTCCTCGGGCGCCCACCACCACGGATCTGCTGGGTGGACTCGCCGCCTTCTTCTTCTCGCGGCTCCTTCGCTCGGATGATGCAGTGCGTCGAGCCCGCTATCTCGACTTCTCTGCTGGGTCAATCTTCATCGCATACAGAATAAGAATTTCGTTAGAACAACGAAATCGACGGGAAGGATAAAGATAAGAAGGTTGCCCTCACCCAAATCGCACTCGATACCGCGCTCGACCTATAAACACTCACCAAAGATTGTTCAAATCATCCTCAGATAATTAATCGATAAGATCTCACCCATATCGCTCAACATCTTCTCCATGGGGCCCGATTGATTTTCACATCCTTCATCGCATCGAGGCCCCACTCATACCTCGGATACCCCTCACCCAGAGAAGAAATATCTATTTTGCGGTGGGATACCTTCGAGGGACGCTATCTTAAACTTCAAAGGCGGTGACGGATAATACACCCTCCTATAGACTTGATGCTAAAAACGCATCAAGACTTCAAAAACTCCTCGCCTATGCCATAACAGCCAGCCTTAGCCCAACCGCCGACCTAATAGAATTCGAGGTCACCGTTGGCATATGAGATCCAAAATACTCTTGAAGGCTAAGGAAAATAGGGGCAAAAGGAAACCTAAGCCCAGCTATTAAACTATCTACAAAAATGGTAATAAACCCCTCCAGAGGGGCCATCGCCCTATCATTGGGTTTCGGCAGACACCACCATGCATCCTCTGGAATGTGGTATTTCTCCGCAATCTCCAAGAGCTCCTCTGTCGTTAAAGTTGATCTCGCCGCACCAATCCTGAGGCCATCCCATACCGAGGACACAAGCGGAACCCTAGAACTAAGTCCTATAGATTTACCTAGGCGGTTGTGGCATATGTAATCCTTCACATCGGAATCTGGGCCGTAACCCAAACCGAACCGTAATTATCGGCGAGAAGAGGAATGAGAAGATGAAGAATACATACTTACTTTTACGGGCGAGATATCCGATTTCTTCAACAAAGTTTGAAAGAGGAATTGGGAATTTCTGCTGTATGCTCTCGGAATAAAGTGTCAAGAAGAAAATGAACAGCTTGCCTCATTTGGACCTATTTATAGGATGAATGGCGCCTAAAATCTGCCGCTTCGCTTATCACACGTGCCTATCCGCGATTGGATGTGTAATCGACGCGTGCACACTGTTCGAAGCGCCCAACTACCGCCTGGCGCGTATGACGTACTCTATAGTAAGACAAACCGTCAGTCTGATCACGTAATGATTACATTGAGCTCGAACCTCTGACTACGCTCATGTCCTCCTCGACCGGCATAAGCCATTCTGTGTCGGACCTCGGCGCCCTCCAAAAAGCGCAGAGTCATACAGTCGCACTCGCCTTTCCTTCAAGCGCCTACCCGGATCGGACTTGATTCCCGCCAACGAACATCACCCTTACAAGAGATTATCCTTCAGTTCGGACCTCGACTTCCTCCAGAAGAGCGAAGCCGCTTCAGACCAAACCTCGGTGTAACCTATATAAAGACCGCTATCCAGGTCATAATTCGGCTTCCTTTTGCAGCAAGAGATCGAGAACCTTCAACGAACAACTTTAGCCAAGCAACATCCCGCCTCGGCAAAGCACATTCTTCGCTTCACCTCGGCAAGGCTATTCCTTGACTTTTCGGGAGGGGCTATGATAGGATATGGCCCAACCTCTCGGGCCCACTAGTAGGCCCAAAAGAGCTAGGCCTGACCGCTATGATAGGATATGGCCCAACCTCTCAGGCCCACTAGTAGGCCCAAAAGAGCTAGGCCTGACCTAATGTTGCCCTACTCGGTTGCGCCCGAATCACAGCCTCCAAACCTTAATTAAAGGCGAAGTCAAGGGCGAAGATAATGAAAGTAACGGTGGAAATCATGGACAATTATGGTGAAGATCATGGTCAGTTATAGGAGGATCGTGAGCCCGCCAATTAAGGGATTCGTTACAAGGTTTACGTCTATGTATAAATATGAGTTAGATTGAAGGTAAAAGGGTTAGCAAATTACTGAATACTAGAGCTCTTTGAGATACTCATTGTAATACAATTATAGTGAACATCTTGAGGACCATCACCTCCGTGGACGTAGATCTTTTTCGTGATCGAACCACGTTAAAACTCCTGTGTTCTTTACTGCTTTCTCTAAATCTTTCATACCAACGTATACAGATTTATCAATTAGATATGTATACGGTTGCTGATACTTAATGCAATTTGATGTATCTTGTAATTTTCAGCAACCTGAACATATATATATAAACTGATTCAGTTCATCCTGACGACAATGACTCTTTGTCCAGACTATGTCCTTGCTTTAATCTTATTATGCTGAACTGACCATTGTTTTGTAGAGAATGATGATCTTAGTAAATGGGGAATACAATCCTTCTGCTGAAACAGATTATCTATCTAACTCGCCAGTATTCTAGTGTAATAGACAAGTTTTGACATCATCAAAAAAGAGAAAATTGTTGAGAAAATTATATCTTAACTGTGTTTTGATTATATCCCAAAATCTGCTGATGATTGTCCTGCTGCTCACTTGTTAGGGAACCAACTTTTTTTCTTTACAGATATCAGCACAAGAACTATAGTTTGGACAAGCTCAATATTGAAGGAGTTCAAGCAACACTGAAGTCAACCGTACTAAAAGAAGTTTCAGTACCAGCGCAACTAAAGAGTGAACTCAAACAAACTGAAGACTGAATTCTATAATATTTCATGTTACCACTATTTCGATCTCCTATCTGAATTGTTTACTTGATTGCATATGTTGTCTCATTATCTCATACAAAAGTTAGATCATACAGTATGTAGAAGATCACAGAAGTTTGTATGATTGATCAAGCTAGTTGAGATATAAAAAGGATCACAGCTAAGATAACTTGAAGACGAATATTGGTATAAGTTGCAGTATAGATAAGAAATATCTTGTTATTACAAATCAATAATTGTGTAATAAATGTCAAATGATTATTAAGAAAGAGAAAGATTGGGGGTCAATGGCCTCCCATCGTGGGCAGTCTTCATTGTGCAATTTTCCATTTTTTTAGCTTGGTCGACCATTTAATGCATATGGACGCCGATATTTGTGGTCTAATTAACAAATTTCTTGACATACCTCTTTTTTAGTTTGCTAACAGTGAAACTCGCTCAAACAAAAAGCAATATGTTTACAAAAATAAAACTTCACTATTCCTAATAAAAAATTCATTAAAAGATTTTTTATATGGTCGGAGTTAGGGGTCAGCACAAACCGAACCAAATCGAAAAATCGAATCGGATCGAACCGAAATTAGCGATTTTGTTCGGTTTGTACAGTAAAACGGTTCGATTCGATTTCAAAATTTCAAAATGAAATTCGAAGCATTCTAAGTTTTCTAGTTTGTGAAGAATATAAAGATAGAATTTCCAACGAGACTTGAAAATGATAAAACGAGTCTACAAAATGAATGCAAAATCCCTAATAAAATCTTATATAATAAAATCGTGAATTTCATTCAATAAAAATTGTCCTTCTTTCTGGACTTTTTATTTTTATTTATTATGATAAAGGTCGGGCAACAGAGTGATAAAGAAGCAACATAAAGATATTGTGATCCTGTAAGTAATAGTGCTAATATGTGGGCTTTCTTATATATAAACAAAATCAAATATTTCATTCAATCAGTTATTTTCGTTTCAAAATCTTTGAATTGAAAATATTTCAAGTATTATCTTGCCATACATGTTTTTGAGATTTATTTATAATACCTATCTATGTTGGCAATGCCAACTTTATAAGTAATCGCATTCGGGTCATGTGCGGGCCAGTTTCCTCATCAGAGCTAGTGTACACAAGGTCCATGAGTCATCTTAGCTGGTTGGTCGGTCAGGTGTCTGTGGAAGGTGGCCTCCTTCTCAGCACAACAATTACAAGTGTCCATGAGAAGTGGCCAACTTCTCTGGCACAACAATTACAAGTATAGTGATTACAAGAGAACTTAGTCTGCGCATACTAATGCTAGCTTAACAAAAGAATTTAGTAAGCTTTGGTATTTTTAAGATAAAACATCTGGCGTTACTGTTGAAATGACATGATAATTTACAGCTTATACAAATATTTATGTATCTTTGACATATGACCACTATAACTGACAAAGTAGCAGGCCGGGCTTTTACATTTTTTGGACCGGGCCAACCCGAAATTTTTCGGGCTTAAAAATATGAAGCCTTAACTAACCCCGGTCAGACGTGCTTTTTTTAGATCATTTTTTTAAATAAAATAGATATGTATTTTAAATAATATTATTATTAATAAAATATAATTAATATCATTTTTTTAAATAAAATATAATTAATATTATTAAAAAATTATAGATATGTATTTTAAGTAATATTATAAATATTTTTATTTAATAGAATATCGGACGGACTTGTTTAGCCCGAAACCCCGGGCTTTTTTGGTCCAAAGCCCGGTAGGCCTGGTGTTTTTTTCGGGCTGGCTTTTTAGGCCCGATTTTCTTTGAGCCTTTAATTTTTAAGCCCAAACCCAGGTATCCCGGGCGGGCTTTTTCGGTCGAGCTCATTTTACCGGCTCTAGTGACCACTGAGTGCTTTTGTACTCAGCTCTATATATATTTCTAAATATGCAGTTTGAGTTGTGATGTGAATGGTGATGTGCAGAGCCTAGCTTTTGTCGAGTTTAGTTAAATAATGTCTCGAGATACATGTCTTTATATATGTATCTCTACTATACTTTTCTGCTGCAAAATGGTTGATTATATTTTAATTACAGTTATCAGTTCAACTTTTAGTAAGCAAGTATAACCTTTTTTTATCCCCCCTTCTAATTTTCCATCCTTATCATGATTTTTCGGTTTAGCTATCATTAACAAAGTCCGATGGGGATATATATATATATATATATATATATATATATATAAATAAAACCATATGTAGGAAATATGAATGAATTTGGGTCTTTAATTTTTCACCCGGATCAATGAGGAACGAAATTTAATTTCTAATGATTCATCAACTTTCACCGTGTTCATCGTTTTTGTTCTCATTATCACAATAAAAATGGTTCTCAAAGAACCACAAACCCTATATGTATATATATATATATATATATATATGGATTAGGTATGAAAGATGTCAACGACCGAGATAAACCAATATATTTAGTGCAAAGATATGTTGCTACTCGCAATGAAAGATGTCTTAAAAATATATGTGCTAAACTAATATGTGCTACATAATATATAATTACGATTGTCGATTGTACACAAATATGAAAGATATGCTAGACTTTCATATCTATTCCTATTTCCTATACTTATTTCCAATCTCACAGAACCATCTCATATATATATATATATATATATATATATATATATATATATGGATAATTTGGTAGGAAATAGGAGCGAATGGATAATTTGGATTTAGGAATGAATCAATGGTTGAGATTTAATTTTCTGTGTGCTATAGTTTTGTGTTTTATGTGCTACACGGATTATTGTGCAACACTATAACTCTTGTCTTCTGCTACAAAGAACGAAAGATATGTTAAACTAATATATTTAGCATATGTGCTACTGAATGGATGAAATATGTGCTAAACTAACATGTGCAATATAGTAATTCTAATTGTGCTACACAAATATAAAAGATGTGCTACTATTCTTATTTTTGTACATTAAAGAGCTTTATATATATATATATATATATATATATTAATGTCTACAGAAAGAATATTGTTTTCCAAAAACTTATGAGGTCATCTCACAGTGACTGTGAGATTGGTCAAGATTTGAATCAAAAGTTATAATCTAATAACATATTTATATAACATATATGCTATTGTATATGGATTTAGATTTGAATCTTGAGTCGTGCAACGGTGAGATTGTCTCTCCTACGTGATTTTTGTACGACGGTGAAACTCTTACAGAAAGAAAATTTGTAGACAATAAGAGCAGCAAAAGTAATTCTAAAGCAAATCATGTAGAATTATATAGTTATCATTCAATAGTTCAGACTCAAAACAAAGATTTTCCCTTAATAGCAAAATTGTGGAATCTTTGAGCATGATGTAGTTTAATTAAAGTGTAAAAAAGATTCTCAGAAAAAAATAGAGTAACTTATTAGTTAAGAATTGCCATTGCAGGTAATTAGGTATGTCTACTCACGAACTTTAGTTCCGATTTAGGTATCCAATCTGCTTTATTCCCGCATTAAGCCTGTCCTAATTTTGGTAGTATAATTTTTGTGAAAATACATATATATACCCATCCAATTTAAGGAATGTCAAATTATAGCCACGAACATAAAAATGTCAAATTATAGCCAAGTCATTGGCCCTATTGAAACTATTATCACCAAATAGTACCAATAGGACCAACAATTTGACATTCCTTAACTTGGATGGCTATATAACGACCACGTTCATAATTTTTTCCGCCAATAGTTACTATAGCAAGCAATGATGATGGACTCTTAATTAATTAAAATGAGATGCTAATCATATTCTTAATTACTCTATGGAATTGATTTGTGACCGTGGATCAACTTTGGTTGCAGCTGATCTTTGGACAACACGTTACTGCGAGATTGCAAGTTATAGTAAGTTGGAAATTGAGCGCGGACGTTATATAGACATCCAAGTTAATGAATGTCAAATTATAGTCACGAACATAAAAATGTCAAATTATAGCCAAGTCGTTGGCCCTATTGGGACTATTATCACCAAATAGTACCAATAAGTTGGTCCTATTAGTACTATTTGGTGATAATAGTCCCAATAGGACCAACGATTTGGCTATAATTTGACATTTTTATGTTCGTGGCTATAATTTGACATTCTTAACTTGGATGACTATATATATGTATTTCCACTTGGAAATTTAGGTCCTATGCCTATATTTATAGGCCATATTATTTCAAGTGGAAATTCATATATATAGTCATTCAAGTTAAGAAAATATCAAATTATAGCCACCAACATACAAATATCAAATTATAGCCAATTTACTGGCCCTATTGGGACTATTATCACCAAATAGTACTAATAGGTCCAACCAAATAGTTGGACATATTGATACTATTTGGTGATAATAGTCCCACAAAGCCAGTAAGTTGGCTATAAGTTAACATTTTTATGTTCATACTATAATTTGACATTCCTTAACTTGGATGGCTATATAAAAACTTTTATCTTATTTCAAATCTAGTGGATTTTCGCCTAATGGGCTTTTTACGATGGGCGGCCCGTTTTTCAGTTAAAACTAACATTTCAGCCTTTAGTAGGAGTTGAGATTCTTTCCAAAAGCAAGAGTTAAGACTTAAATATTGTTTTTTTTTTTATCATCGGGAACCCAGAATCGCTTACATTACGCGTTTGACGTAAACCCCATGCTCCTACGCATAACCGCAAACCACACATGACAGGTAAACCATACTTGAAAAACCGGTAGCGCACTGGGTAAACCACACATTCATGTACAATAGCCTGCAAACCACACATGACAGGTAAACTACATTTGGAAAACCAAGTGTGACAGACTCAAACCCATAGAGGCGTTTGGTGGGGTTCGAACATGTGACCTCTTGGCCACAGGAACCTACCTTAACTATTGGGCTAAATATTGTTTTTTATATCATGGGAACTCGCACCGCTACCTTAGTCAAGACCTGTAAACCCCACGCTTACGCAATACCGCAAACCACACAGGATAGGTAAATCACACTTGGAAAACTAGGTGTGACAGACTCAAACTCATAGAGATATTTGATGAGATTCGAACCTATGATCTCTCGACCACAGGAACTCACCTTAACCATTGGACAAATATTGCTTTCTTATCTAATACTACTATCGTTATTTATACACGCATACAGTTGGCTCCTAAATTTGGATTTCTTGTGGGTTCTGAATATTTATCTTTATTAATGAAATCTCTTAGCTACACTTGGATATAATTATTCCAAAACTAAATAAGTAAGTAAATTAAAAAAATAGCTTAAATATTATAATAGTTTTTTTTGTTGAAATTGATTTTGTGATTTATTGAATGGTCTTTAATTTTGGATGAAGTTTTAAATAATTTTTTCATTTGATTTGCTTAATTTTTATTTTGACAATTAAACAAAAATGGCAGACCTTCCACGTAATATCTTTTTATAATTATATTATTGATGAAAAATGTACTTTGATTATTTTTTATTAAAATTTGAAAGAAATATTCCTCTTTCGTTTGTTTTCTTCCTTCAGGGAACTCGAAAAAATTGGTATAACAACCTGTTTTATGATTATTGCACAGATCTCAACACCAGAATGTAAAACCAAAAATAGTTCACACACTCTAGAAATCGAGATTTTTTTTTCTAAATAACCATTTTTTTTAATTTGTCTTCACTTCTCAATATAATATTTAATGAGTCGGTTAACTTTATGCCCATCAATCACTTTCCTATTCTGATCATTTCCCAAACAGAGATAAGCTCGATGGGGCCATGATGTACTCTGGTTTTCTTTTTCTTTTTCTTTTGTCTTAAATCTTGAATTGATTAAGCTTTAAAATATTGATAAATTACAAAAGTTGGGTATTGTTTCTATGTTGATCATCCCATGATTTATTTATAATAATAATAGATGATAAGTTTCACTAAAAGCCAAAATCGAGCCACTTTGGCTCAACCTTAAAAGGAGCGTTGAAAATAGCGGATACAAACAGAAACAGGGGCATCTACAAAGATGGCCTTTAGAATACAGTAGTATTCAATTCTTAATCATTTATTTTATTTTCAAACAATAAAGAATATTTTCAATGAGTACTCTTCTTTATTTATTCAAATTATCTATTTATTTTACATAAGTTACATAATAATATATTTTAATTCTCCAAATTAGAAAATTCATCCCAGATGATCAATTAGTTCATTCAGGAAAAAAGAATTAAACTTCTAATAAATGAGAAAATAGAAAATGGCCTAAAATAGTAAAAGTGTTGAATGGGCTCGAAACTAGGGGTGAGCATTCAGATTTCGGTTCGGATTTTTGCCTAATCCGATCCGATAATTCGAATTTTGAGAGAGAAAAATCCGTCCGAACCGAATATCCGAAATCCTAAAAATCCAAATTTTTTATTAAAAAATCTGAACCGAACCGAAAAATCCGAAATTATGAAAAAACCAAAAATCTGAAACCAATTCTTGTTAATTCTTATATATATTTATATTAAATTTAAAAATATTTATATAAAATATAATTTATATATATAAATTATATATAATTCGGATTTTTGGATTTTTTTTGGATTTAAAAAATCCAATCCGATCCGAAAATCCAAAATTTTACAAAATTCAATCCGATCCGATCCGAAAATCCGAAAAATCCAAATCGAATTTTAAATTTCGATTTGGTTCGGATCGGATATTCAGTTTAGGGTTTAGGGTACCCACACTTTAAAGATTTCTCGAATTCTAACTTGTCTAAACCTATCTCAAACCCGTCAAGGGTACTACCTTTATTACACTTACTCACTCCAAAATCGTATAATAATTCCCACTAATTACGCACCCAACTCGTTTAAATTTATAAAATATCTAAATATTGATCAAAGATAAGTTGTTATAATAACTAAATTTTCATCCCAAAAAAAAGTCAAAAACTACATAGTAATATTAATAATAATTAGTAGAAATAATGAAACATTAAACATTGAATTTCAAGTACAAGATTAGAAATGACAATTTAACTTTAAATTTGTCGTAAATATAGATGATATTTTATCTTCTTAAATCTTTTGTTAACCTTTCATATAATCATTTGTGACTATATTAGGAAAATATGAATTTGAATGTATATATTATCAATAAAAAATATTAAAAAATTATAATACTGTAACTCTATATAAACGGATTTGGTAGAGGATACCCACATGATTTCCAAACCTGTCACGGATACTGACTTCATTTCTCAACCCATCCCAAACTCCTTTATCAAACCAATCCTATTAGAATTTAATAAAACAGAAATTCGCAAAAATTTGATTCATTGTCTACACTACATACAATGTTCTTGTTGTCCATTCTGTAATATTAATTTCCACTAATTTTTTTGAGACGGTATATAACTGATTATTGAAAATAAAAGAAAAAATAAATAAAAGAAGAATAACACATATCGGCGGATTTAAGCCATCTCCAACGCTGTGCAAACATTGAGTTGAGCGTTATTTTGGAGCAACAATTTGGTCCCAACGCTGACCTATATATATCAGCACAAAAATGGCTAAAACTACAATATTGCGCAATATATACAACGATATTGTAATTGCATCAAACCTTAATTAATTATTAACATATAATGATGCATATTTGTGGATATGGAAGTTCGATGCATAAGCGTCCGTCAACATAATTTGAAAGGTATGTTACTTTTGATTTCGGGTTCGAATGTGCTATTATGATAACTTTCCAAATAGAACAATAAGACAGTAAGACTCACACTCACTATGATATATGGGGTCCAAATCTGAAATTCAATCAGTTTCAAGTAGGGGTGAGCAAAATCAGTCCAAACAAAAAAAGTAATAACAATCATGAAAACAAAAAAAGTAATGCTACTTCCAGTAGTCTTTTCCCAGGTTTTCTTATGTATTCCTTTTCTCTATTTTCAAGATTCTTACATACTTATATATTTAATATTATTTTTATTATTATATTAAAATGCAAACTAGACTATTTATTTAGTAGTGTTTTGCATGGTGTATTATTATTATTAATGGTCTGGTGGGGGTCGTACTGGTGTATGAGGGAGGGAGGGAGGGAGGGAGGGAGGGAGAAAGGGAAGGGGGAGGGAGAATACACCAGTTAAGGTAAATAAAACTTTTTGTAAACAAGACTCAACCTTCTACTGATATCAATAGATGTCGGGTTACTGATGTCAATCAGTGGTGATGTTAGTACTGATGATCAGTTCAGTTAAGAGGACTATTATACTGAGTATGTTTAGTTAGCAATCCTACTGGTTGGTTTAGCAGCTGATCAATTGGACTGATAACTAACTTGCGTGCATAATGTGGTGGTTACGTTTTGGTTTACTAAAATTGATACTGAAAGTAACTTAGTCGAATAATAGCTTAGTCACTGTTATTTTTTTCTGTTCAGCAACAAAGTGCTACTAATGCAGGTTTCAAAAGATATGTTGTGTTGCATGTGTTGAGTGATGAAAGTTCAATAATATATAATTTAGTGTACTAAAAGTAAATGAGCATACTTATATTTTTACGTGGTTCGAAGAGATCAGCTCCTACGTCCACGAGTTGATAAATCACTCAATCCACTACTTGGGATTGGTCTTGCTTACGTGTGCAAGAATACATAGGTATAGAAGGACACTTTATTTGTACCCCGACTTACTTGTCGTATCTTCATTCGCTTATTGGTGCAATTAAACTACCACTTGCTTACGGGTGCAAGCGACCTAACCTTCTTGCTTACGGGTGCAAGAAAATTTAGCTGTCAGCAACTAACACTTCGTTACTTACTTACCTACTTCTACTTCTAACTCATATTACAGGTGTTTGAAAGTGGTTTTGGGTTTCTCCAACTTATGGTTAAGTTGTTACAGGCTATAACTTTAATCAGATTTAGGTGTAGAATATTACTGATCAAATACATAGACTCTATGAGAATATATCCTGAAATCTTGAGTAACAATAATTATATTTGTACTCTTAAGATTTACTGATAGTACTTAGGAATTCCTTTCTTCAAAAACACATTGTTCGTTTGTTTAAAGATATGAACTTTGAATGCTTGTAGACTTGTGTACTCAGTATTTTTTCGGTCACCTTCAATGGTTGGATGTTGTGGATATTTATAAGAGGGACGATAAATAGTATTGTTGAAGGGAACACCAGTCATATTCATTCCATTTGTCATTTAAATTCTTCCTTTTTAAATCATAGTATGTCATTTTCTGTGTATGCAACATCATATATAAGTGCTCTACAGGTCTGGTACTTAGTTCTGGCATGACATGATTCTCTACAGATTTATTCTGACACGTTGAAATTTAAACAATAACGTTGATGGTCTCAAGAGGGTCGTAATGGTGTATGAGTGGGGGGGAATACACTAGTTAAGACAAATAAAACTTTTTCTTAAAACAAGACTTGACGGTCTACTGAAGTCAGTAGGTATCGGACAACTGATATCAATCAATACTGATGATTAGTTCAGTTAAGATAAATCTTGAACAAGTGTGATCAGTTAGCAGTCCTACTGACTACATCAGTAGTTGATCAATTGGATTGATAACTAACGTATGTGCGAATGTAGTGGATATACGTTTTGCCTTTACTGAAACTGATACTGAAAAATTACTTAGGGGGTATTTGGCTAAGCTTATTATAAATAGCTTACAAGCTCCAAGAGCTTATAAGATGTTTCAAGAGCTTATATAAGAGGTAGTGTCTCAAGAGCTTATAAGTTGTTAAAGTATTTGGATAATTAATCTTATAAGCTAAAGAAAGAATCGTGAGTTAAAGAGAGAAAAGCATAGTTAGAGAGATAAAATTGACTAGAGGTGAAGTTAGTAGTGTATATGTAGAAAATAACGAACCATAATAAGGTTATTTTGGTAAATTCATTATTGCTTGTAAGCTTACGAAAAAATAAGTTGGGGTTGAGCAACTTATTTTTATGTGAGTTATAAGTTGTTGGAGCTTATTTTCACAGCTTATAAGATATTTAGTAGTTTATTTTGTCAAACACTTTAAACATCTTATAAGTTCATAAACAACTTATAAGATGTTTTAAAGAGCTTATGAGCTCAGTCAAATACCCTCTATGTCTTATAAGATCTTGGAGCTTATAAGCTCTTTAAAATAAACTTAACTAAACACCCTCTTAGTTAAATATTTCATTAGTTAATACTCACTCTGTCCCATTTAAAATGTCTCACTTTTCTTTTTGGGTTATTCCATTTAAAATGTCTCATTCCATTTTAGGAAATAATTATCCCTTCAAAAAGTGTGGACCCTACCTACTTTTTAACACTTTAACTCACTTATATTTTTCTCCTAAATAACCGTGTCCAAAAGAAAAGAGACGTTTTAAACGGGACAGAGGGAGTATTAGATTTTCTCATTCAATAACAAAGTGTTAATGATGTGGTTTCATAGAATATGTTGTGTTGAGTGATGGTCAATTAAATAACATGTAATGTAGTGTACTGAAAATAAGGGAGCACACTTAGTTTTTATATGATTCAGAGAGATCATCTCCTACGTTCACAGACTAATAAATCAATCAATCCACTACTTGGGATTGGTCTTTCTTAAGGGTGCAAGAGAAACCTAGATAAAAAAATTCACCTGATCTATATCCTGAATAAATTTTCATCTCTTTCTTAGCTTACTGGTGCAAGGAAACCTCTTATTGTTTACAGGTGCAACTAACCTTTTTGCTTTAAGGGTGCAAGAAATCTAGCTTTCAGCAACTAACACTACGTTTCTTACTAACCAACTTCTACCTCTAACACTAAACAAATGTTTTGTAAATGAGGGATTTGGGTTTATCAACTTAAGATTAAGTTGTTACAAGCAAGAACTTAATCAGTTTTAGACGTAGAAAATTCTAGATGTAAAGCATAGACACTAAGAAAATGTAAGCTGAAATCATATGCAAATAATTAAATTTGTAATCTTAGGATTTAGTGATAACACTTTGCATTTCCTTCTTCGAAAATACGATGTTCGTATATTTGCGAATATGAACTTTGAAAAGGTTAGATCTCACAGGTATTTATAGGAAGGACGATGAATAGTAATGTTGAAGATAACACCATTCACATCCATTCCATTTGTCGTTTGAATTATTTCCGTTTGAATCCTCGTACAATATTTTTTGTGTCTGCAACATCACACATAAAATGCTCCGTAGGTTTGGTATGTATCTCTGACATGTCAGGATTCTCTGTAGATTCGTTTTGCCACGTTTAAAAATCAAACAACATTGCTTTAAAATATTCCATGTTTATTCAGTAGGGTTGACTCCGTGTTCTTCAGTACGTTGACTTCAGATCTCTTTGGTAGAGTCAGCTTCACATTTCTTTAGTAGAGTGGACATGTATATCTTCAGTATGTTGACTCTGAGTCTTCGGTAGACACTTCAGTTGATGTAGTTCTTCAGTAATTTCTTCTTTTCTTCTGCTGAAATGACACTTGGTCATTTTTTTTTGATATCTTGTCTTCAGTTTTGTCGAGTCTTCAGTCTTCAATAACACTTCTCTTCAGTGGTGATATATACTTTTCAGGATTAATAAGTCATTGCTTCTTCACTAGGGTTTTACAAAGTCTTCAATCAGCATGGTTGGCTTCAGTTCTACTCTTGAGCTCCTTCAATATCGAACGACCATACTGATAGTTCTTCTGTTGAAACCTGTAAGCATAAAAGATTCGTTCCCTCACATGTGGTCAGCACTATGTTACATAAGCAGAGCAAACATCAAAGAGGTTTTGGAATTTAATTAAAAACTGAGTAATGACAGAATTTTTCAACAATTTTCTCATTTATGATGATGTCAATACCTAACTTTCAATAATTAACAATTTGTTGCTAACTTGCCAACTTCTACTTCTAACTCCTATTATAGGGGTTTGAAAATGGTTTTAGTTTTCTCCAACTTATGGTTAAGTTGTTACAAACAACAACTTTAACCAGATCTAGATTTAGAATATTACAGATCAAATACCTAGACTCTAAGAGAATGTGTCCTTAAATCATGAGTTAATAATTATATTTGTACTCTTAGAATTTATTGATAGCTCTTAGGAATTCACTTCTTCGAAAAATACATTTTTCATATGTTTAAAGATATGAACTTTGAATGCTTGTAGACTTGTGTGCTCAGTGTTTTTTTGGTCACCTTCAAATGTTGGATTTCGTTGGTATTTATAGGATGGATGATGAATAGTATCGTTTGAGGAAACACCAATCACATCCGTTCCATTTGTCATTTGAATTCTTCATGTTTGAATCATAGTACGTGGTTTTTTGTGTCTGCAACATCGTACATAAAGTGCTCTGCATGTCTGGTACTTCATTCTGGCATGGCATGATTCTATAGATTCGCTCTGACACATTGAAAGCCAAACACTAGCGCTTTAAAATATTCCATGTTTCTTTAATAGGGTTGACTATGTATTTCTTCAATACGGTTGACTTCAAGTCTCTTTAGTAGAGCCGACTCCGTATTTCTTCAGTAAAGTGGACTACGTGTTTCTTCATTAGACACTTCAGCTGACATTGTTCTTCAGCAGTTTCGTCTTCTCTTTTGCTGAGACGACACTTGATTATTTTCTTGACTTCTTTGTCTTAAGTATCACTGAGTCTTCAGTAGCACTGTACTGAGTCTTCTATCAGTACAACTTACTTCAGTACTGCTTTTGAACTCCTTTTGTATTTGAAAGACCATACTGATTGGTTCTTCTACTGAAACCTGTAAAGATAAAACGCCCGCTCCCTAACATGTGAACATCATTATGTTACATCAACATGGCAAATAACAAAGAAGTTTTGAAATCTAATCAAAACATTAAGTATTGATAGCAACTACTATTGTTATTATTATTATTATTATTATTATTAATTTAATTTTATAAATCTCAAATTAATTTTATAATTATGAATCATCTGGTTTGTACCTTCATAAAGTACATCGTATTGCTAGAAAAGTGATTAGGGTTAATTACAATTTAATTATGACATTTATTGATTCACTATATTTATTAATCAATACAAATTTTAGAATCCTAATACTTTTTCTTAATATTTTCCAAACATAAGATAATGAATTTATTAGATTTTTTTTTCTAAAATCATTTTCTTCAAGTTAAGGTTTCCAATTAATATTACTTTTCTACCAATAAATAGGCCGGATGTAATACAATAAGGTAGTGTTTATTTTTCATCATTAGCATTTTGAAGGATTGATTATTTGATGGATTAAATGTGTGATAAGATAATTTTTTATCTATCAATCATTTATTTACTACAAAGGATTATTGAATGATTAAAATTGGGATAAATAATTTTCTCTTTATTTGGATGATTATTTCAATCATACCCATATTGGTTGGATTAAAAATAATGAAGAACAATTCAAAGGATTAAAATAATCCCGGACTTTGGGATATCCTCAAATTTTAATCCTTAAGGGGATGTTTACATTTCATGATTAATATTTTGAAGGATTGATTATTTGATGGATTAAATATGTGATAAGATAATTTTTATCTATCAATCCTTTATTTACTACAAATGATTAGTGAAAGATTGAAATTGGGATAAATAATTCTCCCTTTATTTTGAGGATTATTTCAATCCTACCTATATTGGTTGGATTAAAATTAGTGAAGAACAATTCAAAGGATTAAAATAATCCCGGGCTTTGGGATATCCTCAAATATTAATCCTTAAAAGTAAACACTTGATTAGGTTGGATTAATTTTATTTATCCAACCTAATCATGTAAAGTAAACACCACCTAAAAGTAAATACTTGATTATGTTGGATTAATTTTATCTATTCAACCTAATCATAATCATGCAAAGTAAACACCACCTAATAGTTGAGATGAACTCTGTCGGTCTAGGTATTTCATTAAAGAATATAAGATAGATTCGTTGGTGATAATTATCTGCTTTATATAACATTATCCAATTGTTATCTCCCCTCTTTCACCCAGATTAATTAATCTTTACTAAATGTGGTGGTAATAAAATCAATATATTACGAATATAACATATGTGTTACTAACTACTAATAAAAATAATTCGATCCTAAATTAAAGAGTGATAGCAAACAGATAATTACAGTTAGTATACTATTTGAGGGCTTAACTTACATATCAGCAGGCACAACGCACAAGTGTACGTGTGTGTATGTATTGTTGGAAAACGTACAAAATAGTACAGAACTTGTCGGGCGTATTACAACGTGAAACAGAAAGGTAGGAGATCAAAACTAACAATAAACTTAAACAGAATCGAAACTAAAAATGAAACAAAACCGTAAGCTAAATGCCGAGTCGATGAGGCCTCTTTCCGCAAGACGAGATATGCCCCAGTAGCTCTCTTGGTTACGCGATCGTCCCCAAAGATGAAACGCAGCGGCGTCTCGTAGGTGGAAACACCGCAGACCAACGAGCTCCGCGAACCGGACGGAGGCGAGGCAGAGCTTGACACAAAGTATGTATGCAGGAGTGCTCTAAAGTATCCGGAATGCTTTTGCAAGAGGTGGCTTATCTTTGGGAGACATGTCCTATTTATAGGCGTCGCCCCTCGTGGGAAGCATGTTGAGTCAACACCGCATTGATGTCGGGTGTTACTGAGTTATGTCCTCTATTGAGTGCGCGGCGGTTTCGGAGACAACGTGGGCACGCTTCCATGAGCCATCATGTCGGAACGTTACCGACTGTTCTGACGAATCTGGACAACGCGCGTCGGTGTTCATTGGAAGATCCGGACGCCTTTTCGTGCACAAGCAGCCCAACGGATTGGGCCACACGAGTTGGGCCTCGGACCAACTCCATCATACAAAGAGCCCAACGGATTGGGCTACACGAATGGGCACCGGACCAACTCCATCTTTGGGCTCGATCAAACGCTGATCCAAAATATAAGGACAATGGGCCACGTAACTAGCCCACGAACAGCCCAAAGAATGCCCAAAAGACCAATCGCGAAGATCCAAGATCCACGATCCACGATCCACGGACCACGGAACCGAATCGAACCGAACCGAGGCCGGGCCGAGCCGAGCGAGCACGGCGCGGACGCGGGCGGCGCGGCGCGGGCCGGGCACTAGGCCCGCGCACGGGCGGCGGCGGCGGCATCGCGCGGGCTTTCCACCCATCACTTGTGCACATAATTATACTAAGTGTTCAATGAACCACTTATATAGACAATTAATGAAGATACATTAATCAATGTGGGATAATGATTAATTAATCCATACTTATCCCTTAATCACATAACTCCATGTTTAAGTGACAAACTTTGATCCATTATTTCTCACTCACCGAAAATCGGATTTGAGAATGTGAATACACCACCATCATCTACTCGGGCGTAGATCGATCCTATGCCGCTTAATTTCACAAAATTAAACTTTACATCACTCAAAATCTTGGTCAAAGTAGCTTCGGCAACTTGACCACATATATAATAAACATATATATATATGCTGATTTCCAACAATCCCCACATGAGTGGAAATAGCCATATGCATGTATGCGAGACATACTCGCTTCTCAAGAGATGTTAAAATATTTGGACAAGTGGTTTATAGCCTTGAACCTTCCATAGTTAGTACCATCGAGTACACAGCGGATTAGTGGACACGATGCCTTGAACTATTCCCCACAACGCAATCGAGACAATGGTATTAACACTTTAACACCTCAACCTCATCCGTTCTCACGCTTGATTCCATTTTGACCATGGACATCCACTTTGGATTCATAAGTGTTTTGTTTGAAGCGCCCCACTTCGCACTTACATAGGTGATTCTTTACCGAGTATCTTGCCATACTCAACCTCCTCGAGGTATCTTAGGAATAATTAATAGTCAACGACTCAACCTACCACTAGGCAAGTTTTTCAACATTCGTTTGCCTTATAAGGAATGCATCTAACTTGAGTGTTTATACACGAACTCCTATAGCTTAGTTCTCCCATCAACCAAGTTCTTGGGATCTCCACCATCATGGTTGGGTTACCACTATGATTGTTCTTAAGATGTGGATTTAATCCCATTCCTCTAAAGAACTTGATCATTTGATCCCGGTTCAACCCTTTGGTTAACGAATCGCGGATTATCTATCGACTTGACATAGTCAATTGATATAACCCCACGAGATCAAATGCCTCACGGTATTATATCGCCGACGATATGTCGAGACTTACCATTATACAAACCACTTTTCGCTTCTTTCAATAGCGGCGGCTATCACGATGAATCATCACCGGTGGCATGTGTTTAGACCAACATGGAATATCTTCCAAAAATTACGAGCCACTCGGCTTCCTCACCGCCTTTATCCAAAGTTATGAATTACGATTCCATGGTGGATCGGGCTACACGTCCCTGCTTTGTGGATCTCCAAGAAACAAGACTCCCCAATCGTGAACACGCACTCCACTTGTAGAAAGTGAATCTTTCGTGTCGGATATCCACTGGCATCACAAGACTCTTCAAGCATCTTGGGGATATCTCGTGAAATGCAGCCCATGATTTTGAATATACTTCAAGTACCTCAAAACTCTCACTAGAGCCTTCCAATGCTCCTTGCTTGGATTGCTCGTAAACGACTCAATTTGTTCACGCAGACAAGCTATGTCGGGTCGGGTGCAATTTGTAAGATACATCAAACACCGATGACCTTAGCATAGTCTTCTTGTCCAATGTGTTCACCCCGTTCTTACTCAAGTGAACATTGAGCTCCAATGGGGTCTTAGCAGTAAATTGTCAAACGCGTTGAATTTCTTTAGCACTTTCTCGGCGTGTGAGATTGTGTCAAGATAATTCCATCTGATCTTCTTAGAATCTTGATTCCAAGAATCACATCAGCTAATCCCATGTCTTTCATGTCAAAATTTCTTTTTAACATGCGCTTTGTGTCATTAATGACTTGAGTATTGCTACCCGTGATCAACATGTCATCTACATACGGACACACTATAACATAACCATTATCGTTGTTTTAACGTAGACACATTTGTCACACTCGTTGATCTTGAAACCATTTGCCAACATTATATTGTCAAATTTCATGCCATTGCAACGGCGCTTGTTTCAAACTATATAGAGACTTCACGAGTTTGCATACCTCGCCTCTCGACCGGTACTACAAACCCTTCGGGTTGCTCTATATATACCTCATCCTCGAGGTCACCGCTCAAAACGCAGTCTTAACGTCCATTTGATGAATCTCAAGATTGCGCAGCGGCAATTGCGAAGCACCAATAGACGTAATCATCGTCACGGTGAATAGGTATCAAGAAATCGTACTCTCTCTTTGTTTAAACCCTTTGACAACCAAACGGGCCTTATACTTTTCAATTGATCCATCCGCTTTGTACTTTGTTTTAAGGATCCATTTGCATCCTAAGGGCTTACAACCTTCGCAAATCAACCAACACTCAAGTGTGGTTTTGCGAGAATAGAATCAATCTCACTTTGAGCGACCTCTCGCCAGAGCATCCCGTCCGCCGAGCATAGGCTACTTTGATCGACGCTGGTTCTTCGTCCAACATGAACGCAATATAGTCGGGATCAAAACCTTTGCTCGACTTCATCGCCTCGTCTCGGTTCGACCCTCGGATCGACCTCGATCGCTATGCGATATCGGTTCTTCCTCCAAAGGTTTAGAACTCGAAGCCACCATCGCCTCTATTGCTAGAGTCGGCTTCACTTTATCCTTGTCTTTGAGGATAAACACTTTCAAAGAATATAGCATTCCTTGATTCAATCGTCGTCCCCACGGTCATATCCGGTACCTCGACCGTGGATCGAAACGATAGGCGCCATTGCTCGGTGCATACTCAATAAAGATACAATCGATCGTTTTAGGTCCAATTGTAACTTGTTTAGAAGAGGCACCTCAACCTTCGCCAAACACCCCACACTTTGAGATATTTGTACGATGACTTTCTTCCTTTCCACAACTCGTGAGGAGTGACATCCTTACTCTTGAGGGAATTTTGTTCAAGATGTAGTTGGTCGTCAAAACAACTTCCCCTAAGTTCTCGGGCAACCACGAACTAATCAACAAAGCATTCATCATCTCCTTATGTTCGATTTTACGTTCGAAGAACGCCGTTAGACCGAGGTGAATAAGGGCTCGTCGTTTGATATATTATACCACTTTCATTGCATAATGCCTCAAACGGGCTACATATTCTCCCTCTATCACCTCGAGCAGTCTTAATTCGACAATTAGTTGATTCTCGGCTTCGTTCTTGAAGTTTTAAAAGCTTCAATAGCACCGTCTTTACTTCTTAGAAGGTAAAGATAACAATATCTTGTCTACCATCAATAAACGTGATGAAGTACTTTTTACCACCTCTAGTTTGTACAAACTTTAAATCACACACATCGGTGTGAATAAGTTCTAGAGGCTTAGTGCTCAGTTCTACCGAATGAAACGGTAACTTAGCTATTTTCGCTTCCACACAAACCTCACATTTCGTTTGTGTATTAACTTCATTTAACTTTAGTAAATCAAAATTTAATAATCTTTTATTGCATTTAGATTAACATGTCCTAATCTACAATGCCATAAATCGAAACACTCGATCAAGTAAGAGGAAGTAGATGCATTTTCATTAATAGCAATCTTGGGTACAGCGCGACACCATTACATTCAATTTGAAAAGACCCCAAAGAAGATAACCCCTACCAAGGAACTTCCCAAACTTAGTCAAGACAAACTTGTCCGACTAAAAACTAGTCTAAACCCCTGTTAACTAGAATAGAGCCCGACACCAAATTCTTGCGGATGTCCGGGACATGTAGCACATCCTTCAACGTGATCTCAATGCCGACGACATCTTGAGCACCACATCACCAACTCCGGTAACCTCGGACGACTTGGTTCCCGTGTTGAGCTTCCTCCTCAACAGCTTGTAGGTGGAGAAAGCGCGTCTTTCGCCGCAGAGCGTGCGTGATTGCGCCGATGTCGATGAACCATCCACCTTGATTCTCGGCGTGGTTAACTTCTTCGGTCACCACAGCAGCCAAGTCATCCTTGTCCCATTTGTCAAGTCCTTCTCGACAACATTGGTAACTTGTTTAGCCTTCTTCTTCTTCTTCGCTTACGACGGTCCTTACTCGTGTGGCCATGTTTGCCACAATTGTATGATCCCCATCAAATTTACGAGCAACCACCTTCCATTTGCCTTTGTCTTTGACATTGGGACGAACACGTTTGTTGGAGGGACCGCCTCCAACAGTCGTTGGCTTTAGCATCGATCGCCTTTCGCTTTTAAATCTTGTTTCTTCACGTCGGACTCGATGCGCGGTTTGACGATCAAGTCTTCAAGTGTCATATCCTTTCGCTTGTGCTTAAGGTAGACCTCAAGTCTCTCCATCCCGGGTAGCTTCTCAATCAGCATGGCGGCGACAAAGTCGTCCGAAATAGTGTGCCTTCGGTTGAACCTCGTGCACAATGAGTTGAAACTCTTGCACTTGGTCCATGATCGGTCGGGAATCGACCATCTTGTAGTC
Organism: Salvia rosmarinus; assembly: GCA_036937905.1. Lineage (NCBI taxonomy): Eukaryota > Viridiplantae > Streptophyta > Magnoliopsida > Lamiales > Lamiaceae > Salvia > Salvia rosmarinus. The sequence continues at coordinate 25,528,828 of CM072822.1, read as the reverse complement.
CAAATATTTGGCTACAATGAACTTCTTAGTACCTGCATCATCACTACGGTACTTCTTTTCTAGCGCATCCCACATACATTTGGATGTCGTTACAACAGCATATACACTATACAAACTATCTTCTAAACTACCAAGTATAAAGTTTTTACAAAGATAGTCGCCAATGCGCCAGTTATCATATGCTGCTCGGACGTGAAAGTCCGTCACTTAGCCCCCGGTACGGCGGGCTCATCTTCCACCAAGAAGTTGGCGGCCTAACGTCGTGAGGTAGAAACGGATCTTTTGTCGCCATCTCTTGAAGTCGGATCCTCCAAACTTTGGCGGCTTCTCGTCGGGCGCAACATCCTCGCGGTATGAACAGGCGCCGAGATCGATCCCAAACCGGATCCATCAACACCACTTGAAGTGTGCTGGAACATGGAACTCGAATGAGAACCACCATTGTTAGATCTCATGGATCCAACAGTCGACCCACTGAAAAGTGCAGTCGTCGAACCAAAGGAACCACTAAAAGTGGAACCAATTGTTGAACCACTAAAAGTGGAACCAACAGTCGACCCAAAGGGTCCCATGGTTGACCCCGAAGGCATCGAACCAAACATGACCGAAGCTATTGTGCGAGTGGCGGCGGCAGCAGAGGCAAGGCGTGGCGGAGGCGGAGCGGCAGCAAGCGCAAGCGAGTCGGTGGCAGGTACGGTCGACATCTCCAAGCAAAGGTATTAGTTTCGAAAGTTTTAAGTCAATTTTAATGTCTGGACTCCTTGGCAAGTGTTATCTCGTCTTGCGATTGTTGGAAAACATACAAAATAGTACAGAACTTGCCGGACGTATTACAATGTGAAACAGAAAGGTGGGAGATCAAAACTAACAATAAACTTAAATGAATCGAAACTAAAATGAAACAAAACCGTAAGCTAAATGCCGAGTCGAGGAGGCCTCTTTCCATAAGACGAGATCGCCCGGTAGTGCTCTCGGTTACGCGATCGTCCCCAAAGATGAAACGGCAAGCGCCTCGTAGGTGGCGGCACACAGACCAACGAGCTCCGCGAATCGACGGAGGCGAGGACAGAGCTTGACACAAAGTATGTATGCGAGGAGTGCTCTAAAGTATCTTTGGAATGTTTTTGCGAGGGTGGCTTATCTTTGAGGAGACATGTCCTATTTATAGGCGTCGTCACCGTGAAAGATCTTGAGTCAACACCGCATTGATGTCGGGTGTTACGAGTTATGTCCCTATTGAGTGCGCGCGGTTTACGGAGACAACGTGGGCACGCTTCCGCAGAGCCATCATGTCGAACGTTACCGACGGTTCGATTTATCTGGACAACGCGTGCGTCCGTGTTCATTGGACGTATCCCATCGTCTCTTGAGTGCAGATGGCCCAACGGATTGGGCCACACGAGTTGGGCCTCGGACCAACTCCATCGCACAGCAGGCCCAACGGATTGGGCTACACAAATTGGGCCTCGGATCAACTCCATCTTTGGGCTCGATCAAACGTTGATCCAAAATATAAGGACAATGGGCCACGGAACCAAGCCCACGAACAGGCCCAAAGACCACCCAAAGACCAATTGCCAAGATCCAAGATCCAAGATCCACGGACCACGGACCCGGGCCGGGCGGCGGGCCGAGCCGAGCGCAGCACGGGCGCGGGCGACGGCAGCCGCCGCACCGTCCCCCGGAACGCAGGCGGGCGGCGGCGGCACGCGGGGCTTTCCACCCATCACTTGTGCACATAATTATACTAAGTGTTCAATGAACCACTTATATAGACAATTAATGAAGGTACATTAATCAATGTGGGATAAGGATTAATTAATCCATACTTATCCCCTTAATCACATAACTCCATGTTTAAGTGACAAACTTTGATCCATTATTTCTCACTCACCGAAATCGGTTTGAGAATGTGAATACACCACGATCATCTACTGAACGTAGATCGATCCTATGCCGTTTAATTTCATAAAATTAAACGTTACGTCACTCAAAATCTTGGTCAAAATAGCTTCCTGGCAACTTGACCACATATATAATAAACATATATATATATATATGCGTGATTTCCAACATGTATTTGTTAACGAAAATAAAAATAAAAAATTGTGTGTGTGTGTTGGCCAAGTGGTAGAGTGGTTAATGCCCGAGGCCAAAGGTCTCGGGTTCGAGTCCACCGTGACGCAGCCTTTAAAAATTTCTATATTAATTGACTAAAAAAAAGAAAATAAAAATAAAAAATCATGTATGTTTTGACCTTTTAATCCACGATAAAATTGTATTCTTTTTATAGTAAAAGTTGTAGAAAACCCATGAAACTCTTATAAATGTAGTTATGCGTATAATATGTTTGTGTACATATGTATCATAGTAGGTTTGAATGTAGATAGTTGATAACAATTTGGACTATTAGCTATCTAGATAAAAAAAACAAGAGTTAGATGAACAAATATATTTCTCGCTCCACTCATGCATTCGGACAAAAGTAAAAGAGATTGTTGACTTAAAACTTCCAAGAGTATGATGACTCTTGAAACTGGCGGGCAAAAAACTTTCATTAAGAGACTATATAATCCGGGTGCTAGGTTTGTTAATGAATGAGTTTCATCGGACCAGAATCAATAAATAAAAATCAGTTTTGGTTCTGAAATCGACACATTACGTATCGGATTCGGACCATCAAGCTATGAGTATGGGTTTGATAATTACCCAAATACTAAAATGATTATCAATAATGAAACAAAAAATATCGAACCCGATCGGATCCAAAATAACCGGATCGGGTCTAGACAAGTCCGTGTTTGAGTGGGTCTGAAACCGAAATCGAAACCGCTGTTAAGGGACTATGAACTATTCCGGATTGATTCGGATAAAACTCTTCTATTGATAATCATACCGAATGTTATATATATATATATATATATATAGTTTGGTTCAAATAAGAACCATTCTTATCCTAAAACTAAGAACCAAATGAATTAGTTATGAAAGTTGATGAATCCACGAGAAAGTTAATGAATTCAAAATTCGAAATTTTTATCCCTGTTTGAATCCCATGAGGCGGAAATTATTTTTTGGATTCGAAATTTTCCCAACGGATTCATCAACTTTCACCGTGAATTCATCGGTTTTAGTTCTCACGCTCACAATAAAAAATGGTTCGCACGTTAACCCTCCCATATATATATATATATATATATATATATATATATATATATATATAAAAAAATGATATAAAAGAGAAAAAATCTCCCATTGGCAATACACTATTGCTAAGACACAAAGAAAAAAGAGAGATAATTGTAGATGGATAATCAAAATCACATGGGTGTGTGATGATAGCATCTTTAATTCTTCTCGCCATTTATCGCAAAATGCAAGATTTCTAATCATGCACAATCATACCTTATACCGTTGTTGTGCTTTGTACTTTAATCATATTCTTGGAGCACACCTTCACATAACCATTAAAAAGCAAATTACAAATCCTCTCCAAATAAAGAAAAAAGTGAAAAACAAAAGCAAACAACACACTCAACTCACTATAAAAATGGAGGACAACGCATGCACATGATATATTAAGAAGATTAACAAGCATGAAAAAAAGATTATTAAGAAGAAAGAAAATAAGACATCTCCACGAATTCCCAAACAAAATTTTCTATACAATTATGTACGTGATGTTCTATTTTCTTTTTCAACACTTGTCATATACTATTCCATTTTCTACTTTGACACTACGAACCACATGAGACGATGCGATAACAGATCAAGAAGAAGATAAAAATACTATACATCTAAAAAGAAACTATGCAGAAGATGACATTATACGCATAACAACATCGATAGCATACAAATAAAAAATTCTAATAGTATCACATAATTAAAATTAATTACTCCCAAAAAAAGTTTAATATTTATGTGGCGCTGGGAATAGGCGTACGAATTCTGATACTTTCCATACGAGTAGTCTCATAAACAGGCAAGCTACTCGAAAAGAAATCCAAATCATGATTGGGCAAATCAAACAGATCGGAACTCGAATCACTCTCCGCCCCATCCTCTTCATCGCTCAATTTTCTCAAATCCAAGCCCTCAATTTTTTCACAGACCCTCAATTTTTCCAAACTGTGCTTCATACTCCCCCCTTTCAAAGGCACGGAAACTGCTTGATGACGATCGGCGAATCTCGCCAGCTCCTTGTACGATTTCGTCGGAGTGATCGCGTAAGGTGGCAGAGTTTTAAATGCAGATCCGATCTCCGCCGCCGCGGCAGCGGCGTTTTTGGCGGTGCGCGTGATTCTGAAATGGCTGATGCTGCTCCTCCTCTTCCTCCTCCCGCCGGGGCTCTCCTCCTCGAAATCCTTGGCGGCGGCGCCCGGTTTCGACGATTTCTTCTTCTTCTTCAGCGACGTTTGGTTGAAGAGAGAGTTCAGGAAGCTGGCGAGGCGGCCGCCAGGAGAGCTAGGCTGCTTGAATTTTTTGCTCTGATCTTTGATTATATGTTTTTGATCGATGACGTGATGATATTCGGAAGTCATGGGATTTGGTTGCATGATCGGCACGTCCAGGCTCCGGCGAGGGAGGTGGTGTCGGTTTTGCTCTCTGACGAAGTTGACGCCGTTAATGTAGGGCGGGAGGTGGTCGTTGGCGGCGGAGAAGTACCGCGCCGCCTCGAAAACGTCGAGCTCGCCGGAGTCGCTCCGCCAGTGGAAGGAGTTCTTGTGTATCTTGTTAGGATTTGATGTGGAAGAGCTAGACATTGTTTGATCATGATTTTGTGTGTGGAAATTCATAGTGTGTGTTGCAGCCTATGGCACCAGTGTTCGTAATCAGCAACTTTGATGTGTGTGTGTGTGAGAGAGAGAGAGAGAGAGAGAGAGAGAGAGAGAGAGAGAGAGATTGATTGAGAATATAGGTTTTCTAGGGTGCTTTATATAGACTATAGTATTCTATTCTTATTCTTAATGATGTTATTAATGACTTACAAGATTATATGCAATGTTAATCAGCAACTTTTCCCTTTCTCTTTATTTGATTTTGATTTGTTCTCGTTGCAAATTAATCATTTGAATTGAATAATTATTTTCTAGTTTCTCCGCGGATTGAGATAATCATTCTCACTTTAACGTGACACGAGGCTTTTTTTTTTAAATTGTATTTAAAGCTATTTCATGGTTCTTAATTAATATATCACAAAATTAAAGTTATGTTTCTCTTTGGATATATTATTGTTTGATGGTGGAGTGAGTATTCTTAAATTTAAGTGTCTCATGTTTGGATTTCATTAATACCTTTTAGGTCGAGCTTGACTCAGAGCTGGTGTTCAAGTATGATTTGTGAAATGTCAGATTAACATACGACAAATCACATGATATTAAAAGAGGATAAAACTTAAGGCCATTTGCATGAAGTTAAATAAGATCTCACACCTTATTTTTGTCCTATGTAGTTTGCAGATATATTATTCCACATCAACAAAGTTTACTCAATATATACTTCTACTAATGGTTACTAATTTCCCACATCCTACAAAACATTAAGGTTGTGATCATAGTAAATAAAGGATGGATTTGAAATTCTAGACTCATCCTTTGTCGCAATAGTGTTAAAAATGGGTGGTTATTTGTTAGTGGGAGAACCCACTTGATGTCGATTTGTGCAATGGACATAGAGTGTGGGGCATTTCATGACAAGGCCTTTATCCTTACATGCTGAAATCAAAAGGTGGTTGTGTGTTTGTGGGGGGCAAACAAGTCATCTTTCTTGGATTCTCATCATCTTATGGCCTTTCAAGTGGTGTCTGTTTGCTTTATTACGTACCATTAAGGATGTCAATATAACCTAAAATTTATATATTTGTCCGAATATATCGATAATTTGATAGGATTAGGGTTGAAAATTTCTAACCTTAAAAAAATATTAACCCGAATGATCCGAACCAAATAGCCTAACAACTCGAGTGGGTTGGTCCGAAATTAGCCTGAACTTGAATGAACTGACCCAAAAATTGAGTACTTTGACCCGATTAACTGAACTTTTCCTTATCATATGGTTTTCAAACTTCATTAATTTCTTTTGAAATTTATTATGATAAGATTTTTTTTAATTTTTTGTGAAATGTATTTTTGTTGATATTTTAAAGTTATAATTTCACATCTTTATCTTTTTTACACCAATGTTTAATACAAAATATTAGTTATAAATATTTGATTATCAAGAAAAAATATATTTAAGTTATTTTTTCCTTGAGATTTTGACCTGATTAGCCTGATAGGTTAGCCCGAAAGTTTAGGTTTAACATGAAAAAAATATCAACCCGAATGACCCAAACTAAATAGCTCGATAATCCAACTAGGTTGACCTGAACTAGAGTAGGTTGGCCCTATTGACATTCATACGTACCATGATCCTTTTCCTCTCTAAAATTATCTTATGGAAACAAGACCGGGGTCTAGTTTATTACTTTACTAATTTAGCCTTCCAACATAATTTGTCTTTTATTTGAGGGGACAAATTGGTATCAACTTTCACTTGATTAATTTACAATTGGAGTTGTTAGTGTTGGAGTTGTTGAACTCTAAATTAACTTTCTTGATTTGTGGAAAGTTGTTGTTTAGGGTTTTGCTCTTTCTTCACGTTGTTGTTCACGTTGTCATTCCAATAATCCTAAAAACACGAGACACATCTGTTAGAGACACTGATATTCCAACACTCCTACAAACACGAGATTCAGATCTTAGAGATAAGGTTGAGAAAGCACTAAATTCGAAGATAAGATAAGGAGATAGAAACTTGAGAGAGTCAGACTCTCTCCTAATCAACCAAGAATTTTCTCAACCCTAATGGATAGATGTGATCCAAGATGTGTAGCTAAAGGCCTCTTCATCCTCTATAAATAGGAGGTTGATCAGTTCAAGCACACATTCTTGGAGAAAAATATTGGAGATCTGAATCTGTTCATGAATCTGTTTTTGTAGCATATCCGATAATACTCGTGTTTTATCTTCTATTGTCATAGAAGCTTGTGAGTCTTTATCACGAGTGGTGTGAAAAATCTTTTCATAGTTTGGTAGTTATTGATTTAGGAGTATTCGACTTTATCTTGGATAAAGTAGTGAGTTTTTATAAACGTTCGATGTATACATATAGTGAAGTTTTTTGCCATATTGGCATTTGCATATTATAAATTATAATATGTGGAAATGTTTTGTCTGGTGTTGTTTATATTTATCCAGCTGCTTTACTTTGTGTGCCGATAATAGTTAGTATAATTGTTTTTGATCCAGGTGAAGCAACATTTTCAATTGGTATTAGAGCCAACACTCGGTATACTGAGTGTGATTTGAACAGTTACCTATGCTGTTGGTTTCACGACGAATCCAATTATTAGTTATCGACCACCAGTCTTGGATACGATCCACCGAAAGGATCTTCGAATACATCGGCCGCGAAGAAGCAGAAAAGCTGAATTGCGCGATCTTTCAGCTAACCGATGAGGCTGATTTCTGGTGGGAATCCGTAAGAAGGACTCTAACACCAGGACAGTGGGCAAGGTATACGTGGGAAGATTTCAAGGAAGAACTCATGGAAAATGCGTGCTGGCGTTTGCGCAGGAGAGAAAACGAGTTACGGAATCTTCGTCGAGAAGAAGGACGGTCACCGAAAGTACGATCGCTCGTTCAATCTTCCATCACGTTATGCTACGTGCACTGGTCGAGACCGAGGTCGCCAGGCGAGCGAGTTCGAGAGAGACTCACCGAGAGATCGAATTTCGCTCGTCGATCGTGGAGATCGGCGTATGCGATCCCTCGAACCGGGCATTAAACATTGAGTCAATGTTACCCTCAGGAAAACGATGCCACCCGACAGCGGTGGCGGGGAAGAGGTAAGAGAAATGGGAAGATCGAGGAAAGGCAATCGGTGTTCCCGGGCACAAAGCGGTCCAAGATGATTCCAAGGAATCAAGGCGTTGAAGAGAGAAAGCGACCTTGGGAAGGAATTTCCAACCCGTGCGGCGGTGAGGCGGTGTGGAAAAACCTGGTGCGAAATGCGAAAGGAATCATTTCGGTGAGTGCGGCAAGGTAGCACCGAGTGCTATCGTTGTAAGAAGTCCGGACATTACGCTCGAGATTGTCCGTTAGGAGGGCCAGGCGGTGCGGCCGCCAATGAGCGAGATCGCCCGCAGAGTCTCAGTTCACGAGGACAAACAACGGAGCGGGAGGTCACCCTAGGCCAAGAAACCAAAGGCCACCGCAGAAGCAATGGTGTACGCCTGAATCGCCAGCAGCGGCTCAAGCTCCGGAAATCTTGCGGTATAATCCATATGGTGATATACCCGCTCGCTTTGTTTGATCTGAGGCCTCACGTTCTTTCGTTTCGAGAATCGCGTGTGAGAGGTTGGGTTTGGTACCCAAGAAATCACAGAGTACCACAAATTAGCATCCCATCGGGGAAGTGCTAAAGCGAAAGAGATATGCCGTAACCGTGAGGTAGAAATCGTGAGCGAAAGTCTTTGTCGATTTGCATGTCATCGAATGGAAGATTTCGATGTCATCTTTAACATGGATTGGTTGGAAAAGCACATGGCAACTATCGTTGTCTCGAGAGAAGTTGCTTTTCGAACAGCCGAAGGAGTGGAAGTTTGTTTCCACGGCGTAAGGATGGGTGTTTGCGTGCGATGATCTCAAAGACCGGCGGTGAGGATGATCGGGAAGGAAGCTCTCAAACTTTCTTGGTAACTTTGACGAGGGCACGATGAACAACAGCAAACAGTTCTGAGAGGAGCTAGTGGTGTGTGAATATCCGGACGTGTTTCAGAGGACTTGCGGGTTAACCGCTTTGATAGACAAGTGGAATTCACTATTGATCCGGAACCGGGAGCGGCGCCAAGATTAAAGACACCATCTGAGAATGGCACCTAAGGAATTGCAAGAACCGAAAGCGCGATTGCGGAGCTGTTGGATATAGGTTTTATCCGACCTAGCGTGTCGCCGTGGGGAGCGCCATTACGTTCGTCGAGAAGAAGGATGGGTCGATGAGAAGCCGTCGTGAGTCTTGCGACGAGACGAATTCTGGAGAAGATGCGTTTGAAAGCAAGGCTAGAAGATAGCAAGGGTTTCACGAGCGAAGGACAACGCTACTATTCCGAGGAAGGTTATGTGTGCCACTCAATAGGGAATTGAGAGATAAAATCATGAGTGAAGCTCATGAGGCACCATATATAGCTCATCCAGGAAGCACCAAAATGTATAGAGACCTTAAGAGGAACTTTTGGTGGGAAGGGATGAAAAAGGATGTAGCCGCGTTTGTGGAACGATGTTTGGCTTGTCAGCAAGTGAAAGCTGTACACCAACGTCCGTCAGGATTGTTGCAACCGCTACCAATCCCAGAGTGGAAATGGGATCATATCGGTATGGATTTTGTGGTGAGTTTTCCAAGGTCAGTGAAAGGAAACACCGCTATATCGGTTGTCGTCGATAGACCGAAAGTCGACTCATTTCTTACCGATTCGGATGGCGTATGGGTTAGATAAGCTTGCTCGACTTTACGTCCGAGAAATCGTGCGGTTACATGGTGTGCCGATGTCGATTCGTCGATCGTGACCGAGGTTCACGTCGAGGTTTTGGAGGAGTCTGCGAGGAAGCCGTGGGGACCAAGTTGAATCTTAGTACAACATTCCATCCTCAAGCAGACGGTCGATCGGAGAGGGCGATTCGAGTTTTGGAAGACATCTGCGGCGATCGTGGCGATAGAGGAGGAAATTGGGAAGAGATACTACCTTTGGTAGAGTTTGCCTATAACAACAGTTATCGAGCCACCATAGGAATGGCTCCCTATGAGCGTTATGCGGAAGGAAGTGTCGATCGCCACTTTATTGGGACGAAGTGGGCGAGAGGAAGATGTTAGGACCGAGATGGTTCAATGGGCGGTCGAGGTTATCAATCGAGATCAGCGAATGATCGAGGAAGCGCAGGGCGGCAGAAGTCCTATGCGGACAAACGTCGTCTGGATCTTTAGTTCATGATCGGAGATCGCGTTTTCTTAAGGTTTCCGACAAGAGAGTCGTTCGTTTTGGGAAGCGAGGTAAGTTCTGACCGAGGTTCGTTGGACCTTCAAGTTCTTGAGAGAATAGGCCCGTTGCCTATAGGTTAGCTATGCCGCCAAGCATCGGAGATGTTCATGGCGTGTTTCACGTTTCTCACCGAGAAAGTGCGTGTTCGACCCAAAACACGTGATCAAGCATGACCAAGTGGTTCTTGCTCGGGATCCGAGTTACGAGGAAAGGCCGGTGGCTATCTTGGAACGAAAGTCGAGGAATTGAGGAACAAGCGATTCGTTGGTGAAGGTGTTGAGGAATCACCACGGAGAGGAGGAAGCTACGTGGGAGTTGGAAGACAAGTTCGGGGCTCGATACCACGAGTTGTTTTCTCACGTGTTTGAAATTTCGAGGACGAAATTTTTCTAAGGAGGAGGATGTAATACCCGTCTTTTTATGCTTCATTTTGCATGGCATGTTTTTCGAGAAAGGTCGAAAGGTTGACTTTTTTTTTCGGTGATGTGACCGTCACGAAACCTCGAGGCGTTGTGAAGAGTGTCTTATGACGAATTCATAGACATTAAGTATCACGGTTTTCGACCACCCATGAAGGTTTGGCACTCAGGGAAGTTATCGAAAACCGAACTTTTCATTGATCTTTTAAAAGCATATCTTGTTTATAGTCATTGTGTCCGGTATTTTATTTCGTGTCCATGGGTACCAAGTTTGCTAAATTTGGAGTCCGTTTGCAAAGTTGCGTCGGTTTTGCGTTTTCGAAAAAGGCGCTTCATGAAGCTGCAACCCCTCTTTCCTATAAATAGGAGGCTAGGGCCTTCATTTTCAACGTTCATTTCCTTCGTCTCTCCGTGTTTACGGAAGAGCCGAGCAGCTCAGTGCAGCTGCGAAGCTGGAGGAGTGGGGATCGGCCGGGAGGCTCGGTGGCGGCGCCATTCTTGCTTCTTCGAGCTACCACCGCCGATCAACCACCCCCGCAGCAACCATTTTTCTATTTTGTCCTTTTCTTGTTTTGATTCCGCCTTTTAGTAGATCGTATAGCATAGAACTCGGGATTCTAAAGGGACGAGCGGGAAAAGCCGAGGCCTACCGATTACCATTACCGCCGCCCCCATTCTTGCCGATTTGCCTTGTTGGCCGCCGATTTGGTGGCCAACGCCATCTTTAGCTCTGGTCCTTTAGGTTTTGAGTTTGGGCTATGCATTATACTAAAGTACCGATTAGTTTTACATTTTTCGCGTTTACGCATGTCGGGATGTTTTCCGTTGCTTGAGTTTTCTAAAGGAAGTACATGCCGGGTTATCCATTTTCAACGTCGTTTGTCTTTCCATGTTCTTCGTTATGCATATTGCTTATGTTTCCATTTTCATGCATCGATTTTGGATGGTTTATCTAGATCGAGGATAGGCATCGATTTTGAAGCTTCTTGTTTGCTAAGATTTGAGTCGACTTGCATGCATGCATATTTTGAAAGTACCCTATTATTGGTCTTGATGCCACGAATATATTTCCTTACGCATCGAGTTGATTTGAAAACCGGAGAGTGCGAATGTGGGTTGAAAAGTCGAAAACCCTAATTTTGCTACGATCGTTGTTTGGATCACGTTGTTGCTTTGCTTTGTGGGAAGTGACCCCAAAAGTTGTTCCGTCTTGTTACGGTACCTACCGGTCGATCGGTGAAGTCATCGGATCCGTAGATATCTCCGATTGACGTTTTAAATGCATTCGAGTTGGGTTATATATGCTTATTTTGAGTTATTTACTACGATATTTCAAAATAAAACATGTACGCATAGTAAAATATTTTTGTGAAATTATTCTTGTTCTCGATCGAAGATATGGTTCTATCATGGTTGTGCACGGATCTCTATTCGGTGGGTTGATCACCATCTTGAGTATTGATCATAAGGGATAGACCCGAACACGTGGTTATGGTTACGAAGGGGATAGACCGGAAGTCCACACGAAATGGTAATGAGGTGGTTATGGTTCGACGGAGTTTGACCCACAAGTCCACACCGAGTTAGCCGGATGGATACGTTCGGGCGTGGGCGACCGATATGTTCGGGCGAATAGATGTCATGTGACGGGTGGCGGGATACGTTCGAGCCGTGGTTCATGGTTCTATGATGGGAGTGCTGATAATAACGGATCGGTATCGAAAAATGAAAATCTATTTTGCTTACTTAGAAGTGGTTCGTTTTAAAACCTTCTAAGGTAAGTGCTCTAAACACGACCTCATGATTCTTTTGATTTATGATAAAACCCGGTGAGTGCGCTAGTACTCACCCCAAACTCTTTTCAAATCTTTTCACGGATGGAGGAGGTTTTGGGCGGGCGGCGAGGAGGGGGGGCTGCGGGTTCTTCATGCTAAGCTTCAGCGATGTTGTGTTATATCGTGCTTTGATATTGATGTATTCTTGTCCCTTATTTGCTTTCGATTGGGAACAAGATTTATTATGTTATTCTTTGTGAGTCTCGATATGAGCATGCTACGTGGTTGACCGGTCTAGTTGACGAGGATGTAATGCTATTTTGCTTTCTGCATTACTTATAATAAACCAAGATCATGTTTTTCCGAAGTTATGATATCGATATTATTCTTTGGTGGATTGTTTGTGCCCCTCCCTTCGGATATGTCCTAGTTATAGAGGAGATCTTGCCCGATTTCATGGTCACGTCTTCTTATCGTGTATGTTATATGTATCCCTTCTTCCCCGACTTAACCCCCACCCCTAATCACACCCCATCCGTGCCTTCCTGAATTGGGCGTGACAAGGAATAAAGATGGGCCTCAAATAAATTAATTATCTTATGTTCACCCCGAACATAAATTAATTTATAAACATTCGATCATGCCACTAGAGAAAGAATCTTGACTTACCCTTTATTACCGATGGTGAGTCGGGCTTGCACTTAGACATTCTGAATCCCGTATTTAAGATATCGCGTCCATTAATTATTTATAGCAATCATTGCTTAAAATAATTAATATCTTTAATTCCTTAAGTAGTACCACTCAACCTTATTATTGTACTTGAGCTAACTCAACTGCGGGGTTTAGTACAATAAACCTTTGAGCTCCTTAAGGGGCGTCATCATCCTAGCGGATACGGTGACTCGTCTGAGATAACTAGCGTGACATATAAGCCTTGCCACCACCCAAGATGCGGAGAATCTTGGGTTAGAACATATAACCCTCACCCATAACAAGTCAAAGTGATGGTCAGCAACTCATACTCACCTAATACCTTATCGAGGTTTAGATCATCGTAAGTCACCGAGATCTTGGTTCTTCACTACGGTCGAGATAGAAGAACACATCTCATTGTGATCATTCAATACGTCGAGACGTACCAAAGATAGACAAGCAACTAAGTCAAGTCACTTCTTATCTATCTGCGGCTATACACCGACAACTCGTCCTCAAGTTGTCTCGAGTTGTGAAACTTTTATATCTCATTAAAGCGACCAATCATACGGACTTACGTGATCTTCTACACAATGTATGATCTAACTTATATATGAGATAAGGGGACACATATATATGCAATCAAGTATTCAATTCGGATAGGAGATTGTAATAGTGGTAACGAGAAACATTGTATATAAGCTCAACCAAACCGCTTTCAAGATACAAATCCAACAATCTCCCACTTATACTAAAGCCACTTTTAGTATACAATGTGTCTCTACTAGCTATTACAAACAACCATCACTTTGCTTCTCCCACTTATACAAAAGTTTCCTTTCTAAGTGGGTGCCATCAAGCGCAATCGAGTCCTCGAGCGTGCGCCGTAGACTTTTGCGGCGAGCTCTTTGTGAATGGATCCGCTAGATTTTCCGTCGTATCAATCTTTTCAATCAAGACGTCACCTCGTCTAACGATTTCTCGTATGACATGGTACTTTCTCTCTATGTGTTTGGTCGCCTTGTGGGTCCGTGGTTCCTTCGAGTTTGCCATTTGCACCGAGTTATCACGATGAAACTATGATACTCTTAGGCAAACCAGTACCACATCTAGATCTATGAGTAGTTCTTGAACCATCTGACCTCCTTAGAAGCCTCGAGCGGCTACATATTCGGCTTCCATGGTAGAGTCCGCAATGCATCATTGCTTTGCACTCCTTGATATCGGCTCCACCTCCCAAGGTAAACACATAGCCCGAGGTTGACTTTTTCTCATCACGGTCGGCTTGGAAATCCAGTGCAGATAATCCAAAGGCATTAGACTATCTCGCATGGTAAACTAGCCTATAATCTCGAGTCCTTTTCGGTGCTTGAGTATATGCTTTCTTGCGATCCAATGAGCTTGTCGAGGTTAGGCGATATCTAGCTACTATGCTACCGCATAGCGTATATCGGGCCTCGTGCATAGCATTGCGTACATGAGACTTCCTACGGCGAGCGTAAGAACTTGTCTCATTTCCTCTATCTCCTTTGCGGTCTTGGGTGATCACGTCTTAGATAAAGGAACGCCATATCCGAAAGGTAGCAATCCTTTCTTGGCGGTGCATACTAAAGCGAGTAATCACGGTATCAATGTAAGGCGCTGAGATAAACTCAACATTTTCTTCTTGCGATCTCGGTAAACCTTGATCCCAAGAATGTACGCTGCATCTCCTAGGTCTTTCATTTGAAACGATCGGATAACCAACTCTTTCGTCGATAATGACTTCACGTTGTTGCCAACTAGAAGAATGTCATCTACATAAAGTGCAAGAAATACCACATCACGTTAACATCTAACCGATACACACAACTCTCGCTAGCAACTGGGTAAATCCATAGGACTTTACCACCTCGTCAAAGCGTAAGTTCCATGATCGGGAGGCACGCTTAAGTCCATAAATGGACTTCTTAAGCTTCCATACTAGATGCTCTTCACCCTTTACCACATAACCTTGGGTTCTTGCATATAGATGTCTCTACCTTCCTCAAGGTAACCGTTTAAAAGCGGTTTTAACATCCATTGCCAAACCTCTAGGTTCAGTGGGCTGCTATGGCGGTAAGAATTACGATGGACTTGAGCATTGCTACAGCGAAAAGGTCTCATCGAAATCGATGCCCTCAATTTGAGTGTACCCTTTCGCCACAAGCACGGCTTTAAAAGCTAAACCTCTCAATCGGAATCTCTTCCTTTTGTATATCCACTTACTACCTCGGCTTCCTTGCCATTTGGGTAGAGGTGTCTTTCATATACATCCATAGTCGTTATGGACTCTATTTCTAAGTCCGTAGCGGTGTGCCATGATCTTGCATCAATGTCTTGTATCGCCTCCTTGTATGTCCATGGGTCGATTATTGCTGCTCGTTTCACGGGACTATATCAGAAGATTGTCCCACGAACATAAATCGCTCGGGTTGACGAACAACCCTCCCACTCTGACGAGGTTCTCACAGCACTATGGCAACGGTGGGTGCGAAACTTGTGGTTCTCATCTTGCACAACTTCTTTGGGTAGGTACCACTTATGCGGTCGGTATCTCGATGGAACTCGACCCACTTCAATTTCTTGAAGTATCGGTGTCGATCCTCCCACTAGACTCGACATCTCGTGCCTTTGGCCTAATCGGTGGTGGAATCGATCATCTTCTAATTCTTGAAGAATGATTTCAACTTTGGATTTATGATTTTCATGTAGTCCTCTTCTAAGAATCGAGCATTAGTGCTAATAATGACCTTCGATCCTTGGGACTATAGAATAAACCACCTTCGTTCCTCTAGGATAGCCAATAAACGACCTTGCGTCGGATCTAGCCTCCAACTTGTCGGTCTTCTTGTTCGGACGTGTCTTTGATCGCCCCATATCTTTATGTGGCTTAAGCGGGCTTGCTCCCGGACCACAACTCGAAGGGGTCTTTTCGATGACTTGGATGGTACTAGATTTAGCAAGTATGCATTGTTTCTAAGGCATACCCCGAGCGAAATAGGCAATGTTGCATAACTCATCATTGATCTAACCATTTCCAAAAGAGTCCTATTTCTTCGCTCGACACACCATTTTGATGTGGTGTGCCCGGTGAAATCTTGTTGGGATGTAATCCCACACTTCACTAGATAGTCCATAAACTCGTTCTTGAGGTATTCGCCACCGCGATCGGACCGCGATGACTTGATACTCTTACCTGCTTCGCCTCCACTTCCGCCTTAAACTCTTTGAATTTCTCAAAGCATTCGGACTTGCGGTGAAGCGGTATACGTATCCGTACCTTAGTGTCGTCGATGAAAGTGACAAAATGCTCGTACCCTCCACGAGCTTGTGTGGACATCGGTCCACACGGTCGAAATGGACTAACTCCAACATTTCTTTGGCTCTATAACCCTTCGCTTTGAAGGTGCAGTCGACATCTTACCTTCTATACGAGATTCGCAGGTGGGGAACGAGTAACCGTGAGATTACCCAACGCTCCATTCTTAGCCGGTCTTTGGATCCTATTTAGATTGATGTGACCTAATCTAAGATGCCAGAGAAAAGTGGTGTCATCTTCTAAGAAAACTTTCTCTTTTAAGGTTTGTAGAAGATGCAACATAGTTATAGGTATTATGTTTTGCGAAATAGTATAAAGCGAATTATATAAAGTGCCAACACGATAACCGTCATTACTTATGATAGAAACACCACTATCAAAAATAACAGAATATCCATGAGTAAATAATTTGAAATAGAAACAAGGTTCATGAAAATCCGGCACATATAAAACGTCTTTCAAAACTAAAGCTGTTGTCCCAAAACATAAAAAACATCTCCAAGCTGCAAGCGCCTCGACTTTCGCGCGTTCCCATGGAGATCGTTATCTCGCCATTAGCTAGCTCCTTGTCGCGGAACCACTTGAAGGTGTAACAAACATGATCGATCGCGCCCGTGTCTACTACCCAAGAATGGGTAGAACAAGTCGCTAAACATGTTTACATTACTAAAGCAAATGGCGTACCTTGAGCCTGAGCTTGGGGCACTTAGCCTTCCAATGCCGGTCTCACCGCACTTGAAGCACTTGCCTTCTCCTTTGCTTTTCAAGCTGCTGGTAGAGCCTTTTGTATTACTCCCTCTTTTCTTTAGCATTAGCATCCTTGAATTCCACTTTCCTTTTCATCTTCGATAAGCGGTGGTTTTCTTTGAGGTGCGTGCTAAAGGCGTGCCTTTACCCATTTCGTTCTTGGTTACTAGATCCTCTTGCAATGAATCTAGAGTATAACTCTTATCATAAAGGACTGTTCTATAACGGAGTCATCAAAAGATTGGGCAAAGTGTTGAGGATCATATCGATTCGACTACGTCATCAATATATCCTCCAACCAACTCGAGCTCTCCAAGAGATTGATCATTTGCTCTACATGGTCATGCACGAATCACTTTCCTTCATTGAACTTGACATTATTGATTTTGTCAAATTATGACAAGCGATTACATCCGATTCCTCATACGATTTCATAAGATTTAGCCATATCGTGGCTGCATCTTCCATCTCTTGATCTTTGGAGCTGCAGAGACTACAAATGGTGACCAAAAGAAGGCACTTTGCCATTCATTTGATTTGTCCCATTTCTCGTGCTCATGCGCTCCTCGATGAGATAAATCGTCTAGAGGCTTGGGACGGGGTGTAGAAGTACAAATAAATTATATTCGGCAGTAAGAACATTCTCAATGTTTCGTTTCCACTTGATAAAATTTGGACCGGATAAGGGATTTTGTGCGAGCAAATTGATAATCGGTGTAAGAGACATATCTGAAACGATAATGAAAAAACACATAAGCATACGATCGCACATAATTTGTAACAATAATATTGTAACCTTTTGATAAAACAATATTAATTGAAACCTCAATCGCCCAAGGAATCCCACATGCAAGCCAGCGTGTGGGCGTTTACATGAACCCTCGACCGGACTAAAATATACCTTTTAGTCGTTTAATTTCAATCCATATCGACTTAACCTTATGACAAATGAAATTAACGATTGGACCTTACTAGACCACATCACTATCGCAGAAGGGACTTCTAGAAGTTGTACTCGGTGATGTCTAAGCAATGACCACATTTTAACGTGAAAATGAATTCTTAGAATTGACATACTCACTAGGACCATACCGCTTCCAATTCAAATTCTTTTGTTATCTTATTTTATATCTATCTCTAGAGAACTTATGAAAATCGCACATGCAAGCCACGCGTGTGGGCGTTTACACATGAAACTCCCACTTCTCAATAGATTTAAAATATTTTATTTTGAAATCTCGTCTAACAAACTTATGATAAGCAGTGCAAGCAAGCCACGCGGGTGGGCGTTTACTCACGATCGTCTCGCTTTGTTTAGAGATCAAAAGGTGGAGGTCTTGACATTTTAATTTAAAAATTAATTTGTCGGGTTGCTTGCTTAGTCTTTTTATTCAAAAGGTTTGTCCATGCGAGATCACGTAATCCTAGCATGCTTGTACATAGAACTCAACATGTAAAACATGCTCATGAAATTCTAAAATATGCTTGAAAACGCGATAAACCTAGCATGCTTACTATGCGCGCCATCGTAAAACACATAAAGGTTTGTCAGCGTAATTTAAACATACATAGCATCTACTTGCATAATTTAAACATCCACGACATGCGATGAGCGATAAAAATAAAATAAAGCGTTCATCGTGGCCCACTCGTGGAACTCGCACCTTCTTGCCTAATCTATTACATAGAATGGCAAAGTGCAATTAAACTTGACAGGCCTCGCGTGCGGGCACGGACGGATTCGTCAGCGGGATTTGGGCGGATCGGTGGAGCGGGCGGATCGGACCTAAAATCGGAATCGGGCCGAAAAAAGCGGGTTGGGCGAAAAAATAGGTTCGGGCGGGTTTGGGTCGGGTTGGCCCATGATGGGTTGGGCCGCGCTGGGCACGCCCCATGCGCGCGCCAACCCGCCGCCGCCGCCTTCCTCGCGCGCGCGCGTGCTCGTCTCTCGGGCTGCCTCGCGGTCGCGTGGGCGACCGCGACCCGCCGAGCTCACCCGTGCCCGGCGAGCGTCGTCGAGCAGCGTCGCCGGCCGCCGGGCATCCGCGCAAAAATCGCCGCCCGCGTCGCCCGGCGCCGCCGAGACCTCGCCGAGGTTTCCTCGCCGCGCTTGCGCGCGCGCGTGGTCGAGCTGCCGAGAAAATGCGCTTTGAGGTTTCGCGTGCGATTCGCGTCGAGCCCGCCGAGCGGACGAGAGCGGCTGAGGTTTCCAGCGATAAACGCGCGCACCCGCGCCCGCCCGCCCGCCGCGCTACCCGCCGCGGCGCGTCTGGCGCCGCCGAAAAATTCTTTGCCGCGTCCGGCGAGCTACCGCCGCCGCCGCCCCGCCCGCCCGCCGCCGAAAACACGCGCCGCGCTGGGCGGCGTGATCGCGGCGCTGCGTCTGAGCGTGCCATCGCCATGAGCGTCGTCCGGCCGTGCGTCCGTGTTTCCGGCGTTCTTCGTCGTCTCGATCTTCGTGCTTTCGTCTTCGTTCTTCTTTCGGATAAGATTCTGAGAAAAATAAATCTAATCTAACCACGGATTTTCTCGTGGTGAAAAACAAAACCAACAAAAACAAAGCGAGCCACGATGAGCAGCGGATCCAACAATTAATTAGCGCGTAATAATCAAACGTGAATTAATCCAGCAGAGCGAATCTTGAACCTCGCTCGATACCAATTGTAGGAAAACAAGGTTTAGCCCTCGCCCGAGGATCTATCTTGGATATTTAATTCACCATACATTGATTATATTCTAGCATGCGTTATATAATTAATTGCAACACGTAGGGGTTTTCGTGTTTACCTTTGGATCCGTCGGCACTACGGAATGAGCGGATCGAGACTCGTGCTTTGATCTTACGGGCTGTATCCGGTTGCCCAATCTCCAACGTCGGTGAGGGCGATCTATGGAGAATGCTTGAAAATCACTCCTTTGCTCTCACAATTTTCGAGAAACACTCTATGGAGGTGGACGAAAATTGCTTGTTAATAATGAGCATTAACCTTGATTCTATCTCTTACCTTATATTTATAATGCATTACCATAATCCCATAAGGAAAGGATCCATGCATATCCCATAAATATAATAATATCATATGGATAAAGAGAATAAAATCCTTGCCTTGTGGAGCAAAGAAGGCGCCGATTTTCCTCTAGCTTAAGGGCCTGGATGGGCCAGCCCAGGGATCAAATGCAAGGAATAAAGATGGGCCTCAAATAAATTAATTATCTTATGTTCAGCCCAGAACATAAATTAATTTATAAACATTCGATCATGCCACTAGAGAAGAATGCTTGACTTACCCTTTATTACCGATGGTGAGTCGGGCTTGCACTTAGACATTCGACTCCCGTATTTAAGATATCGCGCGTCCATTAATTATTTATAGCAATCTGACTGCTTAAAATAATTAATATCTTTAATTCCTTAAGTAGTACCACTCAACCTTATTATTGTACTTGAGCTAACTCAACCTGCATGGTTTAGTACAATAAACCTTTTGAGCTCCTTAAGGGGATGTCATTATCCTAAACGGATACGGTGACTCGATACAGATAACTAGCGTGACATATAAGCACTGCCACCACCCAAGATGTGGAGAATCTTGGGTTAGAACATATAACCCTCACCCATAATAAGTCAAAGTGATGGTCAGCAACTCATACTCATCTAATACCTTATCGAGGCTTAGATCATCGTAAGTCACCGAGATCTTGGTTCTTCACTACGGTCAGATAGAAGAACACATCTCACTGTGATCCTTCAATACGTCAGAGACGTACCAGCATAGACAAGCAACTAAGTCAAGTCACTTCTTATCTATCTGCGGCTATACCGACAACTCGTCCTCAAGTTGTCTCGGTGTAAAACTTTTATATCTCATTAAGCTTGACCAATCATACGGACTTACGTGATCTTCTACACCTTGTATGATCTAACATATATGAGATAAGGGGACACGAGATATATGCAATCAAGTATTCAAATCGGATAGGAGATTGTAATAGTGGAAACAGGAAACATTGTATATAAGCTCAACCAAACTGCTTTCAGTATACAAATCCAACACCAAGACCAGTTAGGAAGTCATTGTCTTCAGAAACTCTCGAGTTTGACTATTCTAATATTGATAGTGTTAAATGTTGTGAATGCAAGGGTTATGGAAACTCTGCAATTTAGTGTGCAAACACGCTTCGAAAGTGAGAAAAGTCGTATTGGATATCTTGAAGTAACGATGAAGCCGAGTTATTTGAAGAGATCAACAATGATAACGAAGCAACGACATCCACTATTTCCACAAATTGCATGTTTCAGTGAAAAAATCTCTTTCAGGTGATAAAGATGATTTAGTCAAGTTTGATCCAATATCGAACAGGTATGGTCACGACTACTATTCAAATTTATTTTGTCTAAATGCTTATGTGGATGAAACAAAATACGAAGACAACTATGAAGGTAACTATAATGACCTTACCGGCATGGTTCAATAACTGAAGAAGCTCTATGATAAGCTACTTGGAAACTATAAGAGATAATATTGGGATCTTGAACTCACCTCAAGAGAGAACACAAGGCTGAAAGCGTCACTTGAAAAACTTGAGGCTTTGGTGACTCAAAGGGAAGTCGAACTCAACAAGGTGATAAGTCAACTTGAAATAGCACAAGTTACATTCAAGAAATGGAACATATGTATATCTAAACTAGATGATGTCTTGGTGGTAGGACAAACTGATAGCATTGGTTCAGATTCGCACATGTATCTGACATTGGTGTTCCAACAATTATCGCCACAAATGAAAAACCATTCGTCAGAGAAGGTGAACAAGTGAAAAAGGAAAAATTGACTAAACAACAACATAAAAAGTATGTTAGTCACTGTTGTTTACACCTGGTCATATCAGGCATTTTTGTTATAAGATGAAGGCTGATTTTGCTAGTGAGTGTAGGGTGTGCATCAATCGAACAGGATCGAAAAAACCAACCAAACCAATAACTTTCGGTCAGTTGGTTCGATTTTTAAGAATATTGATTTTTGGTTAGATTCAAAATTTTAATTAAAATCGATTTTTGGTTCGGTTCTCGGTTTGGCATTTTAGGTTCGGTCGATAACCGAACCGAATCGAAATAAATTTTTTTATATGTTTAAATATTATATATAATATTAATCTATATCTTAATTAAATAATTGAGATAAAAATATGTTTATTTAGAAAATATCCATATAAACTATGTGTTTTGGTTGGTTTTTCGATCCGATCAAAACCAATCGATTTCTTCGTTTCGGTTTTCGATTGGTCCAAAATTTTAAATCACAGTTTGATTCAAAAAAATATATTCGATTTTTTATTTGGAGAACTTTGGTCGGTCAGTCAAACCGATCGAGATGATGCCTAAAAATACTATAACAACACTCCGAATAACATGACCAAAAGAAAATTTGTTCCAAAGCCAGTTTGGAACACAAAATCTAAAATGAAATATAATGTTGTATACATTGATTTGAAGACTAACAATTTAGGATCGTGATACTTTGATAGTGGATGTTCCCATCACATGACTAGTAGCATGGTCTGTTTTTTCAACTACGAGTCCTACAGATGGAGGTAAAGTATTTTTCGAAGGTGGTTTCAAGGGTAGAATCATGGGCAAGAGAGTCCTAAATGTTCCAAGTTTACCAACCCTCAAGAATGTGATTCATGTTGAAGGTCTAATGGCAAACCTTATTAGCATAAGTCAATTATGTGATGAAGATTTACAAGTCAAGTTCAATAAAGATTCTTGTGAGGTGTATGCTGGTAAGAATGTTGTCTCATGAAGGAACAATGGTCAATCGATAATTGTTATATGGTCGATAAACTAAATCAAAAAAGGCACAAATTGATAATACTTTCTTATGGCATCAAAAGCTAGGTCATACTAACTTTAAAAATCTTGCAGGTAGAAACGAGAATGAGAATGTGGTTGATTTGATAAAGGACTCGAAAAAACCAGAAGAACATAATGGTAGTATATGTTATCCCAGCAATGTTGATACCACATCCTTTGGAACACAACCTCATAAATCAGAATGTTCCAGTGATATAGAAGAGGAATTTGAATTTGGAGTTTAGCATGTCAAGAGATGAGATCCTCCAAGAATGACCAAAAGGGATCATCAAATCTCTCAAGTCATTGTTCTCAGGATGTTGTATGAAACATAAGGTAAAATATCGCTCAACTACATGGAGAAGGTATGCTTGTCATCTTTATGCTCTTCAATGCCTGAAGACATATGTTTTTAGCTAAAAGCGTAAAAGAGGAATTGAGGATATTTTTGGGTAGTCACGAAGAATGATGGATTCAATCAATTTGTTCGAAAGAATGTATTGTAATTAGTTCCTAGACTTGCTGACAGGAGTGTGATAGAACAAAGTGGATTGTCAAGAACAAATCGGACGAATTTGAAATAATTGTGCACAACAAAACAAGACTTGTCGTACAAGGCTACATCCTAGTCGAATGAGTAGATGTTGATGATATGATTGACAATTCTACTTCAAAAAATGCATGATACTTCCAGGTATTTTGAACTTTTCTGTATTGATTTGATAAGAGGTAACAAGTATATCTATGCCATATCAAATGATTTCTTGATATATACTATTCGAATACTTTTCTTGCAAAAGATATTTGACACGTAAGATGTGTTTAAGACTTTATTGTCAATAGTGTCTAAGAATCTTGTCCAACACTCAAGAACTAAATACATAGATATACGACACCCACCACTTTATAAGGGATTTGGTAAAGTCAGGGGTAATTAAACTGGATTATGTGAAAACTAAGAGCTAAATCGTTGATATTTTTGCAAAATCTCTTGATGATGAGATATTTACGAGCCTTCGTATATCTTTTGGTTTTTGTTCTCACCAATAAGCTTGAAAAAGTTTGTTGCATCACAAAAATGTAAAATTCAATGGTGATGCAACTAAATTTTTTGATAACACTTACTGTGTTATGAAAGTTGTGTTGTACAATGTTGTCTTGACAGGTTCTCCTAACTGAAGCTTAGCATTGTGTGAATAACATATTTAAAGTACAGAAAAAATAACAAAGTAGTTTGGGGGACATGGCGTTTGCTGCGATGAAGCTACCTTACAAGACAGTGCAACCGTGATTGTTTTCGAAAGTCTAGACTTGGGACACGACGTTCACTGCGACGATGCTCTCTTGTCAATAAGAGCAATTTAATTTTACGTGGGACTTTATTTACGCATGACTATTTGATAAGCTGAGCCTATGTTTTTGGAGATGTCTTGATAACATAAAAGCAAATATTCCCCAAAATCCGTTGAAAATAAAATACATCCCAGTTTTTCGATATGTTTATCTATCCCTTGTTTTGTGAAAGTATCAGCGATGAAAGTTTGAATGTGGATGCATGTGTCTGGACATGTTTTACCTCAAAGCCCTAACTTATCTCTTATTCTCGTGGTTTTGTATATCTAACTTTTTTTTTTTGATGTGTGAGACTAGATTTTTAGAAAATTCTTGTTTCTGAGCATACCTAGTAATGTTTATCTCGATGGTATGATATCACTTCTTTTGACTGTGCCTCTGGCACATGCTGACTTACTCACATTTTTTTCTATCACATAAGTAGAATCATCGTTGCTACTCTTTCTTTCTATCTCTACAATTTCACTTCCATATTTAAGAAGTGATTTCTAATGGATTTAGCAACAACAGTCCTTCTCCTAGGATTATTTAACTTGTTTGTGGGAATTTAAGCCATGCAAGAGGCTATGGAGTCTACATAGATACAGGATGAGGAGGGTGGAACTTGCTGGTTTGAAGATAGATATTTGTCTCTCCTTTCTTCTCAAAAAGACGGAAAGAAGAAAAATTGGAGATGAAGCATGTGTTACCAATGATGCTGAAGTACCAATAATGTTGGCATGACAGTTGTATGGGGAGTTAATGCAGTGGGAGTTATCCTCATATCTAGATGGCATATATTGAGGGGAGTTATCCTCATTTTTTGATTGGATATAATAACTTGAGGGTGAGGTATTTGTTTTGTTTGTACGTTTTGCGAAGAAAAGAAAAAATGGGGAGTTTGTTAGAGTTGTTTAACTCTAAATTAACTTACTTGATTTGTGGAAAGTTGATGTTTAGGGTTTTGCTCTTTCTTCACGTTGTTGTTCATTGTAGTTCCAACAGTCCTACAAACACGAGATTCATATCTCAACGATAAGGTTGAGGAAACACGAAATCTGAAGATAAGACAAGGAGATAGAGACTTGAGGGAGTCAAACTCAGTCTCATAATCAAACAAGAATTCTCTTAACCCTAATGGATAGACGTGATCCAAGATGTGTATCTGAAGGCCTCTTCGTCCTCTATAATTAAGAGACTGATCGGTTGAAGCAAGAGACAAATTTTACACGCACATTCTTGGAGAAAAATACTGGAGATACGAATCTATTTTTGTAATATTTTCAATAACACTCGTGTTTTATCTTCTATTGTCATAAAAGCTTGAGAGTCTTTGTCAAGAGTGGTTTGAAGAAATCTTTTCATAGTCTGGTAGTTATTGATTCAGGAGTGTCTGACTTTATATTAGATAAATTAGTGAGTTTTTATAAACTTTTGTTGTAATACATATGGTGAATAATTTCGCAGTATCTGCAGATTATAAATTATAATATGTTAAAAAAAATTCTCGGATGTTCTTTATATTTATTCTGCTACATTACTCTGTGTGCTGATAACAATCAGTACAACTATTTCTTATTCAGGTGAATCAACACTTTCAGTTAAAATGTCATGAGATTGTGGGAATGCATAACTTCTTAATTTATATATAATTGGCAGAATGGCAGCATAAATCCGATTATATATTCATATATCACTCGATGATGAATTTTGAAAAACTAGTGTGTTGCATAAATAATTTCGACTATGATACTATATGTCATGCTTTTGTGGGAGAAGAATTCTTTGATTATCAAGTATTTTTTTCGGAAGAGTATTTTTTGAAAACTGGAAGAAGAATTTAAGCAGCTGATTGAGATGGAGTATTTGAAGATTTACACTATTTTGAGAATATGGTATGTTTGCGCATGTATTCTAAATGTGATTAAATATCTACTTTTAGATGGTATAGCTACTGTACTTGATTTAGTCAATCAAATTAATGTCGCAACCACGTAAAAATTTAATGCTTTTTTATCTATTATAATAATAATTTTTAATGAAAATCAAAGATTAAAAAAATAAATAATGTGATTAGTTAGTAGTTCCTACGAGAATGCTTCCTACATATATAGTATGGTTGTAATAAAAGAAATTCCCCCTGTTAACGAAAATCATATTTTATGATACATACATTAATATTTTCTTTCATTTTAATGCTTTTTGCAGATTACATTGATGTTTTTATGTTAATGGTTTTTATATACTACTCCCTCCGTCCACCAAAATCGTTCATTGATTTTGGTGGCACGAGTTTTAATAAATTGTAATGAATGTAAAGTAAGTGAGTATAAAAAAGTATGCTATTGAGATAATAAATGAATATATTAATAGATTGAGTGTAAAAGGTGGACCATATGTGTTTTTTTTTATAAATAAGTAGATATGTTTAGGGTAAAAATGTAAAGTTAATATTTCTAAAAAAAGAAAAGTGAATATTTTTTGTGGACGGAATAAAATAGAATTAAATATACGAATTTAATGGACGGATGGATTACAAAATTTATTTATATAGTCGTATATCATATAAAGATAATGGTCCAAATTAATTTATAATTAGCACAGAAAAAAGTTTTTATTTGATCATTATTCTATATAACGCCAAGTACCCTTTTATATATTAATTGTTCCAAGAGGCGAAGTTCTTCGCCTGGGAACCCCTACAATCCAACCTCATGAGAATATGAGGGGGGGTAAATCACGAGTTGTAAGAAGTTAAGAGGATTTTCTTTTAGTCTTGTGAAAGTCGCGCAAAGAAGGTGAAATTACTCGTATAACATTCTTGGGATTCGATCATTGTTCCTAGTTATATATTACTTCATATATTGTTAACATGTTCAACATTTTTCTTGTTTTACTCATAGTTCTTTGAATACCCCCTCCCCCACGTGACAGGGTGTTAGAGTTTGGACCTTACAATTCGTCATTCAAAAAAATAATTCCGCTTTACTCTGAGCATATATAATGCATATGTTATTTTGCTGAAATACACAGTATAAAATATAAGGTCGAATTAAAGGAAAAATTCAGAAAGTCAATTGTTATGTAATATAATTTTAGTTTTTGCAAATGTTTGCAATAATTAACGCTTTCAGTTTTATATTTTTATTCGGCAATTATTATTCTTTTCCTTTTTATTGTTCTGCTTTAACTTATTTTACTTTGGCATTAGCATTAATGATGTCAATGAGTGAGTTTTATACAGAGCGTTCTGGAATCGTTCAAAACCCATTAAATTTTAAAATAGCGGATCTGATTTCGGTTTTTGTTCCAGGCCCGCTTTAAACACGGACCGTTTAGATCCATAGTTTGATGGTCCGGTCCGATCCGATCCGAGTGCAGTTACGGTCGAACCGTAACCAATCTTATTATTGGTTGCAGTGCGAATAAAACCCGTCTATAGACAAACCTAAGTTTAAATAGACTTGTCAATAAGCTAGTTTTATCCATATCGATTCAAAATCAATCATAACACATTAAACTATAAAGCAACGATTTTGGTTCTAGTTCTGGTTCTTGTATGGTTCTGGTCCGATTCTTGTTCCAGATCCGGACCGCTTAAGACCCATAGTGGATGGTCTGGGTTCGGTCCGGATCCAGTATCTAATAGGTCAGTTTCAAAACTAGAACCATTATTTATTTATTGGTTTTGATCGGGGTAAAATCCATCCATTGGTATCCTAATCGACATATATCTTGATTCTTTTTTTTTGGAATTTAATACAGAAATTTTAAAGGCTGCGTCACGGTGGTTTCGAGCAAGGGCGCTGACGCCAGACGTTAACTACTTTCTATCACTGGTAACGTTAATGTTCCAAAATCTTGATTCTGAGAACAGTTAATGGTAAGGCAAGGAACTGTTGTTCGTGACTTCGACCTTTTCCATGATTTTGGAGCATTAATTGAGAAAAAGAAAAAGGAACAAAAATTGACCCACTGAAATTCATGTGTCTCCTCTTATTTTGATTCTGCTTTAACTGCAATTATTAATTATTCTCTATTCGACTTCGATTGTTGCGTTTGAAACATTTATGGCTACACGTGCGAGCTGCTAAATGATATAGATGACGTTTTTGTGCGCCTATACTAATTTTATATGAGAAGATTTTTTATTCTCAAATTTTCATAAATTGATCAACTTTAGGCACACTTAAACGTTCACATAAATGATTGAATTAATTATATTTATGGTCTGGTGATTTTATGGCATAATATGTTAAGAAGTTAAAAAATGAATTGAGCGTTGCTTCCGTTTTCATTTTATAGCTCGAGAACGAATATCCGACTACAAAAAGATGACGCATGACTTTCGGAGCCTTATGTGAAATTTGAAAAGTTTAGAAACAAAACTACGTGTAAAATATGCTTGCCACATGACCCCTTAAATTGCATCATTTCAATTAAATAAAAGAATCGTTGATTTTTTGCATATAGTTTTTTTTATCTTATTAAAATTGATGATATTGATTTGAAATGGGCCAAGTCAAGAATAGACAAATTTATTATTATAAAGAGTTTATCGATTTATCAAGTATATATTCACAAAAAAATTATAGTATAAGGAGGAAACATAGCTTCTGGCAAGGGGAATTGGGTTATAAACTCAAATCAAATCGGACGTATCTTAATTTGTTTATGACAAGCGACCGTTGTTATCATCTCAAAATCAAAGGGCGCTTTCAAGCATAGCTTGTACAGATAGATCTGCAAGACATTACGAGCAAAAGTTGCAGTTTTGATCGTGTGGTTCGACCCACCAATTAATACTTCACAATTTTATATATATAATATGTATATATATGAAAGGGTTAACGTGAGAATCGTTTTTATCGTGAGAACATGAGAACCAAAAAATGATGAATTCTCTGTGAAAGTTGATAAATCCGTTGGTAAAGTTATTGAATTCAAAAAAATAGAATTTTCGTTCCTCATGAGATTCGAACCCGGTGAAAAATATTGAATTTTTTGATTCAGTAATTTTTCCAGTTGATGAATCAACTTTTATAGAGAATTCATTTTGTTCATAGAGAAATTTTATGGTTTTTAGTTCTCACGTTAAAAATGGTTATATAGGAAACTACCTCAAAAATGGTTATATATACATAGATGGTAGTTATCTTATGTATCATTTAACAAATCATATTACTAATCTACTCTTATGGTAGTGAAATTAAGCTTCAAAAATACAAAAAAATATCCACCATAGGATGTATGAGATGAGTGGATGAGATTAAGTACTAGTGAAATTTTATTTAAAATGAGAATGTGAAAACCATTTTCAGCCATTAAATTGCGAAGATCTATGGTGATGCATCTTTGATGAATGAGTGTGTTGTGCACTACCCGGTTTCGAATCCCATGAAGAGCGAAAATTGAAATATTTTTTTTATTGTAGTAATTTTCATGAAGAATATATTATTTTCACGTTTGTAGGATTATAAAGGTTTTTAGAATAACCAACTTCTATATATATATATATATATACACACACATGAAAATTACTGTACTAAAAAAATATTTGAATTTTCGCCCTTCATATTATTCGAACCAGGTGGTGTATAATGCACTCTTTCAACAAAGTGATGCATCACCGTTGATCTTAGTGATATAATGGTTGAAAATGGTTCTCACGTTCACATTTTAAATAAGATTTTTATTTGAACCTACTCCTATATATATAGGTTTGGGTTCCCGTAGTACCCGATCTTCAGGTAGTATGTAGTACCTAATCTAGACCATATATTTTGAATATGTGGATGCACAAAAATTTGACACGTGACAGTCCATTTTTCACTCAGGGGCAAAATGGAAAGGTACCCAGCGGGCGTTGGGTGCCTACCAACATTGGGTAGGAGAATCCGCGAGCGTTGGAGTATCCACGGGCGCTGGGTTTGGGGAAATCCACAACAAAGCACAAATAATACATACAAAATAACACAACACTATATTTAAAATAACATAACATTGTATCACACAATCGACTCTGGGTGGGCACCGATGCTGGGTAGGAGCGCTAAGTTTGGAGAGAGCCAAAACAATAATGCATATAAGATAGCATAATACTATATTTAAAATAACATAACACTGCATCACACCCAACCGGCACTGGGTGCGCACTCTATTAAGCGTTGGCCAACAAATGTGAGGGGAGCGCGAGCGAGCGTTGACAGTGCATTTCCAGCATGCATTAAAATAAAAACTCATATGCATCTTTGTATTCAACTGTATATATTTTTGTGTTCATTTAAATGCATAGTTCAGTTCAACTATAGACATGTTTTTTTTCCTGAAATCACATAACAAATAAAAT
Organism: Salvia rosmarinus; assembly: GCA_036937905.1. Taxonomy (NCBI): domain Eukaryota; kingdom Viridiplantae; phylum Streptophyta; class Magnoliopsida; order Lamiales; family Lamiaceae; genus Salvia; species Salvia rosmarinus. The sequence continues at coordinate 25,498,244 of CM072822.1, read as the reverse complement.
TATTAATCTACTTGTTTAGTCCCGTGTTATGTGTTTTTCTCGCTTATTATTCACGATCTTTTTCCCCGTTTTTGTGGTGCTTCCGTGCTGTGTGGAGCTTATTTATCTTCTTTTGTGTTTTCTTAGGGAAACTAGAGAAGGGTCTTGGTCACGGAAAGTGAGTGAAAATGGTGCGTTTTGACACGATGTAGTAATGTTGGAAGTCGAAGGGAAGCACCAGTAGCGCTCTTGATGGGCGCTCGAGAAAGCGAGCAAGCGCTCACGGTAGCGCTATTCGACGAGCGCTCGAGCTCGATCTGCCGGCGTGTTGGCTGTGCCGGCGCACTTCGGTGCGAGACATCATTTAAAACCTGTCTTTTTAGGTTTTGTACGGACGTTTTGGTTTTTAGCCGCAAAAGGCGCTCTCGGCGAGTTGGTGAAGCCCCTTTTCAGTTTTTAGCAGAAAACTTTATTAGCTTTCATGTGATTTACTTTTGGGATTACGAACATCACTCTTTGAATGGTTGTTGGATTTCTCCGCCGTTAATTCAAGTTCTCCGTTCTCTCTTTGATTTGGTATTTTCTTCCTTTGCAATTTATTTATGTTCTTGGTGAGTTTATAATTTCGTCTCCTTTAATTCTCTATTTAATTAGATTAATCTTTGCAACTTTGATTTTGCATAATCATGATTAGGGTTAATTTGCATAGTTCCACATCTTTTATCTTTAGTGTTGATTATTGCCTAGGTAATTTAATTGCTTTCTTTATTTTCGCCTAGTTAATCGTAGAGTAATTTCACCTACCCTTTTCCCTTTAGATTAGATTTATTGCTTTTGTTACATAGCGTTAGTAAAGCCTGTTTAGCATTCCTTGAGAATCGACTAAGGTCGACCTACCGAGCTACAATCGATCTCGTCTATTAGAGAACCTAGTACACAAAAGGTTGAACAAATTTTGGCTATTGTTGGGGAAGGCTTTAGGCATTTATTTGCGTTGTTTTTTCTTTTGTTTTCTTTTTACGTTTGGTTTCTTTTGTTCCTCAAGGTGCGTTGATCTTTTTGGTTGAGTGTTGTGCATGCTAGGTCGTCGAAGTGTGAAACAAGACTTGACGCCCTTCATTGATAACATCAACCGGAGAAAGGAGATTTTTGATGCTACAGAGGAAGGAGCCAAGTTTAGTGACGTCTACTCTTTAGCGTTGCTTTTTGAAGAGAAGCTAGTTATCATGGGCGACCAACCTCCTCGCAAGACCTTAGGAGACTTCACAAAGCCGTCAGTGGGAGCAACTACTTACAAGCTGTCACCTTGCCCATGAGGCTAGGAATTATGAATTGAGCGAGAACTTTATGAACCGATTGCCCTCGTTCTATGGGCTACCTAATGAAGATGCCTGGTTTTATCGGAGAATCTGATGCAGTGGTTGGACCTTCCCTCTGCAGTTGGAGGAAGACTATTTGATGCTTAAGTGTTTTCCTACACACTTAAGGACAAAGCCAATCTGGTATTTGTCCCTACCGGTCGGGACTATCGAGGAGTGGAGTGAAATGAGTACAAAATTCTGCTCAAATACTACCCGAACCACAAGACACGGGATATTCGTACTCGGATCATGAGATTCGCTCAAGATGTGGTGAGCCATTCCACGAGCGTGGGATAGATTTAAAGATCTTCGCAACAATGCCCTCACCATCAAATTGTCCTGAAGTTCTCACCCATATTTCTATGACGGGTTGGAGCGACCTTTAAATTTATGGCGAGACTCGGCGGGAGGGATGTCACCACCAGCCTTCGGCGAAATGAATGATATTTTGAGGCGATAGCAATGAGTTCATAACGAACTTCTTCACGCCTGGCAGTGGACACTAAAGCTATCACTCAAAACTCTAATCTGACCAAGCAGATGGCTACGATGATGAAAGAGCTGCAAGAATTGAAGATGAATAAATCAGCAACTCCTAAAATAGAAGAGCCAGAGCGAGAGCCAGAATTCTGTGATATATGTGGTGAAGTAGGCCACGGTCCCGACAATTGCCATAGAATGGCAGAGATTGGTTACGAATGAGGGGCCGAAGTTTATGCTGCCCAAGGATTCCCATCCCGACCTCCTGTCCAGCAACAATCATTTGGGGGGGAGAAATCCGCCTACACAGGATGGAAGGGCGAGAATCAAGGCGAGGATCTGGTCGAAATATGCGATGTCGGCGCCCTCAGCAACAATTCTTTCCTCAGCAGCAACAGCAGTATTCTCAGTATCAATAACAACAAGTCTATCAGCCTCAACAGCCGTACTACCAAAATCAGCGATGCGAAATCGATGTCTGCACCATACTATCCTCATGACAACAATATCAGCAGCCGCAACAACAATTTCCACGACAAGATGCACAACCACAGAGGTCATCTTTTGAGGATAACATGAGTGCCTTCATGCAAGAGAGCAAGTTGGCCCGGGAGGCTCAGGATGCAACCATTCGTCGTCTCGAGGGATCCGTTGGGCAAGTGTCCGATGCTGTGAGTCGGATAACAACAGCAATAGCCGGGGAAGATCCCGAGTCAACCACAACAGCCACATCAAGCTCAAGGCGTGAGCGGTCTTTGCGGATGGGAAGGCTGTGACAATAAGGTGAAAATCCCTATGAGATTGTGGATCCACGGTTGTGGAAAAGAAGAGGTTGATGAAGAAAAGCGGACCGGAGGTCGAGTTGCACAAGGTACGAATCCTTACAAGCCCCGAGTACCTTTTCCGAGCCGCTTGAGAAGCGAGCGGGATCAGCAGTTTCGACTTTTACAAGATGTTGTCCAGGTGAATGTGAATTTACCTCTTTTGGATGTGATCGAAATGTTCACGCTTATGTCGAGTTCTTCAAAGAACTGGCGTCGAAGAAGAAAGTTTGTTGACAACGAACTGTCATGGTCTCAGGGTGGCGAATTCCATCATGTAGCAGACCTCTTCCACCCAACAACGAGATCCGGTAGCTTTGTTATCAATATTGCTTTGGGTAATGGAAAGAGGCCACATGTATGTTAGATTTGGGGCGAGGAATCAATCTTATGCCCTACTCTATTTTCAAGCAATTGGAATTAGGAGATTTAAAACCCACTCGCATGTGTCTGCAACTAGCTGATCGTTCTGTGCGTTACCCTAAGGGCGTAGTAGAGGATATTCTAGTGCGTGTGGGTGGGTTGATTGTGCTGTGGATTTTGTTGTTCTTGAGATAGGAGATGTACATGAGAATGGTGAGAGCACACTCTGTTATTAGGTAGGCCCTTTATGGCGACAACTAACACTTTGATTGATGTCGAGAATGGAAACATAAAGATGTCCGTCCTAGGTGAATCGGTGTCTTTCTCGGTGCACAATAATAGCAAGGCTATGCCGTCTGCGAATCTGATTGATAATTGCTCTTATGTTGATACTATTGATGCTTTGGCAAAGATTTCTTTTATGCGGGATCATGTCGTCGAAGAAGTTTATGAGGGTCGGCGGACGCGAGGAGCAGCTCGGGTTGGAGGCCGATTTTGCGAGGCCGACCCAAGGAAGGAAGAGATGGCACAAAAAGGGTGACTAAAAGCTAGAATTGAAGGAGCTCCCTAAGAACTTGAAGTATGTCTTTATAGAGGATGAAGAATAGAAGCCCGTGATCATTTCTGCTGAGCTCACGGTTCGACAAGCGAACTAGTCACCGTCCTCAAGAAGCACAAGCTTTCTTTTGGATGGAGTTTGGCGGATATCGGAGGATCGGTCACGCCGCGTGCGGGCATAAAATCCACACGGAAGGGGACACTGACCTAAGAGATGGGCGGAGAAGACTCGACCCGGTACTTATGGAGTAGTGAAGAAAGAGATTTACAAGTTGTTGGCGAAGGAATTATCTACCCAATTGCCGATGGTGAGTGGGTGAGTCTGTTCATGTCGTGCAAGAAAGGAGGAATCGATGGTCCTCAATGAAAAGAAAGAGTTGGTGCCCTCTGGGCCGTCACGGGTGGAGGATGTGCATCGACTATAGGAAGTTGAATACTTGACTAAGAAGGACCATTTTCTCTTCCATTCATCGATCGGATGTTGGACCGCTCTCGGGTAATGATTTTTATTGCTTTCTTGATGGTTTATCAGGATACTACCAGATTGCGATAGATCCTAAGGACCAGGCCAAGCCTGCTTTCACAAGCCCCTTCGGGACATATGCTTTCAAGAGAATGCCATTCAGACTTTGCAATGCACCAGGTACCTTTCAGAGATGTATGATGTCCGTTTTCTCAGACATGATTGGTGATTTTGTAGAGATTTTCATGGATGATTTCTCTGTTTTGGTTCTTCTTTCCATAGCGCCTAATGAAAATTGAGCGGGTGCTTAGTCGTTGTGAGGAAAGTAATCTCACCCTTAGTTGGGAGAAGAGTCATTTATGGTCCGCATGATGGGATAGTGTTGGGTCATATTGTGTCCGGACGAGGATAGAGGTTGATAGAGCAAAGGTGGAGGTTATTGAAAATTACCCCCAGTGATGTTAAGGAATCGGGGTTTCTAGGACACGCCGGGTTCTACCGTGCTTCATTAAAGATTTTTCAAAATCGATCAACTTGTCGTTTGCTTGCTCAAGATGCCCCCTTTAACTTTGACCTTGTGTGCTTGTCCGCTTTTAATACCTTGAAGGATAAATTGAGTACTGCACCTGTTGTTATTGGTCCAAATTGGTTTCTACCTTTTGAGATTATGTGTGATGCGTCTAACTCTGCTGTAGGTGCAGTCTTGGGACAACGTGTGGATAAAATGCTTCGTGTGATTTACTATGCTAGTTTAACTCTTAATCCTGCACAAGTTAATTACACCACTACTGAAAAAGAAATGCTAGCTGTGATTTTGCTCTTGACAAATTTCGTGCTTATATCATTGGTTCTAGAGTAATAATTCCACGGTGATCATGCGGACTTTCGGTATTTGTTGACCAAACCTCGAGGCAAGCCCGGACTTATTCATTGGGTGCTCTTGTTGCAAAATTTGATATTGAAATTCGAGATAGGAATGGCGGTGAGAATTACATTCTTGACCATCTGTCTCGTCTAGATCATTTGCCCTCACTTTGGACCCCATGCCATACGATCTTTTCCTTTTGAGCATGCATATAGTACCTCCTCGTGCCTTGGTTTCTTGATATTGTGAATTATTTAGCTTGTGGAGAATTGAGACTGATCTTACTTCCCAAAGCGAGCGTTTCTCTCTATGTGCGGCGATACTTTTGGGAAGATCCTTACCTTTTCAAGGCGGGGAAGGATGAGGTAATTATCGATGTGTGCTGACGAGGTGCCATCTTGGAGATGTGCCATCGGCTCTTTGTGGTGGGCATTTTGGTGGACAAAATTGCGCACAAAGTACTCCAATCTGGTTTGTTTTGGCTACTCTGTTTAAAGATCGCATTCCTTTTATCAATCTTGTGATAGGTGCGAAGGTAGGCTCAATTGGGCGTAGGAATGAAATGCCGCTCAATAATGTACTTGTTGTGGAAATTTTTGATGTGTGGGAATAGACTTTATGGGACCTTTCCCGACATCGATGGGGTATGAATATATTTTACTTGCTGTCGATTACGTATCCAAGTGGGTCGAAGCTATTCCCACTAGGACATGTGATTCTCATGTGGTACTCAAGTTATATTGTGTCGGTTTGGTTTTCCTCGAGCTATCACAGTGATGGGGGAAAGCACTTTTGCAACAAATTGTTCGAGAAGCTCATGAAGAAGAATGGTATAACGCACAAAGTTACCACCCCATATCATCCTCAAACATCAGGGCAAGCTGAGACAAGTAACCGACAAATCAAAGGAATTTTGGAGAAAACGGTGCAGCCCTCATGCAAGGATTGGTCCAGCAAATTAAATGATGCGTTGTGGGCATACCGTACTGCCTACAAAGGCATTCTAGGGATGAGCCCCTATCGTGCGGTGTTCGGAAGCGTGTCATTTACATGGAGATTGAGCATAAGGCGTATTGGGCCATCAAAGCCACCAACCTCGACCTTGACAAGGCCTCGAGCATCGGCTCCTCCAAATGTCGAGTTGGAGGAATTGAGGAATGAGGCGTGACAACGCCAAAATCTACAAGGATAAAGTGAAGAGGCTTCATGACCGTCGTATTGTACACAAAGAACTCAAGCCCGATATGAAAGTTTTACTTTTTAATTCCCAATTGAAACTATTTCCCGGGAAGCTCAAGTCTCGTTGGAGCGGGCCATTCATCATCAAGGAAGTGAAGCCGTACGGGTCTGTGGAGCTCACTAGAGAAGAGGGGGGCGAGTCGTTCTTAGTAAATGGCCACCAGGTGAAACCATACTTTGAGGGGGAACTTATTAATGATACCATTGAGTCCATCCCTATGGACGATACACCTTCACCATGATCCTATTTTGCCATCAAGCTAACGACGTTAAACAAGCGCTTCATGGGAGGCAACCCGCGCGCTGGTTTCGTTTCTTTCCCCCTTCCCTTTTGCTTTCTCGTTTTGTTTTCTTCCTTTTTGTCTGGTTGGGCTTTGCTTCTCTTTTGTTTTTGCAGGTGTTTCTGTTCTATTCGCAGGTTGATTTCATCGCTGCATTGGCGCGCTTCCACCGCTCTGAATCCATCGGCGCGCTCGAGAACACGCCGCATCGGAGCGCACCCTGCACATTCATCCATCGGCGCGCTCGTGAGGTCCCAACACCGACGCTCTTCTAGCGCGTTTTCCCAAAGGCATGCTCAACGCACCGGAGCGCACCTTGCACCGCCATCCATCGGCGCGCTCGTGAAGGCCCAACACCGGAGCGCTAGTCACACCGGCGTGCTGTTGTTTCAATTTAAAAAGGAGGAGTCCGCCTACACCAAACCCTCTTCCCCCAAATCGCCTCCACCAAACCCTCATCCCCCAAATTGAGACAATAGCCGCCTCCACTCCAAACTCGCGACCCCAACCGCGCTAGGCCCCACGACGTCGCCCCGCTCCGCCGCTGCCACCTCTGCTCCACCCGCTCCGCCGCCGTCGACGACCACCGCGCCCTCTGCGGCGCTCGGCTCTGGCCGCGCCACCCGCGCGACGTTGTTTCCGCCCGCTCACCGCGCGCCTCCCCGATATTCAGCTCGGCCCGCGTCGCCCACGCCGCCGCTGTTCCTGCAGCTCGCCGTGCATCGCCATCTCTTATCTTCGGCACCCTTCAAACAATGAGTCACCGTCGCTTTCGTTCCGACACGGTCGTCTACCATTCGACTCCACCGACAGCGTGGCGAATCTGGCGCCATCGATCTTCGTGAATCTCGTATGTGCGATGCTCCTTTCCCTATTTTTGGCGAGGTTACTCTTTATTTATCCCTTAAAATAAGTCATTTCATTATCGAACTATCTTGATTGGGATTTGATGGAAGATATGGGGTTGAAAGATCAAATTGAGGAGTATCTATCTCTCCTTGGCCTCCATTTTTATGCTCACCATGAATGGCGTGTTTTCGACGAGTTGACTCTTGAGTTTCTTACTACGATGGAGTTTGTTGACGCGAGCAAGCGAGCTATCACGTTTCGTTTACTCGGAAAACCTTATCGTGCCTCCTACTCCACCATGGACACTGTTTTTGGCTTCGGCCGATCTTCTCATGTCGGCCCACCTCCCGGCTATTTTGCTCGCGATCACTGGAAATTCTTGTCTGGTTTCGACAATTGGCGGCCTAAGGGCACCCCATGTGCGTTTATCAAGGACACAGCCCTTGCCATTTGCCACAAGTTCATCGCTTACAATGTGTTCGGTAAAGAGCAAGGGAATAAGGTCAACACTTCCGAGGTCTACATGTTGTATTGTGCTAAAAATGGGAAGCGGCTGTGCCCGACAGCTTTTGTGTGGGATCATCTTCGTGCGATTCAAAAACATGCATCCATTCAACCCGCTTTGGCACAGATTGTCACCGGCCTTGCTGAGTATTTTGGTGTCTTTCAGCCCGGTGGTAGCCCCCCGCAAGGCACGGCCCTTGACATCCGAAAGATTGACCTCACAGAGCTCCGTGGTGCCCCCTTTGCTACCGGCGATCGTAAAGTAGCCCTTATGCCGGCGGCGATCGTCAAGAATTATTTAGCTTCTTTATCATTGCGTCTTCATACGCCACCGCCCTTCTGCGTTCGTGCTCCTGCGTCTGCATCTCAGGCCGACGTTGATGTTGAGATGGAGGAGGAACCGTTCGAGGATGATGACGCCTTTCTTACTCGGGGCGACCTCAAGAAGTTCCAAGCCCATTTTGACTCCTCGATGACTCACTTTGGCGCTACTTTTGGAAATTTCAGCCGTGATGTTTTCAAACGCATTGATGATCAGGATCTTCGTATTGCTTCTCTCTAATAGAGTTGGGACGCATGGCGGACCGCCAATGCACGCTCTCCACCTCCTCCTAATGCCGAGTGATTTTTCCCCCCCAACAGGGGATCTTATTCTCCTTCCTTTATTTTTGCATCTTTAGAGAGGGCGATGCCTGTTTTTCTGTGTGGGGGGGTGTGTTTTGGTGGTTGTGGGAGTTTCTGGTTTTGTTTATGCTTGGCTTTTGGTTTTGTTTATGCTTGGTGTTGCTTTTGGGATTGCTTTACTCGTTACATTGATGCTTGGTTATTCTTGTTTGGTGTGTTTTTAGTCCCTTGTGTTAATCCGGTTGCCTAACGTTGAATTTCTTGTATGCACGTCATTGTTCTCAAAAACCTTGTTGTTGAAATTGCGATGTGTATGTATATTTGGGAACAGTGGTTATCAATGTCCGGCTAAAGCTAGGGATAGTGTTACCATTGTGGTATCTCAAGTGCTTCCTCCGTTGAAATTAGATCTCTTAAAAAAAAAGAAAAAGAAAAAGTGATAAAGGAATAAACGTGGGTATGTTGATGTTGAGCTGGATGGCGGGACTCTGCTCCACTTCCCTTAAAAGGGGAATGAGCATGGAAACCACATTAGGTTTTCGTTTCACCAAGGTAATATTCTAATGACGAATGTCGCAATATCTGTCTCGTATTTTGTTCTTTGTGAGCTAGCCGATGAGGGTACCATTTTAGTTGATTCATTCCTAGTGGAGAGTTGGGTTTGATTTATTACTTTTTCCTCGTATACATGCATATCATGATAGGCTGGAACTTGTCTTTTGGTTAATGACTTGTGTACAGGATTTATTGATGTGAACCGCTCTGTTTTAACCTTGGGAGGACATTACACATTCTTCGTAGAATATCAAGTGTCTTTGCTCGAGGACGAGCAATGGTTTTAGTGTGGGGGAGTTGTTTGGTCCCGTGTTATGTGTTTTTCTCGCTTATTATTCGCGATCTTTTTCCCCGTTTTTGTGGTGCTTCCATGTTGTGTGGAGCTTATTTATCTTCTTTTGTGTTTTCTTAGGGAAACTCGAGAAGGGTCTTGGTCGCCGAAAGTGAGTGAAAATGGTGCGTTTTGACACGATGTAGTAATGTTGGAAGTCGAAGGAAGCACCGGTAGCTCACGGTGGCGCTCTTCGATGGGCGCTCGAGAAAGGCGAGCACCGGCACACTCACAGCGCGCTATTCTGACGAAGCGCTCGAGAGCTCAGTGCACCGGTGCGTTGGCTGCGCCGGCGCACTTCGGTACGAGATATCTTTTAAAACCTATCTTTTTAGGTTTTGTACGGACGTTTTTGTTTTTAGCGCAAAAGGCGCTCTCGGCGAGTTGGTGAATCCTTTTCGGTTTTAGCGAAAACTTTATTAGCTTTCATGTGATTTACTTTTGGGATTACGAACATCACTCTTTGAATGGTTGTTGGATTTCTCCGCCGTTAATTCAAGTTCTCCGTTCTCTCTTTGATTTGGTATTTTCTTCCTTTGCAATTTATTTATGTTCTTGGTGAGTTTATAATTTCGTCTCCTTTAATTCTCTGTATAATTAGATTAATCTTTGCAACTTTGATTTTGCATAATCATGATTAGGGTTAATTTGCATAGTTCCACATCTTTTATCTTTAGTGTTGATTATTGCCTAGGTAATTTAATTACTTTCTTTATTTTCGCCTAGTTAATCGTAGAGTAATTTCACCTACCCTTTTCCCTTTAGATTAGATTTATTGCTTTTGTTATAGCGTTAGTAAAGCCTGTTTAGCCTTCCTTGAGAATCGACTAAGGTCGACCTACCGAGCTACAATCGATCTCGTCCTATTGCGAGAACCTAGTACACAAAAAGGTTGAACACTACTCTTATTGTAGCGATATCAATGAAAATAAGCTTAAAAATCCGAAAAAATCTCCACCATAGGATCTTTGAAATGAATGGATGAGATTGAGTACTACACACTATCTCAGGTTCGGGTACTATATGATCAATCATATATATATAGTTAAGTTCAAATAAGAATCATTTTTAACGTGAGAACTAATGTAATATCCCGTAGTTTTAATACCTAATTACGATAACTAAAATCGTAATTTAGAAATTAATCCCGATTATTAAAACCCTAATTAGTCAACGCTCGACATTGACTACACATAATTGGATAATTCCTGTGTGATGTTCACTAATGCTTAGTGAATTAAAGGAATATAATTTCGATATTCCTTGAGCGTAATGTTCTAACGTCGGATGAATTAACGGTTAAGCACTACGATATTTTAAGCGATTAAGCTTAAATTTTGAAATTCCTTATTATTATAGGAATAAATGAAGTTGTTACAACTTTATTTTGAACATTTAGAGATGTTCCAACTATGGGAATCTTGAGGCGTTTCAAGCGTCTACGTTTAGAATAATTCCATAACAACCAAATGATCTCGGAATTATAAAATTCAAACTCCTATAATTATTTTATGATACAAGAGCATTATTTATCATCAAAATAATGCTAGAGAATTATAGAATTTAAAAGTACCAAAAATTAGGGTTTCGAAAACCTAATTTCCCAAAATTGGGTTTTATGAATCTAAATTGTTTTAAAAATTTTTCTATGATTAAATTCATCATTTAGAGATTATAATATATCACATAGCTATGTGTTAGCTATTTATTACAAGAAAATAAAATGTTTGGCATGAGTAGTGATCGAGCTAAAACACACTCAAATTCACTGCATGATAAATGCGAGGTAATCGTGGCGTGGTAAGTTAACAGTCGTCTCTCAAGGAAAACTTAACAGGCGATTGTTAGTGTATCGCACCGAAGCGATTAAATCCTAAACATTCTAATGCCAACGGGGTTTGAAACATGCAAGAATAAAATACGAGGAATTAAGCACATCCTAAGCTGGGGTTGTCGATCCCGAGCTATACTAATAAGCGATAAATCTAAACTAGGGTTGTCAATCCCTAATTGAACTACTGGCGATAAATCAAAAGCGGTAAACAAAGCAATATAAATCGAATGAACATGAAAACAATCCATTGTCACTATGGAATTGAATTGATAACAATCACAAAGCAATAATTACATGAAGTTAATTCCGATAAACATGATAAATCCCAAAGTATAAATCGATAAGTAATCTCGAAACAAAGCATGTAATTATTCTAATAAAACATGAATTGAAAGGATGAAAAGCATAAATTAATACTATAAATTGTATACGTGTTATCGCTTTGAAGAAATCCCGGAAAAAGGCGGGGAAGCGTGCGGCTGCGTGCATCAAGCGAAGCGGAACCCTTTAATTGACCTAAGCGTGCATATATATATTGAATAAGGTTGGCGCGGTTTACAATGGCGCAAGCTTAGAAAATGTTCTGACTTGAACTTGAGCGCTGGCTGAAGTTGAGCGAGAGGAAAATCATTACGCCTCACAAATGAGCGGCTCATTGTGGCGCCGGTTAACAAGCGATAAGTCGCGGCGCTGGCTGGGTGAGCTGGCGCTGAGGCACAGCGCCGGGTGGAGAGGCCGAGCTGGAGGAGAAATGGGTGCTGCAGCTGGCGCTGGACCTGAGCAGCGCTGAAAAATGGGCTGAGCGCGCTCATGCCGAACCGCGCTGGGCGTGCGAGCGCGCGCGGCGCGCGGGCGCGCGGGCGACACAGCTTTGCGCAGCAATTTTGTTTTGACCCGTTCTCCTTCGTTTGAACTCCGATTTGCACGGTTTTCGCCTCTGGACTCCTATCACAACGTACTTTACTTCTTATGAAGGATAAAATCCTTGATTCCTTCTCCATTATTCATGAGAATCATTGTAAGTATTCAGCGCCGCGCGCGACTTGGGCGAGCGGAGTGCGTCGCGACTTTGAAGATTTGATCCGTTCTCTTCGTCCGAACTCCAAATTGCGATCCGTTTGCGCCTATGAATTCCTATCGAAAGGATCTTAAATTATATCTGATCCTTGGCAGATCCAATTTATCCTATTATCTGTCGTTTTCCTACAAAACATCGAGACGAGCGAGTAAGTCGAATCGATAAATATTACTCGAACCAAAGGCATAAATAGGACAAACCATGAAAATGACACGAAAAACAATACCAAGAATCATCACAAAATCATACCAAACAACTCCCCACACTTATCCATTTGCTTGTCCTCAAGCAAAGTCTATACTAATAAGAGTCGAAGATAACTCATCTGACTTTTCCTTATTCTAATCAATCAAACCTTATTGCATTTCCCCACACTTGGTGTTTACAATTCAAAGATAATGCGAAATAAATCAAAACGATAATTGACTTCAATAAATAAAAGGTAATCTCTGCTCGGACCCAACTCTCGTTAGGGGTGAATTAACTAATGTGGTTACCTTTAGCAACAAGTTTCTTTTATATAGCACAAAGAATGTTTTAACGATTTTGGAATAAAATTGAAAGGTGCACTCTCGATGAACTCGAGTCTCCTAACGTGGTTTCCATGTCCATTTCTCAAATTACGAGAAAGAGGACATAATCCATCCTCCATTTCAACAATCTTAACAAGATCTTTGAGCTTTCATTCTCCTCGTTTCTCTTCTTTTCACATTTTTTTTTTTATATATATAAAATGAAACAAGTATATAGACAACCACAATGTTAACACTACCCTAACATTAGCGGACAAATCACATCAATTTCCCCTATTCAATTTCTATCAATCACGGTCTCGTCGATTCACATTATACTCAAATCATATATCACCAAAAGTTTGAAAATTCAAAATCAATTTGATCGATACCACGAGTTCGGTTGCACAAATCAAGATCCTAACTTACTCGCATAGACAAAGCTTACGTCGAACAATCAAAATAAGCACAAGGACACGTCATTAAACAGCGAAACAACATCACGCATACAAAGCAGAGTAAACATCCCCACATTTTAAATCGAGCCTTCCAGGTGCTCAAAACGATAAAAGCTTAAAATAACCATAGGATGATACTTCCACGATAATCGGCAGATATGTGTTGTAGAGTTGGAGCATCACGGCTTCGTCTAGTTCGACAACTTTCGGATCGAGGTAAAACAAACTCGGCGACAACAGTTAGATCAACAAGAACAACAAAACAAGACAAAGAAAGAAAGAAAGAAAAAGCAAATAAAAATCCGTGGGTCAACTCCCACGCGTTACTCGGTTTAACGTCGTGAGCACGACGTGTTCGATCGACAACGGACTATCCATAGTCCTTCACTGCGAGAATACCATCTCGGCGAGAACATCGGTAGAAACCATATATGCACATAGGGCGATAAAGAAAGAAAATAACAAATCATTTAAGCTCAGTCGAAAATCTATTCTCCAAAGTGAAATAGATAATTTCAATTCCCAAAGCACAATACTTTGGAGAATTAGGAAGTTTACAAATCATGGATGTTACCTCGACCTTTGTTATCAACGTGTCTCCTCGGGAACACGTCTTCACATGTTGAGGTAGTGCAATTACTTCGAGGCGGGCTTTGCATTCGAGTATCTTGAGTGCCCTCTTTCTCCATCCTCTTCATCCTCCTCACGTGCTTGGGTAGTTCTATCGCCTCCAGTGGGTTACGGCGTGTCATCAATTTCGTGTACCCACTCTTCCTCGTCGACCATCACAGTAACCAACTTCCTCGTGGCTCGATTATGCTCCTCATCCTCACGTGTCCATTCTTCATCAATTTCCACCTCCTCGGCTGCAGTGACTCTTGGTGTCTCTTCCACAATTCTCAATAATTGGGTCACTTTCTAAATTGTGACCGCTTTGGATGCGCTCGGATTGGTTTGGAGGTTCCTCCATTCTTTACAATGACTCTTTAAGCGGGCTATTAACATGCCCGCTTGTGTCTCCAAGCGCGAGATGAGGTGTTCGCAGACATCCATTTGTTAAGTAACATATCCATTCGTGGGGTGAGCGAATCCTCAAATGATGACCTCTGCGGTGGTGATGCGTGTGGTGGTGAATAATACTCTGCTGCGAATCGTACCCTTTATTCTTTGTGGAGGCGTGGGCTGCTGTGTATCACACCATTCATAACCAGGTTGTGGGTTCCAATATCCGGGTGGGTTGTGGTTCCCACCATTCAATGGGTGAGGAGGTGGGCTGCTGGCTGCTGCGGGTATGAATATTGAGGTGGAGGTGGTTGCTCTTGGTATGAATATTGCGCGGAGGTGGTTGCTCCGACAAGGATCATAGGCATCTTGCTCATAGCTCGGCGGATATTCCTCGAGAAAAAGCAATTGGGCTCATGCTTGAAGAAGAATTTGCCCAATATGGGAGCTTTCCTCCACAGGCACCTGTGACCACATTCGTCTTCTTGGTAACCTGCATTATGAGACACCAACAACAAAAACAAGATCACACGCACGGGGAGAGAAGTGTGAAACATAACAAAAGAAACACGGAAAACAAACAACACAAACAATCGCTAAAAGTTTTCCCGACAGCGGCGCCAAAATTGATCGAGCTAAAACACACTCAAATTCACTCATGATAAATGCGAGGTAATCGTGGCGTGGTAAGTTAACACAGTCGTCTCTCGAGGAAAACTTAGCAGGCGATTGTTAGTGTCGCACCTGACGATTAAATCTAAACATTCTAATGCCAGCGGGGTTTGAAACATGCGAGAATAGAAATACGAGGAATTAAACGGCATCTAAGCTAGGGGTTGTCAATCCGAGCTATACTAATAAAGCGATAAATCTAAACTAGGGGTTGTCGATCCCTAATTGAACTCTGGCGATAAATCAAAAGCGGTAAACAAAGCAATATAAATCGAATGAACATGAAAACAATCCATTGTCACTATGGAATTGAATTGATAACAATCACAAAGCAATAATTCTATGAAGTTAATTCCGATAAACATGATAAATCCCAAAGTATAAATCGATAAGTAATCTCGAAACAAAGCATGTAATTATTCTAATAAAACATGAATTGAAAGGATGAAAAGCATAAATTAATACTATAAATTGTATCGTGTTATCGCTGAAGAAATCCCGGAAAAAGGCGGGAGGCGGCGCGGCTGCGTGCATCAAAGCGAGAACGGAACCCTTTTAATTGACCTAAGCGTGCATATATATATGAATAAGGTTGGCGCGGTTTACAATGGCGCAAGCTTAGAAAATATTCGACTTGAACTTGAGCGCTGGCTGAAGTTGGCGCGAGAGGAAAATCATTACGCCTCACAAATGGCGGCTCATTGTGGCCTTGATTAACAAGCGATAAGTCGCGGGCGCTGGCTGGGTGAACTGGCGCTGAGGCACAGCGCGGGTGGAGAGGCCGAGCTGGAGGAGAAATGGGTGCTGCAGCTGGCGCTGGACCTGAGCAGCGCTGAAAAATGGGCTGAGCGCGCTCATGCCGAACCGGCGCTGGGCGTGCGGCGCGCGCGGCGCGCGCGCGCGGGCGACACAGCTTTCGCGCAGCAATTTTGTTTTGACCCGTTCTCCTTCCGTTTGAACTCCGATTTGCACACGGTTTTCGCCTCGGACTCCTATCACAACGTACTTTACTTCTTATGAAGGATAAAATCCTTGATTCCTTCTCCATTATTCATGAGAATCATTGTAAGTATTCAGCGCCGCGCGCGACTTGGGCGAGCGGAGTGCGTCTTGCGACTTTGAAGATTTGATCCGTTCTCTTTCGTCCGAACTCCAAATTGCGATCCGTTTGCGCCTATGAATTCCTATCGAAAGGATCTTAAATTATATCTGATCCTTGGCAGATCAATTTATCCTATTATCTGTCGTTTTCCTACAAAACATCGAGACGAGCAGTAAGTCCGAATCGATAAATATTACTCGAACCAAAGGCATAAATAGGACAAACCATAGAAAATGACACGAAAAACAATACCAAGAATCATCACAAAATCATACCAAACAACTCCCCACACTTATCCATTTGCTTGTCCTCAAGCAAAGTCTATACTAATAAAAGTGAAAGATAACTCATACAACTTTTCCACTTATTCTAATCAATCAAACCTTATTGCATTTCCCCACACTTGGTGTTTACAATTCAAAGATAATGCGAAATAAATCAAAACGATAATTGACTTCCAATAAATAAAAAGGTAATCTACTTTCGGACCCAACTCTCGTTAGGGGTGAATTAACTAATGTGGTTACCTTTAGCAACAAGTTTCTTTTATATAGCACAAAGAATGTTTTAACAGATTTTGGAATAAAATTCGAAGGTGCACTCGATGAACTCGAGTCTCCTAACGTGGTTTCCATGTCCATTTCTCAAATTACGAGAAGAGGACATAATCCCATCCTCCATTTCAACAATCTTAACAAGATCTTTGGAGCTTTCATTCTCGCCGTTTTCTCTTCTTTTCACATTTTTTTTTTTTTATATATAAAATGAAACAAGTATATAGACAACCACAATGTTAACACTACCCTAACATTAGCGGACAAATCACATCAATTTCCCCTATTCAATTTCTATCAATCACAGTCTCGTCGATTCACATTATACTCGAATCATATATCACCAAAAGTTTGAAAATTGAAAATCAATTTGATCAATACCACGAGTTCGGTTGCACAAATCAAGATCTAACTTACTCGCATAGACAAAGCTTACGTCCAAACAATCAAAATAAGCACAAGGACACGTCATTAAGCAACAGAACAACATCACGCATACAAAACAGAGTAAACATCCCCACGCTTAAATCGAGCCGCGTCCAGGTGCTCAAAACGATAAAAGCTTAAAATAACCATAGAGGATGATACTTCCACGATAATCGGCAGATATGCGTTTGTAGAGTTGGAGCATCACGGCTTCGTCTAGTTCGCGACAACTTTCGGATCGAGGTAAAACAAACTCAACGACAGCAGTTAGATCAACAAGAACAACAAAACAAGACAAAGAAAGAAAGAAAGAAAAAGCAAATAAAAATCCGTGGGTCGACTCCCACGCGATTACTCGATTTAACGTCGTGAGCACGGCGTGTTCGATCGACAACGGACTATCCATAGTCCTTCACTGCAGGAATACCATCTCGGCGAACATCGGTAGAAACCATATATGCACATGGGGCGATAAAGAAAGAAAATAACAAATCATTTAAGCTCGAGTCGAAAATCCTATTCTCCAAAGTGAAATAGATAATTTCAATTCCCAAAGCCTGATACTTTGGAGAATTAGGAAGTTTACAAATCATGGATGTTACCTCAACCTTTGTTATCACTGTGTCCTCCTCAGGGAACACGTACTTCACATGTTGAGGTAGTGCAATTACTTCCAGAGCGGGCTTTTGCATTCGAGTATCTTCAAGTGCCCACTCTTTCTCCATCCTCTCTTCATCCTCCTCCACGTGCTTGGGTAGTTCTATCACCTCCAGAGTGGGTTCTGGCGTGTCATCAATTTCGTGTACCCACTCTTCCTCGTCAACCATCCTGGTAACCACTTCCTCGTGGCTCTGATTATGCTCCTCATCCTCACGTGTCCATTCTTCATCAATTTCCACCTCCTCTGGCTGCAGCGGCTCTTCAGGTGTCTCTTCCACCCAATTCTCAATAATTGGGTCACTTTCTAGAATTGTGACCGCCTGGATCTGCTCGGATTGGTTTGGAGGTTCCCTCCATTGCTGCAACAGCTCTTTAAGCAGGCTATTAACATGCCCCGCTTGTGTCTCCAAACGCTGAGATGAGGTGTTCGCAGCATCCATTTTGTTAAGTAACATATCCATTCGTGGGGTGAACGAATCCTCAAATGATGACCTCTGCGGTGGTGATGCGTGTGGTGGTGAATAATACTCCTGCTGCGGGTCGTACCACTGTTGCTGTGGAGGCTGTGGCTGCTGTGTATCACACCATTCATAACCAGGTTGTGGGTTCCAATATCCCGGGTCGGGTTGTGGTTCCCACCATTCCGAACTGGACTGAGGAGGTGGCTGCTGCTGCTGCGGGTATGAATATTGAGGTGGAGGTGGTTGCTCTTGGTATGAATATTGCGGCGGAGGTGGTTGCTCCCAGCAAGGATCATAGGCATGCTGCTCATAGCTCGACGGATATTCCTCAGAAAAAACGAATTGGGCTCCTTCTTCGAAAGAAGAATTTGCCCAATATGGGGCTTCCTCCACCAGCACCTTGACCACGTTCGTCTGCTGGTAACCACGCATTATGAGACACCAACAACAAAACAAGATCCACGCACGGGGGAGAAATGTGAAAACATAACAAAAAGAAACACGAAAACAAACAACACAAACAATCGCCTAAAGTTTTCCCGTGCGGCGCCAAAATTGATCGAGCTAAAAACACACTCAAATTCACTGCATGATATGCGTGCGAGGTAATCGTGGCGTGGTAAGTTAACAGAGTCGTCTCTCAGGAAAACTTAGCAGGCGATTGTTAGGTGTCGCATACTGACGATTAAATCCTAAACATTCTAATGCCAGCGGGGTTTGAAACATGCGAGAATAGAAATACGAGGAATTAAGCGGCATCTAAGCTAGGGGTTGTCGATCCAGAGCTATACTAATAAGCGATAAATCTAAACTGGGGTTGTCGATCCCTAATTGAACTCTGGCGATAAATCAAAAGCGGTAAACAAAGCAATATAAATCGAATGAACATGAAAACAATCCATTGTCACTATGGAATTGAATTGAATAACAATCACAAAGCAATAATTCTATGAAGTTAATTAGATAAACATGATAAATCCCAAAGTATAAATCGAATAAGTAATCTCGAAACAAAGCATGTAATTATTCTAATAAAACATGAATTGAAAGGATGAAAAGCATAAATTAATACTATAAATTGTATACGTGTTATATTTGAAGAAATCCCGGAAAAAGGCGAGGAGGCGGCGCGCGGCTGCGTGCGTCAAGCGAGAGCGGAACCCTTTTAATTGACCTAAGCGTGCATATATATATTGAATAAGGTTGGCGCGGTTTACAATGGCGCAAGCTTAGAAAATGTTCGACTTGAACTTGAGCGCTGGCTGAAGTTGGCGAGAGGAAAATCATTACGCCTCACAAATGGCTCATTGTGGCGCTTGTTAACAAGGCGATAAGTCGCGGTACTGGTGGGTGAATGGCTGAGGCTGGCGCGGGTGGAGAGCCGAGCTGGAGGAGAAATGGGTGCTGCAGCTGGCGCTGGACCTGAACAGCGCTGAAAAATGGGCTGAGCGCGCGCTCATGCCGAACCGGCGCTGGGCGTGCGGCGCGCGCGCGGCATGAGCGCGCAGGCGACACAACTTTGCGCAGCGATTTTGTTTGACCCGTTCTCCTTCGTTTGAACTCCGATTTGCTACGGTTTTCGCCTACGGACTCCTATCACAACGTACTTTACTTCTTATGAAGGATAAAATCATGATTCCTTCTCCATTATTCATGAGAATCATTGTAAGTGTTCAGCGCCGCGCGCGACTTGGGCGAGCGGGTGCGTCGCGACTTTGAAGATTTGATCCGTTCTCTTTCGTCCGAACTCCAAATTGCGATCCGTTTGCCTATGAATTCCTATCGAAAGGATCTTAAATTATATCTGATCCTTGGCAGATCCACTTTATCCTATTATCTGTCGTTTTCCTACAAAACATCGAGACGAGCAGTAAGTCGAATCGATAAATATTACTCGAACGAAGGCATAAATAGGACAAACCATAGAAAATGACACGAAAAACAATACCAAGAATCATCACAAAATCATACCAAACAAGTAGCCCTAATTTTCGAAAAAGTGAGCTTATAGTGTTAATTAATTTTAATGGCTACCCAATTATGATCTTATGATAATTTTATATTAAAATGATATTATTAAGGATAATATATAGTATTATATCAAGTGGCACAAGTGGGGGCACACTTGTACACAAGTGGACAAATTTTTTAAAGATTTGATAAGATTTTATGTGATAAGGTTATCATATAATTAATGAAAGGGATAAGATATGATCTTATCACGTTGTGAGTGTAAAAGTAGAGTTAGAATTGATTTGAACAAGCAACTTTCCTACTTGTCTTCCATATGGCGAAAATATCACATCTTATGTGATTAAAATTATTTTATACCATGTGTTGAATTGTGTAGAGATAAGATAAGATCTTATGATGTATTAGGTGTAAAGTAGTGTTAGTTATCAAATTGAACAAGTGACCTAAGGTTGGACACTAGTAATAGGCGACACATATACATTGCACAATACTATGTGATAAACTTATACTATGTGACACCTAAGGTTCAATTCATTTAATTAAGAGATAAGGTGACCTAAGGATGAGTTGTAAAAGATAAGATAAGGTTTTGTCCTTTGTGCGAGTGTATGGTTAATATTTTCATGTAATTATTATATAACAAGTGTACATAAGATATTTTAGGTGTAATAATTATAATGCAACTTGCATATGCTTATAAATATAAGGTGAAGCTCTCCACTCTTATTCACAACCATAAGGACCGAAAATATATAGAAAAAGAGAGAGAGTTAAATCTTGTGTAATCCCAAACTAGATCAAATAAAGCGTCATAGATCAAATCCGTCCGATTAAAGGTTAGATTTCTTATGAGCTTCATATATCGTTAGAATTTATGTTATAAGCTTAGTTCGTATGTGTAATTTTTGAAAATTATGTGACTTGTGCCATATGTTTAGATATTGTATTTATATGATGTTATTAAGCATGTAGTATAATAATATCACAAAAATAAGCATGTTATTAAATTTAATATGAGGACCGAATATTTGAGGGTGTAATATGTTGATGATTATGATTTCTAATTGTTGATTTGAGCATGGAATCATGATCTAGTGTATTAATTATGCTTATATGATTTTATGTAGAATTTTTGGAAAACTTTGGTACCTAAGTCCATGAATTTCGAAAATTATAGAACATGATATTATGTTAAGATATAATCCATGTTTGAGTGTTATCATAACATATTGAAAGTATAGAATCATAATATAGTGTTGTAGGAATTTATTGGATTTGTTAAAAATTTATTGGACCTAAGTCGAAATTTAAAAGTGAATTAGGAAGATTTAATTCAATAGTTTGCAATAAATAAAAATGATGTTATAATAAGGATGCTTATAGATGATTATGTGTTATGTGATTTTATTGGAAATTGTTTGCTTAGTTTAATTAGGGTTTTTCGAAAACCATAGCTTAAGTGTATTAATGTTATAAATTTATTTTATGAGATATAATTGCATAATATAATCAAAAATGATGTTTTAAACATATTATGATTTTATAGAATTTTAGAACAAAATTGCACATAAAATAATAGAATTACATAAAAGGAATTAAAAAGTCAAAATGTTGACTTTAGTCAAAATTGTTGACTAAATGTTGACCAAGTCAAAATTGTTGACCAAAAACGTTGACCAAGGTCAAATCGCACGAAAATCAATAATCGCAATCTATGTGACGTAGTACTAGGGGTGAGTATTCGGGTATTCGATCGGATATGGTCAAAAAATATCCGAATTAAATAACAGAAATTTAAAAATGATATCAAGACAAACAGAAATAATTTCGGTTACGAACTAAAATAACCAAAATTATTTGGTTATTTGGATATTCGGATAAAGCCGAATTTTACTCGATTACGAATTCTAAACAAAACATACTGAAAAATATTCTAATACTCGACAAATAATTATTTTGCATATTAATAAATAACGTTACCACATATTAAACAATTCATTACCAATAATCTTCATAAGTTCAAAGTTGAAAAATATTACCAAATCTGAACAATTCATAAAAATGCTACAATCTTCTCAAAACACGAAATTTAAAGTTCAAAGTTCATAAGTTCTAAGTTCGTATTCTCGAATCAAAGCTTTTAATCCATGAACCTTACAATGCCACGCTTGTGGTGTTGTGTAACAGTTTTTCGATGTTGATTACTCATTTGTTTGACGATTTAAGCTTCTTTATTTTGAAATGATCTAATCTGAATGCTATGTTTTCTATCTGATTCGTTATGGCTTCCTTATCGGCTACATTAATTATCTCTCTTGTATTGGTGTTTAGTCTTTGAAGTTGTTGGGTTTGTTTCTGTGATACCTTTTGATTACGTATCGTCATGTTTATTGTAATTGTAATTGGTGTTTAGTATTTATATTAAAAAACTAATATAAATATAAATATAAATTTCGGATATCGGATATTCGGGTAAAAAATCTCATACAGGCCGAAAACCATACTACTAGTAATATATTTGGTTATAACGGATGTTCAAAATAACCGAATTACCCACCAAATTAGATATTTCGGTTTGGTTCGGTTCGATTATTCGGTTATTGGATATTTTGCTCGCCCCTCGTGAGTGCGTTTAGTAACAATGTGACTTCGTTACGTAAGTACATTAAACGTGCATTATATGCTAAAAGATGAAATATCTCTTATATGATGAGCGATTTCATAATCGACATCATTTTGGTTGAAAAGCGTCTAAATAAGTTCGACGTTAGCCTTATTCCGATACATAGGGCGTTATAGGCGATGTCGTCTCTGTCGATCGTGACGATGTTCTAAAATAATTCTTACGTTAAGGTGGGGCGTGATTTGGGCTAAGGCGTGAAAGTGACATAGAGAAGAAACCTACGTATACCGGTGTGGCTTTTATTGAAAACCACTTTTATTTACGATGCTTTCTTGAAAGTATTTATTTACAAAAGCTTTCGGTTGAGAAATGATTATGAGCTGTTATTGATTACATGCCCAAAGTGTTTATATTTTATGTATGGATCTATCAAGCGGTTGGGTGAGCGACTATGAAAGTGATCTGATTGTTGGGTCGCTCCAACTTTATAGAAAATCGATATCGGATCACATGCTGAATCACGAATTCCTAGCACGGATTAGCGTGTACACCATAGGTATTGTGAGCCGATAGCAACATCTTGACGGTCACGCGTCCGTAGAAGGAGGCTACTTCTGGCGTGAGCAGTTATGAGAAAGTTATATGAGTGATACGGATCATACATACGGAAAATGCACGGCTAGGCGATCTTTTGAGAAATGATAAAGTGTTTTGGTATTCACGAGTTATTTCTACTAAAATCCTCGTGTTATACTATGGGGCAGTGTAATTTAAAGAAATTATTTTGGCATGTGTTCACTAAGTGCATTCTTGTACTTAGCCCTGCATGTTTGTTTTTAAATGTGCAGGTTGAGCTAACGATGGATGGAAAGGTGTTGAGCAGTCGGAGTTTTTGTCGCTGATATAGTATAGCCTTGAATTCATATCGTCATATATGAATTCACATGTTTTCCGCTGCTTAGAACACAGTTATGTTTGATTATTGATGCATATCACCTTGGATCGATCGAACCCTTTTGTCGAATCATTGGTCTAGTTGTATGAAATCGATGTATGGTTACCTCACTATCTTTTGAGTATTATAAGATTGGTTGTTATTTCCTTTACCGTTTCATGTTCATTTATCATTAAGTCCCTTAATCCCGTATCATTAGTCACAGTTCCCGCTAAACCATACTTAAGGGTAGGCGGGCCGTGACAGAGTGGTATCGAGGCGGGTCGTCCTTTGAACCCTAAAACCTTCTTTCTTTCAAAAGTTAAGTCTAGATTGAGTCACTAGACTTCAGAGATCGGTGACGTGCTCAACACTCCATCGCATCAAAGCTCGACCCGAGAAAAGGTGGCGATTTCTTTTCAAAGATTGAAATAGAAAGTTTGAAGAAAAGTATTGAAAGTGAAAGTTTGAGAAAGAATGAAATTATTTGAAAGCGATGAAAGTTATTCTTGAAAGCTTTTCAGAAAGAATATTATTGTTTTATGAGAAAAGTTGACAGTTATATGAGAACAAGTTATTAGAGATATGAGACAATATTTACAGAGAATAAGAAACAGTTGACATATCGATGTCAAAAGTGATTATTGAAATAGTAAAGATTCAAAGAAAGCATGAGTTATGTTATGATTATTTGAAATTTTATTTCGAATTTCAAAAGTTTTTATGAAAATCGATATGTTATCCCAAAAGAACATAGATGCTATAAGAAGCATGCTCACCTCTTGAACATAGAAGTACAAATTAGGGAAACTTTATCCCTCTGCAAGAACTATAGCAAGTAGTGACTTATGAGCGTACGAGAAGTCAGTTGAAAACAAACTCGAGTTTTCAACGAAAGAATGACGAAAGAAAAAGAAGAGATCAAAGGAGCAAGATGCACAGGTTCGATGTGGAACATAGAAAGTTAAACGAACTTTGAAAAAAAATTCGTACGAACCGGAGCATGAGCTCGTATTCGGTCAAGAGGCAAAGCGTATTCACGGCGCATGGCGCGCAGGCAGAAAACTGCATTGCGCAGTGTTCTTGTTTTAACTCGTTCTCTTTCGTCCGAACTCCATTTTGCAAACGGTTTTCGCTCACATATTCCTATCTCAACGAGCTTTATTTCGTGTGAAGGATGAAATTCCTAAATCCTTCTCCAAAATTCGTGAGAGACAGTCAAAGTCAGACTGAAATTTCGCCTATAGAAAGAATGTTGTAGAAAGAAAAGAACTTAGAAAGTTGTTGAAATTAAGACTTCTCTAGTACATAAAGCTACGCTAGGACATATGTTGAACATAGATCCTTGCTGTAAACATTTATCTGCCTATCAGATATGTATGCCTTATCTGCTTAACAGATATGTATTAGTTCACCTTATCTGCTTATCAGATATGTTTAGATGGACTTACGCTAATATTATCTGTGTTAGATGGCAAGGCCGTATTACTCACCAAGGCGAAGGATAAGACCGAGGGTCACACCAGGGGAAGTACTTGAAGCATATCGCACTTACAGCAGGAGTTGGGGCGACAGTTTAGGAGAGTTTTTGATGAGCTATCTCCGACTATGGATGGACGCCCATGAGTGCGGTGTGACGGACTACGATGGCATCAAACGTCTCCTAACTCGTTTGCCAGTTGATTGGGAAGACTATGCAAGGGAAGTATCGGGTGATTATATTTATCGTGCATGCATTGATTATGATTTGATTGGAGACCTACCGAGGTTCGTCAGTCATCTCATATATGTCTGATGTATACAAAGCGGCACCGGAGGGCCTACCTTCCTCCAGGGAATATACATGGTGAGGGCGACACGCCCGAGTGGTTATACATGGAAGTCCCTCGAGTGGTCAATCCTGCAGTACCAAGGTTTTTGGAAGCAGGAGATCGACCCGAGCATGTGACTAGGATGTCTCGACCCAGGTCATTGGGAGTTCCAACTCTTCCACCTATGACATTTGGACATCCGACGCGACCGTCACCTCGATTCGCCGCCAATGACAGCACCTTATCACGAGGGAACATACATGGAAGGACATGGTCATCAAAAGGATGATGTTCCTATGCGAGATGTGTATGTCATAGGGGATGATGGAGCTGGACCGTCACGTAGGCGTGCTCGAGAGGAAAGTTCGGAGGAAGATTCCGAAGAAGACTCGGAAGAAGAAGAAGATCCTGAGGAGGATCCGAATGAAGGAAATATGGACGAGAGCGAGTAGTAGTATTCGAGTAGTGTGTAGTACATAGAAATGATGTTGACATAACTATAGAAGCATAGTATTTTGAGATGCCTTGTAATCCAGTATGTTAATTGAGAATAGATCACATAGTACAGTATGTACTCAGCTTCCTTTTGAGTCTGATAACTTGTACAGAAAAGTCCTCTATGAGGCATTTTCCTTATATATATATATGATCACCCTAGATGGGCTTTTTACAGCGAAATGTGTACAAGATGAATGGTTTATTAAAAGCATTCTATGATTGATTGCATAAAGATGCTATGTATATTAATTTGCGATGAGCAGCTATCGATTACTAACTACGTTTTACAACGAATGCCGCCCGACGTGCACTGAACAGAGAAAATAGGAGAAGGGGAAGAAGAAGGCGAGTACTAACCGAGGAAGAAGAAGAGGTGATACCGCAACCACCTCCACCTCCACTTTGACCGTAGGGTGGAAGAACTCTTCCTTAGGCGAATCCGCTCCTTGATGGAAAGGAAGCCACGAGGCGCCGAACAATGGGTCGGGGCCATAGAATGAATTTTCGACTTCCTTCGTTGTCTTGCACAAGAGAGACTATCTTGTGTTCGTTTCAACTCACCGAACACAGATTTCTTGTGGGAGGCGAGAAAAGCAACACCGAGCAAATGGAATGCTTCACTTGGGACGACTTTAAGATGAAATGTATGAAAATACATTCCCAAGAGCTATCGAAAGAAAAAGGAAGTGGAATTTTTCAACCTAAAGCAAGGAAAGATGTCGGTTCACGAATATGACCGTCTTTTACGTGACATGTCTAGATCGCTCGGGACATGGTAATCTTGACATGAAAATGTCGAGAAAAGTTCGAGGCGGGGACTAAGGCCGAGATCAAGCTGTCTTTGGCAAGTCATGGGGACTTAACATATCTGAAAGCTCTTAGTCGAGCTCTGAACGCCGAGGCTGCGATGCAGGAAAAACTGCATCGACTCGATCCCAATTGTCGTGTGACAAAGGAAAGCGAAAATGGGAAGGAGGTTATAATAACAACCTTAGCAGGAGGTTTCAACAAAAGGCCATGGCGGTAACATGGCACCCCAGGCAAGTGGAAGAAACCGATACTTTCCATGCCCATGGGAGGACAACGAGGAGCAAGGAAGGTTCCTCGCGCCCAAAGTGTAATAAGTGCACACGGTGTATGTCATTAGGCGGTGTCGGTTCTATAAGTGTGGCATGAGAGGCCACTCTGCAAATGAATGCCCGGATTACGCCGGGGAGGACAAGGAAGGCCCGGCCGGCTAACCAAACCCAGCCATTAAGGCGATACAAGCCCCAACAACGGCGTCGGCGACAACGGAGGCGTGACCGCAGAACAATCAGCGACAAGCACCCGCCGACCACGGCCAGGCCAGGTAGAAACTATCTGCTACATAGGCGTCAAGCGAACAAAATCGAGGCAATCTACCGGTATGGGAATGCTTTTCAACATACCTATTAAGCTTTGTTCGATACGGGTGCGTCACATTCTTTCATTTCAAAAGCATGTGTTGATATGTTAGGGCTTAAAACTGAACAAACAAATCAAGAAATGAGGATCTCGTCACCCATAGGAGGTATTATGACCGTTACACAGGCTTGCTCGAACTTAGAGTTGAACTTAGGATCACTTAAGGTTCTAGCGAATAACCTGAACATAATACCTATGGGGGACGTAGACATAATCCTAGGAATGGATTGGTTGGCCGAAAACCATTCCACGATCCTATGTAAGGAGAGAAGAATTTCGATCCAACCACCGGGAAAAGAAGCTACGAACTTTTATGGAATCAGTATGGGAAAGAAAATCGCAATAATATCCGCACTCCAAGCAAGGAAAATGATGAACAAGAAGGAATGTCAAGCATTCCTTGTTTATCTAAATGGAGAAGAAAGAGCGGAAACAAGGATCGAAGACGTAGAAATTGTTCGAGAATTTTCGGACGTATTTCCTGATACTTTACCAAGACTACCCCCGGACAGGCAGCTAGAGTTCACAATTGATCTGGAGCCAGGATCAGCCCCAATATCAAAAGTGCCTTATAGAATGGCACCAAAGGAACTCGAAGAGCTAAAAATTCAAATTCAAGAGTTATTGGATTTGGGTTTTATTAGACCAAGTGTTTCGCCATGGGGAGCACCTGTCCTATTTGTTAAGAAGAAGGATGGATCGTTAAGGATGTGCATTGATTATCGAGAACTCAACAAACTGACACTTAAGAACAAATATCCACTGCCAAGGATAGACGATTTGTTTGATCAATTAAGCGTATTTTCGAAAATCGATCTTGAGTCAGGATACCATCAACTTAAGGTACGGCCGGAGGATATATCTAAGACCGCATTCCGAACAAGATATGGACACTATGAGTTTGTAGTTGTGCCATTCGGTCTAACTAATGCACCTGCCGTATTTATGGATCTTATGAACAGAGTGTTCCACCCGTACCTAGACAAGTTTGTCTTGATCTTTATAGATGATATTCTCATCTACTCGAAGAATGAGGAGGAACATAGGGAACACTAAGAGCGGTCTTACAAACCTTAAGATCCGAGCGACTTTACATGAAATTCAAAAGTGTGAATTACGGCAAAAAGTGATATTCCTTGGACACATTGTGTCTGCGAAGGAATAAAAGTAGATCCCGCAAAGGTTGAAGCCGTCATGAGGTTGGAAATCGCCAACAACACAAAACAAAATCCGAAGTTTCCTAGGACTAGCTGGCTATTATCGAGATTCATTGAGGGATTCTCCAAGATAGCAAGGCGATGACCCAGCTACTCCGAAAGGGGATTAAATTTACATGGACAGAAGAATGCGAGGCGAGTTTCCAAACACTTAAAGAAAAGCTAACTAGTGCACCGGTACTAGCTGTTCCGATTCGAACAAGGAATCGTTGTCTATCTTGTGACGCCTAAGAATGGACTTGGTTGCGTGTTGATGCAAGAAGGAAGAGTAATAGCTACACATCACGACAACTCGCACTACATGAGTTGAATTATCCAACCCATGACCTAGAACGGCGGCGGTGGTACATACATGCACCGAAGATCGGAGACACCACCTTTATGGAGTAAGGTGTGAGATCTTCAACGATCACAAAAGTTTGAAATACTTTTTCGAACAGCGAGATTTAAACATGAGACAACAAAGATGGCTCGAACTAGTAAAGATTACGATCGTGGTATAAACTACCACCCGTGCAAGGCAAACGTGGTGGCCGATGCCTTGAGTCGTAAAATCAACCAATCTGGGATGCCTTTTCACGAGAAGAAAAACTCATTAGAGAGTTTGAAAGGATGGAAATAGAGATGGTTGAAAAACCACAGGGCGATCACGAGTAGTATTGCTACACTCACTTTGACGTCGACTTAAGAAAAAGAATAGTGAGCGGACAAAGGATGGAGGAAAAGTTAGAAAAAGTAAGAGCGAGGTAAGGGTGAAGGATTAAAGGTTTTAGGAAGCACCAGACAATGCCCTATTGTTTGAAGGAAGATTGTGCGTACCTGACAACAACGATCTTCGAAATGAAATCATGAGTGAAGCTCATAACACTCCTTACACCGCCCACCCCGGTAGTACTAAAATGTATCAAGACTTAAAGGAAAAGTTTTGGTGGGAAGGTATGAAAAGAGATATAGCCTCTTTTGTCGAACGTTGTCTCGCTTGTCAACAAGTAAAGGCATTGCACCAACGGCCTTATGGAAAGCTACAATCTTTGGAAATACCCGAATGGAAGTGGGACGATATAATAATGGATTTTGTAACAGGTTAACCAACGTCAAAAAGGGGAAACACTGCTATATGGGTAGTAGTGGATCGCCTTACCAAATGTGCTCATTTTCTGCCTATTAAGACTACTCATGGATCGGATAAGTTAGCCCAACTATATGTGAAAGAAATTGTGCGTCTACATGGAGTGCGAAATCTATCACCTCGATAGAGATTCAAGTTCACATCGAGATTTTGGACTAGCTTGCAAAGGAGTTGGGCACTAAACCTAATTTTAGCACAACTTTTCATCCACGGTGATGGCGGTCTCGAACAAACAATCCAAACACTTGAGGACATGTTGCGACAAGAGTGTTGGATAGAGGAAACTTGGGAATATATTTTACCACTTATTGAGTTCGCTTATAATAATAGCTATCGAGCAACCATCGATATGGCACCATCGAGGCCTTCGATGGAAGAAAATGCCGACCACCACTTTCTTGGGATGAAGTGGGTGAAAGGAAAATTTTAGGGCGGATACGAGAGAAATGATTGAAATTGTTCGCCAAATTAGGCAAAGGATAAAAGAAGCTCAGGATAGGCAAAAATCTTATGCCGATACACGTAGATCCGAGCTACATTTTGAATGCGGTGATAAAGTGTTCCTCAAAGTCTCACCATCAAAAGGAATCGTAAGATTCGAAGTAAAAGGAAAGTTAAGGCCACGTTTCATAGGACCTTATGAAATTCTTGAAAGAATAGGTCCTGTAGCCTATCGATTGGCACTTCCGCCAAGTTTGGGCAATGTCCATAATGTGTTCCACGTGTCACAATTAAGAAAGTACGTGTATGATCCCAAACACGTAATCCATCACGATGATATGATTTTAAACTCCGATATGAGTTATGTGGAAGAACCTACGGCTATCTTAGATCGTAAGGTTCAACAGTTGAGGAATAAATCCATACCATTAGTGAAAGTCCTATGGAGACACCACGGACAGGAGGAGGCTACGTGGGAACTCGAGGACGCCATGAGAGAGCGATACCCCGAACTTTTTCAAGGTATGCAAATTTCGGGACGAAATTTATTTTAAGGGGGGTAGGATGTAATATCCCGTAGTTTTAATACCTAATTACGATAACTAAAATCATAATTTAGAAATTATTCCCGATTATTAAAACCCTAATTAGTCAACGCTCGAACTTGACTACTCATAATTGGACAATTCCTGTGTGATGTTCACTAATGCTTAGTGAATTAAAGGAATATAATTTCCGATATTCCTTCGAACGTAATGTTCTAACGTCGGATGAATTCGACAGTTAAGCCTTACAGTATTTTTAAGCAGTTAAGCTTAAATTTTGAAATTCCTTATTATTATAGGAATAAATGAAGTTGTTACAACTTTATTTTGAACATTTTAGAGATGTTCCAACTATGGGAATCTTGAGACGTTTCAAACGTCTACGTTTAGAGATAATTCCATAACTTAACCAAATGATCTCGGAATTATAAAATTCAAATTCCTATAATTATTTTATGATACAAGAGCATTATTTATCATCAAAATAATGCTAGAGAATTATAGAATTTAAAAGTACCAAAAATTAGGGTTTGAAAACCTAATTTCCCAAAATTGTGGTTTTATGAATCTAAATTGTTTTAAATATTTTTCTATGATTAAATTCATCATTTAGAGATTATAATATGTCACATAGCTATGTGTTAGCTATTTATTACAAGAAAATAAAATGTTTAGCATGAGTAGCCCTAATTTTCGAAAAAGTGAGCTTATAGTGTTAATTAATTTTAATGGCTACCCAATTATGATCTTATGATAATTTTTATATTAAAATGATATTATTAAAGATAATATATAGTATTATATCAAGTGGCACAAGTGGGGGCACACTTGTACACAAGTGGACGGAAATTTTAAAGATTTGATAAGATTTTATGTGATAAGGTTATCCTATAATTAATGAAAGGGATAAGATATGATCTTATCATATTGTGAAGTGTAAAGTAGAGTTAGAATTCAATTTGAACAAGCAACTTGCCTACTTGTCTTCCATATGGCTGAAAATATCACATCTTATGTGATTAAAAATTGTTTTATACCATGTGTTGAATTGTGTAGAGATAAGATGAGATCTTATCATGTATTAGGTGTAAAGTAGTGTTAGTTATCAAATTGAACAAGTAACCTAAGGTTGGACACTAGTAATAGGCGAAACATATACACATTGCACAATACTATGTGACACCTAATGTTCAATGCATTTAATTAAGAGATAAGGTGACCTAAGGATGAGTTGTAAAGATAAGATAAGGTTTTGTCCTTTGTGCAAGTGTATGGTTAATATTTTTCATGTAATTATTATATAACAAGTGTACATAAGATATTTTAGGTGTAATAATTATAATGCAACTTGCATATGCCTATAAATATAAGGTGAAGCTCTCCACTCTTATTCACAACCATAAGGACCGAAAATATATAGAAAAAAGAGAGAGAGTTCATCTTGTGTAATCCCAAACCTAGATCAAATAAAACGTCGCCGATCAAATCCGTACCGATTAAAAGGTTAGATTTCTTATGAGCTTCGTATATACGTTAGAATTTATGTTATAAGCTTAGTTCATATGTGTAATTTTCGAAAATTATGTGACTTGTGCCAATATGTTTAGATATTGTATTTATATGATGTTATTAAGCATGTAGTATAATA
This sequence comes from Salvia rosmarinus, assembly GCA_036937905.1. Taxonomy (NCBI): domain Eukaryota; kingdom Viridiplantae; phylum Streptophyta; class Magnoliopsida; order Lamiales; family Lamiaceae; genus Salvia; species Salvia rosmarinus. Next base: position 25,465,946 of record CM072822.1, on the reverse strand, counting down.
ATATCAAAAAAATAAGCATGTTATTAAATTTAATATGAGGACCGAATATTTGAGGGTGTAATATGTTGATGATTATGATTTCTAATTGTTGATTTGAGCATGGAATCATGATCTTGGGTATTAATTATGCTTATATGATTTTATGTAGAATTTTTGGAAAACTTTGGTACCTAAGTCCATGAATTTCGAAAATTATAGAACATGATATTATGTTAAGATATAATCCATGTTTGAGTGTTATCATAACATATTGAAAGTATAGAATCATAATATAGTGTTGTAGGAATTTATTGGATTTGTTAAAAATTTATTGGACCTAAGTCCAAATTTTCAAAAGTGAATTAGGAAGATTTAATTCAATAGTTTGCAATAAATAAAAATGATGTTATAATAAGGATGCTTATAGATGATTATGTGTTATGTGATTTTATTGGAAATTTTGGAAATTGTTTGCTTAGTTTAATTAGGGTTTTTCGAAAACCATAGCTTAAGTGTATTAATGTTATAAATTTATTTTATGAGATATAATTGCATAATATAATCAAAAATGATGTTTTAAACATATTATGATTTTATGGGAATTTTTAGAACAAGAATTGCACATAAAATAATAGAATTACATAAAAGGAATTAAAAAGTCAAAATGTTGACTTTAGTCAAAATTGTTGACTAAATGTTGACCAAGTCAAAATTGTATACCAAAAACGTTGACCAAGGTCAAATCGCACGAAAATCGATAATACGCGATCTATGTGACGTAGTACGTTTAGTAACAATGTGACTTACGTTACGTAAGTACATTAAAACGTGCATTATATGCTAAAAAGATGAAATATCTCTTATATGATGAACGATTTCATAATCGACATCATTTTGGTTAGAAAACGTCTAAATAAGTTCGACGTTAGCCTTATTCGATACATAGGACGTTATAGACGATGTACGTCTCTATCGATACGTGACCAATGTTCTAAAATAATTCTTACGTTAAGGTGGGACGTGATTTGGGCTAAGACGTAGAAAGTGACATAGAGAAGAAACCTACGTATACCAGGTGTGGCTTTTATTCGAAAACCCTTTTATTTACGATGCTTTCTTCAAAAAGTATTTATTTACAAAAGCTTTCAGTTGAGAAATGATTATGAACTGTTATTCAGTTACATGCCCAAAGTGTTTATATTTTATGTATGGATCCTATCAAGCAGTTGGGTGAGCCAACTATGAAAGTGATACTGATTGTTGGGTCGCCCCAACTTTATAGAAAATCGATATCGGATCCTCGCTAGATCACGAAATTCCTAGCACGATTAACGTGTACACCATAGATGACCGTGAGCCGATAGCAACATCTTCGACGGTCGCGGCGTCCGTAGAAGGAGGCCTACTTCTACGGCGTGAATGAGTTATGAAAGTTATATGAAAGTGATACGGATCATACATACGGAAAATGCCCGGCGAGCGATCTTTTGAGAAATGATAAAGTGTTTTGGTATTCACGAGTTATTTCTACTAAAATCCTCGTGTTATACTATGGGGCAGTGTAATTTAAAGAAATTATTTTGGCACGAGTCCACTAAGTGCATTCTTGTACTTAGCCTGCATGTTTGTTTTAAATGTGCAGGTTGAGCTAACGATGGATGGAAAGGTGTTGAGCAGTCGGAGTTTTTGTCGCTGATATAGTATAGCCTTGAATTCATATCGTCATATATGAATTCACATATTTTCCGCTGCTTAGAACACACAGTTATGTTTGATTATTGATGCATATCACCTTCAGATCAGTCGAACCCTTTTGTCAAAGATCTGTTGGTCTAATTATATGAAATACGATGTATGGTTACCTCTTATCTTTTGAAGTATTATAAGATTGGTTGTTATTTCCTTTACCTTTTCATGTTCATTTATCATTAAGTCCCTTAATCCCCGTATCATTAGTCGCAGTTCCCCGCTAAACCATACTTAAGGGTAGGCGGGCCGTGACAACTAAGAACTACAAAATTTCACAATGAACAAAATGAATTCGCTATGAAAGCTGATGCATCCGCTTGGAATGTTACTGAATCCAAAAATTCGATATTTTTCACCCGGGTTCGAATCCCATGAGGGACGAAAATTCTATTTTTTTAGATTTTTTTGGATTCATTAATTTTTCCTACGAATTCATTAACTTTCACAGCGAATTCAATATTTTTTGGTTCTCACGTTCTCATGATAAAAGTGGTTCTCACGTTAACCCTCCCATATATATATATATATATATATATATGGATCAGGTAAGAATGAATTTTTTTTAAGAAATAAGAATAAATCTAAACCATTGATTTTAATAAATCAATGGACAAGATTTATTTTCGTTGTGATACAAACTATAACTATATGTGCTACGAAAAAAATTATGTGTTTTAACTAAAGGTTGAATAAGTAATTACATCTTTTAAGGATCAGTTTTTTTTTCCTTATTTTTAGGCAAAACACGATTTGTATACTTATATATAGGGAATTGTTGTAACTTATCATTTAAATTATTATCTTCAACATTATTTATGTTTCAATACTTAATATATACAAAATTATTTGTTATTCAAGCTAGCAAATTCATGAAAAACTTAGATAAATAATATATATATTGATTCATACATGTGGTTCAATATATAGCACTGGTATAACAGTTTCATAGCATATTTTTAATTACTTGTTGCACATACCGCTAAGATTTGTGGATTTTAGTTTTATTCAACTTCAATTTTTTTTTTTCGTTTGTGCGTTTTAATATATACAGGTTTTTGATGGTAAACATATAAATACAAAATGCTACAAAAAAGTTAATATATGCTACATAATGAAATATATATATATATAAAATTTGAATAACAATTTATCATTGTGTATTATAAATGTATTTGTGATATGTTACCAAATAACAAGTGTTATAGAAAATTACATTTATGCAAGTTTTAAGAAGTAATATATATGCAGTACAACAAACTCGCGTTTTATGCAATGTATTTGTAAGAATATGCTACGTGATGTATTATTTATGCTACATAATTGATGTGAAACTAGAGATCTGCAAGCATATTTCGAATCCCTACAATTAAGGGATATGATTTTCGGACGATGAACAGTAACTCTGAATGCTAAGGAAAGTGGAAGATGATGATGTAATTTTTATTCTATATTCCCTATTATACTCTTATACGAATTTATAAAAAAAAATTAAAATCAGGTAATATATTACTTTTAATCTGGACAGTTGATTTGAGAAAGATGTGTGGATGTGATATATTCTTATTTCTTACACTTATTTCCATTCTCACATGAACCATCCCCTATATATATATGGAGTGGTTATGGTGTGGGCACTCTTTATAGTATAAAAAATAAGAACTATTAATAACTGTTTGATGAATTAATGAAAGGTTAAGATTATCGAATGTATTAGTAACCTTTTATTTATTTATTTATTTATTTATTTGTAGATTATGATATTTTAGTAATTTAATACTTTTGTATATATCAATCCCAAATTTTAAGAAATTTCTTTCTTCTCTCTATTTCTCTCACGTTTTTTTTTCTTCTCTCTCTTATCTCTCCCTCGCTCTCATGTTCTCTCTCTCTCTTTCTCACTCACTCTCTCTCTCTCTCTCTCTCTCTCTCTCTCTCTCTCTCTCTCTCTCTCTCTCTCTCTCTCTCTCTCTCTCTCTCTCTCACACACACACACACACACACACACATACACACACAATCTCTCTCTATTTAAATATTAATGTGCATTTAGAAAATTTAGACATTTTGATATGTGCATTTAGACAATTTGAAATATGCGTTTAAACAATTTAGATAATTTGTGCATCTGAAAATATACATTTAGACTTTTTTGCATATGAGAATTTTTAAATGTGCATTTCGATAATTTGTACGTCTAAATATGAGCGTTTGTGCTTTGAAATAAAAACATGCTAACTATTTTCTACATAAATAAACAAATCAATATAATATACTAAATCCCATGAAATCATGTATTCATAATACTTAATTACTTTAATAATCTTATTATAATAAAAGAAATAAAAAATGATCCTAAATAATCTAAATCATAACCAACCATAATCAAAATCTAGTGCATAATATTTTTTCTTATGTTTGTACTTTAAGCATTATATATATATAGATGGATCAGGTAGGAAATGATAATTTGGTAGAAAATGAGAATGAATCTGGGCTTTTGATTCGTTGGATCAATGATTGAGATTTAATTTCAGTTGTATTTCAGTTTTGTGTTTTGTGTGCTACGCGGATTACTGTGCAACACTAGAACCCTTCTTGTGCTACGCTGTAATGAAAGAAGTGCTAAACTAATATATTTAGCATATGTGCTACAAAGAGATGAAATATGTGCTAAACTAACATGTGCTGTAACGTCCCACTTTTTGCTTGATTTAATTTGCTTTAAATTTAAATCTTTTGTGTTGGATTTGTGAGTATTCGATGTGCTCGAATTTGTGTTGGACTTGAGGGAGTCTGTAGTTGCGCCCCTAGCTAGAAAACGAACTTCATAATTTATTTTAGGGCCTTCAAATATTACTTTACAGATATGGGCTAAGTAATAAAATAAATTTTGGGCTTATGAAATTATTAAGTTTTCGGCTTATATAATTATCAAATTATATTATTTATCCTTAAATTGGGCTTTATATACTATCTTTTTGTTGAGCCCAAGTTTTATTTTTATGGAGAATCAAGTTTTAATTAACAAGAGTTCAAATGAGATTAGGACTTGATTATGGTTATATATATATATATATATATATATATATATATATATATATATATATATATATATATACGACATGCCCACATATACGACATACAACACTCCACACCCATATTCACACAAACACACAAACACATAGCCGCACACACACACAAAAATTTTGTCGAGAAAGCATCGGTCAAAAATCTTCTTCTTCCAGTGCGGCGCAACTAGGATCCTCATCCCAAAATTGATTGATTTGGATTTGTTGTACTTGACAAAATAGGTGGGTGAAATCATCTTTAACTTGCAAATTTGTGTTTTGGAATAAACATATTTATTGTGAGATTTACTCTATCTGTAAGTTTATGGTGATAATCATTGTTGTGTTTTGTTACATCTATGGTGAAAGCCTGTGTGGCGTATTATTACCTGTGTGGCGTATTCTGTGTGGCGAATCGTAGCCTGTGTGGCATATCAATTGCATGTGTGGCGTAGCCTGTGTGGCGAATCATAGCCTGTGTGGCGTATCATTGCCTGTGTGGCGAATCATAGCCTGTGTGGCGTATCATTGCTTGTGTGACAGGATTTTTAAGCCGCTGAGGTTGAATATGATTGACTATTACTTTCTTGCGATGTATACACGTTTTGACAAATAATTTAATGATATTCCTTGTTCCCCACCACTGAGTGCGTTTTTGTGCTCACCCCATTTTCGTCTAAAATATTTTCAGGTCAGTGATCATTGAGCGACGTGACGGTGTGGGTGTGCCTAGTGGTGTTTTGTCTCTTTTAATTCCTTCCAAGACTTGTGTTATTTTGTTTAAATTCTTTTCCTTTTTTTATCGTTGTTGGATTTGAGTTACTAGAACTCAAACTTATCTCATGTTACTAAGTCTTGCGTAGTTTGCTTTGGGTCGTTGGTTGGTGTCAGTTCTTTTGCAAAGTTTAGACTTGAGTTTGTTGGATTCATTATTTGATAATTTTATTCAAGATATTTTATTGTGCTTCCGCTTTAGCTATTTTTATGTAAGAAAATATAGCATTTTTAAATTATGAATTTAGGGTGTTACATGTGCAACATAGTAATTCTGATTATGCTACACAAATATGAATGATATGCTATACTTATATATCTATTCCTATTTCCTACACTTATTTCCATTCTCACATGAACCATCCCCATATATATATATATATATATATATATATATATATATATATATATATATATATGAGGTGGTTCCTGTGAGAATGAAATTAGTGTAAGAAATAAAAATATATCACATCCAGATATCTTTCCCCAATCAATGGTCCATATTAATAGCAATATATTAATTTATTTCAATTTTTATTTATTTATAAAATCGACAGAGGGTATAATAGTAAAGAACCAAAAAAATCGCTACATATCTTCATCTTCCACAAGCCAAATCCCTTAATTCTAGGGGAACAGATCTACAAACCACATCTTCATTTTGACAACCATCTTACACACGTTTGACATTATCTCAAATCTTGAGAAATCTTTCAACCAAATTATAGAACACTGTTGAGAGTAGCAAATGTAGTTAGTACACTAAACAAAAAACGCTAGCACATGTCACTTGTTTAATGATGCATTTTTTTTGGTTAACTTGCAGCACATAATACTCTTTGTGTGGCACATTTAGTTGTAAAGAGCTTATTAGTATTTTTAATGTAGCATGTTGTAATTTATGTAGCATTTGTATTGTAATTTTATAGCACATATTATACTTAATGTTGGATATTTTCTTGTCAGAAACACATTATATTGCATCTATAAAAAAATACCATTGCACATTTGTTGTTATTATTTTGTAGCATAATTATGTATACATGTAGCATAGTTAGTGTAGTAGCCCGAAAATTTTATAGTAATTAATAAAGTTTAATTAAGCATTATTAAGGGCTTAAAAGCTATATAAGCCTTAAGAATTCGTAAAATTTGATATAATGCAACATTAATCGGCATGAATCCAATTAATTTACGATTTGGACATATGAGATTAGAAAATGTAGAGATTTATTAGAAATGAGTTTATTTGTGATAAAATGTGAATTATGTGTTTATTTATGTATGTTTGCATGAAAAATGCTATTAATTAGAAATTATGCTATGAAATGCATTAATTAATTTCGCATGTTAATTTTCTTATAAAATGAGATAAAATATTATTTAAGGTATTAAATGTCTTGAATAAATTTATTTTATTAATATTTAGTGATAAAAGAATTATTTTGCATAATTTTTGAAAATTGAGAAGCAATAATATAATTAATTGAATTTTAACATATGAATGGATTTAAATTATGCTATATGAATCTAAATTAAATTATGTATATAAGTTGTATTAGATTTTATAATTTATTAGAGATATAATTCTATTAATTAAATTATACTAAAGTATGAACTTAGCAAAATTTGGGGTGTAATTATAAAATTATTGAAATTTGTGTTTAATTATTTTGAAATTAGGAATAAATGTACATTAAATTAAAATTAACATTCTAGAAACCTAATGCATGAAATAAATCATCTTCAACCTCTAAAAAACTCCCTAAGTTTCGGCCCTCACACACTCACACACACACAAAAATTTTCTTTTCAATTTTAATACATAATCAACCTTGGAATTAAGGGTAAATAATCCCAAGTGAGGTAATTCTTTGATCTAGCTTAAGTTTATGCAATTTAAATTCATGAAAAACATGTTTTATACTCTTATATTTTTCGAAAATTATGGGGTATATGTTTAAGGTTGATTTGTTTAAATTTTGTTATGTTTATTGATTTAATTATGTTTATGAAGTTTAATTAACATATGCTATGGTTTTAATTCCTTTAAATTCATGAAATTGAAAAATTAAAGAATCTAACCTAAACCCTAATTTTTGAATATGATCCATATGTTATGAATTGATTGAATTAAGCTTAGATATATGCTTATGGATGATTATAAACATCATATGAAAGAAGAAATTAAAAGTTAAACCATGCTTGTGAAATGCATGAAATTTTCGAAAATGAGGATTAATAGGAACTTAATGATTTTGATTTTATTTGATCAAAGTGACTTGATAATCATGCTTAAGGATATAAATAATGCATAGAATGAATTTATGGGAATTTAATTCATGTGTATGAATAAAACCCTAATTTTCGAAAATGAAGGGGTGTTCTTGAACTTTGATTTCTTGATTTTATTTGATTTATTTGAGTTGATATTTGAGATCTAGGATAAAAATAATGCTTAAGTAGAATTATTGGGAATTTTTGAACATAGGTATCAAAAGTTAGAAAATTAAAGTTTAAACTAAAGTTATACTTATAGGTGATATACTTGATCTATGATTGAATGGATCATGAATTTATGATTATTGCTGTTAATTGAGTATAATTATACGATATTTGATGTTTAATGGGTTGTAGACATTCAAAATATTGAAATACATATATATATCGAGTTAAATCGCCTTAGGCGATTAACGTTGAATTAGATAATACTAGTATTGTATAATGTTCTTAAGTGTATATTTGATGATATAATGATGATATTGAGGAGTTTGGGATGATATTGGTGTAGTTTGATTTATTTGGGTTATACCTATTCTAAACGTTACTCTGCCGAAATTTCGGTAGAATTGGACGTTAGTAAAACAAGTTATATGTTAATTGATAGTTGTTAACATATATCTAAATTAGAAAGGAAGATCACTAAAGATTTATCATAATCTTTATGTTCTAAGGATCCAGCAAGGGAAACCGAGAAGTAAAGAACGAAGAACCGAACTTGTTGGATTGAACGTCACGAGGTGGGTAATGCCTCTCAAAGTTATGTTGAGTAAAAGAATTTATGTTATGCTTGAACTTGTTTTATTATGAAATTACTTTCAATCACCACATGATGAATATGTTGAAAATGAACGTTTTACCACAATGTGGGTATGACGGCGATTTACCTATCTACGGTAGGAAAATGTTATGTCTTGTGCGTACGTAGATGGTCGTGAGCTTGCAAATGTAGGCGCCATGGTGCTGTGGAGAGGCCTACTTCCTTTACCGTATGACGTAGATAGGGTATGACCGTAGTTGTGATCCTTCGGGACCAACTCGGGTATGTGATGCCGGTATGTTTCAAAATAAAGTGTGGTGATATGTCATGATGTGAAAGTTTTCTTATGAATCACTAATTAAATTGCCTTATGAACTGCTATTTGTAGAAAGGTTTTCTTGAATAAAATATTTAAACTTTGAATATTATATCGGCATTATCCATCGAGTACTTTCTCTGCACTCATGCCTCCAAATGTTTTTATTATGCAGGTTGAGTATGAAGAAGGTGTGGCAGGGAAACTGAGCTGAGATATTATTTTGATCTTTTTACTTTGTTTGGTTATGTCTGAATATCATGTCTTCATACATGATATTCATTGATCTTCCGCTGCTGGAACCTTGCAACTTTGAAACTATACTTTTGATAAACCGTGTAAATATTTTGAAATTTCTATATATATGGTGAGGCTGTGTCCTCATTTTGATCATTATTGTGGTGGGATATCTTCTGAATACAGGTTGGCGTATTCCATTTTCAAACGTTATACTGTCCGTTTGTTTCCAAAACTTATTTTCTAAACCACTCTTTTATTGAAAGATTATCGTTAATTAAACCAGTCACGGCTTGATTATTTAGTTAAATAAGTAATTAAATAGTCGGGTCGTGACAGAGTGGTATCAGAGCATTGTTTCGCTTTGATCCTGTAAATTTTCTTTCTTTGAACCAACCTCTCTTGTAAACCTTTGAGTCATTGGTAGAGGCTCGGTGTTCGATCCGTCTCTTGACTCAACCGGGTAAAGTAAGTCGTAAGTGATGTGTATATTGAATGAAAGGTGATTATGTTGAACATTATTAGGTGGTATGTGTGAAAATAAATGATATGTGATTATCTTTGTTTCTAATTAGTATATAAGTTATATTTGATTATAGGATGGTGCGGAGGAAGGTCGTTGTTCGAAAGAATGTTGATAATAGGCCTACTGGATTAGGCGTCGATAGTTTCTTTTCCTTTAGAATCGAGAGGAGCAACATCGCCATTTGCTCTCAAACAGTTTATGATCTTTGTGGAGATCGGTTTAAAGAGTGCGATGGTGAGTTAGATGGACTTCTTGCATTGGTTAATGCTTTACCTCCTTCTTGGCGGGGATGGGCATACGAAATGACTTTGAATTATGTACATATTGATATGGAGTGCATCATCGGTAATCTCGATCGATTTGTAGATCTTATCAAAAGCGATGTCGAAAAATAGGAGATCCCCGTAGTTACCATATCGTCCTTTTGATCAATTTATTCCAAAGTGCTCATCAAATTCTAGATGATTTTCTTCATCCAAAATGGGAGAAATTAAACCTATGTTTCGTGAGGTTGTCATTTCTAGTCCTACTTCTGAATCATGTTCTCTTATGATAGCGATAGTCTTTTTCCTCTTGGACCTCAGTGGACCCTAGATGATTTAGATCTGTTTGAACAGCCATTTGCATTGAAAACTCCTTCACCACCTTTATCTCCTCTTCCTGAAATATCCTTAATCATGTCTTCCACTGAGGTAGCCTAGAAATTTTGAACAACCACTATCTGTTGGCACTTCTTATTTGAGACCTATAGCCGTTGGTGAAATGCCCTCTTTATCCGATCCTTCCCTTCTTTTGCCAGGAGAGGCCGCTCACTCAGTCACTGATCATACTCATATTCGTGAAGATCAAATAGAAGAAGAAGATACAGAAGAAGACCCTGAAGAAGATGTAGATGGTTAAGGAGAAATTAGGGTAACTAGCTAAGATAGTAGGCGGAGCTACCAGCCTGTACATATGAAACTAACTTGCGTGTAAAAGTCCTCTATGAGGTAATTTTCTTGTAAATTATAAACTGTTTTATTATCCTTGATGTGATTAAATAGTTATGTTTTATCTGTTGTTGATGATTATATCTTGTTGATGATGCATATTAAAACCCCTTTCCTTTGTTAATATTTTATTTACTGTTGTGAAAATAATAAATTTCTTTTGAAGTGAAATGCCTCCTCGAAGACGAAGCCAGAATATTGAAGAAAGAGCTAGTCAAACCACTCCCAAAACCATCCCGAACAAAACCTTGATGATCGTGAACCCTCTCTCCAAATCGAAAAATAGTGAGCTTTTCCTTCGTCAAAACCCACCAAATTTTACCGGGCTGGTAGTCCCGGTGAGGAATGGGTGCGTGCCGTGGAATGGATATTCGATTTTTAGAATGCAACGACCGGGAATGTTTCTTTGTGCATAAATTTTCGATGAAAGGACTGCATGTTTACGGTGGGAGGCCAGTGAAAACTCTCACCCCGAGCAATTGGCGAACTTTACATGGGAGCAGTTCGAGGAAGAACTGTACGCTAAGTTTATTCCTCGAAGCTATAGGAAGCAGAAAGAAATTGAATTCATGAATCTAAAACAAGGTAATAGGGTGTGGCGGAGTACGATCGGGAATTACATACATTATCCCGATATGCACCTTACAAGGTAGAAACAGATGAAAAGATGGCTGAGATGTTCCGCTCCGGATTGAGACCTGAAATCCGGATTATTTTAGCCTCTCAACCGCCCATGTCTTACGCAGAAACTCTTAACCACGCGTTAGACATGGAAATGGAGATACAAACTGAGAAGAATGCTACCGAATCAAATATTAGTGTACCACAAGGAACTGTACCGTCAAGATCCTCCCAAATGGAACAAAGATATAAAGGAAAAAGAAAGTGGGAGACACGAGGAAATCCAAACAAAAGGCCGTTTCAGAGGCAGGGACCCACGGCGTCGAGATCATTCCGACCGCCGACGACTGGACAACCACTCTTTTCTCCAAATAAGATAAGACCACCCATGTGTCCTCAATGCAACCATACACATTTCGGTTTATGTAGAAGTGGGAGCAATACTTGCTATTCGTGTGGACAATATGGTCACTTTGCTTCTGCTTGTCCATACAGACAGAATGTGACCGGGAGAGGAGAAAGAGGAAAATCTTCTCGACCTGTTCAGAATGTGAAAGCAATGACAGGATATCCACAATCACCTCGCTATCAACTTCCTCCACCACCAGTGATTGCAACCGCAGAGACTTCAGCTCAGCAGGCGTCATCTCAATCTCTACAAGTTCAACCTCAACATCAGCAGGCGTATGCTTTGAAACAGAAGCAACCAGAAAAGAGTATGGGAAACCTAATGGGTATGGCCCAGTTAAAAGGTGTACCTGTTATAGTTTTGTTTGATACGGGAGCATCGCATTCTTTCATTTCTACTGCATGTGTAGATAATCTTAAACTTCCCGTAGAATCATCTAAAGTAGGTTTCAAAGTGCTTACTCCAATAGGTGGGGCGGCAGTAGTTGATAAAGTATGTCCTAACTTAGAATTTGAGCTAGGATCACTTCAGTTAAAAGCTGAATCATTACGTTTATTATGCATGTGGGACGTAGATATTATCTTGGGTATGGATTGGTTAACAAAGAATTTTGCAACGATTCGTTGATTCGTTGTGAAGAACGAGAAATCGCATTTCAACCACCAGGAAAAGAACCCACGTGCTTCTATGGAATTGATGAGAGAAGAAGAATGGTACCTGTAATATCAGCTTTGCAGGCAGAAAGGTTGATAAGATGTAACGAAAATCGTGCCTATCTTGTATGTCTAAGTAAGGAAAACAAGAAGGATAGGAAGATTGATGATGTACCAGTTGTTCGAGAATATCCAGATGTATTTCCAGAAAAGTTACCCGGTGTACCACCGGATCGACAATTGGATTTCACGATCGATCTCGAGCCAGGATCTGCGCCAATTTCCAAAGCACCGTATCGGATGGCTCCGAAGGAATTACAAGAATTGAAAGTTCAATTACAGGAACTTTTGGACTTAGGATTTATTCGACCAAGCGCATCACCTTGGGGCGCGGTGTTGTTGTCAAAAGAAGGATGGCACCTTAAGGATGTGCATTGACTACCGAGAATTGAACAAGGTGGCGTTAAAGAACAAATACCCTCTTCCTAGAATTGATGATTTATTCGACCAATTGAAAGGAGCTACGGTATTTTGAAGATTGATTTGAGATCGGGTTATCATCAGTGAAAATCAAACCCGGGACATACCTAAAACGCTTTTAGGACCCGATACGCACACTACGAATTTGTAGTGATGCCGTTTGGACTAACTTGATGCTCCAAATTGTGTTCATGGATCTCATGAACCGCGTATTCCATGAATATATTGATAAATTCGTATTAGTGTTTATCGATGATATTCTAATCTATTCGAAGAGTGAACAAGAACATGGAGCACATTTGAGAATCGTGTTGGAAAAACTAAGGATGCAACGATTATATGCGAGTTCGACCGTCGACTTGGCTAAAAAGTCAATTTCTAGGGCATATAATATCGAGTTGAAGGAATTAAAGTGGATTACGCCAGGTCCAAGCTGATGCAGAGTGGAAATCACCTACGACTCGAGCGAGATTAAGTAGTTTTCTAGGCTTAGCGGATATTACGTAAGATTCATCAAAGGATTTTCCAAAATTGCTAAGCCAATGACGCAATTCTTTGAAGAAAGGGTAAAATTTCAATGGACCCCTAATGCGAAGATAGTTTCAAGAACTCGAAGAGATTGACCAACGCTCCTATCCTAACTATACCGATCCGTAGAAATATTATACCATATACACGGATGCGTCGAGAAATTGAATAGGATGCGTTTTAATGCAAGAAAGAAAGGTCATCGCATACGCTTCACGACAGTTGAAGATTCACGAACACAACTATCCCACTCACGATCTGGAACTCGCAGCGGTGGTTCATGCTTTAAAAATCTGGAGACATTATTTATACGGGTCAAGATGCGTGATCTTCACGGATCACAAAAGTTTGAAGTATTTCTTTGAACAAAAAGATCTGAATATGCGGCAACGAAGATGGCTCGAGTTGGTCAAGGATTATGACTGTGAAATTAAGTATCATCCAGGAAAAGCCAACGTCGTCGCAGACGCTCTGAGTAGGAAAATTCAGGAAAGATTAGGAACTCTTTTAACGGACCAAGGAGAATTATTAAAAGAGTTCGAGAGAATGAAGCTTGAAACCGTGTTACCTCCCGAAATATTCAAGGAATTGTAGCGTCGTTGATGGTACTTCCGGTTTGAGAGCTCGTAGACATCGAGCGCAAAGAAAGATAAACAACTCGAAACTCTGCGAGCAAAGATTCGAATGGGAAATTTTCCGAATATCATGAAGTTTGGAGATAATGCGATTATGTTTGGTAATCGCATATCGTACTTAAACGATCAGAGTGAAAAATGAAATTATGAATGAAGCTCATAAGGTTCCATCTGCTGCACATCCGAATACGAAGATGTACCAAGATCTCAAACAAAAGTTCGTGTGGACGGGGATGAAACAAGACATTGCCTCCTCGTCGAATGGTGTTTAGCGTGCCAACAAGTAAAAGCTTTACATCAAAGACCATACGGAAAGTTCTGACCTCTTGAAGTGCACGAATGGAAATGGGATCACATCGCTATGGATTTTGTAATTGGTTTACCCAAGTCAGACGCGAAATACGGCCATATGGGTAATCATTGATCGATTAACCAAGAGCGCTCATTTCATTCCAATTCCGATAACGTATGGAGCAGATAAGTTGGCACAGATTTATGTTCGGGAAATTGTTCGGCTACATGGAGTGCCGATCTCAATCACCTCAGATCGTGATGCCAAATTCACCTCTCGATTCTGGACTACTTTTCAAAAAGAATTGGGTACTCGATTAAATTTTAGTACCGCTTTTCATCCGCAGACAGATGGTCAGACCGAGAGAACAATTCAGACTCTGGAGGATATGCTCAGAACAGTGGTGCTTGATCGGGGAGACCAATGGGAACAAGTTCTACCATTGATCGAATTTGCTTACAACAACAGTTATCAAGCTACAATCGGCATGGCTCCTTACGAAGCACTTTATGGTAAGAAATGCAGATCACCTCTGTATTGGGATGAAGTGGGAGAACGAAATATTCTTGGCCCTGAAGCAATAGAAGAAATGGTCCAAATTGTACGACAGATAAGACAAAGAATGAAAGAAGCTCAAGACCGACAAAAGTCTCTGACGACCATCGCCGTCATGTAATTGAAGTTTGAAATAGGGACAAGGTCTTTCTTAAAGTTTCTCCAACTAAAGGGTTCACCGTTTTGGAATAAAAGGGAAACTCAAACCAAGATTTCTTGGGCCTAACGAGATATTGGAACGGATCGGGCCTGTAGCTTATAGGTTAGCGTTGCCGTCTAACCCGCTAACGTACGTGATGTTTTCCATGTCTCCCAACTCGGAAAATACGTGTATGACCAAACACATATCCTTCATTATGATGAGATAGTTCCCAATCTTGATTTGAGGTATGAAGAAACACCGAATGCATTACGGACGGAAGGAGCAAAGTTAAGGAATAAGATTATTCCTTTAGTAAAATTCTGTGAAACATCACGGTCGAGAAGAAGTGGCGTGGGAACTGAAGAAGAGCAGATGAAGGAGAAATACCTAAACTTGTTTAACAAGGTACTAAATTTCGGGGACGAAATTTCTTTAAGGGGGAGGGAATGTAGTAGCCCGAAAATTTTATAGTAATTAATAAAGTTTAATTAAGCATTATTAAGGGCTTAAAAGCTATATAAGCCTTAAGAATTCGTAAAATTTGATATAATGCAATATTAATCGGCATGAATCCAATTAATTTACGATTTGGACATATGAGATTAGAAAATGTAGAGATTTATTAGAAATGAGTTTATTTGTGATAAAATGTGAATTATGTGTTTATTTATGTATGTTTGCATGAAAAATGCTATTAATTAGAAATTATGCTATGAAATGCATTAATTAATTTCGCATATTAATTTTCTTATAAAATGAGATAAAATATTATTTAAGGTATTAAATGTCTTGAATAAATTTATTTTATTAATATTTAGTGATAAAAAATTATTTTGCATAATTTTGAAAATTGAGAAGCAATAATATAATTAATTGAATTTTAACATATGAATGGATTTAAATTATGCTATATGAATCTAAATTAAATTATGTATATAAGTTGTATTAGATTTTATAATTTATTAGAGGTATAATTCTATTAATTAAATTATACTAAAGTATGAACTTAGCAAAATTTGGGGTGTAATTATAAAATTATTGAAATTTGTGTTTAATTATTTTGAAATTAGGAATAAATGTACATTAAATTAAAATTAACATTCTAGAAACCTAATGCATGAAATAAATCATCTCCAACCTCTAAAAAACACCCTAAGTTTCGGCCCTCACACACTCACACACACACAAAAATTTTCTTTTCAATTTTAATACATAATCAACCTTGGAATTAAGGGTAAATAATCCCAAGTGAGGTAATTCTTTGATCTAGCTTAAGTTTATGCAATTTAAATTCATGAAAAACATGTTTTATACTCTTATATTTTTCGAAAATTATAGGGTATATGTTTAAGGTTGATTTGTTTAAATTTTGTTATGTTTATTGATTTAATTATGTTTATGAAGTTTAATTAACATATGCTATGGTTTTAATTCCTTTAAATTCATGAAATTGAAAAATTAAAGAATCTAACCTAAACCCTAATTTTTGAATATGATCCATATGTTATGAATTGATTGAATTAAGCTTAGATATATGCTTATGGATGATTATAAACATCATATGAAAGAAGAAATTAAAAGTTAAACCATGCTTGTGAAATGCATGAAATTTTCGAAAATGAGGATTAATAGGAACTTAATGATTTTGATTTTATTTGATCAAAGTGACTTGATAATCATGCTTAAGGATATAAATAATGCATAGAATGAATTTATGGGAATTTAATTCATGTGTATGAATAAAACCCTAATTTTCGAAAATGAAGGGGTGTTCTTGAACTTTGATTTCTTGATTTTATTTGATGTATTTGAGTTGATATTTGAGATCTAGGATAAAAATAAAGCTTAAGTAGAATTATTGGAATTTTTGAACATAGGTATCAAAGTTAGAAAATTAAAGTTTAAACTAAAGGTATACTTATAGGTGATATACTTGATCTATGATTGAATGTGTAATGACCCGTTACATCGTAGAATATTATTAAAATATTCGTTAGATTTTCAGTGAAGTTTGGAAAAGTTGGACTTTGTTTGGACCTAGAGCGGGATCGGCGTCCAGTATTAAATCATTTTTTCATATGCATTATATTCACATGATTTCCAAAATTTGCAAATGAATAGTCATTGTGAAGGATTTTAAATGCGAGCACAGAGGCTCTTAAATTTTGAAAGCAGTTTCAAACGATCAAGTTATGATTTTAAAGTGTTTTTCGACTAACAACATGTCGCCGATTAGCAAGAACACTCTTAATTGCGTCGGCGTTGCGCGTGCGCTTGCAAGCAAGCTTCAAAAATCTATAAATAGGGGCCTAGGGCCTTCATTTTCAACGTTCATTTCAAGCATCTCTCGTGTTTACGGAAGAGCCGAGCGGCTCAGTGCAGCTGCGGAGTCACTGGAGGAGTGGGGATCGAGTCGGGAGGGCTCGGCGGCGCCATTCATGCCTGCTTGCCTACCATAGTGATCGACCTCACGTGCCTTCGTTTTAAAATTTTGTCCTTTTCTTGTTTTGATTCCGTCTTTTCATAGATAGCATAGCGTAGAACTCGGGTCTCTAAAGGGACGAGGCGAGAAACGGCCGAGGCCGACCGTCGACCAAAACCGCCGCCGCCTAGCTCACGCCGTCGTCGCGGTTGGCCGCGATTCAGTGGCCGACGAACACTTTTTGGCTATGGCCCTTTAGGTTTGAGTTCCGTGCTATGTATTCAACTAGCGTCTCGATTCCTTTTCTCATTTTCGTGTTTTACATACAGGGATATTTTTCGTCGCGTTTGAGTTTCTAAAGGAAGTACATGCCGGGTTATCCATTTTGACATAGCTTGTCATTCTATGTTCCTAAAATTGCATATTGCTTATGTTTCCATTTTCATGCATCGGTTTTGGATGGTTTATCCTAGATCCGGCGATAAGCATCAAGTTTTGAAACTTCTTGTTGCTAAGTTTTGTATCAACTTTCACGCATGCATGTTTTCAAGGTACCCTTTATAGATTTCAATGCCACGAACATTTTGCCTTCTGCATCAAGTTGATTTGAAAACCGGATGTTGCGAATATGAGTTTGAAAAGTCGAAAACCCGTTTTCATTCGATCTCCGTTTGATCGCATTGTTGCCTTGCTTCGTGGAATGTGACTCAAAGGTTGTTCCGTATTGTTACCGGTACTTGCGGTATGATCGGTATAGTTGTTGGATCGTAGATCTCTCCGATGAGCGTTTTAGATCGGTATAGGTGGGTTATATTTTGAGTACATATCTTGAGTTATTAAGCTCGATATTTTAAAAAAATGTTGAATGTCCATGAAAATATTTTGGCGCATCTCTATCTGTTTAATGCTCTCTCAGAAGCAATTGTGGCTCTTAGTGGGTCTAACACACTTACTAAGGGTTGTGTACACGAGTCCGTCTTCGCGTGGATTGATCCTACAGCGTGCCGACATATGATGTAACCACAGGTTACGCCCGTTGCCACCCCGGTGATTGATTCAAAGTGTGGTTAGTCCGGTCTCACCGGGTTATGTTAATGTGATCTCGAAGTGTGGTTCGTCCGGAGATCTTAACTGAAGTAACAATGGAATCGCTAATTGGCCCCAAGTAAAGGTTTTGGTTTCATGGAAGTGGATTTATGTTTTAAAACCTTCTATGTTTACCGTCGACATGGATTTTCTTCGTTTTGTTTATATGAGCTGCTTGCGAAAATGTATGACCCATCGAGTGCGCTAGTACTCACCCAAAATCTTTTCAAATGTTTCGGGTTAATAAGCGGTGGACGTGATGAAAATGAGGCGGGTTGGTTGTTCTCTATTTTGTTTTAAGTATGTTACGTTCGTTATGCGCTCTTAAGTGTGTATGTTTTGTTGCTATCGTCAGAAACTCGGTTGAGTTCTATGACTATTATGTTTGAAGTATTTTAAGTTAAGTTGGTTCTGTTGTGATTTATCTACCGCTTTCTTTATTGCTTTCGATGGAGAGTGCGGTAGTCGGCCCTCTTGGGCGCTTGCCAAAGCCCTCGTGTAGTAGTCGAGGCGATGTGACCACATGAGCGAGCTGGTCGGCCAACTCCTTTGGCGAGCTAGACTCTCGATACCCCATCATTTTCTTTACTTGAGGTGTAGTAGGATGTTCCTACCCAATAATTGTTATTGGTTGTCCATTATTCAGCCCCCGTGATTGTAGTCGGTTGTATCGACCAACGTGGCGTCTGAAACTTTCAACACCAATATTGTGCATATGTGTTTGTTTGCTTATTTTTAGGTTTACATTTTTTTGGATTTATCCTTTTATAGAGGAGATGCTGCCCAATTTTTGGCATGTAAGTGAACCTCATATATGTATATATGGTTTCCCCCTTTCTTCCCCGCTTCTTATTTCCAACCCCTAGTCATACCCCGGCATCCGTGCCTTCCCTCGGGAATTGGGGCGTGACAATATGGTATCAGAGCAAGGGTCCTGATAAACCCGATGCTCTTAGTTAAATTATGTTGTTTGTTTTGTATACAACAACCCCCAGCTCGCTATCACACCGCCATGATTAAAGTCAGGTACGCAATTTTATCAAATTTTATTTCAAAATGCGTACAAGTATTCAAAGTATTTTCAAATATTATGTTGGAAGTATGACACCATATGAAAAGCGTTTTGAAAATCGTTATACCGGGAGTACGAAATGAGGTGAATGAATTTTGAAATGTTGCCATGTTTGGGACTATTGAAACCATATGGCTAAGTTTGAAAGAATGTTTATGATGAAAGATTGCATTGAGTATACAAAGGAAAAGTTATGCGATTGAAAGCTATATGTTGACGTGCATAGTTGATACTTGTGCAATGGGAATGGAAATAGAATTATGAATTATTATGTGAATTAATGAATATGTGAATTGATGTATAAATGTGTTGCTATATGTTAGGACCTTTTAAGTTACCTATTAGATTGTTAGAACTTCAGGCTGACTATGGTTCTTGATGGATGACGGATAACATAAAGTTAGGTAAAAGCATCATATCGTTACTCAAAGATGCCAAGAGGAAGACCCCGAAGAACGAACCTAGTTCCAGTAGAACCACAGATGACACATTACCCACAACGTACGGCAGGAGAGAGATTTCATAAACAGAACCCACTTACCTTTGATGGCTTGGGTGAGCCGATGGATGCCAGAAAAATGGATAAGGGCACTAGAGAGGATTTTTAACTATATTGGTTGTGAGGATGAGGAAAAGCTTACATCGCTATATACCAATTGGTTGATGAAGTGACTTGGTTGGAATCGATCGAGAGAACCATAGCCCCGACGGTGGGAAAATTTTACTTGGAAAGATTTCAAAGCGAGTTATGCGAGAAGTACATCCCTGTTGTTATAGGCGGAAGAAACAAAGCGACTCGGAACTTGAAGCAAGAGAGAGGAACCGTGGTGAGTATGATAGATTGTTTAACCAATTATCCGGTATGCTCCACATCTTGTGGACAACGGCGAAGCGGCGACAAATTTCGAAAGGGTCTACGTTCGAAATAGCCATCCTCTAGCTAGTCGGGAGTGCTCTCATATGCTCGATCCTTAAGCCGAGCACTCAACATATAGGTCTTACTCCATGAAGACAATGGAGCACCATCTCGGGAAAAGGAAAGGAAAAGCGTAAATGGGAGGGTGAGAATGAGGAAGTTATCGAAAAAAGATTTTGGAAACAACAAGAACAACATCAACCACTTCCTCGACAACAAGAACCAAAACAGGTGTGTCGACAATGTCTAAAGCTCCACTATGGTGAATGCAAGCAAGGTACCAACCAATGTTTTAAGTGCGGCAAGCCTGGACACTATAGCAAAGATTGTCCGAAAGTGAGGAATGACAAAGCACCACCACATAGGTACCCCACCTTGCCACAAAGACAAAGGCATACGTATTGAACCAACACTAACGCAGCTAAGATGTAGAAGAACCTAGCAGGTATGGTTAAATTGGATAATTGACTACAGTATATTTTATATTGAATAAAAGAGGTACCTGAGAATGGATTAGTTGGACGTATACATGTAGGAAAGTCAACAAAGACAACCGGGAAGTTGGAAGAACATATTATTAGTCAAGTTTGTCTATAACAAGATTTATAAGATCATGATAAAAATGACATCGTACGAAGTGTTATACGAAATTGTAGGTTACCACCGTACTGTGATTAGATTGGTGAGAGGTAAGTTAAGACCAAGTTACAAATGATCTTACGAGCCTTAAAGATGATGATGTCGGCTAGTTGCTTATAGGTTATCTTTGCCACCTAGCTTGAATGATGTGCATGATGTGTTTCATGTTTCTATGATTAAGAAGTATGCGTTTGATCATAAACACGTTATTAAGTATGATGAAGTTGTGCAAGCTCAGGATATGAGTTATGAGGAAAAAGACTAATAAAGGTCTTTGATCGAAAGGTTCAAGTTTGGAGAAATAGAAAGTTCACCTTGTGAAGTATTATGGAATAACAACGATGAGGAAGAGGCTACGTGGGAACTAGAGCATAAGATGTTAGTCTGGTATCCCGAGTTAAAAGACCAAGATATGAAATTTCGAGGACGAAATTTTTATAAGGAGGGAGGGATGTAATGACCCGTTACTTCGTAGAATATTATTAAAATATTCGTTAGATTTTCCGGTGAAGTTTGGAAAAAGTTGGACTTTGTTTGGACCTAGAACAGGATCTGACGTCCGTATTAAATCCGTTTTTCATATGCATTATATTCACATGATTTCCAAAATTTGCAAATGAATAGTCATTGTGAAGGATTTTTAAATGCGAGCACATAGCTCTTAAATTTTGAAGCGGTTTCAAACGATCAAGTTATGATTTTTAAAGTGTTTTTCGCTAACGCCGTGTCGTGATTACATAAGCACACTCTTAATTGCGTCAGCGTTGCGCATGCGCTTGCGCAAGCAAGCTCCTGAAAATCTATAAATAGGGGCCTAGGGCCTTCATTTTCAAACGTTCATTTCAAGCGTCTCTCTGTGTTTACGGAAGAGCCGAGCAGCTCAGTACAGCTGCGGAAGCGCTGGAGGAGTGGGGATCGAGCCGGGAGGGCTCGGCGGCAGCGCCATTGCTTCTTGCCTACCATAGCCGATCGCCTCACGTGCCTTCGTTTTAAAATTTTGTCCTTTTCTTGTTTGATTCCGTCTTTTCATAGATAGCATAGCGTAGAACCGGGTCTCTAAAGGGACGAGGCGAGGAAGCGGCGGGAGGCCGACCAAATCGACAAAACCGCCGCCTAGCTCACGCCGTCGTCGCCGGTTGGCTGCCGATTGGTGGCCGACGAGCCACTTTTCTATGGCCCTTTAGGTTTGAGTTAGTGCTATGTATTCTACTAACAGCGTCGATTCCTTTTCTCGTTTTCATGTTTTTACATACCGGATATTTTTCGTCGTTTGAGTTTCTAAAGGAAATACATGCCCGGTTATCCATTTTGACATAGCTTGTCATTCTATGTTCCTAAAATTGCATATTGCTTATGTTTCCATTTTCATGCATCGGTTTTGGATGGTTTATCCTAGATCGAGGATAAGCATCAAGTTTTGAAACTTCTTGTTGCTAAGTTTTGTATCGACATTCACGCATGCATGTTTTCAAGGTACCCTTTATAGATTTCAATGCCACGAACATTTTGCCTTACGCATCAAGTTGATTTGAAAACCGGATGTTGCCAAATATGAGTTTGAAAAGTCGAAAACCCCGTTTTCATTCGATCTCCGTTTGATCGCATTGTTGCCTTGCTTATGGAATGTGACTCCAAAGGTTGTTCCGTATTGTTACAGTACTTGCCGGTATGATCGGTATAGTTGTTGGATCCGTAGATCTCTCCCGATGACGCGTTTTCGTCGGTATAGGTGGGTTATATTTTGAGTACATATCTTGAGTTATTAAGCTCGATATTTTAAAAAAATGTTGAATGTCCATGAAAATATTTTGGCGCATCTCTCTGCTTAATGCTCTCTGAAGCAATTGTGGCTCTTAGTGGGTCTAACACACTTACTAAGGGTTGTGTGCACGAGTCCGTCTTGCCGTGGATTGATCCTCCCGCGTGCCGACATATGATGTAACTTCGGGTTACGCCGTTGCCGCCCGGTGATTGATTCAAGTGTGGTTCGTCCGGAGTCTCACCCGGTTATGTTAATGTGATCTCGAAGTGTGGTTCGTCCGGAGATCTTAGCTGAGTAACAATGGAATGCGCTAATTGGCCCCAAGTAAAAGGTTTTTGGTTTCATGAAAGTGGATTTATGTTTTAAAACCTTCTATGTTTACCGTACGACATGGATTTTCTTCGTTTTGTTTATATGAACTGTTTGCGAAAATGTATGACCCACTGAGTGCGCTAGTACTCAGCCCAAAAATCTTTTCAAATGTTTTCAGGTTAATAAGCAGGCGGACGTGATGAGCAGCTGAGGCGGGTTGGTTGTTCTCTATTTTTGTTTTAAGTATGTTACGTTCCGTTGTACGCTCTTAAGTGTGTATGTTTTGTTGCTATCGTCTAGAAACTCAGTTGAGTTCTATGACTATTATGTTTGAAGTATTTTAAGTTAAGTTGGTTACGCTGTGATTTATCTACCGCTTTCTTTATTGCTTTCGATGGAGAGTGCGAGTAGTCGGCCCCTCTTGGACGCTTGGCCAAAGCCCTCATGTAGTAGTCGAGGCGATGTGACCACATGAGCGTAGCTGGTCGGCCAACTCCTTTTGGCGAGCTAGGCTCTCTGATACCCCATCATTTTCTTTACTTGAGGTGTAGTAGGATGTTCCTACCCCAATAATTGTTATTGGTTGTCCATTGCTCAGCCCGTGATTGTAGTCGGTTGTATCGACCAACGTGGCGTCTTGAAACTTCCACACCAATATTGTGAATATGTGTTTGTTTGCTTATTTTTCAGTTTACATTTCTTTTGGATTTATCCTATTATAGAGAGATCTTTGCCCATTTTGGCATGTAAGTGAACCTCATATATGTATATATGGTTTCCTTTCTTCCCCGCTCTTATTTCCAACCCCTAGTCATACCGGCATCCGTGCCTTCCTCGGGGTGGGGCGTGTGAATGGATCATGAATTTATGATTATTGCTGTTAATTGAGTATAATTATACGATATTTGATGTTTAATGGGTTGTAGACATTCAAAATATTGAAATACATATATATATCGAGTTAAATCGCCTTAGGCGATTAACGTTGAATTAGATAATACTAGTCTTGTATAATGTTCTTAAGTGTATATTTGATGATATAATGATGATATTGAGGAGTTTGGGATGATATTGGTGTAGTTTGATTTATTTGGGTTATACCTATTCTAAACGTTACTCTGCCGAAATTTCGGTAGAATTGGACGTTAGTAAAACAAGTTATATGTTAATTGATAGTTGTTAACATATATCTAAATTAGAAAGGAAGATTACTAAAGATTTATCATAATCTTTATGTTCTAAGGATCCAGCAAGGGAAACCGAGAAGTAAAGAACGAAGAACCGAACTTGTTGGATTGAACGTCACGAGGTGGGTAATGCCTCTCAAAGTTATGTTGAGCAAAAGAATTTATGTTATGCTTGAACTTGTTTTATTATGAAATTACTTTCAATCACCACATGATGAACATGTTGAAAATGAGCGTTTACCACAATGTGGGTATGACGATTTACCTATCTACGGTAGGAAAATGTTATGTCTTGTGCGGTAGATGGTGTGAGCTTGAAAATGTAGGCCGCCATGGTGCTGGGGGAGGCCTACTTCCCTTACCGTATGAGCGTAGATAGGGTATGGCCGTGGTTGTGATCCTTCGGACCAACTCGGGTATGTGATCTTGTATGTTTCAAAATAAAGTGTGGTGATATGTCGTGATGTGAAAGTTTTCTTATGAATCACTAATTAAATTGCCTTATGAACTGCTATTTGTAGAAAGGTTTTCTTGAATAAAATATTTAAACTTTGAATATTATATCGGCATTATCCACTGAGTACTTTCTGGTACTCATGCCCTCCAAATGTTTTTATTATGCAGGTTGAGTATGAAGAAGGTGTGGCGAGGCGGTGAGATATTATTTTGATCTTTTTACTTTGTTTGGTTATGTCTGAATATCATGTCTTCATACATGATATTCATTGATCTTCCTCTGCAGCTGGAACCTTGCAACTTTGTAACTATACTTTTGATAAACCGTGTAAATATTTTGAAATTTCTATATATATGGTGGGGCTGTGTCCTCATTTTGATCATTATTGTGGTGGGATATCTTACGAATACAGTTGGCGTATTCCATTTCAAGCGTTATCTTTGTCAGTTTGTTTCCAAAACTTATTTTCTAAACCACTCTTTTATTGAAAGATTATCGTTAATTAAACCAGTCACGGCTTGATTATTTAGTTAAATAAGTAATTAAATAGTCGGGTCGTGACAGTTAGTTTGAAATGTTAGCACAACTAATAGGACTTTTTGTATTGACCTTAATGTATAAGCATAAAACACTGAAACATAAAAAAATCCAATAAGAATAAAACTGAAAAGTATATGCTGAAAAAATGAATATCCACAAAGCTTAAAAACCATAAAACACTCAAACGTACAAAAAAACAACAACAAAATAAGCATAACATAAATATAGAACAAAAATAAACTGAACAGGAAATAATTTGTGAAATTTTAATGGTATGCGCAAAAAAATAAGTTAAAAATGCTAAGAAAGTGTTCCACCAGTGCAATAGTTTGAACCATATGTATTAATCCATACCTTCGTTTTTCATGGAATTGTTAGCTTCAATCACAAATAAACTTGCATAGATTAAATATTAAAACTGAAATAATCATCTAAAATAATAATTTAAATGATAGATTACATGAATTCCCTAAAAAGGAAAAAAAAAAACCGTGTGTTAGCTTAAATTAAGGAAAAGAAACATTTTCTTAAAATATTGAATCACTTATATAACCTTTGCATAAAATGTATGTAAAAATTTATAGCACATATAGTTAAAATTTGTAGCACATGAAAATAAATCTTGTCAATTGATTTATTAAAATCAATTGCTTAGATTTATTCTTATTTCTTACAAAAAAAACTCATTCTTACATGATATATATAATGAAGAGACTATATAGCACTAGAACCTTAGAATAATATGAAGAATCTATTTTTATTTGTTCATCTTGTTTATCTTGCGGTTGAGATTTTTCACATTTTTAAAAGTTTTGAAGGGAGTTATCATGGTAAGAATGGTATAAATGTATTTTAAACGCTTAATGTTAAACACATACATACGTTTAAACACAAAAATGCATATTGTTGAATAGAAAAATGCTTAAAGTAAATTAATTTCTTTTATAATTTTCTGTAACAGAAACCCTACGATTCTTTTTAATTTTCTTCGGTAAATTGTTTTAATTTTAGAATTATCGTGATTCATTCGTAAAATATATTATTATATATTTACTTGTTTTAAATTATTCTATCACATGCTTGTGGTTGTATCTAGAGTTTTATGGTTTTTATGTTTCAAAAAATTCAACATTCGAGATGCATAGTTTTCATATGCAGTTTTGTTCATTGGTATATGTGTTCTTATTTGTGGCAATATGCAGAGTCTTATTATAGAGTTGTATGGTTTGTTTTTGAACATTCTTCTGCAAAGAACATAGACTAATTCTAATATTTTTTATGTTTCTAATTCATAGAATCAGTCTCCCTGGAGCTCTTATTTGGTGAACAACGGCTGGAGAGAACGCCATTTATGAGGCTTGAGGAATGGCTCGGATTGATTAGGTGGATATTCGCTCACTCAAAATGACATTTGGTGTAATTTTTGTTGCGACCGAAGATAACTTTGTTATGTTGTATTGTTTCATAAAATTCAGCATTTGAGATATCAATGTATAGTGTTCATATTCCATATGCAGTTCTATTCATATTTAAATGTATTTTTTAATCATACGGGGTTCGTGGAGTATGTATTTTACAATCATATCCCTTTATCCACATGGCAACGATCTAGAATGTCGACACATAAGTACAATAAATGACATATGGATTGATTAGGTGGAGATTCGCTCACTCAAAATGACATTTGGTGTAATTTTTGTTGCGGCCGAAGATAACTTTGTTATGTTGTATTGTTTCATAAAATTCAGCATTTGAGATATCAATGTATAGTGTTCATATTCCATATGCAGTTTTATTCACATTTAAATGTATTTTTTTAATTATACGGGTTCGTGGAGTATGTATTTTACAATCATATCCCTTTATCCACATGGCAACAGTCTAGAATGTCAACATAAGTACAATAAATGGTCAAAATTGGTATTACATAATGCCTAAAAATTGGGTACCATCATATCTCATCCATATATATATATATATATATATATATATATATATATATATATATATATGTGGAGAGAAAGAAAGAGAAAGAGAGGTTCAAATAAAAATCAATTTTAACATGAGAACTGAGAACCACGAAAATTTTGCTATGAACAAAATGAATTCGTTATGAAAGTTAATGCATCCGTTGGAAAAGTTACAGAATCCAAAAATCCAAAATTTTCACCCAAGTTCGAATCTCATAAGGAACGAAAATTCTATTTTTTTTATTCAGTAACTTTTCCAGCGGATTCATCAACTTACACAAAGAATTCATCATTTTCTTATTGGCAGGTCCTCGCAATAAAAATGGTTCTTACGTTAATCCTTCCATATATAATTATATAGTCCCACTGTATGTAAGAGCCACATAATTAGATAAATTTCAAAATGAGATAAAGCTACAATATCTTGTAATCATATAACATTACATATGTACGTCCACTAGAGTTTAGAAAAACTATTAAAAATTTGGGACTGATATATGTTCCGATTAGATCCCAAAATCAACTAAAAGATATGTAATGTTTCATATTCATAATGATAGTTACTAATGTATTTTCTGTTAGTCAGCTCATTTGTTAAGAAGTTGAGCTTTGCTTAGACATATCTTAGTATGAAGGAGAACCATGCTGAAGACATCCAGTCAGGGACTAACTCAGATAGATTCAATTAACTCATCGGAGGATAAACCTCAAGCATTGGATCAGTCAATATTGAAAGATCTGAGTCAGGAAGATTGAGTTGAGTGAAAGGATCCAAATAGTCTTAATCGTCAGGGGATCTGATGATCATTGCGACATCAAATAGTCGAAGTTAGACAAACATAAAAAAATCAGAGAACTTGAAGCATTCAGATACTCACCTAGAGGATCTAGAGTCAGTCGCAGCTTTGTCGTGGATCAAGAAGCTGAAAGAAGAAGTCATGAGAAGTCCAAGGAGTCAGCACAGTTTAGATCTACTTGTAGCTTGTTAAACATATATATCTAAATCATTAGGCGACAAAGCACAAGACGACAAGTCCAAAGTTCGTAATTTTGTTTTAAGACGGAGTTTGAATTTCAAACAACCAACAACTAGTTTGAATTTAATTCTATATAAAATTTCAAACAACTCATTTCCAACAGCTAGTTTGAATTTATTTCTATATAAATATTGGAATTACTCAACTTGGAGAAAATAGAGGAGGAATAGAGAATGGAAGTTGATTGTCGCAAGGAGAAAGAAGACACAATTCCAACTCCAACTCTAGCAAGAGTTGAACATTATTTGTTCTTCCAAATTTATATGGATTCGTCACTTCATTATTATGAAACTAACTTAGGTTCAGTCTCCCAAACATCTAAGTAATACTTTAATGTAATATCTATAATAGAGCTTAGATGAGTGAACCTATCTTTATGTGACGACTCGACTTTTCAAGGAAATACGGATTAAACGGATCGCCACTGGTATGATAATGCAGCGGATACACACATAACTAAACCAATACAATTAACCAATAAGCTACTCATAAATGCATGAACTGAAGGAATAGGCTGTTTCAATACGAACCCAAGTCACAGAAGGACTTGCCAAAAGATTCAATATTCAAATATAACCCAGTCATGACGTAATTCAAGGAATGAGGTAAGACCTCAAGTTCAATACGGAAATGAATAACAGTTATAATTAAAGGCACAAAACAATATCAGAGTTTGGCAGTAAAAACGTGTGGACATGCATATGACGATACATGCCCAAGGTTTTAGAAATCCTTTCTATTATACCAACAAAACACCTGCCACTCTGCAACACCTCGCACTCATCGTCAATCTTTGCTCAACCTGCACATCAAAAACGAGATGCAGGGCTAAGTACAAAAGTACTCAGTGGACTCATTGCCGAAAATATTTTCTTTGTAAAGTTAATGAACTGCCCACAATAGCGCATGAGGATTTTAGTTAAAAAGACTCATGCCTATCAAATATTTTATCATTTTCCAAAAGTGTCCGGCCAGACTATTTCATCCACGTTGTTCCATATCTGATCATTCATTCATTCATTCGCGCACTATGGAGGTGGCCACCTACACATAATCGCTGTGACCGATCAAGGTAGCTAACCTTAACACACAGTCACACGTGTACACAATCCGAGTTAGTCCTTAACTAAGTCGGATCCGATCGTTACCATTTTTTAACGTTTGTGGACCAACACATTCACATACCACATTGGATATACCAATCTCAGATAGGATCACAACAAAACATAAACATTTGGCAGTCAATAACAGTTTATGTAATAATATTTCACAAAGCTTTTTTAAATCATGCTTTGGGGACAGATATGCATATCATTTTTGTTTCAAGAGAGCCTACCTGCTAGTCCGAACACTACTACAAATATCACTTTTCTCTACACCTTATAGACTACGCTTTTTGTAAAAGCGTAGTCTATAGATATAGACTACGCTTTTATCAAAAGCGTAGTCTATGTGCGAATTAATTTTTGAAATATAGACTACGCTATACTTAAATGCGTAGTCTATATGAACTATTAACTACACTTAAAAAGCGTAGTCTATGTGCATAAATTAAAAAAAAAAAAATTCAATGCTCAACAATCCACCTCCTCTCCTTTCTCCTCCCTCATCCGCCGCCATCCGCCCACGATAACACCCTCTCCTCCCTCGGACACCGACCGCCCGCCCGCCTCCTCCTCCTCTCCTCCGCGCCTATTCTTCCTCTCCGCCGCCTCTCCCTCCTCCTCCTCAGCTCGACGACCCCTCTCGCCTGCTCGGCTCTCGACACCTACCTCCTCCGACCCCGATCTCGCCTCGTCGTCCTCTCCAGCCTCCCGCCGATCGCCTCAGTGTACCTTCACCGGATCCACTACCCTACCTCCGACTCTCCGGCTCTCTCCGGCCGAGGCCGCCCTCTTAGCGCTCTACACTTCGAGACCAAAGCGGCGTGTGGCGGCAAGGCCATCACCGTCTCCATCCCCGATCTCTCGCAATGAGTCGCTCTATCACTCTCCGCGCAACCCTAAATCCTCGAGCCCCGATTCAAACACCAGCGGGCCTTCAATTGGGGTTCTATCGTCGCCCGAGCCAGCGAGATGGCGGTTAAGTCGACGAAGCACGCTTGCATTGTTGGGGTTGCGCTTGATTGCTACTACAAGCGGATCTCTCGGATGCCGAGTTGGTCAAAGCTTGACTCGTAAGTTCGCTGCTTTTGGTTGGGGGCGGCGATGCCCTCGCACTTCAAAATTCGACGAAAACCGGAGAGTTTTGTGGAGAAGAATGAGGGCTGGGTGAGAACGGATTTGGGATGATATTACGGTTGAAGCGAGCAGATTGATCGTGTGGTGGAGACACTTAGGGATATAGAAATCAGCGGTGATTCAGCGGAGATGGATGGTGAGGACTTGAGAATTCACCGCCATGGGAATTGTTGCGGCCAGTTTGAGAATTTTGGGGCATTGTTTGCTTGGGGCCTCCGAATGTTGATGAGGTGAAGGACGCACATCGATGGTCATCTCTGGCGCTATATGCTAAAGCTTCACATGATCCGGTTCCACAAGCAATTCTAGCCACGAGGAGTTTGATCCGGCTTGATAAGGGACGCGTGAAGCTGCCATGGCAGCAGTGCGTGACTCCCAATGGTTCTCGTTCGAACGTTAACACTCCCAAGAAGGCTAAGAAACCCGAGATACTTTTAGTTTCCAAGTGAATGGTATTCAAGCACAATTTGCCTGTTCTTGACTTGCTTTTGGTGTTCATTGTGAGAATGTGTGGTTTTGTGTAGATTATTAATTTTACTAGAACTATCGTATAGATGAATCATGAAAGTATTTGTGTTTAATTACCTTAACGTGTCGATTGAAGAGATATATGCTTCATGATGTTGTGTCTTATTTTGAATTTCGCTTTATTTGATTTGTACTGCTTCTTGTTCAAATGCTTTTGATTCTTGAGTTATGGTGGGATTAAGTTTCTTGATTGATTGCCTTCTAATCCTTTCATTCATAATTAACCTTGGAGATGCAATTTGTGCGATACTGTTCTATTTTGAATTAAAATTAGTGTTTCCTTTCTCTTTAAAGAAGGATTTAGGATAAGAAAATGGGAATAAAAAAGAAAAGGAACACAAATACATGAGTTTTCATTTGGAGAATATGGAGATTGTAGATATATCTAACTTTTTACTTTAGTCATACCGGGCAACAATATTTTTCATCCTTTTGCTTCTTGCAATGATTTTAGTTCGATTTCTTTCTATGAGGGAGGAAGCATCATTTACGCTATTGCCTTCTACATTTTTCGGTTGTCGAGATAATCATCTTGGTGGTCACAGAATGCTAAATCAAATTGACTAGTTATCTACTTAACATTTCAAATGCATGTAGAATGTGTAACAATTAATTAGAAGGAGAATCTCTATTTTTTAGTGGATATCTTTAGAAAACTTAAATAATTGTTCCCAAATAGTTGTGGATTCCTTATCCTCGCCATACTTAGAACCAATAAGCATGGATTCAAATAGGAAAGGGTTAATCGGAATGGGGAATGCGAATGGAGGAGGGCGCAGCGACACCCAATCGGTGGTGGAGGACTCCCACGTCGCCCAGTGAGTTAGCATGGCCGATCGGGATCGGCACGTCCCGAATACATGGGGGTAGTCGCCCCTTCTAGTCTAGGGCACTCAAAATAATGGATTGCACTCAAAATCAAGAGGAAAACCCAATCGTGGAGGTAGCTTGAATGATTCCATCAACAAACAAGCTCCCGCATCGCATCGAAAAAATTATTTTGATCTTACGCTTTTGTTAAACCCTAGTTGTACTTTTTCTATTCGGTGTGAGTAACTATATTGTTCTTCAATTTGTTTAATAAGTAGTCTGTTAGTGCATAGATTTTTCGGATGTTTTAATTAGTGAGCTGTTAAAAGATTCGCGGGTTCGGTTTGCTTTTCCAATTCTATACGGTTTTGGATTTTGATTTTGAGTTCACTATGTGTTGGATCGTGGGCGTGAATTACGGAGAGATGGTCAACGATCTAATAGTGCAAAAATCGCAATTTGGGGTGGGGAATTAGGCGAGGTTGTGGAAAATTAAAGGTATTTAGCTATTTCTTTGGTGTTTTTTGTGTTCTTTTCATTTCGTGAAATGGTTTTGTGCTATAATTTCTCAAGAACCGATTGTATAATTTGTATTTAACTTTTATTACCAACTTGAATTGTGTAGACTAATTATCGGTGAACTTCGCATCTAAATTCGGTATTGATTGAAGATCATAAGCGTTTTTAGTTATTCAGATCAATCTTTCTCCAAAGCTTTCTATAGTGCTTGTGTGGCTTTGTTTTGTTTTGGGAGCTGTAAATATTGTGACAAGAATTGTAAACTATCGTGGAAGAAAGACTATATGTACTAAGTGCCTTGTTCTTTAAATTTTGTTGGCTTCTCCATGAAAAAGGAATCGGCATTGTGTGCGAGGGTATAGATGGAACGACTTAGCTTCTAATGTTTATGCTATATGCCTTTTGTCTGTGAGCAGATAAGGTCAAGCAACGCCTCAAGTCCGGGCGATTCTTGCGCTCGATTTTCGGCGTCTAGGAAGGGATCCGGTTTTACTAACTTTGTTGTCCCGTGTTTTCACGATGTCGTATAGGGTTGGCGGACTTGAATGGCTTTTCCCATCTTGGGACATCATCATAAAAGTTTAACGAGCGAAGCCGATTTGTTGATGGAAGGACTTGTCTCGAGAATGGACAAGATGCTTCCTGAGCAATAACTCATTTGTTCCTTTCACGAGGAGATCAATAAGCAGAGAGATAATGTTATTGTAGCTTTATGGTAATCTTTGGAATGCCATCCTTTATGAATGTGTTCTTTGCAATCATGAGCATTGAAGATAATGGGGTTAAGAGTACTTCTTTGTCAATATATTGGGAAGATTTTTGTCAATAGGGACAACAATATCGAGTTTGTTTAATAGTTTGGTTTGACACTTACATGCTTTTTTTATCGGGAATAAGATCTAGTTTCTTTAGCTTCCGGGATTCTTGAGCTTCACTAAGTCGATGAAACAATTGTTCATTTCAAGTCGCTACATTTCATGGAGATACTAATGATTTCCTTGTGAAGTAACACTTTACATATTCCTTCTTTGGTCATTCCAAGTTTTCTTGTAGTATGCTTTAGCATACAAGGCAACAATTCTCTAAGTATTCGTATGCATCTTTGTTCAGTATTCAAGATTTTTATTTTTATTTTTATATCGATAAATTTAGATCCTAATTCGATCGTCGCATTGAATATCTTGATGAAAGCTATGGCCTTAGATAGTCAGCGGTGCAGAGGCATCGGGCCTGATGCGAATGTGTAAAGGTGTGATGGAATACATCTCTATTGTGTGTATGCTAAAACTTAATAAATTTTTCCTTTGCTTAAAATATCTCTTAGTTGTATGGGTTTCATAGTTGGAAAATCTTTTAGTTTTAGTTAGTTCTCTAAAATAACGAGTATCGTCTTGGTTTGGTGTTTCTTTGCTACTTTTGACTTGACAAACCAATCCTCTTTAGAACACTAAAACAGCCCAATAATCTTACTAAACTATAAAGGTTTCTTGAGTCTCTCGGTTTCGAGATAACTTTTCCGATTCCAACTCGATGTACACTTGTTTTGTTCATTACTTTTCGCCTTTCCACTTATTTTTCAAGCACATATTGAGTGTACAATGTTAGGGACTCATGGACTTATTTGATGTCGATTTCGGATGCTTCAATTCGTAAAGGGCCCTTGAGCTTGTGTATCTTACCGTAAATGAAAACAATGTTAAGCGGTGACTAAGGAGCTTGTTGACTATCTTGAAGTCGGTGACCCTAAATTTAAGGGAGACCTCGGTCAAAAATCGCTCTATTGTGGATAAGTAAGTTTAATAAGTTAAAGTACTTCTTGTCTCCATCCTTTTCTTTTCTTCTTTTCTTTTCCTTTTCTTTTCTTACTTTCTTTTCCCTTTATCTTATATTGATAACTTCTTAAATGTTATATTGTAGCTTTCCGGCATTGTCTTGTGAATTTGCTTGATTGATGTCGGTGGCGTCACAGGCACGATAAGTTTTGTTCTCGACTCCGGATACAATATCATTATGAGCGATTTCATTTTTAAAGCATTCTTTTTATTTATTTAGTATTTGACAGTTCTTGGGTTGTCCTCATTAAGTTATAAATCTGCGGCCGACCTCGAGGTGAAAGATCGTAATTTTGGTGTTGATCTTGTTTAAATAACTTTGAGTCCTTGTATATGGTTTAAATCTTTGCATAACAAAGGGTATCTCTTAACCACATATGCTCGGTTTTATATCACACCTCCTAAGTGTGATACGTAATACAATTTTTTTATAGGAGTAGCATGTATAAATTTAAAGTCTTATTGCAAAAATCTTGATATGAAGTCTTGTTGCAACTATGCATTGTATTGCATTCTATTTGCGAATTGTTTGAATGTGTACATTCACGGTGAAAAACGGGCTTTGTTGATTTTGTTGTGATTACCACGCTTATATTATCCGTCTGTTGAGTTGGTTTTGATGTGAACTAGCTACGCTAAGAAATGGACTTTGTTGATTTTGTTTGTAAATGAGAAGTCGCCTGTTTCTACTTTCGGTTGAAGCATTGTAAATAGTGCGTATGAATGAAATCAATTATTTAGGGCATAGACCACGAACCTCAAATTGAGGCATAAACATGAATACCCAAATCCCGCTAGGATAGATAGGATTATTAAGAGAAATTAGGTTGTAAATAGTGCGTGTACATGAAACATGATTTAGTTTGTTGCCTTCTCTATACAAGCATAGCTTGATTCCCGACTTTGGGATAAGAATCAAAGATATCATGTTGATGTTGTTATCGCATTGCCATGAACATAATGTTTGAGCATTCTTGATCATGTATTGTAGATTGAAATGTGTGTATTTGTGGTAGTATCTAATTACTATTAATTGCTTGAAGGACAATTTTTATGTTTAATGCAAAATTGGAGAAAGAGGAAGAAACAACCTACTGGGAAATTGTAAAGGTATTTTCATTTATCAAATCACATTTGTTTTATGTTGGATTTCATATACATCTACATCTTGCTAATATTTGATATTTTAAAAGTGTCGAAGACAACCCGATTCCAAGCAATGCGAGTTCTTTGTACTACGCTTCATGAAAGATATAATTGAAGAAGTTATGAAGAGTGGTTCCATTTCTTTACGTTCACATGTAAGATAAACATTTCATTTCTTTAATATAATCATTTTTTGTTACAAGAGTGCTAATATTCTATTTTGAATTGTTAATAGTTTCAAAATCGGTCTTACTCTCAAGAGGACATTGATGAAGTTCGCATTGAACGGGCAAATTTCATGCTTCTTCACATATAGTCTTGTGATGTTTTAGTTGTAAGTTATTGATCTTTTGAATTATTTTGTCTTGTGATATGGGGATCTGTCTTATTGTTTTGTTATGTGATGTGCATAGTATTTTGTATAGTATTTTGTATAGTGATTTTGTAGTGTAATGAAAATGCAGTTGTATATTTTTGTATAGTGATTAGGTAGTCAGTAATGAAAGCAGTTGTATATTTTTGAATAGTGATTTTGAGCGTAGTGCAAGTATATTTTAATCTCATTTGCTTGTGCGTTATTAATTATGCGAGTTTAAATAAAGAAATTAACTACGGTTGAAATTGAAAAACCGTAGTTGTTATTAAATTGACTACGGGTTGTAATAGAAAAGCGTAGTAAATTTGGCATTAAAGCGGTATAGACTACGCCAGAAAAGGCGTGGTCATGAGGAAAAGCGTGATCTATACAGGGTATAGACTACGACAAAAAGCGTAGCTATGTGCGAAATTTTGTGTAGTTGCATGGGTATAGACTGCGCGAAAAGTGTCAGTGAGGAGAAAAGCGTGGTCTATGGTGGGTATAGACTACGCATAAAAAGCGTAGTCTATGTGCGAGAAATTTTGTGTGAGTGCATGGGGTATAGACTACGCCAGTAAAAGCGTGGTCTAAGTGAGAAAAGCGTGGTCATGGTGGGTATAGACTACGCATAAAGCGTGAGTCTGTGTGCGAAATTTGTGTGATGCATTTAAGATAGACTACGGCGTGGCGTAGTCTAAGTGCGGCGTGGTCTATAGTGGGTATAGACTCGCGATAAAAGCGTAGTCTGTGTGCGAATTTTGTGTGTGAGTGCGTGGGGTATAGACTACGGCGTAAAAGCATAGTCTATGTGAGAAAAGCGTGGTCTATGGTGGGTATAGACTATGCATAAAAGCGTAGTCTATCTTGCCTGGTTTTCTCTACACCACTTTTGTCTACACTCGACCGCACATGGACTGCTACACATATTATGTAGTCTATATTTGTTTTTCTAGTAGTGGAGCTAATAGTTCTAAGCGGGGATGGTGTGTGAGTGTCCTTCCCAACTCACGTGCGATCGAGCCCTTCATAAGAAAATAATTGTTCTTAGATTCTTTCTATTGATAGAATGTGGTTTATAAATTACGACTTAAAGTTCCCAATTAGGGTTTCTTTATGATTTCATGTGATGGTTTTAAGATAATTTCTATTATCTTACATTCCCAAATCGAACTATTTTACTTCATCATTCATAGATGAAGCTCGACTTATAGTCGTATATCCGAGTCATCCTCGACTCTAACCTTAGTGTTCTTCTAAACGTTATTACGTTATAGATTGTTAGTATTCAAGTTATGATTGTAATTTAGGATATTCTCAAGCCACTAACTACACTTAACAATTATAGTTACGTCCTAGTAGGTTATGCTTGATGACTTGTCGTATTGACACGACGAATGAAAGGGATCTTGACTTATGATTCGAGATATCTTATACCATCGCGTAAGTAAATACTTAGGAATTAATGAAGTTCCTACTAACTCGACCCTTGAGACATAAGGATTGACATCTTATGTTTAAATCTTAACTTACACCTTTCGACATAGTTTGTTTCTCTTAACTCGTCGGAGATTGTGTACGTTATAAAATCGCTATTCGTATCGAGTTGTCTTAACGCTCAATCTAATATCGTATTAGGTTATCGTTGTTGAGCATTAACGTTATAAGTCGACTTTTGGTTTCTTTAACTTAGGAACTCACGTTTGAGTTATCTTATTAATAGAAAATCCTAAGTTTGTGTCTAACTTCGATTCTTATTAATTCCTTCTTAAGATATCGAAATTTGTCGATTTCTTTTGGATTCTCGTACATAAAGTACTGTGTTGTTTACGTTTGAGATTTTGTTTGTCGGCACAACATAAATGTAACCATTCGACACCATACACAACATAAACTATGCCAAAGCATTAGAAAACCATAATTTCTAACATAATACACAATCATTGTGTATGTGTGCATAAGTGTTCCATTCATTCATCATAATCATAACCATTTATTCTAAACTTATAGAGTAACTACCATGGCACCATTCAAAATTAAAATCAACTCATACTTAACCATTTTGCTATGTTTTTTATGATTAGCAATAATTAGCATAAGTATCCAATAAATTTTAATAAAATCATGTTATACTCCTATCATACTATAGAAGTTAATTTCCAACTCAATATCATCAAATAAAATTTTAAACCATGAGAAAGTAAGCATTATATTTTCAGCAATTTCAATTTATTGAACATTGGTGTTCAATAAATTCCATAAAAATCATATCATGCTTATATCATATACTAAACATGAAATATCATCTCATATCATACATTAAAATTTAACACATGCTCATTTACTACATGTATATTTTTGGTAATTTTAATATATATACATATATATTCAATAAATTACATTCACTTCACAATATGTTTATAATATGCAATAAACATGTAATATTAACTTTAACCTCAACTAAATATTTATAGTATGAACTAAATGCTTGGAATTCTTTTTGTCCTCACACATATCACTACAAAAATACAGCCGAACAGCGACGGATTAGCGACGGCCAAAAATACGGGTCGTGATTCGGCGACGGATTAGCGACGGAATCCAAACGAATTTAAATTTTTTTTATTAACGATGGATTGGCGACGGATTAGCGACGACATGTGGCGGGAATATCTCACGCGAACTGTAACGACGTAATAACCGTCGCTGGTCCGTCGTTAAATTTACGACGGATCAGTCCGTCGTTAAATTAATGATTTTTTTATTGTATGCTTAATTTAATGAGGATTATGTCTGTCGTTAAGTTTAGGCCATCGCTGATCTGTCGTTAAATTAACGGAATTTTTATTTTTTATTTTGTACTTAATTTAACGACGGATTATTTTTGCCGTTATTATTAATTTTAAATTGATTTATTCCAAATAATATTAATAACGGAAAAATACATCGTAAGTCCGTATTGGTGACGGAATTGCGATGGAGTAGCGTCGCATTAACAACGGATTGACAACGTGAAATAACAAAAAAATAATATTTAACGACGGACTATCTAGCGACGGAATGTCGACGGATTATCGTCGTATTAACGACGGATTGGTGACGGTAGTTATTAGCTACGACGGTAATACGTCGCCAATCCGTCGTTAGTAACGACGAATTATCGTCGTATTAACGACGGATTAGAAATCAGACTACCGTTCAAAAGGTCTCGATTAGCGACTGAAAATTCCGTCGTTAGTCTATCGCAGAAGGTTAACGACGGACAAAAATCCGTCGTTAGAGGTTTCTCAACCAGCCTTCCAACGACGGCAGATGTCCGTAGCTGATCTGTCGCTAAACGATTTTAACGACGGATCCGGCATGTCCAGCGACAAAATTTTTCGTCGCTATTCGCCTGTTTTTTTGTAGTGTATATTGTATATGTGTTCAATAAATTTCCAACAATGCATAATAGGTTCATATTATTTCTAAACATCATATATTATATTATTTTCAACAAATAAAAATCAAATAAATGTTAGAATATTTATACATAGTTTCGGCCTTTTCATAAAAATAGGAGTAGTGCATCAAAAATTTAAAGATTAATATATGATGTTCATATCATATATGAAACACTATATCTCAACCATTTCTCAACAAATAAAATCAAAAAATAGCTTAAAAATACTTAAATAAATTCTGTCATTTTTGAAAATAGGAGTAGTGTTTCAATAATTTCAAGATTAATATATGATGTTCATATCATATATTAAACACTATACCTCAACTATTTTCCAACAAATTAAATCAAAATAAATACAAGACAATTTCAAAAATTCTCATATTTATTCTACATGCTCCTAACACATCAACAAGCAACAATATGAAATAATATTCACAAAATCATGCTTTATCTTCTATAAAAAAAATTATAACAAAAATCAAAAAATATTAAACATGCTCCAAAAATTCTCAAACTTTAAAAACAACCTTAGAACATATTTCTAAGCATATTTCATTCATGTCTTGAGTATATTTGGTGGCTCAAAAGCTATGAAGAAAATGAAGAACAAAAATTATGGTTCTTCATGAAATAATTTAAAACAAAAATCTAAAAAAAATTCTACTCAATTAAAAATAAAGATAATGATTAATGCTACCTTTGTATGGTCTTAGAAAAATTATTGGAGGGTTGGAATGGTTGAGAAAGAAGGATTAAAGCTTAAGGATTTGAAAAATAAAGAGAGAATTTTGGTGTTCTAAAGAGAGAGAGAGATGCACGGTTTTTGCTACTGTTAAATGGCATCAAAATGGATGTTGGGAGCCTATATGAGTGGTCCATTGTGGGGGTTGGGAGAAGACTAGTCAAATTACCCGATTTGGCATGTTAATACCGACTCTTTAAGTTTTATCGCGTTTTCGATTGATTTCTGGGAACCTTAAGGTTTTATTTTTCTTAAATAGCCTTAAAAATACTTATTTCATAGTTTATAATAATTTCATAAAGTTCGGATGGCATCCGGTAAGTCAATTCTGAATTATCGTGGAAAAATAGCGTCCGACGATTAAATTATCCTCATTCGAAATTCTATTGAATTCTTGAGATTCCATAATTAATTTGAGTCTTATAAATAATTTCTTATTGATTTAGACCCTTGGTTCAAGTTTCGGTTCGTTCGGATCAGTTTAGAGTTTTTCCAGTATATATTCCCAGCGTTCGGTTAAGTTCTTCAGAAATTTTATTCAAAATTGATTCTTATGAATTCTAAATTCATAATAATATATTACTCCATGATTTTGATTGTTAATTATCATTAATTTTCATGGTTAGCACGGACTGGGATTAGATCCGGCTCGTGAATAGTACTTTTGAGACTGATCAGGCAAGCATGCCCGAAAATTCCAATTCTTTGGCTTCTCATATTTTCGTGAGAAGATTCTAGAAATGAAATCATTTTATTGAGATTCATTCTAGATCTTTCATTCTATGTTCAGGTTATTCAGGAAACCCTAATCCGGTTGGACTAGTCACTAGTTTTTTATTTCTCTAGTTTTCGATCTCCGAATCGATTCTAATTCATTTCGTTGGTTACCTTAAACATAATTAAGGTATAAGCATCACAAGTAATTGGTTTAATCATCACTAATAAAAGTTTTAAATTTTTCGGGTTATTACACTTTAGCCTTGTTCTTTAATGTAAAGGCTCACGTGAAATTAGAAGATGTAGCCCAAACCGAGTTCGGCATGAGTTGTAAGGGTAGAAGTTATGATGAAACCATGGGTATACAATGAGATGTAGCTGACTAAAAGGAAATGTAAGTGGGTAAAGTAGTTTGCAAGTAACCCAAAGGGCGTGAGTAGCTTGAGGTGGATTGGGTGAAAGTAAAGGCGAGAGGTCATAACCTTATAATCCAGGGACATATGATCTCTCGTACTTGGATTTAAGTCACTTTCCTTGAAATTATAAAATAAATAATTCCTTAGGTTAACTGGAATTTACTAGTTCAACATATTCGTGGATATAGGAGAGGTTTCTTCAACCACATTAAATCCTTGTGTAGTTTGCCTTTATGTTTTGTTGTTCTTTATCTTGCATAACATATTCGTGGATATAGGAGAGGTTTCTTCAACCACATTAAATCCTTGTTTAGGTTGCCTTTATGTTTTGTTGTTCTTTATCTTGCATATCATACAATCACATATTATCAGTAATCTCAGACTCAATCTGACGACCTGTATCATATGATATCTGTATGCAACTAAATTATGTTCTGACTCTGTGTTAATGTTTCTAAGTATATGAATGAAAAAGTCTTTCTATTCTACCATATTTTGCATACACACTGAGTCTCAATATCATCTCGCTGACTGACAGTGTTTATCATCAAAGAGTTTACGACATACTCAATTACACTCTTGTTAATGCTCACAAAAACTGAAAATTTTACAGTCAAATATATTTTCCGGCCTTTCCCCATACGCATGACTTTCTCGTTCAAAACAACCTTCAAAAACCAAATGTAACTAGTTAGCAATTTCACAAAGGGCAAAAATATACAATCATATACACTTATCCATAACTTTATCTTATGAGTCATCGGCTTCAGTCAATTTATTTGAGTTCTGGGTTATGCGACAAGATTTAATAAGATCAAAAACATGGCAAAACATGATTGGGTAGTCTTGATTAATTTCAAAGCTTATCTGGTCTCATACGAAGGCCCAATTGTCAATCAATTAGCCCACATGCAATTATAAAATTTAATAATTAAGATGTTTAGATCTTCTAAACCACATAACATGTTTGTTTGTTACATATACATTATGAAGGATAAATGATGTATCAGGTAGAAATAAAAATATTTATAAAAAATAAGAAAAAATTTAAGCTATTGATTCTAGTAAATCAAACGTTGTGCTACAATACATAACTATAGATACTATACTTTAATTTCGAGGGATTTATTTAAATATTATATTAATAATTTCGTTTTATCTTAAAAACGGTTTTTTCTTTGATTGTAGAGATTTGTTGTAATCTATCTTGTAATTTTTTATTTTAGATAGATTATATTTTTTTGTTGCACGGGTAGAATAAATTTGTAGCATTTTTTGTACAAAAATAAATTGCATTGCTTGATGTGTAATATGTGCGATTTTTTTTTTGAGAAATATGCCATATATTTATTAAATGTGTGCATTGTTTGTATTATATGCGCTACATTAAGTGTAGGTAGTACAACAATAAATTATGTTACGTGATGTGTGTCACATATTTATTAAATATGTTCTATAGAAAGACTAGTTTGTGCAATATTAAATTTTTTCGGTAAGTGACGAGATTATCTAGAAGTGAAGAGATTTACATTTGGAGTGACAGAAAAAATAATTCTTTTATACCAAATATACCTTTTTTGAATTATTTAATGAAATAAAATCTGAAATCATTAACTAAATTCTCTTCAATCTGGACTGTTGATATGAGCTAGATGTGTGGATGCGATATATTCTTATTTCTTACACTTATAGGCATTTTCATCAAAATCTTAGAGAGAGAGAGAGAGGAGGGACATATAGTACCGAGCCTGAGGTAAATTCGAAGAAATTGTTCGAATTGTGTAATCTTCAATTATTCATACCGGTAACCGGCCTAAAACAATTTGATTTCCTATGGTGGAGATTTTTTCGGATTTTTAAGTTTCATTTCGTTGATTTCTCTACAGTAAGAGTAGATTAATAATTTGATTTGTTAAATGATTTAGAAAATAAACCATGCATACTGTTTATTAGAATTATGCATATAAGTGAACATAAAAATGCACGTAGTTAAACACAACCATGCATGTGACTTTTGATTTTAATGCATGTTGGAAAAACACGCTCAGCGC
Organism: Salvia rosmarinus; assembly: GCA_036937905.1. Classification (NCBI taxonomy): domain Eukaryota; kingdom Viridiplantae; phylum Streptophyta; class Magnoliopsida; order Lamiales; family Lamiaceae; genus Salvia; species Salvia rosmarinus. Next base: position 25,422,752 of record CM072822.1, on the reverse strand, counting down.
GCTAGCGCATCACCCCAGCGTGTGCTCGCGCGCTCCCAACACTTGTTGGCCAACATGCAGGTTTATGTTTTGTTAAATGCATGAATCTATTTTGTTATATGCATGAACTTGTTTTGTTTATGTTATATGCATTAGTATATTTTGTGGTACACTGACACATAGTGCACGCTCACACATGCCATGATCGCGCTCCGCGCTCCCCAATGTGCGCATGCACATGCACAATGCTCGTTGGCCACACATGCAGACGTATGCTTTTTTATATGTATGAACTTGTTTTAGCCAGATTTTTTTTAAATTGTTGTTCGTGTCGCTGCTATCCGTCTGTCGTCGCCGCCGTTGCTATCTATTGTCGTCGTCGTTGCCGCTGTTGTCCACCATTAGCGTCATCTCCGCTGCCGAAGAAGAAGAAGAAGGTTGACTAGTGTTCCCATTTTGTCCCTTGCAATTTTTTTGAAAAAATGGCCGTCACTTGTCAGCTTGTGGTGTAACCACATATTCAAAATATATGGTTTAGATTTGGATACTACAACATACATGAGGATGAGTACTACGTCTAACAAAATTAACAAATATCCGAATTTGATAGTCCGAATCACCCTTGGAATATATAATAAACCAAAGGATCATCGACACATGTTATGATCTGTTGTCATTGCTTCATCATCGATGCCCAATTGCAATCTTGTTTGGATGCATATAAGATGTTTGGTTGCTTTCTTTTCTTATCCACCATTGGTTTAAAAAGTTAAATTCCATGGCTAGTGTCTTCTCATCATTCCCATCTTGTTGCCTTTGATTTTAAATAATAGAAAAATAAATAAGTAAATAATTTAAGATTATAGTTTGTCGAGATAATTGATTGAACGGAAATGGAGAATCCTAAACTAACACTGTTCGTTTTATCAAGATTCTGTGCTCCCAAATGAGCCACCACTATTGATACGACATGGTTAACTGTAAGTGGATCAAACATGTAGTTAATAATGCCTCAGAATTTGACATTTCCTAGAATTTTGTAGCATCAACTATACTATTACATTCAACTTCAACGAAGAGGATATTTTATGATTTTGAAGGTTATGCTTTTAATGGCTAAATAGTCTTACATTGTGTGTAACTTATCCATCGACGTCTTAAGAGAGTTAAAGTCCTCATAATCTTATCCCAAATCTATTTTTTGGACCCAAATGTATGCATAAAGTAGAACTTTAGAAAAATTGGGAGTATTGTGTTAGATCATCTGTATTGTTTAATGGATCTTGATCTATCAAACAAATAGATATAATCTTTTGTGTTAGAGAAAACATATAGATGAGGATATTATCTACAAACAAATACTTCCTCCGTTTTTTTATAGGTGTCATCAGCCGTTAAATTACGTATACCAAGAAAATAGAAAAAATTTACTTTTGTAACCTTATTAATTATCATGATAAATGCATTCATACAATTAATTACCATATTTCAAGAGTATTAAATAAAGATAAATAAAAAATATATCATAATTTTACTCTCAAATTGCAAACTATGATACTTATTAAAAAATAAGAACAAATTACTAATGGAACGTTTCAAAAAGAACAAAGAGAAACTTTTAGCATAATAATAGGGTTAATATCCACTTTCTATATACCAAGGAAAATTCAAGTTCACACATTATGTTGAGAATCATAAGTGGGAAGAAATACGTTATTAATGGAGTCCATTAATAGCGAGGGAAGGAACAACATCATTTTAGTCTAATTTGGCGTCCATGTTATTTTTTGATCGACTTTAGTCTAAGATGATGTCCATGTCATATTTTCAATCATCAGAAAAATTAAGTAAATCCCAATTATAAAAATTTAAAAGGATTGATATTTATTTACAAAAGTTTGAAAGTGAAGTTGATATTCGAAAATAAGAATAAGTTCATGATTTACTTTAAGAGGTAAGTTCGTGATTTATTGCAAAATTAGTCAATAATTTAATTTACCATTACCCATTAAAGGATAGACTAATTAATGTGTTGTCATTAACTAAATAAAATTAATCATTATAACTAAGATATTATTTAATGATTAAGATTACAAATAAGAATACTGTTGTTTTATACTCAATTTTTAGTCCTTGCGAATCTGGAGCTAGGGGTGTGCATCGGTCGGTCGGTTCGATCGACCGACCGAAATTTTTCAAATAAAAAATCGAACCGAACATATTATTTTTGAACCGAATCGAACCGATTTATAATTCGGACCGATCGAAAATCGAACCGAAAAAACCGATCGGTTTCGGTCGGACCGAATATATATATATATATATATATATATATATATATATATATATATTGAATAAACATATTTTAATCCTAATTATTTAATTAAAATATTAATTATTATTATATAAATTATATAAATATATAAAATAATATTTTCGGTTCGGTTTGGTTACTGACCGAACCTAAAATAAAAAACCAAAAATCAAACCGAAAACCGATTTTAATTAAAAATTTGAACCGAACCATAAACCGATTTTCTCAAAAACCGAATCGAACCAACTTAAATCGATCGGTTCGGTCGGTTTTTCGGTTCCGTTCGGTTCATGCACACCCCTATCTGGAGCTCTTTCAGCATGACGTTGTCCTCAGATTCGTCACCCAAAAATTTCACAGATGAAAGAAATCGGGAAGCCTCAAAGCACAGAAATAGCAGGAATCGAATGGGTCGCAGCGTATACAGGAGAAGTACTCCAGCGAGGCGTCGTACTTAAAGTACCAGCGGCGGCGAGGGGTGGCGTACGGTGAGGGGGTACGGTTCAGGCGGCGGTGACGGTAAGCGTGTTGGTGGCGCAGTGAGGGAGGAGTTTAGGAGAGTTAGTGAGATGAGGATGAGAGAAATGAGGGTGACTTATGAATCTAATTAAAACTAGGGTTTTTTTTTTTAAAGTTTTTTGAATATGACAATGGGATTGTATAACTGTAGTCAACTAGTCATATGAACCTATAATATCTGAGAAACAATAACGGACATAAAAGCCCGATGTCTATTAGCACTTTTTTCGCTCAACCACAACGGACTGTTTTACAACAATAGATTTTTTATATACAATCATGGACTTTCAAATTGTCGTTGTCTTTTTTGTGATGCCATAACCATTTTTTGTAATAGTGAAAAAATAGATTCTGAAATATTGAATGGTAAATTCGACCCCGATCTTGATGTAGGCAAATTCTAAGATATGAATATTATATTTTCTTCGGCCATAATAAATGTATCACTTGCAAGAGGTATGAGTTTTTAATAAATTATTGGTGGATGTTGTTTCAATAGATAAAGGATCTCACAATGTGTTAGTTTGTGAGTGATAGGAATACTTTTTTGATAAATAATGAATAGTTGTAGGGTTGAATAATAAGGACTAATATCCTAAAAAAAAGTGATACACTTTTTATGAACATCGAATAAGGCAATTGTGTTAAACTTAATATTGATGGAGGGAGTATTATCTTTGGATATAATGTACAAAATAATGTGCTTATACATTGGGCCTGGACATATATTATTTTGCACACATATAAATCTAATATTATATTCACATCTAGTGATGTCAATTGAGTCAGCTCATTCAGATGTCGGGCTATTCGTGTCAGGTCTTTGGATTGATATTTTTTTCAGATTAAAAGTTTTCGATCCTAAACTCTCGGGTTTCGAGCTAACCCATCGGGTTAGTAGGGCCAAAAAATTTAAGAATTTTTTATATAATTATACATTTATAACAAATATTTCATAAAAAGATAAAGAAATAATATGATAACTTTGAGTATTAAACGAAAACATATTTTACAAGTATCTGAAAAAAAATTTTATTAGATTAACTTTCAAAAACAAATAATGAAGTTTGAAAATCATGTAATGAGGAAAGTTTCAATTAATCAGGTCAATCTAATCGTTTTCAGGCCAGCCCATTCGAGTTCGAGTTATTTTTGGTCCAACCCTATCGACTTCAATCTAATCGTTTTCAGGCCAGCCCATTCGAGTTCGAGTTATTTTTGGTCCAACCCTATCGACTTATTCGGTTCAGGTCATTCGGATTGAAATTTTTTTTTTAGTTAAAAAGTTTCAATCCTAACTATATCGGATGGTCGATTTATTCAGATCAACCTTTAAATTTCAGGCTAGATAGACATCTCTATTAATATCTTTAAAATGTCAATATGAACCATTGAAAAGCTCGAATTTACCTAAAAAAACAAAGAGTTAAACTAAAAAAAAATATCAATCCACTGCGAAAATTATCCCAACAAATTATGATGTTCGTTCAGATGAAATACAAAAAACTATCTAAATCATCAACTCTATCAATTCTAATAATAATCATTTGTACGAATGAGACAACACAATATGACAAACTTTTAGTAATTCAAAATAATTACTGAAACATCCCTCTGAAAGAAAATAGAAAAAATGCTGAAACATGCCCATAGGCGAAACGAAGAGAACATAAGCCTTGCAGAGGCTTGAGAATAATGGCGACTGTCAATTTCCCTACTGCTGTGTGTATTTAATTTAGGTAAAGCGATATGGGAGAGAGTTGTGTTGTGCAGTGAGGTAATTGTGTTCTAATGTTAGAGAGAAATGGATGCATCTCTCTCCACAACTCTCACAACTTATTGTTGTTGCTAAGCAGATTTTTTTTTTACTTTAATGCATCTGGTAGTGAGTTAAGGTCGAGGAATGGTGCTTGCTTATCTTCATTCGTAGATTTGGATTCGGTTATCGGGTTGATTCTGTGTAGAGATGGCAATGGATCCTGGATCCGGTCCAGATCCGTCGATCCAGATCCATTTTTCAGGATCTGAATCCTTAAAAATTTGAATCCGATGGATCTGGATCAGATCTGGATCAAACCCCCATATTTTGGATCTGGATCTGGGATTTAATTTTAGAGACCCAGATCCGGCCCACGGATCCATTATTTTTTATTTATATATATTTATATTTATATATGTATATATATTATTTTTATTATAATTTAATACATAACCCCAACTTAAAACTCTTTAATTTTCTTTTTTCAAATTCTCTCAAAACAAATATGTTCTCAATTTCATTTCAAATTTTCTTAATTATGTATCAATCGATATTCACGACGGATCGTGTCACTTAAACCACAGGCGATCGAGCTGGTTGTTGTTTCCTACCTTATAGTAAATTTGTAACTAACGTCTTCCAATATAGTGATAATTATACAAATTCTAAATAAGTGTTATAATATTATTGTATATTTAGATTATTATGGTGTTATTGTGAATTATAGCTGATTTAGAATTTATTTTAGAAGCGAAAACATATGGATCCGGGTCTAGACCCTGGATCCTGCGGATCTTATGGATCTGAATCTAATTTTTTTGGACCCAATGAGTCTGGACCGGATCTGGAGTCAAGCAAAAAATATCGGATCTGGATCTGGGCCTAGCCAGATCCGGTCCAGATCCGGCCAATTGCCATTCCTAATTCTGTGTGTTTTGTGTTTGTGTGGCTGTTTTTTCGAGATATTAAGTTTGCGCGGTTGTGGTTTTAGCGAATGTGATTGGTAGATTGGTTTAGATTGGGTTTTGGCTGAAGAGGATGATAGTAGATTCTAATGGCGTCGAATAGGATACTGAAGGAACTCAAGGATTTGCAGAGAGATCCTCTGACGTCGTGTAGTGCTGGTATGCTGCTTCATTATAGTAGATTAGTCTTAAACCATCTTCAATTGTTTGGTTAAAAATACAAAACTTATATTTATTTTACAGGAGAAATAGTATTTTATTTACAACCTGTACTCAATTTTATAGTAGAAAAATAATATTCTAAAATAATTTTTTTTATTTATTCAATCTTAATAATTTTGAAAATTTATATTAAAACAAATTTAAAATACAATTATCTTAAATAATTATATTAAAAATTAATAATGTATTAATGCAAAATGACATAATTAAAATATATATTAATGTAAAATTAATAATACTATGATGGGGGTACTTTTTTTTTCCCTTCCGGAAAGAATGAAATGCATAGGGGACCATCCTTTTGTTGCGGCATGCTCCTCAGATTTACAGATTGATTCGCAGGGGGCCTCTGGCCCTACTTAGTTTACTGACAGTGGCAAAGGCTTGCGGATTAAAACTTACACAAATGAAAAAAATAGGTTACATATAATGCATTCTAATTCTATGAATTAGAAAATATTCATTCCACAAATGATCAATTAATGCTCTCCGAAGCATTTTTTAAATTTCTGTATCTTTATTGTAATATTAATTTTACGTATGTTTCTGAATTCGTCGACGAGTAATTTTTGCTCGATAAATAAAATAACTATACATCAACCTTCCATATCCATAAAATAGCATGAACAAATATTCATCACAATATATAAACAACCAAGTAATCAAAATATCAAAAAAAAGAAAGAGAGAAAGAAGGATAACGCAACTACAATGTTGCGCATTGCGATATATATTACGCAACATTGTAGCAATCTTTAAAATGAAGTAGAAAAGTGGCAAGATTGGAGGAGTTCTAGATGGTAAAAAAGTGTTGAGCGCTATTTTACAGGCATGCTTGGAGATGCCCTTAGTTGTTGTTGTTGGCAATATTTTAGCATAGTAGATATTGGTGTAATCTAATTTATGCAATTCAAATGGTATTGTTGTTTTGTAAAATTTAGATTGTTGCCTTAGTAAGCAAGTGGAGTCATTTATTCCTTTTACTTAGTTCAAAATTTGGATTTTAGATTGGTGTCTTAATAATCAAGTAGAAATAATTGAGCAATTCAAATTCTAATCTGGAGCATCAGATTTAGGTCCAAATTATTGGGGATTGCAAATGAAATAGAAATTTCTACAGTATACTGAAATGAAATGTGAGGAATTTTTAGAGTTGTTCAACTCTAAATTAACTTCCTTGATTTATGGAAAGTTGTTGTTTAGGGTTTGCTTTTTCTTCACGTTACTGTTCATGTTACTGTTTCAACAGTCCAACAAATGCGGGACATATTTGTTGGAGTCGTTGCTTTTCCAACACTCCTACAAGCACGAGATTCAGATCTTAGAGATAAGATTGAGGCAAGACGAAATCTGAAGATAACATAAGGAGATAGAGACTTGAGGAAGTCAGACTCAATCTCCTAATCAACCATGAATCTGAAGGCCTATTTGTCCTCTATAAATAAGAGGCTGATCAGTTGAAAAATACTGGAGATCCGAATATGTACCATAAACAAGGCACAAATTTCACATGCACATATACACGTTCTTGGAGAAAAATACTGGAGATCCGAATATGTTCCTGAATCTGTTTTCATAACGTTTCTGGTAACACTCGTGTTTTATCTTTTACTGTCATAGAAATTTGATAGTCTTTTTCACGACGGTGTGAGGAAATATTTTCATAGTTTGGTAGTTAGTTTTGATTCAAGAGTATTCGACTTTATCTTGGATAAAGTAGTGAGCATTTGTAAACATTCGTTGTACACATTTAGTGAATAATTTCGCCATATTGGAATCTGCAGATTATAAATTATAATATGTAGAAAAATTATCTCTTGTTCTCTTAAGTTAATTCCTCTTCTTTACTATATGTGCTGATAACAGTCAGTAAAACAGTTTTTCGTCCAAGCAAAACAACACTTTCAATTGGTATCAGAGTGAACACTCGATAAACTGAGTGTGATCTTGATAGGTGGTATAATGTTGTTTTGCCATGGTTCAAAATTCTTTTGTAGATGAAGGCGAACATGATGACGACCTTTTCACCATGGTTCAAGAACTGAAGAAGCTCTACGACGAGTTACTTGGAAAGTATAAGAGACAATATTGGGATCTTGAACTGACCTCAAGAGAAAACACAAGGCTAAAAGTGTTATTTGTAAAACTTGAAGCTTTAGTGACTAAAAGAAAGGTCTAACTCGACAATATGACAAGTCACCTTGAAGTGACACAAGGTATATTCAAGAAATGGAACACATGTACATCTAAACTATATGATGTTTTGGTGGTAGGAAAAATTAATACTACTGGTTTAGGTGTTGCACATGTTTCTGACACTGTTGTTCCAACAATTATCGCCACAAATGAGAAAAATTTTGTCAGAGAAAGTGAACCAGTGAAACATAGAAAAATGACAAGACAAAAATGTAGAAAATATATGTATCATTAGTGTTTTATACCTGATCACATTAGGCCTTTTTGCTATAAGATGAAGGCTGATTTTGCTAGTGATTAGGATGATGCCTAAAAAATGTTATAACAACACTCCAAATAACATGGCCAAAAGAAAATCTATTTCAAAGCAAGTTTGGACCAGAAAATCTAAACTGAAATGCCATGTTGTTAAACATTGCTTTGAAGACTAACATTTCATGATCGTGGTACTTCGATTGTGGTTGTTCCTGTCACATGACTAGTAACATGGCCTGCCTTTCCAATTACGAGTCATACCAAGGAGCTAGTGTATCTTTTGAAGGTGGTTGCAAGGGCAGAATTGTGGGCAAAAGAGTCCTAAATTTTTTAGGTTTACCGACTCTCAAGAATGTGCTTCATGTTGAAGGAGTAATGACAAACGTTATTAGCACAAGACAATTATGAGATGAGGACTTGCAAGTCAATTTCAACAAAACATATTGTGATGTATATGATGGTGAGAATATTTGTCTTATCAAGGGTCAAAAGTCAGCTGAAATTGTTATATGTTTGAGAAACAAAAAAGCATTAAGGCACAAATTGATGACACTTTCTTATGACATCAAAAGTTAGGTCACACTAACTTTAAAAATCTTGTAAGTAGAAACGAGAATGAGAATGTGGTTGATTTGATAAAAGACTCGAAAAAACTTAAAGAACAGAATGATAATATAGGTGATCACGGTGATGTTTGATGGGTCCCGCTAGGTAAATACTAGTATATGAGAGAGGATACCGGTTAGGCAAATTTCAAACACTTTTTCTTTAGACAAGACTGACTGACTACTGGATGTAGTTGGTCGGGTAACTGGCATCCAGTATTGATAACAATACTGCTGGTTAGTTAAGATAAGAGGCATCTTGTGCGGATTGTTATGAGTTAGCAAACCTACTGACTACTAAGATAGAGGGTCAGTTGGACTGATAACTGATGTGCTTGCAGAATGTGGTGGTTGCTGTATTTTCTTTACTGAAAACTTAAAGTCAGTTTGAAACACTTAGTAAAATATCAATTAGGCAGTCTTTAGTTTATATCTCTTCAGTATCAATCGGATATTGATAGCGAGTTTCAAAAAAATGATGTGTTGTAGTGTGTTGCTGATGACAGTTTAATAACATGTAATATAAAAGCAATACTGAAGTAAATAATACGTGATTTTTACGTGGTTTGGAGGGATCAGCTCATACGTACACAGACTAATTGCTCAATCAATCCACTAACTTCGGATTGCATCTTGTTTACGGGCATAAGAGTAAACCTAGATACTGAGGTCACCTTACTCAAACTGAAGGAAGAGTTTGTCATGTGGTATTACCACTTGATGGATCTGCCTGAAGAACCCGAGGTCACGACTGGCGGATTTAGAAGCTTTATGCTAGAATACAAGGACCAGCCTCTCATTGACAAATTCATCAACTGCACAGCAAGGCAGCATGTGAACATCTCAGCCCCTCATAATAGAGTTGTCCCCCTCCAATGCGAGAAAACTTCGTGGATCGTACACAAATAGAAAGAGAATCTCTGGTATCTACTAAACTAATGAAGATTGATCTAGTGCAGTAGTCATAGGAATTCAAGAGGGTGGTCGCACGAGTTTTTGCTATGTATAGGTAGTTGACTGCTGAGGAGAAGATGAAGAATAGAAATGGTTGAATTTATCGGATCTGACTGTAATAGATATGTATAGGTTTGTTGCTGTGAATCTCAACTGATGTATCTTGTAATCTGAGCAACTTGTCATATATAAACTAATCCAGTTCACCTTGACGACAATGACTATTTGTCCAAGCTCTATACTTGCTTTCTATGGAAAGATTTTATTCTCTTTATCCCAAAATGATATTATTATATTTATGGGATATGCATAGATCCTTTCCATATAGGATTATGGTAATAATCCTTTCCATATAGGATTATGGTAATTTCCATATAAGATTATGGTAATTTCCATATGAGATTATGGTAATTTCCATATGGGATTATGGTAATTTCCATATAGGATTATGGTAATGCATTATAAATATGAGGTAAGAGCTTAAATCTTTGCTAATGATTCATTATCATCATCAAATTTTCGTCCAACACATAGAAGTGTGTGAGAATTTTGAAAATATCATAGAGAGCAAAGGGTGATTTTCCGAAGCATTCTCCATAGATCGTCCTCACTCGACGTTGGAGATTGGGTAACCGGGATACAGTCCAGAAGGTCAAAGCATGAGTCTCGATCCATTTCGCCTCGACAGATTCAAAGGTAAACACGAGAAAACCCCAACGTGTTGCAATTAATTATATAGGTGCATGCTAGGTATATAATCAATGTATGGTGAATTAAACATCCAAGATAGATCCTCGGGGGAGGGCTAAACATAGTTTTTCCCTACAATTGGTATCAGAGCGAGGTTCAGTATCTTGGCTCTGTTGGATTAATTCACGTTTGATTATTACGTGGGCAATATATATTAATTGTTGAATCTGTCGTTCATCGTGGCTCGTTTTTATTTTGTCGTTTTTGTTTTTCACCACGAGAAAATTCGTGGTTAGATTAGATTTATTTTTCTGTAAATCTTTTATGTAAAAGTAAAACGAAGACGAAAGCAGCCAGATCGAGACGACGGGAAAAACGGGTCGCACGGCGTGCGGGCGACGGCACGTAAGGCGTGCACTGCGCTCGCGGACGCACCGCGTAACGGGGCCGAGCCCAGATCCATTTTTCCAGCCCGAATCCTGTTTTGACGAGTCCGGTCCGTGTCTGGGTGCATGCGAGGCCTGCTTGAATCCGATGCGTGCCCGCACGCGAGGCCCGTTTTGAAGATTATAAAGATCATGCTTTGCAATTCTATGTAATAGATTAGCGGGAAAGTGCGATTCCACGAGTGGGCCACGATGAACATTTTTTATTTTATTTTTATCGTTCATTGCATGTCGTGGATGTTTAAATTATGCAATAGCATGCTATGTACGTTTAAATTACGTTGACAAACCTTTAAGTGTTTTCGTAATTGGGTGTGCATAGTAAGCATGCTAGGTTTATCACGTTTTCAAGCATATTTTAGAATTACTGAGCATGTTTTACATGTTGAGTTCTATAGAAAAGCATGCTAGGATTACGTGATCTCGCATGGACAAACCTTTTGAACAAAAGACTAAGCAAGCAAACCGACAAATTAATTTTTTTAAAATTAAAATGTCAAGACCTCCACTTTTTGATCTCTAAACAAAGTGATACGCACTGTGAGTAAACATCCACACGTGTGGCTTGCTCGCACCGTGAGTGGCGATCCCCACACGTGTGGCTTGCTTGCACTTTGCTTATCATAAGTTTGTTAGATGAGATTTCTAAATAAAATTTTTAAATCTATTGAGAAGTGGGAGTTTCATGTAAACGCCCACACGCGTGGCTTGCATGTGCGATTTTCATAAGTTCTCTAGAGATAGATATAAAATGAGATAACAAAAGAATTTGAATTGAAGCGGTATGGTCCTAGTGAGTATGCTAATTCTAAGAATTCATTTTATTTGTTAAAATGTGGTCATCGCTAGACATCACCTCAGTACAACTTCCCACCTAAGTCCCTTCTTGTGATAGTGATGTGGTCAGTAAGGTCCAATTGATAATTTCATTTGTCATAAGGATAAGTTGACATGGATTGAAATTAAGCGACTAAAAGGTATATTTTAGTGCAGTCGAGGGTTCATGTAAACGCCCACACGCGTGGCTTGCATGTGGGATTCCTTGGGCGATTGGAGGTTTCAATTAATATTGTTTTATCAAAGGTTACAATATTATTGTTACAATTATGTGCGATCGTATGCTTATGTGTTTACATTATCGTTTCGAGATATGTCTCTTACATCGATTATCAATATGCTCGCATATCCGTTATCCGGTCCAAATTTTATCGAGTGGAAGCGAAACATGGAATATGTTCTTATCGCTAAAGAACACATGTTTGTTCTCACTACTCCTAAACCCGATGCCATTCATCGACGATCGACTAATGAGCGGCGAGAGTCAAGACTTTGGAATAAGTCAAACAATATGGCTAAATGCTATATGATGACTACTATGTCCAAAGGCTTTGCACTCAAGATCGATCGATGGTAGACGCGATCGATATTTGGTCAAGTCTCGAGAGTAAGTTTGGGCATTCGGATCGGACAGTCCGCTTCCACACAATGAGAGAAATCTTGGCATGTAAGATGGAAGAAGGAAGTTCGGTCCATGAACATGTCTCTCACATGACTCATCTCATGGATAGTCTGGATCAGTTGGGAGGAGGTATTGACGGTGAAGCCAAGGTCGATATCATCCTCAATACACTGCCCAAGTCTTTTGAGAACTTTCGCGTGAATGCGATCATGAGCAAGACTGAGTATACACTTAGTCAGTTGCTCAATGATCTCGTGGCTACGGAAGGAGTTATGGGCAAAGGAGCACATGCTCTTGCTAGCACATCTAAGGGCCCAAATTTTCCGTTGCAAAATGGAAAAGAAAAGGGTCACCAAAGGTGGTAGAGGCAAGGAAATAGTGGGAGTAATGGGAGCAAGAACATGGTCGCCACCGGAGGCTTGAAGAAGCCAAAGGAGAAGGCAAGTGCTTCAGTGTGGTAAGATCGGGCATTGGAAGGCTAAGTGCCCTATGCTCATGCTCAAGGTACGCTGCTTGTTTTAGTAACGGAAACATGTTTAGCAACTTGTTCTACCCATTCTTGGGTAGTAGACACGGTCGATCGATCATGTTTGTTACACCTGCGGGGTTCTGCGGACAAGGAGTCGAGTAATGGCGAGATAACGATCTCCATGGGCAACGCGCGAAAGTCGAGGCCGTTGCGATGCGAGATGTTACTTTATGTTTTGAGAGAACGCTTTAGTTTTAAAAGACGCTTTATATGTGCCGGATTTTGTATGAACCTTGTTTCTATTTGAAACTATTTACTCATGGATATTCATTATTTTTGATAGTGGTGTTTCTATCATAAGAAATGACGGTTATCGTGTTGGCACTTTATATAATTCGCTTTATACTATTTCGCAAAACATAATACCTATAACTATGTTGCATCTTCTTCAAACCCTAGAAAGAGAAAGTTTTCAAGAAGATGACACCACATTTCTCTCGGCATCTTAGATTAGGTCACATCAATCTAAATAGGATCCAAAGACCGGCTAAGAATGGGCGTTGGGTAATCTCACAATTACTCCATTCCCATCTGCGAATCTGTATAGAAAGGTAAGATGTCGACCGCACCCTTCAAAGCGAAGGGTTATAGAGCCAAAGAAATGTTAGAGTTAGTCCATTCGACTGTGTGGACCAATGTCCATACAAGCTCGTGGAGGGTGCAGTATTTTATCACTTTCATTGACGATTACTCGAGGTGCGGATACGTATACCGCTTCACCGCAAGTCCAATGCTTTGAGAAATTCAAAGAGTTTAAGGCGGAAGTGGAGACGAAGCTTGGTAAGTATCAAGTCATCTGCGATCCGATCGCGGTGGCGAATACCTCGATAACGAGTTCATGGACTATCTAGTGAAGTATGGGATTACCTCCCAACAAGATTTCACCGGCACACCACAAAGAAATGGTGTGTCGAGCTAAGAAATATGACTCTTTTGGAAATGGTTAGATCAATGATGAGTTATGCAATATTGCTTATTTCGCTCGGGGTATGCCTTAGAAGCGGCGGCATACTTGCTAAATCTAGTACCATCCAAGTCGGTCGAAAAGACCCCTTCGAGTTGTGGTTTGGGCGCAAGCCCGCTTAAACCACATAAGGATATGGGCGATCAAAGACACGTCTTTGAACAAGAAGGCGACAAGTTGGAGGCTAGATCCGACGCAAGGCTATTTATTGGATATCCTTGAGGAACGAAAGGTGGTTTATTCTATAGTCCTAAGGATCGGAAGGTCATTATTAGACTAATGCCCGATTCTTAGAAGAGGATTATATGAAGAATCATAAGTCCAAAGTTGAAATCATTCTTCAAGAATTAGAAGATGATCGTATTCCGCCACCGATTAGGCCAAAGGTACGAGATGTCGAGTCTAGTGGGAGGGATCGACACCAGATACTTCAAGAAATTGAAGTGGGTCAAGTTCCACCGGAGATACCGACCGTCTGAGTGGTACCTACCCGAAGAAGTTGTGCAAGATGAGAACCACAAGTTTCGCACCCACCGCTGCCATTGTGCTGTAGAACCTCATCGTGGTGGGAGGTTGTTCGTCAACCCGAGCGATTTATGTTCGTGGGAGAATCTTGGATTTAGTCCCGTAAACGAACAGCAATAATCGACCCATGGACATACAAGGAGGCGATACAAAATATTGATGCAAGATCATGGCACACCGCTATGGACTTAGAAATGGAGTCCATAACGGTGTGGATGTATATGAAAGACACCTCTACCAGATGGCAAGGAAGCCATAGGCGATGAGTGGATATACAAAAGAAGAGATTACGATGGAGAGGTTTCGCTTTTAAAGCCGTGCTTGTGGCGAAAGGGTACACTCAGTTGAGGGCATCGATTTCGATGAGACCTTTTCGCCGTAGCAATGCTCAAGTCCATCGTAATTCTTCCGACCATAGCAGCCCACTTGAACCCAGAGGTTTGGCAAATGGATGTTAAAACCGCTTTTCTAAACGGTTACCTTGAGGAAGGTAGAGACATCTATATGAAGCAACCCGAAGGTTATGTGGTAAAGGATGAAGAGCATCTAGTATGGAAGCTTAAGAAATCCATTTATGGACTTAAGTAGGCCTCCCGATCATGGAACTTACGCTTTGACGAGGTGGTAAAGTTCTATGGATTTACCCAGTTGCCTAGCGAGAGTTGTGTGTATTGGTTAGATGTCAACGGTGATGTGGCATTTCTTGCACTTTATGTAGATGACATTCTTCTAGTTGGCAACAACGTGAAGTCATTATCGACGTAAAGAGTTGGCTATCCGATCGCCTTCAAATGAATGACTAAGGAGATGCGCGTACATTCTTGGGATCAAGGTTTACCGAGATCGCAAGAAGAAAATGTTGAGCTTATCTCGGCGCCTTACATTGATCCGTGATTACTCGTTTTAGTATGCGCACCGCCAAGAAAGGATTGCTACCTTTCGGACATGGCGTTCCTTTATCTAGACAATGATCGCCTATGATGCGAAGGAGATAGAGGAAATGAGACAAGTTCCTTACGCTCGCCATAGGAAGTCTCATGTGCGCAATGCTATGCACGAGGCCCGATATCTCGCTATGGGGTAGCATAGTAGCTAGATATCAATCTAACCTCGGACAAGCTCATTGATCGCAGAAAGCATATACTCAGCACCGAAAAGAACTCGAGATTATAGGCTAGTTTACCATGCGGATAGTCTAATGCCTTTGGGTTATCTGACTGGATTTTCAAGTCGACCGTTGATCGCTAATATTCCTACCAAATAAATGATAGTAAAATGCGCAAGTATATATATCGTATCCACGAGGATCATGACTCGAGAACACGCAAGTAATTAACACATAATCTTTATTATTATCCGAGCAACAAAATATCAAGAGAGAATATAATAAAACTAGACTCAAAATAAAGATAGGAATAAAACTCGGATATAAAGATCGATCCTAGGGATGTACTTAACCCAACCAAATTCACACAATTAACCTATTAACTGCTTACCAATTTAATCCACATTCATATGAAGGATCACTAATGTAACTATAGTTTCATGGGACAACCTATAGTAGTAGGTTAGCCTAAACTCTATCTCCGTCGGGTCTCAAGAGAAGTAAGCTAATTACCAAAAGCACACAAAGATTTAACCTCCTCTGACTCACCTATCTCCGCTTGGTCTCAAGGCAAAATCGTATTATAAATTCCCGATATCGATTATGCAATTAATTCCGCCAAGACATCAATCACATAACTAGCATGCATCAATATTGGCGATACCAACACATGAGAATTAAACCCAAGAATTATAAATCATGAATGGGACGGCAAAACAAGATCAACAGTTAATTATATAAATCTAGTTAGACATACAAACCCTGGATCAATACGAAATTTAGCTACGCATAATTAAAATAACAAAACAATAAATAAATAAGAATAACATAAACTGAATTAAATAAATAAAACCGAGGAATCCACGAAGAACAATGTAGCAACTTGATCCGTAAATAAAATTGAACTCTAAAATAAACTAAGCTAAGAAAAGCTGAATAGAACTTGCAAAAGAATAAAAGAAGAATTTGTGTTCGCTATGGAATGGTGTTTTAAGCATCGATCTATCTCCCTATTTATTATAAAACATAAGCTCCATTTTTTTCATAAATTCTCCAATCCTATTTTGACTCAATCAATTCCCAAAACTCTCGTCCAAATCCCACCCAATTCATGCTTAAATCACGCAACCTCGCCTCGCAATGCGCATTAGCAATTGCCTCCTTGAAGACGCCCGCGAGCTTTCAAAATCGCTGCCAATCTGTTCTTCCTCGCGACCCGGCATCTCGACCAAAGGTCGCGAGCGTTTCTCGCGAGGCGAATTCCCTGCGCCGACTTAGCCCGCCTTCGCTCCTCGTCTCGACCGGACTCCGTGCGATCCGCTTGCGCCTACGGACTCCTATCGAGATGATCTTTAACATAGTACACTTTGCACATCAATATTTTTCAAATCCATTACGTCATTTTCAACGTCGTTTTCAAACAGTTCTTCTTCGCACGAGCTTGCGATTGAGCTATTGATTCCTCTTTATCGTGATCCACCTTTTTGACATTAAAACCTATGCTAAAATGACATGAAATACACACGGCATAATATCTTCCAAGGTAAACATAAATATATCAAAAGACAACTCAAAAGATCACTTATCACTTAGAAACGAAACGAATAAAGCCTTATAAATCATGTAAAACTGAGGCTTATCAACTCCCCCAAACTTACCCTTTTGTTTGTCCTCAAACAAATTAGAACAAAAGAGAGACGACCAGAGATAGGTAAAGAGTCGAACGATAAAAGCAATAAGCCTCAGAGCAATGAGCAATAAACGATTCACTCAAATGAATCAAATCACAACATCTTTCGTTAAATTCCACACATCATAATAATCATAAGCACAAGCCTTCTCAAACTTGAATCCTCACGACATGGATATATATATAAGAAATCTCAAACACTCAAGTGTATCAAGGAGGATGTATACTCAAAGTTTAAAACACATGGAATCTACCATAAGCTTGCAAATCGTCTAATTCTCCATTGCTCAAGTATGTGCTCAAGAACTAAGATCAAGAAGGTCTTTATATAAGGTTATAATGTAGGCTCTTTGGTAGGGTAGGATATATTTAGGCTAAGTGACTCATAATCCCATAATGAAAAACATCATAAGTATCACAAGACATAATTCCCAAACTTTCACAATTAATTTCAAATCTCTACACCAAAAAGTCATTTTTCTATTAAGAACCTCACACCTATCATATAAGTGATATTCTCATATCAAAGCACTAGCTACTTACCCATTTATGTTTTTTTCACACACGTGTCATTTTTTTATTTTATTTTTTTATTTGAACTTATATGGGTAAACAACTATTTTTAATAAATCATTTTCTCATCATCTATTTTCTTTCCTTCTTTTCTCAACCTCAATTTCAAGCAACCAAAAATCACACTAACAACATAACCCAACCTACGGCTATATGAAAAAATTAGGTAGCTCAAACGGGCTCATCAAAGGATAATAAATGAACATGTTAGTGTTTGGATAGTGTATAGGCTAAGAAAAGAATGCCTAATATCATCTCATAATTCTTAAGCACATCAATGCAACCTCGAAAAGAACCGAGCAAGTTCTAGAAACACATGCTATTTCAAACTATTCACACAGAAAGAAACAAGATCGAAAAGATATGATACCAAAAGCTCACGCCTCACGGGTTTCAAAAGTGTGATCAAGTTCTCAAAGGCTCAATACTCACAACAATCATAACATGCTTCGTCTCACAAAATCAATTGCAATAGATTTTCTAATAAAACAATTCTCATCATCGGCTCGTCATTCAACTCAACCCACAAAAATGACACACAAAACCCAAACACGAAAACCAAAACAAAACAAGCGTAAAGAAAGCAAAACAAAACGAAAACAAAATGTAGAACAAAAGAAAACATTGGGTTACCTCCCAACAAGTGCTAAATTTAAATGTCTTTAGCTAGACCCATACTAACCTCAATCACTCGGCGATTTGGCAATGACTTCTTCCCAAATCAGGCTTGCCTCGATATTTCGCATTGACCGCATCACCACCACCGAGTATTGAAGTGGCCTCCCAAACTTGAACAAGACACTCGGAGTTCCATGCCGAGTCCATCTTTTCTTTCTAGCACCCTTGTCAACCGGACGGTTCACATCCAAGCTCGAGATTTGGCTAATGACAACAAGAGTGATTGAATGACACTCTTCATGCTCGGACTATCATGTTGCTTGATGGCATCATATATGGATATTTTCAGCCCTCATCGCTCACACGAAAAGTCGATCGCCTTCCCGCACATCAATTAAAGCACCACCAGTTGCTAGAAAAGGCCGACCAAGATTAGTGGTTGGTGTTTAAATTGTGAATGTCTAAAATAACAAAATCGCCAGAAAACAAAATCCCGAATCCTTACCAACACATCTTCAACTATGCCTTAGATATGCAACCGTCACCATCATTAATGAAATTGAGGTCTTCTTTAGTTTGCCCACCCAAGCGATTGAACACATTTAACGGCATCGATTTATGCTCGCCCGCATCGCATAGAACATTAGGGAAGGTGCGCCTACGATCTCGCACTCAAAGTGAAGCTCCCGGATCCTTTTGCTTCAGCCGCAACTTTCTCTCGCAAGATAGCACTACATTCTTCGTAGAGGTTGATCTTGTCAAATTTTCCCAACTTTTTCTTATTCGCCAATGCATCCTTGAGAAATTTGACGATCCGGCATATTCCCGAGCGCATCAAAAGAGGAAGATTAATGTTCACTTTCTCGAATATCTCTTTGAAGCGAGCGCACTCTCATCATATTTCGCTTTCCTAAACGCCCGGGAACGGGCAGTAGCTTTGGAAGCATCGGTTGATCATGTGCTACTCTCTCGCGAATCTTCTTTCTTCGCCTCGCGAGACGCCCTTTCGCTTTCTCGCGAGACGCCTCCTTCGGTCCTCGCAGGGTGAGCTCATGATGGTTCCTCGCGATGGTTAGTCGCGAGGTGTTCTCGTCGACTTCGCGACCGTAGTCGCGATGATTCCTCGCGGCGGCTTCTCGCGAGGTGCTCTCCTTCGCCTTGGCGTCGTGCTCGCGATTCTTTGTCGCGATGACGGTCGCGAGGAAATCATTCTTCTCAGCGAGGCTTGCCTCATGGATTGTGATCGCGACCGAGACTCGCGACCCAAGCTTTCATGCCTTCTCGAGGTGTGAGTTTCTTCCTTCGGATGTATAATTCTCTTCTTCCTTCGCATCCGGATGATTTATGTATGAAGCTCCACCTCAAATAAATTGCATTACACCGATTCGGAGGAGTATGATTCTTCGATTTTGCCTGTTGCTTGGGAATTGACCTTGTCTGCATCCCAGCTCTCATTAGCCATTTGCCCCACTGGTTCTCCAACATCTTCAATTGTTTTCCATGGCTATCACCGTATTATTGATGGCGTTGATCGTATTCTCCGTAGCGCTCATCCTATTCCCAAGCTACCGATCCGATATTCTCACGAGTCACCATTTGTTGGTGACTCGTTGCTATCTGCCGATTGCTCGCCAACAATTGTTGCATCATATCCTCAATGCTCGGCTTGGGCTCCACAATCATTCCATTATTAACAAAGAAACCGGTGGTAATTGCTTGAGCATTCTCAAGCTAGCATAGGAAAATTGGGATGATTCCTATTGTTGGGATGATAGGCGGATTCCTCACCGATTCCCCCGGCCATTACTCATTTGGTTCAAAATTGAACCTCCTCGATATTCTCGCGCCATGGCCACTTGTCATATCCGCCTTTCCTCTCAGCCCCTTACTCGCAAAGATGTAAATTTCTCCAATAAATCATCATACTTGTCATCCAACTCTACAAAGAGCCACTCTTCCGATCGGTGTCTCTCCATCGCCATCGATAACCGTTGGATGCCATCTCTCAATTATTCTCAACGCCGTCTATTCCACGATCGAGCAGCATCCTCCGGTGACGCATCAACAATGCTCCGGTGTTAGCATCGAGTCCACTATAAAATTGTGTCGATTCTCGCTCGGTGAAAACCCATGTCTGGGACACTTGCGAGCGTGTTTCAATCGCTTCGTGCCTCGAACAATGACTCATCTCCCAACCGTGAAAATGGAGATCTCGGCAATGATCTTCCGAGCCTTGGCGGTGGGAAGTATTTAGACGTAAATTTTTCACGTAGCTGCTCCCACGTGATAATTCTCGATATGTCCAAGCTTTTGAACCGTCTTTCGCTTGACTCGCGAAAATCCGAACATCCGCATCCGGATGGTATCGGTAAACTCCGCTCGCTTGATAGTATCGATATATCCAAGAACGCTTCCAAGTGAGCATTGGGGTCTTCAGTGACCCCTCCCCCAAACTGCTCTGCTTGTATCATGCTGATGAGGGCAGGCTTTAACTCAAAATTATTGGCATTGACGTTCGGCCCCCAGCCTCCACCTTGGAACTGATCCGTAGGTGGCCTGTACATGTGGTTGAGCGGTAAGGGTTGTGCTCGACCACCCATCTGGCCCATCTGATTATTCAACGCCAGTTGGCGTTGCATTGCTGCTAACATCTCCTCCATTTCGGCCATCCGATCGTGCCCTTGCATATCTGCCATTGTCTGTTGTCTTCTTTCTCGCTCTCTTATGTGATCTTTCATCTCAAGATCCAAAGGAATAATTTCTTTCCTTCGATCTTGTAATCATGCATCGCATGTAGAGATAAAAATAAAATCGATCCGAGAAGCAACACGTAAATAATAAGATCTTTTTTTTATTTTCTATTTTAATTTTTAATTTTAATTTTTTATTTTTAAACGCTCAATTAATAACTACAATCCGTAAAATTATCAACGTGAAATCTAAACAGGTCCCTTTAACGGCGCCAAAATTTGATCGCTAATATTCCTACCAAATAAATGATAGTAAAAAAGTATATATATCGTATCCACAGGAACTGCGACTCGAGAACACAGCAAGTAATTAACACAGAATCTTTATTATTATCCAGGCAACAAAATATCAAGAGAGAATATAATAAAACTAGACTCGAAAATAAAGATAGGAATAAAACTCGATATAAAGATCGATCCTGGGATGTACTTAACCTAACCAAATTCACACAATTAACCTATTAATCTGTTTACCAATTTAATCCACATTCATATGAAGGATCACTAATGTAACTATAGTTTCCGCCAGGACAACCTATAGTAGTAGGTTAGCCTAAACTCTATCTCCGTCGGGTCTCAAGAGAAGTAAGCTAATTACCAAAAGCACACAAAGATTTAACCTCCTACAGCCTCACCCATCTCCGCCGGGTCTCAAGGCAAAACGATTATAAATTCCGATATCGATTATGCAATTAATTCCGCCAAGACATCAATCACATAACTAGCATGCATCAATATTGGCGATACCAACACATGAGAATTAAACCCAAGAATTATAAATCATGAATGGGACGGCAAACAAGATCAACAGATTAATTATATAAATCTAGTTGAACATACAAACCCTAGGATCAATATTAAATTTAGCTACGCATAATTAAAATAACAAAACAATAAATAAATAAGAATAACATAAACTGAATTAAATAAATAAAACCGGAGGAATCCACGAAGAACAATGTAGCAGCTTCGATCCGTAAATAAAATTGAACTCTAAAATAAACTAAGCTAAGAAAACTGGAATAGAACTTGCAAAAGAATAAAAAGAAGAATTTGTGTTCTGCTATGGAATGGTGTTTTTAAGTACTGATCTATCTCCCTATTTATTATAAAACATAAGCTCCATTTTTTTCATAAATTCTCCAATCCTATTTTGACTCTGAATCAATTCCCCAAAACTCTCGTCCAAATCCCACTCCAATTCATGCTTAAATCACGCAACCTACGCCTCGCAATGCGCATTAGCAATTGCCTCCCGCGAAGACGCCTCGCGAGCTTTCAAAATCGCTGCCAATCTGTTCTTCCTCGCGACCCGGCATCTCGACCAAAGGTCGCGAGCGTTTCTCGCGAGGAATTCCCTGCGCGACCGCGTTCGCTCCGCTCTCTCGTCCGGACTCCAATTGCGATCCGCTTGCGCCTACGGACTCTATCGAGATGATCTTTAACATAGTACACTTTGCACATCAATATTTTTCAAATCCATTACGTCATTTTCAACGTCGTTTTCAAACAGTTCTTCTTCGCGAGCTTGCGATTGAGCTATTGATTCCTCTTTATCGTGATCCACCTTTTGACATTAAACCTATGCTAAAATGACATGAAATACACACGGCATAATATCTTCCAAGGTAAACATAAATATATCAAAAGACAACTCAAAAGATCACTTATCACTTAGAAACGAAACGAATAAAGCCTTATAAATCATGTAAAATGAGGCTTATCAACCGTGATGAGAAAAAGTCTACCTCGGGCTATGTGTTTACCTTGGGAGGTGGAGCCGATCTTGGCGGAGTGCAAAGCAACGATGCATAGCGGACTCTACCATGGAAGCCGAATATGTAGCCGCCTCGAGGCTTCTAAGGAGGTCATGGTTCAAGAACTACCATGGATCTAGGTGTGGTACCGGTTTGCCCAAGAGTATCATAGTTTCTCGTGATAACTCGGGTGCGATGGCAAACTCGAAGGAACCACGGACCCACAAGGCGACAAAACACATAGAGAAAGTACCATGTCATACGAGAAATCGTTAGACGGTGGACGTCTTGATTGAAAAGACGGATAACCTGCGGATCCATTCACGAAAGCGCCGCTATAAGTCTAGCGGATCCAGAGGACTTGAATGCGCTAGATGGCACCCGCTAAAGTCTATGATAAGTCTACGTCGGGAGAGGACTTGGATTATGCTTGATGGCACCCACTTAGAAAGGAAACTTTTGTATAAGTGGGAGAAGCAAAGTGATGGTTTTGTTTGTAATAGCTAGTAGAAAGACACATTGTATACTAAAAGTTTGCTTTAGTATAAGTGGGAGATTGTTGGATTTGTATACTGAAAGCTATTTTGGTTGAGCTTGTATACAATGTTTCTTGTTACCACTATTACAATCTCCTATCTGAAATGAATACTTGATTGCATATATCTGTGTCCCCTTATCTCATATATAAGTTAGATCATACAGTGTGTAGAAGATCACAGAAGTCTATATGATTGGTCAAGCTTAATGAGATATAAAAAGTTTCACAAACCGAGACGACTTGAGGACGAGTTGTCGGTTTAGCCGCAGATATAGATAAGAAGTGACTTGACTTGGTTGCTTGTCATCTTTGGAACGTCTCGGACGTATTGAAGGATCACGATGAGATGAGTTCTTCTTCGACCGTAGTGAAGAACCAAGATCTCGGTGACTTACGATGATCTAAATCTCGATAAGGTATTAGGTGAGTATGAGTTCTTGACCATCACTTTGACTTGTTATGGGTGAGGGTTATATGTTCTAACCCAATATTCTCCGCATCTTGGGTGGTGGCGATCTTTGTATGTCATGCTAGTTATCTCATGTCAAGTCACCGTATCCGTTTAGGATGATGACGTCCCTTAAGGAGCTCAAAGGTTTTATTGTACTAAACCCCGCAGTTGAGTTAGCTCAAGTACAATAATAAGGTTGAGTGGTACTACTTAAGAATTAAAGATATTAATTATTTTAAGCAATGAATGCTTTAAATGATTAATGGACGCTCGATATCTTAAATACGGGATTCGTAATGTCTAAGTGCAAGCCCGACTCAACTTCGGTAATAAAGGGTAAGTCAACATTTTTCTCTAGTGGCATGAATAAATGTTTATAAATTAATTTATGTTCGGGTGAACATAAGATAATTAATTTATTTGAGGCCCATCTTTATTCCTTGCATTTGATCCTCGGGTGGCCCTCCAGCCCATAGCTTGGAAGGAAAATCATCCCCTATGTGCTCTCATTGGAAAGATTTTATTCTCTTTATTCATAAGGATATAATTATATTTATGGTATATGCATAGATCCTTTCTATATAAGATTATGGTAATAATCCCGAGAGTATGGAAATAATCACGAGAGTATGGAAATAATCCTAAGATTATGGTAATATTCCATATAGGATTATGGTAATATTCCATATAGGATTAAGGTAGTGCATTATAAATATAAGGTATGAGATAAAGTCTATGTTAATGGTCACATAATTAAACCTACAATTTTCGTGCATCACATATTCAAGAGTGTGAGGATTCTCGAAAATTCCATAAGTGTGGTTGGGTGATTGATCGCCCTTTTCACATAAAGGGTGTAAGTATGCAGTGTAAGCATCGTATCCACAGAGATTGTATCACGAAAACATAGAAGCTAGCTCAACGACTATTCATCATTATTCAAGCACAGATAAAGGGTGAGAGGTTTTAGGCTTCGAAATTAATCCAAAGCAAAGATAACCAAGCGTAAATATAAAGAAAGCAATAAAATCACGAAGATAACTATAAAGAAAGACTAACCCTGGGATGCACCAATCCTATCCACAACGATGTTTATTCTCGCTTATTATTAACTGCTTTAATCCGCACAAGACGGAAGATCACATATATAACCAACAATTTCGATTCACGACAATTGCGGCGTTGATTACTAATTTTCCTATCACGATTCGCCTCTAGAGGAAAATAAGCAACTCAAAAGGATCACTAAGAATATGCTTCCTACGAATGTCCTATCTCGATTCGACTCAAGGCTCATTCGTATCATGCATTCGATAACGATTGACAATTAATACGATTCGTCATTAACCGACAACTAGATATGCATCAAGATTGATCGAAATCAACACATATAAATAAGCACAATCGAATCATGAATCAATGCCCGGAAGGTAAATAACGATAGCGAACTCACAACATATAGGATCGAATCATGCAAACCCTGGATTAGAGCGGAAAACTAGCTGACATAATAAACGGAATGAAATACTAATTAATCATAAAACGAAATTTAAATATATAAAACCCGTAGGGAAGCGTCGGATGAACAAAGGTTGGTCTTGAATCCAATCCCAAGCGAACGAACGAAACGAAAGGAAAACGATCGGACAAAACGTTCCGATCGATAACGAACGATAAACTAAAACTAAAACAACGTAAGAACAATACTAGAATTAAACTAAACGAAGACTAAAGCAAAAGAATGGAAAACGAGGAAAAAGAAGTAAAATAGGTCTGGGGCGTGCGGGGTGCGAGGAGGCGCGGTGGGGTGTTGCCATATATATGGCACACCCCAAACCTAATTTTTCATACGCTTGGCGTCGTCGCGACCACACTTCGCGGTCGCTAGGTGTGGTCACGAGGTAAGTCTCGCCGCCTTCTCGCCCGCTGGTCGCCTCTTGCGCCGCTTTGTACCTCGCGACCCGACTAGCGGTCGCTAGGCGTTATGAACGGTCGCGAAATCGTCCAGTGAGTTCTCGACGCTGGAGTTTCGCCGCTGGCACGCAGGTCGCGGCCGCGGCTCTTCTGGGTGCTCGCTGGCTTGCCTAGCGGCCAGCCTAGCGACCGCTAGACTGGTCGCTAGAAACTGGGCAGATTGTTCATTTTGTTCGTGCTTCGTTCCTTGCTTCGATTTTCAATACATAACCCTACAAAACACCAAAATAATACCCAAGAGCAATATCTTCTAGAAATAGATGAAACATTAAGAATCGAAACATAAACGCACATTAAACGAGCTAAACTCATCTTCAAATATCAATTAAATACGTGTAAAATGCGCGTTTATCAGTGATTTTCCGAAGCATTCTCCATAGATCGTCCTCACTCGACGTTGGAGATTGGGCAACCGGGATACAGTCCAGAAGATCAAAGCACGAGTCTCGATCCGTTCGATCCGTTCATCCCGTTCGATCCACCTCGACAGATCCAAAGGTAAACACGAGAAAACCCCTACGTGTTGCAATTAATTATATAGACGCATGCTAGGTTTATAATCAATGTATGGTGAATTAAACACCCAAGATGGATCCTCGGGGCGAGGGTTAACATACGTTTTCCCTACAGGATTATGGTAATAATCCTTTCCATATAGGATTATGGTAATTTCCATATGGGATTATGGTAATTTCCATAAAGGATTATGGTAATTTTCATATGGGATTATGGTAATTTTCATATGAGATTATGGTAATTTCCATATGGGATTATGGTAATTTCCATATAGGATTATGGTAATGTATTATAAATATGAGGTAAGAGCTTAAATCTTTGCTAATGATTCATTATCATCATCAAATTTTCGTCCAACACATAGAAGTGTGTGAGAATTTTGAAAATATCATAGAGAGCAAAGGGTGATTTTTCGAAGCATTCTCAATAGATCGTCCTCACTCGGCGTTGGAGATTGGGTAACCGAGATACAGTCCAGAAGGTCAAAGCACGAGTCTCGATCCATTTCGCCTCGACAGATTCAAAGGTAAACACGAGAAAACCCCAACGTGTTGCAATTAATTATATAGGTGCATGTTAGGTATATAATCAATGTATGGTGAATTAAACATCCAAGATAGATCCTCGGGGCGAGGGCTAAACATAGTTTTTTTCCTACAAGGAGTTCGAGTAGTAGTAAAGTCATTGGTCCTGAAATGAGTATCAGTACCAGTGCAAATGAAGAATAACACTGACTAAAGATCGTGTACTGAAGACTAAAGAATGAAGTCAGGCCAACTGAATTCTAAAGATTGGAGTATAGTGATACTGATGAACAGAGCTATTGAAGAGTGAAGTTGAAGACCGAAGACAGACGTCGGAAGACTGAAGACTGAAGATCAGAGACTGAAAACTAGATGTTGTTGAAAGCAAAGAAGTAAGAAATATGACCAAGTGTCATACCAGTATTTGATAGCCCAAGCTGGGAAGTCAAAGCATGCTACCAGAAGTGCAAGCTTCTGATCAATAGTTGAAGCTGGTGACAAGTAATCAAAGTTGGCGATACCAAGACAAAGCTGAATGATGAAAAGTCAAAGCTGAAAGCATCATACTGACTCAGGGTTCTAAACTGACAAAAGACGATAGTATAACCTGCTGATAAAAGACGTAGCAGTCTCGACTGGCCCAACCTAAAGTCAATGTACTGATAAAAAACGGAGTCAACTCAACTGAAAAAACACAAAGATATTTAAACGTTGAGTGTTTAACTCATCACATGTTGTGGCGTATCTGAAGAAGATCCTTACACACCATAATACCTTTTGAAATTTGCATAGCTACAATGTACGATGATGCAGACCCTGACAACGCTGTATAAAGATTCAAACATTAAGAATTCAAATGAGAAATAAAATGGATGTAATTGATACTCCCTCCGATGGTACTATTCATCATCACCTCTATAAATACGTGTAGAATTCGACCTTTGAAGTTTAACAAAATGTTGCACAATCAAATTATCTAAAGCATTTAAAGCTCAAAACTTAAGAACTTATACCCAGCGATTTCAAAGAAATGAGTTTACAGTGTTATCAGCAAACTTTAAGAGCTCAAATATATTTATCAGCTTAAGGTTTCAGCATACGCTTCTTTAAGTTCTAGGATACTACTTTATATATCTCAAGCTTAGAATTCCTGAGTCTGTCGCTTGTGACAACTCAACTTTTAGTTGGAAAACTCTCTACAAAAACCCCTAGTTTTAGTAGAAGTTTGGGCAAGTAGGCAAAGTGCTAGGTGCTGAAAGCTTAGTTATCTTATACCTATAAGCAAGAGGATTAAGTCAACTGCACCTGTAAGCAGTCAGAGATTTCTTAGCACTCGCAAGCGTAGAAGGAACTCCAAGTTCAGCGAGATATAGAAAGGTTAAGTCTGTATCTAGATTCATATCTTGTACCCATAAACAAGATCAAATCCTAATTATTGGATTAAATGAGCAATCATTCCATGGATGTAGGAACTGATCTCTCTGAACCACGTAAAAATCAAGTGTTGTTTCCTTTCAATTCTGTACATTAATTATCGTAGTTACATACATTGCATATTATTGAACTGACATCACCAGCACATAACAGCAAAACATCGTTTTAAAACACTCTATCAGTACCAATTTGATTCTGATGAGATAAATTAAAAACTGACTAAACTCATATCGTCTAAGTGTTTTACGCCATTTCAAGTTTTCAATAACGGTAAACTAGTAATCACCACATTCCGCAAGAACATCAGTTATCAATCCAATTGACCAAATGCCTCAATAGTCTGTAGGATTGCTAATTGATATCACTATGAACAAAACTTCCCTTAGCTAAACTGACCATTAGTACTGATATCAGTACTAAACTGCCATCAGTTACCTGACAGCTACTTCCATAGCAGTCAGTCCAATCTTGTAAAAAAGAAAAAGTTTAAAATTTACCTAATTGTTGTATTCCTCCGTCCTCATACACCAGTACGTACCCCTATGGACCATCAGTGTGCAAAACCAAAATGCATACAAAGTTTATGTAATTTATATGCCATTAACCCTTAAAAATATTAATTAACTATAAAGTTATATACTTTAATTTAAGCTCATTCGGACATCCTTTTGTATTAACAGAAAAGTTTAGGGTTTCATCCATCCCTACCCTTAATCCATCCATATCCCTACCATCAGTTACCTAACAGCTACTTCCACAAGACCT
Source organism: Salvia rosmarinus (assembly GCA_036937905.1). Lineage (NCBI taxonomy): Eukaryota > Viridiplantae > Streptophyta > Magnoliopsida > Lamiales > Lamiaceae > Salvia > Salvia rosmarinus. Next base: position 25,393,676 of record CM072822.1, on the reverse strand, counting down.
ATAAAGTTGGTTTACAACTTTATGCGGTATGTGCATTAACTTTATACATGTTGTGCATAGTTCGTAAGATCACAAAAAATATATAGTTCTCGTATGAAGTTTGATGGTTCCTTTGGGGTACGTATTGGTGTATGAGGGATACACCAGTTAGGACAATTTAAAACTTTTCGGGAGATAAGACTGACTAGTTGCTATCAGCAACTGGTCAGGTAACTAGTAGTCCGGTACTGGTGTGTGTAATCGAACCGAGTCGAGCCGAACACAATCATGCTCAAGCTTGGTTTGTTTAGTATCGAGCCGAGTCTCGAATCTTATTTATCGAATATTTCAAGCTCACGAGCTTATTCGAGCTTTAGTCGCACCCAAACAAACTTTCCAAATTTATATATATGTTTAGAATATTAGTTATTTTATTTAAAAAATAAATTATTTTATCCACAATAACACAATATATTTATTGATTTCTTATAATAAATAAAAGTAATTAAGAGATTTAACACAATAATTACTAATTATAGAAATAAATTTATTTTGTCTAGTTAATAATTTTATATTTTTAAGCTAAATCAGTTAACGAACTTGTTCACGAGTTAATGAACCGAATACTACCATGCTCAAGCTTGGTTTGTTTAGCTAACGAGCTTCGCTAAACAAACTCGAACGAACTTTTATCGAGCCGAGCTCCGAATAGCTCACGAATAGCTTGGCTCATTTACAGCCCTAGTCAGTACTGCTGGTCAGTTCAGATATGGAATGTCTTGTACTGAGTGATATCATTTAGCAAACCTACTGACTACTAAGAAAATAAGTTAGCTGGACTAATAACTAATGAAGGTGCGGAATGTGGTGGTTACTGGATTTGCCTTATTAAAAACCGAGACTCGGTTTTAAACACTTATTTGAATATTGATTATTCAGTTTTCAGTTTATATCTCTTCAGCATCGAACTGATACTGACAGATGGTTTCTAAAACAATATTTTGATGTAGCGTGCTAATGATGACAATTCAATAACATGTAATTTTAAAGTAGTGCTGAAAGTAAATGACACGTTAAGTTTTATGTGGTTCAAAGAGATCAACTCTTACGGCTACGGAGTGATTGCTTAGTCAATCCACTAACTTGGGATGAGTCTTGTTTTTAAGTACAAGAGAAAACCTAGACACTAAGGTAACTTTACAGTGTCTCGCCTAACTTGGCGTTTCTCATACGCTTGCTGGTGCTAGTAATCATTAAATGCTTTGAGGACGCAATCGACTTAGCCTCTAGCTTACGTGTTGGATTTGTATACTGAAAGCAGAATGGTTGAGCTTGTATACAATTTTTTCGATTACCACTATTACAATCTCTTATCTGAATTGTTTACTTGATTGCATATGTTGTCCCATTATCTCATACAAAAGTTAGATCATACAATGTGTAGAATATCACAGAAGTCTGTATGATTGGTTAAACTAGTTGAGATATAAAAATGATCACAACTGAGACAACTTGAGGTAGAGTTACCAATATAGGATGCAGTATAGATACGAAATGACTTGACATATTGATGGATCACAATGAGATGAGTTCTTCTATCTAACCGTCATGAAGAACCTAGATCTCGGTGACTTTATGTTGATCTAAACCTCGATACGGTTTTAGATGAATATGAGTTATTGACCATCATTTTGACTTGTTATGGTTAGGGTTACATGAGATAACCCAAGATTCTTCGCATCTTGAGTGGTGACAGTGCTTGTATGTCATGCTAGTTATCTATATCGAGTCACTGTATCCGTTTAGGATGATGACGTCTCCTTAAGGAGTTCAAAATGTTTATTGTACTAAACCCTTCAGGTTGAGTTAGCTTAAGTACAATAATAAGGTTGAGTGGTACTACTTAAGGAATTAAAGAGTTTAATTATTTTAAGCAGTCAGAGTGCTATAAATAATTAATGGACGTATGATATCTTAAATACGGGGATTTGTAAGTCTAAATACAAGCCCGACTCAACTCGGTAATAAATGGGTAAGTCAGCATTTATTCTCTAGTGGAATGAATAAATGTTTATAAATTAATTTATGTTCTGGGTTGAACATAACATAATTAATTCATTTTAGGTCCATCTTTATTCCTTATATTTGATTCTTAAGCTGGCCCATCAAGGCCTGAAATTGCATGATATTTTGTCCCCCCTTGAGAATCTCACTGGGACTATGTTCTGATTTATATATTATTTTAATACATCTCATATATCTAGATAGATATTATTTGATATTATTAGATATCAATAGATAATTATTCTAGATATGAATTATCTTTAGGGATTGAAGATAATTATTGTATTTATTGGCTATGCAAGGATCCTATCTAAATAGGATTCTAGGAAATGCATTATAAATACAACATGAGAGAAAATCAGATGATCCTAAGCATCAGTGTGATTTTTGAAAATTACAGTGTATCACATATGCGGCAAAATTTTATTGTATTCTCCATATATTGCTCTCACTCAATATTGGAGAATAGGCATCCGGGATAGAGTCCATAAAATCAAAGCTGGAGTCCGCAATTGGCCTGATATCCTAGAAATTTGTAGGTAAACATGAATAAACACCTATGTGTTGCAATTTATTATATAGGTGCATGCTAGGAATATAATCAATATATGGTGAATTAAACATCCAAGATAGATCATCGGGAGTATGGATAAAATAAGATTTTCCTACATTACGGGTGCTAGAAACCAAACTTTCAGCAACTAACACTTCGTTGCTTACTTGTCCAAACTCTTACTTAACTTTTTGGGGGTTTAGTAGAGTGGTTTTCCAACTAGGGATATGAGTTATCACAAACGATAAACTCGGGATGTCTATGCTTAAGATAAACATGGTGAATATCCTAGACGTAAGGAAGTGTATGTAGAAGTCTCGAGCTGATAAGTATATTTGAACTCTTGAGTCTTGCTGATACAATGAATACTTCATTTTTTGAAATCGTTGTTTGATCGGCTTTGAGCTTTGAATTTGAATGCTTGGGATTTTAATTGTGCAGCATTTCGGTAACCTTCAAATGTTGGATTCTGCAAAATATATATACAAGGAATAAGAATAGTGCATTTGGAGGGACAATCATTCAAATCCTTTTATTTGTCTTCTGAATTCTTTTCGTTGAGAGTCCTCGTATGTCTTCTGACAAAGGTTGCATCATCGTACACTATAGCTCTGCAACTCTGAAAATGTGGTATGATGTAACAGCCCCTAAATCCTAAGTACGATTTAGCCGGGATGTTTACTCTAAACAGGGATAAATAAGCAGAAAAACCTTTTAACATTAAACTATAGTACATTACTTAAGTTCTTGCAGCGGAAATCATGTGATATGTACATATGACGATGTACAATCAAGGTATAAACATTCAGCGACAACCATTCTTATTGCTCAACACGCCTCCATCGCATCATCTGCTCAACCTGCACATTTAAAAACAAACATGTAGGGCTGAGTACAAGAATGCACTCAGTGGACTCATGTCAAAACAGTTTATCAAATTTAAATTACACTGCCCCATCACAGTAACACACGAGGTTTTATTTTAAATGCTCGTGCTTACTAAACATTTTCTGTCATTTTCCATAAACACCGCTTGGCCAAGCATTTTCATTGTATGTATGATCCATATCCATTTCCACATCATTATATCATTTCCATAACTCATCTCATAACCATTTCATCTCATAAATTCCATCTTGCGCCGGAGAGGAGGCCTCCTCTCACGGATGTCGTGACCGTCAAGCACCCTTTCAGCACACAGTCACAAAATAGTGCACAAAATCCTTGCCACTCCGGCATAGGATACGAATTCTCAATCATCCTTGTGGGTACTTACAAGGATACGAATTCAACATTTCATATGTTGGGAGCTACCCAACAACATTCACAATTTGATCATGGATAGGATACATACATAAACATAAATATTTTGGGCAGGTAATTAAATAAACCATTTCATCATCATTTCTTGCGAATAAAGCATCGTAAATAAATCATTTGGTAGACATTTGATCTTTTGAGTAGAGTAAAGCCCACCTGGATCGTCGATTATCAAAATATGATTCCTTTTCCACGTCTTTTGCTCACGTCCACGTCCAACCTTTACGTAAAAACTATTTCAGTACCTAGGTCACGTTTTTCGAGATTTTCAAAGTTTAATAAACTTTGATAACTTATAAGTAATAACTCGAATCCCTTAACTAAATTTAATACGTCGTTTCAACGCGTATCAATTAAATATTTCTCGTACTTCGATAAAGACGAGATATGATCTACTATCTCATTTTAACCATTAGGTTAAACGTTGAACGTATTCTAACGTTTTTCGATAAAATGATTTCAATTATGAAATCTTTTCTCATCAATAAGATATCCTTATAAAATTAATACGTTTTACATGTATTAGTGTATTTACTCAACGTAATTAATACGTTTAAACATAAGTCAACGTTTTGACTTTTCTTAACACATTTTATAAACAATTTCTATATAAATCGATTTTCAATCGATTTCTTTTTATAAAACCCTAATTCTCGATTTTTTATGCAAATCAATAAACTTTATTAATATTTTACTTTAATATGAATTAACTTATTCATTATACATTATTTTTCATTCCAACGTTATTTAATATAATGTTTCGCCGTAAACATAGTATACTATGTTTATAAAATTTCATAAATTCTTAATATGTCTAAAATAATTTCTAGACATATAATTTATTATTTTTCTTGATAAAAATGATTTAAAACCCTTAATATCTCAAACCTAGCTCTCAGCCATCATACTTTAAATTCTCAAAATTTCTTCCAAAAATTCTTCTAAATTAATATAATACACTATATTATCATAATATCAAAATATGTATTAACATTAACTATAGAAAAATTGGACATCACCTATCCATACGATATAGCTTTCGAATTTTTCTCCAAAAATTACCAAACATTTTTCTAAAATTCTAATTAAATTTCACAAGGTCTATACATTATCATATACCATCAATATATCATAATATTCAATAATCCCAACTTATACATCATGTTCCCAATTCACAAGGTTCTCGGTCATAAAAAAACAAAAAAAAAAAAAAACACACATATTTTCTAAAAATCTAGTAAATTCTCATAGCACTTAATTAAGGCCCTAGAATATTAAAATGCTATAATATCACCTAAACATAAATTATACATTAACCTATGAATTTCTTCTATTTTCGGTAATTTCAACTAAATAGCAAACAATTTCCAAAAATTTCCAATAAATCACAATGGACTCCTTTACTATCATGTATCATGAATCCATCATCAATTTCAACAAAAAAAATTTCGATCATAGCTATGAAATTCATGACATGCTTAGCTTTAATTTAAAACAATACATGTGAAGCATATACATCATACCAACATTATTAATGAACAACAAACTTGGTAGCATAATTTATCCTATTTTTCTCATTAAGAACATAAGCATAAATATATAAATCTAACGGTTAGAATTCAAAAATTTAAACGTATAATTAAAGCGTGTTCGATTCCTAACCTCTTTATCGGTGTCGATTAAGTGCAAAAGGATTTTAGCTCAAGGTTTTGTGAAGAACAAATGAAGAATACTCTCAACTTTCTCAAGAAAATGCTCACGGTGGTTTTGGTTTTGGAAAGAGAAATGTGATGCTTTGATTTATCCAAGACTTAAGTACTAGCAAAATGATTTAAAAGACTTAGCATTAGAAATCCCTACACTCTCGGTCCAATCCCACTCACAAAGAAAGCAAGCCCTTTTTAAATTTTTGCTTTATGACTCATCAATATGATACATCATCACTTACACAATTTTAAATGCTCTTACACAATTTTTGAACAAAACAATTTGATCACCTTTTTTTTTCAAGAGCCGTCGGTTATTTATTCTCTCAAACACAATTGAGAAGCTTTCAATTTGTCTTATACTCCAAATAGTATCCCAAGCCTTTACTTTATGGAAGTCAATTTATAAAAGAGTTCCAAAAAACTTCCAACCTCAATTCTAAGCATCTACACGGCTATTACACATTTAATACACTAATATTCCTTCAACTTTTCTTTTCTTTGGTCAACAATGTCATACTTCTCAATTAATTAATTTATCACCACACTTGATTTAAGAATTAAATCCTCCAACCTTCCTCTCCATGCACGTCGGCCATGCAAAGAAAAAGGATGAGTTTTACTTTTTCTTCTTACCTCAATTTGGAAGCAAGCACACGGTCATGACACAACACATTGCATTCCACTTGATCACTGATTATTTTACTTGTTTTATGTGCAAAAATATTCCACTCTTTCAATTATTACATAGCATGGAATTAAGATAGCACAATTATCACATTAAATCCTACACTACTCATCTCACGGCACTTCCATAAATTAAATGCTAAATATTTTATTTTATTGCATTTAATAGTTATATAACATAATATATGTCTTAGATGATAAATTAGATCATAGGAAAAAATAATTAAGATGATCCATGCATGAAAACCCTAATTTTCGAAATTAGGGTTTTCGAAAATTGTACATTTTATCTCATAATTATTCATTAATTCTCTAGCATTTTTTAATGATAAATAATACTCTTAATACATAAAATAATCATAGGAATTTAAATATTATAATTCCTTGATCGTTAGATTTATTTTTTTCTAATCGTCTCTAAACGTTGACGTTTGAAACGCCTCAAAACGTTCATTATCGACCCATCTCAAAATGGTCGTAATAAAGTCGTAATCACTTTGTTAACTTATTTCATTAATAATGACATTTAATTCTAAGCTTCGTTACTTAGAAAAATTATCGTAATATTAACTATCGATATTCTATCGACGTTAAAATATTACTGCCGAAAGAATTTGTATAGACTTTATTCTTTGATTCACTAATCACTAGTGAATAAGATATAGGAATTCATTATATCGTAATTAGTCGAAATCAATATTCGATAAATTACTAATTCGATTATCGAGACGAAACCCTAATTTACGATTTTTATTATCGTAATTGGGCTTTAATTATTCGGGATATTATATATGACATGTCAGGATCTTCTGCAGATATGCTACAATACGTAACGAGTCAAACACTCAATGATAAAATCCTTATGTGTTTATTCAGTCGAGTTGACTCGGTGTTTTGTCAGCATTGATTTCAAGTTGGGTCAATTGAGGTAGCATCTCCTTATCATTAGCAATCCGGACTCTATCTTTTGTCAGCTTAGAACTCATGAGTCGGTATGATGTTTCAGTCAGACGTAGAGACTGATAGTCAATTGACTATCGATATGCAGCTTTTAATCCTAGCAATCAGCTTTAACTTCTTATATCCAACTCTAACTGCTGGTGCCCAACTTTGACTTCCGCAAAGACAATATGCTGTCTAATATGACACTTAGTCATATCTCGACTCCTACTCATCTTTCAGCATTGAGTCTCCAGTCTTCGATCTTCAGGTTTCAATCTTCCGACGTCAGTCTTCAACTTTACTCCAATAACTCTGATCTTCTGCATCGCTTGTACTTTAGTCTTCAGACATTAGTTGACCTTCCATCAATCTTCAATACGCGATCCTTCAGTTGAGCTGTCATCAGTTGCGTTGGTACTGATATTCCTATCAGTATGACTGACTCTCAATACTACTTGAACTCCTTCAGTCTTAGGTCTGTCCAAGTTGGTAGTTTCACTGCTGAAACTTGTAACATAAATACCCAACTCGCAAACAAGTTAGTATCATTAGTTACTTCAGCAAAACAATTTTATCAAATATAATCCAATATTAACTATGCATCAACTTTATACATGTTATGCATACTTTGCAAGTTCGTAAAAAATATAAATAAATAAATAAATAAATATATATATATATATATATATATATATAGAGAGAGAGAGAGAGAGAGAGAGAAGAATTTGATCAACTATAAACCAATCTTAACATAAAAAAATAAGAATCATTTTTAGCCATTAGATCGTGAAGATCTACGGTGAATTCATCACATTGCTGGATGAATTCACACATCTGGGTTCGAATCTCATCAGGGGCAAATTTTTTTTTTTTAATTCAAACTCTTTACATCGAATTCAAATAAATTAATTACTTAGTAATATATGCTATATGAGAGGTTTTCATAATAATCACACACACACACACACACACACACACACACACACACACACACACATATATATATATATATATATATATATATATATATATATATATATATATATATAGGGTGGGTTATAGTGAGAAAGTTCCGTAGTATAGGAAATAGGAATAGTGGCACATCTTTCATATTTGTGTAGCACAATCAGAATTACTATGTTGCACATGTTAGTTTAGCACATATTGTATCCCTTTGTAGCACATATGTTAAATATATTATTTTAGCACATCTTTCATTGCAGCGTAGCACAAAAGGGGTTCTAGTATTGTACAGTAATCCGCGTAGCACACAAAACACAAAACTCTAGCACAACCAAAATTAAATCTCAACCAATGATCCAGCAAATCAAAGGCCCAGATTCATTCCCATTTTCTACCAAATTATCATTTCCTACCTGAATCATCTCATATATATATATATATATCTTTAACATACATAAATGAGAACAATCTTTAACTTACATAATTGAGAACAGATCATGTCAATTATATTTGGAAATCTAATGATTATTTTTAAATGTGCATCTGAATTAATTATATGCACATTTATTCATTTGTGCATTGAATATGAAGCATCCATATTGATTTATCAAGGGTTAATCTTTGTCCTCATATTTACACTATAAAGAGTGTCCACACGATAACCACCTCTTATATCTTATATATATATATATATATATATATATATATATATATATATATATATAGGGTTGGGTTCCCGTAGTACCCGGTCCCCAGATAGTATGTAGTACTCAATCTAGATCACACATTTTGAACACGTGGTCGCACCACAAGCTGACACGTGGCAGCTCATTTTCTTTTCCTTTTCTTTTTAATTTTCGCAAGGGGCAAAATGGGAACAAATCAAATCAACCTTCTTCTTCTCCTCCTTGGTGGAAGCAGGCGGCGGGAGGCGGCAATGACGGCAACGGCAATGACGATGGCGGCGACGGCGGCGGCAGCACCGACGAACATCAACAATATAAACAAACAATAACAAACAATAGATTTTGAAAGAAAGAAAAAGAAGAAAAACAATTTGAGAACAAAATTGATGGATTTTGAGAAAAAATAGAAGATAAATTTGATAGATGATTAAAGAATCGAGAAATATGATGGCTACGGCGGTGTTTCACGGCGAATTCGCCCGTAATCAACGAAAAAGACGACGGAATTGACATAGAAGGATGAATGAGAGATTTTCTGTCGAAACCATAAAAATGCATTGAACAAAACATGAAACTGCATTGAACAAAACATAACAATGCATTGAACAAAGCATAAAACTGCATTTGCCACAAAACACAAACATGCATTGAACAAAGCATGTCCATGCATTGAACAAAGCATGTCCATGCATTGATCAAAACATGTCAATGCATTTAACAAAACGTAAAAATACAGGCCAACGGGCGCACGAGCGCTGTGGCGGGCGTGCCATGTATGGCGCGAGCATGAGCGCTGACGCAAGCGCGCCTGCGCTTCGGCGTGAGCTTCAACAAGATGCATTATTATGTTCAAATGCATGCATTTTTTAATTCATTTGAATGCATTATTATGTTCAAATGCATGCATTTTTTGTTTTCGCAATCACCTAACAAATCAAATTACTAATCTACCCTTAATGAAGCAAAATCAGAAAATTAAGCTTAAAAAGTCCAAAAAAATCTAAGCCATAGGATCTATGAGATGAGTGGATGAGATTGAGTACTACATACTATCTGGGGCTCAGGTACTATTTGATCCCTAATCTATATATATATATAGTAAGGTTCAAATAAGAACTATATTTATCCTAAAAACTAAGAACCAATCTTACACGTTAATTCGTGAAGATATGTGGATAAGATTTTTATGCTTTATATTTATTTACTTTAATAGTGAGGTTATCCATGTAACTTGATCTTTTTCGGTAACCGACCTCGATCCAAAAAATATGCTAATCATTATCAATAATTATAGTTATATATCATTTAATTTTTGGTTTATAATACAACAATTCATTAAGATTCAATTGGTTATTGTCGTATCTTAAATTTTGTATTGTTCTTATTGTTGCATAGTTTGTACAAGTTAGAAAGAGATGGAGATTGTAGAAAACAATTTGTATTTTTTTATTCTTTAAGTTATTTCATCGCAATATTAATTAATAGATTCATACAGTATGATCAAAAATTCATAACTACGAGGAAGAGTAAATTAATATTTATATAAAAAAACAGTACAAGGTTTCAATTCATTTTTTTTCAATTACAGTGCATTTTATAACAAATAAGATTCATTTCAATTCAATCTTATTATTAACAATATTGAATAATGTTTAACATAAGCAGTAATTTATACAAATATGTTATATGAATTCAAATAATAGTTCACGAATTATTCATTCAGACAAATGTAGCAATTCATCAATACAAAGTCATAATCATTCATGAGCTTCATTGATACAATTATATTATAACGATTCAATCATCGATAAACTTTGATTCATCAATTCAGAGATAGTGATTCATTAATACATAGTTAGCGATTCAGAATATATCTAGTAGCGAACCAAAACAGTTTATCAAAATATTTGTCTTTGCTCACAAACTTTGTACATTTAGCTTTAGATTACATCATTGAATTCAACAACATGAGCTACAAATTACAAAGCCTTATTAATCAATATATGCAAATCGATTCACACTATTACTATTTGCGATTCAGAATATATAAAATCATTAATATAAATAAAGTGATTCAACATAGTCCATAAACTGATTCATCAAATCATATTTTCAGATAAACATTCAATTATCCTAATGAACCGTGGGTGATGGAAAGATGAGGAAGAGTTATTCACCTTCCTTGTTATTCGGGATTTACTATCAATGTAAAAATGGTTTTTGACATTTTTACCCCTTAATCATGTAAAATTGATATGAGCCGCCAATTTCTATGGGTCAAATCAAATCTTTCAATTTCCTTTCAACCGTTGATTAATACTAAATCAATGATTAGTAAGAGTTCTTAGTTTTTACTCTAAGGATGATTTTTATGTTAACCCCTCACTATATATATATATAGGGAGTAGATTCAGTGAGAATTCAACTTTTTTGAGAATTTGAGAATCATGCATAAGACGTTGAAGATAATGCATAAAACAGTATAAAGTTGTGCACAACGAAAACTTTCTAAAATTGTTGCACAACAAAATAATTTTAGAAAGTTTTCGTTATGCACAACTTTATACCGTTCTATGCATCATCTTCAACGTCTTATCATGGTTCGCAAAAATGTGATTCTCATTTGATCCACTCCATATATATATATATATATATATATATATATATATATATATAGATGGATCATAGGAATAGATAATTTGGTAGGAAATAGGAATGAATCGGGCCTTTGATTTGCTATATCAATGGTTGAGATTTAATTTTAGTGTGTCTCAGTTTTGTGCTACACGGATTATTGTGCAACACTATAACTCTTCTTGTGCTACTCTGCAATGAAAGATGTGCTAAACTAATATATTTAGATATGTGCTACGAATGGATGAAATATGTGCTAAACTTTCATGTGCATACATTAATTCGATTGTGCTACACAATATGAAAGATATCTATTATTATTTTCGTATATTATTTCTATAATCATATATATATATATATATATATATATATATATAGGGAAGGGTTAACGTGAGAACCATTTTATTGTGAGAACATGAGAACTATGCACAAATGTATAAAATTGATGAATAAAACATATAAAGTTATGCATAACGAAAACATTCTAAAATTGTTTGCCCAACAAAATAATTTTAGAAAGTTTTCGTTATGCACAACTTTATACCATCTTGTGCATCATCTTCAACGTCTTATGCATGGTTCTTAGTTCTCACGTTAAAATTGGTTCTTATTTGAACCTCACTCTATATATATATATATGTGTGTGTGGGGATTATTCTACGAGTCCTTTTAAGATAGGAAATATATGAACTCATCTCCACCCTTGATTTACTATAAATTAGATCCCAAATCTATCTTGCAATTATTGGGTTCTATCAATTTTAACATATTTTCTCGCTCATATGCCCTATTTCATACACATTTATTCTTTCTCATCTCGCTTACACATTTACAACTGTAACATAATAGGTCTGCATCTTTTCACTTCAATTTTAATCCAAAAATTATATATTTGCAATAAAAACTCATATGTTTGCAACATTTACAATTCTAAAGTAATCACGTTGCATCTTTCCACATGAATTTGCAAATTTAAGAAAATCAGTTTGCAATAAAAACTTATCTATTTGCAACAATTTCAAGGCACTCATTTTAAAAATCATTTGTTTACAATTAATAAGTGTAATGTTTGCAACTAAGAATATAACATGTATTTGCAAATCTATGTGTTGCAAACCTAAAGCATTGATAAACGCGCTTTTTACACGTTTATTGTTGATATTTAAAGATGAATTTGGATCTATTAAGTGCGTTTATGTATTGGATCTTAATGTTTTATCTATTTTTGGAAGATACTGCTCCTGGGTTCCTCTTTGGTGTTTTGTAGGCTTAAATGATGATAATCGAAACATGGAATGAAGCACGAGCAAAAGAATGGCAAGAACAGGGGCTAGCGGCCTCCTTCGCGACCGCTAGCCCAGTCGCAAGCCGAAGATGGCATACTGGAAGATATCTCTCGACCGACCTAGCGACCGCTAGGTCGGCCGAGGAAAAATCATACGACGCGATCGAGAGCCAGCCGCGAGAGCCTCCGAAAGAGCTACTGCCCGATTTCACGCGGCCGAGGCTAGAGACCGCGAGCCCGGCCGTGAAGCGCGTCAAACGGGCGCGAATCCAGCCGCGAAGTCACTGAAGGAACGCACGCGCAAAGCCTCGCGACCGAGCTAGCGACCGCGAAGCGAGGCGGCTGGACGCGAAAATTAGGGTTTCGCCCTTTGCCTATAAATAGGGCATTCGCCCCCTCGTGCCCTAGGACCCCTTATCACGTTTTACTCAGTTTTTCTCTAGTTTTTCATATTTTTGCACTTTAGCTTTGATTAAATTCCATCTAGCATTAGTTTTTACATTGTTCTACATTAGTTCTACTTATTGTTAACGCTTTGGAACATTTTCTTCCGAACAAATTCCGTATTTTTCCCGTTTTCCGCTGAGGTTGGGATACGAACCCAACGATTGTTCTTCAGACGCCACATTACGGGTTTTATCTATATAATTTATATTTCTATGATTATTTCGTATTTTATTTCGTTTATTATGTCTAGCTAATTTCCGTTCTAATCCTAGGGTTTGCATGATTCTATCATAAATGTTGTGATTCCTGCTATTATTATTTACCTTCCAGGCATTGATTTATGATTCTTGGTGCTTAATTATGTGTTAATTTCTGATCAATCTTGATGCATATCTAGTTGCCAGTTAATTACTTAACCGTTTTAATTGTCAATCGATCTTGAATGCATGCATAATACGAATAAGCTTTGAGTCATAGCTGAGATAGTTACATTCGTAGAAAGCATATTCTTTGTGATCATTTTGGAGTTACTTATTTTCACCTAGAGACGTAACAGTAATAGGGAAAATTAGTAATCAATCGCCACAATTATCGTGGCGAAATTGTTGGTTACATATGTGATCTTCCATCTTGTGCGGATTAAAAGCGGTTAATAGGAAGCAGGATAAACATACGTTGTGGGTATGATTAATGTATCCCTAGGGTTAGTCTTTCTATCTTATTAATCTCTTTGAGTGTTTATTGCTTTTGTTTATTTTTAAGTTGTTACCTTTGTCTTTGGATTTAATATTCAAAGCCCTAAACCCTTCATAAACCAAATCTGTTTTGGATAATGATGAATTATTGTTGAGTTAGCTTCTGTGTTTTCGTGTTACAATCTATGTGGATACGATACTCGACTTACCTTTATACTTGCACGTTTTCGTGTTAGAAAAGTGAGCGATCAAGCATAAACACATTTATTTGCAAAAAAAGTACTTATTAATTCCAAAAAAAATTGTATTCTAAAAATTAAAACCTTGAAATTGTTGCAAATAGATTAGTTTTTATTGCAAACAAACTTAACTTCTTTAAATTGCAAATTAACATGGGAAGATGCAAAGTGATTACATTAAAATTGAAAATATGTAGGAGGAATGCGAGAGGAAGAGAAAATAAAAGAGATGAGAGATGAGAGAGAATGAATGTGCATGAAATAGGGGAGAGAAAAGAGAATCGAAAAAATAAATCAAATTTAACATAATTGTACCTCTTCCAATTCTAATATTATTACAAATATACCATTTTTTTAAATAATAGTAAACAAAATAAAAATATTCATATAATATAAATCATGGATCTTGGAAATTAAATGGACCGAATTAGTTTTATTTCTTATCTAAAAATGGGTTCGTACTTGAACCAACTCCTTCGTACACAGTTCGAATATAATGAGGGGTCAATTTTTTATTTTTTTATTAATTCAGACACTTACATAGAGAATTCAGATGAATTCATTAGTTCTTCAATGGATTCATCATCTTACTGAATAAGTTCATATACATGGGTTTGAATTCCATAAGGAGTGAAATTTTTATGTTTTTGAATTTATCAATTTTGACAATGAATTCATACAAATCCAACAGTTTGTAGTTTATAGATTAAAATGGCTTATAGGTTAATAGATGCCTATACGGCGCTACGAACTAATGAATTTGTATGAATTCGTCGTGAAAGTTGATGAATTAAAAAAAAAAGTTTTTAAAAAATCGCAGATATACGAATTCATCTAACAAAGTGATGAATTCATTGTAGATCTTCACGATCGAAGAACTGAATATAGTTTCTATTTCATGTCAAAATTAGTTTTTATTTGATATAAATTTTTATATATAGTTATGCTACTAAAATCTATGATACTTCAAAAAAAATTGTCACTCTAAAGTCATTGTATTCGTAAATGGAAGAGTACATAATTAACTTTTTGGAACAATTAATTTTATAATTGTGGCAGTTGAACACTAATTGTATTATTGCAATAAATTTCTGTATAAACTTCAAAATCAACAACATTGATACACTTTAACATGTCAAAAGTATAGGAAGAACTTTCTGTTTACTCCATAAAAAAATGCAGTAAGCTTTAGGAATAATTGTAATAATAATATGGATTTAGGAATGCAAAAGTGGTAAAATTGAGTTTAATAAAAAATTTGCATAAAAAAAAAAACGTTGTAAAAACATTTGGTAAGCTCACATAAACATACTGATCAGTAGTAGACATTTATCATCATTCTCAAATACATGATTATTCATCGGGGCAGTCTCCGTGCGAGAGCATCGCCGAACATCGACAACCACTCCTAATTAATAGATTAATTAGTTAGTATTTAATTAACTATTAATTAATTAATCCTAATTAAGACTTATCATTTCTAAATCAAATTTAATAAACTATAACTGAATATTAATAAATTCTTTTTGAAAATTAATAAATTTTTATTAAAAAATTAAATTTTAACTGGGAGTTAATAAATCTTTTTTACTTTTACTCCATGGGATAAATCTTATTTACCTTTATTCCATGGGAGAGCTTATGATGTGATAGAGCTCACACAAGTTTTTGTCTTTTTCAATACAAACTCGTAAGTAGCACAAAAACTTCATGTCAAAACACTACTAGAATACATATAGTCCACACATTACATGTAATGGTTTTTTTTATCAAACATACCTCGCACAAAATGCTAATGTTAAGGCAATTTTAGATACACATTGTCTGTACATGACATAATATCCCTTATTTTAAATTTACTAGCTTTTAACCAATTGAGTTAAGTTTGTAAGGAAATGACATAATATCCCACATATATGTCTTGATACCAAGAATCGTGTGCATGTTATGCGCTCGAGAATGTTCATGTTTGTTATCGAGAGCCATGTACATATTACAATAGAAGGATTATGTGTCCGTTTAAATGTTTATGTATATGGAATAATGTCGAAATATTATTTTGGAAAGATTTTTTTGCATGTTTGAAATTATTTTTGTTTTTCATTCCTATTAAGAAATTTTTAGAGTTATTCTTCTTAAGTATGTCAATCTAGCCCGAAATCCATGGTTTGGTCCGAATAGACTGACAATTCGATAGTGTTAGGGTTGAAATTTTATAACCCGAAAAAAATATCAACCCAAATGACTCGAACCGAATAGTCCGACAACCCGAATGGCTTAGTCCGAAAGTAGCCCGAACCCGAATGGGTTGGCCCCAAAATCGAGCGGATTGACCTGATTAACTTAAATATTCATCGTTATATTATTTTCAAACTTCATTACTTGTTTTTGAAAGTTAGTATAATAAGTTATTTTAAAAAAATACTTGTGAAATATGTTTTGATTTAATATTTGAAGTTATTATATTATATTTTTCTCTTTATATTCCATTTTAATACAAAATATTTATCATAAATATATAACTATTAAAAAAGTATATATAAATTATTATAAATCTTTAAGTTTTCTGGCTTGATTAACCCGACTGGTTAGTTCGAAACCCGAGAGTTTAGAACCTGAAAAAATGTTAACCAAATGACCCGAATCGAATAGCCCGTCAACCCAAATAGATTGGTCTGAATCCGAACGAATTGACCCAATTGGCATCCCTAGTTCTTCTCCATCAAACTATTATTTTTATCTTGCCAAACCCCAAAAGGTGACGGCTGCCTCTTTACGCAACCTCTATAGTATAATATAATTATAGTAATAATGTCTTCACACATAATCCATATATAATTAGGATTTTCAAGCATGTCTCTTTTGGGCTTTTATATGTCTTGGGCCTGCTTCACTATATTCTAAACCATTTACTTTTAGCCCAAATTTATATCAAACCCTTATGTTTTAACCAGTACTACACCAAACTTCATAAAATAAATCAATTAAGCACAAAATAACATTAAACTATAGGGAAACAGATATAATAAAGTACATCAAT
The DNA here is from genome assembly GCA_036937905.1 of Salvia rosmarinus. Taxonomy (NCBI): domain Eukaryota; kingdom Viridiplantae; phylum Streptophyta; class Magnoliopsida; order Lamiales; family Lamiaceae; genus Salvia; species Salvia rosmarinus. The sequence continues at coordinate 25,376,436 of CM072822.1, read as the reverse complement.
AAGTGATATAGAGGGATTAATATTCTAACTGAGATTACTAAATTTTAGTTATGAATTAATAAATATCCTACTAGGAGATTAATAATTCGAATTAAAGATTAAGAAATCCTAATGCTACTACTAAACTCTAATTAATCTATAACTAACTATTAATAAACACTAGTTAGTCTAGTTGCAGCTGTCACCAAGGCCGAATGGGTGTTTTTGCCCCAACCTGTTTTTTATAAAAACTTTTGGAGGTCAACATAATACTACTTGGCCATGGTTCAGTTAACATCAGTTAATTAAACCGTCGAGTTTTTGTCAAAATAATTTTGGAGAAATGAGGTCATTTTCCACAATTGTATGTAATATATAGTGTTTTAGCATAATTAGATACACAAAATCTCAATTGAGAACTATTTTACGTAAGAATGTATGAAAATCACATTCTAAATGACATTCCCTATTGAGACCAATCTATAATTATAAAATATGATCTCTATGCATTTTCACGTGAGAATGTCCTCGAGGAGACCACCTCATTAGAATAACATTACACCTTGGGGTTTTGAAAGACATAAAAAAGAATGAGACTACTTTCTTATAAAGTTATTGACCAAACCTATTGGGTGGCCGGTCTAATCATGGTCAATTAGATTCTCAATTAGGATTAATTAAATTTTAATAATACATAATCACAGTTGAATTTAAGTTTGATAAAATTCTATTTAGGAATTAATTAATTAGATCCTAATCATCAAATAATTAGGGTTACTGCACCATGCCGCTAACCACAGTCTAGCTTATTTGGAGGGGTCTAGATAAGTTGGTAAAATGAATGAGTTTCAGACCAAAAGGTCGGGGTGCTTAAATGAGTATCGATTTTCGGTTCGGGTATCGGTTACCCATTTCGAGTGAATTTTGGTTATCGGGTATAACCGATTAACCGACAGTTATATCCGATTAACCGTAATTAATTAATTAATTAATTAGTTAATTAATTTAATTATTAAGTAAAAATTATTTAATTTAATATTAAAATTTCTTTAATATTTGAAATAATCTCGGTTATTTTCGGTTATTTTTGTATTTTGTATATTTTTTTATTTTTTAAAAAATTTAATTTTAATTTCGGTTAACCGCTAACCGAACCGACTTACCGAATCGGTTAACCGACTTACCGAATCGGTTAACCGATTAACCGATTGGTATCGGTTTCGGTTAGCTATTTCGGTTTCGGTTAACCGAAACTGAACCGAATCTCACCCCTACCAAAAGGTCAGCGAATATTGTGAAGGTATTAATTTCTTGCTTTTTTATTCCAGAAATATAGTTTACTGGAATTTTGCATGCATTTAGCGAATACATTTTGTAATTAAGAATTACAAATTAGAAAGTAAATCATTGATTCATACCGAAATAAGAGGTTAATTTCAATTTATAGTCCAGATGATAGAGTTGTAAAAAATAGTTCGGCTTGGAATTTCTAGACACCAAACCTAGTTTTATATATATATAGGGAGTGGATCAAATGAGAACCACATCTTTTTTGTGAACTCTGCGAACCATGCATAAGATGTTGAAGATGATGCACAAGACGGTATAAAGTTGTGCATAAGGAAAACTTTCTAAAATTGTTTTGTTGTGCAACAATTTTAGAATGTTTTCGTTGTGCACAACTTTATAGATTTTATTCATCAACTTTATACGTTTGTGCATAGTTCTCAAGTTCTAAAAAAAGATGAGTTCTCACTGAATCCAACCACTATATATATATAGAGTGAGGTTCAAATAAGAACCAATTTTAACGTGAGAACTAAGAAGTACGAAAATTCTTTACGAACAAAATGAATATGCTATGAAAGTTAATGAATACGCTGCGAAAGTTAATGAATCCAAAAATTCAGAATTTTCACCAGGGATCGAATCCCATGAGAGACGAAAATTCTATTTTTTTTATTCATTAACTTTTGCAGCGTATTCATTAACTTTCATAGCATATTCATTCTCATGTTCTCACAATAAAAATGGTTCTCACGTTAACCCTTCCATATATATATATATATATATATATATATATATATATATAAAATCATGAAGCAAGTTCATTTGAGAAAATGTAGAGAATATAATTATATTTCAATATCTTGCGTGGTATCCGACAATCCACATAATGTATTTGGAGCTGAAATTTCAACCTAAGTCATTTTTACAACTATTTAAAAGATTATGATTTTTCTGAATATTTTAAAGATCAGATTATTTTTATAACAAAAAAAAAAAGTAATTGACACGATTGGCAAATAAGTTATTACATAATGTAAACAAGACGCTTAGTACTCGGCAATATGGTGACACGCATGCTCGTAGAACTATATTAAATGCCTGCAACTATTTTTCAATATATTTAAATTCAGCATTAATTTGTGACACTAATGCAATTAAATACATACAGTACTGTTTGACGTGGTACAGGCATGAAATCTGTAACCCTAGTATCTATATATAGCATGCCATATTGCAGTTGAAACTTTTTCATACATCTCATGAGTAGATTCCTTACGTTCAAACGTATTAAAATTCTAACTGGTCCATTCTTTGTCAATCTTTATGCACAAATTAACTTGTGGAAAGTATATAGATTACTAAATGAATAAGTTAATAAATCATTATAATTTTAGTATGTGTGATATAAAATTAAAATAATTATTTTCTTGAGGGGAAAATATAAAACTTTGTAAGCTATAGTTATTTGATAAACTAGATATTTCCTCCAAGGTTATGAATAATAAAACTTAAATAAATGTAATGGGGTTTTAAGTCTTTTACTAGTTTATAAAATTTAACTATTAGTAGTAAAATAGTCGTAAGTTTACCAAATAAGCACCGTACACATGTCTCATTTGGATGTCCTAGTGGTAAAATGGATATTCTTGAGGTTTCAAGTTTAAACTTGACTAATCTTCTATAGGTTTGAGTGTCAAACCTAGCTTTTTAAGTGTGGCTCCCATGAACTCAAGAAAAAAACCAATATAAAGAATTTTGAATATAAATATTAGAAAATAAAGAACTCTATAGGTCTGAGTATGTTACATCTAGTTTTCTAATTATGGTTTCCACAAATTCAATAAGAAAATGCACCATAAGCCCAACTCACTTGGGTTATGTTAAATGTGATCTCGAAGTGTGGTTCGTCCCGAAGATCTGATAGCTTAGAGTAATAGTGAGATGAGCTAATGGACCTCAAGTAAAAGGTTTTCGTTTCAACCTTCTATGCTTATTGTATGGCATAGACTTTTTTCATTTTGTTTAATGTGAACTGTTTGCGAAAATACATGACCTACTGAGTGCGCTAATACTCAATCCAAAATATTTTTTTCAAATGATTGCAGGTTACTAAGAGGGAGCACGTGAGAAGCGGCCGATGCGGGTTGGATGTTCTCTATTTTTGTTTTAAGTATGCTACATTCCGTTGTACGCTCTTAAGTATGTATGTTTTGTTGCTATCATCTAGAAACCCGATTAAGTTCTATGACTATTATATTTGAAGAATTCTAAGTTCAGTTGGTTTATGTTGTAATTTCTCTACGCTTTCTTTACTGATTTTTGATGAAAGTGCGAGTAGTCAATCCCTCTTGGATATCTGGCCAAAGTCCTCATATAGTAGTCAAGACAGTAACAACATCATGTGTGGAGTTGGTCGGCCAACTCCTTTTAGTGAGCTAAGCTCTCTGATTCTCCATCATTTACCTACCTTGAGGTGTAGTAGGACACTTCTACTCCAATAGTTGTTATTGGTTGTTCGACTGTTTAACTCTCATGATTGTAGTCGGTTCTATACGACCAGCGTGGCGTGTTGAGCTTTTCGACACCAATGTTGTGTAGATGTGTCTATTTTCTTATTTGCAGTTTCATTTATTTTTTGATTTATCTTGTTATTGAGGAGATGCTATCCAATTTTTGACAAACAAATGAACCTCATATGTATGTATGATTTTTCTTTTCTTCCCTGCTTCTCAGTTCCAATCCATTACCACACCCCGGTATATGTGTCATCCCTCGGAATTTGGGGCGTGACATAATGGTATCAGAGCAAAGGTTCTGATAAACCTAATGTTCTTAGTTAAATTATGTGGTTAATTTGTATAAAACAACCCCTATCTCGCTATTACACCGCCATCAATAAAGTAAGGCACACAATTTTAACCATTTTTATTTCAATGTGTGTACAAGTATTCAAATTATTTTCAAGTATTATGTTGAAAGTATGACACCGTATGCAAGAATTTTGAAAATTGTCACATCAAGAGTATGAACCGAGATGATTAAATTTTGAATGTTGCCATGTTTGGGACTATTGAAGCCATATGGTTATGTTTGAAATAATGTTTATGATGAGAGATTACATTGAATATACAAAAGAAAAAGTTGTGCGATTTATAGCTATATGTTGAAGTGTATGGTTGATGTAAGTGCAATGAGAATATTGGAAATAGATTTGTGAACTGTTATGTGAGTGAACGAGGCTGTGATTCTCATTATGGTCATGAGCAAGGGTCATTATGGGATATGACGACTATCCTGTCTTAGTGAACATATTGTTAGGTATGATGAAGTTGTGCTAGTGCAAGATATGAGATCTACAACTAACTTCACCAAACATCCACAAAGCTCGATCACAATGTGGTTATGTATAAATCTAAAGTTGAGACTTTGAAGAATGATATGACCGCTCATTCTAATCAAACCACTGAGATTCAAGAAAGACACGAGCATCTGGTCATGGATATGCAGGGCTGGATTCTAGACTGACCAACTATGTGAATGAAAAACTCCAACCCCCTAGTCTCTTAGCAATTTAAACTCGTTGAAGTGTAAGTACAAGTAAATAATGAAGTGTTAGTTGTATGAAAGTGTGAAGAAAAATATGATTGGTCTTGAACTATGTTAAAAATCTTGTGTGCTCCAACTTTGTTTAGCATATATATCATACTGCATGTTTCAATTGATCTGAATCAATCAGGCAGTTTGCATCTAACTGACCAATCAACGACCGACACTAAATGTTAAAAAGGATTTTCTAATCAAACCGAATAAAGCTTAGCCCCACTACTTCTGTACAAAAGTAAAAAAAAGATAACATTCCAACATATAAGCTACTCAGATGTTAGTATGGCTACTAGCTATTTGAATCTGATCCACTCTCACATAGGCGAAGCAAAACCAAAAAAAGTAACTATAATAATAATAATAATAATAATAATAATTATGCTAGCAAGTAATCGACAACCCTGCTGTGCTGCTGCAACAACAACAACTAATAAATGTGATATTATACCAATTCGCAAACCTCATTATTTTTAGTGGTTCTCATTCTTGACTTTTGACGGTCATTGAATTGTTATCATATATTTATACAATAAATCATTAAATTCAATTATTTCTGGATAAATGCCAAACATAGATTTTGGCAAGATGGCGTAACACCTGAGACAAGAGCAACAAATATATGGAGACCATATTTAATGCCCAGAGAGGGACAAGAAATAAGCATATATTCCAGCTTAAAGTTGGATATTTTTAATGGGCATTGATAAATTTACATACTATGTAATTATATAATGGGGTTTATTAAATAATTAATTTCCTTTATTTTTATTCTATATTTTACTTTTTTATCCTTTGTCGCATTTTTTGTCGAATACAATATTACTTCTTTTGGTTTGCACTCTCGATTGATAACTTAAGGGCTGCTCCAAAAGTTAATTCGCAAATATTTTCTCATTTATCTCTCTAGTTTGCTCTTAATATGTTATTGATTTTTACCTTCGAATAGTCACGTTTATAAAAGATTTCTTCTTTTCATTTAACATTTTTTGAATCAGTGAATGTTAGTAGTTCTATTTATGCTAAAAAAAATTAAAAAAAATAAATTTCAGCAATATTTCTAGAGCTTCATGAAAATAGTAAAATAAGAAGGTGTCAGTAGATCAAATTTCGGTATATTAGTCATTGTTTAATATAATTATTTAATAAAATTAATTTATTTAAAATTGAGAAGTATTATGTAATTACATAATATGTAAAAAAAACTCTTTATCCATTTTTAATTGGATGTATTTTGGGGAAATTGTGACACCTAATTTTTGGAATATTCAGGGCCCGTCCATATTTTTTGGGCATTCATAAATAAATAAATAAATTAATTAATTAATTAACTTCTTGTTTGCATGTTTGCCTCTCAATAATTGATTTTGTGAAGGTCATTCGTATAAGTTGGCTTTAGTAAGTTAAAAATTCACATAATGAAGTTTATATAACATGAAATGCTCAATTCAAATGGAAAATCCTTTAACTATATATTTTTCTTTCACGTGGTGCTGTCTTTGTTGCATCTACTCCTTTAACTATCTATTTTTTAACATATAGGAATTATTTATTTTATGCCTAATGCGTTTTATGGCCCATAAAATATAAACTATATATGTTATGTTGATTTTTCAATTTGTTGTATTGGGCATGCATTTGAGCGTTTATATTTCTTGTACGGAACCTTCAAACTTTGACTCTGTACTTTCTGGAGATCTTGTAATTAATACTTTCTAGCGTACATATTGTCTCATTATTGTCGACTAGATTTGCACACCGTATATATACGGAGATAATTATAGTTACAGCAAAAAAGTAAAGATAAATATAACTAAATTAGAAGAAAAAAATCAAAATACGACATCTAAACTATTATAAATTTTAAAAGGCTTATTTTGTACAACATTCGTTTTTGTATTACACAAATTATAATATTATCAGTTGTTCATCAAACGCTTGCATTTAATTTATTTTTGATATGTTCATTAAAAACTTGTATTTTTATTTTTGAAAGTATTAACTCCATAACTTTTATCCTCAATATATCTGTTGATTTATAATAAAAACTATATATGAACACATTTTTACTATTATCCATTAATATATTTACTTATTATCTCTATGACCCACTTTTTAATCTTAGTACTACTCATTAAACTATTTATTTATTATTTTCCTTCACTTTACATTCGTCAATTTATTAAAATTTATGCCACCAAAAGCTTTCATCAAAGGGAGAAGGGAGTAGTACATTAGCAAAATAAAAACTTTATAGACAGGTCTAATGTCCCTGTGAAGATGATATAAATACTACCGAACTCAATTCAATGGAAAAACAGATATACTACTAAATTAAAGAAAATTACCCTCATATATTCCACTATGGAAATCAATAAAAGCACTTTTCCATCATCTTGATAATAATTAAACAACTTAAGTTCATCATTTGCCACAAAATAAAGAAAGAGTTTTATATACTTTAAAATAATTTTAAAATAAACTGAATGCTCTAATAGAGACATGATAATAACATCATAGATAGGTGAAAAATATATTTTACAATTAATCACATTTAATACGTACCTATTTTCTTTTTCAAAAAATGCAACAACGGTCATTTCTTATATCACGGAAATTTGAGAATGTGAATCAATAATTTTTTATAAAAAAATTCTCTAATTGCAACATATAATTTTTGTATGGGTAATTGTCAGATTAAATCCTAAATTATTTTATTTGTCCCAAAAAATATCATGAGCTTCAATAAAAAATCCTAAACTATTGACATTGTACCAAAAGTGTCTTCCTTAATTTTTTATTAACGAAATATTGACCGATATGTTTACGTGGTAAAAACGAGCTCATGTTTTCAGTTGGTTAATGAGATTATTAAAAGTAAGCTTTATATGTAGCATATCATAATGTTATTTTACGAAACTTGATAAAGGATTATTGGCAATAAAAAGGATGCAGAATTTCTAAGTAATCACTATAATGAAGACTTTTAAGGACTATGATAATAAATTTATAGACACAATACAATGCAATACAACTAATAGGGCTTACATTGTACAATACTTTATTTTATTTTTTGTTATAGAACAATACTCTGATTATAATTCTAGTTCCATCAAAGCCAATATTTTCTCTTTAAAATGAGCTATGAAGTCTTTTCTTTACCAATAGAATGATGCTATTAAATAACCTCACGAGTTCAAAATACTAATCTCATCTTTAGTAAAAATTTCAAAAGGTATTATCAATTGTAGACTTATGAAACTTTGTAATGACTCTTCACAAAGCTTTGAATCATCCAAATTCTACATTAACGAAATGGTTGCAGCTATAAAATATAAATCTAATATTCAGTCAGACATCAACCTTAACTATGCAAATAAGAGATATCATATGCAATCAATGTTGACCAGCAAGTGCAAAAAAAAAAAAAAACCAAATGTGTTCATGTTACTATATTCCCATCAAATTCGTCATCTGATGTTCATGAAATAATAACAAAAAAAAACACAAATATGTTTGTGTTTATAAAAAATGATGACTAAACGGAATCATCATAAACTTTTTAAAATAATTCTAGTAGAAACGACGTTGTTTTTGCCACATGTTTATCCCAATCAACATTTCATCAACCAAAAATGTCAACGCATATATTTTTGGTGCAATGTTGATAGTTTAGATTTTTTATTGATAGTATTGAAAGTTTATGATATTTTTGAGACGGATCAAATAGTTTAGAATCTAATCTAATCTAATAATTGCATTTTCTATGGTAGAAATTCAAGAAAATAGAAATAAATTTCATATTAACGTGCTGAATTATTTAACTACATAAAGCAATACATTTATATAGTTAACAGTTAAATGTTGAACTATATACGTTTAAAAATAAATGCGCTGTATATTAAATATACACAAGTTTTTACCAAATTTAATTACATATTGATTCATATACATTTAAAAATAAATGCGTTGTATATTAAATATTCACAAGTTTTTGCCAAATTATATTAATTTTATTTTTCTGAGCTGGGTCTGTCAATTCCCAAAACCTCTACTGCGGCCATCCGCATGCCACAATTAATAATTATTTGTTATCTTATTATTAAATAATACTCCCTTGTATCAAAATAAATGTTATTTTGAATAATTTTAATTTTTTTTCAAATAAATCTCATTCTATTTTTATTCTTCTCATGATCTATTATTTTACCTTTATAGTTCATTCATTAATTATAAATTCATAATTTATTAGGGATAAGTTTTGGCAAAAAAAATATATTAATTTGTGTGAATTTCATTTAGGGCTTATTAATCCCTAAGTTAGGGTTTATTCACTAAAAAATGGTCTCTTGTGTGGATCACATCCAATTAGAATTTATTAATCTAAATTAGGATAAATTCTAATATTTGTTTATCTTGATTGAGATTAATAAACTCTAATATGATGTAGTCCCCACGTTAACGCATCCTCACATGAGGATGCCCTCATATAAGACTTTGTCATTAATTAATCTCTCATTCAGATTTATCAATCCTCAATTAGAATTTATTAATCATCACAATTAATTAAGAAAAGATGCATGTAGTGCATAGGAGCGTGTCTTCTCTTCATTTAAATTTGCAGACAACTTTGACGAGATTTTGAAATATCCTCAACTTTAGTTAATACATTAAATATCATCAAATTTGACAATATTTTCAAAATATCCTTAATTCAGAGTTTCCGACAATGAAATCCCGAGTCATTTGAGTTATAATCCACACGAGCATCCGATGGACTGACTTAACATTCCATCTTCGAAACTTTAAATCAAGACATTTTCAAAATCTCATCAAAGTTGGAGATATTTTAATTATTAATTAAAATTTGTGATATTTTTCAAAATTTTGTCAAAATAGAAGATATTTTAATATATTAACTAAAATTGAGAATATTTTTTAAAATCTCATCAAAAATTGGGTATACAAACAAACTGTGATAATCCCATTTTTATTCTTTACACAACATACACTCGGCCAGCTATCACAAGTTACTTCATTTGTTAAAACAACATTCACCACAGCAGATTCATAAATATCTGAGATGAAATAATGGTTAAAAAAAGGGGAAAAAAAAAAAAGAGAGAGAGTAGGATGGCCGTACTCCTATCAAGGCTGTCATTATCGTACGGGTAGTCTCACAATCCATTGGACAAAAGAGCCCCAGCCAATCAGAGCTTGACAGCAAATCCTTAAAAAACCGCCTGGTTTTCTCTATTCATTGACTATGGCGGTTTGAGGTTTCACATCCCACCACTCCACAACTGTACCCGCTCTATCAGACAGCATGTTAAAATTTGCCCCTTATACAATACAACACGAACGCCACCATTTCTTTTTTCACCCAAAAGAAACCCCCATTCGATTCAAGGGGTGGTAGACAAAAAAAGTGGAAAGAAAAACTGTAATAAGATAAACTCTCAGCATCTCTCTACCTCACATTCTTTTACCAAGAGAGAAATGACTAAAACTCCTAAATAAATTACTTTCTCCTTCTGTTTGGGTTGGATTTATAATATCCTGGATCTCAGGGTTTCCATTTTTAGGTCTTGGGACCAAGAGAGAGAGAGAGAGAAAGGATGGGTAGAGGGAAGGTACAGCTGAAGAGGATAGAGAACAAGATCAACAGACAGGTGACTTTCTCGAAGAGGAGGGCCGGTTTGTTGAAGAAGGCTCATGAGATCTCTGTGCTCTGCGATGCCGAGGTGGCGCTCATTATTTTCTCTCACAAGGGGAAGCACTTTGAGTATTCCACCGATTCTTGGTAACTCTCTTCTACTTTCTTTACTTATAATTTATATTTGTGAGATCTGATGTTTTCTTGAATTTGGTTTTTTTTTAATAAAAAAAGTAGGGTTTCTGTTGTGATATTTTTCTGCTGTGTGTTCAACTTAAAGTTTGGATCTTGATTTTGTTTGCTTGGTTTTTCCATCAGATCTGTGTGAGAAGCATGTAGTAGATTGAGCACGGTTTAGGTTTGGTTTTTTTATTCTCTCCTATCAGAAAATGAGTTTTTAGGTCTTTCTTTTTTTATTTTTGTCCTTTCTTTGATAATTAATCTCTCCTCTTTTTTCCTGTTGTGAGATAAAGTTCTTGAATCTTGAACTACTTTGAGAATTTTTAATTTGATGATTATGTGCTAGATTAAAATTGCAAGATGAATTATATTACATTCATAAAGGGTTGCGTGATGCATTATGGATCGATCTGTAGTTTTGGTGTAGAGTGAATACACATGCATATAATTTGGTCCTTCTTGTCACAGCGTTAGATTCTTGCTGACTACTGAAATATGGCATTTCAAACACGTGTAGGCTTCACGTTTTGACATGGGTTTCTCTGCATTTTACTCCATATAACTTGCTAGTTTTTTTTATCAAAAGTTGTCACATTTCCTGACAATTTCTGCTCCCTTTTGCTTTGCTTCGAGGGGTGTATAGGAAATTTCTAAACGTAGTCATGATGAGAGAAGAATTTCTGTTTTGTGTTTTTTGGTTGATAACTATAGAAAATTGGAAATAACATTGAAAGAATTCCTCGAATTATGCTAGAAAAGGGACAGTTCCTTTTGTTGGAAATTAAAATGCTACGGAAAACTTGGCTTCAATTGTGTTTAAACTTTAATCTCTTTCTATTTACTCACCTATTAATTATGCTGAATACTCCAAACGACTTTTCACAAATGAAAATTTGCATATAGATAATATAGGGTAGACGTCAGTTGATTGCTCATTTAATTAATTTTTAGGATATGTAGCTGATATCGTCAGCAGAGAATAATGACCAGGTAGCTAGAAGTAATAACTTTGCCAATCTTTTATATTTTTATTTTTGTACTTTATTAGTGAAATTATGTCGAATACTTTTGTGGATATTTGTTGATTATTAGGTGGAGAAGAAGACATTTCGAATTTTTTTATATTTTCATGTTCAATCTCATATTTTATTTCACTAAGTGTATGTTATCTACATACGACGTCCAATAAATATGACGTAGATAATAGTCTTGAAATATTTGCACTTGTTTTATGGTCTATTTATGTATAGGTTGTTCGCTAGACATGATTTTACTTGTCAATAACATTTTCTGCAACATCTTCACATGTATAAAGAAAATTAGAAAAGGATCTTATTATGCCTAAACTAAACATTTTAAAGTTTATGTTTCAATTTTTTGAAATCACTTTAACCTCAACGATGTTTCTCATATTATGAAGATATAGAATTTTATGTCTTAAAATAAAATATGTTGGGCCATTTCTATGTTCTCAATATTCAAAAAACAAAGTTTATCACAGCCATAATTAAAGCTGCGTTTCATCATAATGACCCTTCTTTCAAATTTAATGCTGAGTTTACGATTTCTTCAATTTTGAAGGAAATATGAGCCAGTAATTGCATCAAGAAAAGTTTGTTAGTAGGAATATGCTCTTTAGTTTAAAGCTAGGTTTGATGAAACTTTAAAATGGATTAGTTCTTCATACATATCATCGATCTCAAGTACACGCCAAGAAGAAATTCCAGATTAAAAAAAATTTGTCGTAAATTACATATCAATTAATAGAAAGAATTGCTAGAAACTTTGTGCTCACCAAATCTAGTTAGGAAATTCTTTATGTTTTTTTTTATTATTCTTTTATCATATGGGAAAATATTTTTAGGGTACCAAAATAAATGTTCTTTTATTTGTCTTTTTGTCGAATGATTACTACTTTTCTTCTTTGTCTCCATTTTCATCTTTGCTCTGCTCGCTCAGTAAAATTTGTACGTGCTTATGTTACGTGTTGACTGATTTTAATTTGGTGAAAATTGAAACAGCATGGATATGATTTTGGAGAAGTATGAAAGATACTCGTTCGCAGAAAGACAGTTGATTGCTAATGAGCCTGAGTCACCTGTAAGCTCTCTCACTCTTTTCTTGGCAATTGAATTTCTTGTGATGTTCTATAATTCAGTTTCCTAAGTACTGTTGAAAAATAGCATCAATGAGTGTGCTTAGTGAACAATTTTGAGTAGCCATTTTAAACTAGCAATCTCGTAAACCAGAATCCAAATGTTTCTAACTGTATCCTTACCTTGTTTTTAGGTACTCTTAAGTAATAGACCAACTTATAAAAAAAAATGGAATTTGTGATTTGAGTATTCTAGGTGAACTGTGTGCGCAATGCACGTACAAGTTAGGAATTTAATAATATATATATACGACAGTTAACGTGAGAACCATTTTTATCGTGAAAACGTGAGAACCAAAAAATGATGAATTCGATGTGAAAGTTAATGAATACATTGGACTAGTTACTGAATCAAAAAAAATGAAATTTTCGTCCCTCATGGGATTCGAAACCAGGTGAAAAGTTTCAAATTTTTGGATTCAGTAACTTTCTTAACAGATTCATCAAGTTTCATAATGAATTTATTTAGTCCTTAGTTTTTAGGATAAAATGATTCTCGTTTTAACCCAACTATATATATATATATATATATATTAAGTTTATTATTTTTTCAAATTGAATTTTGATGAATGAAAAATTCATACTCAAAAGTAAATTGAAGTCGAAAAATGAAAAGTAATGGAATATGGAAGATCATATCCTACAATGAAAAAATGATGTGAAATAAGCAACTTATTGTTGCATTCACACCAAATGATAAAGTATTGTTCCTCCTTGGTGGGTAACTTAGAAGATGTTTGACTGAGCTTATAAGTTCTTCAAAATAGTTTATAAGCTGTTTAGGAGCTTATAAGCTCTTGAGAAGTGTTTGATAAAATAAGCTCATAAATAATTTAGCTGGTAAAATAAGTTCCAACAGTTTATAGGTTCCCTCAAGAAAACTACTATGCTTTGTTATTTCCAACACCTATTCTTCTAATTTTATCTTTCATCAATGTTCTCTCTCTAACTCGTGATTCTTTCTTTAGCTTGTAATCTCAATTATCCAAATATTTTGATAACTTATAAACTTTTAAAATATTTGATAAGCCGTTGGAGCTTATAAGCTCTCTAAAATAAGCTTACCCAAACAATAGCCCTTTGGGCTAGCTAATCAAGTGACCACAGAGATGATGCATGAGTCTGCATGTGTACGTCGCACTCGTCGATCCTTGTATTGGGACGGGATGCAAACCAGTGCATCCGAATTGAACCAACATTAAATTAGCGTGTTGCATACTTTGTCTACTTAAATCATTTTCGAAGCATCTTTTCTATACTACTAACATTAGTGGGTTATTTAACTAGACGTTGTAACATGATCCATATAAACATAAAGGGGTAGCCATCATTTTATGTGATAATTGCAGGTTAATTGGACCCTCGAACACAGCAAACTTAAGGCCCGAATTGAGCTCCTGCAAAGAAATCACAGGTGAAGTACCTGTTGATTAACACACACATACACACAATTTTTTTATTTTTTGTGGTTTTTTTATACCAAATATCCTAAATCGGTCAGGCACTACATGGGAGAAGATCTGGACACGATGAGCGTGAAAGATCTGCAGAACTTGGAGCAACAACTTGACACTGCTCTTAAGAATATCCGATCAAGAAAAGTATCATATATATCGATTTATACATATATAATCTTGCTTAACATTGTGTGATCAGCTACTAATAAGATCTTCAATTTCTACAGAATCAGCTTTTGTTTGATTCAATCTCAGAGTTGCAGCGGAAGGTTTGTCCCTTCTCCGCGCTATGTACATTACTTTCATATAGATATTGATACTGCACCTTGGTCGGTTTGATTTCTCTATTATATATTTTTTATGTAATATGTTATGTTTCGCTTCATCTTATACATATGCTACATCTACATCTATAATCTGATCATCATCAATGTACATATCATGTATTGTTATTGGTAATAATGAAATACAACTCATGTGGAAATGTCGCAAAATTAAACTAACTCGTATGGCGTGCATCCCTTTTGTGTTACATTAGCTACTACTCCCAACACGGTTGTATTTCTAGGTTTCTTTGACCATCCAAGAATTGTAATGCGCCATTGTCACATTTTTAGTATAGTTTTAAGGTGTTTGGTAGTCTAGAGCTTATAAGATGTTAAAAATAATTTATAAGATGTTAAAAATAATTTATTGGAGTGTTCAATGATACAACTTATAAGATGATAATAATGAACAAATTATAAATACAATAACTAAAATGTCACAAAGGGTTTTTTCCAAAATAAGATTGTTTTTTTTTTCTCAAAAAATAGTGGTGGGTCCTTTTCAGCTTGAAAAAAACTTTTATTTAAAGCTAAAAGTATGCCTTTTAAGATTGTTGCCGAGCACTGTTAAATTTTAAAACATCTTATTCTAAAGAATTTATAAGATTAGCCATACACCTAAGAAAAGTTGATTACTTCCTAGATTCTGATACTTAAATGCATATTCTCAACTTCTTATGCTGCTTCTTTTTTAATAATTGCAGGAAAAGTCTATACAAGAGCAAAATAGCATGCTGGCAAAGAAGGTGACCTCTCTCTCTCTCTCTCTCTCTCTCTCTTGTTGTGAGGAATCTCCATTTACAATTATATACATGAAATAGATCAAAGACAAGGAAAAGGAAATGGGACAGCAGACACATTGGGAGCAGCAAAACCCTACCACTAACACAGCGCCGCTGCCGCCGCTGCAGCTGCCGCCACCACAACCTCAATACCTCATGCAATCTCAACTTCCTTGCTTAAACATTGGGTAACCTTCTCAAACTAATATTCAAGCAATGTAGTGAAATTTGTAAAATCTAGCTCTACCTAGTACTCCATCCTCTTCTCATATGTTGTTGACGCAGAGGCGGCACATATGACGAAGAATCGGAGGCAAGAAGGAACGAGCTCGACCTCACTCTTGATTCACTCTACTCCTGTCATCTGGGATGCTTTGATGCGTGAAATCCAGCGTTGGTTCAACTTGTTCATGGGAAATTAGTAGTAATTTGTGTGAGAATAAGATGCTGTGTTTTGATGTATGTTGCTGCAGTTCTTACATTTTGAGCGTATATACCATGAGTTATTCATGTGTGTGTAAGTGTGTGGGTCGGCATATGTTCCACAGCTCGACTGCAAACTGAGAGGAATATCTCATTGGATTCTTGAATATAATATAATATGTATCTGTATATATGTAACAACATGCTATTGATTGTTGCACACATTTTCTGCTTTCATGGATGTGGAAAATTGTACTTTTCATTCTTGATTATCAGCTATGCTGAAAGTCACAAGTGAATCAAACTATGCCGAAATCCTATAAATGTGCACATATATGCTTATCTTAATTATGATGAATATATACAAGCACAAACATATACGGAGGTTAAAGAACGCTATCCGTTAACAAAATTTGGAGCGAAGAAAACAAGATATATATAAGATGATGAGTACTGATCATGAACACGGTTGAGTTCCACATCTTCCAGCAGTTGTTTCTGAGATACATTCATCTAATTTTGTTATAACATGCACTTAGTTTCTAAGCACATCAACAAGGACCATTGTTTACTCGATTTGACATTTATCAAGCAAAGTAGGTTCGAAATACCTAGGCAAATGACCTTCCCACAAACCGGACAGTTCTCGTAGATGAAACTGAGGTTATAATGATGGTTAAACTTTGCCGGTATTTTGGGATTTTCAGAGGTGTATTCTGTGAAAAAAGCAACTTTTAGAAAGGAGCAAGATAGAACCAAGTGATTGTGTGCATTTCAATGATTCTGCTTTGGCCTTCCACCTCAGAATACTCGGCCAAAATAGAGAACTATACTATATCTTCGAGACATGTCGGGCACTCGTCCGAATCATCTGATGACGTGCACATCACTTTGTGCGATAACACTTTCCTCTCTTCCCCTTTCTCCGTTCTGTTGCCCGGAACTGGCAATGCTGCTTACAGCTACGTTGTTAGGACTGCTAGCAGCCGATGCTGTGTTTCAAAGGTAATGCAAGATCTGCAGAAGACGCCTGCTGATTAGGTGAAGAGAGATCGTTTCTTTGTCTTTGTGTATATACATTCTCATGCTTCATCAAATTTTGAACAGAAGAAATTATACTATATCAAGAGCGAGCTTCCAAAACCACAAGAAATCAGCAGTCTCCCAAAATCAAGTAGAAATGTTTCAAGTAGCTAAAGGCATAATGTGTTATGTCATACAAGAATCAAGAGATCAAATATCATTGATTCATCACATTGTACAACTCACGCAAGCTCACCCTCATTACATCTTTTAAGGCTCTACTTCTTCACAATCATCCATTGCCTATTTAGCCTCTAGATACTAAAAATTAAGCTCAATTTCAACAGCTATAGAAGACAAACACAAAGACACCCTTTCTCTCTCAGGCCACTACATGAAGGAAGTACAACATATGTTAGGCGATCGATTACTCAAAGATTAGGTTTAAACCATACCTTGTTCTTGAGCTTATGAAGTAAGCATCCAGGACAAAAACAATGGTTATCAGGGACATGATGATCTCTGCATAAAGCATTTTGCACTTTCATCCAATACAAATCGCAATAACCATCCATCACAATGTTACAAAGGCAACTGACTCATATATTGTAACCAGAGCTCAACTAGTAAGTGATTATAAACAACATTCTATAATTCAAAAGGAGTGTTAATTTCCTGAAATCTTATGCTTCATGTAATGGCAGAAAGCAACAAAGAGTATATGAAATTTTGACTTGATATTAATCTTCGAAATATGACAAAATATTTATTAATGAATATTTATTTAATTTTAAATTTTAATAAGTTTTGTTTAGGGAAAATTTAATAAGTTGTCAAAAACTAAATAAATATATAAGTTCACTAAATTAGTTATTATTGAAAATTTCGCCATCTATAACATCAACATGTCATTGTCCTATTCATGGAGTACAAAATACCTTTGCCGACAAACATATTGTCGCATGGACATGATAGTTGACTGCTTCTACTAGAAGACTACAAATACTCAAATAATAAGGGGTACATTTTCAAAGATGTTACTTGTTAGGTTTGAATTACATTAATATTTTTATAGATTTGGGTATGTCTGTGATTTTTTATAATGTATCTCTTTTATATGTGATTTATAAATTATTATATAATGTTACTCATTGTACATCAAAAATGACGATTGCAGATTCCACGACATCAAAGAAGGAGGGGGGAGGAGTCACAATTGTGTCATACGGCCGATCGATCCATTAGTAGAATTCTCCTATCAAAATCTGAACAAGCACTACAATAGAAAAGGATGACAGTACTTAGCAATTACTTGGATTAAAAAATGACGGTCGCATTTTGTAACTATTTGGATAAAAGAGAATAATCAACGTGGACAAAAAATATAAAATCTTAACCGATTTTTTATTTTAAACACCAACTTTAAAAAGTGGGAATAAAACTTAACAACTATATAATTTTGTCACAATTTAAATTTGACAAAAACTTGGGTGAGCGTAGCCTCACCATGCGCTCACCCAAGTATATGTCAATTATATGTTATGTATTAATTATATTCAGTAAGGATAATTAGATTTTATTAATTTATAATTAGAATTTAATAATTCATAATTAAGGTTTATTAATTCATAATTAATTTTTATTAAATCAAAATTATAGTTTATTGTTCAAAACTAGGGTTTATCAATTCACAATTAGGATTTATTAATTCACAATTTGGGTTTATTATTCAAAATTGGGGTTTATTAATTCATAATTATGGTTTATTAATTCAAATTTAAGGTTTATTATTCAAATTAGAGTTTATTAATTCACAATTAGATTTTATTAATTCTAATTAGACTTTATTAATTCAAAATAAAGATTTATTCATTCATGATTAGGGTTTATCAATTCACAATTAGGGTTTATTAATTCCAATTAGGATCTATTAATTTAAAATTAAGATTTATTAATTCATGATTAAGGTTTATTAATTCATAATTATTATTTATTAATTTAAAATTATGATTTATTAGTTTACAATTAGGGTTTATTAAATTAATTAATTTTTAATTTAAAATTAATTTAATAATAATTAATCAACTAAATAACTAATTAATTAATTAATAAATAAATTAATTAAGGTGGTCTCACTGTGCGCGCAGCCCGCATAGGAGACCACCCCTTTAAATTTTCGTCCAAATTAAAACCAATATGGTGTCCGATAACATAATTTATGTGAGTTGGCTTCGACATTACAACAATTAAAACAACGTCATGTTGGTTATGATCTTTTAAAAATAAAACAAAATTAATCAATATTTTTTTATATATGTAACAACTGTGTAGAAAAATAATAATTCAAATTAGTTTGTAGTTCCGGTGTCTTAAAAACTCATTCCAATGCGTAGCAGTTAGCACGATGACCAAATTACATATACACAAGGTCCAAATTATAAAATATATGGTACTCAAGAATCTTCACCGCACGCGGATCAATTACCAAAAGTCTCTCTTATTTTGGTTGATTATCGATCATCACTGTGAATTTCTTCCATCATTATCCATCGCAATCACCATCATCATCTTCTTTTTCTCCATCTTTACTCACCTCAATCATTTCAAGTAATTTTCTCCCCTATGAATTGTGTAAGTCTTTCTCTTTTACAACTGAAACTTCAAATCATCGTCGTTAAAAATTTGAGGTCTTTTCTTTTTATTTTTTTTGAATGGGAGGTTTTAAAAATTTTCTTGTACATATATAATCTAGACCAATGGAGATTTACCTGGAAAATAAGACCATTCTTAATTAGATTATAACAATCTTATCAACTCCACCATTCTTCATTAATTAAAACTCTAGTAAGGAAATTGGAGAAGAAAATAGTCACCAAATATGTTTTTAGACATTTGCAATGCATGAGTGAATACGTGATATCAATTCAAAAATGTTGGTAGTATTTGATGTATGGCCTTCCAATAACGAATTGATGATGTACTGTAGTTATCAAATTATTTTCTATTATCCTTCTAAAAAAATATTGTCTATTGTTGAATAGACTAGGGAAATAAATGACATCTTTGTATACAAAACTATATTCGGCTGACAATTTTCGACACGACACAAATAAGCACGAAATTAACGGGTTAGTGTTCAGCCTTATCGTGTTCGTGTCTTTATCGTGTCGAATGATAATTTCGTATCGTGTTCGTGTCGGATCCGTGTTGTGTTCGTATAACACGATAATTTTCGTGTTCATGTCGTACTCGTGTTCGTGTCGAATCGTGTGGTTTTCGTATAATTCTTTAATATTTATATATATATTTAATATTAATTTAATTATATTTTATATATTTTTACTTCTTTTATTAATTTATTTTCTAATTTTAATTTGAATTTATTGTTTCGTGTCATATCAACAAGAAAAAAATCGTGTCATATTCGTGTTTGTGTCGTGCTCGTATCGTGTCCATGTCAGTACATTTCTTGTCATGTTCGTGTTCATGTCGGACAGATCCTTAACGGATCGTGTTCATGTTTGGCCTTATCGTGTCGTGCACGATAACGACCCGATACACACGGATTGTCAGTCTTAATTCTACCTATGGTAATTCTGAAAATGACGTCTCTTATTCTTGAAATGATATTTTATCTCTTGTTAGTAATTTATAATGTTATAAATAATTTAAGATATCGGCCGCAATTTCATATATTGAAATAAGAGGTGGTTCTCTCTAGCTGGCAGGTTGACCTTGATATAGTCGGTGTCGACAGTTGTGCCTATTCATGATATATGTCGTCTGGGTGGCTACCGAAATATGCATGTCAGAAACTAGACGAACTTAATTAATAGAGATTTTCTTTGGTCCAACCATCACACCAAGAAAAAAGTTCACCTAGTAGAATGACAGAAGGTGACAAAGCAACAGAAGGTGGTCTAGGATCGGGGCAGAGCACCCTGTGGGGTAAAGATTTAAAATAATTTAAATAAATATTATATTATAAAAATATGCTTATAAATTACGATAATTTCATAAGGTTACTCATATTCTGAAATTGATATAAAATCAACTCATTATCAATTATATAAAAAAATCTTTCTAAATATAAGTTATCAAACAATTATCCATCCAACGATATCCCATTTTGAAGATGGTTATATAGAACAATTATCTAGAGTAATGGTTATATCTCATTTTCTTCAATTGAGAGAGGGTTACAATTTCAAAACAAAAAAATTGAAATATAAACATTAAATAGTAAAATAAAGACAATAAAAACTAAAGAGTGTAAGTGTGAGTTACCTAGAGATAAAAATTATAGGAGACTGAAAATTGAAAATGAGGGGAAAGGTTTTGCGTGTATAAGAGATAAATAAGAAAACAATTTTGAAATTTTAAGTTGATTCTATTTGGCCATATTCTTCATTCTCTTTATTAGTGTACTCTCACACTCACACTCAAAAAAACCTTTTTATTTGTTATCAGATTTAGATTTTTATCTTTGCCCCTCATCTTATAAATTTTTGATGGGGCAAACTATATGTATTTTTATAATTATATTTATAATTAGAGGTATAAAAGATAAGATTCCATACACACAGCTCCGCCTCTGTCTAGGATTGAGAGTTGCTACAAGTAACAATGAAGCAATGTTATCCAAAACTGTGTGGACACTATTGAAAGGACTTCGGACCGTCTGGATGGAATTGGTCAAGAAAAAGTATCTAAAAGGGATTGAAATTCTGATTATTTAAGCAAACCAAGTGACAGTCAAACTTGGAAGGGTATCATTAAGTACGCATGTTTGCTACAGCACAGTTTTAGGTGAAAGATTGGGAATGGATAAAAAATATCCTTTTGGTCAGATGCTTGGCTTGGAAATCAAGCTCTAGGAGATAGAATTCATCATGTTGACAACACAGACAGACAAGTCAAGCTGTATGATATTTTATAAAGCTCCATTCAACATTGCCGGATGACTTGAAGGAAGAGATCATGAACTCTAACATAATTATGGGACTTGAGGAGGATAGAATTTTGTGGAATGAAACTTCAAATGAGGGTTTTACTTGCTAGTCAACTTATAAGACTTTACCACATGTATGTGAACAATGGTGGAAATGGGAAGTGTTGGCAATGGATTTGGACTAGTTCGTTGACAAACAAGCTAAAACATTTTATTTGGCTAACTTTCAAAACAAACTAACCAAAAATTCATTGAGATTCGAAAGGAAAATTTCAAAGGAAGCTGGATGTTGTCAATGTAACCACCCGAAAGAGACAATTTTGCATATTTTACGTCACTACCCAGCTACTCAGAAAATCTGGCGAGAAATCCTTGTGGATGAGGAATTATGTAGTTTTGAACATGGTAAAGATGGGAGTGGTTGAAACAAAATATCTTAAACTCATCTCACAAGACTAAGCTAAATCGATCTACTAGCTTGTGTTACACGTTTGTGTTGAATGGATAATTTCTAATCCAAAAGTGACTATCTGCATACTTCTCAAAGATTCAAGAGAATGAACTTGGATGGTCAAATGCATCATTATTGAGATACATGAATATTAAAGATAGATGCATGAATTGTAATTTAATTCTAGTAAAATAGTCTCTTTGAATCATCACCCATGTAATCCTATAAATAGGAGTCATGTTCTATCATTTGAGATGTACTAGGAAAACTAGAAATATATATTCTCCAAAAACTCTAGTGCATGAGTTAGTAATACAAATTCCTCCAAATTACTTATCTTTCATCACAAACCCAACATATTTGTGGTATCAGAGCCACCCCTTGCCATCACTTTTTTCTCACTATTTCTAAAATGGCTTCTTCCAAAGAATGATCTAGCATTCACATATTCCCAACAAGGTGTTCCTATTTTTGTTGGTCAAGACTATGAGCAATGGAGTGTTCTAATGCGAACACTTTTCATATCTCATGATCTATGGGATATTGTTGAAGAGGGATTCACACCACAAACTCCAGAAGAAGTGGTCGTGCTATCAAATGAACAAAGGAAGGAGCATAAAGAGAACAAGACCAAAGATGCACGAGCCTTGTCCTTTATGCACCAAGGGTATTTCGATCCATTCTTCCGCTGATTACTACGCGTAACATCGAAAGATGCTTGGCAAGTATTGAAAAATCAATTTGGAGGACATGAAAAGTTATTACAATCAAGCTACAAATTTTGTGGCATACCTTGATGATGAAAGAAAACGAAGCATGCAAGATTTTCTTTCCGAGTCTCTTTCATTACAAATCAAATCGAGGCTATGGAGACTCTAGAAGAAAAGAAGATAATCGAGAAGGTACTTGCGCCTACCAATGAAGTTCGAGCATGTGGTCGCCGCCATCGAAGAATCTAAGGACTTATCAAAATTATCCTTAGATGAATTGATGGGATCTCTTGAAGCACATGAAAGAGATTGAGCAGATTTTCAAATCAAAACTGGAGCAAGCGTTCCCAAGGAAAGGTTCAAGTTTCACAACTAGATCGTAACAACGGGTGGCAACAAGAAAAGAACAACAGGACACCATCCAAATTTTTTCGAGACCGAGGTCGTGGTTCATATCAAAATTTTCGAGGACGTGGTGGAAAAGGTAATAATACTCCAAGATCTAATTACCAAAATTCTGATGAATGTTGCCGCATATGTAGAAGAAATAACCACGACACAAGTAATGGTCGATACAAGTGCAAAATGTGCAGAAATGCAACTCATTCTCAAAGAGATTGCTGGTATCAACAAGATAGTGAAAATAAAGAAGCAAACTTTACAGAAAAAGATGAGACAGAGCAACAGCAGTATTTTACTCATGCTTAAGCTCTCAACAAGATGCGAAAATATTTGGTACGTGGATAGCGGATGCGACAATCATATGACAGAAACAAGAAGATGTTCGTTGATCTTGATGAGTCTTATTCATCCGGTAAGACTTGGCGATGGCAAAGGGCACATGATCACCGGAAAAGGAGCAATTGCGGTGAAGACTAAAGAAGGAAAATCAATGTCATCAACGATGTCTTCTTCGTGCCTAATTTAGCTCAAAATTTATTGAATATCGGACAACCTGCTGCAAAAGGATTACAAAGTGGAGTTTAATAATGGTCATTGCACCATTATTGACAAAGAAAAGAATCTCACCATGGCGAAGATCAAGATGACTCCAAACAAGATTTTTCCATTAAGTTTGCCATCAACTAAAGAATGTGCACTTCAGAGCACAATCGACGATGACTACAAAATTTGGCATTTGAGGTATGGACATCTAAACTACAAAGGATTGATTTTATTGAAGAAGAAAAATATAGTTTTTGGTCTTCCACACAATGACGAGCAGGATAGTGTGGAAATCTGATTTTGACCCTCTCCCGATGATCTATCTTGGATGTTTAATTCACCATACATTGATTATATTCCTAGCATGCGTCTATATAATTAATTGCAACACGTAGGGGTTTTCTCGTGTTTACCTATGAATCTGTCGGGGATGAACATGATGAACAGATCGAGACTCGTGCTTTGATCTTCTGGACTGTATCCCGGTTGCCCAATCTCCAATGTCGAGTGAGGACGATATATGGAGAATGCTACAGGAAATCACTCTATCCCTCTATGAATTTTCGAAAATATCTCCCAAGGTTCTCTTGGAATTCTCAAAAATATGGTAGATGGATAATTAAGGATTAACTTTGATCTTATCTCTTACCTTATATTTATAATGCATTACCATAATCCCATTAGGAAAGGATCCATGCATATCCCATAAATATAATAATATCCTTATGGATAAAGATGATCAAATCCTTGCCTTAGAGGATAGGGGGCGCCGATTTCCATGTGGTTACGGGCCTGGATGGGCGAGCCCAGGGATCAAATGCAAGGAATAAAGATGGGCCTCAAATAAATTAATTATCTTATGTTCACCTGAACATAAATTAATTTATAAACATTTATTCATGCCACTAGAGAATAAATCTTGACTTACCCTTTATTACCGAAGGTGAGTCGGCTTGCACTTAGACATTACGAATCCCGTATTTAAGATATCAAGACGTCCATTAATTATTTAAAGCATTCGATTGCTTAAAATAATTAATATCTTTAATTCCTTAAGTAGTACCACTCAACCTTATTATTGTACTTGAGCTAACTCAACCTGCGGGGTTTAGTACAATAAACCTTTGAGCTCCTTAAGGGACGCCATCATCCTAAACGGATACGGTGACTCGACATGATAACTAGCATGACATACAAGCACCGCCACCACCCAAGATGCGGAGAATATTGGGTTAGAACATATAACCCCACCCATAACAAGTCAAAGTGATGGTCGCAACTCATACTCACCTAATACCTTATCGAGGTTTAGATCATCGTAAGTCACCGAGATCTTGGTTCTTCACGACGGTCGATAGAAGAACTCATCTCATCATGATCCATCAATACGTCGAGACGTGCAAAGATAGACAAGCAACCAAGTCAAGTCACTTCTTATCTATACCGCACTATACCGACAACTCGTCCTCAAGTTGTCTCACCGTGATTCTTTTATATCTCATTAAGCTTGACCAATCATACGCACTTACGTAATCTTCTACACACTCGTATGATCTAACTTATTATCGAGATAAGGGACACAGATATATGCAATCAAGTAATCAATTCAAGATAGGAGATTGTAATAGTGGTAACAGAAACATTGTATACAAGCTCAACCAAACTGCTTTCAGTATACAAATCCAACAATCTCCCACTTATACTAAAGCAAACTTTTAGTATACAATGTGTCTCTCTACTAGTTATTACAAACAAAACCATCACTTTGCTTCTCCCACTTATACAAAAGTTTCCTTTCTAAGTGGGTGCCATCAAGCGCAATCCAAGTCCTCGAACGTGCACTTCGTAGACTTTTTGCGGCAGGCTCTTTGTGAATGGATCCGCTAGGTTATCCGTCGTATCAATCTTTTCAATCAGCACGTCCCCTCGTCTCATGATTTCTCGTATGACATGGTACTTTCTCTCTATGTGTTTGGTCGCCTTGTGGGTCCATGGTTCCTTCGAGTTTGCCACTGCACCTAAGTTATCACAGTAAACTATGATACTCTTGGGCAAACCAGGTACCACACCTAGATCCATGAGGTAGTTCTTGAACCATCTGACCTCCTTAGCGACCTCCAAGCGGCTACATATTCGCTTCCATGGTAGAGTCCGCAATGCATCGCTACTTTGCACTCCGCCAGATACTGCTCCACCTCCCAAGGTAAACACATAGCCCGAGGTGACTTTTCTCATCACGGTCGACTTGGAAATCCGAGTCAGATAACCCAAAGGCATTAGACTATCGCATGGTAAACTAGCCTATAATCTCGAGTCCTTTTCGTGTACTTGAGTATATGCTTACCGCAGATCCAATGAGCTTGTCCAGGTTAGATCGATATCTAGCTACTATGCCTACCGCATAGCGTATATCGGGCTCGTACATAGCATTGCGTACATGAGACTTCCTACGGCAAGCGTAAGGAACTTGTCTCATTTCCTCTATATCCTTTGCAAATCATGGGTGGTGCTCCCTTAGATAAAGGAACGCCATGTCTGAAAGGTAGCAATCCTTTCTTGGCGGTCTGCATACTAAAACGAGTAATCACAGTATCAATGTAAGACGCCTGAGATAAGCTCAACATTTTCCTCTTGCGATCTCGGTAAACCTTGATCCCAAGAATGTACGCTGCATCTCCTAAGTCTTTCATTTGAAACTGATCGGATAACCAACTCTTTACGTCTGATAACAACTTCACATTGTTGCCAACTAGAAGAATGTCATCTACATAAAGTGCAAGAAATACCACATCACCGTTGACATCTAAACGATACACACAACTTTCGCTAGGCAACTGGGTAAATCCATAGGACTTTACCACCTCGTCAAAACGTAAGTTCCAGGATCGTGAGGCTTGCTTAAGCCCATAAATGGACTTCTTAAGCTTCCATACTAGATGCTCTTCACCCTTCACCACATAACCTTCGGGTTGCTGCATATAGATGTCTCTACCTTCCTCAAGGTAACCGTTTAGAAAAGTGGTTTTCACATCCATTTGCCAAACCTCAAGGTTCAGTGGGCTCGCTATGGCGGAAGAATTCGATGGACTTGAGCATTGCTACAGCGAAAAGGTCTCATCGAAATCGATGCCCTCAATCTGAGTGTACCCTTCGCCACAAGCACGGCTTTAAAAGCGAAACCTCTCCATCCGAATCTCTTCCTCTTGATACCCACTTACTACATATGGCTTCCTTGCCATCCGGTAGAGTGTCTTTCGTATACATCCATAGCTGTATGGACTCAATTTCTAAGTCCATAGCGGTGTGCCATGATCTTGCATCAATGTCTTGTATCGCCGTCATTTGTATGTCCATGGGTCGATTATTGCTCGCTCTTTCACGGGACTAAATCCAAGATTCACCCACGAACATAAATCGCTCGGGTTGACGAACAACCCTCCCACTACGACTAGGCGCCATCGGCACAATGGCAACGGTGGGTGCGAAGAACTTGTGATTCTTTATCTTGCACAACTTGCTGGGTAGGAACCACTTGACGGTCGGTATCTCCGGTGGAACTCGACCCACTTCAATTTCTTGAAGTATCCGTGTCGATCCTCCCACTAGACTCGACATCTCGCACTTCGCCCTGTCGGTGGTGGAATACGATCATCTTCTAATTCACGAAGAATGATTTCAACTTTGGATTTATGATTTTCATATAATCCTCTTCTAAGAATCGGCATTAGTGCTAATAATGACCTTCGATCCTTAGGACTATAGAACAAACCACCTTCGTCCCTCTAGGATAGCCAATAAACGACCTTGCGTCGGATCTAGCCTCCAACTTGTCGCCTTCTTGTTCAAAGACATGTTTGGGATCGCCCCATATCCTTATGTGGTTTAAACTAGCTGCGCCCAAACCACAACTCGAAGGGGTCTTTTCGATGACTTGGATGATACTAGATTTAGCAAGTATGCCGTCGTTTCTAAGGCATACCCCGTAACGAAATAGGCAAAGTTGCATAACTCATCATTGATCTAACCATTTCAAAAGAGTCCTATTTCTTCGCCCGACACACCATTTTGTTGTGGTGTGCGGTGTAGTGAGTGGGGGTAATCCCACATTGCACCAAGTAGTCCATAAACTCGTTATCGAGGTATTCGCCACCGCGATCGCACCACGCGACTTGATACTGATAAACGCGCATTTTACACGCTTATAGTTGATATTTGAAGATGAGTTTAGCTCGCTTAATGTGCGCCACGATCGATTCCTAATGTTTTATCTATTTTTAGAAGATACGCGCTTGGGTGTTCTTTTGGTGTTGTGTAGGTCTATATGTTGAAAATCGAAGCAAGGAACGACGCACGAGCCAAAACATACAATCTGGCGTGTTTCTAGCGACCAGCCTAGCGGTCGCTAGGTCGGCCGCTAGGAAACACGCGCGAGAACCAGGAGAACGCGCCGAAACGTGAGCGAAGCTGGCGCGAGAAAGCCATCGGACGATTTCGCGACCACTGAGTATGGCTAGCGACCGCTAGTCGTCGCGAGGTACCGCGAAGCGCAAGAGGCGATCGGGCGAGAAGGCGGCGAGGATTACCTCGCGACCACACCTAGCGACCGCTAAGGGTGGTCGCGAGACGGCGCGTCAGAAGAGAAAATTAGGGTTTGGGGTGTGCCTATATATATGGCAACACCGCGCGCCCCAGTGAGCCTCCAATCACGCCCGGCACTGTTTTACTTGAGTTTTCCTCGCTTTTATAGCTTTTAGTCTTTAATCTTCGCTTAGTTTAATTCTAGTATTGTTTTACGTTATTCTAGTTTAGTTTATCGTTGCTATCGATCGGAACGCTTTGTCCGATCGCTTTCCTTTGTTTTCCGCTCGCTTGCTTGGGATTGATTCAAGACCAACCATTGTTCATCCGACGCTTCCCTACGGGTTTTATATATTTAATTTCGCTTATGGTTAATTCGTATTTCGTTTCGTTTATTATGTCTGGCTAGTTTTCTATTCTAATCCTAGGGTTTGCATGATCCGATCCTATATGTTGTGATTCCTGCTATTGTTATTTACCTTCCAGGCATTGATTCATGATTCTTGGTGCTTATTTATATGTATTGATTTCTAATCAATTTTGATGCATATCATAGTTGTCGATTAATTACGAATCGTTTTAATTGTCAATCGATCTTGAATGCATGATACTGAATAAGCGCTCGAGTCGAATCGAGATAGGACATTCAGAGGAAGCATAGTCTTAGTGATCCATTTGAGTTGCTTATTTTCCTCTAGAGACGAATCGTAATAGGGAAAATTAGTAATCAACTGCCGCAATTGTCGTAACTGAAGTTGTTGGTTATATATGTGATCTTCCGTCTTGTCTGGATTAAAACGGTTAGTAATAAGCAGGATAAACATCGTTGTGGATAGGATTGGTGCATCCCTAGGTTAGTCTTTCTTTATAGTTTTCTATCGTGTTTTTATTGCGTTATTTATATTCTTGTTTGGTTACCTTTGCTTTGGATTAAATTCCGAAGCCCTAAAACCTCTCACCCTTTATCTGTGCTTGAATAATGATGAATAATCGCTGAGCTAGCTTCTATGTTTTCGTGATACAATCTCGTGGATACGATATCTTAACACCTATCATTACACTTTTACGTGTGAAAAGGAGCGATCAAATTTTGGCGCCGTTGCCGGGGATTGTTAAGATCACATAGGAATAATTTGACGATTTGGATTTATTAATTCAAGTTATATATATATATTATTTTATTTATTTTTGTTAGTGCTAATTTCTCTCGTTTCTCAGGTGGTTTATGCGTACAAGATCTCAGGGACCTCCTGAAATATTTTTAGATCTCGAGATCGAAAGCTCTCAAAGGAGAAGAGGACGAGAGAAGAGACGAGCTGCAATGGCAGCCGATCCGCAAAACGGGGGCATTCCTCCCGAGCAAGTTGCACGCATGTTAGCTGACTTTGCAGAGATGCAGTACGATGACGAATATGGAATCATTGTCCGTGCTCGGAGGATAGACCTCTAACCACATGTATCGACATCCCACCGAACAGCCCAAGGAGGCGGTTGGGGCCCGCACGTAGATGCAAACAATTTTGAGCTCAAACCGCCCCGATCAAGATGGTCCAGGAGAGCGGTTTGGGGAGGAGTCACTAAGACCGAATGCGCATCTCGAGATGTTTCGACATTTGTGACACCATCAAATGTAATGGGGTACCACAAGACATTATCCGGATCGCGATGTTCGGTTTCTCATTCTTGTGACAAAGTAAAGATTGGTTCAAGAGTTTGGACCGAGCTGGCATCGACACTTGGGGGAAACTTTGTGAGAAGTTTCTATCAAAATACTTTCCGCCGGCGAAAGCGCAGAAGATCATCGCCGAAATCTCTCATTTTTGCCAAAACCACGACGAATCATTATTCGAGGCATGGGAGAGATTCAGAGGTCTATTAAGACGATGTCCACAACATGGGTTCTCCAAGGAGCAGCAAATCACACAATTCTACGGTGGACTGACATGGCAGACGAGGAGCATGGTAGATGCATCGGCGGGGGCTGCTTATTGAACCGACCAGTCGACGAAGCAAGCCGTATTGTAGAAGAGATGGCTGCCAACAGCTATCAATGGCCAACGGAGAGAACGCCATCGTTCAAAGCAGCTGCTGTTGAGAGTGATTCGAAATATGACGACCTCATGAAGAAATTCACTCTTTTGAAAAGTCAGATTGAGACAGAGAACGTCAGCCACATCAATCAGAGGAGTCATTCGATTTCCAACAACCTTCAGCAGCTTCAATAGTCGAATTGATTCAAGAGCCGAGAAGCCAAGTCTCAAGATATGATGCGCAGCTTGGTTGTAAGCAACCAACAATTGGCCACTTAATCGAATCGCTCATCGCCAACACCGGCGTAAGATAAATCACTGGAGTCGACTATGACGGCTATGGGAAGCACATAAAGATGTTGGAAAATCAAATTGGTCAAATAGCCGTGCAAGTGAATGCGCTACGTAAGACGGGCCAATTTCCGAGTAATACGGAGGTGAACCCAAGAGTCAATGCTTCGCCATTTAGACGAGGAAATGGACGAGCCTACCCGAGCCCTACCGAGAAAGAAGAGCAAGAAAACAATCCGACGAGAAACTCGCGATCGAGCTCATGATCGCGAGCCCGATCGCGAGCCATCCCGAATTTTGTCCACGAGACGCATGACGCGACCGGCGCGCCCAAGACCCGACCGCGAGCCACCCAAGTATCCGCGCGCGAGTTGTTCGCGGCGACCAGTAACCGCAAACCCGACCATGAGCACTCGATCAAAGCACATGGCCGAAATCAGCCAAGACTCGCAAGCTCGCACGCGAACAAGGAGATCGGCACACGACGGACTCCTCGCGACCATACCAAATGGTCGCGAGGTCGACCGCGAGGCACCCCCAGAGACTCATCCTCGCACGTACATTCCTCCGGTCCCATTTCCGAGTCGACTTGTCAAGTCGAAATATGACGAGGAATTTGCTCGCTTCAAAGAGGTATTCCGAAAGTTGAGATAAATTTGCCTCTCTTTGAAGCGCTGCGAACATGCCTTAAGCTACATGAAGTTCTTAAAAGACGCTTGCAAGTAAGAAGAAACTTGGGAAATTTGAGAAAATTTCCTATCCAAGAGTGCAATGTCGCCTTGCAAAAGAAGCTCCTCCGAAGCGTATGATCCCGCGGCTTCACGTTAGAGTGCGAGATCGCCGAGCAAAATTTTCCAAATGTGTTATGCGATTTGGGGCGAGCATCAACTGATGCCATTGAACGTTTTCAACCGGCTACACCTAGGAAAGATGAAGCCGATTTAAGATTTCATCGATGATGGCTGACCGATCATCACATATCCAAAAGGTATCGTCAAGACGTGTTGGTAAGAATTCGGGATTTTGTTTTTCCCGACTTTGTTATTCTTGATATTCCCGAATTCAAACAACAACCACTAATCCTTGGTAGACCTTTTCTAGCAACTGGTCGTGCGTTGATTGATGTGCAGGAAGGAAACCTCACGTTTCGTGTTAACGATGAGGAGCTCAAAATTTCCATATACGACGCCATCAAGCAACCCGACGTTGGAAAGCCGGAAGATTGTTGCTCGATCACGATCTGCTGCGCGCACACATCTCACGCCAGAGGTACCAAACCACTCGAGGAAGCTGCGAGAAGGAAGAAGTGGACTCGGCATGGAACTCCGAGTGTTTCATTCAAGTTTGGGGGGGGCCACTTCCATAGTCAGTGGTGGTCATCCGTAAATGCGAAGTTTAGAAGGTTCCACAAGTCGAGAAAGATGTCTATTGCTACTAAAACGCCAGATTGACGAGGTTAGTAATGGTCTAGCTAAAGACGTTAAATTAAGCACTTGTTGGGAGGTAACCCAACGTTTTCTTTGTTTTTGTTTTCGTGTTTTGTCGCTTTTCGCTTTGTGTTGTTTTTGTCGCCTTTTGTTTGTCTTTTCGCTTTTCGTCTGCCGATCAACGAGTTAAGTGAAGTGTGTTAATCCATGTGGCCAATGACGATAGAAAATTTTTGTGAAATTTAATGATAGTGCACATGATATGTTAGAAAATGACGCATGAATGACGTGAGATGGCTTAGGCTTGTTGTTTTTCACCATTTGCTTAAACCGTGAGACTTGAGCTTCACTGTATGAACATATTGATACAGTTTCTTTTAATTGTGTGATATCATGCATGTGATTATCTTCTAGAACTTGCCGTATTTCTGTGTCGAGACTGCAATATGTGTTTCGAATTTGGAAAGGATAAAAGGCCATCGTTGTTAACCACTTATCACCCAAACACTAACCCGATAATATATACCATTTGTCGCCTTCTTTGAGCCTTTATTAGACTTTTTCTTTCGATTAACCGGATGATAGGAGGTGAGGATGGATATGGGAATCAAAAGGGGTTGAAATTTTGATGTAGTTATGACGAGAAAAGTTTTGTTTAGAAAAATACATCTGTGGTGAAGAATAGTACCTTGTTCGTGAAAGTTAAACCCTATAAGCTCTAGAAAAGAAAAGAAAAAGAAAAATGTTAAGTTCATTATGAATGTTGAGCATAAAGGGTCTTTAAACAAAGTATAGGTACCTTATGAGGCATAGAACGTCAATTTAGCACGTTGGGAAAGAAAGAGAAAAATGGACAAAGTCCATATGTGTCGAAATATATAAATGGTGGTGCTTGGAGTTTGCTTGAGTCACTTAGCCATATATTATCCTACCTTAACCAATGTGCCTACATTATAACCTATCAAAAGACCTTTTTGATCCTTATTTGAACACAATGACGCGGTGGAGATATTAGAGAAACGGCAAGCCTATGGTAAGATGTTGCATTGCATTGATCTTTGAGTGTATACACGTCCTTAATTTCTTTATGAGTTGAGTGTATCCTATATATATTTTACACACATGCCGTTGTGAGGGTTGAAATAAATGAGTTTTTGCTGTAAATTGTTGTTTGTGTTGAGTGGACTAACGTCGTCATGTGCACTAATGTTTTTTTGAGCGTTGATATGTTTCGGAGGCCTAGAATGGTTATCCTCTTTGCTATGCTCGTTGATCTTTCGTTTGTCTTTCTGTTCTGTTTTTGTTTGAGGACAAACAATGCTTTAAGTTTGGGGGGTTTGATAAACGCGCATTTTACACGTTTATAGTTGATATTTGAAGATGAGTTTAGCTCGTTTAATGTGCGCACGTATCGATTCCTAATGTTTTATCTATTTTTAGAAGATACCGCTCTGGGTGTTCTTTTGGTGTTGTGTAGGTCTATATGTTGAAAATCGAAGCAAGGAACCACGCACGAGCCAAAACATACAATCTGGCGTGTTTAGCGACCAGCCTAGCTGTCGCTAGGTCGGCCGCTAGGAAACACGCGAGAACCGCGAGAGAACGCGCCCGCGAGCGGCTTCCAGCGAGAAAGCCATCGACGATTTCGCGACCACTTGAGTATGGCTAGCGACCGCTAGTCGGTCGCGAGGTACCGGGCGAGCGCAAGAGGCGATCATGGCGAGAAGGCCACATGGATTACCTCGCGACCACACCTAGCGACCGCTAAGGGTGGTCGCGAGACGGTCGTGAAGAGAAAATTAGGGTTTGGGGTGTGCCATATATATGGCAACACCCCTCGCGCCCAGAGCCTCCAATCACGCCTGCACTGTTTTACTTCGCTTTTCCTCGCTTTTATAGCTTTTAGTCTTTAATCTTCGCTTAGTTTAATTCTAGTATTGTTTTACGTTATTCTAGTTTAGTTTATCGTTACGCTATCGATCGGAACGTTTTGTCCGATCGCTTTTCCTTTGTTTTCCGCTCGCTTGCTTGGGATTGGATTCAAGACCAACCATTGTTCATCCGACGCTTCCCTACGGGTTTTATATATTTAATTTCTGTTTTTATGGTTAATTCGTATTTCGTTTCGTTTATTATGTCTGGCTAGTTTTCTATTCTAATCCTAGGGTTTGCATGATCCGATCCTATATGTTGTGATTCTCGCTATTGTTATTTACCTTCCGTGCATCGATTCATGATTCTTGGTGCTTATTTATATGTATTGATTTCTAATCAATTTTGATGCATATCATAGTTGTCGCTTAATTACGTAATCTGTTTTAATTGTCAATCGATCTTGAATGCATGATACGAATAAGCCTCGAGTCGAATCGAGATAGGACATTCAGAGGAAGCATAGTCTTAGTGATCCATTTGGAGTTGCTTATTTTCCTCTAGAGACGAATCGTAATAGGAAAATTAGTAATCAATCGCCGCAATTGTCGTGAATCGAAGTTGTTGGTTATATATGTGATCTTCCGTCTTGTCCGGATTAAAACGGTTAGTAATAAGGTGATAAACATCGTTGTGGATAGGATTGGTGCATCCCTAGGGTTAGTCTTCCTTCATAATCATCTTTCGTGTTTTTATTATGTTATTTATATTTACGTTTGGTTACCTTTGCTTTGGATTAAATTCAAGCCCTAAAACCTCTCACCCTTTATCCGTGCTTGAATAATGATGAATAATCGTTGAGCTAGCTTCTATGTTTTCGTGATACAATCTCGTGGATACGATACTGCCACCCTATCATTACACTTTTACGTGTGAAAAGGAGCGATCAAATTTTGGCGCGTTGTCGGGATTGTTAAGATCACATAGGAATAATTTGACGATTTGGATTTATTAATTCAAGTTATATTTATATATTATTTTATTTATTTTTGTCGGTGCTAATTTCTCTCTTCTCACAGTGGTTTATGCGTCAAGACCTCGTGGACCTCCGAAATATTATTAAATCCCGAGATCGAAAGCTCTCAAAGGAGAAGAGGACGAGAGAAGAGACGGCTGCAATGGCGGCCAATCCGCATAATCAGGGCATTCCTCCCGAGCAAGTTGCACGTATGCTAGCTGACTTTGCAGATGCAGTCGTCGGATGACGAACATGGGAATCATTGTCCCCGCCCGGAGGATAGACCTCTAAACCACATGTATCGACATCCCACCGGTCAGTTCAAGGAGGCGGTTGGGGCCCGCACGTAGATGCAAACAATTTTGAGCTCAAACCGCCCCGATCAAGATGGTCCAAGCAGAGCGGTTTGGGGAGGAGTCACGGAAGACCCGAATGCGCATCTCGAGACGTTTCGACATTTGTGACACCATCAAATGTAATGGGGTGCCACAAGACACAATCCGGATGCGCATGTTCGGTTTCTCGTTCTTGTGACCAAAGCGAAGATTGGTTCAAGAGTTTGGACCGAATGGTATCGACACTTGGGAAACTTTGCGAAGTTTCTTCAAATACTTTCCGCCGGTAAGCAGAAGATCATCGCCGAAATCTCTCATTTTTGCCAAAACCACGACGAATCATTATTCGAGGCATGGGAGAGATTCAGAGGTCTATTGAGACGATGTCCACAACATGGGTTCTCCAAGGAGCAACAAATCACACAATTCTACGGTGGACTGACATGGCAGACGAGGAGCATGGTAGATGCGTCGGCGGGGGGCTGCTTATTAAACCGACCAGTCGACGAAGCAAGCCGAATTGTAGAAGAGATGGCTGCCAACAGCTATCAATGGCCAACGGAGAGAACGCCATCGTTCAAAGCAGCTGCTGTTGAGAGTGATTCGAAATATGACGACCTCATGAAGAAGTTCACTCTTTTGAAAAGTCAGATTGAGACAGAAAACGTCAGCCACATCAATCGGAGGAGTCATTCGATTTCCAACAACCTTCAAAGAAGCTTCAATAGTCGAATTGATTCAAGAGCCGAGGAAGCCAAGTCTCAAGATATGATGCGCAGCTGGTTGTAAGCAACCAACAATTGGCCACGAATCGAATCGCTCATCGCCAACACCGCGTAAGATAAATCACTGGAGTCGACTATGACGGCCATGGGAAAACACATAAAGATGTTGAAGCTCAAATCGGTCAAATTGCCGTACAAGTGAATGCACTACAAAAGACGGGCCAATTTCCGAGTAATACTGGAGGTGAACCCAAGAGTCAATGCTTCGCCATTCGGACGAGGAGTGGACGAGCCTACCCGAGCCCTACCGAGAGAAGAGCAAGAAAACATTCGACGCAGAAACCGCGACCGAGCCCGATCGCGAGCCATCATGAATTTTGCCCACGACGCCCGTGATCGAACGCGCCCGCGTGCCGACCGCGAGCCATCCAAGCATGCGAAGCCAGATTTGCTCATGAGCGACCTAACGCCCGCAAGCTCGCACGCGAACAAGGAGATCGGCACGACAGACTCCTCGCGACCATCCCAGTGATCGCGAGGTCGACCGCGAGGCACCCCTGAGGCTAATCCGCACGCATATTCCTCCGGTCCGCTTCCGAGTCGACTTGTCAAGTCAAAATATGACGAGGAATTTGCTCGCTTCAAAGAGGTATTCCGTAAAGTTGAGATAAATTTGCCTCTCTTTGAGCGTTGCGAAACATGCCTGCTACATGAAATTCTTAAAGGCGCGCTTGCAAGTAAGAAGAAACTTGGGAAATTTGAGAAAATTTCCTATCCGAAGAGTCTGATGGTCGTCTTGCAAAAGAAGCTCCTCTGAGCGTAAGGATCCCGCGGCTTTCACGTTAGAGTGCGAGATCGCCGAGCAAAATTTTCCAAATGTGTTATGCGACTTGGGGCGAGCATCAATCGATGCCATTGAATGTTTTCAACCGCTACACCTAGGAAAAATGAAGCCGACGAAGATTTCATCGATGATGGCCGACCGGTCATCACATATCCAAAAGGTATCGTTGAAGATGTGTTGGTAAGAATTGGATTTTGTTTTTCCTGCCGACTTTGTTATTCTCGATATTCCCAATTCAAACAACAACCGCTAATCCTTGGTAGACCTTTTCTAGCAACGGTCGTGCGTTGATTGATGTGCAGAAGGAAACCTCACGTTTCGTGTTAACGATGAGAGCTCAAAATTTCCATATCTGACGCCATCAAGCAACCCGACGTTGGAAAGCCGGAAGATTGTTGCTCGATCATGACTCTCTGCCGCCACGTCTCACGCTTAGAGGTACCAAACCACTCGAGGAAGCTGCGAGAAGGAAGAAGTGGACTCGGCATGGAACTCCGAGTGTTTCATTCAAGTTTGGGGGCCACTTCCATAGTCGATGGTGGTCATCCGTAAATGCTAAGTTTAGAAGGTTCCACAAGTCGAGAAAGATGTATATTGCTACTAAAACGCCGATTGACGAGGTTAGTGATGGTCTAGCTAAAGACGTTAAAGTAAGCACTTGTTGGGAGGTAACCCAACGCTTTTCTTTTTTT
The DNA here is from genome assembly GCA_036937905.1 of Salvia rosmarinus. Classification (NCBI taxonomy): domain Eukaryota; kingdom Viridiplantae; phylum Streptophyta; class Magnoliopsida; order Lamiales; family Lamiaceae; genus Salvia; species Salvia rosmarinus. Next base: position 25,338,696 of record CM072822.1, on the reverse strand, counting down.
GTTTTCGTGTTTTGTCGCTTCTTTCGTTTGTGTTGTTTTTGTCGCCTTTTTGTTTGTCTTTTCGCTTTCGGTCTGCCGATCAACGAGTTAAGTGAAGTGTGTTAATCCATGTGGCCAATGACGATAGAAAATTTTGTGAAATTTAATGATAGTGCACATGATATGTTAGAAAATGACGCATGAATGACGTGAGATGGCTTAGCTTGTTGTTTTCACCATTTGCTTAAACCGTGAGACTTGAGCTTCACCGTATGAACATATTGATACGCTTTTAATTGTGTGATATCATGCATGTGATTATCTTCTAGAACTTACCGTATTTACGTGTCGAGACCGCAATATGTGTTTCAATTTGGAAAGGATAAAAGGCCATCGTTGTTAACCACTTATCACCCAAACACTAACCCGATAATATATACCATTTGTCGCCTTCTTTGAGCCTTTATTAGACTTTTTCTTCGATTAACGGATGATAGGAGGTGAGGATGGATATGGGAATCAAAAGGGTTGAAATTTTGATGTAGTTATGACGAGAAAAGTTTTGTTTAGAAAATACATCCGTGGTGAAGAATAGTACCTTGTTCGTGAAAGTTAAACCCTATAAGCTCTAGAAAAGAAAAGAAAAGAAAATGTTAAGTTCATTATGAATGTTGAGCATAAAGGGTCTTTAAACAAAGTATAGGTACCTTATGAGGCATAGAACGCCAATTTAGCACGTTGGGAAAGAAAGAGAAAAATGGACAAAGTCCATATGTGTCGAAATATATAAATGGTGGTGCTTGGAGTTTGCTTGAGTCACTTAGCCATATATTATCCTACCTTAACCAATGTGCCTACATTATAACCTATCAAAAGACCTTTTTGATCCTTATTTGAACAAAATGACGCGGGGAGATATTAGAGAAACGCAAGCCTATGGTAAGATGTTGCATTGCATTGATCTTTGAGTGTATACACGTCCTTAATTTCTTTATGAGTTGAGTGTATCCTATATATATTTTACACACATGCCGTTGTGAGGGTTGAAATAAATGAGTTTTTGCTGTAAATTGTTGTTTGTGTTGAGTGGACTAACGCCTTCATGTGCACTAATGTTTTTTTGAGCGTTGATATGTTTGGAGGCCTAGAATGGTTATCCTCTTTGCTATGCTCGTTGATCTTCGTTTGTCTTTCTGCTCGCTTTTGTTTGAGGACAAACAATGCTTTAAGTTTGGGGGTTTGATAAACGCGCATTTTACACGCTTATAGTTGATATTTGAAGATGAGTTTAGCTCGCTTAATGTGCGTTTACGTATCGATTCCTAATGTTTTATCTATTTTTAGAAGATACTGCTCTTGGGTGTTCTTTTGGTGTTGTGTAGGTCTATATGTTGAAAATCGAAGCAAGGAACGACGCACGAGCCAAAATATACAATCTGGCGTGTTTCTAGCGACCAGCCTAGCGGTCGCTAGGTCGGCCGCTAGGAAACACGCGCGAGAACCCAGAGAGCCGCGGCCGCAACCTCGTGCCCGCGAGCGAAGCCTAGCGATCGTGAGTACCGGTCGCGAGGCGGCGCGACAGAGGCAAAAATTAGGGTTTCCACCCTTTTCTATAAATAGGGCAAGCCATCCGCGCCTCCAGGAGCCTCCAATCACGCCCAGACCTATTTTACTTGAGTTTTTCCTCAATTTTTCCATTCTTTAGTCTTTAATCTTCGTTTAGTTTAATTCTAGTATTGTTTTTACGTTATTCTAGTTTAGTTTATCGTTCGTCATCGATCGGAACGTTTTGTCCGATCGCTTTCCTTTGTTTTCCGCTCGCTTGCTTGGGATTGGATTCAAGACCAACCATTGTTCATCCGACGCTTCCTCACGGGTTTTATATATTTAATTTCTGCTTTTATGGTTAATTCGTATTTCGCTTCGCTTATTATGTCGGCTAGTTTTCTATTCTAATCCTAGGGTTTGCATGATCCGATCCTATATGTTGTGATTCCTCGCTATTGTTATTTACCTTCCGCATTGATTCATGATTCTTGGTGCTTATTTATATGTATTGATTTCTAATCAATTTTGATGCATATCATAGTTGTCAGTTAATTACGTAACTGTTTTAATTGTCAATCGATCTTGAATGCATGATACGAATAAGCGCGAGTCGAATCGAGATAGGACATTCGTAGGAAGCATAGTCTTAGTGATCCATTTGGAGTTGCTTATTTTCCTCTAGAGACGTAACTGTAATAGGGAAAATTAGTAATCAACTGCCGCAATTGTCGTAACTGAAGTTGTTGGTTATATATGTGATCTTCCGTCTTGTCTGGATTAAAACGGTTAGTAATAAGCAGGATAAACATCGTTGTGGATAGGATTGGTGCATCCCTAGGGTTAGTCTTCCTTCATAATCATCTTTCGTGTTTTTATTGCGTTATTTATATTTCTGTTTGGTTACCTTTGCTTTGGATTAAATTCCGAAGCCCTAAAACCTCTCACCCTTTATCTGTGCTTGAATAATGATGAATAATCGTTGAGCTAGCTTCTATGTTTTCGTGATACAATCTCTGTGGATACGATACTTCGCTTACCCTATCATTACACTTTTTACGTGTGAAAAAGGAGCGATCATACTCTTACCAAGCTTCGTCTCCACTTCCGCCTTAAACTCTTTGAATTTCTCAAAGCATTCGGACTTGCGCGGTGAAGCGGTATACGTATCCGTACCTCGAGTAATCGTCAATGAAAGTGACAAAATACTGCACCCTCCACGAGCTTGTGTGGACATAGTCCACACAGTCGAAATGGACTAGCTCCAACACTTCTGGCTCTATAACCCTTCGCTTTGAAGGGTCTAGTCGACATCTTACCTTCTATACGAGATTCGCAGACCGGAACGGAGTAATTGTGAGATTACCCAAGGCTCCATTCTTAGCCGCTTTTGGATCCTATTTAGATTGATGTGACTTAATATAAGATGCCAGAGAAAAGTGGCGTTGTCTTGCAAAGAAAATTTTCTCTTTTTAAGGTTTGTAGATGATGCAACATAGTTATAGGTATTATGTTTGGCAGAAATAGTATAAAGCGAATTATATAATGTGCCAACACATATAACATCGTCATTTCTTATGATAGAAACACCACTATCAAAAATAACAGAATATCCATAAATAAACAATTTCGAAACAGAAACTAGGTTCCGCCGAAAATCCGGTACATATAAAACATCTTTCAATACACTGTTCTATCAAAACATAAAGTAACATCTCCGACCGCAACGGCCTCGACTTTCGCCGCTGCCCATGGAGATCGTTATCTCGCCATCATCAGCCCTCGTCGCAGGAACCCGCGCAAGACGTAACAAACATGATCGACAGCACTGCTCTACTACCCAAGAATGGGTAGAACAAGTTGCTAAACATGTTTCCGTTACTAAAGCAAATGGCGACTGAGCTCTGAGCATAGGGCATTTAGCCTTCCAATGCCCAATCTTGCCGCACTGAAGCACTTGCCTCTCCTTCGCTTTTTAAGCCTCCGTGGGCGAACATGTTCTTGTTCCCATTACTCCCACTATTTTCCTTGCCTCTACCACCTTTGGTGCCCTTTTCTTTTCCATTTTCAACGGAAATTGGGCCCCTAGATGTGCTAGCAAGAGCATGTGCTCCTTTACCCATGACTCCTTCCGGATGTAATAACCCAAAAATTTAAAACTTTAATTGGTGATGCTTAGACCAATTATTTGTAGTAGTTAGTCCTTAATTATGTTTAAGGAAACCAATGAAACGAATTGGAATCGATTCGAGATCGAATACTAAAGAAATCAAAATCGATAACTAGTCCCACCTGATTAGGGTTTTCGAGTAGCCTGAACATAGAATGAAAGATCGAGAATGAATCTTCACGAACGGATTTCATTTTAGAATCCTCACACGAAAACATGTGAGAATGCAAAGAATGAGAATTTTCTAGCATACTTGCCTTGGTCGGTCTTAAAACACTATTTACGAGCCGGAACAACTTCAGTCCGTGCTAATCGTAATAAATGGTGATAACAACCAAAATCATGAAGGAATATTTTATTATGAATTTAGAAATTATAAGAATCAATTTAAGGAATTCTGAAGAACTTAACCGAAGGGTAAAATATACCGAAACCCTAAATTGATCCGAATGACCCAAACTCGAACCGAGGGTCTAAATTAATAAAATATGCTTTATAAGACTCAAATTAATTATGAAAGCTCAAAATTCAATAGAATTTTGAATGAGCATATTTTAATCGTCGAACGCTTTTTCCGCGATAACTCTGAATTGACTTATCGGACGACGTCCGAACTTCGTGAAATTTTATGAACATTAAAATAAGTCTTTTAAAGGCTATTTAATAAGATAGAACCTTAAGGTTCCGAGAATCGATCGAAAGTGCGTTAAAACTTAAAGAGTCGGTATAACATACCAAACGGGTAATTGACCAATCCACCTTCCAACTACCACCAAGACCATTCCAAAATGGGAAAAGACAGCCTTTAGGTCTGGAATACAAGGGGGAGACGTTCCCAACCAGACCCCATTCACTCTTTCACATTTTTCTCTCATTTTCAAATTTCTCTCTACACTTTTCAAACTCCCAACACTAAATCCTCCCTCCCCAACCTCTTCCACACTCAAATAATCCTTCTAAGAACATAATAAGGTATTATTCATCATCCTCTTTCATCCTAATGGAGTGGAATTTTTATTTTGAATTTTTGGGTTTAAAAACCCTAGTTTGCTCCTCATTTATTTTAGTGACTTTAGAGCATTCAAATACTCTTAAGCCATGAATCAAAAATGCTTAGAATAATGTTCTAAGGCTACTGTAAAATTTTCAGAATTTTTGGAGCATGTTTGATTTTTTTTTATTTATGCTTTATTTCTTTTTAAATATGATAAAGCATGATTTTATGAATATTATTTGATATTGTTGCTTTTTAATGTATTATAAGCATGTAGAATAAATATGGTAATTTTCAGAATATTTTTGGAATTTTCTTGTATTTGTTTGATTTTATTTGTTGAGAAATAGTTGAGATATAGTGTTTAATATATGATATGAACATCATACATTAATCTTGAAAATTTTGAAACACTACTCCTATTTTTTCAAAATGGGCAGAATATATTTAAGTATTTTTAAGCCATTATTTGATTTTATTTGTTGGAAATACTAGGATATATGATGTTTAGAAATAATATGAACCTAATATGCATTGTTGGGAATTATTGAACACATATGTAAAATATGTGTGAGGACAAAAAAATTCAAGCATTTGGTTCATATTATAAATATTAGTTGATATTTAATGTTAATATTACATGTTTATTTCATATATAAACATATTGTGCAAGATTGGAATTTATTGAATATGTATATATATATAAATGTGGAATTACGAAATGATTTAAAGATAAAAGCATGGTTTTAAAATTTTAATGCATGATATGAAGTGATATTTCATGTTTAGTATATAGTATAAGCATGATATAATTTTTGTGGAATTTATTGAACACCAAAGCTTACTAATTTGAAATGATCGAAAGTTTGAGACTTTTAACCCATGGTTTAAAAATATATATGATGATAGTGAGTTGGTAATTAAATTCTATAATATGATAGGAGTATAATGTGATTTTATTGGAATTTATTGGATGCATGTGCTAATTGTTGCTAATTATCGAAACGTAATAGAATGGCTAAGTATGGGTTTAATTTTGATGATGAATGATGCTATGATAGTAATATGAAACTTTGGATAAATGGTTGTGATTAGGGTGAATGAATGGAACACTTATGCACACTTACACAATGATGGTATATTACATTAGAAATTAGGGTTTTCTAATGCTTTAGTATAGTTTATGTTGTGTATGGTTTTGTTGATGTTGAATGTTTATGTTTATGTTGAATCAACAAACCAAAACCCCAAACGTAAACAACATAATACTATATGTACGAGAACCCAAAAGAAATCGACCAATTTCGATAACTTAAGACGGAATAAGCGAGGATCGAAGTTGACAAAATTAGGGTTTTCCATTAATAAAAGGATACTCAAATGTGAGTTCCTAAGTTAGAAAAACCAAAGGTCGAGCTACTGCGTTAATATTCAATAACGACAACTCAATACGATAATTAGTTGGGCGTTAACATAACTCGCTCACGAATAACGATTATCGACATATGTAATCTCCGACGAGTGAATTAAATAAGCAATGTCGTAATGAGTGGCGAAGATTCGAACATAAGATGTCGATCCTTATGTCTCAAACATCGAGTTAATATTCAAAGTACTTCATTTATTCTTAAGTACTTAGCTATATGATAGCATGTGCTCACTTGAATCATAAATCAAGACTCATCTTTTAATTGTCGTGCGAATCACGATAAGTCGTCGACATAACCTACTAGGGCGTAACTATAATTGTTAAGTCTAGTTAGTGGCTTGAGATAATCCTAAACTACCAATCGTAATTGATTACCGACAATCTATAACGTAATAACGTTAAGAATAACACTAAGGTTAAGAGTCGAGGATAGACTCGGAATATATGATTCATAATTAAAGTACACCTATGAGCGATGAAGTGATATAGTTTGGAAATTGGTAATGTAAGATAATAGAAATTATCTTAAAACAATCACATAAAATCATAAAGAAACCCTAATTGGGAACTTTAAGTCGTAATTTATAAGCGACCATCGATCGATAGAAAGAACCTAAGAAACGCTATTTTCTTATGAAGGGTTTGATCGTACGTAGTCGGCGAGGAAGAACATCACACCTGCTCTTTTAGAACCACTAGCTTGGATTAGCAGGTGGGCTTTCTTGAAACAAAAATGCTATCCATAACTCAAAGCATGATTTACAAAGCTTTATGAAATATTATCACATGAAATGTTATTGACTGCCAAATATTTATGTTTTGTTGTGATCTATCTGAGGTTGGTATATCCAACGTGGTATGAGAATGAGTTGGTCCACCAACGTTAAAAAAGGGTAACGATCGGATCCGACTTAGTTGATGACTAACTCGGATTGTGTACACGTGTGTTGTATGTTAAGGTTAGCTACCTCGACCGGTCACGGCGACTATGTGTAGTGGCCACTCCATAGTCTTGTGAATGAATGAATGAATGAATGATGAATGAATGATCAGATATGGAGCAACATGGATAAAATAGTTCGGCCGAACCCTTTGGAAAAATGATAAAATATTTGATAGGCATGAGTCTTTAACTAAAATCCTCATGCGCTATTGTGGGCAGATCAATAACTTTTGGTAAAGAAAATGTTTTCGACACGAGTCCATCGAGTACTTTTGTACTTAGCCCCGCATCTCGTTTTGATGTGCGGGTTGAGCAAGGATCGATGATGGGTGCGGCGGTGGTGCGAGTAGCAATTGTTTTGTGACTTAATTAGAAAGGTTTCTAGAACCTTGGGCATGCATCGTCATATGCATGTCCACATGCTTATTCTTCGCCTAACTCGATATTATTAATGTTTTGATTATAGCCGCTTATTAGTATTGAATTGGAGGTCGTACTCGTGCTTTAAATTTCTACTGGTTGGGTTATGTTGAACCTTGAACCCTTTTGACAAGTCCTTCTACGACTTGAGTTGGTATTGGATGGTTATCCCTTTTAACCTATGCGTTATTAAGTAGTTGATTGGTTGATTGCCTTGATTAGCTATGTTTATAACATTTGCTTTATCATACCGGTGACGATCCATATGATCCGTACTTCATTGGAAAGTCGGATCGTCACAAAGTGGTATCGAGCTCTTGTTCGCTCGAACCACAGAAACCCTTTCCTTGAATCCTAAGTTGAAAGTCAGTCTAGAAATTATTTGTGTTTGATCTCTCTCGCCTTTGCACTCCATCGTCGTCTTGCTCAGCGAGGAAGAAGGTAACTATCTCAACTAAAAGTTGTTTTAAAATGATGGAAGTATATGAAATGTGAATTGGAATTTCAATATTGTCTTGTTGGGAAGTTGAAAATATTTTGGAAAGTGGAAATTTTGAAATTGAAAAGTTGTTTCAATTGATTGGTCATTAGTTTGAAAGAAAGTTATAAGGTTTAGGAACTTGGTAAATGAGTAAATGAGAATGCTTGATTATCGCACAATGTGTCGCGATCGTGTTTCTTGTTGTATCGAGCATGATGTAAATGAGTATGTTTCCCCATGAGAACATAGACTCTTAAGACGCATGATCCCTTTTGCGAACTTAGTATGAGAACATAAGCATCCCCATTGAGCGAAATACTAAGAAGGAGCGAGAACATAGAAATCTTAGGAATCACAATCCGAGCGGATTCGATGATGAGAACGCGACGAGTCTACGATGATGAAGCGATTGTGGCGGAGGTTCGCCATTACGGGTCCCAACCTCTCGTGAAGGAATTCCGACACCGCGTGTGTTGCCTCTGTCGTGGCATAAGTGAAAAGAATAAAAGTATAACGTTATGAAGGTATAAAAGAAATGATGAATCGTAAGTGCATAATGAGAACGAATATGATGTGATACTATAACGTGAGTAGAAGTAAGGAATCCAGGACCCGATAAGATGGGGTGATCACTTAGCCTTTACCCGAATGCTAGGCATCGAGCGTTTGTCTGCATCTAAGGAACCATGCGCCTCTTCCCAAAGACCAAACCATGAAAGTAGTTTCATAAGAACTTAGGAATATAAGATGGTTCGAGACGGTTTTTACGACTAGGCTCTCTTTATCTTCTAGAGTCACACTGGGAGGTGGTACACTTCTACCGTTCGACCGGATGTCCGAGTAAAGACATCGGCGAGTTCCCGCTCATTTTGTGCGTCGTTGGGCTCTTGCACATGCACGTGGTACGTCACATTATGATTGGTGTGCTTGATCGATCGCCAGACCGCCATCCGATTGCGAGGATATGTCCGTGAGATATCGGCAGATTACATCTATCGTCGTGAGAGAGCTTCGATCTTGAGGCGGACTTGCCCGTTTTGTCGATCCTCTTAACTACATATTCATGATATACGAGCTACACCATGGACCATATCTCCCGGCGGGTGTACACCTAGCGTAATGAGATTCCCGGTGGCTTCACCCGAGGTGTCTCGTTTACATCGATGGAACATAATTCTTGCTCGGTGTGGCGAGAACATGTTCGGTGGACCTTCCCATCCACGATAGTTCACCTTACGGTCCTACTACCAATAGGATTCGAGCCCGTCATTGCCCGCCCGCACCATCGCCGCAAATCATTCCATGCCAACTTCCATCTCTACCTGCCGCCACACCCACACGGACCTCGTGCCGCGATAATGTAGAGATTGACGATTCATGTAGCCTAGCGCATGCGCCGCGAGAGAAACATGTGCCCGTCTTCTGCTTCTCCATTTCCACCACGCTTATGAGGAGATCGTGGTCGAGATCCACCGAGACCTAGCTGGAAGAAGCTGAGTCATTAGAATCAGAGACCGTGACTCCACGGATCACGAGAGGTTGAGGAGGAGGATCCGAAGAAAATTCGGAGGAGGATCTAAGGAGGACCACTGGCGACGATGATATGGAGGAGGTTGATAGTACCCATACTTCCAGCTTACAGATCCAACACGTTGAGCCTATTTTACACTCCGGCGATTATGGATCTAGTTCTTAGGACTAGATAGTGTTTTGTCTATATACTTTTGTATATGTTTCGATGCGTCTTGGAAGCGATAGGTCGTCCCGATATGAACCCTTATTTTGATGACCACGGTAGCGTTTAGATTTTATACGCACCGTGACTAGTACACTGTTGTGATCTTGATATTAATTTTCGGAGTATCATACTCCGTGCACAGCCTTTTGTGGATCGTAAAAGTGATGATGAAAGTCCTCGTATAGACATTTGATTTGATATGATGATAGGCATCACCCCTCAATCCTAAGTACGGATTAACAGGGATTGTAACTCTAAACGGGGATAATTATAAAGGGAGATTCTTTTTAACAATAAACTGTAAAACATATGTCAAGTATATTCTTTGACTTTAGTACATAAATTTAGGTTCTTGCAGCGGAAAACATGTGATAAGTACATATGACGATGTACTATCAAGGTATAAACTTTTCAGCGACAATAATCCTATTGCTCAACACTGCTCCATCCATCATCTGCTCAACCTGCACATTTAAAAACAAACATGCAGGGCTGAGTACAAGAATGCACTCAGTGGACTCATGCCAAAAATATTTTATCATTTGAAGATTACACTGCCACATCATGGTAAGACACAAGGGTTTTAGTTGAAAATGCCTTGCGCTTACTAAAGCATTTTATCAGTTCATAAAAATCATCGCCTGGCCAGGCATTTTTCTTGGTGTGTATGATCCATATCCCTTATCATCATTCATCATAACATCATAGTTGAACGTCGTGAAGGAGGCCTCCCTCTACGACGCCGTGACCGGCCGTGAATTGTCCTTACAGCACACAGTCACCTTAGGTGTACACGTTAATCCTAGCTAGGTAATGTCCTTCGGCCGAGGATCCGATATCGATTTTCATTCATAAGTTGGGGCGACCCAACAACATTCATAACATTTCATAACATCTCATAATATCTCATGGATAAGATACATACACAAAACATAAACATTTTGGCGGGTAATCTTGTAAACATTTTATCAACAGTTGAAATAAGCATCGTAAATAAATATTTGAAGCATTTTATTTTGAGTAGAGTAAAGCCCACTGGATGTAGATTGCCTTAATCCCATTTCTTGGGTATGTAAGTCCTAGCTTTAGCCTATCTATTCTTGACCTTGAGGTTTTGGAGTGGAAAAATCCATTGGGTCTTAGAACCCATATTTCTACTTTAGTGTATATCATGGTATGATATACACTCGATTGACCACGTGTGGTAGCACTAGTCAAATATTTCACGTTAAGGTATGCTTTGTGAAAATATCGTATCATGATGTTTATCATAATTAGTACATCTTATAATGCTCTATCGTACCTTGCGACATAACATAATGAATGCATCGATTAATAGCATGTTAGTCACATAAGGCATACTTCATATAGGGTTTCCAACACTTAGTCAAATTTCAAGTGTTTAATTTCAGCAAAACAGCTTGAAACAACCCAAGTGACGTACTTTGACGACCCATAACTCTCGATTCAGAATACGTATGGTCGCACAAAGATACATTCTGAAACCTCTAAACATGTACTACAAGTTCTAAGAAGAATTAAATCCAAATGAGTCGTGGTTCTGAAGATATAGGGTCTCAAAGTGGGCAACTCAAACTGACTTCTATACTTAGAAAAGTTTTCAGAATTTTCAGTTTTAGCTTAACGACGAGGGTTTTGCGAGACTCGTAACTTTTGACTCGCAATGCCAAAATGGCTGCAGGATACCAATTTAGAAACCTTGTAACAAGTACTACATATGTCATGCAGACCATACTGGAAAATATCTAACTCATCGAGAAATATATAAGTCCAAAGTTGACTACTTGAAATGGACAGTTTCAGTAGGTGACTTTGGGTCGATGAAAGGTATACCTATAAAACTTGGTTTGGGATCAAACTTTCCAGATCATAACTAGACATGGTGAGGAACATTTCTTATGAAGAAACCCAAGTCCAAATCGGACTACAAATGGCTTGAACACCTCACGTAAAAGTCATACTCGAACAGCCTATTAACATAGAAATTTTCTAAGGCAGTTTGTCCAAAAAGGCTTACTGAAATGCGTCAACTTTAAAAATTCACCGTGAGTTCATTATAAGGAATCTAGAAATTAAACCAATCATATTGAAAAGCCACTTAAGTCTAGTTTTATCCAGAAAAAGCCTCACTCAATGATTCACCATAGATTGGGAGATAAAAATGTTTTACCACAAGCTATCACTCCCGTGACAGTTTTGTGCAGTTAACTTGTAAAATCTGGAATAAATAGTAAAGATTTTTAGAAAATTCTGAAAATTTACAGGAATATTCTAGACATGCTTAATTATGTTTCTGCCAAATTTTAGAGTTTTATCATTATCCAAACTTAAAAAGAAAACCACGCACTATGGGTGATAAACACGGCGATTTCGCAGATTTGTGCAGTGTTTTTGATAAATACAATTAAAATAGCAAATAAAGTTGGATGGACTTGAAATTTTACAGAGGCATACTAGACACATATAATTTCAACATATCAAAAATTCACAATCATCGGACCACTGAAACTTAGTCAAATAAATTCGTGAAGTTTCTGTTCGTCCAGGTAATCAACATGCAACCCATCACAGCTTAGCTTATAAACATTTATGCATGTATATGATTTGAAAGCTACTAGTTCAAGGGGGTATTTCATTACCTTGAGAGGAATTTAATAAGAACCAAGGATGGTTGATGAAGAAGAAGTGATGCTCAAAGCTTCAAATGCATCGGTCATCAATTTGAGCTAAGAACTCATTCTCCTTGTTGCTGCAGTTTTGGCCGTGTGTTGTAGGGAGGAAATGAAGAGAATGAAAGGGTGTTGGGGAGAAGAGTGTCGTGTGGAATTGCTGAGGTTTGGGGAGAGTATGGTGGTAGTGGGGGTGCTGGGGTGGTGACACCTAAGGGGCATGTGTTGTCCCATGCCTAGCATGGATGACATTTGCTCCTACATGCACACTTACACACTCTTGTACTATACACCCACACACATGCACGAAATTATACAAGTATATATACATATATATCTGATTTTAATGTTTAATTAGGCTTTTTAATTAATCCAATATCACTTAGATACATGTAATAGATAAATCAACAAATAAGTGCTTAGTATATATGTGTATATAGCTCTCGGCTATTACACTATGCCAAAGGGTCCAAATTTTATTTTTCATGCCAAACATTGATATATGTTATGACATATAGTTTAGATGATAAATAATATCATAGGATAAATTAATGGCATCATTTTATGCGACAAAAATCGAGTTCGAAAATTAGGGTTTTGAGCGTTTGAAAATTGGTAACTATCGAATCTTGATGATCTAGCATTGATTTAATGCTAAATCATACTGTAATTACATATACCAATCATAGGAAATTAATTCCTATAATTTTTTGATCGATTAAAACGCTTTTCGTTTCATCTCAAAACGTTAACGTTTGAAAACGTTGCAAAACGTTTATTATCGACTCATCTCGAAATGGTCGTCATTACTTTATTACATTATTCCATTAATAATGGAATTTAATTCTAAGCTTAATTGCTTAGAAAATATCATGAATTTTAACTATCGATATGTGATCGACGTTAAAATAATACTGTCGATATACTTCATATACTTTTATTTCTTAATTCACAATTCTCCGTGAATATAAAATAGGAATTCATTCCTTCGTAAATAATCGAAATCATTATTCGATATCTTATGGATTGAATCATCTCAGCGAATTTCTAATTTACGGGTTTTAAATACCGTAATTGGGCATCTAATTCTGCGGGGTATTACAATAGCTCCCCGAGAGCTTTGGTTTTTGAGGTTGTGATATATGGTGTTCGATGACGTGCTAGATTTATGTTTATGATTATATATACATACCGTGCTAAGATATCTATGATCCTGATGGATGGTATAAGAAGATATCGATTACGTATATTTATGAAAGATAGAATGCCACCGAGAAGAAAGCGGTGAGGTAACACCGAAAGAGATGACACCCTCCACCACCACCACCGCAAGATGGATTGAGGAACTATTCCTCGAGCCGAAACCCGCCCACTTTCAGCGGAATGGGAATCCGTGGATCTTTGAACTTTGGATTCGCTGCCGGGCGAATCTTTAACTTCCTTCACCGCACCTCTCAAGAACGCTTGTCATGCGTTGCTTTCGGATATTGGTCCGCCGACTTGGTGGGAGGCGAAGAGAAAGACTCTATCGAGGAGGGCTGGAAAATTTCTCTTGGGAGGAATTGAAAGAGGAAGTGTCTGAGAAGTACATTCCTAAGAGTTACTGGGAAGAGGAAGGAGCACGAGTTTTACAACTTGCGCGAGGAAGGCAGCGGTCACCGATTACGATCGTGCGTTACGTGAAATGTCACGATATACACCTCGGCTGGTCGACACCGACGAGAAGAGGCCGAGAAATTTCGGGCGGACTCGCCATGAGATCGGTGTCGTTGGCTGGTCACGGAGATCGACTTACCGTGAGGCCCTCAGTCGGGCATTGGATATCGAGGCCGCTATGCCTGAGGACAGGATTGTCGCTATGCATCCCCCGAATCACCAAGGAGATCGTGGAAAGAGAAAGTGGGAAGGACCCCACCAAAGTCAAGGATCCAACACTGTCCAGGCCGACAGGAGGCCATGGCGAGGAACAACGTGCCATCCAGGCACGGGCAAGGAAATGGACGCCCATGGTACCCGCTTTGGCGGAGAAACCAAATTTGTGAGGCTACCCGTATGCCCCAGTGCCATAGGAGTCACGAGGGGCATGCGCATTTACAAATGACGGATGCTTGAAGTGTGGCGGAAGGGCCCTACTTGAGACCGCCTCAGGATACGCCAATGGAGAAATGGCGCTTATGTGCCCAACCAAGTCCAGCCGATCCGAGCTATCCAAGCTCAACTGTCCGGAAAAGCCCCGATTCAATGAGTATCGGCCGAATCAATCGACCATATCAACCACGGCGGCAACGACGACAACAATGGCGACAACCGCGGCGGCAATACCGCCAGCCCCAACAACAACAACAACGACAACCGCGGCAACCACAACAACATTATCGGCAACAACGGCCGCCTCAAAGAAGCGAGGACCTCGCGCCTCAACGGAAAGGGAGTTCCGCGGGGCTGCCAAGGAACTAAGGAAACTTGGCGGTATGGAATACTCATCCATTACTGTTATCCTCTTGTTTGATCTTGGCGCCTCGCATTCTTTTATTCTTTGAAGCATGCGTGAGAACTTAGGATTAGATCTAGCGCGTTGAACAAATTATGAGAATATCTTCTCCGATGGGAGGCGTAGGAGCGGTGACCCACATATGCTCGAACCTAGAACTTGGACTAGGCTCACTTAAGGTCATGACGAGATAACCTTCACGTCATACCTATGATGATGTTGACATAATCCTAGGAATGGATTGGTTAACCAACATAGTGCGACCATCACGTGTAATGAAAGGAAAATTTCTTTCCAACATCCGGGAGAGGAACCTCACCGACCTTCACGGGATTAGCATGGGAGAAGAGTCCCAAAGCAAGGGCGTTCTTGAACAAGACCGAGAACCATGCCTACCTCGTCTACCTCCGGAAGGAAGATCGAATTAGGAGGATAGAAGGCGTCCCGATCGTGAAGGAGTATCGATGTGTTTCGGCACGAACTACGGGATTCTTGCCAAACCGACAGATCGAGTTCACGATCGACCTCGAACCGAGTTACGCGGTGTCAAAAGCTCCATCCGGATGACACCAAAGGAGCTTGAGGAATTAAAGATCAGCCGCAAGAACTCTTGGAGCTAGGATTCATTAGACCCAGTGTGTCTCCATGGGGAGCACTGTCCTTTTAAATGGAAAGAAGGATGGTACCGAGAGGATGTGCATAGACTATCGAGAGTTAAACAAGATAACTCTTAAGAATAAGTATCCTTGCCCCGAATCGTGATCTGTTTGATCGACTTAAGGGGCAGGAGTCTTTTCAAAGATAGATCTAAAGTCGGGATACCATCGAGTTAAGGATTAGACCGGAGGATGTACCTAAAAGCGGCTTTTAGTACAAGGTATGGTCATTTGAATTCATCGTTATGCCCTTTGGACTTCTGAATGCTCCAGCAGTATTTATGGATATCATGAATAGGGTATTTCACCCGTACTTATACAAATTTGTCCTGGTATTCATATACGATACCCTAATATACTCCAAGAATAACCAAGAACACAAAGAGCACTTGAGAACGATGCTGCAAACATTAAGGCAAGAGCAACTCTTTGCCAAGTTTAGCAAGTGTGAATTCGGGTTAAGCGATGACATTCTTAGGTCACATCGTGTCCGTAGAAATCAAAGTAGACCCTCGAAGATTGATACCGTTTGAGAATGGGAATCACCAAAGAACCCGAATGAAATTCGGGTTTCTTAGGACTTACCGCTACTATCGACGATTTATCGAGGATTTTCAACGATAGCCCGACCCATGACTCAATTGTTGAGGAAAGGAATCAGTACACTTGGACCGCCGAGTGTGAGGCTAGTTCCGGAACCTTCAAGGAGTTCTTGACGACAAGACTGTCTAGCGATGCAGGCGGATAAAGAATACACAATCTACACGGATGCTTCAAAGAATGGACTAGGTTGTGTACTAATGCAAGAAGGTAAGGTTGTTGCTTCGCTTGAGTCGATTACGCCTACATGAGTTGAACTATCCTACATGCGACACGAAATTAGCGGTGGTCGTACATGCCTTAAAAATATGGAGCATCACATTTATGGAGTTAGATGTGAGATCTATCTGACCATAAGAGCTTGAAATATTTCTTTGAGCATAAAGATCTTAACATGAGGCAGCGTAGATGGTTAGAGCTAGTGAAGATTACACTGTGGTATCAATTACCACCCGTGCAAGGCTAATGTTGTAGCCGATGCCTTGAGTCATAAATCCCACTAGTTTGGGATGTCTCCTCGGTCGTGAGGAAATACTTATGAAAGAATTTCGGAGGATGAACATCGAAGTCATAGACCCGTCTCGGCGATAGAGGGTCAGATTGCAACATTGATTGCAATCCCGGACTTAAGAGTCCAATCTTAGAAGCTCGGAGGAAGAGCAAAAGCTAGAGGAAATACGAGCTAAGATCAAGGACAATAAACACAAGAATTTCCTGAAGCAGCAGATAACGTTTTATTGTATGGCGGAGAGTGTGTGTTCCATAAGGCGAAGAGCTTGAGGCGAAATCTTAAAGGAAGCCCATGAGACTTCTTATACCATACATCCCGACAACACCAAAATGTACCAAGACCTCAAAGAAATTTTGGTGGGATGGGATGAGCGAGATGTGGCCGTTTGTAGAACATTGTTTGGCGTGCCAACAAGTGAAAGCAATCCACCAACGACCGTATGGAACCTTACAACCGCTAGACATACCGGAATGGAAATGGGATGATATAGCCATGGACTTTGTTAAGGGCTACCCAAATCACAAAGAGGAAATACCGCTATTTGGGTCATCATTGATCGATTAACCAAGAGCGCATTTCCTACCCATTCCAATAACACATGGGTCAGACAGACTAATACGGTTATGCGTTCGAGAGATCATATGTCTACATGGAGTTCCAAAGACTATCACGTCGATAGAGATTCGAAATTTACGTCCGATTTTGGATGAGTTTACAAAGGCGGGAACTCGACTAAATTTCGATCGCGTTCCACCTACGGATGGACGGACGGTCAGGAGGACCATTCAAGCGTTGGAAGACATCTTGAGGACCGTTGTCCTCGATAGAGGAGAAAGTTGGGAACAAGTGTTACCAACTTGTGGAATTCGCCTACAATAACGACTACCAGCGACTATTGAAATGGCCACGTATGAAGCGCTTTATGGAAGGAAATATGGGTCACCACTTTCTTGGGGATGAAGTGGGAGAAAGGAGAGTGTTAGGACGACTCGTGGGAGAAATGATTGAGATCGTGCGGCGGATCCGCCAGCGGATCAAGGAGGCCGGGCCAGAAAGACAGAAGTCGTCGCCGACAAGCGTCGCACAGAGCTACATTTTGAAGAGGGAGACAAGGTCTTCTTGAAAATTTCTCCATCTAAAGGGATCGTGAGATTCGGAATAAAAGGGAAGTTGCGACCACGTTTCATATGACCCTATGAAATTCTGGAGAGAATAGGACCAGCGGCTTACAGACTTGCATTGCCGCCAAGTTTTGGAAACGTGCACAATGTGTTCCACGTTTCACAACTAAGGAAATACATACATGATCCCGTCCATGTGATACGTGACAGATATTGACCTCGATAACAATATGAGTTATGTAGAACACTACGAAATCTTGGACCGGCGTATCCAAAGGCTAAGGAACAAAGAGATACCGTTAGTGAAAGTTCTATGGAGACACCATGGACAAGAGGAAGCTACACGGGGCTGGAATCAACTATGATAGAAAATACCGGATCTTTTCAAGGTTAGCAAATTTGGAACGAAATTTTTTTTAAGTGGATGGTATGTAATAACCGAAAATTTAAAACTTTAATTGGTGATGCTTAGACCAATTATTTGTAGTAGTTAGTCCTTAATTATGTTTAAGAAAACCAATGAAACAATTAGAATCGATTCGAGATCGAATACTAAAGAAATCAGCGATAACTAGTCTCTGGGATTAGGGTTTTACGAGTAGCTGAACATAGAATGAAAGATCGAGAATGAATCTTCACGAGCGGTTTCATTTTAGAATCCTCACGAAAACATGTGAGAATGCAAAGAATGAGAATTTTCGGGCATACTTGCCCGGTCAGTCTTAAAAACACTATTTACGAGCCGGAACAACTTCCAGTCCGTGCTAATCGTAATAAATGGTGATAACAACCAAAATCATGAAGGAATAATTTATTATGAATTTAGAAATTATAAGAATCAATTTCTGAAAGGAATTCCTGAAGAACTTAACCGAACAAGGGTAATATATCCTGAAACCCTAAATTGATCCGAATGACCAAACTCGAACCGAGGGTCTAAATTAATAAAATATGCTTTATAAGACTCAAATTAATTATGAAGCTCAAAAATTCAATAAATTTTGAATGAGCATATTTTAATCGTCGAGCATGCTTTTTCCGCGATAACTCGGAATTGACTTATCGGACGACGTCCGAACTTTGTGAAATTTTTATGAACATTAAAATAAGTCTTTTAAAGGCTATTTAATAAGATAGAACCTTAAGGTTCCGAGAAATCGATCGAAAGTGCGTTAAAACTTAAAGAGTCGGTATTAACATACCGAAACGGGTAATTTGACCAATCCACCTCCCAACTACCACCAAGACCATTCCAAAATGGGAAAAGACAGCCTTTAGGTCTGGAATACAAGGGGGAGACGTTCCCAACCAGACCCCATTCACTCTTTCACATTTTTCTCTCATTTTCAAATTTCTCTCTATACTTTTCAAACTCCCAACACTAAATCCTCCCTCCCCAACCTCTCCCACACTCAAATAATCCTTCTAAGACCATAAGAAGGTATTATTCATCATCCTCTTTCATCCTAATGGAGTGGAATTTTTATTTTGAATTTTTGGGTTTAAAAACCCTAGTTTGCTCCTCATTTATTTTCGTGACTTTAGAGCATTCAAATACTCTTAAGCCATGAATGAAAAATGCTTAGAATAATGTTCTAAGGCTACTGTAAAATTTCAGAATTTTTGGAGCATGTTTGATTTTTTTTATTTATGCTTTATTTCTTTTAAATATGATAAAGCATGATTTTATGAATATTATTTGATATTGTTGCTTTTAATGTATTATAAGCCTGTAGAATAAATATGGTAATTTTCAGAATATTTTGGAATTTTCTTGTATTTGTTTGATTTTATTTGTTGAGAAATAGTTGAGATATAGTGTTTAATATATGATATGAACATCATACATTAATCTTGAAAATTTTGAAACACTACTCCTATTTTTTCAAAATGGGCAGAATATATTTAAGTATTTTAAGCCATTATTTGATTTTATTTGTTGGAAATACTAGGATATATGATGTTTAGAAATAATATGAACCTAATATGCATTGTTGGGAATTATTGAACACATATGTAAAATATGTGTGAGGACAAAAAAATTCAAGCATTTGGTTCATATTATAAATATTAGTTGATATTTAATGTTAATATTACATGTTTATTTCATATATAAACATATTGTGCAAGATTGGAATTTATTGAATATGTATATATATAAATGTGGAATTACAGAAATGATTTAAAGATGAAAAGCATGGTTTTAAAATTTTAATGCATGATATGAAGTGATATTTCATGTTTAGTATATAGTATAAACATGATATAATTTTTGTGGAATTTATTGAACACCAAAGCTTACTAATTTGAAATGACCGAAAGTTTGAGACTTTTAACCCATGGTTTAAAATATATATGATGATATTGAGTTGGTAATTAAATTCTATAATATGATAGGAGTATAATGTGATTTTATTGGAATTTATTGGATGCATGTGCTAATTGTTGCTAATTATCGAAGCGTAATAGAATGGCTAAGTATGGGTTTAATTTTGATGATGAATGATGCTATGATAGTAATATGAAACTTTGGATAAATGGTTGTGATTAGGGTGAATGAATGGAACACTTATGCACACTTACACAATGATGGTGTATTACATTAGAAATTAGGGTTTTCTAATGCTTTAGTATAGTTTATGTTGTGTATGGTTTTGTTGATGTTGAATGTTTATGTTTATGTTGAATCGACAAACCAAAACCCCAACGTAAACAACATAATACTATATGTACGAGAACCCAAAAGAAATCGACCAATTTCGATAACTTAAGACGGAATAAGCGAGGATCGAAGTTGACAAAATTAGGTTTTTCCATTAATAAAGGATACTCAAGCGTGAGTTCCTAAGTTAGAAAAACCAAAGGTCGAAGCTCTAACGTTAATATTCATAACGACAACTCAATACGATAATTGGTTGGGCGTTAACATAACTCGCTAACGAATAACGATTATCGACATATGTAATCTCCGACGAGTGAATTAAATAAGCAATGTCGTAATGAGTGGCGAAGATTCGAACATAAGATGTCGATCCTTATGTCTCGAACATCGAGTTAATATTCCGAAGTACTTCGTTTATTCTTAAGTACTTAGCTATATGATAGCATGTGCTCACTGAATCATAAATCAAGACTCGTCTTTTTAATTGTCGTGCGAATCGATAAGTCGTCGAGCATAACCTACTAGGACGTAACTATAATTGTTAAGTCTAGTTGGTGGCTTGAGATAATCCTAAACTACCAATCGTAATTGATTACGACAATCTATAGCGTAATAACGTTAAGAATAACACTAAGGTTAAGAGTCGGGATAGACTGGAATATATGATTCATAATTAAAGTACACTATGAGCGATGAAGTGATATAGTTTGGAAATTGGTAATGTAAGATAATAGAAATTATCTTAAAACAATCACATAAAATCATAAAGAAACCTAATTGGGAACTTTAAGTAAGTAGTTTATAAGCGACCTTGATCAATAGAAAGAATCTAAGAAACGCTATTTTCTTATGAAGGGTTTGATCGTGCGTAGTCGTGAGGAAGAACATCACACCCGCTTCTTTTAGAACCACTAGCTTGGATTAGCGGTGGGCTTTCTTGAAACAAAATGCTATCCATAACTCAAAGCATGATTTACAAAGCTTTATGAAATATTATCACATGAAATGTTATTGACCGCCAAATATTTATGTTTTGTTGTGATCTTATCGAGGTTGGTATATCCAACGTGGTATGAGAATGAGTTGGTCCACCAGCGTTAAAAAGGGTAACGATCGGATCCGACTTAGTTGATGACTAACTTTCGGATTGTGTACACGTGTTGTGTGTTAAGGTTAGCTACCTCGACCGGTCACGGCGACTATGTGTAGTGGCCACCCATAGTGCTTGTGAATGAATGAATGAATGAATGATCGAGATATGGAGCAACATGGATAAAATAGTTCGGTGAGCAGCTTTGGAAAAATGATAAAATATTTGATAGGCATGAGTCTTTAACTAAAATCCTCATGCGCTATTGTGGGCGAATCGATAACTTTTGGTAAAGAAAATATTTTGACAGCGAGTCCATCGAGTACTTTTGTACTTAGCCTGCGTCTCGTTTTTGATGTGCGAGGTTGAGCAAGGATCGATGATGGGTGCTTGTGGTGGTGCGAGTAGCAATTGTTTGTGACTTAATTAGAAAGGTTTCTAGAACCTTGGGCATACATCGTCATATGCATGTCCACATGCTTATTTGCTGCCTAACTCGATATTATTAATGTTTTGATTATAACCGCTTATTAGTATTGAATTGGAGGTCGTACCTCGTGCTTTAAATTACATACTGGTTGGGTTATGTTGAACCTTGAACCCTTTTGACAAGTCCTTCTACGACTTGAGTTGGTATTGGATGGTTATCCCTTTTAACCTATCGTTATTAAGTAGTTGATTGGTTGATTGCCTTGATTAGCTATGTTTATATCCGCCGCTTTATCATACGGTGACGATCCATATGATCCGTACTTCATTGGAAAGTCGGTCGTCACAAAGTGGTATCGAGCTCCTATTAAGCTCAGAACCCTAGAAACCCTTTCCTTGAATCCTAAGTTGAAAGTCGAGTCTAGAAATTATTTGTGTTTGGCCACTCTTGCTTGCACTCCATCGTCGTCTTGCTCAACGAGGAAGAAGGTAACTATCTCAACTAAAAGTTCTTTTGAAATGATGGAAGTATATGAAATGTGAATTGGAATTTCAATATTGTCTTGTTGGGAAGTTGAAAATATTTTGGAAAGTGGAAATTTTGAAATTGAAAAGTTGTTTCAATTGATTGGTCATTAGTTTGAAAGAAAGTTACAAGGTTTAGGAACTTGGTAAATGAGTAAATGAGAATGCTTGATTATTGCACAATGTGTCGCGAACTTGTGGGAGACATGTTCATGGACCGAACTTCCTTCTTCCATCTTACACGTCAAGATTTCTCTCATTGTGTGGAAGCGGACTGTCCGATCCGATTGCCCAAACTTACTCGAGAGTTGACCAAATTTCAGTCCGTCTACCATCGATTGATCTTTGCAACGCAAGCCTTTGGACATAGTAGTCATCATATAGCATTTGGCCGTATTGTTTGACTTATGGCAAAGTCCGCCGACTCTCCGCTCATTAGTCGATCGTCGATGAGGGCATCGGGTTTTGGAGTAGTGAGAACAAACATGTGTTCTTGTGATAAGAACATATTCCATGTTTCGTTTCCACTCGATAAAATTCGGACGGATAAGGGATTTTGTGCGAGCATATTGATAATCGGTGTAAGAGACATATCACGAAAAGACAATGTAAACACATAAGCATCGATCACACATAATTAGTAACAATAATATTGTAACCTTTGATAAAACAATATTAATTAAAACCTCCAATCGCCCAAAAATTCCACATGCAAGCCACGCGTGTGGGCGTTTACATGAACCCCTCGACCCGGACTAAAATATACCTTTTAGTCGTTTAATTTCAATCCATGTCAACTTATCCTTATAATGAATGAAATTAATGATTGGACCTTACTAGACCACATCACTATCGCAAGAAGGACTTGGCGGGAAGTTGTACTCGGGTGATGTCTAGCAATGACCACAATTTTAACGTGAAAAATGAATTCTTAGAATTGGCATACTCACTAGGACCATACCGCTTCAATTCAAAATCCTTTGTTATCTCATTTTAAATCCATCTCTAGAGAACTTATGAAAATCGCACATGCAAGCCCGCAGCGTGTGAGCGTTTACATGAAACTCCCACTTCTCGATAGATTTAAAGGTTTTATTTAGAAATCTCATGTAACAAACTTATGATAAGCAGTGCAAGCAAGCCACGCGTGTGAGCGTTTACTCACGATGGGTCTCACTTTGTTTAGAGATCAAAAAGTGGAGGTCTTGACATTTTAATTTGAAAATTGATATGTCGGGTTTAATTGCTTAGTCTTTTGTTTCAAAAGGTTTGTCCATGCAGATCACGTAATCTAGCATGCTTTTCTATAGAACTCAGCGGTATAACATGCTGCAGAATTCTAAAATATGCTTGAAAACGCGATAAACCTAGCATGCTTACTATCGCGTCAATCATGAAAACATATAATATGTTTGTCTCGTAATTTAAACATACATAGCATGCTTCGTACATAATTTAAACATCCCGACATGTAATGAATGATTAAAAATAAAATAAAAGCGTTCATCGTGGCCCTCTCATGGAACCCGCACTTTCCTACCTAATCTATTACATAGAAATGCAAAGTCAGATCTTGACTTGAAAAGCGAGCCTCGCGTGCAGACACGGACGGATTCGTCAAAAGCGGATTCGGGCGAAAAAAAAATGGGTTCGGGCTAGAAAAGCGGGTGCGGGCGGGTCATTGTCTGGGCTGGCGCGCGCTAGGGCACAACCCATGCGCGCCCACACCTGCCGCCGCCCTGACCTCGCGCGCCTCGCCTCGCCTCGAAAATCGCGGTGAGGTTTCTCTGCGAATCTCGCGTCGCCTCGTGAAAATCCAGAACACGTCGTGCGCTCACCGCATACGCGTTTTCTGCGATCGCGAGGTGCTCGCGAGGCACCGGGATCTCACGCGACAAATCGCGCCCGTCGCCCGTGCGCCGCACGCCGGCGGATCTCACGCGCGATGTGCTGCCACCTAGCGGCCGTGAAGATGGCGCGACTGCGACGCGCCGCCGCCGCGCCGCTCGGCGCGAGTGGTGCCAAGCTTCCAGCAGCCTTTACCCCGCACCGGCTGCCGAGATGTGCCGCCAGCGTCGCCCACTCGGCGACTTGCTACCGTCTTCTTGCCGAGTGCCGCCACCCGACCAGGCCCGATGGCTCGTGCGCTCGGCCGGGCGTGCCGGGCGTCGCATAAGAATCGCGTGCCCGTATGCCCGAGCGGCCGATGCCGCCGAGTCTCGCCTGTCTCACCGAGAACGCACAGTTCTTGTGGCGTCCGCGGCGCGCCGTGCTGCCCGACGTGCCGTCGCCAAGACGCCGTGTGACTGTTCTCCGTCGTCTCGTTCTTCGTGCTTTCGTCTTCATTCTTCTTTTACAGATAAGATTTACAGGGAAAAATCTAATCTAACCATGGATTTTCTCGTGGTGAAAAACAAAATCCGACAAAAATAAAACGAGCCACGATGAACGACAGATTCACAATTAATTAATTGCGCGTAATAATCAAGCGTGAATTAATCCAGCGAGCCAATATCTTGATCGAGCTCGATACCAATTGTGAAATCTTATTTTGACCTCTCCGAGGATCTATCTTGGATGTTTAATTCTCCATACATTGATTATATTCTAGCATGCGTCTATATAATTAATTGCAACACGTAGGGTTTTCTCGTGTTTACCTTTGAATCATGCGGGGATGAGCAGGATGAGCAGATCGAGACTCGTGCTTTGATCTTCTCGGGTGTATCCGGTTGCCCAATCTCCAACGTCGGTGAGGACGATCTATGGAGAATGCTACAGAAATCACCCTATCCTCTATGAATTTTCAAAATATCTCCCAAGGTTCTCTTGGAATTCTTGAAAATATGGTAGATGGATAATTAAGGATTAACTTTGATCTTATCTCTTGCCTTATATTTATAATGCATTACCATAATCCCATTAGGAAAGGATCCATGCATATCCCATAAATATAATAATATCCTTATGGATAAAGAGGATCAAATACTTGCCTTAGAGGATAGGGGCACCGATTTCCATGTGGCTCTGGGCTTTGGATGGGCGACTGGGATCAAATACAAGGAATAAAGATGGGCCTCAAATAAATTAATTATCTTATGTTCATTGAACATAAATTAATTTATAAACATTTATTCATGCCACTAGAGAATAAATGCCGACTTACCCCTTTATTACCGAAGGTGTGTCGGGCTTGCACTTAGACATTCTGAATCCCGTATTTAAGATATCATGCGTCCATTAATTATTTAAAGCATTACGATTGCTTAAAATAATTAATATCTTTAATTCCTTAAGTAGTACAACTCAACCTTATTATTGTACTTGAGCTAACTCGACTGCGGGGTTTAGTACAATAAACCTTTGAGCTCCTTAAGGGGCGTCCTCGTCCTAGCGGATACGGTGACTCGTCTGAGATAACTAGCATGACATACAAGCTTGCCACCACCCAAGATCGGAGAATATTGGGTTAGAACATATAACCTCACCCATAACAAGTCAAAGTGATGGTCGAACTCATACTCACCTAATACCTTATCGAGGTTTAGATCGTCGTAAGTCACCGAGATCTTGGTTCTTCACGACGGTTAGATAGAAGAACTCGTCTCACCGTGATCCATCAATACGTCGAGATGTACCGGCATAGATAAGCAACCAAGTCAAGTCTCTTCTTATCTATACCACAACCTATACCGACAACTCGTCCTCAAGTTGTCTCAGCTGTGATTCTTTTTATATCTCATTAAGCTTGACTAATCATACAGACTTTTGTGATCTTCTACACACTGTATGATCTAACTTATATATGAGATAAGGGGACATAGATATATGCAATCAAGTAATCAATTCGGATAGGAGATTGTAATAGTGGTAACAGAAACATTGTATACAAGCTCAACCAAAAGCGCTTTCAAGATACAAATCCAACGGATAGCCCATGTGAAGGATGCATCTTTGGAAAAATGCATCGTCTACCCTTTCCCAAAATCTCATACGGTGGCTAGGCTCCACTTGAACTTGTGCATCTTGA
Organism: Salvia rosmarinus; assembly: GCA_036937905.1. Taxonomy (NCBI): domain Eukaryota; kingdom Viridiplantae; phylum Streptophyta; class Magnoliopsida; order Lamiales; family Lamiaceae; genus Salvia; species Salvia rosmarinus. The sequence goes on along the minus strand of CM072822.1, from coordinate 25,312,192 downwards.
CATTTGTGGGCTACAAAACTCCTTCTCTCAACGACTATAGATATTTTCTTCTATTTGTCGATGATTACACCATAATGATGTGGGTGTACATTATAAAGCAAAGTCGATGCTTTTCAAAATTTCTTGAATTCAAAAATTGGTGGAAAATCAAAGTGGCGAGAAAATAAAATTCTTAGCACCGATCGTGGATGCGAATTTATTGGAAGATCATTCATGGATTATTGCAAGGAAAAAGGTATCAAAGGCAACTCACGATTCGGTCTGACCTCGGACAAAATGGAGTCATTGAGCAAGAATCGAACTATAGTGGAAATGGCCCGCAACATGATGACCGAAAAGGACTTCCAAAAACCTTCGGGCTGAAGTCGTTCTTATGGCAATCTATATTTTGAATCGCTCTCCAACGAAGGCGGTCCCAAATAAAACTCCGTGCGAGGCATGGTACCAAAAGAAACCGCAGTACAACATTTTAAAGTTTTTGGTTACATTGCATACTCTCATTCCATCTCAAAAAGAGAAAATTTGATAACAAGGGTGAGAAGCTCATTTTCATTGGATATAGCGACGAGTCAAAAGGATATCGTTGCTAAATCCAAAAATAACAATTTGGTTGTCTCTCGAGATGTGATTTTGATGAGGAGCGATCGTGGAGTTGGGAAGAAGATCAAAAATGAAGTCGAAAATGGTAGACTCATCCTTTCCATTTCCAAATGAAGAGAGTCGACCCGATCTTGGAGAAGCTTCAACTTCCTCTACCTATCCAAGTTCAAGTTCACGAAACTCATTGGTGATACATCTCAAAGTCCACCCAAAAGTTCGAAGTTTGGCGGACATCTATGCAACAACAAATATGGCACTCTATGCGGAGAACCAAGAACCTTTGAAGATGCATTCAAAGAGCATGTTTGGCAAAAGCTATGGATGAGGAAATAGCGAGCATCGAAAAGAACAAAACATGGGAGCTTGTTGATCTCCTGGCGGAAAAATATGATTGGAGTGAAATGGGTATATAAGATCAAGTTGAGCGAAGATGAGTGCGATCAAAAGCACAAAGCTCGATTGGTTGCCAATGGATACTCGCAAAAACATAGAGTTGATTTCATTGAGGCGTTTGCACCTATTATGCGAATGGAGACCATTCGACTTGTTCTAACTCTTCTTTGCACAATTGGAGCTGCCGTTTATCAATTAGATGTCAAATCGGCATTTCTCAATGGTGATTTACATGATGAGGTCTATATCCGACAACCCGATGGATATATTGTTGAAGGAAAAGAAGACAAAGTTTATCATCTCAAGAAATCACTCTACGGGTTAAAACAAGCTCCACATGAATGGAATACCAAGATTGATGGTTACTTTGAAAGATTGGCTTTCAACAAAGTCAATGACATCATTATATATAAAGAAAGGTGCATGATTTTCTCATTGTTTGTCTATCGTTGATGATTTAATTTATATGGAACTAATCATGCTATGGTGCGAGAGTTTAAAGAAGACATGATGAAGGAGTTTGAGATGACCGGCCTTGGATTAATGAAATTCTTTCTTAGAATCCAAGTTTAACAATTGAAAGGAGAAATCTTTATTTCTCAAGAAAATATCTGGGAGAGTTGTTGAAGAAGTTCCAAATGAGTAATTGCAAGCCAATCTCTACTCCTCTTGCGATAAATGAAAAATTGAAGTTGAATGATGATGCCGACAAAGTTGATGCAGCCATATACGAAGTTTAGTCGGGTCCTTGATTTGTTGACAAATCTGAGACTGACATAGTTTATCAATCGACTTGGTCTCGAAGATTTATGCATAATCCAAGCAAGTTACATCTTGCGGCAAAGAAAAGAATTCTGCGCTATCTACAAGGAACAAGGAAGTTTGGAATCAAGTATATCAAAGAAGAAGGAGTGAACTCATCGGCTATAATGATAGCGATTGGGCTGGATCACTTGATGACGGAAAAACACGTCCGGATATGTTTTTGTTTGGGTTCAAATATAATTTCTTGCTCCTCAAAAAGCAAACAAGCAGTTTCACTTTCATCACCGAGCGAGTATATCGCGCAAATGAAGGCGTGTGGTAAGAAAATGTTGTTAAAATTATTTGATGTCATGCAAGTGCGTAATCAACAAGTAATACGGAAATATTCGAGATCGAATCCACGGGATCGCACTTTTTAAATCACGCCGACAAACAATTTTTGTTTAAGAGAACAACACAAGGGGAATAAAACAGGAAATAACAATTTAATAAAAACAGACGAAAATCAAAACTAAGAGAATGTTACCACGAAGCGAGGTAAAATTTCAGACAAGTGTATGATTAAACAGCTGATAAAAGGATGAGAAATAGACTTGACCTCTCGATTCCACCCATGCTCTGTATTAAATATGCTACAACATTATCATCGCCTCATTACCATGACATGAACTTCTCCGATTCTTAGTATTTTTCCAAATCTAAGATTATATTCTATAAGTCATTCGATATATTCCTATACCAAACAGCTCTTAGAATAACTTTACTAATCCATTCATTTATGTCACATAAGGTAAACACATATTCTATGCTATTCACACACATAATATTTAAATCATGTTCTTCGTCACTCTCTTGTTTTCCACTCTATAAGAGCTTCCCGAAATTACAGAGCTAAGATCTCACCCATGGTGATCAATCACAAGCAAGATAAATAATCTCCAAGAGAACAATAGCAATTTAACAAGATAAGCGTGAAATAAGCTCGTCGCACGAGCATGGGTTTCATCAAAAGGTCAAGTCCTACAAATTTAGCTCATAGCGAGCTGCTCAACAATATCCAGATACACGAATGCCATAACAAGGTAAGAAGAATTCGAGAAGAAGAAAGTAAAACTTGTCGCCGGAATCACGTGCTCCTTCTTGGATCGTTGCCTCTTCCGATAAACCTTCTCCAAGTTATCGCCCTCCGATTCCTCCTTCTTCCAATGATTGTGTGTTTTCCTCAAAGTTGATAGATTAATCATCTTACATTGTGTGTCCCCCTTTTAATAACCAAATCTGGCTATTTTTAGGGGTGCAGACGCAGCACCGCCAACCCTTCAACCTTTGATTTTCGGTCATTTTCGATGGCTCGATAGATAACAACCCATGCGTCCTTTTATGCTACCGTGGCGGATGCCACGTGGTGCGTGGTCTGCAGATCTCATCGGTCTTTAGCCAAAACCTTTCATGCCGTCGTAGATCATCCATCGACATAGGCTCTTCTGCATTTACGACGACTTCGCTCCAAATTTCGACTTTGGTTACTAGCTCGACTTAATTCACGAGCTCGGTGTTGATCACGAACTCAACCTTATCGCTCTTCTTCTCACGGAATCTTTCACGGAATCGGTTTGGTTGCTGAGCTCGACTTTGGTTGTGAGCTCGACATTCTTGAGCTCGGCTTTTGATTCTGAGCTCGGCATTCTTGAGCTTGGCTTCAGCTTATGAGCTCGTCAGTCTCGAGCTCGGCTTATGAGCTCGTCATTCTCGAGCTCGGCTTCAACGGCGAGCTTGAGTGTGGTCAGTTCTCTCTTCTGGAGCTCGGCTTCGAGACTTCGCTCCGGCATCCTCGATTTTCACTTTTCCTTTGAGCTTTGACTTCGTCTTTCGAGTTCGACCTTGCTCTCGCATTACTCCAGTCTTGTTCGTTCTCTCCTTCTTCGTATTCCGAAGTCACGCTCGCTCACGAGTTTGGCCTTGTTTGCGCGTTCGACCTGGAGCTTGGTTTCGACTCAGCGGACTTCAGCATCGTCTTCACTGCCGTTCTTCCTGCTACAAGCCATAGATTGATTAAATAAAGCTTTAAAAGAACATAAAACCCATTAAAGGCACCCAACTCAATCCTACACACGCACACAAAACACAACAAAACACACGAACAACACAAACATACGAGCGGATCATACAAAACTCAAGGTTATTATCATCAAAAAGGTCATATAATAACTCTTTTATAAGAGTTATCACACCCCCAAACTTAGCTCATTACTCGTCCTCGAGTGATGCTCTGCCCAGAACACACAAAAGCACACACAAAACACAGAAGCGATGTTGAAAATGCTCTGATGACAGCTAAGATGATGACTTCATCAACTAAGGATGTTGCTTTCAGTCATAGTTCTTTCAAAGAAAATGAATCATTCGATTCTTCTCGTTGCAAGTCCGGTCAATCACCTCGTATTGCAAGGTGTCGCCTTCGAGATATCAACAATGTATATAACACATTAGCAACTACATGAATCTTCCCATAACTTAGTTCTTCTTAATATGACCATGCTTTGATTATCAAGTGCACAGATGTCTCCACAGTTCAGTTCGGTCAACCCCCTCTCCATTAACATAAGTGTCATCAATATTGGATCAGTAGGTCTTTAACAGCTTATAATGTTAGGCTTGGTGATGGTAGGATTGTTTGGGATAATGTAGCTCAAAACACCTGGGCACCTAAACTCATTCTCGGTTTCAACTTGCCTGACATTTCTCTTTTCTTTCTTAGAGGAACCCCGCATCTCCACCTTTTTCATTTTTTTTTTCTTTTTTTTAGAAATAACTCAAAATTAACCATATTTTATAACGACTTCACCCTCAACTTTCGAGGTTACTTTACCTCGCCCACCCCCAAACTTAGAACACAACATTGTCCCCGATGTTGAAATTTATCTAAAAATGAGGGTGAGACACATTATTTTGAAATAGAGATTAAGGCGGGCACTATTATAGATCTGAGAAAAAGCGAACCACAAGTAGGCATGCCCAGGTGAAGGGTGAGGAATAATAAATGTGGGTATCTGGGAGAATATTTAGTGGATGCAAGAAAGAAAAACATAGCTCAAGGGGACCTAGGAAAAATATGATATTAGGGAAGGCTAGAAAGGCACAATCGATCCAAAATGGCCTCGTCCTATCCATGTTGACACACTCATGTATATTGTCTCAGGGAGTCCCAACCCAATATAAGAGACAAGCACTCATACAAAATCGTGAGGCGAATTAAGATTTACCGATCGATGGTCAATCCCTATAGGAACTAATATGCTAATACCAAAATTAATAGAGTACACCCACAAAATAAGGGTAAAAACCGGACAAGCAATAAAGCGTACCAAAGATCACAATATAAACAAAACAGTTGACATCATAAAGCTATCCTTGCCAACCAAGCATCATCCTTAGAAATCGCCAAAAGCAGAATCACATGCTTTTATTGAACAAACCGAACAAAACCAACAAAACACGACGAAAACTTTAAAAGCGAACACAAACAAAACACAAAACAAAAACAAAGTTGAGTTGAAAGCTAGCCTACACCTAGGGAGAACAGAAGGAGTAGGAGAGGCGTGGGTAGATGGGCGGTAGCGGGAGAAGCCTCGTCGGTTGTCGGGGACACGGCGGTTCGGCCTCGGGCGAGTGCAGCTCAACTGGCTGTCGGCCGACCTAGGAGGACATCTTGGTGCCACTTGGAGATGGAGCAGCGGTGTGCGGACCCGGCGGACGCGCGGGGCGATCTTCGTCACAATTTGAGCTCGGTCGGCCTTGCGTCGTTCTCCTTCTCGACCTCGGCCTCGAATCATAATCCGATGGTAAGGGCGAGCACGGAATATCCGATGTGGGAATTCGAGGAAAAGCGGCGTTCTACCGTGGATAATGATGCGAAGCAATCCTCAATACGATCTCGCTTGCGACAATATACCCAATATCGCGGTGTCGTCCTCAAATGCGGCGGATCGGAGCAGAGGCCTTTGATGCGCAGCGGAGGAACCTGCATATCTAACACGATGGGCTCGGAAGAAGGCGGCATGGGTGGAGGTGGACGGTGGCGGGTGTGCGGATGAATCTTTAATCGGGCCATGGCGATGAGTCGAGGCCTTGATATCGATGAAGGCTTTTCGGCGATCCTCATCATCCCGAAAGGAACTCCGGCCTTTATGCACGGTGAGTAATCAAAGAAGGAAGAACAACGGCCTTTCTTCCTTTTACGGCATTCATCCACCTCGCGCGGTTGGGCCCACATTGACCGACCTCCCGGTGAAAATGCACGGGCGGCGGCATCCGTTCTTGAACACGGTGGTATCGTGGGTGGTGGGCAAAATCCGACTTTAATGAAGTGAAGCGGACATGAGCCTCCATCGTAACGATGCGGCTTTTATTGACGACAACCACGTGTGGAGAACTCCTATTCTGTGCCTTCGATGGCAGTCAGTCTTAGCGCCTCCTCTAGGTCTTCAATCGAAGGGGCCCTCTTCATGGCGGAGAAAGCATCCGCCACCTCATTTTCCAATTCATAAAAATCATTAATGGTTTCCGGAGAGAAAACCACTAACTTACCCCTCACCACAGCAGACAAACCTTCCTTATTCGGCAAAGGCGTGATAGTTGCATAGAATTCCTTAACCAGGGGTGTAATGGGGGGAGGTGGAATTGCCGCAAACGTAGCCCAACCATTTAATGAAATCAGTTCCACCACAAACACTGGGGTTTCCTTCGACTTCTGAAAACCTTTCTCCATCCATAGATGCCTAGGTTTCAGGCGCTTAAATCTCTCGAACCCACCATGAGCTCGAAATTTAGGGATGGCGTCGATTGAACGTCCTGCCTTTGTTGACGAGGGTTTGTCCACTCTCGCCTTCTTGCCTTGAATAGCCTCAGACTCCTCTGACTCCATTAACTTGGCCTTACCCTTGTCGCTCTGACAACTTTTTCTTTTGGAAGAAGAAGGCGCAACAGCCTGTGGAGAAACCGGTGAAGCTTAGGTGACAACTCGACGTCGATATGATGAAGGCGTGTCGACATCATTGCTTGGAGTGAACAATGGTGCCACACTTCGACCACATTCTTTGAATCTCGCATAATAACTGAATTTCTCGGTGGAGGAGATGAAGACAACTAAATTACAGAATCAGAGCAAAAGTTTTGAGAAAACAGAAGACGGACGTGAAAAGTGAGAGCAAAATCGCAGCAAAATTGGGGGAAATAGGAGAATTGACGGAATATAAAGAGGGAGAGAAAAAGGCATGGTCTTCTAAACCCAAAAGTCAACCAAATTTCTCCCGCTCTTTTTACCAAAATAGCAACTCCTATTTCACTTTCTCTCTATCTTCTGCAAGTCCATTACTGGAACAAAAACTAGCACAATGCTCAGAATTTTCGCCCAGAGGTACGCATGTACCACACCTGCAATCCAAATTTCCACATATCATTTTAGAATAAACCCCGCATCCTTTTTAACAAAGCTAAGGCAATTTATTATTACACCCAAAACAATGAGACAAAACGAGAAATAAAACAAATATTTACAAACAGAACAATAGAACATGCGCGCACATTACCATGGCGACCAAGATACCTCGGTCAGCGTCCTCCCGAGATGTCGAGGTCTTCTCACGAACGACCTCGCCACCACAATAGTGCTTGACACGCTGTCCATTCACCATGAATTCACGACCTGATGTCCCTTCTTGTAATGTGATAGCACCGTGGTGTGCTACGGAGAATGTGAAGGGACCCGACCATCGTGATTTGACTTTCGAGGAATAGCCTCGCCTTGAATTGAACAATAGCACTTGCGACCCGCAAGAACTCACGGCGCAAGATGTTGTTATCATGCCGTCTCTTGGTTTTCTCCTTGTACAACTTTGCATTCTCGTAAGCAAACCACGAAATTCATCCATCTCACTTAGTTGCAACAAGCGAGCTTCTCGTGACCTTATGCTCAAAATTCGGTTTCTTTATCGCCCAATAGGCTCGATGCTCAAGTTCGATGGGAGATGACAAGCTTTCCCATAGACCAACCGATAAGGTGACATCCCAAAAGGTGTTTTGAAAGGCTGTTACGTAGGCCCACACCGCATCGTCAGCGTATGGACCAATCCTTTCGACCTTGGTTCACCACCTTCTCCAGTATACCTTTTATTTCTCTATTGGAGAGTTCCGCTTGGCCATTTGTTTGAGGATGATATGCCGTAGCAATCTTATGACGAACGTTATACTTGGCTAGGACAGCACTCACTGCCTTGTTGACAAAATGAGTTCCTTCGTCACTAATGATCGCACGAGGAGTCTTAAATCGTGTAAATATGTTCTTTGCAAGAACTTAATTACAACCTTCGCATCATTAGTCGAGCTTGCACGGCCTCCACCCATTTAGATCGTAATCAAGCTACCACGGGATGTAGAGATTGCGAATGAGGCGAAAAAGGACCCGTAAAATCGAGGCCCCAAATATCGAAGAGCTCGATTTCCAAAATAAAGTTCGTTGGCATCTCATTCCGGCGAGACATATTTCCAACTCTTTGACATCGATCACATTTACGCACAAAGGCATGAGCATCTTTAAATAAGGACGGCCAAAAATAACCTGATTGGAGAACCTTAGCCGCTATTCTTTGTCCTGCAAAGTGACCACCATATGGGGTGGCATGACATCCTTCTAGAATTGATTCCATTTCCTCATGCGGAACGCAGCGCCTCATCAACCCGTCAGCACAGTGCTTGTATAAGAATGGTTCATCCCAGAAGTAATGGTTGACCTCGGAAAAGAATCTTTTCCTCTGTTGGTATGAGAAGTCAGGAGGCAACACTCTACTGACCAAGAAGTTGACAAAATCTGCATACCAAGGTGTGCTACTGTGGTGCATGCTCATCAATTGTTCATCAGAAAATGAATCCTGAATTTGGACATGAGTTTCTTCCCCCTCAGCTGTAGGCAATCGGGATAAGTGATCGGCCACTTGATTTTCAGTTCCCTTCCTGTCTCTAATCTCCAAATCAAATTCTTGCAGAAGCAAGATCCATCGAATTAACCGTGGCTTGGCATCTTTCTTAGCGACAAGATACTTGATGGCCGCGTGATCTGTGTAAATAATCACCCTCGAACCTACGAGGTAGGCTCTAAACTTTTCACATGCGAATACCACTGCTAGCAGCTCTTTCTCCGTAGTGGTGTAATTTATTTGAGCTTCCACCAACGTTTTGCTAGCATAATAGATGGAGTGGAATATCTTCTCCTTTCGTTGACCCAGCACGGCCCCCACGGCGAAGTCACTTGCGTCGCACATCACCTCGAAAGGTGATGACCAGTTCGGACCAATGATCATTGGAGCTGTCACTAGAGCTCGTTTCAAAACGTCAAACGCTTTCAGACAATCCGGAGTAAATTCGAAGTGGCTATTTTTCTCCAGCAAGGCACACAGTGGCTTAGAAATTTTTGAAAAATCCTTTATAAACCTTACAGCAAATCCTGCATGTCCCGAAACTACGCACGCCAGCGGTGGTGGGGGTGGAAGTTTATCTATCACTTGATCTTGGCTCTGTCCACTTGATCCTTCCTTGGATATGTGATGGCTAACACGATGCCTCTTGCACCATGAAGTGGCATTTTCCCAATTTAAGACCAAGTGTGTCGCCCGCAATGCTCCGGGACCTTCCCTAAGTTATCTAGGCATACTTCAAAAGTATCCCCAAATACGGAGAAATCATCCATGAATATTTCTCGACTTCTCCACCATATCGAAAAATATGGCCATCATGCAGCGTTGGAGCGTCGCGAGGGCATTCTGAGTCAAAAGGCATCCTTCTAAAAGCAAAAGTGCCATAGGGACATGTGAAGGTGGTTTGTGTTGATCATCGGGTGCAATGACAATCGGTGATATCGAATACCCGTCTAGGAAGCGAAAAACTCCTTACCGGTGAGTTTGTCGAGCATTTGATCCATGAATGGCGGAGGAAATGGTCTTTCCTAGTAGCCGTGTTCAATTTCTGTAATCTACACAAACCACGTCATCCGTTATCACCGAGTTGGAATCGACTCACGCCGATCATTAGAAATCACCGTAACCCCTCCTTTTTAGGAGCATATGCACGGGCTCACCCGAGAACTATCGAGATCGGATAAATGATTCCGACATCCACCGTTTAATAACTTCCTTCTTCAACACCTCTTTCATTCTTTGGGTTAAGGCAGTATTTGGTGCTCTATGGAAGTGCTGTGGCAATCTTCCAACAATATCTTGTGCATACACAAAGAAGGACTGATCCCTTTGATATCGGCAATTGACCAACCAATAGCTCTCTTGTACTTGCGCACACCTGTAACAGGGATTCTTCCTTGTCGTGCTCGAGCGGTGAAATGATCCTTTGGAAGAGTTTTTTCCTCGCCCAAATAAGCATATTTCAGGTGGTTGGGCAATGTTTTCAGACTAAGCATTGGAGGTTCGTCTATTGAAGGTTTGGTTACATGGACGGACCGATCTGCGAGTCCCAGTGACTCCGGAGCTCGGCGTCTGAGGTGGCATTTGGCGGATCTCGTTAAAGGGATACTGAGGGAGCTCGCTTTCTTGCTCTAACTCCATGAGATCGGCATATTCGTTATCATTGTCTTTGAGCGAGGCAGTGTTCCGGCATTTTATCATGACGACTGCTCTAATACTTGAATTATCGAGCATTCCTCCACTTCGTCGAGTCTTCATAGCATTGAATACATTAAAGGTAACCTTGATCATTTACCCTCATTGTGAGTTCGCCTTTTGGACATCAATCAAGGTCCTTCCGGTTGCAAGGAAAGGCGTCCCAAGATAATAGGCACCTCGTGATGCGCCGTAATCGAATGATGAAATCTGCGGGAAAGATGAATGTATCCACCTTTACTAGCACATCTTCAATTTTCCTTGGGATGAGCCATCGATCTATCACCTTGTTGCAAGATCAACATCGTGGGTCTAGCTTCTCCTATCCGAGCTTCTTGAATATTGAGGCGGCATCAAATTTATACTTGCTCCCGGATCACACGCGAGCACGACCGGCGTCGCGTCCTCCAATTGAGCATGGAATTGTAAAGCTCCTGGATCTTTCAATTTGGGTGGAATTTTGCTCCTTAACATGGTGCTTCTTGTTCTCGGTCGATGCCCTTTCTTGAACTCACCAGACGTCTCTTCTTTGTCGGGATGTCTTTTAAGAACTTCACATAGTTAAGCATACATTCCAAAACTTCCACCAATGGGATATTAATGTGCAATTGCTTTAAGACATCAAAATCTCCAAACTGAGTATCTTGTTGTTTCTTTTTCAACCTTTCGGGAAAAGGTGGTGGTGGACGATAAACCACCTCGTCCAGTTGCTTCGGCAGTGGATTCACTTCGGCGAGCACCTCGGCATTACGAGGTTGCTTGATCTTCCACTTCTACCAACTTGCTTTTAGTGTTTGAGGACTCGCCTTCTCTTCTTGGTTCGGCACTCGGTTTCTTGCATCTTCTTTCCACTTGGTAGTGTGACCTTGACATGTTCTTTATCCTTCCGAGGGTTCTCCGTGTCACTTGGCAGATTACCAGGTGGCCGATTCCTCATCTCGTTGGCTAATTGTCCGATCTGAACCTCCAAATTCCTTAGCGAAGTGGATTGTCCTTGTATTACTGCATCTGTCTTGGCCATATACTCCTTCATCAAGGTTTCCATATTTTTGGGCTGTGGAGCGGCTTGTTGCTGCTTCGGTTGGAAATTTTGTTGATACGTGTTTTTCTCAATATTTCCACCACCACTTGTTCCAGATCCTTGTCCTCCCCACGAAAAATTAGGATGTTGTCTCCACCCCGGATTGTATGTTTGTGAGTAAGGATTATTCCTTTGGCCGTTCTGATTTCCCATGTAACACACCGAAGCTGGATTCGATGGGCAACTATCAAAAGTATGCCCTTCCCCACAATAAATGCATGATACCTCGTTTACTTGCATCGTGGGTGCTACCACCGGAACACTCGTTGGTTGAACAACTGGATTGGTTACTTGCAAGCTTTTCAACATGTTGCTCATGGACGCCACTTGAGCAGTTAGCGCCGTCAAGGCATCAACTTCCAGAACACCGGCGACAGATTTCTTCCCCATTGGAACTCGTGAATTGGACCATTGGCAATTGTTATTAGCGATCCTTTCCAATATCTCATATGCCTCATTGTAGGATTTAGAGAGAATAGCTCCATTTGCGGATGCGTCAAGCACCAAGCGTGTGGACGCGTTTAACCCATTATAGAAGGTTTCCAGTTGAATGCAGTGCGGGATGCCGTGGTGAGGGTATTTCCGTAGCATTTCCTTATAACGTTCCCATGCCTCGCACACAGACTCATCATCATTCTGCTGGAACGACATGATGTCATTTCGGAATCTTGCGTTCTTTGTAGGCGGGAAATACTTCATCAAGAATTTTTCACCGAGCTCGTTCCACGAAGTGATAGAATCTGATGGAAGACCATTCAGCCATGCTTTGCGATCTCGTAATGAAAAGGAAGCGACCGAAGTCTCGGCTACGGTGAAACACCAACAACTTAGATGAGTCGTGACCTCCAAAACGACCGAAGGTGGAGATGTGGATCCTCGTGGCTTGCCCAGCAGCCTTCCTTGTTTGGAGCATCACGGAACATAACCCTTCATTCGAGCGGTTCACTTGCACCTCGGGTTTGGTTATTCCGGGGTTAGCGTGATCACGTATACCCTTTCGGTCATCAGCAATGACTATGGCATTTCCTCCATTATTCCCATTACCTCTTGGTGCGGCCATTTTAGCTTGCGCTCTACCGATGTTTTGACGTCGTCTTCCTCGACGGAAGGTGCGTTCAATCTCTGGATCTAACGGGTATAATACCTGCGCTTTGGTCTTGCGCATATACCACAATCCAGAAGCCTGATTCATGCAAAAGAAAATAATAGAGTTAACCACTAATACTAAATAAACACAAAAATTGCAATATCAACGTAATTTATAATTGGCGGTCCCCGGCAACGGCGCCAAAAACTTGTTGTTAAAATTATTTGATGTACGTAAGTGCACGTAATCAACAAGTAATACACGGAAATAATCCGATATCGAATCCACAAGGATCGCACTTTTAAATCACGCCGACAAACCATTTTTGTTTAAGGGAACAACACAGGGGAATAAAGCGAAATAACAATTTAATAAAAGCAGACAAAATCAAAACTAAGAGAATGTTACCACGAGCGAGTAAAATTTCGAGACAAGTGTATGATTAAACGGTGATAAAGGATGAGAAATAGACTTGACCTCTCGATTCCACCCATGCTCAGTATTAAATATGCTACAACATTATCATCGCCTCATTACCATGACATGAACTTCTCCGATTCTTAGTATTTTCCAAATCTAAGATTATATTCTATAAGTTATTCGATATATTCATATACCAAACAGCTCTTAGAATATCTTTACTAATCCATTCATTTATGTCACATAAGGTAAACACATATTCTATGCTATTCACACACATAATGTTTAAATCATGTTCTTACGTCACTCTCTTGTTTTCCATTCTATAAGAGCTTCCCGGAAATTACGAGCTAAGATCTCACCCATGGTGATCAATCACAAGCAAGATAAATAATCTCCAAGAGAACAATAGCAATTTAACAAGATAAGCGTAGAAATAAGCTCGTCACGCGAGCATGGGTTTCATCAAAAGGTCAAGTCCTAAAAATTTAGCTCATAGCGAGCTGTTCAACAATATCCAGATACACGAATGTCATAACAAGGTAAGAAGAATTCGAGAAGAAGAAAGTAAAACTCGTCGCCGGAATCACGTGCTCCTTCTTGGATCATTGCCTCTTCCGATGGCTTCTTCTCCAAGTTGTCGCCCCTCTGATTCCTCCTTCTTCCAATGATTGTGTGTTTTTCCTCAGAGTTGATAGATTAATCATCTTCTGTTGTGTGTCCCCCTTTTAATAACCAACTCTGGCTATTTTTAGGGGTACAGACGGCGCACCTGCCAGCCCTTCAACCTTTGATTTTTCAGTCCTTTTCTGATGGCTCTGACAGATAACAACCCGCGCGTCCCTTTTATGCTGCCGTGGCCAGATGCCACGTGGTCGTGGTCTGCGGATCTCCTCGGTCTTTAGCGAAAACCTTTCATACCGTCGTAGATCATCCATCAACATAGGCTCTTCTCATTTACGACGACTTCGCTCAAATTTCGACTTTGGTTGCTAGCTCGACTTAATTCACGAGCTCGGTGTTGATCACGAACTCAACCTTATGCCTCTTCTCTTTTCACGGAATCGGTTTAAACTACGAGCTCGACTTTGGTTGCGAGCTCGGCATTCTTGAGCTCGGCTTTTGATTACGAGCTCGGCATTCTTGAGCTCGGCTTTTGATTACGAGCTCGGCATTCTTGAGCTCGGCTTCAGCTTATGAGCTCGTCATTCTCGAGCTCGGCTTCAGCGGCGAGCTTGAGTGTGGTCAGTTCTCTCTTCTGGAGCTCGGCTTCGAGACTTCGCTCCGGCATCCTCGGTTTTCACTTTTCCTTTGAGCTTTGACTTCGTCTTTCGAGTTCGACCTTGCTCTCGCATTACTCCAGTCTTGTTCGTTCTCTCCTTCCTCGTATTCCGAAGTCACGCTCGCTCACGAGTTTGGCCTTGTTTGCGCGTTCGACCTGGAGCTTGGTTTCGACTCAGCGGACTTGACATCGTCTTCCTGCCGTTCTTCCTGCTACAACCATAGATTGATTAAATAAAGCTTTAAAAGAACATAAAACCCATTAAAGGCACCCAACTCAATCCTACACACGCACACACGAAAACACAACAAAACACACGAACAACACAAACATACGAGCGGATCATACAAAACTCGAGGTTATTATCATCAAAAGGTCATATAATAACTCTTTTATAAGAGTTATCGAAAAACTTCTAGTGATGTTCATAAAAAGCAAGAAAGCGAGACCACAATTTTACGTGACAACATGTCACCATTGCAATGACAAAGAATCCAGATTTTCATGCAAGATCGAAGCATATCGAAATTCGTCATCACTACATCGAGAGCTTGTGACCAAACAAGAAATCAGATTGGGTTTGTTGGCACCAAGGAGCAACTTGCGCACTTCACTAAAGTCGCTAGTTACGAGTCGATTCGATATTTTCGGATCACTTTCGGATTACAAATTAAGAAGGGATGTTGAATGGATAATTTCTAATCCAAAAGTGACTATCGCATACTTCTCAAATATTCAAGAGAATGAACTTGGATGGTCAAATGCATCATTATTGAGATACATGAATATTAAAGATAGATGCATGAATTGTAATTTAATTCTAGTAAAAGAGTCTCTTTGAATCATCACCCTTGTAATCCTATAAATAGGAGTCATGTTCTATCATTTGAGATGTACTAGAGAAAACTAGAAATATATATTCTCCAGAAACTCTAGTGCATGAGTTAGTAATACAAATTCCTCCAAATTACTTATCTTTTCATCACAAACCCAACAGTTTGCAGCTGGTGTTTGGAATATATGGAAGACTATGAACACCCAAATTTTCAAAGGAAAAGAAGAAGCGATAACCAACATCATCTTTCAGATCAAACAATTAAGCAGAGATTTAGCAATAGGAAAAGCCCACAAGAACTTCACAAACCAAAATCAGAAATGGGAAAAATTAAAATCCAATAGCTAAAGTTGAATGTAGACGGGAGCATACAAATAATTCAGATTTGGGGTCAATTGGCAGATGTCTTCGAGACAATAATGGTGAATGGATTTGGGATTTTTCCAAAATAATCTAAAATCCCACAGTAGACGAAGCCGAAACTGTCGCTCTCTTGACCGGGCTCGAAAAGGCATTGGAAAGAAGAGTGCACTGATTAATGGTTGAAATAGATTTCGAAGTGATTCCGAAATGGGTCAAGGGCATGGAATTACCTCATAGACAACCGGGAAGTGTGATTTTGAGATGCAAAGAGCTGATCTGAAAGCCACGGGCGATAGAAATCCGAAAGATCCGTGGGCGTACAAATGAAGTTGTAAATAGTTTGACAAGATTTGGATATAATGTAAATGGGTGAGATGTCAATATTTATGAATACAATTGTTCATTTGAGCTTATGAGTTCCACTGGATACGTACTGGTGTATGGGGGAATACACCAGTTAGGTAAATTTAAATTTTTTTCTTTTCACGAGACTGACTAGCTAGAGGCAGTAGCTGGTCGGGTAACATCTACTCCAGTACTGATGGTAGTACCGCTGGTCAGTTCAGATAAGAGAGTCTCTCATTAAGTGATATCAGTTAGTAAGCTCTTGATTGCTGAAACAACTTGTCAGTTAGATTGATAACTTATGTGCGTGTAGAATATGGTGGTTAGTATATTTCCCTTATTGAAAACTTGAAACTGATTAAAAAAAATACTTAGTTGATTATGATTTAGTCAGTTTTCAGTTTAGTCTCATCAGTATCGAACTGATACTGATAGAGGGTTTCAAAGCTATGTTGTACTACTGTGTGCTGATGATGACAGTTCAATAATATATAATTTAAATACAATATTGAATGTAAATAATACGTTGAGTTTTACGTGGTTCGGAGAGATTAGTTCCTACATCCATAGACTAATTGCTCAGTCAATCCACTAACTCGGGGTTTGGTCTTATTTATTGGTACAAGATATAAACCTAGACACTAAGTTAATATGTGTTAAGAAAATTTAAAATTATTTCTTATCATGAGATTGACCGGCTACAGGTCGGGTAATAGACAGTCCAAAACTACTGGTCAGTTCAGATAACAGAATCTCATACTGAGTCATATCAGTTAGCAAATCTACTGTCAGCCGAGACAGCTTGTCAGTTGGATTGATAACTTATGTGCGTATGACAAACACTCATATTTTCCATGTTTATAAGGTCTATATGATTTCATTTGTGTAGAGATTTGTGTGTTTGTTAGCTAATTTGAGCTTATTTGAGTTTATTGTGTATAACTTGTTATTTGCTTGTATTTTGGGTGAATTTGTAGAAACATTGAGAGAAAGTTAAGGATAGAAATAAATTTTATCTCGATACGAGTTTGTAAGCACAATCGGATCGAAAATCGGATTCTGGATAAAGGAGAACGAGTCCGAACAAAATCAGTACGCAGAAACCCAGAGACCACGCGATCACGAGCACGCGACCGCATAACATGACCGCGAGCAAGCAAATTTCGTCCAGAAGACCCCCGCGGTCACGGCACACGGCTGCGTGCGGCACCGACTCTCCCACTTGTAAAAGGTGGAATTTTGGGGTTTTAACATATTTTGAGCCCATTTTGGAGATCCAATGTTATATTTTACTATTACACATATAAATACCTCAGAAAAGCTCTGCAAAAAGGGATTCCACCATATATTTTTTATCTTTAATATTTTTGTGGAGCTTTTGGAGATAAGAAGAGAGAAGAGAAGATCAAGAGCTTGAAGATAGGCTTGACAATTCGTGCGTGTCGGGTCGTTATCGTGTCGACATGATAACGACACGACACGATAAGGCCATACACGAACACGACCCGTTAAGGATCTATCCTATATGAACACGAATACGACACGAAATATACTGAGACAGACATGACATGAGCAAAACACGAACACGAATATGACATGATTTTTTTCGTGTTGACACGACACGATAACGACACAACACGATACGACATGACACGAAACGATAAATTCAAATTAAAATTAGAAAATAAATTAATAAAAGAAATAAAAATATATAAATTATAATTAAATTAATATTTAAGATAAATAAATATTATCGAATTATACGAAAACGATACGATCCGATACGAACACGATGCAACACGAAAATTATCGTGTTACACGAACACAACACGGATCCGATACGAACACAACACGAAATTATCATGTCATTATCGTGTCGACACGATAAGGCTGAACATTAACCCGTTAATTTCATGCGTGTTCGTTTCATGTTCTCGTGTCGTGTCAAAAATTGTCAGCCCTACTTGAAGATAGTGATATTCTTACGAATCTCTCTACGGTTTTTATTGTTTTAATTTTATCTTCCTTTGATTTTAGTTTTCTAGTTAACATGTCTATGTGTGGCTGGTTTTCTATTATCCTAGGGTTAAGGAGTAAACAGATGTGATTGTTGGATATAGTTTTTATTAATTAATCTAGTTCTTTATATTCTTGAATTTATTGTTTGTCTAATTGCTTGATCGCCAATTTTGCATGATTTATTGTACTGGTTTGACATCGAGAGATGATAACTAATATTTGATTGTGAACATAAAACATATGTTTCAATATTAGGCGAGAGGTCTTGAGATATGTGTGGGGACTTATAATCTTGTTGTTCTGTTTGGAGTTGCATGTTTAAATAACGATCTGGACACAGTAGTCTTGCATGTAATCCATGGTTTATTCACTATAAGAGTAGGTTTAAGCTATTTTTGTGATTGTTTTAGGAAGAATTGAATTTGTAATTGGTTAATTGATATAGACTGATTTGATTGTTTAAATCTATTTAAACCGAAGCTCTATGATATTCTTTTATCTGTTTTAATCTCTAGTTTCTCCATCTTTGATATTTAATTTAATTGAATATTTTAGGTATTTAATCACAACTCTTAATTTTAATTAAGTCTAGATAGAGGATTACAACTAGGAATAATAGTCAGTCATAGTGTTATAGTCTCAGTAGAATACGACCTTGCTTGCTACTGTACACAATTGCACTCGTACACTTGCGATGTGAAAATAATTAGCAAACAACGTGTGAAATATGGTGGTTATTGTATTTGTCTTACTGAAAACTTGAAACTAATTTAAAACACTTAGTCGATTATGGCTTAGTCAGTTTTCAGTTTAGTCACATTAGTGTTGAACTGATACTGATAGAGGGTTTTAAATTTATGTTGTACTGTTGTGTGCTGGTGATAATAGTTCTACAATATACAATTTAAATACAATACTGAACATAAATAACACGTTGAGTTTTATGTGATTATGAGATATCAACTCCTACATCCACGGATTGATTGCTCAGTCAATCCACTAACTCGGATTTGGTCTTGTTTACGGGTACAAGATATAAACCTAGATATTGAGTTAACCTTACAGTATCCTGCCTCACTTGGCATTCCTCCTACGCTTGTGGGTGCTAGAAAACTTCTTACTGCCTACGAGTGTAGTCGACCTAAACCTCTAGCTTACGGGTGCTAGATAATCAAGATTTCAGCAACTGACAGTTCGTTGCTTACTCGCCCAAACTTCTACATAAAGTTGGGGGTTTTGTAGAGACGTTTTCCAACTAGGAATCTGAGTTATCACATGCGATAAACTTAGTGTGTCTAGGCTTAAGATATACAAGATGTAGTATCCTAGACTTAAGGAAGTGTATACTGAAACCTTGAGCTGATAGATATATGTAACCTATTATGGTTTACTGATAGCAATGTTAACTTCATTCTTCGAAATCATTATTTGATAGACTTGAGCTTTAAGCTTGGAATGCTTTTGACAATTCGATTGCGTATCGTTCCGGTAATTTTCAAATGTTGGATTATACGCGTATTTATAGAGAGGAATAAGAATAGTGTCATTGGATGGAACATCATTCAAATCCTTCTATTTTTTTGTTTGAATTCTTCTTATTAGAATACTTGTATGTCTCTAACAATGTCTGCATCATCGTACATTGTAGCTCTACAGCTCTGAAAAGGTCTTTAGTCATGTTAGGATCTTCTGCAGATACTCTACAACACATGACGAGTCAAACGCCCAAGGCTTAATTTCTTCCCTATTTTTTCACTTGAGTTGACTTCGTGTTTTATCAGCACGTTGACTTGAAGTTGGACCTGTCGAGACTGCTTTGTCTTTTATCTGTAGGTGGACTCTCGTCTTTTGTCAGCTTCGAAACCTGAGTCAGTTTGATGCATTCAGCTTGACTTAGATATAGTCAGCTTTGACCTTTCATCAGCTATCTTTGACTTGGTATTGCCAGTTTTGACTACTTGTCACCAGCTTTGACTATAGATCAACAACTTTGACTTCCGACATACTCAAAAAAATCATACGATAGAATAAGACAATTTAAATATAAGAAATTTAAATACAACATACAATATAAACATAATTTTCGAAGCTTAAATTACTCATCATCACTGAAACATGCCCAAATATGCTCAACTAAATCGGCACGAAGTTGATGATGAGTTTCTTTATCACGTAGTTGGGCACCTCTCTTGAGATAATTTCCGAATTCGGTAGCAGAACCTTGAATTATTCGAGGGGGATTATCTATGATTTGCTAGTCGTTCGTCCAATTGCTTGTCATTTCGCCTTCATCCTCGATTATCATATTATGTAATATAATGCAAGCCAACATAATATCTTTCAAGTTGTCTCGGTACCAAAGATGGCATGGGCCTTTTATCAATGCCCATCGAGCTTAAAGAACACCAAAAACACGTTCGACATCATTTCTCGTAGCTTGCATTTGTTTGAACTTGACCTCTTGGATCTTGCGGATGTGAAAAGCTCTTGTGGCTTGACCCATTCGGGTATATTCCATGGTTAAGTAATATCCTTGTGTGTATTGCGTGCCATTTATAATGAAAGGGATCGTCGGTGCAAATCCTTGTAGAGCATCGTTGAACAACGGTGATTGCCCAAGCACATTGATGTAATTGTTTGAACCCGCAACTCCAAAAAATGCATGCCAAATCCACAAATTTTGAGAAGCAACAGCTTTAAGCATAATAGTAGGTTTTTTAATATCACCACGAGTATACTGACCTTTCCATGCTACTGGGCAAGTCTTCCATTCCCAATGCATACAATCAAGGCTTCCAAGCATTCCAGGAAAGCCATGTTTTTCCTCATGCATTCTCATCAACCCTTGAACATCATTTGCAGTCGGCCTTCTCAAGTAGTAATTGCCAAAAACTTCAATCACACACCTACAAAAATCTTGCAAACATTCGATACCTGTTGATTCGACAACGCGTAAGTACTCATCGTAGTGATCAGCTGGACCACCATATGCTAGTTGTCGTATCGCCACCGTGCATTTCTGAAATGGCGTGAAGCCTTTTCTCCTAGTTGCATCGCAGCGTTACTTAGGGGTGAGCATTCGGATTTCGGTTCGGATTTTTGCCTAATCCGGACCGATCCGAAAATCCGAATTTTGAGAGAAAAACAATCCGATCCGAACCGAATATCCAAAAATTCGAAATCCGAAAATCCAAAAATTTTATAAAAATATCCAAACCAATCCGAAAAATCCGAAATTATGAAAAATCCGAAAATCCAAAACCAATTTTGTTAATTCTTATATATATTTATATTAGATTTAAAATATTTAAATAAAATATTATTATTATTATATATAAATTATATATAATTAGGATTTTGGATTTTTCTGATTAAAAATCAAATTAAAAAATCCAACCGATCCGATCCGAAAATCAAATTTTGAAAATATCAATCCGATCTCGAACGAAAATCCAAAAATCCGAATCGAATTTTAAATTTTGATTTGGTTCGGATCGGATATTCAATTTCGGGTATTTTGCTCATCCCTAGCGTTATTGAAAAGAAGGATCGTGCGCCTCGATAAGCCTCGTTTTACATGTTTTATATGGTTATATTTGTCTCGTTTCTAATTGATAAAGGTTTGTTTGAGCTGCATTTGTGATATATTTCAATTGCTTTGAAAGATATGATGCCGTGTGTATTTTGTGTTATTTTAGCACGTGTTTTGATCTAAAAGGAGAACATGCTCGACACACATTAAAGCACATAGCATTTGAAGCTCGCGACCTTCGAGAGCATGAAGGAGACCAACTCGCGAGGAAATCGCGAATAACAATTGAGACAACCTCGCGACCCGCTATCGCAACCATGGGTCATGAGACATATGATCGCGAGGAAAATTAAGCATGTTGAGAGGAGTCGCGACCGCATCGCTACCAACACTCGCGATGGGCGTTCGCGGAAGTGATTATCGTGCGCCAAAGGAGAGTTCGCGACACGCTATCGCGACCTGCTCTCGCGATGGAAGATCGCGAAGTCTCGAAGGAAGCGCGATCGCGCCCAGCTATCGCGACCAATGCTCGGGAGGAAGAGAGGGTGTGTCTCATGGCGGCGAGACTTATAGTCGTGTAGATGTCATGTCGGTCCCATTCAAGAGAGAGAGAGATTTAAGGAGAAAGGAGGCTCGCAATTCATTATAAAAGGGAGAGAGGCGCTTGTTTTCTACACCATTCCGAGCGAACACAAATTCTTCTTTATTTTCTTTTGCAAGTTCTTTTCGCAGTTTAATTTAGTTTTAGCTTTTTCTTTAAGTATTTTCATTCGATTTTCATAGTTTAGTATTAGATTCCAGAATTTCTTCCGGATTCAAGTTGCTACAATTGTTCTTCGTGGATTCTTACGGTTTTATCTATCTATCTTAATTTATGCTTTCTTTATTTATTTATTGTTTTGTTATTTCAATTATCGTAGCTAAATTTAAATATTGATCCTAGGGTTTGTATGTCTAACTAGATTTATATAATTAATTTGTTGATCTTGTTTTGCCGTCTCATTCATGATTTATAATTCTTAGCTTTAATTCTCATGTGTTGGTGTTTGATCAATATTAATGCATGTTAGTTATGTGATTAATGTCTGGCGGAATTAATTGCATAATCAATATCTGGAATTTATAATCTGCTTTTGCCTTGAGACCGACGGAGATAGGTGAGCTGTGGGAGGTTAAATCTTTGTGTGCTTTTGGTAATTAGCTTACTTCTCTTGAGACCAAGGAGATAGAGTTTAGGCTAACCTACTACTATAGGTCATCTGATGTAAACTATAGTTACATTAGTGATCCTTCATATGAATGTGGATTAAATTGGTAAGCAGTTAATAGGTTAGTTATGTGAATTTGGTTAGGTTAAGTACATCCTAGGATCGATCTTTTATATCTGGTTTTATTCTTATCTTTATTTTCGAGTCTAGTTTTATAATATTCTCTATTGATTTTTGTTGCTGGATAATAATAAAGATTCTCGTTGATTATTATTTGTGTTCTCGAGTCATGATCCACGTGGATCGATATATACTTGCTGCTTTACTATCATTTATTTGGTAGGAATATTAGCGATCAAATTTTGGCGCGTTGTTGCAGGACCGCTTAGATTACATAGTGATAATTTTCTGGATTGTAGTTATTAATTCAGGCGTTTTAAAATAAATAAAATAAAATAAAAATATATATATATATATATTTCTGTGTTGCTTCTTGGATTTTACTTGATTTTTATCTCTCTGCGATGCATGATTACAAGATCTCAAAGAAGAAAATTATTCCATTAGATCTTGAGATTGATAGATCATATAAGAGAGCCGAGAAAGAAGACAACAAGAAATGGCGGATAGACGACCTCAAGGCCAAGATCGGATGGCGAAATGGGCGTCTTGGCGACAATACAACGCCAACTCGGCGTTGAATAATCGAATGGACGAGATGGGTGGGCAGCACAACCCATACCGCTCAACCACGTATACGGCCACCTGGATCGGTTCAAGGTGGAGGATGGGGCGAACGTCAATCTAATAATTTTGAGCTAAAACACGCCTCATCGGCGATGATCCAGCGGAGCGGTTTGGGGGAAGGGTGATCAAGACCCCAATGCGCACTTGGAAGCATTCCTCGATATTGTGATACTATCAAGCGAGCAGTGCCACCGATGCCATTCGGATCTTGATGTTCGGATTTTGTTGAGAGTCAAGCAAAAGAGTGGTTGAGAGCTTGGATAGATCGAGGATTACCACGTGGGAGCAGCTACGTGAGAAGTTTACGTCTAAATACTTTCCACATGCCAAGGCTCGAAGATCATTGCGAGATCTCCCATTTTCACAATTGGGAGATGAATCATTATTTGAAGCACAGGGCGATTGAAAACTCTGCTTGTAAGTGTCCACACATGGGTTTTCACACGAGCAACAAGTGACACAATTTTATAGTGGACTCAATACTAACACCGTAGCATTGTTGATGCGTCGGTGGAGGATGCCTTCTCAATCGAGGAATCGATGAAATGTTGAGAATAATTGAGGAGATGGCGACCAGCGGTTATCGATGGCGATGGAGAGCGACCAATCGAAGAGTGGGCTGCTGCGAGTTGGATGATAAGTATGATGATTTGTTAGAAGTTCATAACTCTGCAAAAGGAGTCTGGCCAGAGAAAAGGCGGATGACCCGCCATGGCGCATAATATCGAGGAGGTTCAATATTTGAATCAAAGGAGTAATGGTCGAGGAATCAAGTGGGAATCCACCCTATCATCCCAACAATAGGAATCATCCCAATTTTTCCTATGCGATGCATGAATGCTCAAAGAACCACCACCGGTTTCTTTGTTAATAATGGAATGATTGTGGAACCAAAGAAGCCTCGAAGAGATGATGCACCAAGTGTTGGCAAGCAATCAACAAATAGCCACGAGTCATCAACAAATTGTGGCTCGGCAAAATATTCGATCCATCGACTTGGGAATAGGATGAGCGCCTCTAAAGCACGGATCGATGCCATGAACAACACGATGATAGCCCTTGGAAAACAAGTAAAGATGATAGAGAACCAAGTGGGAAGATGGCTAATGAAAATTTTGGAATGCACAAAAAGGCGATTCCCAGTAATCTTGAGCAAAATTGAAGAATCATACTCCTCCAAATCGATGCAATGCGATATATTTGAGGTGGAGCTTAATATGAAAATCATCAGGAGAATCGAGGAGATAAGCAATCCGATGAAGAGTGTCGGCGAGAGAGATGGCGAAGAGACATCGCGAGGAAGAAAAAGGGTAACACGCGAAGATGAAAGCGAAGGATCACCCAACACTCCCAAAGCCGATGACTCCATTTCCTCGGTAGCATTGGGAAGATGAAATATGACGAGGAGTTCACCGATTCAAAGAGATGTTCGAGTAAACATCACCATACCTCTCTTTGAGCGCTTGAATATGCCCGGATCGTCAAATTTCTCAAAGATGCGTTGGCGAATAAAAAGAAGTTTGGGAAATTTGACAAGATCAACCTCTCTGAAGAATGCGATGCTATCTTGCGGAGAAAATTGCCAATGAAATGAAGGATCCGGGAGCTTCATCTTTGGAGTGCGAGATTGTGAGCACACGTTCCCCAACGTGTTGTGTGATTTAGGAATGAGCATAAACACGATGCCGTTAAATGTGTTCAATCGGCAAAATTTGGGCAAAGCGAAGAAGACCTCCATATCGTTAATGATGGTCGACAGTCGATCGCATACCCTAAGGGGATAGTTGAGGATGTGTTGGTAAGAGTTGGGTTTTGTCTTTCCAGTGAGATTTTGTTATTTTAGACATTCACAGAATTTAAAATCAACCACTAATCTTGGGTAGGCCTTTTCTAGCAACAGGTGGTGCTTTAATTGGCGTGCGGGAAGGTGATCTAACACCGTGTTAACGATGAGAAGCTGAAAATCTCAATCTATGGCGCCGTCCCGCGACACGATGGTGCGAGCATGAAGAGTGTCATTCAATCACCACCGCCATTGCTAGCGAAATCTCGAGCTTGGATGACAACCGACCAAGTGACAAGGTGCTAAAAGAAGAGATGGACTCGGCATGGAACTCCGTGATTCGTTCAAGTTTGGGGAGGCCACTTCCATACTCGGTGGTGGTCTAACGTAAATGCAAAGTGTCGAGGCAAGCACTGATTTGGGAAGAAGTCTGCGTCAAAGCGCCGATTGATTGGGTATGAAATGGTCTAGCTAAAGACATTTAAATTTAGCACTTGTTGGGAGGTAACCCAATGTTTTCCTTTCTTTTTTTTTTCGCTCTGTTTTTTCTTTTGTTTGTTTTTTTTGTGCTATTTTTCGTGTTTGAGTTTTGTATACATTTTGTGGGTTGAGTTGAATGAGGCGGTAGATGATGAGAATTTTTTTATTAGAAAATTTATTGCAACTGGTTTCGTGAGGCGAAGCATGTTATGATTGTTGTGAGTATTGAGCCTTTGAGAACTTGATCACACTTTTGAAACACGTGAGACTTGAGCTTTTGGTATCATATCTTTTCAAGATTGTTTCTTTACGTGTGATTAGTTTGAAATAACATGTGTTCTCTAGAACTTGCTCTGGATTTTTTCGAGGTTGCATTGATGTGCTTAAAATTTTGAAATGATATTAGGCATTCTTTTCTTAGCTTATACATTATCAAACACTAACTTTGTTATTTTATTATCCTTTGATGAGCCGTTTGAGCCTACCTAATTCTTTCATATAGCCATGGGTGGGGTATGTTGTTAGTGTGATTTTGGCTACTTGAATTGAGGGTTGAGAAAAGAAGGAAAGAAAGAAAATAGATAATGAGAAGTGATTATTAAAATAGTTGCTTACCCATATAAGTTCTAAAAAAAAAAATGACACAAGTGCGTGAAAAGAACATAAATGGGTAAGTAGCTAGTGCTTGAGATGAGTATATCACTTATATGAAAATTGTGGAATTCTTAGAAAAAAAATGACTTTTTGGTGTAGAGATTTGAAATGAATTGTGAAAGTTTGGGAATTATGTCTTTTGATACTTATGATGTTTTTCATTATGGGATTATGAGTCACTTAGCCTAAATATATCCTACCCTACCAAAGAGCCTACATTATAACCTTATATAAAGACCTTCTTGATCTTAGTTCTTGAACACATATTTGAGCAATGGAGAATTAGGCGATTTGCAAGCTTATGGTAGATTCCATGTGTTTTAAACTTTGAGTATACACATCTTCCTTGATCGCTTGGTGTTTGAGATTTCTTATATATATATCCATGTCGTGAGGATTCAGTTTGAGAGGCACGTGCTTATGATTATTATGATGTGTGAGTTTAACGAAAGATGTTATGATTTGATTGATTTGAGTGAATCGTTTATTGCTCATTGCTCACGAGGCTTATTGCTTTTATCGCTCGACTTCACTTACATCTCGGTCGTCTCTCTTTTGTTCTAATTTGTTTGAGGACAAACAAAGGGTAAGTTGGGGGAGTTGATAAGCCTCATTTTTACATGTTTTATATGGTTATATTTGTCTCGTTTCTAATTGATAAAGGTTTGTTTGAGCTGCATTTGTGATATATTTCAATTGCTTTGAAAGATATGATGCCGTGTGTATTTTGTGTTATTTTAGCACAGGTTTTGATCTAAAAAGAGAGAACATGCTCGAGCACATGTTAAAGCACATAGCAGCTGAAGCTCGCGACCTTCTGAGAGCATGAAGGAGACCAACTCGTGAGGGAAATACACGAATAACAATTCAGACAACCTCGCGACCCGCTATCGCAACCATGGGTCGCGAGACATATGATCGCGAGGAAAAATTGAACGCATGCTGAGAGGAGCTCGCGACCCGGCATCACTACCAACAATCGCGATGGACGTTCACGAGGAAGTGATTATTGTGCGCAAAAGGGAGAGTTCGCGACACGCTATCGCGACCTGCTCTCGCGATGGAAGATCGCGAAGTCTCGAAGGAAGGCGCATCGCGCCTAGCTATCGCGACCAATGCTCGCGAGGAAAGAGAGGAGTGCGTCTCGCGAGGCGAGACTTATAGTCCGTGTAGATGTCTATGTCAGAGTCCGATTCAAGAGAGGAACGAGAGATTTAAGGAGAAAGGGGAGCTCGCAATTCATTATAGAAGGGGGAGAGAGGGCAGTTGTTTTCTACACCATTCATTCGATTTTCATAGTTTAGTATTAGATTCCAGAATTTCTTCCGGATTCAAGTTGCTACAATTGTTCTTCGTGGATTCTTACGGTTTTATCTATCTATCTTAATTTATGCTTTCTTTATTTATTTATTTATTTTTGTTATTTCAATTATCGTAGCTAAATTCCGTATTGATCCTAGGGTTTGTATGTCAACTAGATTTATATAATTAATCTGCTGATCTTGTTTTGCCGTCCATTCATGATTTATAATTCTTGGCTTTAATTCTCATGTGTTGGTGTCGATCAATATTAATGCATATTAGTTATGTGATTAATGTCTGGCGGAATTAATTGCATAATCGATATCTGGAATTTATAATCTGATTTTGCCTTGAGACCCTAAGCGAGATTGGTGAACTGTAGGAGGTTAAATCTTTGTGTGCTTTTGGTAATTAGCTTACTTCTCTTGAGACCCGAAGGAGATAGAGTTTAGGCTAACCTACTACTATAGGCTGTCCTGACGGAAACTATAGTTACATTAGTGATCCTTCATATGAATGTGGATTAAATTGGTAAACAGATTAATAGGTTAATTATGTGAATTTGGTTAGGTTAAGTACATCCCTAGGATCAGTCTTTTATATCTGGTTTTATTCTTATCTTTATTTTCGAGTCTAGTTTTATAATATTCTCTATTGATTTTTTGTTGCCTGGATAATAATAAAGATTCTAAGTTGATTATTCGCTGTGTTCTCGAGTCGTAGTCCCTGTGGATACGATATATATACTTGCTGTTTTACTATCATTTATTTGGTAGGAATATTAGCGATCAGCCTCCAAAGAATTCACTATGCGAATGAATAACTCTTTAGCGTCCGATTCGGCGTGAAACTCTCTATCACCATAAGTTGAATTTTCAATAAAGTAATCATTCATTAATCGATCGGTGCGGATTCACGATCTCGATATATGTATCTTCTTGACGGGAAGTATGTTGAGCGACTAATTGGAGCAAGTAAACCTGCGATTTCATCCTCCATGATTGAGTTCATCTCCTCGTCAATATAATCATCATCGCTG
Source organism: Salvia rosmarinus (assembly GCA_036937905.1). Classification (NCBI taxonomy): domain Eukaryota; kingdom Viridiplantae; phylum Streptophyta; class Magnoliopsida; order Lamiales; family Lamiaceae; genus Salvia; species Salvia rosmarinus. Next base: position 25,283,594 of record CM072822.1, on the reverse strand, counting down.
AGCTAGGCGCTATTATTCAATGAAGACTTCTTCGAGATTGAGAATTGATAATATGAAGAAGAAGAAAAATATTGGGAATACAATAAGAAAGAAACAAGTGCGGTATAAAATTTGTATATGCAGATGATTGTGATTTATAGAATGATTCGAACGGTCAAAAGATAAATAATTGATTTTCAATCATCGAAAGAAAATAATTGAGTTACAGCGGTCGAAAGAAAAATAATTAAGTCAAGCAGCGGTCAAAAGAAAAATAATTGATCTACTACTTTCAAAAGCATGATAATTGAGAGCAGCTGTCAAAAGCATGACAAATACAAGCATGCCAAATTTGAATGATTAAAATATACTAAAATGTTTAGATAATGACACACTTTTTATTTAAATCAACTTGTACAATAGGAAACACAATACTTAAATTAAAGAAATTGAAATACAACACACAACATTAATAAAATAAGTGCAGGTACAATGACTAGTTTTACTATTCTTCCGCTTCCCACTTCTTTTGGATTTGAGCACAGTACTTGAGGTGAAGTCGTAGTTGGGTTTCTGACATTTTCGAGGTATCTTGCATTAGAATTTTATGCTCTTTGGCATTCATTTATCGCCCATTGCTTTCACCATCATCGTTATCGCAGTGCTCTTGCATTGAGAGCATTGGCCACCTCTTTGGCTTCGCTTGTTGATTTTCCTTTACCTTTCGCTGCATTTCTCTTCGCCGCCTTCTTTCCAATCGGACGAGTGCGAGTTGTTTCATCATCATTGTCATCTAGGTTAGAGGCGGAGGTGTAGACACCAGATGCAGAAGACTTTCCCTTTTTTTGGCCCGAACCTCACCTTCTTGATGTGCGAATTTCGGACATTCCTTGAGCAAATTCCATACTCCGATATGTTTGAAACCGCGTGTTCCGTGAGTCTCTATATATTTAACTTGCGCCTTATTAATGATATCAACTTCACTTGCACCGCTTGGCCACATCTCTGTGTTCCTATAGTAACATGAACTAAACCATTTAGTTTCTTTGCAAGTTTGTAAAAAGTGTTTTACCGAGGAAGATGATCTCTCCGAGTTCCGCTCGGCGACCACTTGTTGTAGGCTTTAGTAATTCTCCCACTTTGGTCTATCTTTTGATCATTTCGAGATTGAATCGGTGCTAATATCGATCCAACACCTTGTAAGATGTTCGCTCTCTTCTCCGAGTATTGAGTCTTCTTATACTTGCATCATTGGCCTCTTCATCGGATTGTTGATCGAAGTTGGTTTATGGCCTCAAGACCTTGCGGGAACAAAATCACGGGAAGGTTGTGCTTTCTCGCAGGTAGGCGTTTCTTGATCGGTGCTTCCCGTCTATCTTTGTTCTTTCTTGATGAGTCAGAAGATGGAGCTCGTTGAAACTGATAGTGTTGAACGCCTTGCACTACAAGAAATAGCGCGATCAACGACGGAAATTTCCGTCATTATACCGAATAAGTCCATCGGTGATCATAAACAACGACGGAACAACGACGAAAAAAGTCTATCGGTACAAAAATATCGCTATTCCTATCAACGACAGACTCTTAGTCCGTCGTTGAATCACCGTCGGAACAACAACGGATATAGACGTCGTCGTTGTCTACGCACGACCGTCGTCGATCAACGACGGACAGTCCGTCGTTGATTAACGATGGATAGTCCGTCGTTTTTAACGACGGACTCTATCCATCGTTAATCGCGATGGAGATGCCGTCGTCGATCAACGACGGAAAAAAGTCCGTCGTTCGTTAACGGCGGATGATATTCGATGTTGATCACCGGCGTATGAGACGGACTTTCGTCGTTGATCAGCGATGGATGACGGTCCGTCGGGAATTAACGATGGATCAGCGACATACATTCGGCGTTGATCAACGACGGTCCCTTTCCGTCGTTGATCCGCGATATTTTAATTTTTTTATTTTTTTAATACATTATATATTTTATTTTCAATGTGATCGCTCCTTTTCACACGTAAAAGTGTAATGATAGGGTAGCGATATCGTATCCACAGAGATTGTATCACGAAAACATAGAAGCTAGCTCAGCGATTATTCATCATTATTCAAACGGATAAAGGGTGAGAGGTTTTAGGGCTTGAATTTAATCCAAAGCAAAGGTAACCAAGCGTAAATATAAATAACGAATAAAAACACGAAGATGATTATGAAGGAAGACTAACCTAGGGATGCACCAATCCTATCCACAACGATGTTTATCCCCTTATTACTAACGTTTTAATCCGGACAAGACGGAAGATCACATATATAACCAACAACTTCGATTCACGACAATTGCGGCGATTGATTACTAATTTTCCTATTACGATTCGTCTCTAGGGAAAATAAGCAACTCCAAATGGATCACTAAGACTATGCTTCCTACGAATGTCCTATCTCGATTCGACTCGAAACTTATTCGTATCATGCATTCAAGATCGATTGACAATTAAAGCGATTCGTAATTAATCGACAACTATGATATGCATCAAAATTGATTAGAAATCAATACATATAAATAAGCACCAAGAATCATGAATCAATGCCCGAAGGTAAATAACAATAGCGAGAATCACAACATATAGGATCGGATCATGCAAACCCTAGGATTAGAATAGAAAACTAGCAGGACATAATAAGCAAGCGAAATACTGAATTAACCATAAAAGCGAAATTAAATATATAAAACCCGTGAGAAGCGTCGGATGAACAATGGTTGGTCTTGAATCGAATCCCAAGCAAGCGAGCGGAAAACAAAGGAAAACGATCGGACAAAGCGTTCCGATCGATGGCGTAACGATAAACTAAACTAGAATAACGTAAAAACAATACTAGAATTAAACTAAACGAAGATTAAAGACTAAAGAATGGAAAAATTGAGGAAAACTCAAGTAAAATAGGTGCAGGCGTGATTGGAGGCTCACAGGCGCGGATGGCTTGCCCTATTTATAGAAAAGGTGGAAACCTAATTTTTGCCTCGCGCCGCCTCATGACCGGTACTACGATCGCTAGGCTTCGCTCGCATGGGCACGAGGTTCGCGACATGCTCTCAGGTTCTGCGTGTGTTTCTAGCGGCCGACCTAGCGACCGCTGGGCTGGTCGCTAGAAACACGCTTGATTGTATATTTTGGCTCGTCGTCGTTCCTTGCTTGATTTTCAACATATAGACCTACACAACACCAAAAGAACACCCAAGAGCGATATCTTCTAAAAATAGATAAAACATTAGGAATCGATCGTGGCGCATTAAGCGAGCTAAACTCATCTTCAAATATCAACTATAAACGTGTAAAATGCGCGTTTATCACAATGCAAGATTCAAAATCACAACCACTAAATCAATAAAATGTTTGCAACATTCAAATATAATTTTAGATAAACTAAAATATTTTCAACATTAAAATGATAAAACTAAAATGTTTGCAACATTCAAAATACAATAAAACTAAAATGTTTGCAACATTCAAATCTGATAAGCAAATAAGTTATTCATGATATATTTTTCTCAAACAACTTCGGTATTAAAATCTTAAGCATCTCGGCATGAACTTCTTGCTCATCTTGATCATTCACGATAGATTTTCTTCAACGTTAATGACATCATGACGAATGGAATGTGTGAAGAACGATGCATGTCGCATGTACTAAATGATGCTCTTTGCATCACTAATTTACAAAACAACATACTCAGCTTTTTTCAATGATGCTTTTGCCTCCTCAAGAGCCTTTTCCAATGATGCTTTTACCTCCTCAAGATCATTTTCATTTGCCATTTTCAATTTCATCTACACAAATAAATTGAATATGAAAGCAAGAAATGATATAAATTATAACATTCCATTTACAATCTTTCTTTAAAAAAAACTCTTCACACATTCCATTCCCACACCAATAAACTCAATCATTCCCGAACTAGAGTTAACAATCAATGTTAATCACAAACTCTACTTGAAGTCAAATTGAAAGAAAACCCTACAAAATCTACATCTACATTTATAACGTCCTACTTATATATTTGATGTACGTTCATATAAAGTATGTGAATTGCAATTAAACTAAAACATACCCCAATAGATGGCCAACTGTCTCGTAGAGTCAACTGCTCGGATGAACTCCTTTCTGTGCAGCCTTTTGCAATCAAAATAAGGATAAAATAAAATTTTGACATTATTTTACTATAAAATCAAGAATGGGTCGAGTCTCTGCACGAGGCATCTGATACGAAGGTCCATCCTTTTGTTTCCTCGTTTTTTCTCTAGATTCTTGACTACACTCTGTGTCTGAACTCAAAGCTCCTTCGTATTGAATGACAACACTCAAACCATCTTCCTCGTATTCAATTCTGCACGAGTTGTCATGTTCCTTCAATTTTGCTAAGATAAGCATATAATGAGGATCATCCTTCTCCTCACTGGAAATAGAAATTGTAATGGTAGTCTTCATTATTGTAATAGAAATAGAAATTGTAATAGAAATAGAAATAGAAATTGTAATGGGGCAGAGACGGCACGACGGGGAAGAGACGGGACGGCGTGGGGGAGAGATGAGCCAAGACGAGGGCACTATCTGGAGAGGTGAGGACGCGGCATGGGGAGGCGAGCCGGAGTCGGGAACGGGACAGAGACGGTGTTGGATTTGTATACTGAAAGCAGTTTGGTTGAGCTTGTATACAATGTTTCCTGTTACCACTATTACAATCTCCTATCTGAATTGAATACTTGATTGCATATATCCGTGTCCCTTATCTCATATATAAGTTAGATCATACGGTGTGAAGATCACAAAAGTCCGTATGATTGGTCGCTTAATGAGATATAAAAGTTTCATGCTTGAGACAACTTGAGGACGAGTTGTCGGTATAGGCTATGGTATAGATAAGAAGTGACTTGACTTGGTTGCTTGTCTATCTTTGTGCGTCCCGGGCGTATTGAAGGATCACGATGAGATGTGTTCTTCTATCGACCGTCGTGAAGAACCAAGATCTCGGTGACTTACGATGATCTAAACCTCGATAAGGTATTAGGTGAGTATGAGTTCTTGACCATCACTTTGACTTGTTATGGGTGAGGGTTATATGTTCTAACCCAATATTCTCCGTGATCTTGGGTGGTGGCGGTGCTTGTATGTCATGCTAGTTATCTCAGACGAGTCACCGTATCCGTTTAGGATGATGGCGCCCCTTAAGGAGCTCAAAAGGTTTATTGTACTAAACCCTCGCAGTTGAGTTAGCTCAAGTACAATAATAAGGTTGAGTGGTACTATTTAAGAATTAAATATATTAATTATTTTAAGCAATCGTAATGCTCTAAATAATTAATGGACGCTCGATATCTTAAATACGGGGATTCAGTAATGTCTAAGTGCAAGCCCGACCAACTTTGGTAATAAAGGGTAAGTTAGCATTTATTCTCTAGTGGCATGAATAAATGTTTATAAATTAATTTATGTTCGGGGTGAACATAAGATAATTAATTTATTTGAGGCCCATCTTTTTCTTGCATTTGATCCACAGGTCGGCCCGTCAGTGCCGTAGCTTGGAAGGAAAATAGCGCCTACTTTCTACATGGCAAGGATTTGATTCTCTTTATCCTACAAGGATATAATTATATTTACGGGATATGCATAGATCCTTTCCATATAGGATTATGGTAATAATCCTTTCCATATAGATTATGGTAATTTCCATATGGGATTATGGTAATTTCCATAAAGGATTATGGTAAGTTCCATAAAGGATTATGGTAATTTCCATATGAGATTATGGTAATTTCCTTATGGGATTAAGGTAGTGCATTATAAATATGAGGTAAGAGATTAAATCCAGGGAGATGATTAATAATCAACCTCAATATTTTCGTCCATCACCAAGAGAAAGAGGGGTGATGTTCTCGAAAATTGTGCCAAGAGAGAAAGAGGTGATTTTCCGAAGCATTCTCCATAGATCGTCCTCACTCGACGTTGGAGATCGGGCAACCGGGATCGACCCGTAGGTCAAAGCACAGTCTCGATCCATTCCTACCGACAGATCCAATGGTAAACACGAGAAAACTCCTACGTGTTGCAATTAATTTTATAGGTGCATGCTAGGTATATAATCAATGTATGGTGAATTAAATATCCAAGATAGATCCTGGAGAGTGCTAAACCTAGTTTTTCCCTTACAATTGGTATCGAGCACGGGATCGATATCTTGGCTCATTGGATTAATTCACGCTTGATTATTACGCGCGCAATTTATTAATTGTTGATCCGGGTTCATCGTGGCTTCGCTTTTATTTTGTCGGATTTTGTTTTTCACCAGAAAATCCGTGGTTAGATTAGATTTATTTTTACGTAAATCTTATCGTAAAAGTAAAATGAAGGCGAAGAAGTCGATCGAGACGACGGAAAACGGGCCGCACGGCGTGCGGCCGACGGTATCTGGCGCAAGGCGCAGACGGCCGCGACGCGCCGCCGCGACGGGCCGAGCCGGATCCGCTTCGGCCCGAACTCGCTGTTGACGAGTCCGTCCGCGCCCGTGCACGCGAGGCCCGTTTGAATCCGGTCCGTGCCCGTGCATGCGAGGCCCGTTTTGAAGATTATAAAGATCTCAGACTTTGCAATTCTATGTAATAGATTAGGCGGGAAAGTGCGATTCCACGAGTGGGCCACGATGAACGTTTTATTTTATTTTTATCGCTCATCGCATGTCGTGGATGTTTAAAATTATCTTTGGAGCATACTATGTATGTTTAAATTACGTTGACAAACCTTTAAGTGTTTTTCAGATTGAGTGCGCATACTAAGCATGCTAGGTTTATCGCGTTTTCAAGCATATTTTAGAATTACATGAGCATGTTTTACATGTTGAGTTCTATAGAAAAGCATGCTAGGATTACGTGATCTGCATGGACAAACCTTTTGAACAAAAGACTAAGCAAGCAACCCGACAAATTAATTTTAAAATTAAAATGTCAAGACCTCCACTTTTTATCTCTAAACAAAGTGAGACGACCGTGAGTAAACGATCCACACGCGCGGCTTGCTCGCATTGCTTATCATAAGTTTGTTAGATGAGATTTCTAAATAAAACATTTAAATCTATTGAGAGTGGGAGTTTCATGTAAACGCCCACACGTGTGGGCTACATGTATGCGATTTTCATAAGTTCTCTAGAGATAGATATAAAATGAGATAACAAAAGAATTTGAATTGGAAGCTGTATGGTCCGAGTGAGTATGCCAATTCTAAGAATTCATTTCTCATTTAAAATTGTGGTCATTGCTAGACATCACCTCAAGTACAACTTCCGCAAGTCCCTTCTTGCGATAGTGATGTGGTTCAGAAAGGTCCAATCGTTAATTTCATTTGTCATAAGGATAAGTTGACATGGATTGAAATTAAACGACTAAAAGGTATATTTTAGTCCAGGTCGAGGGGTTCATGTGTAAACGCCCACACGCGTGGCTTGCATGTGGGATTCTTGGGCGATTGGAGGTTTCAATTAATATTGTTTTATCAAAAGGTTACAATATTATTGTTACAATTATGTGCGATCGTATGCTTATGTGTTTACTTTATCGATTTTATATGTCTCTTACACCGATTATCAATATGCTCGCACAAAATCCTTATCCGTCCAAATTTTATCGAGTGGAAACGAAACATTGAGAATGTTCTTACCGTGGAAGAAAATCTATTTGTACTCACTACACCCCGTCCCAAGCCTCTAGACAATTTATCTACCGCGATGAGGGCACAAGGAGCACGAAAATGAGACAAATCAAATAGAATGGCAAAGTGCCTTCTTTTGGTCACCATGTCAGTCCCCCGCAACTCCAAAGATCAAGAGATGGAAGATGCAGCCACGATATGGCTAAGTCTTATGAAATTGTATGAGGAGTCGGACGTAATCGCTTTGTCATAATTTGACAAAATCTATAATGTCAAGTTCAATGAAGGAAAGTGTTCGGTGCATAACCATGTAGAGCAAATGATCAATCTCTTCGGAGAGCTCGAGTTGGTTGGAGGATATATTGATGGCGTAGTCGTAATCGATATGATATCAATATATCCTCAACACTTTGCCCAAGTCTTTGATGACTTTATAAAGCGATCCTTTATGATAAGAGTTATACTCTAGATTCATTGCAAAGAGGATCTAGTAACCAAGAACATAAAATGGGCAAAGGTGCATGTTCTTTAGTACGCACCTCAAAGAAAACCAACGCTTTATCGAAGATGAAAAGGAAAAGTGGAATTCAAGAGATGCTAAGGCTAAAGAAAAGTGGGAGTAATACAAAGGGCTCTACCAGTGGTTTGAAAAAGCCAAGGAGAAGGCAAATGCTTCAAGTGCGGTGAGGCGGGCATTGGAAGGCTAAGTGCCCCAAGCTCGAGGCTCTAAGTCGCCCGTTGCTTTAGTAACTGAAACATGTTTAGCGACTTGTTCTACCCATTCTTGGGTAGTGAACACGGTGCGATCGATCATGTTTGTTACACCTGCGTGGGGTTCCCGCGACAAGGAGTCCGAATGATGGCGAGATAACGATCTCCATGGGCAACGCGCGAAAGTCGAGGCCATTGCAGTCGGAGATGTTACTTTATGTTTTGAAAAAGCTTTTAGTTTTAAAAGACGCTTTATATGTTCCGGATTTTCTACGGAACCTTGTTTCGCTTCAAATTGTTTATTCAAGGATATTCGATTGTTTTTATAGTGGTGTTTCTATCATAAGAAATGACGAAGTTATCCGTAGTAGCACATTATATAATTCACTTTATACTATTTCTAATACATAATACCTATAACTATGTTGCATCTACATCAAACCTTAAAGAGAAAGTTTTCTTCGAAGACGACACCTCTTTTCTCTCGGCATCTTAGATTAGGTCACATCATCTCAAATAGGATCCAAAGACCGGCTAAGAATGGAGTGTTGGGTAAACTCACGCTACTCTGCTCCCAAACCGCGAATCCCGTGATAGAAAGGTAAGATGTTGACCGCACCCTTCAAAGCCGGGCGGTCATAGAGCCAAAGAAATGTTAGAGCTAGTCCTTTTTCGATCCGTGTGGACCGGCGTCCACACAAGCTCGTGAGGGTACGAGTATTTTGTCACTTTCATTGACGATTACTCAAGGTATGGATACGATACCGCCACCGCAAGTCTCGAATGCTTTGAAATTCAAAGAATTTAGGCGGAAGTGGGGACGAAGCTAGGTAAGAGTATCAAGTCATTACTGCTCGATCATGGTGGTGAATACCTCAACAACGAGTTCATGGACTATCTAGTGAAGTGTGGGATTACCTCCAAACGACTTCACCAAGCACACCACAAAAAATGGTGTGTCGAGGCGAAGAAATAGGACTCTTTTGGAAATGGTTAGATCAATGATGAGTTATGCAACTTTGCCTATTTCGTTACGGGGTATGCCTTAGAAGCAGTGACATACTTGTTAAATCTAGTACCATCCAAGTAAGTCGAAGAGACCTCTTTCGAGTTGTCGTTTGGGTGCAAGCCGAGTTTAAGCCACATAAGGATATGGGGCGATCCGGCTATGATCTTTGAACAAGAAGGCCGACAAGTTGGAGGCTAGATCCACGCAAAACATTTTATTGGCTATCCCGGAGGAACGAAGGTGGATTATTCTATAGTCTAAGGATCGGAAGGTTATTATTAGCACTAATGCCCGATTCTTAGAAGAGGACTACATGAAAATCATAAATCCAAAGTTGAAATCATTCTTGAAGAATTAGAAGATGATCGTATTGCACCACCGATTAGACCAAAGGTACGAGATGTCGAGTCTAGTGGGAGGATCCGATCGCCCCTTTTCACACGTAAAAGGTGTATATAGAAGGTAAGGTAGTATCGTATCCACGAGGGATTGTAATGCGAAAACACAGAAGCTAGCTCAACGATAATTCATCATTATTCAAGCATAGAAAATGGGTGAAAGGTTTAAAGGGCTTCAGAATTTAATCCAAAACAGATGTAACCAAGCAGAAAATAAAATAAAGCAATAAACACTCGGATGTTAAAAACAGATAAGGACGACTAACCCTAGGGATGCATTAATCCTATCCACAACGTATGTTTATCCTGTTCCTATTAGCCAATTTTAATCCAGACAAGATGGAAGATCACATATATAACCGACAACTTCACATTACGACAATTGCGATTGTAGATTACTAGTTTTCCCCACATCACACGCGTCTCTAGGTGAAAACAAGCAGCTCAAACAGATCACAAGAATATGCTTCCTCAGAATATCCTATCTCGCCCACGACTTAAGGCTTATTCAGATCATGCATTCAAGATCGATTGACAATTAATACAATTACGTAATTAACCGACAACTAGATATGCATCAAGATTGATCGAAATTAATACATATAAATAAGCACCAGAATCATGAATCTATGCTCGAAGGTAAATAGCGATAACGAGAATCACAACATATAGGATCGAATCATGCAAACCCAGGATTAGAAATCGAAATCTAGCGGACATAAAAACGGAATAAAATACGATTTAACCATAAAACGAAAAATAAATATATAAAACCCGTGATGAGCGTTGGATGAACAATGGTTGGTCTTGAATCCAATCCCAAGCGATAAGCGGAAACAAAGGAAAACAATCGGACAAAACGTTAGATCGATAACAAAGCGAAGAACTAAACTAGAACAATGCAAGAATTAAAGCTAGAACTAAGCTAGGCGAAAGAAAAGCAAAATCTGAGGAAAACTGAATAAAAAGCTCTCACGTCGCTCGGGTGCAGGTGCGAGGAGGCGCAAGTGAGGGGCTTTTGTTATAGATAAGGGTGGAAACCTAATTTGCGCCTAGCATGCCACGCCATGACCGTGGCTAGCGGTCGCCATGGCCTCATCCCGCCGCGCTCTCTCTCGCCGCCTCAAGCTCGCGTTCGCAGGGTAGCCTCGCGGCCTGGCTAGCGGTCGCTAGCAAGGGCCGCGAGAAATCGTACAGTAGCTATCTCGGCTTTGGGGGCTGCTCGGGTGTGCGCTCTTTGCGACCGCGTCCTCCCTCGGTGTTCGCCGGGGATACCTCGCGGCCTAGCGACCGCTAGGTTGGTCGTTGGGAGGCTAGGCGAGCGTGGTTTGGGCTCGTCTTCGTTTCTTGCTTCGATTATCAACATATAACCCTACAAAACGTTGAAGGAACACCCAAGAGCAGTATCTTCTAGAAATAGATAAAACATTAAGAATCGATACATAAACGCACATTAAATGATCTAAACTCATCTTTAAATATCAACAATAAGCGTGTAAAATGCGCGTTTATCAAACCCCAAACTTAAAGCATTGTTTGTCCTCAAACAAGAGCGTAACGTAAAGACAAACGAAAGATCAGCGAGCGTAGCAGAGGATAACCATTATAAGCCTCGAAACATATTAACGTTCAAAAACATTGGCGCACATGACAACGTTAGCCAACTCAACACAAACAACCATCGAGGGCAAAACTCATTTAATTCAACCTCACAATGGCATGTGTGTAAAATATAGATACACTCAACTCATAAAGAAATGTAGAACGTGTATACACTCAATGATCAATGCAATGCAACATCTTACCATAGGCTTGCCGTTTCTCTAGTATCTCCACCGCGTCAAATGTGTTCAAATTAGGATCAAAGAGGTCTTTTCATAGGTTGTAATGCAGGCACATTGGTTAAGGTAGGATAATATATGGCTAAGTGACTCAAGAATATTCCAAGCACCCCCATTTATACTTTTCGACATATATGGACTTTGTCCATTTTTCTCTTCTTTCCCAACGTGCTAAATCGACGTTTTATCCCTCATAAGGTACCTATACTTTGATTAACGACCCTTTATGCTCAAAACACATAGTGAACTTATCATTGTTTTTCTTTTCTTTTCTAGAGCTTATAGGGTTTATTATTTTTCACACGGGTACCATTTTTTTCACCACGGATGTATTTCTCTAAAACTAATGTTTCTCGCCATAACTACATCAAAATTTCAACCCCTTTTGGTTCCCATATCCATCCCCACCTCCTATCATCCGGTTAATCGAAAGAATAAAGTCAAATAACGGCTCAAAGAAGGCAACAAATGGTATATATCATCGGGTTAGTGTTTGGGTAAAATGTGTGGTTAACAAAGATGGCCTTTTATCCTTTCCAAATTCGAAACACATATTGCAGTCTCGACACAGAAGAACGGCAACTTCTAGAAGATAATCACATGCATGATATCACACAATTAAAAGAAACTCATCGAAGATATGTATCTGATGAAGTTCAAGTCTCACATGATAAGTAAATGGTGAAAAACAACAAGCCTAAGCACTCTTACGTCATTCATGTGTCATTTTCTAACATATCATGTGCACTATCATTAAATTTCAGTAAAATTTTCTATCGTCATTGGCCACATGGATTAACAACTTCACTTAACTCGTTGATCGATGCGGACAATACGAAAAGAAAGACAAAGACCCGACAAAAGCCCCAACATATAATAACTTAACAAAACAACGCCAAACATAACAAGGACTCTCAATCACATCACACTCGACCACTCCACCCCCAAACTTATTCTCAACAGTGTGCAATGGAGCAATAATGTTTGCGAGAAGAGAGTGATTGGGAGAGACCGTACCTCATATGTTGCGCTACTCCCGTGATCGAAAGAATCCTCACCATTGATGATATACATTGGGACTTAAAACAAACAAACAAGACACAAGAAAATAACGAAAACAAGAAACAAAACAAAAGACATAAAGCACGTAAAATGTTGGGTTACCTCCCAAGGTCTTTGGTTATCGTCGCTAGCTCGGCGTTACCTCTTATCAATCAGGCGATTTGGCAACTCGTGGTCTTTCCAAACTTCAATTTGCCCTTGTACTTGGCATTGACAATGCACCACCAATTGGCATAACAATGGCTTCCACAAAGCTTGAGCAGATCACTCGGATTTTTATGCGAGTCCACTTTGTCCTTACATCATGCCCCTCGATTGGGCAGTACCCTCTAAGTCATAGCTTGTCTTGTGGCGATCGTGATCGGTAGCAATCTTCCGCCTTTTCACTTTGTCGTGTTGCTTGATGGCGTCATATATGGAAATCTTGAGCTCCTCATCGTTAACATGAAGCATGAGATTACCTTCTGCACATCAATCAAAGCACGACGATTGCTAGAAAAGATGCGCCGGGATTAGCGGTTGTTGTTTGAATTCGGGATATCTAAAATCACAAAATCGGCGGGGAAAAACAAAGTCCCGATTCTTACCAACACATCTTCGACGATACCTTTAGGATATGTGGTGACTGTCGACCGTCATGATGAGATCTTCGTTGGCTTCATCTTTCCTAGGTGCGGCCGGTTGAATCGTTCAAGGCATCGATTGATGCTGCTTCCAAGTCGCACAATACATTTGGAAAAGTTTGCTCGGCGATCTCGCATTCTAGCAAAAGCGCAGGATCATACGCTTTAAAGGTAGCTTCCTCTGCCAAGGCTAAGGCACTGCATTCTTGGATAGGTAATTTTTCAAATTTCCCCAATTTTTTCTTGCTTGCAAGCGTCTTTAAAAATTTCATGTATCCGGCATGTTTCGCGGCGCTTCAAAGAGGTAAATTGATCTCAACTTTTGAAAATCTCTTTGAAGCGAGCAAACTCGCGTCATATTCGACTTGACTAGTCGGGCCAAAATGGGACGGAGGGTGTGCGTCGAGAATGGATTTTGAGGCTCTTGGCGGTTGACCTCGCGACCGGCTGGAGCGGTCGCCGTACGCTCTGCGCTATAATCCTTGGCGTTCGAGCTTGCGGGCCACGGTCGCTCTCGAACAAATACAGGGCGCGCGACAATATGATGGCTCGCGGTCGGGATCGCGGCGCGTGCTCGGTGGCGAGCTTACGTAGGGAAAACTGGGACTCGCGATCGGGCTCGAGGTCGCGAGCTCGATCGTGAGTTTCTCCCGTTACTTTCTTGCTCCGTATGGCTCGGGTAAGCTTGTCCCTCGCCCGGATGGCGAAACATTGGTTTCGGGTTCACTTGGTATTACTGGAAATGGCTCGTCTTTTGTAGTGCATTCAAGCTGCTGCTACTTGACCAATCGATTTTCCAACATCTTCGTGTTTCCCATAGCCGTCACGATCGACTCGGATGAGTTATTTTCCGCGGATCGCTTATAAATGCACTCTGGTTTGTTGCCAATTGTTGGTTGCTCACAACCAATCTTTGCATCATGTCTTCTAAACTTGGTTTCTTGGTTCTTGGATCATACCATTACATCGCGTGAAGCCGGTGGAGGTTGTTGGAAATTATTGGGGTTGGCATACGGAGTTCGGATGGTTTCGCTTATTCGCATTGTATGCGGATTTCCCCATGATTATACGATTTATGTGGTTGACCTCTTACATCTCGATCGACTCTTCAAAGAGTGAATTGCTTCATCAGCTCGTCGTATCTCGAATCGGATCTCGACAATGCTTGCTTTAACCATTGGCGTTCTCTCCGTTTGGCCATTGATAGCTGTTGGCCCATCTCTCTAAAATACGGCTCGCCTCGTCTACTCGTCGGTTCGATAAATAGCCCCTGCCGACGCGTCCACAATGCTCCTGTCTGCAAAATGTCACCCCTTTGCAGAAGCTGCGTGATTTGTTGCTCCTTGGAGAATCCATCTTTGTGGACATCGCCTCGATAGACCTCTGAATCTCTCCCATGCCTCGAATAGTGATTAAGTCGTGGTTTTGGCAAAATGGGAGATTTGACGATGATCTTGTGCTTTCACCGGCGGAAAGTATTTGAGAGAAACTTCTATAAAGTTTCTCCCAAGTGTCGATGCCGTTCGGTCCAAACTCTTGAACCAATCTTTTGCTTGGTCACACGACGAAACCGAACATCATGCGATCAGGATCGTGTCTTGTGGTACCCCATTTGATGGTGTCACAAATATCGAGAAAGGTCTCGAGATGCGCATTCGGTCTTGATGACCTCCCCAAACCGCTCTCCTTGGACCATCTTGATCGGGGCGACCCGACTCAAAATTGTTTGCATCCACGTGCGGGCCCCATCCGCCTCCTTGGGCTGATCGGTGGGAGGTCGGTACATAAAATTCAGTGGTCGCGTCTGCCGGGGTAGGGACAAGGAGTCCCATATTCTCCATTTGGCGTTGCATCTCTGCGAAATCGGCTAACATGCGTGCGACTTGCTCGGGAGGAATGCCCCGTTCTATGGATTAGGCGCCATTGCGACTGCTCTTCTCTCGTCCTAACCTCCTTTGAGAACTTTCGATCTCGGGATCTAGTAATAATTCAGAGGTCCACGAGATCTTGTCGCATAAACCACACGAGAAAAGAGAGAATTAGCTACGGTAACAATAAATAAATAATATAAAATATAACTTGAATTAATAAATTCAAATCGTCAAATTATTCCTATGCAATCTTAACAATCCCAGCTTGGCATCAAAATTTGATCGCTCCATTTTTCACACGTAAAAGGTGTATATAGAAGGTAAGCAGAGTATCGTATCCACATGGATTGTAATGCGAAAACACATAAGCTAGCTCAACGATAATTCATCATTATTCGCCACGTAAAATGGGTGAAAGGTTTAAAGGGCTTGAATTTAATCCAAAGCGGATGTAACCAAGCGAGAAAATAAAATAAAGCGATAAACACTCGGATGTTAAAAGCAGATAAGGACGACTAACCCTAGGGATGCATTATACCTATCCACAACGTATGTTTATCCTGCTCCTATTAGCGATTTTAATCCGAATAAGATGGAAGATCACATATATAACCGACAACACATTACGACAATTACGGTTGTAGATTACTAGTTTTCCCCTATTATCATACGCCTCTAGGTGAAAACAAGCAACTCCAAACAGATCACAAGAATATGCTTCCTCTGAATATCCTATCTCGCCCACGACTCGAGGCTTATTAGTATCATGCATTCAAGATCGATTGACAATTAATACAATTCGTAATTAACCGACAACTAGATATGCATCAAGATTGATCGAAAATTAATACATATAAATAAGCACCAAGAATCATGAATCAATGCACTGAAGGTAAATAGCGATAACATGAATCACAACATATATGATCGAATCATGCAAACCACAGGATTAGAACGAAATCTGGCAGCCGACATAAACAACGGAATAAAATACGATTTAACCATAAAAACGGAAAATAAATATATAAAACCCGTGATGAAGCGTTGGATGAACAATGGTTGGTCTTGAATCCAATCCCAAGCGATAAACGGGAAACAAAGGAAAACGATCGGACAAAACGTTCCGATCGATAACAAAGCGAAGAACTAAACTAGAACAATGCAAGAATTAAAGCTAGAACTAAACGGAAGCGAAAGAAAAGCAAAAATCTGAGGAAAAACTGAATAAAAAGCTCTCTGGGGTCGTCTGGGTCTGAGGAGGCGCGAGTGGGGGCTTGCCCTATTTATAGATAATGGTGGAAACCCTAATTTGCGCGCCTGCCGCCACGCTTGTGACCGTGGCTAGCGGTCGCTAGCTCGGTCGCTAGGCGTCATCCCGCTCGTGCCTCTCTCTCACGTCTGAAGCTCGCGTTCGTAGGGTAGCCTCGCGCACGGCTAACGATCGCTAGCGAGGGCCGCGTAATCGTCTGATGGCTATCTCGGCTGGGGGGCACTCTTTGCGTCTTGTAGCTCTTTGCGACCGCGTCCTCCCTTGGTGTTCGCGGGGATACCTCGCGCCGACTAGCGACCGCTAGGTTGGTCGGCGGGGCTAGGCGAGCGTGGTTTTGGCTCGTCTTAGTTCCTTGCTTTCGATTATCAGCGATAACCCTACAAGCGTCGAAGGAACACCCAAGCGATATCTTCTAGAAATAGATAAAACATTAAGAATCGATACATAAACACACATTAAATGATCTAAACTCATCTTTAAATATCAACAATAAGCGTGTAAAATCGCGTTTATCGGGATCGACACCGATACTTCAAGAAATTGAAGTGGGTCGAGTTCCACCGAGATACCGACCGTACAAGTGGTACCTACCAAAGAAGTTGTGCAAGATAGAGAACCACAAGTTCTGCACCCACCGTTGCCATTGTGCTGTAGTGCCTCGTCGTAGTGGGAGGTTGTTCGTCAACCCGAGCGATTTATGTTCGTGGGTGAATCTTGAATTTAGTCGAGTAAAACGAGCGGTAATAATCGACCCATGGACGTATAAGCGGTCTGATACAAGACAATGATACAAGATCATGGAACTTCGTTTGGGCGAGGTGGTAAAGTCCTATGGATTTACCGATTGCCTAGCGAGAGTTGTGTGTATCGTTTAGATGTCAGCGGTAATGTGGTATTTCTTGCACTTACGTAGATGACATTCTTCTATTTGGCAACAATGTGAAGTTGTTATCGGGCGTAAAGAGTTGGTTATCCGATCGGTTTCAAATGAAGACTTAGGAGATCAGCGTACATTCTTGGGATCAAGGTTTACCGAGATCGCAAGAGGAAAATGTTGAGCTTATCTCGGGCGTCTTACATTGATCTTGTGATTACTCGTTTTAGTATGCGGACCGTCAAGAAAGTTGCTACCTTCGACATGGCGTTCCTTTATCTAAAGGCGATCACCTATGTTGCAAAGAAGATAGAGGAAATGAGACAAGTTTCCTACGTTTTCGCCGTGGGAAGTCTCATGCATGCAATGCTATGCACGAGGCCCGATATACGCTGTCACGGTAGGCATAGTGACTGATATCGATCTAACCTGGACAAGCTCATTGAATTGCGGTAAGCATATATTCAAGTACGAAAAGGACTCGAGATTATAATTTGGTTTACCGTGCGAGATAGTCTAATGCCTTTGGGTTATTCGACTGGTTCCAATCGACCGTGATGAGAAAAAGTCTACCTCGGGCATGTGTTTACCTTGGGAGGTGGAACCGTATCTGGCGGAGTGCAAAGCGCGATGCATTGCGGACTCTACCATGGAAGCCAATATGTAGCCGCCGAGGTCGCTAAGGAGGTCTGTATGGTTCAAGAACTACCTCATGGATCTAGATGTGGTACTGGTTTGCCCATGAGTATCATGGTTTCTTCGTGATAACTTCGGTGCAATGGCAAACTTCGAAGGAACCACGGATCCAAAAGCAAGCAAACACATAGAGAGAAAGTACCATGTCATACAAGAAATCGTTAGACAGCGAGGGCGTCTTGATTGCAAAGATTGATCTGACGGACAACCTAGCGGATCCATTCACGAAAGCACATCGCAAAAAGTCTACGTCGGGCACGTTAGAGGACTTGGATTGCGCATGATGGCACCCACTTAGAAAGGAAACTTTTGTATAAGTGGGAGAAGCAAAGTGATGGTTTTGTTTGTAATAGCTAGTAGAGAGAAACATTGTATACTAAAAGTTTGCTTTAGTATAAGTGGGAGATTGTTTCGTTACCACTATTACAATCTCCTATCCGAATTGAATACTTGATTGCATATATCTGTGTCCCTTATCTCATATATAAGTTAGATCATACGAAGGTGTGTGAAGATCACGAAGTCCGTATGATTGGTCGAAGCAATGAGATATAAAAGTTTCACACCGAGACAACTTGAGGACGGGTTGTCGGTATAGTCTGCGATATAGATAAGAAGTGACTTGACTTGGTTGCTTGTCTATGCCGGCACGTCTCGGGGTGTATTGAAGGATCACATTGAGATGTGTTCTTCTATCGACCGTCGTGAAGAACCAAGATCTCGGTGACTTACGACGATCTAAACCTCGATAAGGTATTAGGTGAGTATGAGTTCTCGACCATCACTTTGACTTGTTATGGGTGAGGTTATATGTTCTAACCCAATATTCTCCGCATCTTGGGTGGTGGCGGTGCTTGTATGTCATGCTAGTTATTCAGACGAGTCACCGTATCCGTTTAGGATGATGACGTCCCCTTAAGGAGCTCAAAAGGTTTATTGTACTAAACCCTGCAGGTTGAGTTAGCTCAAGTACAATAATAAGGTTGAGTGATACTACTTAAGGAATTAAAGATATTAATTATTTTAAGCAGTCATAATGCTCTAAATAATTAATGGACGTTCGATATCTTAAATACGGGATTCGTAATGTCTAAGTGCAAGCCCGACTCAACTTCGGTAATAAAGGGTAAGTCAAGATTTATTCTCTAGTGGCATGAATAAATGTTTATAAATTAATTTATGTTACAGGCAACATAAGATAATTAATTTATTTGAGGCCCATCTTTATTCCTTGCATTTGATCCTGGTTTGGCCCATCCAAAGCCCGTAGCTTGGAAGGAAAATAGGCGCCTACTTTCTCTACATGGCAAGATTTGATTCTCTTTATCCTACAAGGATATAATTATATTTATGGGATATGCATAGATCCTTTCCATATAGGATTATGGTAATAATCCTTTCCATATAGGATTATGGTAATTTCCATATGGGATTATGGTAATTTTAATAAAGGATTATGGTAATTTCCATATGGGATTATGGTAATTTTCATAAAGGATTATGGTAATTTCCATATGGGATTATGGTAATTTCCTTATGGGATTATGGTAATTTCCTTATGGGATTAAGGTAGTGCATTATAAATATGAGGTAAGAGATTAAATCGAGGAAGATGATTAATAATCAACCTCAATATTTTCGCCCATCACCAAGAGAAAGAGGGTGAGGTTCTCGAAAATTGTGCCAAGAGAAAAGAGGTGATTTTCAAGCATTCTCCATAGATCGTCCTCACCGGCGTTGAGATTGGGCAACCGGATACATCCGTAAAATTGTCAGCACGCAGTCTCGATCCATTCCGCCTCGACAGATCCAAAGGTAAACACGAGAAAACCCTACGTGTTGCAATTAATTTTATAGGTGCATGCTAGGTATATAATCAATGTATGGTGATTAAATATCCAAGATAGATCCTCGGAGAGAGGCTAAACCTAGTTTTCCTGAGACGGAGCGAGCCGAGCCAAAAACGGGAACGGAGATGGACGTGGAGAGGCGAGCCGAGACAAGGGCGGGGGGAGGCGAAAGGCGAGGCGAGGCGGGAGGTGAGGCGAGGCGAGGACGGAGGGGACGTGGCGAGATGACGGAGGAGTCGCCGGAGAAGACGATGAGGAGGCAAGTCCAGAGAAGGCGACGACGGCGTGGGATACGGCGATCCGGGGCACTTCGTTGTTCGGAGAAGACGATGAAGTCCGACGAGAACCGGCGACGCGGGCAAGGCGCGAGGCGAAGGCGATGGCGACAACGGCGCAGATGGGAGCTTGCGTGGCGAGCCGGTAGGCGGCGCCGATTTAGGGTTTAGGTTTAGGGCTCAAATGAAAATACGAGGTGAAATCCGCCTTATTTTAAAAATTCAACGACGGATCAACGACGAGAAAACAACGATGGAAAACCTACGTCGTAATTCCGTTGGTGATCAACGGCGATCGCTTATTCCGTCGTTGATCAACGACGAGTAAATAACGACGGATAAGCGATGGATATTCCGCCGTTGTTCGATCGATCCGCCGTTGATTTACTCCTCGTAATTTAAATGGTTGAATGTTCGCCGCTTGATCCGTGCGTTGATTTAAGTATCGTAAGTCGCCGTTAATTAACGACGGAGTCACGACCGTCGTTAATTAACTACGGAGTCACGATCGTCGTTAATCAACGACGGAAAACCGACGGATATTTTGGAACATTTAAAAAGAGATCATCCGCCTTAAAACCGACGTTGTTCCGTCGTTGATTAACGACAGACTATTATCCGTCGTGTGTCCGTCGTTGATCGAGTGAACTTCTTGTAGTGTTGATGGAAAATTGGTGGATAGCCTGGAACATTAATTGGATATGTAGGATAATGTTGAGGAAAATTGAGATTTTGATACTGAAAGTTGGGATATAGCGAAAGGTTGGGATATTACGGAAAGTTGATTTTTTCTTAAATGTTGGTATTTTCTAGAAAGTTAGAATTTTGCAAAATATCGGGATTTTGAGAATTAGAGTCGATAATTGAGAGCGAGTTTGATCCGCAATATCCGTAATTTGCCAAATTTGAGAAATTATTATCCATTCGCAAATAGTAAAATGTGGTAGAGAAGAAGAAGAAGAATGTTAGAGAAGATGGATAAGAAAATATAAAAAAAATGTACAAATAATGTAGTAGGGTTGATTTCTATTTATAAGTGATTTTTTACCGTTGATCAACTACGTATTAAATGTTGAAAATGCTACTGACAATTTTTCTTTAACATAAACTATGAAAAAAAAATCATACAATAAAATAAGACAATACAATAATTTTGGAACAAAATAGATGAAAAAAAGGAAAAGATAAATAAAATAAAAAAAACAATAAAAAATAAAATTGGCCCCACAAATTTGGTAGAATCCGGGAGGCACTTGTGCCTTTTCTCTCTCCAAACCACCTCCCCCTATCTCCCCTCCTCTCACCCCCAATGACACTTTTCTAAAAATGCATCCCCAGTGTCTTTCCCCACTGGAGATGCTCTTAACTAGGAGACCTCTTCTGCTTGAAACGTGATAACATTGTTTAAACACAATGGAAGCCAATATGTAAAAAGGAAGTTATTTCTCAATTTTATACAGAAAAGGAGATAGATTTTATTCTTCTAATTTTCCCATCAAATCACCAACCAAATCAATTCAATAATAATAGCTAGTGTGACAGAATCAAAAGATTTCAAAAGGAAAATTCCTTGAGAACATGATTACCCTACTGTTTTGATGACAACCACATCCAAAGAAAGCCCATAAGCCTAAAAAAATTTAAAGAGAAGGAAAAATAATATAATTATTTAGCAAGAGAGAGAGGGAGAGAGTCAGAACCCGATCCACTCTTAACAAAAAAAAGTTACTCTCGAATGATCACAACGACAAATTCTTCATTAAATTTTCAAAATTTAAAATGTAATGATATATTAGCAAAAATGGTAAAGTTCAATTTTGAATTATGAATATTATTAACTAATAATTTATAATCACAATCATTAATTGAATTTTATTAAATATATATAAACTTTAATATTATTTTCTTCCTACTGATTGAAAAAAAATACATCTTCTCAAATGAGTTAGACTTCATCGTTGATAGGATATGGCCCAACCTCTCGTGCCCAACAAAGGGGAAGGCCCAACACAGGATATGGCCCGATCTCTCGTGCCCCAAACGAGCTCACTTGACCCATGTTGCTCTACTCGGTTACACCTAAATGACGATTCCTAAACCCTAATTATGGGTAACGGTAATGAGGTAACGGCAGAAATCATAGGTAATAATGGTGGAGATCATGGTCGGTTATGGGAGAGTTATGGTTCGCTAATCAAGGGGTTCATGGGACATGATTTACGCTTGTGTATAAATAGGAGTTAGATTGAAGGTAAAGGGTTAGCAAATTCATCAATACTAGAGCTTTTAGAGAGATACTTGTCAGTAATCAAATTATAGTAAACATCTTGAGGATCATCTCACTCCGTGACGAGATCTCATTCTTGATCGAACCACGTAAAAATCTCTTGTGTTCTTTCTTTGCTTTTATAAATCTAGATACTAGATTTATCATTGGCGCCGTCTGTGGGAAACTCTTGACAAAAAGTCGTGTTTTCTACAATCTAATGGCGAGGACACGTGCAAATGCTAGTATCTTGTTGGCGTGTCGGTAATAACCGTGCGAGGGATGATCGGTGGTCACACAACGCCGAGGAAAGGGAATTATGGATGCCACCAGCGTCACACACCGATGGTCACATGGAAAATGTTTCCATACACCGTGATCGCCGCGCCGCCAAGAGGAAGACATCGACCTCGATGGGTGAATGTGAGGTTCACCGCTCCCACGAGGACCTCGGCGCAGCGGCGGTCCGACCTCAACGTTAACCTCAATCAATTCCGAGTTTCCTCAACCGGAGGACAAATGGAGCGGGCCCTCAAGAGTGCCGAGTGGTGGTGGTTACAGCAATCAAGGTCGCTTACCTCTCCAAACAATCAACGCTCATCACGACATAATGATCGCCCGATACTAGGGTTCATTCGTCTCATACCCTCCGTGGAGTCGTTCTCCACCTCGACGTGATACCTATGAAAATGGGCGGGAAAGAAGGGAGGAAAGGCGGTCGAACTCCCCACGAAGAGATGACAGACGCCGTTATCGATCTCCCACTCCCAGGAGAGGATGGTAACGAACTCCCGGATTCGACCGACACGACGAATTATCTCTCTTTTCAAGGAGATTTTGGATACACCCTTGCAATGATACCGGGCTCGAATATTGCTGCATACGATGGCCTGGAGATCCTTCCGACTTCCTATTTGCCTATACCACCAATATGGCAAACCAAGGATGGAAGATTTCCATATGTGTAAGGTCTTTCCCGAGAAGCTAATCTCCAACGCCGACGTTGGTTCACCTCGCTCGCCGTAAACGACATCCATTGCTTCAAAGACCTCATGGATCGCCTCAAATGGCGCTTACTGTAAGATGCCGCCAACAACCTTCGTCCGATCTGCTTATAATCCGCCAAGGACGGGGCGAAACAATGTCGAATTTCGTCTCCAGTTCATCATGGAATCCCTTAAAATAGATGAGAGTAACGATCTCTACATCATCAACGCATTCAAGAATGGGATCCGACACGAGCTCGAATAAGGAGATCACCGTGAATGACCAAAGACAGCTAGTCGCCTTTGGACCCTAGTTGACAACTTTGTCAAAGGGGACGAGTCGGATCGGAAGAAGAGAGAGATCTGGGACGAGCGTGGATTGAGAGAAGAAAGCCGGAGGATAGGTCCGAGGTGCTGAACGCCGAAGTGCGTTTGAAAGAATAAAGAAGGGACCAATGAGAATCAAGGTGGGACCTCGACCAAACCACAGTAATAACGGTCGCCTTTATTTAAATCCGAGATGGAAATATTTGAGCTTCACATCGAGCTCTTCCCAAACCTCCTCCTATGAAAGGAGGATCCAAAAAAGTTAACGGAAAGTATTGTGACTACCACCAAGGGTGCGGTCATGATCTGTAAGATTGCAAATCCTTGGGCTCACAGTTGACGAGCTTGTGAAGGAAGGGCAAGAAATATATCGCCGACTGCTACGAGTAATAAAAAGCGCTAGAGGGAAAATGGAGGTGGTAACAAGCGTGGACCGACCTCAACATGTACCGACACGAAGATGGCGAGGACGAAGGTCCCAATGCAATTGAAGCGGAGTTTACGCTATAACCGGGCTGCAGGTTGGTGCGGCGAGGTCGTCGCTAGAAATGAAGCTCGAGACCGACCCTCAAGAGCCAAAAATAAGCGGCTCGAGATGGAGAAACATCGTGTTCTCCAAAGACGACCCAAGACCTAAGATCATGCCCCACGTGATGCCATTACAATACAAGCCGTGGTGGGAAACAAGAATGTACATCGGTCTACATCGACATCGGAGCGTCTGTTAGCATCATATTCCGAGCTGCTCGGATAAACTTGATGTTGGAGGAATTAGGTACACCCCTGCACCTTCCCATTCATGGAGCTTTACACAAGAGGCGGTTCAACCCGAAGGTGTCATTACCCTTCCGATTCTTGTAGAGGGCGCGCTCCCGTGTCGGTCACTAAAGCCATTCAATTTTCTTGGTCCGAGCTCCTCTCCATATAACATTATCACGGGAAGAGATTGGTGTATGCAACTAGAGCCGTCTGCTCCGTATACCACCTCACCATTAAGATACCCACCCCGTGGAGTGTTAAGCATTCGGGGTGACCAAGCGGCGACTAAAGAATGCCTACGAGTCTCAACCTGTGATGTGGCCTTGCCTCGTGCCCAGCAATTCTGAGAACCCTCCAAGTTGCCACCTCGGGATGACTTGACCGAGAATCTTCACTATCGACGACGATCCTTCCAAAGTTGTCAAGGTTGGTACCAAGGTTGGTCAAGATTCGTCAACAGTCATGCAACTTCTAAGGAATATAGGGATGTATTTGCATGGTCTCCATTGGATATGACCTGGGTCTCGCCGAGCTCATAACTCATCGCCTTAACATTAATCCGGCCACTAAACCAGATTCGGAGAAGAAAAGAAGTTTTGCCGCGGAGCCAAGCCAGTCATAAGAGATGAGGTAACCCAACTCGTATACTAAAACTTTACGAGGTTAAATACCCAACTTGGATGGCTAATCCGTTGTAGTTCGAAAGCCGGAGGCGGATGGGCGTATGTGTGTCGACTATACCGACCTCAATAAACATTGCCCAAAAGACTGTTACCCTCTCCCCGACATTGACAAGAAGGTGGAAGCATTGGTCGGGCATGAGGTATTCAGTTTCCTGGATTTATACAAGGGATACCACCAAGTCTTGATGAGCCCTAAGACGCCTCTAAAAACAAGCGTTCATTCATTCGACTTGGTGTCTTTACTTGCAGAAAGATGCCTTCGGTCTAAAAAAAATTTGGAGCTACCTACCAAAGAATGGTGGATGCGATCTTCAAAGATCACATAGGAGAAATTGTTGAGGTCTATGTCGATGATATAGTAGTCAAAAGCAAAAAGTCGAGAGTTGCGCCATCGACCTCGAAACTATTCTTCACTCCTCGGGCGCCAACCTCAAGCTTAATCCCGTAGTGCACATTTGTGGTGAGGACGGTAAATTTACGGGGTCTGGGTTTCTCAAGAAGGACCGAAGCCAATCCTACCAAGGTGAAAACGGTGCTCGACATGCGGATCCCAAAACCATCCGTGAAATACACAAACTCCTTTGGATGCCCGGCCGCCTCGAGGGTTCTCTCTCCGAGCCGCAGAGAAGCAGCCCCTCTTAAAATCTTGAAGAGGGCCCCGGACTTGGCGTGGCGGGAAGAGCACCACCTCGCATTCACACACGGTGAAGGAGTACTCGCCGACCGCCCACCTCGACCAGCCCCAAAAGAGGCGAACTCTCTCCTTGTACTTGGCAGCCTCGGACGAGGCAATCAGGTATCAAGTGGCGGCGAGGTCGGACGGCAGACTTCCTATCTACTTCATCACCGAGCACTCAAGGGACCGAGACAAGGTACGCGGGTCTTGAAAAGGTAGCACCGGTGAATGCTAAGCGACGGCTCCGACCCTACTTTCAGGCTCACTCCATCCGTGTATCGACCGACCTACCCCCGAGGCAAGTCTTGTCAAAACCCGAGTCATCCGACGAATAGCCAGTGGGCTCTAGAGCTTGGCGAGCACGATATCTCGACTACCGCACCGCCATAAAAGGGCAAGCTCGCCGATTTCCTGGTAGAAGCCAAGTTTACTTCAGAGCTCGGTCTAACCACTAAGATTAGCTCCTCTAACACCTCCACCTCGGTCATCCCAACCCCCTGCACGGAGGAACCGGACCCTCATCCACCAGATGGTTGCTGGCAGATGTACGTGGACGGAGTCTCGCAAACGGGCAACAAGGCATCCTCCTCCTCGCCTAGATAAGCGAAGTGACATCGCCCGCGGTTTACTTTCCCAACCACCAACAACGAAGTGGAATACTAAGCATTGATCTTTGACTCCGCCTAGCAAAAGAATTGAAAGTGGACAAAATCCAGATATTTGAGATTCCTGTGTTGTGGTAAACCGTGTTTTAGCACATACGAGGCTAAAGAGGATCGAATGAAGCAATACCTTGAGAAGGCAAAAGAGATGCTGACTTCATTCAAATACTTCAGTATTAATCAAATTCCACGAGGGGAAAACAGCCGAGCTGACATCCTTAGAAAGTTAGTCACGTCAACAAGTCCACCAGGTGGAGGAGGTTCATTCCAAGCATCGCGAGTCCCACGCCGGCATCATCACCGAGATAGAGCCGAATCGATGTCCTCCAAGGCCTACCGGAACACGGCGCTACCTTCAGATCGGTTCGCCAAAAGATGATGGCAAAATCCCGTAGTATCTCATGCATGAGCGCACTTTCACTGGAAGTCTTACCTTCAACCCTCTCGAGATGCCTCGCCGGAAGAAGCCGATACGTGCTCAATGAAATTCACCGAGGTCTTGTGGAAGCCACATCGGTCGCGAGCTCTCTCAAAGAAGACGCCGAGGTCGGGATATTATCGCCCACCCTTGTACAAGATTCGCCGAGCTCGTCAAAAGTGCCCGGCGCCGATTCACTCCACGGTCAAAAGGCGCCCTGATCGATCTAAGCGACCGCAGAGTCCATGGCCTTTCATGCGGTGGGGATCGATATTGTTGGTCCGCTCGACCGAGCACCAGTCGCCTTCGATACTTAGTCGTAGCCATAGACTACTTCACAAACGGGTCGAGGCCGAGCCACCGCCGAGCCTCACGAGCGGGAGGATTCGACTTTCGTGGAAAATATAGTCCGCCGCCCGCATACCGCATATCTCGGTCTCGACAACGGCACCCAATTCGCTGATAAAACTTCGCGAGTGGTGCGAAGAGCTTCGATCGATCAACGCTTCACCGGTCGCACACCCGCATAGCGAATGGCGGATCGAGGTGACGAACCGCACGATCGCATAAGGATCAAGAAGAGGCCGGACCGAGCTAAAGGCGATCGGGCTGAAAATCTCCTCAAGTCCTCTCGGTCCCACAGACCACACCTCGACGTCAGACGGGAAACCCTTCACCGGGTCTATGGTACCGAGGTCACATACGGCCGAGATCGGCGCTAAGTCCACGCACTCTTCACTCGATCAGCCGAAACGAGGAAGACTTATGAGCAAACCTCGACACCCTCAAGAGAAGCTGAGCCACCTTCATAAACGGCCAAGTATAAAGCCCAGTCGCACTGCAGACTACAACAAAAGGGTCAAAACTTCCGCATTCCAAGTAGGCGACCTCGTCCTACGCAATAATGAAGCCAGTAGAGCTGAGGGTCTTCACAAGTTGGATCCAACATGGGAAGGCCCATACCGTGTTCACGAGAACCTTGGTAAGGGGGCTTACAAGCTATCTCACTTATCCGGTGCGCTTATCCCCCGAACCTGGCATATTTCTCATTTAAGGAGGTACTTTACATAGTTTTGATTTCGGATCGACTTCATGTTAGTCTCCTTACTTGCCTTGGCAAGTGCGTGTGTTGAATAAAATATTTATTTTCCAATGAATATTTCATTTCACTTCGTTTATTTCATATCACGAACATCTATTTGGATATAACGCATTTAACCTTCACGAGGGACGCTCACGAAGATAAAAACCCACTAAGTAGGGTACTCACTAGTAGCGCCACACTCGTAGATTACTCATTGAATTGAACGTCTCGGGCAACGCACATGCACTACTCACTAGTTTGAAAGTCTACATGCATACATACAGATTACTCATTGTTGAAAAATCTACATGTATAAGACATCCAATATTGGATCTCACCAAATTATGGCAAAGTATACAAGATACATACATTTACGACCAAACGAAGTCCTAAGCTATGTTTATACCTCTCAAGAGGAAAACGACACTTCAAAACGAGTCTAAAATACATGTATACCTACATACAAAGACCTATACTATGTACGCTCATTCGATTTCGGGCCCACCGCCGAGACTCACCGCCGAGATAATTTTGAACGAAGTCCCTGTGCGTGATGGATACCGTATAAACTCGTGCCTTCACCCAATCTACGGTGGCCCCACCCGGCCTGCTCCGTAGTAGTTTGACTCGACCGGGAATTAACCGCACCGAGGCCACATCTTGACCCGTGAGCCCGACGCCGGACCAGACTATGCCCTTGTCCCCGAGCTCTAGCTCTTCCACGCCGATTAGCGATCCGCGTGTCCTCTCCTCCGAATCGCCGAGCGCTGCCCTCTATACGCCCGCCGCCGATGGACCCATTTGACGGAGCACCGGCGTGATCAGCCGTAGCCGCCCTCTTCGTGCTCTTCAATTATGGGATCGGTGTTGCCCATCAGATGCGGCGGGCGGGGCATGCGCTGCTTATGACGATCTCATACATCCGCATGTATTTCGTGACGTAGTCGAGGCGGTCTCTAAAATTCTTGCTATTGGGACCTCCTCATCCTCAATACCATGCCCTCCGCCAACAAGCTCGAACTCGATCGTCGGCTTCAGATATAGTCGTTCCCCATCCGCGGATGACCTTTTCGCACTCTTCATGCTCTTCCGAGATCCGAGCCGACTTCTGCATTGTCGCCTGTCGTTCTCATGATGCATCGATCGTCCGTGGATCACATCTCGCAGATAAATCACCCCTGGACTTCGAGATGTGTAATCCTCGACTTTAACACTCATTTTCAAGAAGGAGGCGGCCACCTCGCGTCGATTCATACAACTTTGTTTCAGATTCGGTGACGATGCCGAGTGACGTCCATGCTTGCCAACACCGAGTCACCTTCGCAGACCGACTCTCCAATGTGCCACCTCTTCGTCCTTCTCGCTAGAGCACCTCGGACTTCTTTCGCTTTGTTAGCGCTCATGATCCAAATCCAAGTATTGAGGTGAAGAACGCTAGAAATAAAACAATGCATGTGGCATTTTAAAAAAAAAAAGATATGTCTATTATTATTCAAATGGAAGTTTGTACAACACCGGTCCTATCGATCCCGCGAATCATCCTATTACAATGGGTCCACCGACCTCGTGCTCATTAGGCGATTGCCACCCTCCGACCTCCTGCTGGAAATTGCCGCTTGCTCTTCCGCGTGTTGCCGATCCGTGGAAGGATGTCCGAGCTTGGACTGCCGCCTGTTTCGGTCCTCAACTCAGCAAGGAAGGCTTGAAGCTCCACGTCTTCATCTTCCTTGCACTGAGTTACGGCCTCCGCCGTCAGGAGCGAGGCAGAAGACGCCAAGGCATCCACCACGGGAAAGGAGGTCGCCCAGCGATTATGCGTAATTCACTTGCATACCTGTGTGGTCGACCTCAACCCAACCGTGTTGGGCCTTGTCAAAACCGTCTCTCGGCCGCCAACTTCTCTAGGTGAGCACAGATCACCTGCGGCCTCATCACAGCAGCCAGGTCGGAGATGAAAGAGGAAAAACTCTCCGACTCGATAAGCCTGCTGGCGAAGGCCCTCAGCATAGGCCCTTGCCCCGCCAAGAAGGCGCTGATCGCCTCCCCTCCTCCTCGGCGGCCTCCTCTCTGGCGCTCCACTTGCACGGGCCACTGCAAGGCCGTCCTTCTTCTCGAGGCGCCTCGCCGCCATCTGCTACTTGGCGGCTTGACTTCGCCTTGGCAAGTTCGACGTCCACCCTGGAAGCATCCAGTGCGGATTCAGCCGCGGCTCTCAGTCTGTCCGCGGTGGCTAGCCTTCTCTCCATGGCCTCGTATTGCGAGGCGCCATCAACGATAAGCCCGGCCATGCGGTGCATCTCACCCGCCATCGAGGCCGCATCCTGAATGTGGAACAATTAGCAACAAGTAACAACAAACTTACAAGGAGAAGAGTGCGGTGTATACCTTTGGGAAGGATCTGTATATCGAGGCCGGCACTGGCCGAGGCCGACCATGGACCTCGATCTCCAACGTCGGGCCCGAAGCTGTCTGAGGTCCGGTCACCAGGTCTTTCAGGGCGTCCACCACCACGGGCTGTTGGGTGGACTCGCCTCGTCTCGCCTTTTTCCTTGCGGGCTCCCTTCGTTCAGAGGAAGCAGGGCGCGGTGAGATCGGCACATTGACTTCTCTGGTCGGGTCAACCTTCACTGCATTCAACATGGAATTTCATTAGCACAGCAAAATCAAACGAGGGAAATAAAGATAAGAAGGTTACCCTCACCCAAATCGCACTCGACATCGAACTCGACCTATGGACACTCGGCCCGATCGCTCAAGTCATCCTCAGATAGTCGATCGACAGATCTCACCCATATCGCTCAATAGCTTCTCCATAGGCCTGGGGATTAATTTTCACGTCCTTTATCGACCCGAGGCCCCACTGCACTCTCGGATACCCTCACCGCAAAAGAAGTATCTATTTTGCCAATGGGATACCTTCGACGGGGAAGCAATTTTAAACTTCAGGCGAGGTGACAGGTAATATACTCCACTTATAGACTTGATGCTAAAAAAACGCATCAAGACTTCGAAAGAGAACCCCTCGCCTATACTATAACAGGCCAACCCTAGCCCCATCACCGACCTAATAGAATTGGAGGTCACCGGCATATAGGGATCCAAAATACTCCGAAAGCTAAGGAAAATGGGGCAAAGGAAATCTAAGCCCACTATTAAGCTATCTACAAAATGGTGATGAATCCTCCGAGGGCCATCGCCCTATCGTTGGGTTTTGGCAAGCACAACCATACATCCTCTGGGATGTGGTATTTCTCGGCGACCACCAGAAGCTCCTCCATTGTCAAGGTTGATCTCGCCCACCAATCTTGAGGCCATCCCATACCGACGACATCGGTGAAACCCTAGAACTAAGTCCTATGGATTTACCTAGGCGGTTATGGCATATATAATCCCTTATATCGGGGTCTTGACGACTGAAAACCAAGTCGAACCGAGTTATCGTGGCGAGAAGAGGAGTGAGAAGGTGAAGAATACATACTTACTTTTTCCGAGCGGATTTCGATTTCTTCAACAAAGTGTGAAAGAGGAATTGGGGATTTCTAAGGTTGTATTCTCGGATTCAAACGTCAAGGAGAAAATGAATAGTTGCCTCTTTTAGACCTATTTATAGGATAAATGGCGCCTAAAATCTGCCGCTTCGCTTATTACACGTGCTATTTACGCTTGGTTGTGTGAAAGACGCACGACGCTTTTGCGTGCCCAACTACCGCTCGCGGCGTATGACGTACCTCCGGAAAATGCAGACCGCCACCGATCGCGTGATGATTACTACGAGTTCGGACATCGGACTACGCCCATGTCCTAATACCAGAGGTAATTCAGGTCGGATCTTGACCTTCCTAAACGTCGGATTTCGACTTCAGCTAATAATTTGAGTTCGGACATCGGACTACTCCCATGTCTACCTCGGATCAGCAGAAATATTCCAGGTCGGATATGTCCACCTCGGATCAGCAGAAGTATATCAGGTCGGATATGACCACCTCGGATCAACAGAAGTATTTTAGGTCATACAGCGAATAACAAACCTTCAAGAAAACTTGATGACCAATATTCCACCGGCAAAGCACGCTCTCCGCTTCACCTCGGTAAGGCTATTCCTTGACTTTTCGGGGCTATGATAGGATATGGCCCAACCTCTCAGGCCCAACAGCAGGGAAGGCCCAACAGCAGGGATATGGCCCGATCTCTCAGGCCCCAAACGAGCTCCGCCCAGCCCAATGTTGCTCTACTCGGTTACACCTAAATGACGATTCCTAAACCCTAATTATGGGTAACGGTAATGAGGTAACGGCAGTAATCATGGGTAATAATGGTGAAGATCATGGTCAGTTATGGGAGAGTTATGGTCCGCCAATCAAGGGGTTCATGGGACATGATTTACGCTTGTGTATAAATAGGAGTTAGATTGAAGGTAAAGGGTTAGCAAATTCATCAATACTAGAGCTTTTAGAGAGAGATACTTGTCAGAATCAAATTATAGTAAACATCTTGAGGATCATCTCCTCCGTGGACGAGATCTCATTCTTGATCGAACCACGTAAAATCTCTTGTGTTCTTTATCGCTTTTATAAATCTCGATACTAGATTTATCAATCGTCTATACTATTTTATTTTTCTGAGTTAGGAAAGTGGAGAGTTAGGGAATTGTTTAGGCGAGGTCCTTTTACACATAAAAAGTCCACAATTAGAATGTCCCGGAGGCCTCACAAAATTCTTGATATTAAGGAATGAGAGTACTGAACCTTTTTTTACGATAATGAGGGTGCTACTCTTATTTTTGAGAGGGAAAAAACGTTCAATAAATTAAGCCAAATTTGAATTTACCATAGCTAGAAGCCATGATGGATAATCTGATTTCGAGGTCATTTTATCATGAGAAGATAAAGCATAATCTTTACTAAACTTAATTTTACTTTTCACAATACATTAAAAATAGAATCAAACATCAAAATTCAAAGATAAAGAATCGGTGAACTAAATTTATTGCCAATGAACGAGCTTGTTTTTCGATTCCTCACCAACTTTCTGTTATACAAAACACTACATAAGCAATATTATTGTGCATCGTATTAGTTTGAAGTGAGGTCATTACAAAATAATGGGCAAATTAGCGACAAAAATCTCTAATTTGTGCTTAACCATGATTAGGCCCCAAGCTCGAGTTCGTCAGCCCTCTATCCAATCGAGAAATCAAGAGAGAAATTTAAATGAAGAAAAGCAACGAGGAGGGAAGGATGATAGCAGTGGCGGCGAGAAATCGGGATCGTCGATATCTTGTCAGAAAATCATGATCGTCGCTGACTCCACCGTCGAATTTAAGAATGCTGTCCAATGGGCACTTACCCACACTATCCAGAATCAAGACATGCTCATTTTTCTCCCTGTTGCCAAGCCTTCTAAACAAGGTTTTTTTCTTTTGTGTGTGTTCAATATCTACTATGGTTCTAGCTAGGATATGTGGATTAATTTCTTTTCACTTTGATTCGTATTTTTATTCAACAATTTATGATTTTTAATAGGGATGAATCAACCAAAAGATGTGGAGGTCAGAGTACCCGAATTCCTCACTTGTATGAAGAATTGTTGGCAAATTAAGAAGCCTGAGGTATATCAAAAAAATTATTTTCTGAAGTTAAGAATTTCATTAAAGATATATGATTTGATATGTTTGATTGGATGTCTTGTATCATATATGATATCAATATTAAATATATTAGATTATTTGCAAAAACATATGGTGATTTAGTATATTAATATATGATATGAGGATAAAATTAAGATAGTTTAATTTATTAATAAATTAATATATGGTATAATTTTATTTTGTATTATATATATCACACTCAGGATGTGATATATAGAATCAGTTTAATATATATTGTTCATATTTTATAAATGACTTTATTTTAAAACAAATAAAATATTAGATTGTAATAAGTATATATAATATACACTACAAGAAAATGCGCAATCAACGACGGAATTTTCCGTCGTTATACCGAATAAGTCCGTTGGTGATATTAAATAACGACAGAAAAAGGCTGTCGGTACAAATTTGTCGCTATTCCGATCAACGACGGAAAATAATTCCGTCGTTGATTCACCGACGGATCAACGACGGATATATACGTCGCCGTTGCGCACGCAGGACCGTCGTCGATCAACGACAGAACAGCGAAGGACTGATCGTCGTTTAATAACGACGGATAGAACTCTGTCATCGATCAACGACGGACAGTCCGTCGTTAATTAATGACGGATAACATTCCGTCGTTGATCAACGACGGATCCGAGACGGAAAGTCCGTCGTTGATCTACGACGGAGTGTTATCCGTCGTTAATCAGCGATGGAATGTCCGTCGTTAATTTACGACGGATATCATTCCGTCGTTGATCATCGACGGTAATTCCGTCGCTGATCCGTCGTTAATTTTTTTAAAAATAAACCCATTTTTTCACATTTATCGTACCCAGTTATCGACGGTCACTAGTTTTATCCATACCTCAACAAACTCAACATTCAATCCATCGTATAAACCATCAACAACAAACTCAACATTTGCAAAATCTCAAGTGAAATATAACTAAATTAACTCCATCGTATAAAAAAAAGTGTGCAAATCCATACAGAAAAGCAAATAAAAAAAAAGTGTGCAAATCTAATTTATGAAATAAGCAATACAGTATGATCAATAGGGAGGAGGAGGAGGAGGAGGAGGTGGTGGTGGTGGTGCAAACCCGTTGTGTGCTAAAAGTTGATCTAATATGCGCCGCTGAGCTTCTAAACGTGCAATCAACGCCTCATGCTCCATTCATGCCTCTCGTGCCTCCCGTTCCATCTCCATTCATGCATCCCGTTCCGCTTGCAGCTGCTGCTCCATGTCTAAGAAGCGCTGGTCATATGCTGGAGACACGAATTGAGATGTGGCAGTCGAAGACTCGCTTCTCACACTCTTTGCAAGTGCACCAACACCGAACATCTGTTTCTTCTTAGATAGCCCACCCACGACATCCATATAGATTTGGCTCATGTCCAAATCTGGCGCGTCACTCGAACCTTCTACAGGCTGGCTCCGCTGGGTGACTAGCTCTTGGACTTTCATCTACATTTATAATGTACAGCTTATTGTTGATGTACGTTCATATAAAGTATGTGAATTGCAATTAAACTAACACATACCCCAATAGATCTGGATGTCTCGTCAGTATAAGAGCCATCCTTGTTGACGTCTTGAGATGTTATAAGCATCGTCTGCACAACTACTTGGATGAACTCCTTTCTGTGCCGCCTTTTGCAACCAAACAAAAAATGTAATCATACAATCTATATAACATTAGTAATAAAAGAAAGTCATAACATATATATAAATATTACCAACTCAGCAGCATACTGAAGAATAGGTTTGGAGCTGCCGACTCTGACATGCGACACTGCCAAGCAATCTCTGACTTCCCCTTCACGGCCTCAGTGTCCCAATAAGCAAGCTAAGCAGACCATTCATCCTCGTGGATGCACGGAGGTCTCGGCTTACTCTCGTCATATCTTGTGGCCTTGATGCCACAAACAAAGTCTCTGTACTGCCGTGCAGCAATGGAACACCAAAGGTCATAGATGACCTGATCTGGGATAGCCTCGTCCCAATGTAAACGTTTCGCTTCAAGTAAAAGCAAATTTCAATTCAATAACAAATTATGACTATATGTTTATTCATGATTAATAAACGAATGAGCATCAATTAGCAAACAAAAAAACTACCAATATAATTATAGATCCTAGATGATTAATAAACGAATGAGCATCAATTTGCAAACAAACTTATTTACATTCTTTTTTCTTACCTTGAACTCGTTAAAATAATCGTCAAATCATCGATCGTGGCGTGGGTCTCAGCTAAAACCATAGGGTTCCCGACCGCTTGAATATACGAGTGCGCGCCAGAACCACATTATATAGACTAAGTGTTGGAGTATGGAGCCTCAATTTTGGGCTTATATTTTTGGCCCGCATGTAATCCTAATGGGATTAGGATTACGTAATCCTAATAGGTTTAGGATTAGGGTTATGTTATTTCTCTATTTAAATAGCTGCTCCTCATTGTAATCGTGATCCTAAATTCATATTGAAATCTCGGCTCGCATCGCCCCACGTAGTCGCAAGATGAATCCGGTTAACAATTCTCGTGTTCTTTATTTTACGTCGTGATTGTGATGTGTGTTTTCGCAACAATTGGTATCGAGCTTGTGTTCGAAGGAGCAATCACAACGATGGATGGGAAGATTTCAATCGAGAAGTTTGATGGATCGATTTGGATTACGGAAGATGCAGATCGAGGATTACCTCTACGGTAAAGATCTGTATCTGCCCTTGAAGGAAAAACCCGAAAAGATGGATCCGGATGAGTGGGAGCTATTGGACAGAAAAGCGATGAGTGCGATACGTTTATCGTTGTCCAGGAACGTAGCCTATCACACGACTGAAGCCAAGTCGGCAAGGGAGATGCTGGCGATTTTGGAACAGATGTACCAGAAGCCATCAACTGCGAACAAGGTTCATCTGATGAGACGGTTATTCAACCTAAAGATGTTAGAGGGTACGTTGGTGCAGCAACATCTAAACGAGTTCAACATGATCACTTCGCAGTTGAGCTCGGTTAAGATCAGCTTCGATGATGAGCCCCTGAAGATCATGGGAAAAGGAGACGACTCACCAACGACGAGGACGTTGTCAGGATTTGGTGAGGATAGTTTGTTAGCTCCTTGAGACTTGGCGCCAAGATGTGCCGACGCCGGCATATCTTGCACGATGGATGTCGAGTCACTTCATCTAGGTGATTCGACGTGACCCGAGGTGGACACGTGACTTGCTCGATGTAGGATACACTCGGTGTGACCGGACTTGTGTCGAAAGTCTTCCTAACCGGGGGTGTTAGGTGGCGTGTTCCGTTGATACGGTGCAAGATGGTCCGAGTGTTAGAAAGGACACGATTGTGTGGTCCTTGGTTTTGAGGAAGGTTTGTTGGGAATTCAACCTAAGTCTCACATCGAAAGATTAGACCAATATGGTCTAGTATATATGTGAAGAGTTCCACTCCACTAGTATGAGGCCTTTGGGGTTGAGCCCCATAGTGATCGTGGGTTCGGGTCTCACGGTGGGCCGACGCCACACGCCGGGCGCGTCGGCATCGAGCAAGAGATGGCCTGACGCGCGTGCGGCCGATCGCGAACAAGTGTCGAGACCGGCGAGACCGAGGCGTGCGAGCGAGAATACGCGGGCGATGAGCGCCTCGCGCCAAAGTGTCCGAGCGATGCACGCATGGACATGCGAGGGTGAGAGCGTCGAGTATCGAGTGATGTACAAGGATAAGCACGACACAGATGCCAGCAACTTAGAAAAGAGTGGGCGGTGTTTGCGTAGTGCCAACGACTCGAGCAGTGGGCGGTGTCGCAAATGTGCGGCGACTGTAACAGAGTGGACCAGTGTTTGCAGAAGTGCCAATGACTCATAACAGAGTGAGCCAGTGTCTGCAGAGGTGCCAACAACTGAGAACAGAGTGGGTCAGTGTTTGCGTAAGTGCGGCGACTCGAGCAGAGCGGCCGGTCTGCAGATGTGCGGTGACTCGAAATGAGTGGGTCAGTGTATGCAGAGGTGCCAGCGACTCATAACAGAGTGGGCCAATGTCTTGAGAGGTGCCAAGAACTCGAGCAGAGGGCGGTGTTTGCAGGTGGATGATGTCCCAGAACGATCGGAGAATCCGATAGTAGAGAGTCCTCAGATGGAGGGATCAACCGACACACCACAGCCTTCTACGCTAGATCCTCATGTCAGACTGCAGATACCAGCAAGTGGGAGCTTGCCATGGTGTGTACAAGATCAGATATTGCTCAAGCAATGGGAGTAGTGAGTCGGTTCATGGGTGATCCTGGCAAACAATAATTGGCCTTGGAGCATGATGGTGAGGCCAGGCGATGCTAAGCGGATACAGGAATGAAAGCAAGAAGGTACGGTTACTTGGGATTCGGTCTCAAGTGGGAGATTGTTGAGTATGGAGCACGAATTTTGGGCTTATATTTTGGGCCTGCATGAATCCTAATGGGATTAGGATTACGTAATCAATAGGTTTAGGATTAGGGGTTATGTTATTTCTCTATTTAAATAGCTGCTCCTCATTGTAATCAGTATCCTAAATTCATATTGAAATCTCTGGCTTGGCATCGCCCCCAGACGTAGTCGCAAGATGAACTGGGTTAACAATTCTCGTGTTCTTTATTTTCTGTCGTGATTGTGATGTGTGTTTTTCGCAACACTAAGTTACTGTATAAAACATAAATATCATTAGTTCAACAAAATAAAAATACATATTGTAATTGAAAGTACAACAATTACCCCATATCACCGATCGAAAGCGTAGTCCGTCCTGTCCTCACTGAGACAGAACCCGAGCCCGAAGCTGAAGCTCCAGCTGTCTCAAGGATATGCTCATCATCCAGTCGGATGCGATCAATAGAGGCATTGATGCCTCCCTCTGATCCCGACGAAAATAGAGATGAGGACCCACGTCCTCTATCAGATCGGGATCCACGTCCTCTAGGCATCTAGCAAAATAGATCAATTGAATAAGAAAACAATTCATATGTCATATGAAAACATACTATCCAAATATTTTTCTATCAAATTGATTCATATAAACCTTATATTAATCACTATCGTCGTCATAGTCATCATCATTGTTATCTTCCTCACTCGTCAAGTATGTATCTTCTTCTTCACTATTGTTTTCATCTATGTCTATCAAGCCACCACCATGATGTATTATTGTGTCGTCATCGTCTATATCTGGATTAGTTGAGATGATTAAGTCATCTTCCTGATATGGTAGGTCTGATGGTATTTCAGATGGTAGTGTTTGAAATGGGACTTCAATTTTGGATCGTGCTTTTATCTTACAAACTTTCCACCAATCATTCTTAGACTGATTCATACTCGGATAAGTACAATAATATACTTGGATAGCTTGATCAGCTAGTACGAATGGTTCGTACTTATTATACCGAAGTGTATGATTTATAGAAACCAATCTGAATTGAGGATGCACTGAAGTCCCAGACGTAGATGGATCAAACCATTGACACTTGAATAATGTAGTCGTCTTTTTAGGTAAACCGTGATACTCTAGTTCACACACCTCCAACAAACGTCTATAATAATCGAGTTCACCATTATCATCTGAACCATGACAATCACCTTTTATACGGACACCACTGTTCATACTGGATTGACATGACCCATGAGACATCGTATGAAATTTATATACATTCACATAGTATCCCGGGTATGTCGTGACTAATGTTAATGGACCTTTTGCAAGACTAATCAAAAATTGATTCTCGACATTGCTTGTTGGATTTAAGACCTGTATTAGTAAAATAATGTGGAAATAAGACTTCTCATCTACATTTAAACCATCATTGTAGTATTACTATATAAAGATTAGATAATCTCACTAGTGAACGGAACCACGACGCAAATTGTGATTCCATCTGATCGTTGATTTCTTGCTCTGAGATAGAGTACGCGCGCAGCTGATCCACAAATAACCTTAAACACAGCATATACGTTACATATAATAATCTACTTTGTAATAAATGGTATAATTTAGTAATAGTACATACTTGAGATATATCTCTGTAACTTCTACACAGTTGAGTAGAACATATGTGTGAGCTGCATGATACTCTTTGTCATCCAAGTATCTCTTCGACATTTTTCTAAAATAATATCCTTTTTGTTTGAATACTGATAGTCTATCTGGATGTTTGTCAGATCTAACAGCATCTACACCATCGAAGTTACGAGGCACATTCGTATGTATTATGCTCACATGTTCCTCAAAATAATATGAGCAAAAAGTAGATGCTTCTTCCACTAAGTAAGCATTACAAATAGAACCTTCCACCCTAGCCTTGTTCCTTAAATTGTTTTTCAACTTTCGTAGGTACCTATTCATAAATGGAGTTAGTTTACATATACATATAAGATATAAGGGCAACTTTGTAATTTTCAGTTACCTTTCAAATGGGTACGTCCATCTATACCGACACGTCGTATGTAAGAACACCGACATTCCACAACTCTATCAGTTCAGCTATTAGCGGATGCAAAAAAACATCTAATTTTTCCTTTGGATTCCGTGGGCCGGGGACTAGGATTGTAAGTAACATGTATTGTTCCTTCATACACATCCAAGGTGGCAGATTGTATGGTGTAACGATGATCGGCCACTAAGAATATTGTTAGCCCGACTGACCAAAAGGTTGAAAACTATCCATGGATAACCTTAATCTAACATTTCGAACCTCTTCAACAAAACCAGGAAAAATATCATTCAAGTGTTTCCATGTAGGTGAATCCGCAGGATAACGCATAACTCCATCATCTACTGACGAAGCATGCCAATGCATGTCTGCTGCTGTAGCTTTTGATGCATACAATCGCTGTAGTCGATGAGTAAGAGAAAAATAGTACATCTTCTTTGCTGCTACCAGTGTTTTTCTACTGATCCTCGATCCTCGATTGTTTTCTTTGTAACGATGAGTACTACAGAATTTACATTGAACCAATTCACGATCCTCGTGCCAATAAATCATGCAATTATTAGGGCAACAATCAATCTTATCTTCGGGAAGTCCCATGCCACGTAATGATTTCTTCGTACTGTAGAAGTTACTAGGAACCAAGTTATCTTCTGGCACAATTTCCTTGATCAATTCAGTCCATTGATCAAAATTTCTCTCAGACATGTTCCCCTCAGTCTTCAAGGACAATAGACGAGCCACAAGCGACAACTGTGAATGGCTAGTGCAACCTGGCCACAACTCCTTATCCGCAGCATCCAACATATCATATAGTTGTTGTGCTTCCGGATTAGGCAACTCTTCAAAGTCATCAAAATTTCTCTGAGACATCGCAACGTCCGTCACCATAGTATGGTAGCTACTACTTTGTTCGTACTGAACATCTTCTAAATTATGATAATTTGCCCTTGGTATTTTAGATTCCCCATGAAACATCCAAAGCTCGTAACCTAGCACGAATCCATTCTTTGCAATGTGATATTGAACTCGTTCTTTTACATGATAATACATATTATCACATCTTCTGCACAAACACTTAACTTTGTCCTCATCCAATAACATTGTTTGAGTAATTGCAAAATCAATGAATTCATTCAGTCCGCTAAGAAATTCGGGATCGAAAGTTCCATCTGGTTGAAATCGCCTATACATCCAAGCACGATTTGTACTCATTTCTTGAAGATCTATGTAAGTTCTATATTATGTTCTCTGTTTCCTCACCTAATTAAATATTCCGTTCGAATTATAATTCGCATTTGCAATTGAAGAGATAATTATAATTTTAATTATTCTACAATTCTTTTTTCTACAATCAATAACATTTTGACCAAGATGAATTTATCATCCCAACAAGTTAACAATCAAAACATTTTAAACATATGCATTGAAATATAATCACATATTACTCAATCTCATCACATCACATATTGCTCAATCTCATCACATCATATACGATAAATTCAATCTCATATACGTATACATATACATATATGTGTACATATACATCACATAAATTTAAGATCATATAAGTATACATATACATCACATAAATTCACGATCATATACGTATACATATACATCACATAAATTCACGATAAATACATCTACATTCATACTTACATGTTGTCATTCATACACACAATCAATGCATATACATATACATTCATATATCTACATTCATACATATACATATAATGTATACATATACATTTACATATACATTTACATATACAGGCGACGGTGATGGCGAGGCAGAGGGCGGCGAGGCAGGGGCAAAACGGACGGTGACGGCAGCGCTGCGGGATGGGTCAAGGCGGGCGGGCGGTATGGGTAGGGCGGCAAGCGTGGGAAGGGCGGGACGGCGAGGCGGCGGCGGCGGGCGGTGTGGGCGGGCGGGCGGCGTGGGCGGGCGGTGGCAATTCAAACGGACGGCGACGACGGCGTGCGTACACGACGGCGGCGCAGGCGGCACGAGGCGGAGCTGGACTGCGACGACGACGGCGAGGCTCGAACGGTGAGGAGGATGGGCGATATCTGGCGAGGCGAGGCGATGGCGGCGCAAGACGTGTTAAAGTCGACGAAGAAGGAGGCGGCGAAGGCAACAAATTAAATTAGGGTTCAATTAGGGCGAGAATGAAAAAACTGGGGTGGAATCCCATGTTTGTGTTAAAACTCAACGACGGAATTATTTCCATCGTTGATCAACAACGAACTTACGACTATCTTTTGTCCGTCGTTGATCAACGGCAGAAACCATTCTGTCATTAATCAACGACGTAATTACGACTACACAATTTCCGCCGTTGATTTACGTCGTTGATCCGTCGTTGATAAGTCGTAGATTATGTACGTCGTTATTCCATCGTTGATCCGTCGTAGATTTTATCCATCGTTTATGACCGACGGACTTAGTTCCATCGTTAATCAACGACGGAATTACGACGCCCCGTCTTACATTTATTTTAAAGTATAATACCGTTTCTGATCCGTCGTAGGTCCGTCGTTGTTCGCCGATGGATAATTTTCCATCGTTATACGCACGTTTTTCTTGTAGTGATACACTTTAATTGCTCGTAGCAAACAAAATATTTTTTGACAAAAATAAAATAAAATCAATGGTCTATATATACGTGTGTTGGTCTAGTGGTAGATAGATTTATGTTTAAAGTCAAATTAATATTTCAGATTCGAGTTCATCAACTTTTAAATTTTTTATATTAATTGAGAAAAGAGATCATGACTTGTGGGTCTTCTAATTACTTAAATGTTAAAGTATTTAATTACTTGTTTCATGATTACTTGGGATGTAATTGGTGTGACCATTCTGTGCATGAACTAATAATTATTATTTGATATGATGTGGATCAATGTTTATATATGGAAAGTATTAATAATGTGAATTCTTGAAATTGTGCAAGATTGCTTTCCATTTTCTTAATTTAATTTTATTAGCGATGGAGTGGCGGAGTATTGTGTGCAAAATGAGTTGCATTGTATGGCAATATTGCAATGAGTTGTATGGCAATTGCAATGACGCAGAAGAGCAACAAACTTGGTGGATATGTTATTATCACTAAAAGACAGAAAGATTTATGGCTCTTGGCTTGCCCAATATTTCACTACTTATATTTTTTTCTCTTTTCTTTCCATTTTCTTAATTTAATTTTATTTGGACGACAAACGAAATGAGTTGTGGAGATTATCATTTATTGAGCTTTTTAGCCTTGAATTTGTTGTAAATGAAATTATTAGTCTTCTTATATAATTAACAACTTGAAGGGAAATTGTTGTTATTGGTCGGTATAATTTAGAAGAATGATTGTAAAAAAAAAGCAAAAAAGAACAAAAAAAAGCGATTTCCGACATTTTCTATTTCATTCCTTTCAAATAATATGGATGGAAACCACAAGTTTCCATATTCCCACTATTAACCAAAAAAAGGCAAATATCTAAATGGATCCCAAATCTATTATTAATATTAGACTTGAGGCTCTCTCATGGGTGAAGCTAGGGGTGAGCATTCGGGCGGTTCGGTTCAAAATCGAACCGAACCCGAAAAACCGAAAAATCGAATTTTTTTAAAAATCCAAACCGAACCGAACCGAATTACTGTACAAAACCGAACCGAAACCGAACCGAAATATTCGGTTCGGTTCGGTTCGATTGATAGGTTCGGTTTAACCAATTAAAATTAATATAAATATTATAATATATATATTATATAAATATAATTATATATATATATATAAATATATATAATATTAACCAATTTAAATATTAATACTATAAATAACACATATATATATATATATATATATATATATATATATATATATATATATATATATATATATATATAAAATAAAAAATATAATAATAATTAATTGACGGTTCGGTTTAAAACCAATTTTTTAACAAAACCGAACCCGAACCGAATTAATTTCGGTTTTGAAAATTTGAAACCGAACCGAACCGATTATTGTTCAAACCGAACCAAACCGCCCATTTCGGTTCGGTCCGATTC
Organism: Salvia rosmarinus; assembly: GCA_036937905.1. Taxonomy (NCBI): domain Eukaryota; kingdom Viridiplantae; phylum Streptophyta; class Magnoliopsida; order Lamiales; family Lamiaceae; genus Salvia; species Salvia rosmarinus. Next base: position 25,239,423 of record CM072822.1, on the reverse strand, counting down.
GATTTTTCGATCCGGTTCGGTTTTTGCTCACCCCTAGGTGAAGCAGAGAGGCTTGCTTGCATAATGTGGAAATCTAATCATGTAGTAGACTTGTTGTCGATGCCATAGTTTTTCATGAGAAATATTAGAAAGGGATTGTCGATAGTTGTCGACGTGCTCTTTGGTCTTGTCCTAATTATCGTTTAGTTGTGATAGCCGTGAAGCCAATATTGTTGCTCACAAAATTGTTAGATTAGCTAAGATTTTTTTTTCGGATGTATGTCTAGAATGAATTTCGAACTTTTTGGAGGGTCTTCTCCGTCATCCATGAGTTTGCCTTCAAATAATGAAGTTAATGTTGTTTTTTTTTAAATAAAATAAAAATTACTTTACGATTTCTTAGTTATATTTATGATTTAATCAATTTTTTATATTCAGTTTTGATGTGTATTTGTATTGGTTTCTTAGAGAATATCCTATCGATGAGAGTCTTTTGTGTAAAGAATGAAGTGAATGTTGAATCCTATCATCGTTTTTTTTTTGCATAATAATAATGATGATGATGTACATTTATACTATGAAATTATATTCAATCCCACCTAGTTCAACATAATATGTCTAATTTCAGTATGATTTAAGCTTAATTTCTCCAAATTTAGGAACTATATATACAAAAATATAAAACGTCAGAAATTTGTTGCCTTTTTTATTTGAACATTGCCTTTATAAATGTTAGGTCAAATGGATCAAACTGAGACTCTAACGGCAGTTGATTCTCGTGGCCCAAGCAACATTCTTCTTCTCCAAACACCATAGACCCTAACTTCTCCTAAAACCCTAATCTCTCGCGAGAATCTCTATTGTTCTTCAGCATTCAGTTAACCTAGATTTTGAGGAAAAGAAGGTTAAAAGAATTTGTTGATGGCGAAGAGTTCGAGCACAGGAAATGCGAAGAAGAAGAAAAGTAAAGGCAAGATAAACAAAAAGCTGAGCCTTTTGAATTCAGAATCAAAGAAAATCAAAGGCCCTAAAGAGAACCCATTTGAGAGCATATGGTCCCGGCGTAAATTCAATATATTGGGTAAGAAACGCAAGGATGACGAACGACGCCGCATTGGGCTCTCTCGCTCTCTCGCCATTCAGAAGGTCCATTTTGCGTCTCCCTTTATTTACTTGTAGGCGTTTATGTGTGTGTGTGTGTGTGTGTTTCTGATTCTTTCTAGAGAAGCTACCTATGGATTGAGTTTGAATTTTGTGGTGTTTGAGCTGAAATGCAGAGGCAGAAGACGCTGCTGAAGGAATATGAGCAAAGTACAAAGTCTTCCACTTTTGTGGATAAGCGAATTGGAGAGCATAATGAAGGACTTGAGGAGTTTGATAAGGCAATATTGAGATCTCAGCGCGAACGGCAGGTGAGGTTCCTGAGAGTTATTAAAGGATGCATATAATAAAGCTGGCACAAGGAGTTTTTCGGGAAAATGATTATTGAAATATCAAATCTTGAAGTTTTTAGTTTCTTTGTTTATATGGGTGGTGCGCTATGTCATTACTAAAATCTGTCCTGTTACTGGTTGTCTCTTAGTTAAAATTAAAGAAGAAAAGCAAGTTCAATCTCTCTGATGGGGAGGATGACGACTTTGAGATTCAAGACGGTGGTTACTTCCCAGAAAGGGATGATTTTGAAGATGACGAGCCATATTATGGGGAGGATTATGATGATGACCTACCAGTTGGAAAAAACAGTGAGCACTTTCTAAAGATTTCCGCATATATTGATTGTCTTCTCCTTTAGGTAGGTAAGGTTCAGGGCCAATTTGGAAAACAGATGAATTATACTATCATTTCAATAGAGAAAGACTGAATATGGTTTAGGATATTGACTTCTATTGGGTATTGGGCTTCAGTGCAGAATGTATGTTGAACCTGATTGTTGGCAATGTTGTCACCTATACATTTGTTACGGGATCCATGTCAAACATGAAGATTGTAAACCACGTTTTACTGTCATATGATCGTCCGCAGATGTCTCTAGGTTGTAGAGATAAAAGAGCATAGTTGTGTAATATGGAATTATACATATTACTATTCTTGCGTTCACCATTCTCAGAAGAAAACAAGTTCTCAGCTAAAATCAAATTAAGTTACGAGGATATTGTTCTGTATATAGTCAGGAATTTTTAGATTGTAAGAAACTCCTTAAAAGTATGATTATGTCTTGTTTGCAATCTATGGAAATCAGGAGCATCAGCTGTCTAGTTTTAAAAGGACACCTGGATTCCAGTATATTTTGGGTTTTGAGTTCATGGTAAAATCTTAACTATCTTGCTTGGGTTCATAAGCATGTCTTTGTGTTTGAAGGAAGTAATTCTTGCACTGGGATCACCATGCATTTTTCTATGTTCTTTTCTGTTTTTATGAAGTTGAAAGATCCCCAATTCTTCTTTGATGTATTGTTACTTGCAAATGTTATGGCACTATGTTCTATGCTGGCTATATTCATGTATTTGACTTGAGCATTGTCAAATTTTAAAATGGTTCTATTGAATTAACATTTCTTGGCTTGATCATATTGAGAGAGATACATATCTAATTTTGAGTTTGATATGTGGAGTGGAGAATATGCTTCAAAGTTTTGATATCCAATGAACAAGGAGCTCTGTATTTCTTTATTGCTTTGCTGATATGTGGCCTCTTAACTGTATATCTCTGATCAGAAAGACAAGTTAATCCCCATGAAGCAGAAGGTGATCCAGATTCAAGATCTGTTGAAGAACAAAATGTGAGATTTAATTTTGACCACCGGATCCGTTGCTTAACCCCATTGTTTTGTCTTAGTATAATAGTTTTTTGTCATCGAATAATTTTTTTAAATCCCATCTACATTGTTTTTTCATTTTTGTGTGTTAGTTTATTGGTTTCTGTTGGATGTTGTATTGGTCACTTTGCTAAAACAAGTTTTTGTCTTTATATAGGAAGGTTTTGGCCATCGTTTCATCTTGATCCATCTATTTTCTTGATGTGAAAAGGCTTAGTTTGTTCTTGTTCTATCATATTGAGAACTGTATAGACAAGTTCATGTCACTTTAATATTTAGGGTGTGTTTGGGGGGGGGGGGTCATCATACATATTAACCTCGTTTAAATAAAAAGATATTTATGTTAATGTTTGTTGTTGTGCAAAATATTTATAAAATATTTTGAACTAAGCTCTGGACAAAATCATTGAAAGGAACATAATTTCCGTTATTTTTTCCCCTCTTCTTTTCTTCATGTTTATTTAATCATGTAAAAACTGAGGAGGGTGGTGGGGTATGACTTATGAGGATCGAGGGTACATGGGGTGTGTTTTATGGTTTGGAGCTGCAGAATTTGCTTGACATATTTAATATTTTATGGTATCTGTCTGAAATTAATTTTCAGTTTTCAACTCCTGGCTATAATATTTTTAACATTGAGCATAATTGTCTGTGTTAGTCTGTATTAGGTATTCCTATTTTCGAGGGAAAACCGCCCCTTTTTTTTTCTTCCCTTTTTCACTTATTTTATACACAATAGGATTAGAAGAATCATGCTTATGTTGTGGAGAAAAGGAAGAAGTTCAAAGATTTCCTTGCAGTCTGAAGATTTGTTGAAATCTTTCGCCAATTTTGAAATGTTACCATCATTAGCAGTTGAATGCAAGAGTATTACTACTGCTTCTAATTATGTGACATTTTTCTCAATGCAGAGACCTAAAACCAAGAAGGAAGTGATGGAGGATATTATTTTTAAAAGCAAATTCTTCAAGGTTGTAGTTGTGTTTATGAGCTCTCTATTACACTACTGGTGAAGCTTTCGAACTGATCTTCTTCTGTACTGTGTTTGTTTATTTCTTTCTTTCCGCACCTGACAATTATCAGGCTCAAAAAGCAAAGGACAAGGAAGAAACCGAACAGTTTACTGAACAATTGGACAAGGATTTTGCTTATTTAGTTCAGTCTGAGGCTCTCTTGTCGCTGACACAACCAAACAAAATGAGTGCTCTCAATGCACTTGTAAACAACAGAAACTCAAATGATAATGCAAAGAAAGAGGATGCACCCAGAATGTATAATAAAGTTTCCATTCAGCACGTAAACTTCTATCTTACACTATTTTATTCTATTGGGTTGTGTATATTGTAGTATCTGGCTACTTTCATGGAAGATGAAGATACATTTCGTCTCTATTTACTTCCTTTTTTAACTATGATTTTCAACAGCCTCTTAGTATTGTCATGCTCCAGTCACATGGGTGATTTTGATGGTTTGGAGACTAATTAATAGGTCATTACAGGAAAAACCTGATCACTATGACAAACTGGTTGGTGAAATGGCACTTGATATGAGGGCGCGGCCATCGGAAAGGACAAAGGCACCTGAAGAGCTGGCACAAGAGGAGAAAGAGCGTCTAGAGCAGTTGGAGGTACACTCTGAGTACTTATTATGCCTATAAAAAAGAAGTTGACATATTTGGAGGATGTTACAAATTAGCTATGCGTGATATCCACCTAATTTCATGATAACTATCAAACCCCTAATGAAGACGCCCCCTTTGGGTTTTGCTTTCTGAAGTATTTGCATGCCTGCTTCTGCTTGTCAATAATGCCTGGTGCTCTGAATTGGATCTTGCTTTTTGGTGCTTGGCAGTTGAACATGTCTTTCTTCTATTTTGTTTTTGGTGATGATTGATCTTGAATGACAGTGATGGGGTTATTATTTGGATTGCATCTCTCATTCTCTCTTAAGGCTCACAATTATATATTTACAATTTTAGTACCCTGTGTATATACTTTTATAGATGGACCAAACGAACAATTTGTTCCCATGTTTCTTCCATTTTATTTAATTGCATGAAGCAACACAGTGGGAACCATATTCACATCCTTGAAATTTTTACATGACACCAATAAAACCTATAAGAAGCAGCTTTCCAGTGGATGCAAATATAAGAATACCCTGGAAAGCTCACTTGAGTATTGAACATTGTTCAGGAAGAACGTAGAAAGAGGATGGTTGCTGGTGATGATTCCAGTAATGAAGATGCTGATACTTCTGAAGATGATGGTGAAGCTTTGAAAAAGATTAAACTTATATCTGGAGATGATCTTGGCGACTCTTTTTCTGATGCCATTTCAAAGACTAAAGCTGTCTGGATTGATGACTTACTCACAACAGAAAGTGTGACCAATCTTGAGACAGAAGATGCTGGAGAAGAAGAAAATGATGATGAGGAAGATGATGATGATGATGTGGAGGAGGAGGAGGAGGAAGAAGAAGGATCCGAAGAGAGCAGTGGTGATGAAAAGGCTCAGTCTCTCAAGGACTGGGAACAGAGTGATGAGGATCAAATTGATTTGGCGGATGAAGATGAAGATGAAGAAGAAGAAGATGATGACAGTTATAATGGTACTGATAAAAAAGTTATCAAAGCAAAGCAGAAGATATTAGAAAGTAAGAGCAAACAAAATAATGATGTAGGTGCTCTCAAAGTGAAAACAAATGTTGAAGAGGATACTCATAAAAAAGGGGAGCTTCCCTACACAATTGAAGCTCCAAAAGATTTTGAAGAATTTAATGCCTTGTTGGAAAATCTTTCTGATGATCAAATTGTGGAAGCTATCAGGCGGATTAGAACATATAATGCGATTGCTGTTGCTGCAGAGAATCGGAAAAAGATGCAAGTATGATATTTGTGTTGGTTATCTGTGTTGTTATTGTTGATAATATACTGCATTTTCCAGTAACATATGGATTGAATTGGATTCCAGGTGTTCTATGGCGTATTATTGCAGTACTTTGCTGTTTTAGCAAGCACGAAGCCACTAAATTTCAAGTTACTTAATATGCTCGTCAAGCCACTAATGGAAATGAGTACAGAGATCCCGTATTTTGCAGCCATTTGTGCTCGTCAGAGATTGCTTCATACCCGCACCCAATTCTGTCAGGACATTAAGACTACAGGTTGGCAGCATTATCCATCAAAATGCTCTTCTTTTTTAAAACCTTTCTGCTGATGCATGGATCTCTTATTTCATTCAGTTGTTAATCTACTTCTCGACTTGACAGGAAAAAGTTGTTGGCCATCTCTCAAGACACTTTTCCTCATGAGGCTGTGGTCTATGATTTTCCCGTGCTCAGATTTCCGTCATGCTGTTATGACCCCTGCTATCCTGTTGATTTCCGAATACCTTATGCGGTGTCCTATAATTTCTGGCCGAGATATCGCGATTGGTTCCTTCTTGTGCTCTATGTTGCTATCTGTGAGTATCATCTGTTTCACTTTTCGTTGTTTTGCTCGAATTTTATGCGTAATTTGCACTATGCTGCCTGAGCTTGGCATTTTCTTTAAATCTTCCGATGCATCGCTAAGCATTTCCAGAAATAAAAGCATTTCAAGTGCCTAGTGGCTTCTTTTGGGGACAGATATTTAAAATTGGGAAAACCTGGTGTACAATTCTTTTAGGCCAGCTCCTTCCCCTTTCCGTAACCTGGCTTTAACTGCATTGCTTGTGGATTTTCTTTTTGAAGAAATGAATAGAGTAACTTGAGTGTTTTTATTCTTTCTATTCTCCCCTTTGTTTTCCAGCTTCAATTCAGTGGTCACTATATTAATAACATGAAAGATAGCCATACTGGCAGATGCATCGGAGATTGAATTGCAATCTGGAGTGTATGTTTGATACGAAATCGTGAACAAATATTTTTACAAGTTCAAATAATAGCATTTTTCCCTGATTACCTTTTTGTGGCAAATCATTTCATCAACAGCCGCTTTCCGTATAGTGAGAATTGATTCCTGTGTGTTATGTATATGTGTTTTGAAGTTCCATGTTTCTACTCTCTCTCATACTGGACTTACAAATAGAAAACTGTTGCAGGTCAGTACACAATCACAAAAGTTCTGCCCTGAGGCTATTACATTCTTGCAAACTATGTTAATGGCAGCTCTAACTAATAGACAAAGATACAAAGCTTCTCAGGTTTTTTTCCATAACTCACTTGCACTTACATGTGGCTTTGCCTCAACTCTAAAGTCAGCTTTATCAAGTTGCTTTAGTGAAGGTGCACTTGATTTTGGATAAATGACGACTTAATGTTGTTGTTTTTTGACACAGTTGTGCCATCTTATGGAATTAAAAGCACTTAGGCCGTTGCTCCATATGCAAGGACGTGTTGAAGAGGTTAATTCTTTGGACTTTCTAATGTTAATGGACTTGCCGGATGATTCTCCTTATTTCACCTCCGACAATTTCAGGTTAGGATTTCTTTCGGAATTCATATTTCCTTTATCTCAAGCTTGACAATTGAGTCTGATGTTATGGATTGATTTAGGGTCTCATATCAGAAGTTGATTTTGATTGTTGTTAGCAATAATAAGCTATTATGTGCAGGGCGAGCATAGTTTGTGCGATTATTGGAAATCTTAAAGGATTTGTGGACATTTACGAGGGATTCAAATCATTCTCAGAGATATTTCTGCCAATTGCAAAAATATTACATGGACTGGCGGAGGAAGATTTGATACCAGATGAATTGAAGGCTGAAATCAAAGATGTGGCACAGCTTATCGAGTCCAAATCGGAGGAGTTCCAGTCGTTGCGACAGCCACTGAGGATCCGAAAGGTGAAGGTTATCAAAACAGCAATTCCAAAGTTTGAGGAAAAGTAAGTCATTATCCCATTACAAGTAGATTACTTTTTTTAACTGGTAGATAAGTAATTATTGATGATGCTTTCTGGAAACGTGGCAGCTTCGTCAAGGGAAGGGATTATGATCCAGACCGGGAGCGAGTGGAGAGGAAGAAATTGAAGAAGCAACTACAGCAGGAGGCGAGAGGCGCTGTCCGTGAACTAAGGAAAGATAACCACTTCTTGTTCGAGGTGAAGGAAAGGGATAAGGTGCGAATGCAGGAAGAAAAAACAGAGCTGTATGGGAAATATAGAGCTTTCCTCCAAGAACAGGAGCATGCGTTTAAGTCTGGCCAGTTGGGGAAAAATAAGAAGAGAAGGCGATGACGACGAGGACTCTCTCTTCACTGGTAATTTTCCTTTTTCTGTCTGAAAATGAGATACTAGAAAGGTATTTGCTTCATCCATTTGTACAGGTTCATGGAGGAATTTTGGGATTGAGTTAAATTTGGATGGATGTTGTTAGTTGTACGAATATTTTAAGAATCCCTTTTGACTATAATGTTATATTCATGTTGGAACTTGTTTGTGAGCTTGTCATCAGAATACGAAATACTCCATCCGTTTTCAAAATTTATTCTCAACTTTTTTTTTTGTACTCTTATTTATGAAAACTATCTCATAAAATATTCTTTATTTATTACCTCAATAATATTATATGTTTACATCTTTTACCACCAATGAAGTACCATTATTTTTATTTATTATCCTAAAAAATATCACATAATTACATATTTTATAACTAATGATCATCCACTAATTAATTTGAAAGTGTACTAATATGGGACATTTACTCTATTTATAAAACAAGTAATAACTTTTACTAAAATCCGTATACTAATGTGGGGGATCTTTATTCCATTAATAAAACATTCAACTTTTATTAAAACTCGTATCATAGATTCGCATGAACATATTTTGAGGACTAAGTGAGTACTATTATTGGAGTGATACCACATGCAATCTATGTACTTGTAGATCTTCTTTACAATAACGCTGTTTTATGCAAATTTTATGCGTAACACGAATGAATTAAATTATGCACTCGTGAAAATCCTGAAGTAAAAATAGCAGCAAAAATGACAAGTTGATTGAAGTCACATTCGCTTGAGGATGTTGCACCGACAACTTTGTAGTATTGACTAATCAACAATTCGATCAGATAAAAGAAAAATGTGCAAAAATTGTAATGAATTGAAGTCCTTTTTAAATAGCTCTAGAAAGACAATGGTTCAAAGAATTTGAAATTAACAATAGTTTTTGAATAGGGCAATATGTTCAAGTCGGCTAACTGTAGAGTTTTCAAGGTTTCTTTAAAATCCTGTGTGATAATTTTATATCACTGACTGATAGCAGTAATCCGAAAAATTGAATTGATTTAAACGAAAAGAGATCACAATTTCATGAAATCAATCTTTATATACAGTGACGGATTCAGATATTTAATGTTGGGGATACAAAAATAATTTTAAATAGCTTGAGGCGAGGAAAGTGTAGGTCCATTAATCGACGAAAATAAAATCTTCTCATGAGAAACTTTCTTAAAATAGCGATTCATTTATCTAAGAAATAATGAAAATTTATAATTGTATATAGTTTTCACTGGTAACGAGGATTTTTACGAGGAGAAGAAACAAGCCGATATCGCTTTGCATTTAGCTGCAGTAGAGTTTCTTAAGAAGGAAGTTTAACGATTTTAGTTTTGATCTCAGTTTGTGAAATATAAATATAAATTAAGGAGTTTCTTATAAAGTAAAATTAGCAATTTTAGTTTTCATCTCAGTTTATGAAATATTATAAATATAAATATAAACATTACGTTGTTTCTGATATAATGATATCGATCACAATTTTAAATAATATGTATATCAACAAGACGATTTTAACTATGCAAAAGCTAAATGGGCATAATTTTTGAGCTTATTGAATAATACTATATTGGACCATTTGTTTGAATGAGAAGAATATAAACTTTCGAGATTCTCAAATTTAATTAATTCAATAATATTATTTTTAAAATTGTTGGAGGTAGACCCCTCCAACTATCTTAGTCCCTCCGTCACTGTTTATACATGTAAGATTTATAACCAATTTTTGAATGACCATCGGCCACAACGTCACAAAGTATAACTATTGAGAGCATATTTGGGAAGTAGCAAAGAAATAATCATTAAGTTTGATAAGGAATAAAATATAATATATGACTCATCACTAGATAAGTATATGTGGCTTAAACACGTATATTATATTGAGTACGAAAACGTCAAGTCAGCAAGATTATTACAGGTAATTAGCTCCTGAGGTTGGGCCAAAAAGCCTGTATGTATAAGCCCAGGTCTGGGTCTTTGGCTGTGAAACGACATCGTATATGACTAATATGGTTAATAAAAGAAATCTTGTCTCCTTAAAAGAGCTGGTTCTTATATATTGATAAGAGACCTGATGCGAGAAGTTCGATACAGATTTTGGAAGATCTGCCTATCTCATATAAGAGACCTGATGCGAGAAGTTCGATACAGATTTTGGAAGATCTGCCTATCTCATATTCCTAAAAGGATTAAGAATGAGTCTGACTAAAACTATTTCTACATCTATAAATACCTATGTTCTAAAGGTATTAGGTACGCAATCTTAAGCATTCAATAAGCCTTAAACACAATACATTACTGACTTGAACGTCGAAGTGTCTACCCGAGACCATCCTCCGACTCTGTTTTGTAGTTATTTTGATTCATATGACGTCCGGCTATCCAAGGCAATATTCTGATTCTCCGTTTACGACCATTGCTTTATTATTACCACATGGTACACATACTTTTGTTGGATTTGTATACTGTAAGCAGAATTATTGAGCTTGTATACAATATTTCTTGTTACCACTATTACAATATCCTATCAGAATTGTTTACTTGATTGCATATGTTTGTCCCATTATCTCATATAAAAGTTAGATCATACAGTATGTACAAGATCACAAGAGTCTATATGATTGGTTAAGCTTATTGAGATATAAAAAGGATCGCAACTTGAGGACGAGTTATCGGTATATGCTGCAGTATAGATAAGAAGTGACTTGACTTGGTTGCTTGTCTTTGCTGATACGTCTTGACTTATTGATAGATTACAGTGAGATGAGTTCTTCTATCTGACCGTCGTGAAGATCCTAGATCCCGGTGACTTTACGTTGATCTAAACCTCGACAAGGTTTTAGGTGAGTATGAGTTACTGACCATCACTTTGACTTGTTATGAGTGAGAGTTACATGAGATAACCTAAGATTTTTCGCATCTTGGATGGTGGCAGTGCTTGTATGTCATGATAGTTACCTGTATCGAGTCACGTATCCATTTAAGATGATGACGTCTCCTTAATGAGCTCAAAAAGTTTATTGTACTAAACCCTATTGTTATAAATTTTTTAATAAATATAATAATAAGCACGACAATACTGAAAAAATTACAGAACACTAGATCCCATTGATTGGACATATTTTTAACATTTATTTTGTGGTATTTTTTATCTACTTTGATCTCTAGTTTGAATTGATTTGATTCTATTTGGAATGGAAAAAAGAATAGTCAGATATGGAATAGAAAGTTTGAAACTTCTTAATCTCTCATTCAATCTTCTCTAAATGTACTAAAGGAGAAAAACCTCTTATCACTTGCGCAAGTGGAATGCTATCCCAGGTCTTTGCTATCTCTATTCGCACTTATTGAAATCATTTTATTGGAATTCTATAGTATAAAAATAGTATGAAAACTCCCGAATAGAATGTTTTTAATACTTATGTAAAACTACAAAGTAAGAAATGTTCTAATTCTGATTTTCTATCGGTTGAGAATAAATAATAAGAAAAGTTGAAGGAATCTGGGAAGGTTTTTACACGCATTAAGATGGAATGTGGTTTTTGGACCAATAACAAAGCGGTATGGTCATACGACTCATACTACTACTATTTTTCTGTTGAGTGATTAATATTTGTGGATAGGCGTTTGTTATCGTGTGTATTTGTGTTGATCCTTCGTAGTTGATGACGGTGGGATCGAGAGGCTAGTTTGTCGTAGATTGCGGGTCTAGCATAAATAGGGTGGAGAGGCTAGTTTATGTTGAACGCTAGGTGAGAGAGCGTGGATGGTTTTATGCACTGTGCACCGGTCCTTGGCTCATTGATAGCGATGATAGATTTTGAACCCTAGAACACCGTCTTCAATTCCGTGTATCTGCCAATTCCTCTTGTTATCCACGTACACCATTTTCCTGCTTTCGTCCGTTCCTTGACAGTCTCCTTTATGTTAGGACGTTAGTTTTTATTTTCTGTTTTGTATGTGCATAGAACCATAGCCCCATTAAGCCTTACTTGAAAGTATGATTGGGTCGACCTTGCCACACTACATAGGCCTCGTACTATTGCAAGAACCTAGAAGTGCAATTTAGGTTGAACACCAACATCACTATTTAACAATTGACTTGCATTTTTTATAAAATTAGTAAATAAATATTAGTAATTTTTTTAGTTGGGGGATTGGGGTCTTAATATTCGTACATTGATTTCTAATAATTGCAACATGGGTATCATTAAATTTAGAAATTATGTAAAAAAAATTATTAATAATATTTAAATATGAAGCAAGATATGGGTTGCATATTACATTTTGTAATCATATGTGAATTATGCGAGGTTTGATTTTCTTAGTAAATATGTATGGATTAATTTTGGATGAGCTAGCTAATGAAATCGTGATACTTTTACTAATCCCTAATCATGTTAATTACCTAAATATATTTATAATATCTAAATAGTTAAATATAAATTGTTACGGTAATTAGTTATCTATCTTAATAAAACTGGTGGTACAAAGATTATTAATAAATTTCACATACTTAAATTCCACGTTATTTTTTTCTAAAATATTTTTCTTATCAATTCTCATTGCATATTACATTTTGTTCATTTTGTAATCATATGTGAATTATGCGAGGTTTTAATTTTCTTAGTAAATATGTATGGATTTATTTTGGATGAGCTAGCTAATGAAATCGTGACACTTTTACTAATCCCATATCTTTGTACTACTAGTTTTATTAAGATAGATAACTAATTATCGTAATAATTTATATCTAACTATTTAGATATATTTACAATCGAAATACTCCCTTCCTCAGTATTTCGATTTTCTTTCTTGTTCCTGTTCTTTGTTAAATGTTGAAACTTATATCTATTTTATTTATAGAAATTCTTTCATAAAATATTTTCTACTTATTATTTTTAATAATATTTATTCATATTTTTATTATTCATGATCTACCATTATTCTTCTTTTTTACCTTTAATAATACATTTCATTTACACTTTTTATCATCCATGACTCACTACTATATCTCATTCTTATCCTCAACAATAACACTTATTTATGTATTTTATCATTCATAGTCTATCATTAATAATTTAATATTATACTAATGTGAGATTTTTACCCCACTTACAATAAACTAAACAACTTTTATTAAAACTCGAGTAAAAAAAAATAAAAAAAAATAATTATAAAAATAGGAGTTAAAGGAGTATGCATTGAGAGCTCACAGGATCACTGGAACAACTGTGATGAACTTTCAATTGCGAGTGAGCTGCTTTCATATAATCATAAAACACATATTTTTTCTCTGTTTAATCAGAAAACACCAGGATAGATTTGCACAATGGATTGGTCCAAAACATGGAGTGCAACTCATTCTCCACAAAATTCGATGCAGTTCAAGTGTGGATTTTGCAATGTTTCTTTCTTTTTTTGTTCTTTTTTTTTAGTAATGTTTCTTGTAAATATGGTCTAATGCGATGATGGTCACTAATATTAACCGTCACTGGGCTGTAATTGTAACTGATAAGCATGAATGGTTGGGAATATGAATTTTGATCAAGAATTTAGTATTCCTTATTTTTTTTGTCATTAAATACATAAATTTTAAAGGCCACGTCACGATGGACTCGAACCTGAGACCTTTGGCCTAACGCATAAATTTAGTATTCGTTATTTTATAGATAAAGGAAAATTAATTGTAATACCCCGATTATTTAAACGCCTAATTACGATATTAATTTCGTAAATTAGAGTATTATTATGATAATTTGATTATTAATATATCGAATAATGATTTCGATTATTTTGGAATAATAAATTCCTATATTTTATTCACAAATGAATGTGAATTGAGAAATACGAATATGTAACGTATTTTAACAAGTATAATTTCAACGTCGATTACGTATCGATAATTGAAATCTCGTAATCTTTTCTAAGTTTTAAGCTTAGAATTTAATTCCATTATTAGTGAAATGATTTAATAAAGTGATTACGACTTTATTACGACCATTTTGAGATGAGACGATAATTAACGTTTTGAGACGTTTCAAACGTTAACTTTTTAAGATGACTTGAGAATCAAGTCTAACGATCAAGGAATTATGATATTTAAATTCCTATGATTATTTTATATTATTAGAATATTATTTAGCATTGAAATAATGCTAGAAAATTTTGGAATTATATTTTTGATTATTTAAGATTCTCGAAAACCCTAAATCGAGAATTAGGGTTTTCTACCTATGGATTGATTCCAATAATTTTTCCTATGATATAATTTATCATCTAGGATATATATTATGCTATATATCTACTTATAGCATGAAAATGAATTTTTGGGCATTAATTTATTGTAAATGCCGAGAACTTCCTATTGTTTTTAACATAGGATTATTTAATTTTTGATCATCCAATTTGTGTTATTTCTTAAGTGTAGTATTAATACACACTTACCAAGTAAAATGTGTAGATGAAAAATACACTAGCATTTTATTCTTATAATTGCCGAAATTGTTGACTATTTTATACAAAATTAAGTCTTGATTTTTCATACACTTGAGTATATTATTTTTGGGATAGAGTGTATTAAATACACTTGTAAGATACATCACAAAAATCTGAATTTTCTTCCCACACAAACACACTGAAGTCGACGGCACTTGTTGTGTGCAAGAGACAAAATTTTTATTTTGTTTCTACCAATACCTTTAATAAAGCTATTACAAGTAGTAAATGTAGTTAATAGGTTGTAAGAGATTTTTTTTATCATGACATCACCCTTGACCAAAATTTTTATTCAATTGTGTAATTTGTGAGAGAGCCGAGAGGTATGGTTGTGTCTTTCATTTGTTTTGTTTGCCTTGAATATATATTAGTCTTGAAACTTCACGCATAACACACTTAAAACATTTCAGCTTCTTTTCTTCCTATTTCTTTCTGCCGTGAACCACCTCCAGTAAGAAAAACCAAACCATTTCTTCTTCTTTCCTTCTCAATTTATTTGAGTTTGATTCATCCTACAACCGATCGACTCCGATAACGAGGTTAGATATCGAACAAGCTTCGATAAAACCTATCTTTTTCAATAATCCTACGGTTTAAATTATTATTTTAGCATGTATTAATTATGCAATAAATCATGCTAGCATGTTATAAGCTTAGAAATTATGTTACATATGTTAATATGTGCATAGATTATTTATTTACTAAGCTTAGCAATATATTTAAATTATTCTAGTGATGCTCGATTTTGCTAGGATGTTTTTAATGTTGGATTATTGATCTATAGTGTTGTAGGAATGCATGATGTTAATCTAGAAATTTTGAAAACCATTTGGGTAAAAATACCAAACCGCGAAAATGAAAGGAGTTGGAACCTTGTTGTATAATTTTATATGCTTGATATAATAGCATATTATTGATCTAGGGTATTGATTAGGTGTTGTAGGAATTTATAAGAATTTTTGGACTTATATAGCTAATTTATTTCAAAAGTGCCGAAACCTATAGTGTAGGAATTAATGGTTTGTAATGTGTTATTATTTGATATTATGATGAATTAGTGCTATATGATAGTATATAAGCATAGTGTAATTTTATAGGCTTTTTTAAAAAAAAAATTGTTTGGTTGGAAATGCCCTATAGGACCGTGAGCTACAAGTGATGGTTCTATGATGTTTTGTTTGTTTTTATTAAACTTTAGGTTATAATTATGTTATATATTGATATTTGAGGCTTGTGTATAAATATTAGAATTTTTGGAAATTTATTGGTATTATTTTTATAAATACCGTGAGCCTATATAGTGGTATAGGTGAGTTCCAAATTTTTCTATAGTGTTATTAATACATATTAATGATCATAGTGTAAAATAATACACTATATGAATTTAGAGGAATTTTTGGAACAAGTTTGAAAAATATTGTGAGATAGCCGTGAGCTATATTGTGGAAATAAGGAATTTTAATTCATTTTTAATCAAGAATAATAATTTATTATATGTCTAAAATTTTTATTAGACATAAGTGAAATTTTGAGAATTATTAAACATAGAATATTATGTTTAAGACGAAACGTTATATTAAATAACGTTAAAAGCATAAAATAATGCTTAAAGTATTAAAAGATTAATATTGAAAGAAAATATTAATCAGATTTATCGATTTGCGTGAAAAATCGAGAATTGAAAAGAAATCGATTGAAAATCGATTTATATTGAATTTATTCATTAAAATGAGATTTATTTAAGATTTATAAAGAAAAGTCAAAATGATTGACTTTCGAAATTGACGTACGAAATACGTTCGTTAAATACGCTAATACGTGAAAAACGACACTTTTATCCGAATATCTCAATTGTGAGAAAAGATTTTAATTGAAATCATTTTATTGAATAACGTTATTATACGTTAATTATTTAACCTAAAAGGTTAAAATGAGACTGTAGATCATATTATATCTCTCTCGAAATACGAAAATTATTTTTATTGAAATACGCGTTAAAACGACGTATTAAAGTTTATTAAAACTTCGAGTTATTATTATTTATCAAAGTTGAATGAACTTTGAAAATCTCAAAAAGCGTGCCAACGTGCTAAACGTAAATTTTTGCATAAAGGTGGGACGTGAAGGCTCACACGCAACCAGAGGAGAACACGCGTATCGAAATTCGAAGTTTAAAAGTAAAGGTGGGCTTTACTATACTCAAACTGGTAGAATTTACCAAATGATTTATTTATGATGCTTTATTGCAAGCAAATATTTATGAAATGATTTATTTAATTACCTGTCCAAAATGTTTATGTTTTATGTATGTATCCAATCCATGATTGTTGATGCATAATGTTGGGTAGCTCCCACTTTATGATATGCTTGAATTGTATTCTTGAAGTACCCCAAGGATGATGGATAATTCAGATCCTGTCTTTGAGATGGCTGGATTTTGTGCACCGATTTATTTGTGACCAGTTGAAAGGGTGCTCGGCCGGTCACGGCGTCTGTGAGAGGAGGCCTCCTCTCCAGCGCGAGAATTGTTGTGGAATGAATTATTGTGGTGGATATGGATCATACATACATGAAAAAATGTCTGGCCAGACGAATCTTTATGGAAAATGAAAGAAAATATTTAGTAAGCACGAGTATTTCAAATTAAAACCTCGTGTGTTATTCTTGTGATGAAGCGAGTAATTTAAACTTGATAAATTATTTTAGCATGAGCAATCGAGTGCAATCTTGTACTCACCGCATGTTTGTTTTTAAATGTGCAGGTTGAGCAGATGATGGATGGAGATGTGTCGGAGCAGTCGGAACCCTTTTTGAATACAAAATATTAGAAACCTTGAATACACATCGTTTTATGTGTATTCACACGTTTTTCCGCTGCAATTGAATTAATTTATTTTATGATGTTGTTAGTTGAATACGTCCAGAACATATGAGTTCTTGTATATATATTGGTTAAAGCTTTCTTGATTATTATTCCAAGTATTAACCCCTGTTAAATCGTACTTAGGATTTAGGGGCTGTTACATTAATACTCCAGCGTCTCATTTATATATAGATACATGAGTACATACACCTAGTGAACATGAATCGCTTCATTGGAAAGTGGAGTGGTAGATGAAACATCCACTAAGAAATTTTACTAATGATCTCAATTTACCATTACCCTTACTCCCGAATTCCCAGACTATAGATGTCGTATTGCCAGGTTTAATGCAAAAAAGTATTCTTTTTTCCGTCTATAAAAGATTACTACCCTTCTCACTTCTAAAATCATCTACTCGCAGGCAACGCTTATACTCTTTTCTCGGTGATTAAAAGTGAGCATGGGGTCTGTTATTTCTGTAGCGGCATTGGCTGCAGTGGGCGTCGGAGCCCTAGTATCCGGTGTAATCGCCGGCCTCGCCGCCTTTGGGATTGGAAAGCTCGCTGCAGTGGGCGTCGGAGCCCTAGTATCCGGTGGAATCGCCAGCCTCGCCGCCTTTGGGATTGGAAAGCTCGCTGCAGTGGGCGTCGGAGCCCTATTATCCGGTGTAATCGCCGGCCTCGCCGCCTTTGCAGTGGGCGTCGGAGCCCTAGTATCCGATGGAATCGCCGGCCTCGCCGCCTTTGGGATTGGAAAGCTCGCTGCAGTGGGCGTCGGAGCCCTAGTATCCGGTGGAACTGGCGGCCTCGCCGCCGCCTTTGAGATTGGAAAGCTGGTGGCGATGGCATTACGCCTTTTTTATTTAACCGACTTGTTTTGCTTTCTGTATTAGTTGGAACGTTTAATCCTTAAGTAATTTCTATGTTTATTTCTGTTTCCAAATGAATCTTTTCTTTCTCTTAATGTCTTTTTTTCAAAATGGGCGTCGGAGCCCTAGTATCCGGTGGAACTGGCGGCCTCGCCGCCGCCTTTGAGATTGGAAAGCTGGTGGCGATGGCATTACGCCTTTTTTATTTAACCGACTTGTTTTGCTTTCTGTATTAGTTGGAACGTTTAATCCTTATGTAATTTCTATGTTTATTTCTGTTTCCAAATGAATCTTTTCTTTCTCTTAATGTCTTTTTTTCAAAAATCTTGATCCCACTATTCGTGTAACTCATTGCAAAACTAGTATCCATATTTATAAATTAAACTACTGGATTATTCGAAGTAATACAATTATAAAGATCGTTGCTAGCAAAAGATGCATGATAAGTACTTGTAAACCAGCACAGAATAATAATAGGAAGAGATGAATTAAAGAAGTATCTTACAATATTAATACGTTCACAAGCTTCTAGGGTTGGTTATATAATAGTTATTTTTTTTTGTCAATTAATACAAAATTTTAAAGACTGCGTCATGGTGGACTCGAACCCGAGACCTTTGACCTCGGACATTAACCACTCTACCACTAGGCCAACACACACACACACAATAATAGTTGCTACATGATAATGTAAGTTATACAAAGATCATCAAGACTACTTAGACAGGTTATTTCTAATACTCAACATTAAAAGATTTATTTTATTTTACAGTAATTGCTTTATTAAATATTATTTCACTTTTTATACACAATTTAAATTTTATTTAGAAAGAATATTTTCTATATATTTTTCAATCACTGTATTAGTAGTTCGAAATTTCAACTAGAAAAATATATTTGTGAATAAAACATCAAAATAAGTATGCATTTGTAATTGGTTATGTTGGAGTTAGTTTTTACTGCATTTTAAGTTTGCATAGATTATTAGAGACGATCTTATAATAAATACTAACTATATATTTTGAAATATATGTATTACATGTCCTTAATCCTTATGAAGCAATTATATAGCCTTCTAGCGTCAAGGGTTACAATTTAGCCGATAGTGTTAAAATAATTTGTAGATAGTTTGATTTGTCAATTATGTATTCAAAAGTTGCAGATGGAATTTTGTTTGAAACTTGGATTTGTTGGAAAATATAAAAATAAAATACGGAGGATTAGTGTTGATTTTGGAGGATTTTGATGCAAGAGGCGAGAGTGATTATTTGTGGACTTGTGTGTGAAAGAAGATTTTTGAGTGAGAAACAAACTTCAAATCAAACTAAGAAGCAAATGATCACAACTAATTTTTCTTAGGTGATAATTTTCACAACAATGCTAATGAGCCTTTTATAGGCACATTTCATGATTTAATAATCATCTTACCTAACACACTTACCATTAATTATTCATTTACCTAACTAATTAGTGGCCACTTAGCATTACCTAACCCATAATGCTTTTAATATTACAAACAATTTATTGTGGATCAACCATTATCAAGTTTAATAATTCAACACTCCCCCTTAAACTTGATTTGTCATCCCGAGCAGAAACCTGAATTTCATGAAATCCTCGTATTTGAGAGGCTTGGTAAAAATGTCGGCGACTTGATCTTGCGATTTTGCATGCTCCACTTGAACTTCCTTCTTCCCGATGCACTCTCTGATGTAATGAAACCGAGTGTCGATATTCTTGCTTCGATTATGGAACACCGGATTCTTTACTAGTGCGATAGCCGACTTATTATCCACATAGACTGTAGTTGGCTCTTCCTGTGGCCATCCAAGTTCTTTTAACAAGCTCCTTAGCCACACTGCATGACAAACGCCGATGTTGCACCCACATATTCGCTTCACACGTTGACGATGTCACTATGGGTTGCTTCTTCGACATCCAAGTGAAGGCGGTATCTCCATGAAGAATACGGAAGCCACTTGTACTCTTCCGATCATCATTGTCTCCACCCAATCACCGCCACTATACCCGATGTTTATATTGGTCAAGATTTGAATAGAATAGACCGTAGTTGACCGTACCTTTAAGGTAGCGAAGAATTCTCTTTACGGTCTTCAAATGTGTAGTGGTTGGATTCTCCATGTAACGACTCACGAGCCCCGTCGCATAAAGTACGTCTGGCCTCGTACAAGTTAGGTACCGCAGTTTCAACCAAACTCTTGAATAACGTCGGGTCAACTTTTTCTCCTCCATCATTCTTGGATAACTTGATCCCGCACTCCACTGGTGTATTAATTGGGTTGCAATCCTCCATCTTGAACTTCTTGAGGATTTCCTTTGCATAACCTTCTTGCGTGATAAAGATTCTATCTTTGACTTGCTTGACCTCCACGCCAAGGTAGTATGCCATCACCCAATGTCTGTCATCTCAAACTCTCTAGTCATTGCCTTCTTGAACTCCTCAACCATTCTTAGATTGTTTCCTGTGAAGAGCAAGTCATCTACATACAAGCATACAATTAAGATGTCACCATCTGTGACTTTGACATACAGGGCATGCTCGTGTGGGCATTTGATAAAACCATTCTCCTCCATATACTTATCGATCCTGTTATTCAACGCCCTTGGTGCTTGTTTTAGCCCGTATAGAGCTTTCTTTAACTTAAAAACTTTATCCTCTTGCCTTTTTGCCTCATAGCTTGGTGGTTGCTTGATGTAGACCTCTTTGTCAATAACTCCATTCAAAAAGCTGACTTCACATCCATTTGGAAAATCTTCCATCTGTTTTGGGCTGCAAGAGAGATTATCAATCTCACAGTTTCAAGGCGAGCAACAGGAGCAAATACCTCGTCATAGTCGATTCCAGCTCTTTGGCTATATCCTTTTGCGACCATCCTTGCTTTGTATCTCTCCACTTCTCCTTTTGAATTCTTTTTGGCTTTATAGACCCACTTGACTCCAATGGGCTTGTGTCCATTTGGCAGTGTTGTGAGCTCCCACGTGTCATTCTTCTCTATGGACTTGATTTCTTCATCCATTGCATCTCGCCATTTGGTGCTCTGCGCCGCTTCTTCAAAACACACTAGTTCGCAGTCAGAGAATAGACAGAATAATGTGAAATCTTCTAACCTTTCAGTGTGTTCATAAATCTCTTGCAAATTCCTTGCTCGTGGTGAAGCTCTTCGCTTAAGAAAGAGGTGGTGAGTCATCCAGTCGGGCGCAGTGACATGGGTGGAGTCACGACCTCTTCTTCGGACATCTCTTGGCGCTCGACCATTCCTTGTTCTTCAAATTGGGAATGAATGTGAACTCATTGTTGAGTCAAATCCCATACTCCTTCTTCGTCGAACTCCACGCCTCGACTTATCACTATTTTCTTGGTCTCCGAGTTATACAACTTATAACCTTTGAGTCGCGTCGTGCACCGATAAAATGAACGACTTACTTTTGTCGTCGAACTTTCTCCTCATTTTATCTGGTACGTGAACATAGGCTTTGCTCCCGAACACCGTCAAGTGGGAAATCCTGGCTTTTTCCCACTCCATGCTTCTTGTGGAGTCATTCCCACACGCCTCGCCGTCGGCGACCGATTGACAGTACACCACGCATGCCACTGCTTCGGCCCAAAATTCTTTAGGCAAATTCTTCGTCTTCAGCATGCTCCTCACCATCCCATGATGGTTCTGTTCTTTCGTTCCGCCACTCCATTTTGTTGGGGGGATCTCGGCACTGTCAATGGGCGCCGAATTCCATTTGTTTCGCAAAACTCCAAGAACTCATTGGATGTGAATTCTCCCCCTCGATCGGACCTCAATGCTTTGATTTCTCGTCCGCTCTCCTTTTCGACGATAGCCTTGAACTTTTTGAAAGATTCAAATACTTCTGCTTTCTGCTTCAATAAGTAAACCCACGTCTTTCTTGAAAAATCATCAATGAAAAGCAAAAAATAATTATTTTCACCGAGGGAGCTTGGTTGGATTGGGCCGCACACGTCTGCGTGAATTAATTCTAACGGCCTCTGGGCTCTTGAGCTGGACTCCTTTGGGAAAGGCTTTCTGAACTGCTTCCCAAGTAGACAACCTTCACATAGTTGGTCGGGATGCTTGATTGATGGTAGCCCTCTCACCATCTCTTTCTTTAATAGTAACTCCAAACCGTCAAAATTTAAATGCCCATACCGAAGATGCCATAACCAAGATGCATCTCCATAGCAAGCTTTTAAGCATTTGGCCACATCATTTCGAATATTTAATAGTTACATTCTATTTCTCGACATTGGCACCTTGACAATCAAATTATTTCGACCATCTCTTATCGAAAGGCTATAATTTTCATGCGAATATCATAACCTTTCTCTAAGAGTTGTCCCAAACTCAAGATATTATTTTTCATATTGGGCACGTAGTAAACATTTGAGATAAATTCATGATCACCATTCTTTAGTTGAATCAAAATCTTCCCTTTTCCTTTTACTGGAATTTTTGATTCACCACCAAAGGAAACATTGCCACTTACAGATTCATCCAGCTCCACAAATATGCTTCTTTTCCCGCACATGTGATTGCTTGCTCCAGTGTCGAGGTACCACGTGTAATCTTTTCGACCATCTTCTCCTTTGTATGCCAGGAGCACACAAGCATTTTCTTGACCTTCTTCTTGACTCGTATTTTCAACGAGATTGACCTTTTCTTCAATATTTGCCTTTGGACTTCTGCACTCGGAAGCATAGTGTCCAAATCTATTGAAATTATAGCACTTTATCGAAGTTTTATCGTACCTCGACTGTGGGTTATTCCTCCCCCGGCTGCTTGTAAACTCATTTCTTTCACCGTTGTTGACGAAGCCTCCTCGTCCTCGTCCTCGTCCACGTCCACGTCCACGTCCACGTCCACGTCCATGGCCTCTGCCTCGGTCTTGACCTTGGCCACATCCGCCTCTGTATTGACCTTAGTTGTTACTCGAGCTTTCTTCTTTATCTCGTGTACTTATTTGCAATTTTAACAGCTGCTCTCCAATTTTCTGTTTCATTTTTTTGTTTTTCCTCGTACGTTTGTAATGACCCCAACAAGAGATCAATTGTCATCTCCTCCAAATTTTTAGTTTCTTCAATGGTCACCACAATATGCTCAAACTTTGGGGTTAGTGACCGCAATATTTTCTCCATAATTATGATATCCTCCAAATTTTCACCATTTCTTTTCATTTGATTAAACACCGCCAAAACTCTTGAAAAATACTCCGAAATCGACTCGGACTCTATCATATGTAACGACTCAAATTCACCTCTTAACTTTTGAAGTCGTACCTTCTTTACTTGCTCAGCTCCTTTGCAAGAAGTCTGAAGCTTATCCCACGCTTCTTTGGCGGTGCTCGCATTTGAGATTTTCTCGAAATCATCGTCCCTCAACGCTTGGTAAATGAGATAGAGAGCCTTCTTATCTCTCTTTCTCCCATCTCGTAATCTATCATTTTGTTGTTGGGATAGATCCGCTTCTTTTGCCGACTCCTCGTAGCCGTTCTCCACGATCTCCCATACGTCGTGGGCTCCCAATAGCGCCTTCATCTTGATACTCTAATTATCAAAAATTGCTCTTGTTGAGCATGGGAACTTGGAACGATTGTAAATTCGCCATACCACAAGTAGGACCTTGTGGCTTTGATACCACTTCGTTGGAAAATATAAAAATAAAATACGGAGGATTAGTGTTGATTTTGGAGGATTTTGATGCAAGAGGCGAGAGTGATTATTTGTGGACTTGTGTGTGAAAGAAGATTTTTGAGTGAGAAATAAACTTCAAATCAAACTAAGAAGCAAATGATCACAACTAATTTCTTAGGTGATAATTTTCACAACAATGCTAATGAGCCTTTTATAGGTACCTAACACACTTACCATTAATTATTCATTTACCTAACTAATTAGTGGCCACTTAGCATTACCTAACCCATAATGCTTTTAATATTACAAACAATTTATTGTGGATAAACCATTATCAAGTTTAATAATTCAAAAGGATTCATACTTATTGTGATCTTATTATATGATACTACGCTCATGTTCGCTGCATAGATTACATTTTGTTTCCCTCTGACAATATTCCCGCCACTATCAGCAGTTTAGTTTTCCACGATTTAATTTGATTTGAACATGAAGTTCAAATTATCCATAAGAATATTTCAAATTGGTCTTATTTTTATTTACTTTTATTTTATTTCATTCCAATTATTTCGAATGTTAATTTTCGTGCAATGAATTGGTGACGGGTAGGGATGGCAATCGACCCGCGGATACCCAATACCTACGGGTATCCGTCCGATTATTCGTGGTTTTGGTGTGCATTTCGTACCCGCGGGTACGTTCGTGGTTGAAAACTAGTACCCGTTTACTTCGCGGGTACGAAAATGGTTTGACAATACCCGTACCCGCGAAACCCGTATACCCGCGAAAACACCCGCGAATCACCCACGAACCCGCGAAAAACTATTCGTATAATAATTATTTTATGATAAAATATTAATATTCTAATTTCTAATTAGAACTAGGAAGCCCGAAGCTCTAATTTTACCCTTCCGCCGCACACTACACCACACCGTCTTCACGCCTTTCATTTAGTGTTGTTGATTTGTGGATTTGAATTTTCATTGTGTTATTGATTTGTGGATTTGAACTTTATGGATTTGAATGTGGAATTGTAGATTTGAACTTTATGATTTATGAATTTGTTAGTGATATTTTCGTGTCTTTTGAAATGCTTGGTTACGCGGGTCGCGGGTGGTCCGCAGGTGAAGGTTTCGCGGGTAGTCCACGGGTGGAAGGTGGCGGATACCCGTCGGGTGGTGGGTTCACGGGTATCCGTCAACCCGCGGGTACCCGTGGGTCGCGGGTATGGTGGGAATCTTCTATCCGTCGCGGGTCGCGGGCGGGGATCATTTTTGCGGGTACGGAAGTGGTTCGGCACTATCCGTGCCCGCCTGACCCGATTGCCATCCCTAATGACGGGTGTGGGGGTTCCCAGGGGAAGAGCTTCCCCTATTGAAACAAAGCATTAAATATTTTTGATTTTGCACGCCCTCGTCTCACTGACAACTGGAAAGGTCACAGGTAGATAGATGATCAAGTGAGAAATAATATAGTATATTTACATATTTGAAAGAATATAGTACATTTACATATTTTTTAGAATTTCTTTCAATTGAGATGGATACTAAATTACTCTCTCTATCATTAGTTTTTCTTTTGGGTATGTCCAAATTTGTTTTTTTATTCATTTATAAGAATTATCTCATAATATATTCTCTATTTATTACCTTTAACTATACTCTTTAAGTAAAAAAATTCATGATCCATCATTATTCCTATTTATTATCTTCAACATCACTCATTTATATATTTTATCACTTATGATCCACCACTAATTAATTTTGCACTACATTAATATGAGACATTTACTCCATTAAAACTCATATCAAGGATCTTCAAGAATATATTTTGGAACAGAGGAAGTATTAAATTCTAATTATATATTAAATATTGTATATTATATATATATAGAGAGAGAGATAGGGAAGAGTTCAAATAAAAACCTATTTTTTTCGTAAAAACCTAAAAACCAATTCACTTTATTCACGAAGTTAATGCACTTTATGTATAAAGTTACTGCACTACGAAATATTGATGAATAGTGTTATCTTTTATCAGAACTCAATGGTGCATTAGTTTTATACATAAAATACATTAACTTTATACGTAAAGTGCATTGATTTTTAGGTTTTAACGAAAAAAGTAGGTTTTTATTATAACTCAACTATATATATATATATATATATATAGGGATTTGATCCAGGTGAGAACTCATCTTTTTGAGAACTTGAGAACCATGATAAGACGTTGAAGATAATGCACAAACAAGATAAAGTTGTGCATAATCTAAAACTTTCTAAAATTATTGCACAACAAAATAATTTTAGAAAGTTTTCGCTATGCACAACTTTATACCGCTTTGTGCATCATCTTCAACATCTTATGCATAGTTCGCAGAGTTCGCAAAAAGATGTGGTTCTCATTTGATCATCCATATATATATATATATATAGAGTTTAGTTCAATAAGAACCATTCTTATCCTAAAACTAAGAACCAAATGAATTCGTTATGAAAGTTGATGAATCCGTTGAAAAGTTGATGAATTAAAAATTCAGAATTTTTCACCCGGTTCGAATCCGTGAGGGGCTAAAATTCTATTTTTGGATTCAAGAACTTTCCCAAATGGATTCATCAATTTTCACTGTGAATTCATCATTTTTTGGTTCTCACGTTCTCATGATAAAAATGGTTCTCACTACCCTCCTCTATATATATATATATATATACTATTTTTTTTAAAAGGAAGATGGGATTTATCGGGAGAAGGCGGAGTAATTAAGGTTGGATATTTACTTGTGAAACTAGTTAAAATTTAATAGTGGACAGTCCATTTGTCAGTGAGGCGATTGATGTTCACTAGGTGTATGTATTTATGTATCTATAATCAGACGTCACGCTGGAGTCTCATTTTTTTTATTATCTACTATAAGCTGATAACAATTATGGATTGGAATATTAAACTGAACGTGACCCTTAATGGTATGGAGAGATCCTAATTTGCCATCTCCATTTCTTGATCAAAATTTCAATCCCTCATATTATTTATCAATTATAGTCATGATAAGGTAGATGATTTTACAAGTTTGAGTACATACGCTTGGATTAATGAATTTTTCAATAGCACTCGATTTTATTTGTTTTGGAGAAAGAGATTCCAGTAATGCTGTTTTTTTATCTGCATCAAATAAATGCTTTTATCCTATGTAAAAGTAAATGAGGTATGTAGTAGTAGTAAATTAATAAAACATTATCATATGAAAGATGAATATAATATATTTATATGTTCTATGAATTTTCTCCTCAATTGGAATTACACAAGATGATTTCTAATTATCGTTGCTTAGATTTTGAATTCGGATCCAACATAATACTCTCTCCGTCCTGTTAATATTGGCTCATTACTTTTGAATATGTAGATTAAGAAGAGTTGTGTTTTGTGTGTAAAATAGTTTGTGGTACGAAATTCGAGGTATTTTTTAGTGTAAAATTCTTTCATTTTTAGTATGAACCAATAATAATAAGATAACCCAAAATATATACGAGCCAACCTTAACGGAATAGAGGGAGTATATAGTTATGAAGATTGTCGCTGGTTGAAGATTCATATAATTATCTGTAATATCTGTGATGAGAGGAAATTGAGTTGCTCTCATACACTATATATCATATTAATCTAAAAGAACTTGGATTACCAATTTCAAACTTTAATTATTTAAATTACAGGCGAATTTTCCAAACTCGATCGTCTTTGTAGACCATCACAGAATCATGTACGTATATTTTTTTTCTCTTCATAACTGTTAGAGTTTATAAAAGAAGAATGAAGAAAAGGTTATTGCTTTCATTACTGAGATCTCTTTATATAGAGATCTAGACGTACAGACCCTTTACACTTTGAGTGCATGCGTTGCATGCATTTAATATTGAACAAACTAACAGAAAGATTCTAACAACCTACTGCTAGCTAACAAACACGTAACAATAAAGATAACAACAATACAACCTCAAAAAAACTTATTTCATGAGCGCAAAAGGTAACTTGCGAACAAGAGCTTGAAACCGAGTAATAGAAACAGGTTTAGTAAGTATGTCTGCAACTTGATCCGTGGAGGGAATGTGACATACATCTAGTTCTTTCTTGATAACCTTATCGCGAACAAAGTGCACGTCGATTTCAATGTGTTTGGTGCGTGCATGCAAAACAGGATTGGATGCCATCGAAGCTGCACTCTTATTATCACACCAGATGATAGGCAGTTGAGGAAGAGAATAACCAATTTCCTGAAGTAAGGATTTTATCCACACAAGCTCCATGGCTGTGTCAGCAAGAGATCGATACTCGGCTTCGGTGGAGCTGCGAGATACAACAGATTGTTTCTTGGAACTCCAGGACAGAAGGTTTGAGCCCAAGAAAACAAAATATCCTCCAGTACTGGACTTTCGATCATCCACTGAACCAGCCCAATCGGCATCCGAGTGCGAGACAAGAGATAAATACTTTGATGAAGAAAACTGAAGTGGGAGCTGAAGAGTACCCTTGAGATAACGAAGTAAGCATTTGCAAGCTTTCCATTGCAGCTCAGTGGGTTGCTGAAGAAACTGACTGAGCTTGTTCACCATAAAAGAAATATCCGGACGTGTAATGGTTAGATACTGAAAGGCCCCGATTGTACTTGGATATAGAGTTGGATCAGCAAATAAGGACTATCCGATTTATGCAGTTTGACACCAGTGTCATAGGGAGAAGGCTGGGCTCGGCTCTCAAGAAGCCCGGTTTTGGCGAGAAGATCCCTGATATACTTTGCTTGAGACAGTGTGTAGGAAGACCCGTTTTTGGAAACTTCAATACCGAGAAAGAAACGCACGCTACCAAGAGTCTTGAGGGCAAATTCAGAAGATAACGTCTGAATAAATTGATGCACAAGCAAAGGATCATCTCCAGTTATCAAAATGTCGTCCACATATACCAAAACCATCAACAATTTTCCAGACGAGCGCATGTAAAAGAAGGAGTGATCGGAGCTCGAGTGTTTGAAACCATAGGCAAGTAAATGAGTTTTAAGACGATCGTACCATGCCCGAGGTGCCTGTTTCAAACCATAAAGAGATTTCTTCAACTTGCAAACCCAATCTGGATGATCTTTGTCCTCAAACCCGGGAGGTTGTTTCATATATACAGGTTTATCAAGATGCCCGTTGAGAAAGGCATTATTTATATCGATGTGTTGGATGTCCCACTTGAAAGTAGCAGCTAAGGAAAACAGCAAACGAATGGAGACTGGCTTGACCACGGGACTGAAGGTTTCCAAAAAATCAAGGCCTGCAAGTTGCTGAAAACCTTTTGCCACAAGTCTAGCTTTCAGTTTATCAAGGGTGTCATCAGCACATAGCTTGACTCGATATGCCCATTTACAATCAATAGGATTCATATCATCAGTAGGGGGAACTATATCCCAGGTGTCCTTCACTTGAATAGCTTCAATTTCAGCAGCCATAGCATCAAACCATAGAGGATTCGCAAGAGCATCGGAGGTGGAGACAGGTTCTGTGAATCTGGTTGTGGTAGTAACATTTTGTGTAGCAGAAGATGTGAAGAGAGTAGAAGGAGGTGTATGGGAGACAACAACAAAAACCTTTGGTTTGAACACTCCATTTTTGGATCGTGTAGTCATTGAGTGAGTATTTGGAGCTAGAGATGAATGCGGAAGGGAAGAGGATGAAGAAGAGGAATGATGATGAGAGGAAGGAGACTGATTTTCAGAAGAAGAAGAAGAAGAAGGTGCAGAATCAATGTGATGGGGCAGAGAGAGAGAGGGAGGTAAATTCTGGTCATGCAGAGAAGTAGGTAAACTTTGAATCAGAACAGAAGATGGAGGAACAACATGAGGAGTAGGTAGAATAGGTGGAGGAACAACAATAGGAGAAGTAGGTAGAATAGGTGCAGACACTAGAGACTGTGTACTGTGGGAGAATAGTGCAGCATATGGGAATTCATCCTCATTAAACAAGACAGATCGAGCTATGTAGATTCGACCCGAAGGGTGTAAGCATTTGTATCCCTTATGGCACGAGCTGTAACCTAAGAACAAGCACTTGGAAGATCTATATTGAAGCTTGGATGAATTATATGGTCTAAGATAAGGAAAACAGCTACACCCGAAAACTTTGAGAAGTTTGTAGTCAGGAGGCTGATTAAACAACGTGAAGTAAGGAGAGGCATTATGTAAGGAAGGTGTGGGAAGTCTGTTTATAAGATGAACGGCAGTGGTGAAAGCATCCCACCAGAAAGCCTGAGGAAGAGAAGCAGTAGCCATGAGTGTGAGTCCGAGTTCAATGATATGCCTGTGTTTGCGTTCTGATTTTCCATTTTGTTGGTGAGTGTGAGGACAAGGGTACCTAAACACAATTCCTAGTGATTCAAGTATAGATTTAAGTGGTCGATACTCGCCCCCCAGTCAGTTTGAACATATTTTATGGTGGTATGAAACTGCCTTTCCACATATTTGATGAAGTTTTGAAAGACTGAAGCTACCTCGATTTTAGAGTTAATGGAAAAATCCATGTAAATCTAGTGTAGTCATCAATAAAGTGAACATAATACCTATAACCTTCATTGGAGGCAGTGGGACTAGGTCCCCATACATCACTATGAACAAGGTGAAATGGAGCAGAACTTTTTATTTCAACAGAAGGAAAACTGAACGAGTGTATCTTACCCATAGCACATGCATCACAGAATTTATTGTTGAGGTTACGTGAAGACAAGTTCATGACCCTGAGTGTAGAGTGTAGAATGCTATTACAAGGATGACCTAGTCTAGCATGCCATGTTTAACACTATCTCGCATTTTGAGTCGCAAAATGAGGTCTGTGATTTTATGTGATCTAACAAAACCTGGATTTTCTGATTCGGTGGATATGGAGGAGTTTGATAGATCCAGATGATAGAGACCATCCCTAAGTTTTCCCTCCAGAAGAACCTTGTGAGTGTGTTTGTCCTTAACAAAACAGAAATCAGAATGAAACTCAAGAAACACCTCATTATCGGCTGTAAATTTCGATATGCTTAGCAGACTTTTGGTGATGTGAGGAACAAATAAGATGTTGCTTAAACGAAGAGGGGAATTGAGAGATGAACATGGAAGAGTTGTAGATCCAATATGAGTTATAGGTAGTTGAGAACCATTACCTACAGTAAGAGTGTCAGGGCCATTGTACGGGGAGTGAGAGTGGGTGTCTTGGGGTCACCGTGACATGAGCGTAAGCGCTGAGCCAGTGTACCACTCGAGAGGTTGGAAAGCGTATGTTCTCAAGATGGATGAGGCAGTGGAGACATTTGAGATGAGAGGCCAGACGGAGCAGAATTGGCAGGAGGATAGACAAGATTTGCCTGTGTTTGAGAGGTAGAATTGTAGGAGGATTCTAATCCAGTGAAGCTAACGTCAAACCGTTTGAAGCATTTGAGAGCGACATGATTTGGTTTACCACACAATTGACAAATCAGTTTCTGAGAATTATAGAACCTGCCTCCCCCTCGTCCACGACTGTTGGTGCCTCTTCCAGAGTTGTAACCACGACCGCGATACTGAGCAAAATATTTCTGAAACGCAGCATGTGCCTGCGGTTGAAACACTGCGTTCACCATTCCCGTGGTAGCAGCTTGATTCTGAAGTCTTAGTTCATGAGTTTGTAACGCGAATTGGACATCATGAAGAGAGATATCATCACAACGTGAAGCCAAAAGCACACTAATGGTTTCAAATTCAGCCCCCAGACCTTGAAGAACATATGAAACTAGATCCGATTCAGATATCGGTTGCCCAATGTTGAACATCTAATCTGAAATTTCACGAAATTTCAGAATATAATCATCAATCGTCATAGCACCTTTCTTCAGAGATTGAAGTTGAGACCTCAGCTGCATAACGCGCTTTGGATTGAGAGTGAAACAACTTTTCAAAAGCTTCCCAGATCTGAGCGGCTGTGGTACAACGTCCGATGTATCCCATCATTTGAGGAGTAATCGACGCAAGGATCCAGCTGAACATGAACTGATCCCGTCGAAGCCAAGTAATATAATCTGGATTAACAACAGATTCAGCTGTTGTTGAAGACGATGCCATGAATTGCAGAGGAGGCTCTTGAAGCAGTATGTCTTCGAAGCCATAAGCCCGTGCAGTGGCAATAATCTGGAGTTTCCAGAAGTTATAATTTGTTCGATCTAACTTGAGAGAGAGAGAGAGTGCATAGTAGGAAGAGCAGGTGAAGAAGAAGGTATGACAGAGGAAGAGTCCATCATGAAAAAAAAATTATGAAGATGGCTCTGATACCATGTTAGAGTTTATAAAAGAAGAATGAAGAAAAGGTTATTGCTTTCATTACTGAGATCTCTTTATATAGAGATCTAGACGTACAGACCCTTTACACTTTGAGTGCATGCGTTGCATGCATTTAATATTGAACAAACTAACAGAAAGATTCTAACAACCTACTGCTAGCTAACAAACACGTAACAATAAAGATAACAACAATAATAACCACTTATTTAAAAAAATAGTAAAAATATTTATAAACTTCCTAGTTTTTGCCAATATATTTCCACTTGAGATCCAATTGGTACGAACTTAGCATCTAACTTCCATTTTTTATTTTCTTTCATTTTTGTTTCTTTCATTTTAATTTTGTATACTTAGTTTTATTTTGTAATTATTTTTATGATTTAATTAAATTTTTATTAGTTAATAATTTATTACTAGTACTGATAAATCCAAAGTTCGGATGTATAATTTTTTTAAATAAATTTAAATATAATTCATAAATTTATAATAAATCTTATTTTTATAAAAAATTTAATAAATATAATAATGAAGTACCACAATACTGAAACAATTATAGAACATTAGATCTCATTGATTAGACAAATTTCAACATTTATTTTGTGGTATTTTTTTGTCTACTTTGATCTCTAGTTTGAATTGATTTGATTCTTTTTGAACTGATTATGCACATGCTGATTTTCTATAGGTAGAGAATAAATAATAAGAAAAGTTGTAGGAATCTGGGAAGGTTTTTACACGCATTAACATGGAATGCTGTTTTTGGACCAATAACAAAGCGGTATGGGCATACTACTACTATTTTGCTGGAACTAGATATGTCGAAGTTAATTTACGTTAGGGGTGTGCACGAATCGAATCGAATCAAAAAAATCGACCGAACCGATCGGTTTCGGTCGGTTCGGTTCGGTTCAAATTTTCAATTAAAATCGATTTTCGGTTCGGTTTTCGATTTTATATTTTAGGTTCGGTCGGTAACCGAACCAAACCGAAAATATTATTTTTATATATTTATATATTTTATATAATAATTAATTGATATTTTAATTAAATAATTAGGATTAAAATATATTTATTTAAAAAAATATATAAATAATATATGTTTCGGTCGGTTTTTCGATCCGATCGAAATCGATCGTTTTTTTTTTTGGTTTTCGGTCGGTCCGAAACTATAAATCGGTTCGATTCGGTTCAAAAAAATATTTTCGATTCGGTTTTCGGTTTTAAAATTTTGGTCGATCGGTCAAACCGACCGACCGATGCACACCCCTAATTTATGTGATTGCTGGACGTTTCATGATTTCCTACGAAACTAATTTATGTAATAGGCTTTTTAAGTTTTAATAGGCTTTTTAATTTTAAAGTGACCCTTTTTAGATATTATTTGGAATTATTAAATTATTGCCTTATTAAATGAAATAGGCTATGGGATTTATTTCCTTATATATCGGAATTTTATAGAGAGAAGAAAAAACCATCAGCCGCAAGACATCAGACATTAGTTTCAGTTTTCTTTCAACGATTTTTTTTCCCACTTTGTTCATCTTTTCTTATCCATGAATTTTAGCTTGAATTCAATTATGAGTTCTAGCTAAATCTTTTCATCCATACGAAGATAAAAGAATCTTTAGCGCAACTCGTTCTGTGAGATCAAATCGATTTTATCATTTAATTATATGCAAGCATACGTTATTATCTGTGATTGTTGTCGTTAATTGTTTCGTATCTGCTAGGTAGTTGCAAATATTTAGAAGTCCATAATTAATTAGTAGTCAATTGAATCGATCATCCGTAGTTATGATTTAAATTTGATTAGTGGTAAAATGAATTATCAGAGTCAAGAAAATAACAATCTTAATTTGATAAGCATGAGTAAGAGTTTATTGATTTTGAATTGGATTTCTCTAATTTTTTTATACTCATTAAATTTATAGAGTATCTCTTACAATTGTCAGTCGATTAGGACAGTAGTCAGTGAAGCGTCTTTCTAATTACCAAGAAATTAAAGAGAAATAAGATTGCGTTAGAAGTATCTTCAGTGGTCAAAACTATTTTGTTTGAATTGATTAAAGTTATATTTGCATTGAAGATAAGAATTGTCTAAGCTAGAGTAAAATTAATTAGAATCAGAATATCTTCGTTATATTTGCGACAATCAAACTCCTGGATACTTTGTTTACCTTTAATTTTCAAATTTTTAAAGCTTTAGTAATACTCCAATTTATCTGTAGGTAGAAAATTGGTGCATGGATGCTCCTCTTAATTCTTCAAATGAGTAAATAAAGTTTAATTGGAGTTGTCTGTGTTGCTCAAAGTTGGCGGCTGAATTTGCCATCCCACATCGGTTGTGGGATGGTTCTTTCACTCAAATGGGTGCCTAGACCAAAGTGAGATAGATATCTCATAGAGAGAAAATAATAAGATCTAAGAAAAATTGTGTTCAATTTTTGAAGTGTCTTTTGGATAGAGGGTTGAGTTGTTGTAAACACTTTTGCCTATTTTCTCAGTTATAGATCCGCGGCAGCCCGGAGACGTAGGTAGAGTTAGCCGAACTCCGTTATCAAATTTTGAGTAATTTTTATTTCGCATTTTTTTCGCTTTCCCATTAGTCTAAAGAAGGAAATATTGTGGTTATTTCCTAACAACTGGTATCAGAGCAGTCCGAGTGACTCACATTTCTTTCTTGGAAACTAGGTGTACTATTTATTTTTATAGTCTATTTTGTTGAATAGTGAATCTCCAAAGCGGTGTTCGCTGTACACGGTGGTTTCACAGGAATGTCTTTAACTAATCGAGGCGGGGTTAGACTTGAGTGGGGGCGATGTCTGCAGACGAAGGAAGATCGAGAATTGAAAAGTTTAATGGCACGGACTTTGGCTTTTGGAAAATGCAGATGGAGGATTATCTTGTATCAAAAGGGCCTTTATCAACATCTCTCAAAAAAGAAGCTAGAGGATATGAAAGAAGATGAATGGGCTATTCTCGACAGGAAAACCATTGGAGTTATCCGATTGTCATTATCTCGCAATGTTGCTTTTAACATAGCAAAGGAAAAGACCATGTCGGGTCTTATGACGGCTCTCTCCAGCATGTATGAGAAGCCACCGGCCTCAAATAAAGTCCATTTGATGAGGCGGTTGTTCAATTTGCGAATGACAGAAGGAGGATCGGTAGCTCAACATCTCAACGAACTCAATACAATCACAACCCAGTTGAGTTCTGGTGAAATTGAATTTGATGAAGAAGTACGAGCATTGATACTTTTGTCTTCCCTCCCAGATAGTTGGAATGCTACCGTCACAGCTGAAAGTAGCTCGTCGGGAAGTAAAAAGTTGAAATTCAATGATGTTCGTGATATGGTTCTTAGTGAAGAGATCTGGAGAAGAGGGTCTGGAGAATCAACCTCTTCAGTATTGTAGTAGCCCAAAAATCTTTTAGTAATTACTAAAGCCTAATTAGGTATAATTAAGGGCTTAAAAGCTATTCAATTCATAAGAAATTATAAAAATTTCATATAATAAAAATTAATCGGTAGAAATCCGATTATTTTGTGATTGAAGTATATGAGATTAGAAAATGTAAAGATTTATTAGAAATGAGTTTATTTCCGATAAAAAGTGAATTATGTGAATTATTAAGGTATGTTTAAATGAAAATTGCTATTAAATAGAAATTAAGCTATGAAATGCCGTAATTATTTTTATATGGATATTTTCTTATAGAATGAAATGAATCATTGTTCAAACTATTAATTTGCTTGAATAAATTAATTTTAGCAATATTTAGTGATAAAAGAATTAATTGATGGAATTTTCAAAATTAAGAAGCTTAATTATAAATATTTGAATTTTAACATATGAAATAATTTAAATTATGCTATATGAATCTAAATTGAATTATGAATATAAGTTGTATTAGATTTTATAATTTATTAGAGATATACTCTTATTAATTAAATTATACTAAAGTATGGAATTAGCAAAATTAGAGGTGCAATTATAATATTCTTGAAATTAGTGTTTAATTATCTTGAAATTATGAATAAATGCACATTAAATTTAAATCTAACATCTAGAACTATATACATATAATACATATATCATCCCTAACATTATTTCCTCCCAAATTTTTGGCCCTCACACACTAGAGCACACACAAATTTTAATTTTCCACTTTTAATCCATAATCAACCTTGGAATTAAGGGCAAATCATCCCAAGTGAGGTAATTCCTTGATTTAGCTTAAGTTTATGTAATTTAAATTCATGAAAAACATGTTCTATATTCCTAGGATTTTCGAAAATTATGGGGTGTGTGATTATGGTTGATTTGTTTAAATTTTGTTATGTTTATTGATTTAATTATGATTATGGAGCTTGATTAATATATACTATGGATTTAAATTGTTCAAATTCATGAAGATTAAAAATTCAAGAATCTAACTTAAACCCTAAATTTTGGATATGATTCATATGTTATGATTTGATTGAATTAGGCTTGAATATATGTTTAGGGATGATTATAAACATTATATGAATGAAGAAATTAAAAATTAAATCATGTTTGTAAATTATGGGAAATTTTCGAAAACTATAAGGTGCATGAACTTAAGGATTTTGATTTTAATTGATGTATTTCACATGATAATTATGCTTAGGGATATAAATATTGTATAAAATGAATTTATAGGAATTTAATCTAAACACATATAATTAATCTCAATTTTTTAAAAATAAAGGGGAAACCTAGCATTTTGATTTCTTGATTTTATTTGATGTATTTGATATGATATTTGAAATCTATGATAAAAATAATGCTTAAGTGATCGCTTAAATTTCTAACACGAAAAGGTGTAAGTATAGGTGTAAGTCAAGTATCGTATCCATGTGGATTGTAACGCCGAAACACGTGGCTAACTCAACGATGATTCATCATTATCCAAGCAACAAATATGGTTTGGTAAGATTTTAGGGCTTCGGAAATCAATCCAAAGCAAAGGTAACAAAACAGAAAGTAAAATAAAGCAATAAACACTCGGATGTTTAAAAACAGATAAAGACGACTAACCCTAGGGATGCATTAATCCTATCCACAACGTATGTTTATCCTGTTCCTATTAACCAATTTTAATCCAGACAAGATGGAAGATCACATATATAACCGACAATTTCATTTATTAAAAGCGGTCAGAGATTACTAGTTTTCCCTATTATCATACGCCTCTAGGTGAAAACAAGCAACTCCAAACGGATCACAAAGAATATGCTTCCTACGAATATCCTATCTCAGCTACGACTCAAGGCTCATTCGTATCATGCATTCGATATCGATTGACAATTAACACAATTACGTAATTAACCGACAACTAAATATGCATCAAGATTGATCGTAAATCAACACATATAAATAAGCACAATCGAATCATGAATCAATGCTCGGACGGTAAATAGCGATAACAGAATCACCACATATGGATCGAATCATGCAAACCCTGGATTAGAACGAAAACTAGCCGCATATAATAAACGAATACAATACGATTTAACCATAAAACGGAAATTAAATATATAAAACCCGTGATGAAGCGTTGATGAACAATCGTTGGGCTTGAATCCCAACCTCAACAAAAACGGAAAATTGCAAAGATTGTCCGGACGAAACGCTCTTGGATCGAGACTAAACGTAAAACAAAAGAAGAACAATGCGTAAAACAACTCTAGAATGAAAATATATGGAATCTAAAGCTAAAAATCTGGAAAACTTATGAAAACCGAGTAAAAGAGGCTCGAATTGTATGGGCGGTTGGGCGCGAGAGGTGCCGCCATATATATAGCACACCCCAAACCCTAGTTTTTCCTTCTCGCCGCACCGCTCGCGACCACCCTTCGCGATCGCTAGGTGCGGTCGCGAGGTAAGTCTCGCCGCTCCTCGCCGCCGGTCGCCTCTTGCCAAGATGGTACCGCGATCCGCTAGCGATCGCTAGAAATTCGAACCGGTCGCGAAATCGCCCAGCTGGCTTTCTCGGTCTTGGGCTTCGCCATGGGCACGAGGTCGCGGTCGCGGTGTCGCTGGTTCTCGCTGGTTTCCTAGCGGCCAGCCTAGCGACCGCTAGGTTGGTTGCTAGAAAGCAGCCGAGTTTATATTGGCTCGTGCGTGCTCCTTGCTTCGATTTTCAACATATGGACCTACACAACACCAAAAGAACACCCAAGAGCAAGATCTTCTAGAAATAGATAAAACATTAAGAATCGATACGTAAACGCACATTAAACGAGCCAAACTCATCTTCAAATATCAACTATAAACGTAAAATGCGCTTATAAACCCCCAAACTTAAATCATTGTTTGTCCTCAAACAAAACCAAAACAAAGACACAACGAAAAGATCAACGAGCGTAGCAAAGATGATAACCATTCTAGCCTCGTAAACATATCAACGCTTCAAAACATTAGTGCACATGACGACGTTAGTCCACTCAACAAAAACAACAATTGACGGCAAAAACTCATTTAATTCAACCCTCACAACGGCATGTGTGTAAAATTTAGGATACACTCAACTCATAAAGAAATGTAGGACGTGTATACACTCAACGATCAATGAAATGCAACATCTTACCATAGGCTTGCCGTTTCTCTAATATCTCCACCGCGTCATTGTGTTCAAATTAGGATCAAAGAGGTCTTTTCATAGGTTGTAATGTAGGCACATTGGTTAAGGTAGGATAAAATATGCCTAAGTGACTCAAGAATATTCCAAGCACCCCCATTTATACTTTTCGACACATATGGACTTTGTCCATTTTCCTCTTTTTTCCCAACGTGCTAAATCGACGTTTAATGCCACAGAAGGTACCTATACTTTGATTAAAGACCCTTTATGCTCAACACTCATAGTGAACTTAACATTTTTCTTTTCTTTTCTTTTCTAGAGCTTATAGGGTTTATCTTTCACAACAAAGGTACTATTCTTCACCACGTATGTATTTTTCTACAAGAACTTTTCTCATCATAACTACATCAAAATTTCAACCCTTTTGATTCCCATATCCATCCTCACCTCCTATCATCCGTTAATCGAAAGAAAAGTCTAATAAAGGCTCAAAGAAGGCGACAAATGGTATATATCATCGGGTTAGTGTTTGGGTTAATATGTGGTTAACAAAGATGGCCTTTTATCCTTTCCAAATTAAACACATATCATAGCCTCGACACGTAAACACGGCAAGTTCTACAAGATAATCACATGCACGGTATCCCACAATTAATGTAAACTGATCAAGATATGTATACAAAGAAGCTCAAGTCTCACAGATAAGCAAATGGTGAAAAACAACAAGCTCAAGCCATCTCACGTCATTCATGCGTCATTTTCTAACATATCATGCGCTATCATTAAATTTCACCAAAAATTTCTATCGTCATTGGGCACATGGATTAACATACTTCACTTAACTCGTTGATCGACGTACATGAAAACGAAAACAAAACAAAACACGACAAAAGACCCCAAAGCATAACAACTAAACCATAAAGCATAGAAATATAAACAGATTCTCAACCAACCAAACTCGCCCGCTTCCCCAAACTTATTGTGAACATGTGGAAGCAATAAGGTTTGCAGAAAAGAGTAGTTGGGAGAGAAAACTTACCTTGAATGCCGCGCTACTCCGGTGGCGGATAAAATCCACGCCACTGATTCCATTGCTGCATCATCTCCATCATCTTACGTTGTTGCTCGAGATGTGCCTGTTGTTGGGTGTAGATGGCTTGCTGCTGCTCCATAATCGAGGTCAGGTTCCCGTCAATATGGTTGAGACGACCATCTATTTGATCTAATCGATCATAAATCCCGGGGTCGCCTCGAACGGGTGGCGGGTGCAATATGCCGCCTGTCTCAGGAGCCACTTCGGGCTCGGCTTGCTCCTCATGCGGTTGCTCGCCCTCAACCTCGCCTTGCTGCTCACGCCGCGCCCATGCATAGGTGGCCGAGGAGCTCATATTCCGCTGGCATCCACAGCTGAAGTATCGGCTTATACCGTGAGCTCGGATTGGGTAGGCGGAAGACCGATTGGCGCTTTGATCATATAACAGCCACAAGTAACGCCGGGGTGCTCTTCAGAACGCCCGGGCGATAGGCACGGCTTGTCCAGAAGATGTCGTGAGATCGGACTCTCTCGAATCGTAATCCCAAAAAATCAGAATGGGGTAACGAATCCCTATGCATATCTTCGAATTACCCAAACCGTGGATCGCATGTGGAAGTGCTGAGCTAAGAACATGACGGCATGCATCTTCCGTTGAACACGGCCCAATCAAGATGCTCATATCTTGTGAGAGGACAAGGCCGGCGTCGAACGGCCATGTAAGGTGAACGTGAGGAGCCGGTGGAAGTAACGGACCACCGGATTCGTGACGAGCTAGCCTTTGATCTCGAGGCATCATAGTATGGAGTGTGCTCGAGTCTCGGCGCCCATGAACTTTCGCCATACGCTTGACCGTACTGACGCCCCTATGTAGTTTCCTCCCGATCTCCATTGATTATGCCATTAAGTTCGCCCACGGAGAGTTGACGGGCTCATTATCGAGCCGAACATGATGTAGTCCGCATGCCGCTTGTCTTGTGGACATGGAGAGTCGACAAGAATTCGAGTGTCGATCCGGTATGTAAGATAATTGGCCGTGATAACCGAGTACGCCCGACCTCTCGCCAACCACGCCACATCATTGGTTATGCCCATCTCTTGACACGATTGAGGCACATGAAACGTGAATGCCTATGCCGTAATCTCACCAATCGATCCCAACGGCTTCTCGACGAGTCACCGGCAATCGACTCCAAAATTTTCGGATCGAATTCATCCGTGGTGCCATGCGTGGCTCGTCCGTGAGGCTCATCATGATGCTCATCGTGTAGCTCGTCGTGGATCTCATCTGTGTCTCGTCGTGGGAAGTGGAGACAATGCTCTTGCCACTGCGCTTGTGACCGTGAGTACACGGCATATTGTACCTAAAAGAATTTCAAAGTTAGCCCGTGTATGAATGAAACAAATCAAAACAACGTCAACCCAAAATGCTCAATATAGATCCCCCAAACTTCAACTTAGTCCAATTATTTCCCCCATATTGTCATAAGATCTTGCAAGATAATAAAGAAAGGGAAAAACACACACACAACCAAAAATTTAAAATTCGACGCTCGGGCGAAAACTCGCGATCACCCCTCGCGACCTCGCGGTCGCTAAGGTGGTCGCGAAGCAAGTTTAGCGCCACTCGACGGGGGCGCATGTATACATAGCACAGTAAGCACCTCAGAACGCGCTCAGTGATGAAGGTCACCGAGCACAGTAGCAGCAATATTTTCAAATTTTTAAACATGTTTCTCAACGATTTTGAACCCAAATCAACAATGTAGGTAAATTATACGAACACTATACGTGTATAAACATTAATAAACCTAACATTGGACAAAAACATGCTCAAACACCAAACAAATCTAACAAAATAAGCCCTAGTTTCTCAAATTTAAATAACCCACATTAATGGCTAAAATTCTTCCAAATCATGCTCAAGAAATGTAAACCCATGAAGAATTGAAGCAAAAATATCATACCTTGAGTGGATTTGATGGAGGAATGCAAGAAAAATGGGAGAGAGAAGTGTATTGGGTGCTTGAGAGGGGAAGGGGGCTGCTATTTTTTCAGAAAACCGTGTGTGTGTGTGTGTTTTAAAATGGGAGAAAAGGGTTTAAAAAACGGTCAGACGCTGGTCGCGATCGATTCATGGGTCGAGCTCGCGATTGCGAGCTTGGCCGCGAAGCTCGCCGCCGCCCGTAATATGTTCTCGCCTAAATCTCGCGACACACCTCGCGACCTCGCGGTCGCTAGGGTGGTCGCTAGGTTATTATTTTTAGTTTTTTTTTTTTTTTTAAAAAGAAAGTTATTAAAACTTTGGGATCTAACAAAACAACGAGACACGAC
Source organism: Salvia rosmarinus (assembly GCA_036937905.1). Taxonomy (NCBI): domain Eukaryota; kingdom Viridiplantae; phylum Streptophyta; class Magnoliopsida; order Lamiales; family Lamiaceae; genus Salvia; species Salvia rosmarinus. The sequence goes on along the minus strand of CM072822.1, from coordinate 25,197,182 downwards.
ACAAACAAGGAAAATGAAAAAAAAAACACAAAACGAAAACAAAACAAAAGCGCCAGAAACTGTTGGGTTACCTCCCAACCAGTTAGAATTATCGCCGCTAGCTCGACGGTACTCTTATCATGGTTCGTTGAGCTTGGTCACCTTGACTTCTCGGTCAAGTGTGACTGAAGTAGGATTTGAGGTACCGGCCGCTCACTTTAAAAATGTTGCCCCGAGTCTGGGAGTTCGTAACTCCATCGGCAAGTGCACGGTAAACGTATATGGCCCCGACCATCTTGATTTGAGCTTTCCGGGAATGACGAGTCGAGCATTGTAAAGCAAGACTTCATTACCGGCGAAAACTTTGGCACGAATGTGGAGATCGTGGAATTCTCGAGCTCTTTCCTTGATATCCGAGAATTCTCGAAAGCTTCATTCCTCCACTCGTCAAGCTCTAACAGCTTGGTCACTTCTCATCATAGCGGCCTCCTTGAAATCCATGTTGATTCTCCTCGTGGCCCAATATGCTTTGTGCTCCAATTCAACCGGTAGATGGCAAGATTTACCAAATACCATTTGATACGGAGATAGCCCGATGGGGCTTTGTAAGCATCCAGAGAGCCCAAAGAGCATCATCCAACCGCTGCCCAATCCTTGCGTCCGAACAACCGATTTCTAAAATCGCTTGATCTCTCGGGTGGCGACTCGGCTTGCCCGCTTGCTTGTGGATGGTAGGGAGGTGACTCGATGTTTCACACCATATTTGGCTAGAACGCCGCTCAGCCACTTATTATTAAAATGCGATCCCCATCACCGATCAAAGCCCCTGACTCCAAATCGAGTCGAATGTTCTTGTGAAGGAACTTGATCACTACCTTGAGTCGCTCGTGATGCTGGGAATCGCCTACCCAACGGGAAACATATTCCACAAAGAAGAAGAATATACGTAACCACAAGACATGGGAACGGACCCATGAAGTCGATCCCATACGCCAAATAGTTCCACCTCCATGATGGTTTTCGTGGCATCTCGCCTTTCTTAGTGACATTCCCACTCTTTGACAAAGATCACAACTCTTGATAAAAGATTGGCAATCTTTGAAGATCAAAGGCCAAAAGAATCCATCAGGCAAATCTTTGCCGTTGTCTTGTCACGCAAAATGGCCTCCAACAACGAACTATGGCACTCGTGGATTATGTTCTCCCATTCTCCTTGGGGAACGCAATGACGATCGTACCATCGGCACATCGGCGGTAGAGATGAGGATCGTCCCAATAATAGAACTTAACATCGTGGAGAAACTTTTTTCAAATGACCTTTGCACGATGGAGGTAAAACTCCAATCACCAAATAATTGACAAAATCAGCATACCATGGTGTGCGATCAATGACGCTCAAGATGTGCTCGTCTGGGAAGTTCTCCTTTATGCCAATCTTTCTATCCTCTCCTTCGACCGCTTCCAATCGCGACAAGTGATCGGCTACCACATTTTCGCAGCCCTTTCTATCTTTAATCTCCATGTCGAACTCTTGAAGAAGCGGGATCCATCTCACCACCGGGCTTTGAATCTTTCGCTAATAGATGACGAATGGCGGCATGGTCACAGGTACGATGGTGTGGTGCTCACCAAATAAGGTCTAAACTTATCGAAGCATAGACCACGTGCAAGTAATTCCTTCTCCGTGGTGGTGTAGTTCATTTGAGCAGTCGAGAGTCTTACTTGCATAATAAATGACTGAAAAGCTTGTCTCGCTTACGCCCCAATACAAAGACCGATCGCCCAATCACTCGTGATCACACATCAGCTCGAACGGTTGACCCAATCGTGGAGACCAAAACCGAGTCGAGATCGAGCTAACTTCAATTTCTCGAACGCCCAAACACTCCTTCGTGAACACGAATCTCATATCTTTCTCGAGCAATCCATACAATGGCTTCGTGATCGCCGAGAAATCTTTGATGAACCTTCTATAAAACCCGTGTGACCGAGAAAACTCCTCACCGATTTGACATTTGTAGGGCGGAGGTAGTTTCTCGATAGCTACTATCTTTGCTCGATCCACTTCCAAACCTTTGGCCGAGACTTTGTGACCAAGCACGATACCTTCCTTCACCATGAAATGGCACTTCTCCCAATTGAGAACAAGATTCGTCTCCTCACACCTTTGCAAAGACTTGTGACAAATTATGGAGACAATGGTCGAACGAAGAGCCAAACACGGAAAAGTCGTCCATAAAGACTTCCATAATATTCTCGATCAACCCATGGAAGATGGACATCATACATCGTTGGAAGGTGGCTGGAGCATTGCACAATCCAACGGCATTCGCCTATAGGCGAAAACTCCATACCGGACACGTAAACGCCGTGCTGTGCCGATCTTCGGCGATGGCAACTGATTGTACCCGAATATCCATCGAGAAAACAAGAGAACTCATACCCCGCTAGTCCGCTCCAACATCCGATCAATAAAGGGGGGAAAATGGTCTTTCCTCGTGGTCGTGTTCGAGCACGATAGTCGATGCAAACTCGCCATCCTCGTTAAGAGTCTTGTTGCCACAAGCTCGCTTGTCTCGCCTCGATCACCGTGATACCCCTTTCGATACCACTGAGTAGGGCTAACCCACCCGCTCGGATATGGCATAGATCATGCCCGCGTCTAAGAGTTTTAGCACCTCTTTCCGACGCACCTCTCGATTGCCGGATTCAATCGGCGCGAGGTTGCACCTTCGCTTGTATTCATTCTCCAACAGATCCGGTGCATGCAAATCGAGGGGTCACCCCTTGATATCGTAAATCGTCCACCCAATCGCAGACTTGCATCGCTTCAAAGACAACCATCGCTTCGGTTCCACATCCGCCAAAGCCAAGATATTATCACCGGCACGCCTCGCCGCCTAAGAATGCATCTTGAAGGTGGTCCGCAACTCTTTCAACTCAATCTTGGGTGTAGTCTCTTCCTTCTTCACCACGGCGCCCTCTCCTCCATTCGGCTTCCTCACATCTAAATAAGGCACTCGACTCCTGGAGGCCTCGACTTCATCGATGGACTCAAGATACTCTAAAATCTCGCCACACGCCTCATCAAGGTCTGGGTGAGAAAATCGAGTTCGCATACAAAACTCCACCGGATCGCTTGATTGAAAGTGAGGGGCGACAACCGCTCTATAACTCGACAATCTTCCATGGTGTTCTCGCTGCCGCTTCATAGCATCATATAGAGATTTTCATCTCCTCGCCGCTGACTCAAGGTGAGATCTCCATCTTGCACGCCTATCGCCGCTCGCCGTAGCTAGGAATTGTCGCCCGAGAATAAGAGGTGTATTCCCATCCTCCGCATATCGAGAACAACGAAATCAGTGGGAAGATGAAATCTCGAACTTTCACGAGCACGCCCTCCACTACCCTTTCGGATAAGTCACCGATGTGTCTCGCCATCCAAGAGCTATGGTGGTCGGCTTGATCTCCCAATCTCAATCTGTTAAAATGGACAACGCATCGATTGATGCTTGCCCCCAAATCACACGTAACCTTGAGAATGTCTGCCTCCGATGACACATGCTATGGTGAAGCCGCCGATCTTTCTCGCTGAGCGGCAACTTTTTTGCAAGACAAGATCGCACTCTTGAGACAGATTTATCGTCTCGAATTTCCCAAGCTTCTTTTTATTGGCAACGGCATCCTTCAAAAACTTCACGTAACCCGGCATATCTCGAAGTGCATCAAGTAAAGGAATATTGATGTGCACCTTTTGAAACATCTCCATGAACCTGGTTAACTTCTCATCGTACTGGGCTTGGCTAAACGGCTTGGAAATGTAATTGGAGGCACGTATGATCGAGCTAAAACACACTCAAATTCACTCGCAATCGTACGAGGTAATCGAAGCGTGGTAAGTTAACACGAGTCGCCCTCAAGGAAAACTTAACAGGCTTAATGTTCGTGTCGCGCACGTAAAGCAATTAAAATCCTAAACATTCTAATACCAACGGTTTGAACATGCAGAATTGAAATACGAGGAATTAAACAAGATCCTAAGCTAGGGTTGTCAATCCCGAGCTATACTAATAAAGCGATAAATCTAAACCAGGGTTGTCAATCCCTAGTTGAACTATGAAAGCAATAAATCAAAGCAAGAATAAAAGCAATAGCAATTTATTATTCATAGGGTTTGTCAATCCCTAATCAATCTAATTGCAAATAAACGAAAGCGAAATCATTACGTAATATAAATTGATAGAAACACGAGAACACTTCATTGTCACTTATGAAATTGAATCCTACGTAAACCATCAAACAAAACACTATGAAATTTAATCCGAAAGAACAAATGAATCCAAAGCATAAAATGATAAATAGATTATTCAATGACGAAAATAAAAACAGGAATCAAAATAAGAATTGTATCTGTTGTTGTTGCCTGAAGAAATCTGGAAGGAAGCTGGTGGAGAGCGCCGCGGCTGCGCTTGGAACCAAAACTCAAGAACTAAAAATGCGGACCTAATGCGCGCATATATATATAAAATAAAAGTGAGCGCCGGTTCTGACTGAGCGCACGCTTGGAAAACGTTCTGTATTCAGCCTGAACGCCGGTTCACTTGGAACGCCGGCTGGGCAGGTGAGAGGTGAGCGAGCGTTCATGGAGAACGCGCGAGGAAGATGGACTGAAGATGAGCGCTCGTTTGGGTTGAGAGGGCGCTGGAGATTGGGCTGGAAATTGGAGTGCTAGCGCCCTTGGATGCGTGGTGAGCGCCCTTCTGAGCGCTGGAGAAGATGGCGCTGAAGAGTGAAAGCAAGCAGGTGAACCAGCGCTTAAAATTTGTGAACGCGCGCTCAGATTGGAAGCTGAAACCAGGTGAACCGGCGTTCACAATGAACCGGCGTTCGCTGGGCGTGCATTGCGCGAGCGCGCGCGCGCGACACTGCTTATGCAGTGTTTTGTTTTAGTCCGCTCTCCTTCGTCTGAACTCCGATTTGCACACGGTTTTCGCCACGGACTCCTATCACAACGTAATTTACTTCTTATGAAGGATAAAACTTTGATTCCTTCTCCAAAATTCATGAGAATCATTGAAAGTGTTCAGCGCCGGTGCACGAGCAGACGCGCGGAGTGCACGTGCGCGACTTTAAAGAATTGATCCGTTCTCCCTCGTCCGAACTCCGAATTTCGATACACTTTCTCCTATGAACTCCTGTCGAGATGCTCTTCAATTATATCTGATCCTTGGTAGATCCAATTCATCCTATTTTCTGCCGTTTTCCTATAAAACATCGAGACGAACGAAGTAAGTCCGAATCGATAAATATTAATCGAACCAAAGGCATAAATCGGACAAACCATAGAAAATGACATGTAAAACAATACCAAGAATCATCACAAAATCATACCAAACAACGTACGTCGGAAATTTCTTCACAGCGATCAGCCTCGCGATCGCTGCGCGGTCGCTAAAGCACATGTACACCATCTTCCTTCGTCTTGGCGGCGGCGCTGCGCGCTGGCGGCGCTGGGTGTGCGTGCCTCAAGCTTCAGACGATTTCTCGCGACCGCTTCAGAATTTCTAGCGACCGCTGGTCGCCGCTAGGCCCCCGATCGACTTGTCGCGGGCGCTGCTGACTTGTTGCGCTCACGAGCCGCGCGAAACTCCATCGTCAGATTCCTCGCGTCGGGCTCATGGTCGCGAGCTCGGTCGCGAGATTCTCTCTTGCCCGCCACCGCTCGCCTCCTCGTGACTTTGATAAGCTCGCCCACCTCAATTGAATGGCATTACGGTGATTTTTAGGGTTTACCTCCGACACTTGGAAATTGGCCCGACTTGTGCCGCCCATTCTCATTGTGCGGCTATCCGACTTATTTGATTCTCCATCATCTTCATGTGCTTTCCATAGCCGTCACAAAGGACTCCAAATGATTAATCTTCCGCGCGGTGTTGCTTATAAACGACTCGATTCGTTGCAATTGTTGGTTGCTTACAACCAACCACGCATCATGTCCTCTAGACTCGGCTTCTTCGTCTCTTGAATCACCCGCTCGAATCGAGAAACTCGGCGAGGTCATTGAAAATTATTGGGGTTGGCGACGAGAAATTTGGGTGATTTACATTGTTCGGATTGTACGGATTCCCCGTGACGGTTGTTCCTCCGATTGATGTAATTCACGCCCTCACCTCATTCATCTCGACTGGCAAAGATTTATCCGAGCCACGCCTTTTCTTTCCTTTCTTTCTCAAATTGGCTTTTAACAAGGTGAATCGCCCATAATATTGTCGCATTTGAATCACCTTCAACGGTAGCGCCTTCACCACCGGTGTCCTCTCCATCGCCACCGATAACTGCTGGCCGCCATCTTCTATGATGCGATCGCCTCGCCTACATGTCTGCTCAAAAGGCAGCCCCGCTAATGCATCAACGATGCTCCTTGTGCGAGGTGTCACCATCAGAAAAGCGGGTAACTGCGCCCTCGAAAATCCATGTCAGGCACCTTCTCAATAGCCCCCAATCTTTCCCACGACTAATAAAGATTCATCTCTAACCGGAGAAGTGGGAAATCTCGGCTATGATCTTCCGTGCTTTAGCCGAGAGAAAGTACTTGAGAGAAATTTCTAACACGTAATTGCCCAACCGTTGATGCCCGTATTTATCTAAGGTCTCAACCAGCCCTTTGCTTGATTTCACGAGAAAATCCAACATGCGATCCGGATTGTGTCTTGTGGCACCCCATTCGCTTGATGGTGTCACAAATGTCGAGATAGGTCTCGAGACGGGCATTCGGATCCTTCGTGACTCCTCCTCCGAACTGCTCCCTTGAACCATGCCGATTAGGGCCGGCTTGACCAAAATTGTTAGCTTATTGGGCCCCATCCGCCTCCTTGAAATTTCTGCAGGAGGTCTCTGTACATATAATTCAACGGTTCATGTCCGAGAGGCAGGGACAACGAGTCCCATAGTCGCCAATTGGCGCCAGATTGTGAAAGTCTCAACGTGCGCTGCAGCGGCTACTGGGAACGCCCCGTGTTCGGATTCCCCGCCATTGCTTGTCGTCTCTTCTCTCGCCTCCTTCTCCTCTTGTGAGTGATTTCGATCTCGGATCAAAACGCTGCTGAGGAGGTCCCCGGACCTTGTGAACATAAACTACCGGAGAACAAGAAGGAAAATCGCCTCGGCGAGAACAAATAAAAATAAAATAAAATACAACTTGAATTAATAATTCCAAATTGTCAAGTTATTCCTATATGATCTTAACAACTCCCGACGGCGCCAAAATTTGATCGCTAAATTTCTAACACGAAAAGGTGTAAGTATAGGTAAGCAAGCATCGTATCCATGTGGATTGTAACGCCAAAACACGTAAGTTAACTCAACGATGATTCATCATTATCCAAGCAACAAATATGGTTTGGTAAGATTTTAGGCTTCGTAAATCAATCCAAAGCAAAGGTAACAAAATGAAAGTAAAATAAAGCAATAAACACTGGATGTTTAAAAATGATAAAGACGACTAACCCTTAGGATGCATTAATCCTATCCACAACGATGTTTATCCTGCTCCTATTAACCAATTTTAATCCGCATAAGATGTAAAATCACATATATAACCGATAATTTCATATTATTAAAAGCGGTCAGAGATTACTAGTTTTCCCTATTATCATACGCCTCTAGTGAAAACAAGCAACCCAAACGGATCACAAAGAATATGCTTTCACGAATATCCTATCTCGCCACGACTCAAGCTCATTCAGATCATGCATTCGATATCGATCGACAATTAACACAATTACGTAATTAACCGACAACTAAATATGCATCAAGATTGATCGAAATCAACACATATAAATAAGCACAATCGAATCATGAATCAATGCCTCGACGGTAAATAGCGATAATGAATCACCACATATAGATCGAATCATGCAAACCCAGATTAGAACGAAAACTATCCGACATAATAAACTAATACAATACGACGAAACCATAAAACGGAAATTAAATATATAAAACCCGTGATGAAGCGTTGATGAACAATCGTTGGGCTTGAATCCCAACCTCGCCGAAAACGGAAAATTAGAAGATTGTCCTGACGAACGTCCGGATCGAGACTAAACGAAACAAAAGAAGAACAATGCGTAAAACAACTCTAGAATGAAAATATATGGAACCTAAAGCTAAAAATCTGGAAAACTTATGAAAACCGAGTAAAAGAGGCTCGAATAGTATGGGTGAAGTTACGCGCGCGGGGTGTTGCCATATATATGCACACCCCAAACCCTAGTTTTTCCTTCGTCGCTGCCTCGCGACCACCCTTCGCGATCGCTAGGTGCGGTCGCGAGGTAAGTCTCAGCGCCCTCTCGCCGCGGTCGCCTCTTCGCCCATGGTACCGCGATCCGCTAGCGGTCGCTAGAAATTCGAACCGGTCATGAAATCGTCCGGTGGCTTTCTCGCACTGGCTTCGCTCGCGGGCACGAGGTCGCGGCGCGGCACCGGGTTCTCGCTGGGTTCCTAGCGGCCAGCCTAGCGACCGCTAGGTTGGTCGCTTGAAATGCCAGAGTGTATATTGGCTCGTGCGTCGCTCCTTGCTTCGATTTTCAACATATGGACCTACACAACACCAAAAGAACACCCAAGAGCAGATCTTCTAGAAATAGATAAAACATTAAGAATCGACACGTAAACGCACATTAAACGAGCTAAACTCATCTTCAAATATCAACTATAAACGTGTAAAATGCGTTTATCATTAAGTTGAATTTATAAGAATTTATGGACATAAGGTATGGAAACTAGAAAATTAAAGTTTAGTATAAAGTTATGATTTTATGTGATGAAATTTGGTTAAGATTTGAATGGATCATGGATTAATGATCATTGATACTAAATGAATATAATTATGAGAAGTTTGATGTTAAATGGAATTTAGAGTGTAAAACTCTTGAAAATTTCTATATATGAAGTTGAAGGGCATTTGGCGATTAAAGTGTAAATGAATGAGTTTAAGTTTATTTTAAATTCCTAAATGCATATTTAAGTATATGGTGATGATATTGGGGAGTTTGGGATGAAATTGGATGAGTTTGGTGTATTGGGGCTATACATATTACAGATGTTACTCTGCCGAAATTTCAGTAGAAATTATTTATTAATAAAACGTTATAAGAAATTAGGTAGTAAAAGTATAACAAACATGTGAAATGTGATCACGTGAAGTGATTTAACTCCTTTGATTATATGTATGTATTATAAGTTGATTAGTAGTTAGATTGTTAAGAAAAAAAGTATAAGAGAAGTAAATAAGTTTAATGTAAGTTAGAATAGGTAAAATTATGATTTGGGGATAATATGTCATGATGGATAATGAAGTTACTAAAATACAACGACAATCTTATTTTACAAGGAACGAGCAAGGGAAGACGAGAAGTGAAAGTCGAAGAAGCAAATATTTTGGAATAAACGTCACGAGGTGGGTAATGTCTCTCAAAGTTATATTAAGCAAAAGAAATTATGTTATGCTTGAACTTGTTTTATTATGAAATTACTTTCAATCACCACATGATGAATATGTTGAAAATGAATGTTTTACCACATTGTGGGTATGACGGCGATTTACCTATCTACGGTAGGAATTTGTTATGTCGCGCACGTGTAGATGTTGTGAGCTTGCAAATGTAGGCCGGCCATGGTAATGGGGAGAGGCCTACTTTCTTTTACCGAATGACGAGATAGGTATGACCGTAGTTGTGATCCTTCGGACCAACTCGGGTATGTGATGCCGGTATGTTTCAAATTAAAGTGCGGTGATATGATAATGAAAGATTCTTATGAAATAATTATTCCATTGTTTTCTCCATTCTTAATCGAATGTAAAGTATAAGTTTAAAAATCATGTTTGGCATTTACCCACTGAGTACTCTTTGGTACTCATACCCGAAAATGTTTTATTTGATGCAGGTTGAGCGTGGAAGAGATATGGGCCTGGAACTGAGTTTAGTTAATCCCCTTTTTGTTGTAAATAGTTGTGACAGAATGTCGTGTCTTCATACATGACATTCACTACTTTTCCGCTGTTAACTTGAAAACTTGAAACAATACTTTTGAAAATCTTGGTAAATGTTTGGAACCTTTTATATGCATATCGTTGAGGCTGTGACCTCGCTTATTGTTATTACTTGTTGTTGGATATCTTCTCGTGCAGGTTGGCTTATTTATATTCTAGGGGTTATATAGCCCGTTTGTCGAAAATTTATTCCACTTATACCGGTTCAATTGTCCAAAATTTTAATGTCTTAACCAGTCACGGCCTGTTTAGTTAGTTAATCTCATAATTAATTAGTCGGGTCGTGACAGAGTGGTATCAGAGCAGTTTTTCGCTTTGGTCCTGTGAAATTTCTCTCTTTGAGCCAATCTTTCTTGTAAACCCTTGAGTCATTGATAAAAGCTCAGTGTTCCAGTCCATCTCTTCAGCTTAACCAGGTAAAGTAAATTGAAAATTTTTCGTATACGTGTATAATTGTGATTATGTTGAATCTTATGATATAGTATGTATGAATATAGGTGGTATGTGACCATTCTTATTTCTGATCAGTATATAAATGATATTTGATTATAGGATGGCAAGGAAGAAGGTTACCGCTCGAAAGAATGTCGATAATAGGCCGGCAGGGTTAGGCAGCATTGATAAGTTTTTATCCTTTAAAATGAGAGAAGAGCAACACATGCCGTTCTTTCTCAGTCAGCACATGATGATGTGGAAGTCAGTGATGAGGTGTGGAGTGACTGAGTTAGACGGGCTGCTCCAACTAGTAGAAGTTTCACCTCCTTCCCAAGGGATGGGCATCCAAATTGCTCGATTATGTGCACCGGATATGGAGTGCGTAATCACCAAGAACTCGAACAATTTGTAAACCTTATAAAAAATCAGTATAGGAAGATAGGAGATCCTCCAGTATTACCTATCGTCCTTTTGATCAGTTTATCCTAGCAGTTCATCAAATTTTGTCTGATATCCTAAATCCAAAAATTAGAGAAATTAAACCCGAATCCCACGAGATTGTTGTTTCTAGTCCTACTTATGAATTTTGTCATGATGATGATAACTCATTTCCTCTTGGACCTCAGTGGACTTTGGATGATTTAGATTTATTTGACCAACCTTTTGCTTTGAAGACCCCTTCGCCTCCTTTATCTCCTCTCCCAGAAATCTCATTAACCTTGACTTATGCTGATGTAATTTATGAAATTGAACAGCAACCATCCATTGGTACTTCTAGTTTGCGGCCTTTATCTATTGATGAGATGTCGTCTTTGTCTGATCCATCCCTTCTCTTACCGGGAGCCCGCTTGCTCATTCGCTGACCACCCCCATGCTCCTGAAGAAGAAGAAGATGATCCAGAAGAGGAGGAATCGAAAGAAGATCCAGAAGAGGATCCTGAAGAGGATGTAGGTGGTTGAGGAAAATAGTTTAACTAATCAGGACAGTAGGCGGAACTATCAGCATGTAACTATGAAACTAACCTGTTTGTAAAAGCCTTCAATAAGGCAATTTTCTTGTAAATTATAAATGCTTGTTGTCCTTGCTATGATTAAGTGGTTTATGCCTTTAAATTCTAGTGATGATTCCATTTTGTTACACCTAAAATTTATTTTCTTTACCTTGATGTCTTGTCTTACCAATTGTTGTGGAAATAATAATTTTCTTTCAAGATGCCATGCTCGAAGAAGAAATTGAATATGGAAGAAAGAGTAAGTGAAGCCACTCCACAAAACCTTCCTGAACCAAACCTTCCTGATCGTGAACCCTCTCATCCAAACCGAAAAATAGCGGAACTTTTTCTTCGTCAGAATCCACCCAACTTCACAGGGGCTGGTAGTCTCGCTGAAGCCGAGGAATGGGTACGTACCGTGAAAAGGATATTCTAATTTCTGGAATGCAACGACCAAGAATGTTTGATGTACATAAACTTCTTGATGAAAGGACCCGCAGATTTCTGGTGGGAGGCCAGACAGAAAACCCTCACCCCAGAACAACTGGCAACCTTTACTTGGGATCAGTTCAAAGAAGAGCTGTACGCAAAATTTATTCCGCGAAGTTATCGAAAGCAAAAAGAGATTGAGTTTATGAATTTGAAGCAAGGAAATAAGAGTGTGGCGGAGTACGATCGGGAATTCTGCACGTTATCCCGATATGCACCATATAAAGTGGAAATTGATGAAAAGATGGCCGAGATGTTCCATTCGGGACTACGACCTGAAATTCGGATCATACTAGCTGCTCAACCATCCATGTCTTACGCGGAAACTCTTAATCGCACGCTAAACATGGAAATGGAGATACAATCAGAGAAGACTGCGAATGAATTGAATGCAGGAGTATCACAAGGCTTTGTTCCATAGAAATCCTCCCAAATGGAACAAAGCTATAAAGGAAAGAAGAAATGGGAGACCAGAGAAAATCCAAATAAAAAGCCATTTCAGAGGCAGGGACCTATGGCGTCGAGATCATTTCGACCACCGACAACCGGACATGCATTCTTTCCCTCGAACCAGATAAGGCCGCCTATGTGTCCTCAATGTGATCGTTCACACTTCGGCCTATGCCGAAGCGGAAGCAATACTTGTTACTCGTGCGGACAGTTCGGCCACTTTGCTTCACCCGTCCGCATGCATGCAATACGATTGGGAAAGGAGAAAGAGTAAAGCCTCCCGACCCGCTCAAACAAAGGAAAGCCATGACTGGTTATCCACAACCATCTCGTTACCAACTTCCTCCACCACAAGTGAATTCTAACCCAGAAACTTCTGTTCAGCAGGCGCGATCCCCAATCTCTTCAAATTCAACCTCAACATCAGCAAGCATATGCGCTTAAAAAGAAACAACCGGAGAAGAGAACGAGCAATCGGCGTGTATGGCCCGCTTAAAGGTGTACCTATTATAGTTTTGTTTGATACGGAGCTTTGATTCCTTTATTTCACCGTATGTGTAGATAATCTTGAACTCCCTATAGAACAAACTGAAATAGGTTTCAAAGTGATTACTCCGGTAGGTGGGGCGATGGTAGTTGATCAAGTATGTCTAGGGGTGTGCATGGACCGAACCGAACCGAAAAAACAGATCGAACCGATCGGTTTCGGTCGGTTCGGTTCGGTTTTTAGGAAGTCGGTTTTCGGTTCGGTTCAAAATTTTAAATAAAATCGGTTTTCGGTTCGGTTTTTGATTTTATGTTTTAGGTTCGGTCGGTAACCGAACCGAACCGAAACTATTATTTTTATATATTTTTATATTTTATATAATAATTAATTAATATTTTAATTAAATAATTAGGATAAAAATATGTTTATTTAGAAAATATATACATAATTTATATTTCGATCGATCGGTCGGACCGATCGACCGATGGTTTTGGTCACTCCTAAGTATGTCCTAACGTTCGGTTTTGAGAATTTGAGTTAGGATCACCGCAGCTTGAAAGCTAAATCATTACGCTCCTATGTATGTGGGATGTAGATATCATTTTAGGCATGGATTGGTTAAAGGAGAATTTCATAACGATTCGCTGAACAACGAAATCGATTTCAACCACCGTAAAAAAGAACCTACTCGTTTTTATGGAATCGATGAGAGGAAAAGATGGGTGCCCATAATTTCAGCGTTGCAGGCAGAGAAATTGTTAAGATATAAAGAAAATCGTGCTTACCTCGTGTGTCTGAGCAAGGAAAACAAGAAGGATAAAAAGATTGACGATGTGCCAATTGTTCGAGAATATCTAGATGTATTCCCAGAAAGTTACCCGGTGTGCCGCCGGATCGACAATTGGATTTCGTTATCGATTTAGAACCAGGATCGGCACCCATTTCTAAAGCGCCGTATCGGATGGCTCCAAAGGAACTGCAAGAATTGAAAGTCCAATTACAGGAACTTTTGGACTTAGGATTCATCCGACCAAGCGCCTCACCCTGGGGAGCACCGGTTTTATTCGTCAAAAAGAAGGATGGCACCTTAAGGATGTGTATCGATTACCGAGAATTGAATAAGGTGACATTAAAGAACAAATACCCGCTTCCCCGAATCGATGACTTGTTTGACCAATTGAAAGTAGCAAGGGTATTCTCGAAGATTGATCTGAGATCGGGTTACCATCAAGTGAAGATTAAACCTGAAGACATACCAAAAACCGCTTTTAGGACCCGATACAGACACTACGAATTTGTAGTGATGCCGTTTGGACTGACCAATGCTCCAGCCGTGTTCATGGATCTCATGAACCTTGTGTTCCATGAATATCTCGATAAATTCGTGTTAGTGTTTATTGATGACATTCTGATCTATTCAAAGAGCGAACAAGAACACGAAGTGCACTTGCGAATTGTATTAGAAAAGTTGAGAGCACAAAGATTATACGCTAAGTTTAGCAAGTGTGATTTCTGGCTGAAGGAAGTTCATGGGGCATATAGTTTCAGTTGAAGGAATCAAGGTAGATCCTGTCAAGGTCCAAGCGGTACAGGAGTGGAAATCACCTACGACTCCAAATGAGATTCGTAGTTTTCTGGGCCTAGCCGGATATTACAGAAGGTTTATCGAAGGATTTTCCAAAATTGCTAAGCCAATGACACAATTGCTAAAGAAAGGGATAAAATTTCAATGGACCTTAGAATGTGAAGACAGCTTCCAAGAACTCAAAGAAAGATTGACTAACGCTCCTATCTTAACAATACCTGATCCAGAGAAAGATTATACCATATACACGGATGCGTCGAGAAACGGAGTAGGATGCGTTTTAATGCAAGAAGGCAAGGTCGTTGCATATGCTTCACGACAATTGAAGATCCACGAACACAATTATCCCACTCATGACTTGGAACTGACGTGTGGTCCACACATTGAAAATTTGGAGACATTATTTATATGGATCAAGATGCGAAATTTTCACGGATCACAAAAGTTTGAAGTACTTCTTTGAGCAAAAAGATTTAAATATGCAACAACGAAGATGGCTCGAGTTGGTCAAAGACTATGATTGCGAAATTAAATATCATCCAGGAAAAGCTAACGTCGTCGCTGATGCTCTGAGTAGGAAAAGTCAAGAAAGATTAGGAACTCTTTTCGATGCATCAAGAAGAATTATTAAAAGAGTTTGAAAGGACGAAGTCGAGACCGATTGCCTCCTCGTGACATTCGAGGAATTGTAGCATCGTTAGTTGTACTTTCGGATTTGAGAGCTCGATAATTGAAGAGCAAAGACGAGATGATCAACTCAAACATTACGAACAAAAATCGAACGGAAATCTTCCGAATACCACGAAGTCGGGCGATAATGCGATTATGTTCGGTAATCACATATACGTACCTAACGATGAAGGGTTGAAGAATGAAATCATGAGTGAAGCTCATAATGTTCCTTATGCTGCGCATCCTGGAACCACGAAGATGTACCAAGATCTCAAACAGAAATTCGTGTGGATAGGAATGAAACAAGACATCGCATCTTACGTTGAACGATGTTTAGCGTGTCAACAAGTAAAAGCATTGCATCAAAGACCATATGGAAAGTTGCAGCCCCTTGAAGTTCCGGAATGGAAATGGGATCATATTGCGATGGACTTCGTAATTGGATTGCCCAGGTCTAGACAAGGAAATACTGCTATCTGGGTAATCATTGATCGGTTAACTAAGAGCGCCCATTTCATCCCAATTCCAATAACGTATGGAGCGAATAAGTTGGCACAGATTTATGTTCGAGAAATCGTTCGTCTACATGGAGTACCGATATCGATTACTTCAGATCGTGATGCCAAATTCACCTCTCGATTCTGGAAGACCTTTAAAAAAGAATTGGGTACTCGACTAAATTTTAGTACCGCTTTTCATCCCCAGACAGATGGTCAAACCGAGAGAACAATTCAAACACTAGAAGACATGCTCAGAACAGTGGTGCTCGATCGAGGAGACCAATGGGAACAAGTTCTACCATTGATCAAATTTGCTTATAATAACAGCTATCAAGCTACAATCAACATGGCTCCTTATGAAGCACTTTATGGCAAGAAATGTCGATCACCTCTTTATTGGGATGAAGTGGGAGAACGAAAGATTCTCGGTCCTGAGGCAATCGAAAAATGATCTAGATGGTACGACAGATAAAACAAAGAATGAAAGAAGCCCAAGATAGACAAAAGTCCTACGCTGATAATCGTCGTACATAATTGAAGTTTGAGATAGGAGACAAAGTTTTTCTCAAAGTTTCCCCAACCAAAGGAGTTCATCTCTTTGGAATAAAAGGGAAACTTAAACCAAGATTCATTGGACCTTATGAAATATTGGAACGGATTGGGCCTATAGCTTATAGATTAGCGTTGCCCCCAAACTTCGCTAACGTACATGATGTCTTCCACGATCACACCGTGAAGTATGTGTATGACCCACAACACATCCTTCATTATGATGAAATAGTTCCTGATGCTGATCTAAGCTATGAGGAAAAGCCTGAATGTATTCTGGACCGGAAGGAACAAAAGTTAAAGAATAAAGTTATTCCTTTAGTGAAAATTCAATGGAACATCATGGTCCAGAAGAAGTGACGTGGGAACTAGAAGAATGTATGAAAGAGAAGACCCGATTTATTTGACAAGGTACGAAATTTCGAGGACGAAATTTTTTAAGGGGGAGGGAATGTAATAGCCCGAAAATCTTTTAGTAATTACTAAAGCCTAATTAGGTATAATTAAGGGCTTAAAAGCTATTCAATTCATAAGAAATTATAAAAATTTCATATAATAAAACATTAATCGGTAGAAATCCGATTATTTTGTGATTGAAGTATATGAGATTAGAAAATGTAAAGATTTATTAGAAATGAGTTTATTTCCGATAAAAAGTGAATTATGTGAATTATTAAGGTATGTTTAAATGAAAAATGCTATTAAATAGAAATTAAGCTATGAAATGCCTTAATTATTTTTATATGGATATTTTCTTATAGAATGAAATGAATCATTGTTCAAACTATTAATTTGCTTGAATAAATTTATTTTAGCAATATTTAGTGATAAAAGAATTAATTGATGGAATTTTCAAAAATTAAGAAGCTTAATTATAAATATTTGAATTTTAACATATGAAATAATTTAAATTATGCTCCATGAATCTAAATTAAATTATGAATATAAGTTGTATTAGATTTTATAATTTATTAGAGATATACTCTTATTAATTAAATTATACTAAAGTATGGAATTAGCAAAATTAGAGGTGCAATTATAATATTCTTGAAATTAGTGTTTAATTATCTTGAAATTATGAATAAATGCACATTAAATTTAAATCTAACATCTAGAACTATATACATATAATACATATATCATCCCTAACATTATTTCCTCCCAAATTTTCGGCCCTCACACACTAGAGCACACACAAATTTTAATTTTCCACTTTTAATCCATAATCAACCTTGGAATTAAGGGCAAATCATCCCAAGTGAGGTAATTCCTTGATTTAGCTTAAGTTTATGTAATTTAAATTCATGAAAAACATGTTCTATATTCCTAGGATTTTCAAAAATTATGGGGTGTGTGATTATGGTTGATTTGTTTAAATTTTGTTATGTTTATTGATTTAATTATGATTATGGAGCTTGATTAATATATACTATGGATTTAAATTGTTCAAATTCATGAAGATTAAAAATTCAAGAATCTAACTTAAACCCTAAATTTTGGATATGATTCATATGTTATGATTTGGTTGAATTAAGCTTGAATATATGTTTAGGGATGATTATAAACATTATATGAATGAAGAAATTAAAAGTAAATCATGTTTGTAAATTATGTGAAATTTTCGAAAACTATAAGGTGCATTAACTTAAGGATTTTGATTTTAATTGATGTATTTCACATGATAATTATGCTTAGGGATATAAATAATGTATAAAATGAATTTATAGGAATTTAATCTAAACACATATAATTAATCTCAAATTTTTGAAAATAAAGGGGAAACCTAGAATTTTGATTTCTTGATTTTATTTGATGTATTTGATATGATATTTGA
Organism: Salvia rosmarinus; assembly: GCA_036937905.1. Taxonomy (NCBI): domain Eukaryota; kingdom Viridiplantae; phylum Streptophyta; class Magnoliopsida; order Lamiales; family Lamiaceae; genus Salvia; species Salvia rosmarinus. The sequence continues at coordinate 25,179,156 of CM072822.1, read as the reverse complement.
AATCTATGATAAAAATAATGCTTAAGTTGAATTTATAAGAATTTATGGACATAAGGTATGAAAACTAGAAAATTAAAGTTTAGTATAAAGTTATGATTTTATGTGATGAAATTTGGTTAAGATTTGAATGGATCATGGATTAATGATCATTGATAATAAATGAATATAATTATGAGAAGTTTGATGTTAAATGGAATTTAGAGTGTAAAACTCTTGAAAATTTCTATATATGAAGTTGAAGGGCATTTGGCGATTAAAGTGTAAATGAATGAGTTTAAATTTATTTTAAATTCCTAAATACATATTTAAGTATATGTTGATGATATTGGGGAGTTTGGGATGAAATTGGATGAGTTTGGTGTATTGGGGCTATACATATTACAGATGTTACTTTGTCGAAAATTCAGTAGAAATTATTTATTAATAAAACGTTATAAGAAATTAGGTAGTAAAAGTATAACAAACATGTGAAATGTGATCACATGAAGTGGTTTAACTCCTTTGATTATATGTATGTATTATAAGTTGATTAGTAGTTAGATTCTTAAGAAAAAAAGTATAAGAGAAGTAAATAAGTTTAATGTAAGTTAGAATAGGTAAAATTATGATTTGGTGATAATATGTCATGATGGATAATGAAGTTACTAAAATACAACGACAATCTTATTTTACAAGGAACTAGCAAGGAAGATTTGAAGTGAAAGTCAAAGAAGCAAATATTTTGGAATAAACGTCACGAGGTGGGTAATGTCTCTCAAAGTTATATTAAGCAAAAGAAATTATGTTATGCTTGAACTTGTTTTATTATGAAATTACTTTCAATCACCACATGATGAATATGTTGAAAATGAATGTTTTACCACATTGTGGATATGACGGTGATTTACCTATCTACGGTAGGAATTTGTTATGTACTGTGCACATGTAGATGACTGTGAGCTTGCAAATGTAGTCGGCCATGGTATCGTGGCGAGGCCTACCCCTTTACCGAACGACGAGATAGGGTATGACCGTTGTTGTGATCCTTCGGGACCAACTCGGATATGTGATGCCGGTATGTTTCAAATTAAAGTGTGGTGATATGATAATGAAAGATTCTTATGAAATAATTATTCCATTGTTTTTACATTCTTAATCGAATGTAAAGTATAAGTTTAAAAATCATGTTTGGCATTTACCCACTGAGTACTCTTTGGTACTCATACCCGAAAATGTTTTATTTGATGCAGGTTGAGCGTGGAAGAGATATGGGCCTGGAACTGAGTTTAGTTAATCCCCTTTTTGTTGTAAATAGTTGTGATAGAATGTCCTGTCTTCATACATGACATTCACTACTCTTCCGCTGTTAACTTGAAAACTTGAAACAATACTTTTGAAAATCTTGGTAAATGTTTGGAACCTTTTATATGCATATCATTGAGGCTGTGACCTCGCTTATTGTTATTACTTGTTGTTGGATATCTTCTGCGTGCAGGTTGGCTTATTTATATTCTAGGGGTTATATAGCCCGTTTGTCGAAAATTTATTCCACTTATACCGGTTCAATTGTCCCCACGCGGGGACCACCTACACAGGCATACAGCTGCGCACCAGACGGGTTAACAAAGAAAGAACGCCTGTACACAACATAACAAAGCTTAACCTCCGTCTCAATAGACGGAACCAAGGCAGTTCCATATCGAAATCGATAGCCGGGGAAGGGTACGAGAAGTCATCATATAGAGGACCATGCCCAGCAGCATCACGCCACCCATAGTCGAGGAAGAAGTGACTCGTAGCTCGATGCCAAGTTGAACTATCGTCTCCTCTGGTAATATGCATGGGTAATGAGTGAAAGCACTCAATCTAGGCCATGATAAAGCAGGCGCAATCTATCAACCACGTAGACCCACGGAGCGGTAGGATTGGGATTTATTAAAATTTTAATGTCTTAACCAACACTACCGATAAACGCGCATTTTACACGCTTATAGTTGATATTTGAAGATGAGTTTAGCTCGCTTAATGCGCTACGTATCGATTCCTAATGTTTTATCTATTTTTAGAAGATCTTGCGCTTGGGTGTTCTTTTGGTGTTGTGTAGGTCTATATGTTGAAAATCGGGCAAGGAACGACGCACGAGCCAAAACACACAATCGGCGTGTTTCTAGCGACCAGCCTAGCGGTCGCTAGGTCGGCCGCTAGGAAACCCGCCGAGAACTCCAAAGATACCGCGATCATGATCATGAATGTGCCCGCGAAAGCGGCCCGCCATGAGAAAGCCACCGACGATTTCGCGACGGATCGATTTCCTAGCGACCGCTGACACGGTCGCGAACCAACCAAGCGGGCGCGAGGCGATCGCGGCGAGAAGGCCGCAGAGGATTACCTCGCGACCACACCTAGCGACCGCTAAGGGTGGTCGCGAGACGGCGCGGCAGAAGAGAAAATTAGGGTTTGGGGTGTGCTTATATATACGGCAACACCGCGCCCCCAACGCCGCACCTACGATTCCGCAGCCTCTTTCTCGCTTTTCCATAAGTTTTTCGAGTTTTAGCTTTAGGTTCCATATAGTTTCATTCTAGATTTGTTTTACGATCGTTCTTCGTTAGTTTACGTTTTGTTTACGATCCGAACGCTTCGTCCGGACGATCTCTCAATTTTCCGTTTTTCGTTGAGGTCGGGATTCAAGCCCAACGTGTTCATCCAACGCTACATCACGGGTTTTATATATTTAATTTCCGTTTATGGTTAAATCGTATTTCATTTCGCTTATTATGTCTCGCTAGTTTTTCGCTCTAATCTAGGGTTTGCATGATTCGATCCTATATGTTGTGATTCTGTTATCGTTATTTACCGTCCATGCATCGATTCATGATTCGATTGTGCTTATTTATATGTGTTGGTTTCGATCAATTTCGGCGCATATTTAGTTGTCGGTTAATTACGTAATTGTATTAATTGTCAATCGATATCGAATGCATGATACGAATGAGCCTTGAGTCATAGCTGAGATAGGATATTCGTAGGAAGCTTATTCTTTGTGATCCGTTTGGAGTTACGTGTTTTCACCTAGAGACGTAACAGTAATAGGGAAAACTCGTAATCTACAGCCGCTTTTGTCGTAACAGAAATTGTCGGTTATATATGTGATCTTCCATTTTTGTCTGGATTAAAAATTGGTTAATAGGAACAGGATAAACATACGTTGTGGATTGGATTAATGCAGCCCTAGGGTTAGTCGTCTTTCTCTGTTTTTAAACATCCGAGTGTTTATTGCTTTAATTTACTTCCTGTTTTGTCACTTTTGCTTTGGATTGAGTTCAAGCCCTAAAATCTTACAAACCATATTTGTTACTTGGATAATGATGAATCCTTGTTGAGTTAGTCAGATTTTAGATTACAATCCTCGTGGATACGATACTTAACCCTATATTTACACCTTTTCGTGTTAGAAATTTAAGCGATCAACGGCCTGTTTAGTTAGTTAATCTCATAATTAATTAGTCGGGTCGTGACAAGTATTGCATACAGAGTCAAGAGGGAGAAATTCAAACAGTCGAAACAGATGAGGTAAAACAAAAGACAAAAGGTCAGATTCAGAAATCCAAATGGCTCAAAGACTATCGTGTTTTATTGTGGGGTGATCGGGCACTACAAAATTAAGTGCAAGAATGCACCAAAGAATTCAACGATGAAAAAGGAGGCAAATGTTACTTCTACATCAGAAGGAGATGGCGTGTTAATATGCTCTTTAGAGAGCAATGAGGAGTCTTGGGTGTTAGACTCCGGAGCATCTTTCCATGCTACTTTACAGAAAGAATTCTTTGAGAAGTATGTCCCCGAAAACCATGGAAAAGTTTATATCGGCAATAATCAATCATTTGATATTGTTGGGATAGGTGTAGTGAAGATCAAGTTGAACAGATTTGTTTGGGAATTGAAAAATATCAGAAATATTCCCAACCTGAGAAAGAACTTAATCTCGATAGGCCAGTTGGCCAGTGAGGGCTACACAACAATGTTCTACGACAATGATTGGAATATTTCAAAGGGTGCAATGATTGTTGCTCGTGGCAAAAAGAATGATACTCTTTACAAGACAAACGGAACAACTTATTCAATTGCAGTTGCAGCAGACAACGAAGGCCCTAATCTTTGGTACCAAAGACTTGGTTATATGAGTGAAAAGGGAATGAAGATTATGCAGTCTCAGGGAAAACTACCTAGTCTTCGATCAATTGAGATTGACAAGTGCGAAGATTGCATACTTGAAAAGCAGAAAAGAGTCAACTTTTAAACAAGTGGAAGAACCCCAAAGAAGGTGAAACTTGAGCTTGTTCACTCTGATGTTTGGGGGCCAACAACCATTCCATCCATGAGTGGGAAACATTACTTAGTGAATTTTATTGATGATCACTCTCGAAAAGTATGGGTTTATTTTTGAAATATAAGTCAGAAATATTTGATGCTTTTAAGATTTGGAAAGCTATGGTTGAAAATGAGACAAGCTTGAAGATCAAGAAGTTCAGAACCGACAGTGGTGGTGAATATGAAGACACCAAATTCAAGAAGTTTTTCTATGAGCACGGAATCAAAATGGAAAGAATAGTGCCGGGTACATCTCAACACGATGGTGTTGCAGAGCGTATGAATCGAACGTTGACAGAAAGAGCCAGAAGCTTACGGGTGCAGTCTGGCTTACCAAACAGTTTTGGGCAGAAGCAGTCAACACAATAGCTTACTTGCTCAACCGAAGTCCATTAGTACCATTGGAATATAAAATTTCAGAAAAAGTATGGAGCGAAAAGAGGTAAAACTCTCACATCTTAGAGTTTTTGGATGCTTAGCATATGTACACATTAGTGATCATTTTAGAAATAAACTTTATCCCAAATCAAAGAAGTGTACTTTCATCGGTTATGGTGAAGATGAGTTTGGCTACCGCATCTGGGATGATGAAAACAGAAAGATGATCCACAGTAGAGATGTGATCTTCAATGAATGAGTGATGTATAAGGATAAGCACGACACAGTTTCCAGCAACTCAAAATAGAGTGGGCCAGTGTTTGCAGAGGTGGATGATGTCCCAGAAAGATCGAAGAATCCGATAGTAGAGAGTCCTTAGATGGAGGAATCAACCGACACACCACAACCTTCTGTGCTAGATCATGTAAGAAGGTCTACTCGACCTCATATACCGAATAGAAAATATTTACAGTATTTGTTGTTAACAGATGGAGGAGAACCTGAATGCTTTGATGAAGCATGTCAGACTGCAGATGCCAGCAAGTGGGAGCTTACCATGAAAGATGAGATGAAGTCTTTGATACTCCAATCAAACATGGGAGCTAGTTGAGTTACCCATGGGAAAAAAGACACCACAACAAATGGGTGTACAAGGTGAAAGAGGAACAAGATGGTTTCAGAAGATACAAAGCCTGACTAGTCGTCAAAGGATTTCAGCAAGAGGAATGTGTCGACTATAATGAGATATTTGCACCAGTTGTGAAACTTAATACTATCAGGTCCGTGTTAAGTATTGTTGCCAGTGAAGAGCTCTACCTTGAGCAGTTGGACGTGAAGACATCGTTTCTTCATGGAGACTTAAAAGATGAGATTTACATGTCTCAACCTGAAGGATTTTCAGTTAAAGGGATTGAAAACAAGGTTTGCAAATTGAAGAAGAGCTTGTACGGCCTGAAACAAGCTCCAAGACAGTGTTACATGAAGTTTGATGGCTTTATGCACAAGGAAGGTTTCCAGAAGTGCAATGCCGACCACTGTTGCTACTTAAAGAGGTATAAATCAAGTTATATCATTCTGCTACTTTATGTCGATGATAAGTTAGTAGTAGAACCACATATGGATGAAATTAGAAAATTGAAGAAGCAGTTGTCAAAAGAATTTGACATGAAAGACTTAGGTTCAACAAAGAAAATACTTCGAATGCAAATCACGAGAGATAAGAAAAAGGAGTTTTGCAGTGATCCCAGACGAAGTACATCAACCGTGATTTGTAGAGATTCAGTACGGGTGAAGCCAAATCAGTCAGCACACCTTTGGCTAACCATTTTCGCCTATCAAAGGACCAATCCCCTCAGATGGAGGAAGAGAGAAGCGCCATGGCCAAGATTCCTTATGCTTCAGCCATAGGAAGTTTGATGTACGCAATGGTCTGTACGAGACCAGACATTGGCCATGCAGTGGGAGTTGTTAGCAGGTTTATGTCAAATCCAGGGAAAGCTCATTGGGAAGCTGTTAAGTGGATTTTAAGGTATCTACGAGGCACTATTGATAACTGTTTGTACTTTGGCAAAGGAGAGCTAAAAGTACAAGGTTACATAGATGCGGACTATGGAGGTGAAGTTGATCACCGAAGAAGCACCACGAGTTATATTTTTACTGTTGGTACTAAAACTGTTAGTTGGATATCACAGGTACAAAGGTTGTAGCATTATCCACTATAGAAGCGGAGTTTGTTGCAGTAACAGAAACTAGTAAAGAATTTATATGGCTTAAAGGCTTGTTAACAGAGCTTGGATTCAACCAAGAGAAGAGCGAAAGTGCGATACATTAGGCAAAGAACTCGGCGTTTCATCTAAGAACAAAACACATCGATCTCCGATATCATTTCATCAGGTCTCTGCTTGAGGATGATGTTCTAATGTCGAGAAGATTCAAGGAAGCAAAAATCCAGCAGATGTGTTAACAAAGGTGGTGACTATTGATAAACTGAAGTTATGCTCAACTTCAGTTGGCCTGCTGAACTAACTAACCAGAGACGACTGCCGCATTGATGTAGGTGTGAAGACAGATTGAAATCAGTCTTCAAATGAGAGATTGTTGGTCAAAGTTGGTTGATGAATTTGTCATCCCACATCGGTTGTAGGATGGTTCTTTCACTCAAATGGGTGCCTATAAAAGGCTCCCCTCCCTTTTTGTTTTAATTACACCAAAGTGAGATAAATATCTCATAGAGAGAAAATAGTGAGATCCAAGAAAAATTATATTCAATTTTTGGAGTGTCCTTGGATAGAGGGTTGAGTGTGTTATAAACACTTTTTCCTATTTTCTTAGTTATAGATCTACGGCAGTCCTGAGACATAGGCAGAATTAGCCAAACTCCGTTATCAAATTTCGAATAATTTTTATTCCGTATTTATTTCGCTTTCCCACTAGTCTAAAGAAGGAAATATTGTGGCTATTTACTAACAGTCTGAACCATTGCTGGGCCGACCAAACCAGTGTAGTGAGAAAAACACGCCATTTCACCCTATCAGAATATAGATGCAGCAATGCGAAGTTGTCAAACCTCATTAGGTATTATGCGGGGTCTATTGTCACCTGATACTCGTAGGTACATAACAAGTCTGGAACTCAGGCAATCGGTCTGCTTGAATTCGCGGCTATGCTTTACGAAAGACATAGGCACTACTACCGTCTCGTGATTGGTCAAAGCTACTTGAGATTGAACTTGGTTTGGTTTTTATTTATTTATTATTCAATTGGTTTGAAATCTAGAATTTTATTCACCTCCGATTTATCATATGAATAATGGCACTCCACTACCACCTCTCCATGTTTCGTCTTCCCATCGGTCAGTTTTCCATCTCAGATTTCAAGAAAAGTATGTATATAGAAAGGGTTGTCTATTATACCAGTTTCTGCCTGATAAGATTCATCGGGATATTCTATCATAGTCTCTTCAACAGAAGCATATATTTTCGTTCAGCTTGACAGCTTTTTCAGGATTATTCATTCTTTCCAAGTTGATCACGATGGAGTTCTACCCACTGACTGCTTTGGTGTATCGTTAGGCAGAGCTAGGCCCCAAGCGGCGAGGGCTTGGTATAACATAAGTTTCATAGTTGCTATGAGGGCCTCAAACAGAAGTGAGGTGGAGCTCTTCCATGGTAGTTTCTACATTTACGGGAGGATTGCTCACCATCTTTGAAGCGTTCGTACTTTCCTGGGGTTTGAGAATTTGGACGAACATATCTTCTTGATTCAGAGATGTTTTTCCAGCCATACATAAAGTTCGACTAAGTTAGGGGTGAGCATTCGGGCGGTTCGGTTCAAAACCGAACCGAACCCGAAGAACCGAAAAACCAATTTTTTTTAAAACATAAACCGAACCGAACCGTTTTATATATCCAAACCGAACCGAAACCGAACCGAAATATTCGGTTTGGTTCGGTTCGATTCGGTTTTAACTGAATTTAAATTATAATTAATGTAAATATTATAATATTTATAATATATATATATATATATATATATATATATATATATAATTATATATAATTATATATGTATATAATATTAACCAATTTAAATATTAATAATATAAATAACATATATAATATATATATAAAATATATAAAAAAATAAAATTCGGGCGGTTCGGTTTAAAACCAAATTTTTTCCCCAAACCGAAACCGAACCGAATTAATTTCGGTTTTAAATTTTTAAATCGAACCGAACCGAATTACTATACAAACCGAACCAAACTGCTAATTTCGATTCGGTTCGGTTCGATTTTTCGTTTGGTTCGATTTTTGCTCACCCCTAGACTAAGTTCAGCATATAAGCACGTGAGGCAGGACTTTCAACGTCCCCACCTCGGTACAGAGGTGTGAAGCCAAATGAGATCTAGTATTTTTCCTGCTTAACCCACATCATGCACACATGCATTCTTAGATATTATCAGAGCCAACAATAATCATAAATCCCAATAAGTAAAAGTGACAAACATGGATTTTTAATGGTTCATGATGCATATTTATGATTTATTTATGGTGAAAATCATATTTGCAATGAGTATTTGATTTATATTTGAAGAAATGATACTCGTTAGTATCTTTTGCCAATTTTTCAAGAAAACTTTAGAACGAATTGATGAGTTAAAATTGGATCCGAATAAAGTTACAGTTATAGGTGAAAAAGGTGTGCAAATCGGAGTTCAAATGAGTCAAAACAAGAAAGTCGCACAGTCTGCCGCGAGCTGTGACGAAAATTTTCAAATTTTTACATATTTTCGTGATTTTTCGTACTTAATACGTTTTGATTCTTACTTAGACCCAATTACCTTCTCCCACTGTAATTGATCATAATTGAATCCTACTATGATTCCTATGTCTATTCCAATCCTTTTAGGGAACAAGATGATTTCTCCACCTATAAATACACCTCCAGCATACTTAGATTTTCACTATTCCATCATTCCACAATTCCACAGTTTCTAGTTTGTTTCTCATTCATATTTCTTATAGTTTTATTTTATTTTAGAGCTTCCTGCAATAGTTTAAAGTTTTATCTATTTATCTCAATCATGTTATTTTTTATTTCTTTTTATTTAATTTTAGTTATGAGTAGCTAATTTTTCATTGATTCTAGAGTTTGTATGATTTAATAAGAATTTATGTGATTGATCTACTGAGTCTATTTACTTGTTAATTCATTATTTATGATTCCTAATGTTATTTTTATGTATAGATAATTGATCACTATTAATGCATGTTAGTTTTCTAATTAAATACTTAGCGATTTTAATTGAGTAATCGAACAAATTAATTCATAATACGATTAATCTAAAGACTTCATATGTTGAGTAATCGGACATATTTAGAATTAATTCTATGAGAATAAATCTTGTTGAGCTATTTAGAGTTTTTATATGTTCTTGAGAAATAACAGAGATATGATGTTAATTAGTCTACTGTCATAGGCTACCTAAGAGGAGACCCGGGTTCGATCCCCGACAACGACCCGACAACGACCCCAACAAGTTAATCACCAAAATCATAGCAATAAAATACCGCAATTAAACAATGTTTATTATAGTTAGCTAGCAAGCATATCCACATAGAGTGAAATATAGTAAGTAATTCAAACGACATTTCACAATTATCCAGGTTAAAACAATGATGTAGAGATATTTGATTAAAACTAAGAAAACAAGTAATAAGAACAAAGCAAAACAGATCTGGAAAAATATCAAAATAAAATATTGATCATAGAATAAATATTAATTTAACAGAAAATCACATAGTCAATCTATAGCCCTAACCAACTTAAGTAAATTCAGATGAAGAATCATACAAATAACCACAATCTCCCTCCCGAGCAGCATATGATAGTAGATTAATATATGTCATATCTCCGCTATGTCTCAAGAACATATAAAAACTCCAAATAGCTCAACGAGATTTATTCTCCTACAATTACTTCTAAAACCGTCAAGTATTTAGAATAATCGTATTATGAATTCCTGAGTTCGACTACTCAATTAAAATCGCTAGGTATTTATGCATAAAATAACATCAGAAATCATAAATAATGAATTAATAGGTAAATAGGCTCAAACAAGTCAATCACATAAATTCTTACTAAATCATATAAACCATAAAATCAATGGAAAATTAACTACTCCTAATTGAAATTAAATAAGAAGAAATAAAAATAACATAATTGAAATAAATAGATAAATCTAGTGTAGAAGTTCTACAAATAAGATATTGAAGTCAAAACTTGAAAATAAAACTCTAAACTACTACAGGAAGCTCAAAAATAAAATAAAACTCTAAGCAATATGAATGAGAAACATAGTAGGAATTGTGGAATGGTGAAAATTCATGTTTATGAGAGGTGTATTTATGGGTGAAGAAATCCTTTTGAACCCTAAAAGAAATGAGATAGGCATATGAATTCTAGTAAGAATCAATTATAGTTAGAGAAGATAATTGAGTCCAAATAAGATCAATTATAGCAGGAGAAGTTAATTTGGTCTAAGTTGGAATCAAAATACACTAAATAGGAAAAATCCCAAAAATATGAGAAAATTTAGAAATTCTCGCGACGGTACGCGACTTTCTTGTTTTGACTCGTTCTCACTCGTTTGAATTTCGATTTATGCGCAATTTGTCTACAAACTCCTATCAAACTGTACTTTAATACTATATACTTTTAACTTATCAATTTGTTCTACAATTTTCCTAAAAAATGGCAAAAGATGTTAACGAGTATCATTTCTTCAAATATAAAAAACTAATCAAATACTCATTCCAAATATGATTTCCACCATCAAATAAGTCACAAATTTACATTAATCATTGAAAATTCATGTTTGTAAAAAAAATGAAGTTTTCACATAGAGTTTAGGCATATATTGGCTGTATTACAAGGAAAACACCAACGACTTACTTCTGTTTTCCAATAGATGTGACACTTGTTAGATCAGAGTTGGAGATCTACCAATAAAGTATGAGGACTACCTCGTAAGAAGTGGGACGAAAGTGATTCTGTAGGAGAATGGTGTTGCTTTCAGCTATCGATCTCAACATGTGCACAAACTCAACTCGAGTGTAGGCCGGAAAGATTGCAAGACAGAGTTGGAGAGATTCTTTCGGAAGGGACTCCAATGCTCAAGTTAGTTTCTGATTGAAGTGTTAAATATAAGTAATCAAGTACTTAGAGAGTGTACCTTTGCATGAATTAGACAGAGGGTATTTATATGTGAACATATATAAAGAGTATATTCGACCTTTATCCTTGCTCCGAGGGTGTTTTAGTTGTTAACTAGGGGGATACGTTTTTTCAGGCCACAATGTTAGGGTGTGGAAAAGTGTATAACATCTTTGTAAATTTGTCAGAATATTCAAGTAGGAGCTAAAAAGAGAGGACCAGAAAAGGTCCCCAATTAGACTTTTCCGTATAAGACAATGATAGCCTGTAGATACACATAATCTATGTATAGAGAGTTTTATCTCATAGCCACTTTTGACTCCAGGTGTTGTTATGTAGCCGATGAAGCACAACAAAGACGCCTTTGAGCTCTGGCGCCTGTAGAGGTCTTAAGAAGACAAATCTATCTATCAAATCTCATTGGCATAGCTGCCTTGAGCATGGTAGCGATACCTCTGAAGTCTTACTTTAGAGGCTAGTAGGCAGATTTGGCTCATAGATTTGTTCTGTAATGTTGTGTACGAGGAGTCTCACATCTGGCATATAGGGGTGGGGCTAGAATAAAATAGGCTTAGTTCAAATTTATATGTTAGAGATATAATTTAGACCATCTTCAATACTTATCTCTATTTTACATAAGACTTATCTCTATTTTATAATAGAGTTCTTGTTCCATCTCCAAGCGTGCTCTATTTTACAACAAAAGACTTAGTATATGTCGAAAGGAATGGATTTAATTTAGACCATCTCCAATACTTATCTCTATTTTACATAAGACTTATCTCTATTTTATAATAGAGTTCTTGTTCCATCTCCAAGCGTGCTCTATTTTACAACAAAAGACTCGAAAGGAATGAAAAAAAAAAAAAACAAATAGCGCAACTACAGTGCAACACTATCTATTGTGAAATGTTGTAGCTACATGTAAAGTGACGCAAGAATTTGAAGTAGCCTTGGGAACTTCTCAACTGTAAAAAAGCGCTCAATACTATATTACCCCAGCTTTGGCGATGCCCTTAGTGCTTTATTGTGGCGATGTAGCATAGATGGCACAGTGCTCGCTTAATATATATATATAGTTTGCTTCATATTAGGAGTTTAGGATATGTCACACTTTTTGTTCAATAAATAAATAATCATTAAAAAACTAATCATCCATTCTAATAAGCTAGTGAAGTAAGTTGTCTTGATGATCTTTATATAAACTTATAATTAAAATTATGCTGTAGCCAATAGACAATAGTATAACCAACTCTAGAAGCTTGTTAACATATGAACATATAATTCAAATACTTTTTGCCAGTCATTATTCTGTGCTGGTTACAAATGCGATCCATTTTAGATAAAATTAAGCAACTGAATTTCTTCTCATCAAAATATGTTAAAAATAATTTTAACATAGATACTGATACGATTCTCGATGGTGATGGAGAATCAATCGACGCAGAAATGGAAGACTTGATGAAACTCGAACCAATGGATATCTCAAAACCTCTGAATCTAACCCTCGAAGTGATATAGGACAGTATTTCGCCTATACCCCAACTAGATAGTTGACGCAGCAACTCGGGGACGATGGATGACACACAACGAGTGGTGGTTATCTCGTTGATTCGCCGGATAAATGAACTCGACTTGGCAAAACCAAGAGGAACTCGAAATACTCTCAAGAGATAAATAAAACTCACGTTTATTGATAAAAGATAGTCTGCCAAAAACGTCTCAAAACAAAGCCTTATATAGGCTGCCAACCCTAAGCCCGAAAAGCCTAAACTAACTAATCAGCCCACTAAGCTCATAAATTCAAAAATAAATATCCAAAGACTAATGGGCTAAAATAAATAAATTACAAGTCTTCAATCTTGGGCCCACTCGCATTCAAGAAGATTAATTAGGCTCGGGCCCACCACACCATCATCTCCAATGGGTTTCTTCATTAACTCTTGCTCCTAAACTTCTCGGACTAGACCCATCAAGCTCTCCTGGAACTTCCTAGCTCGACGACGATATTAATTAGCCCAACAGGAACACGTGATAAACGCGCATTTTACACGTTTATAGTTGATATTTGAAGATGAGTTTAGCTCGTTTAATGTGCGTTTATGTATCGATTCTAAATGTTTCATCTATTTCTAGAAGATATTGCTCTTGGGTGTTATTTTGGTGTTTTGTAGGGTTATGTGTTGAAAATCGAAGCAAGGAACGAAGCACGAACAAAATGAACAATCTGTCCGGTTTCTAGCGACCAGCCAATGGTCGCTAGGCGTCGCGAGGCAAACCAAATAGCGCCGTAAGAGCCGCGGCCGTGACCTCGTGCCCGCGAGCGAAGCTAGCGTCAAGAATCCATCGACGATTTCGCGACCAGTTCATAACGGCTAGCGACCGCTAGCCGGTCGCGAGGTACAAGCGAGCGCAGAAGCGCGAGCGCGAGCGAAAGAACGCGACGAAATTCCTAGCGATCGCACTAGCGATCGCGAGGACCGGTCGCGAGGCGGCGGCAGAGAGAAATTAGGGTTTCCACCCTTTTCTATAAATAGGGATCACCCCACTCGCGCCTCCATGAGACGAACACGCCCTGCACCTAATTTCCTTCGCTTTTCCTCGTTTTCCATTCTTTGTCTTTAATCTTCGCTTAGTTTAATTCTAGTATTGTCTTTCCGTTGTTCTAGTTTAGTTTATTGTTTCGCTATCGATCGGAACGTTTTGTCCGATTGTTTTCCGTTGTTTTCCGCTCATTCGCTGGGATTGGATTCAAGACCAACCATTGTTCATCCGACGCTTCCTACGGGTTTTATATATTTAATTTCGCTTTTATGGTTAAATCGTATTTCATTCCGCTTATTATGTCTCGCTAGTTTTCTATTCTAATCCTAGGGTTTGCATGATCCGATCCTATATGTTGTGAGTTCCGCTATCGTTATTTACCTTCCGTGCATCGATTCATGATTCATGGTGCTTATTAATATGTGTTGATTTCGATCAATCTTGATGCATATCTAGTTGCCGCTTAATGACGAATCGTATTAATTGTCAATCGATCTTGAATACGTGATACGAATAAGCCTCGAGTCGAATCGAGATAGGATATTCGTAGGAAGCATATTCTTAGTGATCCTTTTGAGTTGCTTATTTTCCTCTAGAGACGAATCGTGATAGGAAAATTAGTAATCAATCGCCGCAATTGTCGTGAATCAAGTTGTTGGTTATATATGTGATCTTCCGCCTTGTCTGGATTAAAACGGTTAATAATAAGCAGGATAAACATCGTTGTGGATAGGATTGGTGCATCCCTAGGGTTAGTCTTTCTTCATAGTTATCATTCGTGATTTTATTGCTTTATTTATATTTCTGCATGGTTACCTTTGCTTTGGATTAAATTCCGAAGCCCTTAAACCTTTCACCCAAATTCTGTGCTTGGATAATGATGAATTGTCGTTGAGCTAGCTTCTATGTTTTCGTGATACAATCTACGTGGATACGATACTTAACTACCCCATACTTACACTTTTTATGTGAAAAGGAGCGATCAAATTTTGGCGCGCTGTCGGGATTGTTAAGATTACATAGGAATAATTTGACAATTTGATTTATTAATTCAAGTTATATATATTATATTATATTTATTTATTTTTGTCAATGCTAAATTCTCTCTTTTCTCGTGTAGTTTATGACAAGATCTCGTGGACCTCCGAAATATTATTAGATCCCGAGATCGAAAGTTCTCAAAGGAGAAGAGGACGAGAAAGAGGCGGGCTGCAATGGCGCCAATCCACGTAATCAGGGGCATTCCTCCCGAGCAAGTTGACGCATGCTAGCCGACTTTGCGGAGATGCAAAGGTCGATGGCGAATATGGAATCATTGTCCCCGCTCCGGAGGAAAGACCTCGAATCACATGTACCGACATCCCACCGAATCAGCCCAAGGAGGCGGTTGGGGCCCGCACATAGATGCAAACAATTTTGAGCTAAAACCGCCCCGATCAAGATGGTCCAAGGAGAGCGCTTTGGGGGAGGAGTCACGAAGACCGAATGCGCATCTCGAACGTTTCTCGATATTTGTGACACCATCAAATGAATGGGGTGCCACAAGACACGATCCGATGCGCATGTTCGGCTTCTCAAGCACCAGGCGAAAGATTGGTTCAAGAGTTTGGACCGAGTGGCATCGACACTTGGGGAAACTTTATGAAGTTTCTTCGAAATACTTTCCGCCGGCGAAACATAAGATCATCGCCGAAATCTCATTTTTTGCCAAAACCACGACGAATCATTATTCGAGGCATGGGAGAGATTCAGAGGTCTATTGAGACGATGTCCACAACATGGGTTCTCCAAGGAGCAACAAATCACACAGCTTACTGGTGGACCGATATGGCGAGCAAGGAGCATGGTGGACGCGTCGTCGGGGGCTGCTTATCGAACCGACCGAGAGACGAGGCGAGCCGTATTTTAGAAGAGATGGTCGCCAACAGCTATCAATGGCCAACGAGAGAACGCCATCGCTCAAAGCAACTTTGTTGAGAGTGATTCAAAATATGACGATCTCATGAAGAAGTTCACTTTTTGAAGAGTCGATTGAGACAGAGAATGTCACCACATCAATCGGAGGAATCATTCGAATTTCCAACAACCGTCGCAGGCTTCAATGTTCGTAATTCGATTCAAGAGCCGAGGAAGCCAAGTCTCAAGACATGATGCAGCAGCTTGGTTGTAAGCAACCAACAATTGGCAACGAATCGAATTCGCTCATAAGCAACACCGCAAAAGATAAATCATTTGGAGTCCATCGTGACGGCTATGGGAAGCATATGAAGATGTTGGAGAATCAAATTGGTCAAATAGCCGTGCAAGTGAATGCACTACAAAAGATGGGCCAATTTCCGAGTAATACGGAGGTAAACCCGAAGAATCAGTGCTTTGCTATCCAGACGAGGAGTGGACGAGCCTACCCGAGCCCTACCGAGGAAGAAGAGCATGAAAGCACACTGGAGCAGAACCTAGCGACCGAGCTCGCGACCGCGAGCCCGATCGCGAGGAGTCCAGATAATTTACTACAGACGCCCGCGACCGAGCACGCGGCCGAGCACCCGACCGCGAGCCATCAGAGTGTGCGCGCGCCAGAGCTATTCGCGAGCGACCCAGCGCTCGCTTGCCACCCCGCGAGCAATCAGGCAATGCAGGCGGCCGAGATCATGTGTGAGTCATACCGCAAGCTCGCACGCGAACATGGAGATCGCGCGCAATGATTCCTCGCGACCTTCCCAGCCGGTCGCGAGGTCGACCGCGAGGCAACCCTGCAAATCCCGCACGCACACTCCTCCGGTCCCGTTCCGAGTCGACTTGTCAAGTCGAAATATGACGAGGAGTTTGCTCGCTTCAAAGAGGTTTTCAAAAGTTGAGATAAATTTGCCTCTCTTTGAGTCACCGCGAAACATGCCGCTACATGAAATTTTAAAGACGCGCTTGCAAGCAAGAAGAAACTTGGGAAATTTGAGAAAATTTCCTATCCAAGAATGCAGGCCGCCTTGTAAAGGAAGCTCCTCCGAAGCGAAGGATCCCGCAGCACGTTAGAGTGCGAGATCGCCGAGCGCACCTTTCCAAATGTTTTGTGCGACTTAGGGGCGAGCATCAATGATGCCATTGAATGTTTTCAACCGCTACACCTAGGAAAGATGAAGCCGATGAAGATTTCATCGATGATGGCCGACCGATCAGTCACATATCCAAAAGGTATCGTCAAGACGTGTTGGTAAGAATTGAGATTTTGTTTTTCCCGCCGACTTTGTTATTTTAGATATTCCGAATTCAAACAACAACCACTAATCCTTGGTAGACCTTTTCAGCAACCGGTCGTGCGTTGATTGATGTGCGGAAGGAAACCTCACGTTTCGTGTTAACGATGAGGAGCTCAAAATTTCCATATACGATGCCATCAAGCAACCCGACGTTGGAAAGCCGGAAGATTGTTGCTCGATCATGACTGCTGCTGCCGCACACGTCTCGCGTTTAGAGGGTACTCGACCAATCGAGGAATCTGTGAGAAGAAAGAAGTGGACTCGGCATGGAACTCCGAGTGTATCATTCAAGTTTGGGGGAGGCCACTTCCATAGTCAGTGTTGGTCATCCGTGAATACCAAGTTTAGGAGGGTCCACAAGTTGAGAAAGATGTCTGTTGCCACAAGAACGCCGGATTGAAAAAGGTTAGTAATGGTCTAGCTAAAGACGTTAAATAAGCACTTGTTGGGAGGTAACCCAACGCTTTTTTTTTTGTTTTCGTGTTTTGTCGTGTCTTTCGCTTGTGTTGCTTTTGTCTTGTTTCTTTTCTTTTTTTCGCTTTTCCGTCGATCAACGAGTTAAGTGAAGTGTGTTAATCCATGTGGCCAATGACGATAGAAATTTTTGTGAAATTTAATGATAGTGCGCATGATATGTTAGAAAATGACGCATGAATGACGTGAGATGGCTTAGCTTGTTGTTTTCACCATTTGCTTATCCTGTGAGACTTGAGCTTCACCGTATAAACATCTTGATACGCTTTTAATTGTGTGATATCATGCATGTGATTATCTTCTAGAACTTGCCGTGTTTCGTGTCGAGACCGCAATATGTGTTTCAATTTGGAAAGGATAAAGGCCATCTTTGTTAACCACATATTCACCCAAACACTAACCCGATGATATATACCGCTTGTCGCCTTCTTTGAGCCTTTATTAGACTTTTTCTTTCGATTAACCGGATGATAGGAGGTGAGGATGGATATGGGAATCAAAAAGGGGTGAAATTTTGATGTAGTATGACGAGAAAAGTTTCTTTTAGAAAATACATCCGTGGTGAAGAATAGTACCTTGTTCGTGAAAGTTAAACCCTATAAGCTCTAGAAAAGAAAAGAAAAAGAAAAATGTTAAGTTCACTATGAGTGTTAAGCATAAAGGGTCTTTAATCAAAGTATAGGTACCTTCTGTGGCATTAAACGTTGATTTAGCATGTTGGGAGAGAAGAGGAACATGGACAAAGTCCATATGTGTCGAAATGTATAAATGGTGGTACTTGGAATATTCTTGAGTCACTTAGCCATATTTTATCCTACCTTAACCAATGTGCCTACATTATAACCTATCAAAAGACCTCTTTGATCCTTATTTGAACACATTTGACGCGGTGGAGATGTTAGAGAAACGGCAAGCCTATGGTAAGATGTTGCATTGCATTGATCTTTGAGTGTATACACATCCTTAATTTCTTTATGACTTTGAGTGTATTCTATATATTTTACGCACATGCCTTTGTGAGGGTTGAAATAAATGAGTTCTTACCCTCGATGGTTGTTTGTGTTGAGTTGGCTAACGTCGTCATGTGCGCTAATGTTTTTGAGCGTTAATATGTTTCTGAGGCCTAGAATGGTTATCCTCTTTGCTACGTTCGTTGATCTTTCGTTTGTCTTTCTGTTCTGTTTTTGTTTGAGGACAAACAATGCTTTAAGTTTGGGGGGTTTGATAAACGCGCATTTTACACGTTTATAGTTGATATTTGAAGATGAGTTTAGCTCGTTTAATGTGCGTTTATGTATCGATTCTAAATGTTTCATCTATTTCTAGAAGATATTGCTCTTGGGTGTTATTTTGGTGTTTTGTAGGGTTATGTGTTGAAAATCGAAGCAAGGAACGAAGCACGAACAAAATGAACAATCATCAGCCTAGCGACCAGCCCAATCGGTCGCCAGGCTGGTCGCGAGGCAAACCAATGAGCGCCCGTAAGAGCCGCTGACGCGACCTGCACGCGAAATGGGCTTCAGCGTCAAGAATCCACCGGACGATTTCGCGACCAGTTCATAACGGCTAGCGACCGCTAGCCGGGTCGCGAGGTACAAAGCGAGCGCAGAAGCGCGAGCGCGAAGCGAAAGAACGCGAGAATTCCTAGCGATCGCACTAGCGATCGCGAGGACCGGTCGTGGCGCGCGGCAGAGAGAAATTAGGGTTTCCACCCTTTTCTATAAATAGGGATCACCCCACTCGCGCCTCCGCAACCGAACACGCCCACCTAATTTCCTTGATTTTCCTCGCTTTTCCATTCTTTGTCTTTAATCTTCGCTTAGTTTAATTCTAGTATTGTCTTTCCGTTGTTCTAGTTTAGTTTATTGTTTCGTTATCGATCGGAACGTTTTTGTCCGATTGTTTTCCGTTGTTTTCCGTTCATTCGCTTGGGATTGGATTCAAGACCAACCATTGTTCATCCGACGCTTCCCTACGGGTTTTATATATTTAATTTCTGTTTTTATGGTTAAATCGTATTTCATTCCGTTTATTATGTCTGGCTAGTTTTCTATTCTAATCCTAGGGTTTGCATGATCCGATCCTATATGTTGTGAGTTCTGCTATCGTTATTTACCTTCCGCATTGATTCATGATTCATGGTGCTTATTAATATGTGTTGATTTACGATCAATCTTGATGCATATCTAGTTGCCGATTAATGACGAATCGTATTAATTGTCAATCGATCTTGAATGCGTGATACGAATAAGCCTTGAGTCGAATCGAGATAGGATATTCGTAGGAAGCATATTCTTAGTGATCCTTTTGAGTTGCTTATTTTCCTCTAGAGACGAATCGTGATAGGAAAATTAGTAATCAATCGCCGCAAATTGTCGTGAATCAAGTTGTTGGTTATATATGTGATCTTCCGCCTTGTCTCGGATTAAAGCGGTTAATAATAAGCGTGATAAACATCGTTGTGGATAGGATTGGTGCATCCTTGGGTTAGTCTTTCTTCATAGTTATCATTCGTGATTTTATTGCTTTATTTATATTTCGCATGGTTACCTTTGCTTTGATTAAATTCAAGCCCTTAAACCTTTCACCCAAATTCGTGCTTGGATAATGATGAATTGTCGTTGAGCTAGCTTCTATGTTTTCGTGATACAATCTCGTGGATACGATACTTCGCTTACCCCATACTTACACTTTTTACGTGTGAAAAAGGAGCGATCAACACGCACCGCGTCCGGAACCAGCGAACCTTGGGCTACATCATTCCCCTCCTCTTGAAGAGGATTTGTCCTCAAATCAAGTCGCCATCTACATCAAAAGGGCTCAAGTCGCCACATTAAAAGAGGCACTAACATTACACTCACCGGCAGTCCAACTTGTAGCATTATCATTGATGCGCCCAACACTTGAAAAGGTCCATCGCCTCTTGGCAGCAACTTAGAACGTCGCTGCATTGGGAACCTCTCATTGCGCATATGCAGCCAAACCCAATCGCCGGGTTCAAACACCACCTTACGACGCCCCTTGTTAGCTTGTTTGGCGTACTGTTCAGTTCGCCTCTCAATGTTCTCTCTCGCCTTCTCATGGATCTGCTTAACAAAATCAGCCCTTCTCTCCGAGAAAGTGCATCAGCCACCACATTCTCTTTTCCTTGCTTGTATTTGATGACGTAGGGAAACGTCTCAATGAACTCCATCCACCTTGAATGCCTCTTGTTCAGCTTGTGTTGTCCTTTTAAGTGCTTCAAGGACTCATGATCAGTGTGAATGACAAATTCCTTAGCCCACAAATAGTGTTGCCACGTCTGTAAGGCTCGAACCAATGCGTACAACTCCTTATCATATGTTGGATAGCTCAACGTGGCTCCATTCAGCTTCTCACTGAAGTACGCCACCGGCCGCCCCTCTTGCATCAAAACTGCACCAATTCCAACACCAGAAGCATCACATTCAACCTCAAAAACTTAGAGAAGTTAGGAAGAGATAGTATCGGGGCATGGGTCAACTTGAACTTTAGAAGTTGAAATGCCTCGTCCTGCGCCTTACCCCATTTAAACTCCACATTCTTCTTGATGACTTCTGTCAATGGCGCTGCCACACTACTAAAATGTGGTACAAATCTCCTGTAGAAGCTAGCAAGTCCATGAAAGCTCCTAACATCTCCAATGCTCTTTGGAGTCGGCCACTCTTGGATCGCTCTAATCTTCTCCTCATCAACCTGCACACCCGTGATATTGTTGATGGCTCTGCAATCACAACACATCCTCATAGTGGAATCCTTCTTGGGTACAAGTAGCACATGTACTGCACATGGACTCAAACTCTCCCTCACGTGCCCCTTGGCCAGCAACTCACCAATTTGCCTCTCCAATTCCTTCGTCTCCTCAGGATTGGTTCGGTAAGCTGGTCTATTCGGATGGGTTGCTCCGGGCACAAAGTCAATCTGATGTTCAATCCCTCGAATCGGTTGTAAACCAAAAGGTGTATCTTCGGGAAAGACATCATTATAAACCTGCAAGACAGAACAAATAGAATGGGGTAAAGAGGTGAGATCGTTAGTGGTAATCAAGTTCTCCTTGTACACCAGTACGATCAACGACTTTTGCTCATTCACCGCCCACTTCCAATCACTAGCCTCGCCGAAAGGACTTCGGATCGCCCACCTCCCGCTTCGCTTCAGTCGCTCCTTAGACTTCACTTTCTCAGCCTCTTTTTGCAACTGCAATTGATCCTCATAAACTTGTTTAGGAGTAAGTGGAACAAGTGATACCTTCTTCTGCTTATACTCAAATGAGTATTTGTTTGTGAAGCCATCATGAACTACACGACGATCAAACTGCCACGGGCGTCCCAACAGAATGTGGCTCGCTTGCATGGAATAATGTCACACAACACCTCATCTTCATATTTCCCAATACGAAACGGCACCCTCACTTGCTTTGTTACCTTGATGACGCCGGTCTCATTCAGCCACTGCAAACGGTATGGCTTGGATGCTTCACCAGGTGCAGCCCCAATCTCTCAACCATAGCTGCACTAGCCACATTTGTGCAACTTCCTCCATCAATGATGACGCTGCACACCTTGTCTTGAACATGGCATCTTGTATGAAAGATGTTCTCCCGCTGCTCCATCTCTTCCGGTTGGGTTTGGACACTCAAAACTCTCCTAGCTACAAAAAGCTGCCCAACTGGTGGTAAGATATCCTCGACCTCCTCTTCATCGTCGGGATCCTCCACTGCTGGCATCTCTGGATTGGTAGCTTCATCATCAGTCACGACTTCACCGTCGTCTCGCATGATCATAAGTCTCCTGTTCGGGCACTCACTCATGATATGTCCGTATCCCTGACACTTGAAGCACTTTTTATCGCGATTACGACCCTCAGAATTGCCCGAATTTGCTGAATTTGTAGCCTCTGTTCGGGGCTTAAAGAACGGTTTCTTCTCTTCTCTCGGTGGCGTCTCTTTCTTCCATTGGTTCCCCTTTGAGGAAGAACCACTAGAAGCTGGTTGAGCTTGCGTCCAATTGGAATGATTCTGGCGCTGTTTGCTCCTCCTCTTGAGTTGGTTCTCTATGTTTATGGCCATATGAACCATGTCCGCCAACTCAACATAGTGCTGCAACTCCACCTTATCACTAATGTCCCACTGCAATCCAGTCAAGAATCGCGACATAGTGGCCTCTCGGTCCTCGACTACATTAGCTCGAATCATGACCATCTCCATCTCCTTGAAATACTCATCCACACTCCGACTCCCTTGCCTCAAATTCTGCAACTTGTTGAAAAGCTCCCTATAGTAATAATTTGGCACAAATCGCTTCCTCATTGCTGCCTTCATCTCACGCCAAGTCTGAATAGGTGGTTCACCGTTTCATCTCCTACCGGTCACCAACTGATCCCACCAAACAAGTGCATAATCGGAAAATTCTATCGCGGCTAACTTCACCTTCTTGAGCTCGGAATAGTTGTGACAATCGAACATAAGCTCCACCTTTCTCTCCCATTCAAGATACAACTCTGGATCGTTCTTCCCTTGGAAGGAGGGAATATTCATCTTGATGTTGCCCAGATTGTTATCTTCTCTATCTCTTCATCTCGACCGCGCTCTTCAAAATCCAAGCCTCATCCTCATACTCGCTCGCCCTCCTCATAACGAAAATGTCCGTTACCGCCTCGCCTCCTCTCGCCACCTCGCCCACCTCTTCAAACACAATGGGATCATGGTGTCGCCTCCTCCATGTTTCGCGAGGTTTCGCCGAACTCTTTTGTGATGCGCCTCGCACTCTTCCATTCCCTTGTCCAACATCTTCCCCAACTCACTTCGCAGAGCCTCAAATAAGAACTTGTTCTAGGCGTTAATTCTTCCTCTTCGTCCCGTGAATTGAACGACTCGGAATTTGTCTTCTTGGACATGGCTGGACGACGAACACGGCTCTGATACCAAATGATACGATTCTCGATGGTGATGGAGAATCAATCGATGCAGAAACGGAAGACTTGATGAAACTCGAACCAATGGATATCCCAAAACCTCTGAATCTAACCCTCGAAGTGATATATGACAGTATTTCACCTATACCCCAACTAGATAGTTGACGCAGCAACTCGGGGACGATGAATGACACACAACGAGTGGTGGTTATCTCGCTGATTCGTCGGATAAATGAACTCGACTTGGCAAAACCAAGAGGAACTTGAAATACTCTCAAGAGATAAATAAAACTCACGTTTATTGATAAAAGATAGTCTGCCAAAAACGTCTCAAAACAAAGCCTTATATAGGCTGCCAACCCTAAGCCCGAAAAGCCTAAACTGACTAATCAGCCCACTAAGCCCATAAATTCGAAAATAAATATCCAAAGACTAATGGGCTAAAATAAATAAATTACAAGTCTTCAATCTTGGGCCCACTCGCATTCAAGAAGATTAATTAGGCTCGGGCCCACCGCACCATCATCTCCAATGGGTTTCTTCATTAACTCTTGCTCCCAAACTTCTCGGACTAGGCCCATCAAGCTCTCCTGGAACTTCCTAGCTCGACGACGATATGTAATTGGCCCAACAGGAACACGCACCGGGTCCGGAACCAGCGAACCTTGGGTTGCATCAGATATAATCTTGAAATTTTTTTATTTCGCGCTTTCCAGTATAATGTATAGTACTTTTGTCATTGAGCTACACGAATAGCTATTTTAAAATTCTTCAACATTAGAGATTAAGAAGAGGAAAATACTAATGAGATGGGCATTCTTTTGGAAACAGCAATTCACATAGAAATCTGATCAGGATTGAACACTCGAACTAATACAGAGTAAACAAAGTCGATTAAACAAAACTGGGCCTCATCCACTCCTCATGATTCTTTTGACGGTGCCAAGGGGTCACTGATGTTCAGTAGGGGTATGTATAATGTATTCATGTATTTACAAAATAACAATGATGTAATGGAATGCTAAATTCTTGGTCAAAATACAAATTTCAAATCACTCATAATTATTTATTACACTTATGACGACATTGGAAGGAAATACGAGAATTTTCACAGCCCAGTAATATATATGTACAAGAGAAAGTTTGTAAAATGCTACTTATTGAATAAGAAGAGTTGCATATCCATTCAATTCCATCAAATTTTCTGGAGAATCACTTGAACTCCATGTTTCGGACACATCATAAAAACCTGAACTGGAGAATGGATGTATGTAGGCGAAAGGATCAATCTATAACGCTGCAGAATCATTGAAAGTGCTATTTTTGCTTCAACAGTTGCAAAATTGAGTCCAAGGCAAGTTCTTGGTCCGAATCCAAATGGCAAGAAAGCAATAGGATTATTGTTAGTGGCCTTCACAATCCCTTGTGCAAATCTCTCTGGTCTGAAAAGATGAACATCATCCCCCCATATTTTAGGGTCATGATGCAGCGCCAATGGCGATATATATAGCTCCGTTTGAGGCGGTAGAGTTAGCTTCCCAAGTTTAGCTTGCTTATCCACTTTTCGTTTAATTGAAGGCACTGGAGGGTAAAGCCTCAGTGATTCTTCTATGATCATGTTCATCTAAACACAACATTTTAAGAATGTTAATTGTGTGAAATTAAAGAGAATGTCTGTTATTTAGTTCGGTTTGAGAGGATTTTCTTACAGTTTTTAGTCTTGTAGTGCCATCTGCACTAGGATTCTGCTCCCCGAATGTATCAGCAACCTCGATCCTCGCTTTGTCTTGCCATTCTTGGTTGGTGGCTAGAAGAAGAACAGTCCATGTTAGCAATGCTGTCGTTGTTTCGTGACCAGCGAAGTAGACTGTCTTGCATTCATCAACTATGTCTTGCATTGAAATCCTATTGTTCCGATCCTGGTCCTGCTTAGCTTCTAGAAGCTTCCCAAGAAAATCTGTTCTCGAGATTCCTTCCTTTTCTTGTTTGTTTATGATCTCCATGATGCAGTCGCGGATCCCTTTCTCTAGTTTCTCTGATTCAACTTCATCTCTGTCTGGCAACACCAGGCTGCCAAAGAATTCAAACATTGAAAAATTTCAAGACTTACATAAGAAATGTGTTAATAATTATAGTTAGTGCAGTATACCTCATCCCAGGAAACCTAATCTTTGTGTGTTTCTTGAAAGAAGTAATACCAACTTCATCAACATTTCAAATATGTTCTGCCCTTCCAAGTAGCTGCTGCCAAAGGCTGTCTTGGAAATAATTTGTGATGTCAGGATCCTGAACTCTTCAAACACCTCAATCTCTCTGCTCTCATAGCTCTTCCACTTGTCTAACATCGTCTCCACGCTTGTGATCATTGCAGGAATCATATTCTACAATTTTACAAAGCCATGAGTGAAACATCGTATGCTAAGCATGCTTGAGTTACAGACTCACTCTCAAGCTCTCCGCATGGAAAGCATCATTGGCAAGTTTTCGCATCTTTTTCCACTTGTTCCCTTTAGATGATGATACGCCGTCTCCCAGTAGCTTCTTCGCATACCCTTCAAGATCTATTTTTGGGTAGTTACCGCTTTTGTTGTTTAGTATTTCTGCAACAAGTTCTGCTTCAGTAACTACCAACTGGGGTTGAAGACCATACCAGTTTAGGTAGTTTGCACCTGTCACAAAAGAGAAAAGTGAAACTGAATATATCTGCAACTATTGCAGTGGAGTGAAGTTTTATGTTTGAGGATGTTTACCATATTGTTGTGTCCATGAATGCACATGAGGCAGAATTCTCGGGTATATATTGTGTGAAATGTCGTCCATTGCTTCTCCCGTCGTCTCTCTTCTCATCTCCATAATCTCCTTCGTGTTTCCATACAGGAGCCTCGGAGGAGGGCCTTTGATGCCTTGAGATGACATCAGGTAACGCACGCGTATTGGATTCAGCCATACTTTCTTAATCAATCGAACTAGAGTTAGCAAGACATAAACCAACAGAAATATAGCAAGAAGTATTGCTATTCTTACAAGAATTGTCATCTGCTTTCAACTGATTATGGAATAAAGATTATAATTGATGGTGGAATAGTATAGCATAAAGTAGAAGCTATATATGCAGTCACCAACTAGGACAGTTTGTCATTGCCTTGTGAAAGATAAGGATGTTTTACTTTGTCATTGTCTGAATAATTGAATCATTTTAAAAAAAAAATTAGCAATGATTGTACTAGATGAACTGCTATGTTTGGTCTCATGCATTGAGTCACATCCAAACACAGTCTCAGGAAATCAAACTTAAAAGATATGTTAGTGGTCCATGAGCTCATTAAGCACAAGACAAGGAGCTGAGAGTGATGATTTACAGTAAACTATAGTGAATAGTTGTGAGGTGCTATGACATGAATTATGGTTTAAAGGATGATTGAGAGGGACATTAGTACTGAGATATACATATGTTATCTTTTTATCATTCTTAATATTATCTGATCCATGCAATAATACATTTAGTTGGACCAAATTTCTAGTTTCGTAGGTGAATCGCTAACAATGGTGACCTGGGAACAACCTTTGTGGTCCTACAGTGTAGTTTTGTAATTATTGTATGTTTTCTTAGGTGATGCATTGCTAGTTCAGATCTTGACCTTAACCTAGTTTGTTGTCTTTGATGAACTAGATTAGTATGTAGGGTTCTCGTGGGTGGGTCCTGCCGCACCATGTGGTTGGGCACCATGCCTTCATTTATTTAATCTTAAATTTAAATTAAAGATTAATATCCGGCCCTTAGTGACCTAGTTGTGATCTCCACGAATTTTTCTTAGGTTTTTGCATCTTTCCTCTCTTTTATAAAATGACCATAATTTAACCAAATTAATTTTCTTTGTCACTTATCATTTATTTTTGAATGAAAAACCTATATATATATATATATATATATATATATCCATCTAAACTTAAATTTTTCACTTGATTTTGGCGGTGTTGATGGTGAATGAGTATGATTGCTCTTCACTCTATCAAAATATGTTCGGACAAAAATAGATATATATGTCAACATAATCTTAGAGAACATTTCTTCCGACTTGAAGAATCCTTTAACTGTTTCACACATGACATGATCTTATTTTCATCACACATAATAAAAAACACACACAAAACATATTCATGAAGTGGATCAACATTTAGATTTTTTCGAGGATGACTTGAACTCCATTTTTGGGAGTAAGAATGAACAAATCAGCTGGGCAGTGGACGTAGTTAGGCGAGAGGGAAAACTTGTACTTTTGCAGAATCATGGAGAGTGCAATCTTAGCTTCATTTGTGGTGAAGTTCAAACCTACACAAGTCCGAGTCCCCATCCCAAAAGGCAGAAATGCAGCACTGTTGTTGTTGGTAGCTTTAGCGACGCCTTGTGCAAATCTCTCTGGTTTGAAGAGACAAACGTCTTCGCCCCATATTCGAGGGTTGTGGTGCAGAGCTAGAACAGAGATGTATATATTCATCTTGGGAAATAGACATAGTTCCCCTATTTTAGTTTCCTTAGCAACTTTCCTCGTCATTGTAAGAACCGGAGGGTATAGCCTCAAACACTCATTGATTATCATGTTCATCTGCATGCAAATGATAAAAAACAATCACATGTTGCTCATGCCAATAATCAACATAATACGAAATCAAGAATGTTACAATTTTGAGTCTAGCAATGCCATCGGAATCCGGCGTGTTCCCTCCAAATGTTTCCTTGACCTCCTCCCTTGCTCTGTCCTGCCATTCCGTGTGTGTAGCTAGAAGCACGACACACCAACCGAGCAAGCTCGTGGTAGTGAGATGCCCGGCGCCATATATGGCTTTGATCTCATCAATCATCTGTGCTGTTGTGATCCTCTTCTTCACGTCAGATTCATGGCTGCTTCGGACAAGCTGTCCGAGGTAATCACATCCGAAGTCCTCAAGATTCCCATGTTTCTTCGCGTCTATCTCCCTCTTTCTCACTTTCTCCAGTATGGAGCTCCTGATTCTTTGCTCAAGTTTCTTGGCCTCAACCTCATCACCACTTCTTACCAGAAAACTGAATAACACACAGATCATATCCTAACAACAATTATAACTCATCAAATTTAATTATCAAGGTGTATTGTAATATATATACCTGATTAGTGGAACTCTGACTTTATAGACATTTCTAACTGTCACTGCTGTCAATTTCGCCACCATCTCAAATATATGCTCCCCATCAGCGTGGCTACTTCCAAAGGCAGTTCTTGAAATTACTTCAGTCGTCAGCTTCCCGAATTCTTTGAACACATCGATCTCCTTTTCTCCATAGCTCTCCCACTTCATCAACATCATTGCTACGCTTGCACTCATCTCTGGAACCATGTTCTGCAAATGCAAATCCAACACTGCTCGAAAAATAATCTCTTTTATCACAAAATGGTAAAAAAAAGAAAAAAAAAAAGACTTACTTTGAGGCTCTCTGCATGGAAAGTATGATTAGCCAGTTTTCTCACTTTAGCCCATGTTTCACCCTCATTTGTGATGAGTGCTTCTCCCAGAAGCTTCTTTGCAACGCCCATGATCTCCATTTTCGGAAAAGCGCCTTCTTTGTTCATCATTATCTCCTTTGTCAGCTCCGGTTCGGTCACAAACAATTGGCAGTCCGAACCATGCCAGCAAATAAAATTCTTCCCTGTCCAGATAAAACATTCTTCTCATCATAGAAAAAATCGAAAAAAAGAAGAAAAAATGAATTTTGTTGGTCTTACCATAGGCCTTGATCCATGCATAGACATGAGGTTGAATTCTTGGAAATAAATCATGCGAAATATCCATAATTGGTTTGTCCATGAATTGGCTTCTCATGTGGGAGATTTCCTTGGTGTCTCCATGTGGGAATTTGTATGATGGACCTCTGATTCCCTGTAACCTCATTTTAGCTTGCAGTCGAATCGGAGTCCACCATACTTTGTGCAAGAATCTGAGCAAGTAGAAGCACAAAATAGTTGAAAGAATTGGCATGATCACCTCAAATTCAGACATTCTCAACTTAAAAGTGATTTTGCTTAATTTGTCACTGATGTTTGTCAATGAATTTGTATTGATAATGGCATAATGGCAATTGGCAAGGGGAATGAATGGACCCTTTTATTATGTTTCCTTTCATCTCTCTAAACCTTTGGCATTGTCTTATTCAAGTTAATTTGCCTAATATATCTAATATATCAATGTCTTTTCTTTTCCATAACATATTGTTTAACTTAAAGATGTTGAGATGTTTAGCATAGTAATGCTTTGGTCCCTTCAAAGGTTTGAGGAAAGTCTATTATATTTGGCAATGATCACTCTCATTGGTGACCTTCAAACAACCTTTTTGTCGCTTATAAGTTATAATATAGTTCACAAAAATATAAAATAAAACCAGCAATAAAATAATAAATACCATCAAAATCAAGTGAAAGATATGGATGCTTTCATAACCAGGAAATATTACAAAATGATTCAAACTTGAACAATCCTTTTTACATATGGTTTTGTTCTCATCCACAAACAGGCATACAACACTAAAGCACATAGCCATGAACTGCATCAACATCTTGGTCTTAGATTTTTGCATCAATTAGACCCGCGGGCCCGGGCTCGTCTGCGGGAGCTTTCCGTGAAAACTAGCCTCATATATGAGCGAACCCGCTGGCGGCAGAGACGTGGGGCTCGTCCGCAAATGCCTTCAATGTTTTCTTCACGTGGCCTACTGGCTCGGGCCACCTCCTCCGGGATTCGTGGCTTCGTCGTTTCGGCTCGTTCTCGCTCATTTCAACTTCGATTTACGATATGCGCTTTCTGCCACGGGTTCGGATCGAGCAGAGTTTCGATGTCATTGTATTATCTTCCTCCAATTTTGACTCGATTTACCTGAAATTTCGCAATAACTACTCAACAAGTGCAATCATCAAAGTGTAACAAAATTGAGGCAAAGCTTGTCACTAAACATGGATTAAGTAAGGAAAACACAATTAGTTCATTCTAACATGAGTTACAAAATCCCTGTTTCTCAGTTCGTCAAAATTTGTAAGAGCATATAATACTCCCAAGATAGCATATATTCTTTTTTGGGTTGTATAATCTAAGATTATATATTTTCTTTATAAGAATAATTATTTCTTCACAAATTATGAATCCTATCTACTTTTTATAACTTTATCCATTTAATACTCTTCTCCTAAATAACGTTGCCCAAAAATGAATCATCTTGGATTGGTCGAAGAGAATAGTAATAGAGATATAATTATGAATCAAAATGGTATCTACCCATTTTGCTATAGCAAAGAGAAACTTACACTACAAGAAAATGTTCCAATAGTGACATATTTTTTTTTGTGACATCTATAGATGTAATTAAATAAATTTGTGACATCTTATGGATGAGTAACTATTATGCATGTAACAAAAAAAATATGTCACAAAATTTAGTGACATTTAAAAGTGTAACTATTTTTGTGACATATGAAAGTGTAATATGTGAAGGTATAGCTATTTTTTGTGACATGTCAAAGTGTAACTATTTTTTATAACATATCAAAATGTAACTAATTTTTTTGACATGTAAACCAGTAACTATCATTTTTAAGTGTAAATTTGTTCGGCCAATTTTTCAAGAGGGTAATCGATTTCAACCAAAACTCTACTATAAACAATGTCACATAGAAACTAAAGTATCAATTTTATTAAACCCATTACAGTAACACTTACATTTAATATTTGTTGTTCCAACAAGAAATGAGTAGAAGTTAATGCAAGTGATTTAAGTATTGCCAAAAAAACATAACAAAAGAAAAATTCATAACAAAGAAAATCTTCTCTGGGCCCAACATACAATGGTGTCTGTCAAAATTATAATTTTTGTCTCATTATGTACTCTATTTCAATCCATGATTATATTCTTCATGTCAGGAAGCTTTGTATTTGCACCTTCGTCTCCTATAAAAACAACATAAATATTCAATATTGATGAACAAAAGAAGTATCATAACTAAAATGGCAGACTATATTGAAAAATAAAATAACCATAACACACTAATAAGTAATAAATTAAGTTCTGAACTCAAAAGAATAGATTGAGGCTAATTCTGAGCGCAAGAAGCTTGTTGCAATAGAACCTAATTTGAATCCAACTAAAAGAGCAGTAGTGAATGAAACGTTTTTGAAATGCATCTAGGGGTGTGCATCGGTCGGTCGGTTCGACCGACCAACCGAAATTTTTAAAATTGAAAACCGAACCGAAAATATTTTTTTGAATCGAACCGAACCGATTTGTAGTTTTGGATCGATCGAAAACCGAACCGAAAAAACCGATCGGTTTCGGTTGGACCGAAAAACCGATCGAAACATATATTATTTATATATTTTTTTAAATAAACATATTTTAATCCTAATTATTTAATTAAAATATTAATTAATTATTATATAAAATATATAAATATATAAAAATAATATTTTCGGTTCGGTTCGGTTATCGACCGAACCTAAAATATAAAACCGAACCGAAAACCAATTTTAATTGAAAATTTGAACCGAACCGAAAATCGACTTTTTCAAAAACCGAACTGAACCGACCGAAACCGATCGATTCGGTCGGTTTTTTCGGTTCGGTTCGATTCGTGCACACCCCTAAATGCATCAAATAAATAATCTCTTTCCTCGTAAGAATCATCCTTAGAATCTCTTGTCCATATCAAAACTAACAAGCCAAAAGCAAAAGCAAAGAAAATGTATAATTTGTACAATTACAAAACTAACAAGCCAAAAGCAAAAGCAAGATCAAGCTATTAACTGAAAATAGAAAAATCAACCTCAAAAATTAAAAAGCAGAACTGAAAATCAGGACAATCCATAAAAAGTCAGAGGAGTTGCATATACACCAAAACTAGACACTATACAAGCATATAAGGATTTCTTTGAAACAAAGAATAGTCAAGACAGACATGATATTAGTTTATGTTGCATCTTCCTTTAAAATTCATGCTAAGAATATACACGAATAAACTTTGGCATCACTTTTACCATTTAAAATTCTTCGCATATCCTGTATTTTCCTTTTCTTAGAGGTTAACCGAATGTTTCAGAGGTAAATAGTTTTCACTTGCAAAAGCAACAACTGTCTATTGCACCAGGAATTTTCATAAGTTAGGCTTGCTGCTATGAACAATTCACATATAATCTAATACATGCAGATCTGTTCCACCATATAATAGAAAAAATGTTCCACCATGTATTTACAAATTATCTATTTTACTGAATTGAAAGAGAGAAACTATACCTTAAATTCAACCGAAGGTGGAGATATGGCGGAGATTCAATCAGAGGAGCTCAAATATCGGAGATTCAGTAATGGAAAATACTTTTTTTGTTTGGCCTTGATGTCTGGTGAGAATGCGGAGAGGAGTATGGTATGGACGCTATTGTCTTCACGAGTACTGCAGAGGTGGAGGAGCTTGGCGGAAGTGGGGCTGAATTGGGGAATGGTGAGGGAGGGAGAAATTGATGTGGTGAGTTAAGAGGTTCGATAGTTTTGATGGGGTGGTGGAGGCGCTTCAGTATATTAACTTTCATTTGACATGAGAAATTGATGCAACTAACCGCTCAGCGACGGCATCAGCAGTGGCTCAGGGCAGGGCGGCCGACTACGGCTATAATTTGAGGCAAGTGTGAGTAAAGAGGAAAGTGAGCGATTTGGGGGAGCGCCAAACAATCCTAGTTCATTTTCATGAATATCAATTATTGATTATATTGTGAATAATAAAAGAATATGAATTATGTAAATTTGCTATCATATCTCTTCACTGTTGGAATAGAGCTTATAAAGCTGGGAAAATGTATGGGCTGGGCCCGCTTGAACTACGCAGAGAAAGAATTGAAATATTTGATTACATGTACTATTTTTTTATTAGGTATTTTACTAATTAGTCATACAAATAAGAAGTAATTGTTTTCAAAGTATACGTCGAATTATTTTCTACAATAGTCGATGTCGGTTGCTCTGCCATTATATAAATGGCTGAATATAAACTCGTTACTTAAACTAGATAAGCTATTACGGCGGCTAGGAGTGATCCTTATATTGTGATTCATAAAAAACTGAAAATGTGATTTTCATCAATTAGTTAATTTTTCTGGTTGACTTACATAACTGAAGATGGAAATATGAAAAAAAATATTGTCACATGTTTAAATGTAGTAAAGTTTAATTACATGGATAGATGTGATAAATTTTACAACATTTTCAAGTGTAATAAAATTTACATATATTTTTATGTGTAACAAAAATATATTGATGCATGTATTATTGTAATTATATTTTTTCACATCTAAAGATGTCATAAATTTTGTAACACTTCTCCTGGTGTCACTAAAAATATGTAACTATTAGATTTTTTTTTTAGTGTTAATCCACTCTTTATAAAACCATATAAAATTACTTACTACTGCGAAATTGTCATTCGATAATCAATGCCCTGTTTTTGTAAATGAGTTCAAATTTGTTTGTGCATTCGCGCACTCAAATTTCGCACATTGCGCGATACATTGAAGTGGTGGCCGGTGGGTAGGGATGTCAATCGGCCAATCCGCCGGTTCGAAATAACCCACTCTATTGTCATTATATTCGGTTGCTTATTCGGGTTGATATTTTTTCTGGTTAAAAAACTCAACCCTAACCCTAAACTCTCTAAGCCGGCTAACACATCGGCCGAAAGCTTAAAATATATATATATATATATATATATATATATCAAATATTTTATATTAGCGTTGGAGTAAAAATAAATAATTGAAAATAAATATAATACATTCCACAAGTTTTTTTTAATCTTATTATACTAACTTTGAATAGCAAACAATAAAAATTAAAAATAGTGCTCATAATTAAATTCTTTTTTCTAATATGCTTTAATGTCTGCATTCCATGTAACTAAATGATCTCTAATAATATAATACAATTATAGCGAATTAAAACTAATATCTAGAAAATTTTAATAAGTTAATTCAATATAATACTATTTAAAATATATTACAATATCAAAATTAGAAAATAATGCTCACAACTAAATTATTTTTTAATATATCCGAATATTCATATTCCATAATAGCTAATTCACTATTTTTTTTTTAACTTTTAACAACACTATGAATATCTTCTATAATTTCTTGTATAGTTGTAGGGATGTTAATCGGTCAACCCGCTCGGGTTCGGGCTAATCCACTCGGGTTGTCGGGCTATTCGATTCGGCTATTCGGGTTGACGTTTTTCGGGTTATAAAATTCAACCCTAACCTCTAATTTTATCATTTATTCGGCCAAATGAAACTTCAACCATATTGACATCCCTACCGGTGGGTGATAGTTTTTTATTAAGGACAAATTTATACGTTCAACCAAAAAGCCGAGTAGTTTTTATATATCTATACTTCTATGTATAGTTTATCTTTATTAAATTCAATGGATATTAACAACTATTAACTCCATAACTATTACTAAGATCGCACAATTTTATAATTAAGACAAGACTCAAACATAAATAGTGAATTACATAAATTTTATCTCATTCTAGAGAGTTTAAACCTTAGCAAACACCATCTAGTAGGGATGTCAATCTAGTCCGATATCTACATGTTGGCCCGAATAATCCGACAACCTGATAAGGTTAGAGTTGAATTTTTATAATCCGAAAAAAAAATCACCCTAAATGACCCTAATCGAATAGTCCGACAACCTTATAGGATTGACCCGAAAGTAGCTCGAATCCGAATTGATTGACCCGAAAACTGAGTGGATTGACCTTATTAACTTAAATTTTCTTCGTATTATGATTTTAAACTTGTTTATGAAAGTTAGTATAATAAGATTTTTTTTAAAAGATACTTGTGAAATATATTTTGGTTTAATATTCGAAATTATCATATTATTTTTGTCTTTTTATTCCAACACTTAATACAAAAATATTTGTTATTAATATATAATTATCAAGAAAGATATATAAGTTATTTTTTTAAGTTTTCTGACATGATTAGTCCGATGGATTAGTTCAAAACCTAAGAATTTAGGATTAAAATTTTAAAAATATAATAAAAAAAAGTATCAACCAAAATTTAGAGTGGATTGACACAAATCTAAATGGTCGACTCTTTTGGCATCGCTACCATCTAGCATATACGACACACGGTCAAAGGGATATTTTATGGTATAAATTTCCTTGTCATGCCACGTCTCGCTATCTTTCTCTTTCACCACCCCATTATAGAACGCCAATTTAGACCCAATTATAAAACGCCAATTTAGATGTGTATGTTTTGTTGTAGCTTATTCTAATAAAATTAAAGAAATATCAATAATATTAATCTTTATCTTCTTAGATCAACTTTCCCTCCTATACAAATGAATCAACCCAAGTCTTTCAACAGATTTGAGTCTCAATTCTTGACAGAAGCCATGTTTCCCCTTTTGGCTATGTGTGTGTCCCTTTTTCTACTGATAATTCCTTCAATAGTCTTTTACAAATTATGTTGGATTCCTTTCCATCTTCAACGTTTGATGAAGTCGCAAGGAATCAGAGGCCCTTCTTACAGATTCCACTATGGCACCACCAAAGATATCATCAAGATGAAGCAGCAAACAAATGATGCAGCTGCCATGGACATATCTCATGATATATTTCCAATAATTCAGCCTCACTTCTACTCTTGGATTAAATTATATGGTGATTTTACTCTTTTTTTTCTTTCTTTTCTAGTATCTGATTATACGGACATGTTATCTCTACGTCTCCTGCTGTTAAGCCCAGTTCAAATTGAGTTTTGGCCAGTCTAATCTAACTTACTTGAAAAAAGATACACTTATTTATTCAAAATCACTCTATTTTAATATTGCAAAAGTATACTATGCTTATAAAAAATCGATCATACTGAAAATATTGGAATTCATCACATAAATTAATTTCGAATTTAAGGAGTTTTACTATAGTAATATACATGTAAGTTCACTAGTTAATTTTTCTCAGAAAATTTTTCTCAGTCGAGTTCTGCTCACGAGCCCTTTTGGTGGAAGGTTGTGTTTGTCCGATAGATTATACCTAATAGCAATCTAAACAATCCCAAACAGGAAACATTTTTCTTCACTGGATGGGCACTGAGCCTGAAATTGTTGTTACTGAGCCTGAGTTGATCAAAGAAATCCTCAGCAACAAAGAAGGTACTTTTCCGAAAACTATAGCAAAGGGTTACTTCAAGAAATTGTTTGGAGATGGACTTGTTATGGCAGAAGGTGAAAAATGGTCTAAGCTTAGAAAATTATCTAATCATGCTTTCCATGGAGAGTGCCTCAAGGTAATATATATATATATATATATATATATATATATATATTAATTTGATCATTGGTAATTACTCGAAGTAGACACGCATGGTTTAACCTTGGTCATGTTTGTGGAGTTAGGACATGGTACCAGCAATGACTGCTTGTGCTGAAACTATGCTTGAGAAATGGAGGAGTCACCATGGCAAAGAAATCGAGGTCTGCAACGAATTCAGGCTTCTTAGCTCCGAAGTAATTTCTAGAACAGCTTTTGGAAGTAGCTATTTGGAAGGCAGAAAAATATTTGATATGTTGTCAAAGCTTGGTCTATTGATTTCCAAAAATAGGCTTAAAATCAGATTTTTTGGCCTTGGGTACGTTATATGTTTCTCTGATGCAGTTTATGTTAAGATAGTGTCTTGTGAGTGTGTGTGTGTCTTTGTGTGTGGCATTTTGTTTAATCTAGCTGATCATCTGTTATGTATCACAAGATGCAGTCGGACGAATCTTGACCCATCAGACTATCTAACACAAGTTATTCTGATATAATAACATAGTCCATTTAATCCCATTTAAAACCTTGTTTTTAGCTGTTATGATTAGTGATGTCTTTCCACATTGCAGAAAATTTATAAGAACACAGGATGACATTGAAGCAGATAAAACCGAGCAGCTGCTTCATGATTCTATCATGGAATTAGTAAAGAAGAGACAAGACGAAGTAAAAACGGGCAGAGCAGACAGTTTTGGGAGTGATTTTCTAGGATCACTTCTAAAATGTCACCACGACACAGATCCGAAGAACCAAATATCAGCAATAGACATCATTGATGAATGTAAAACATTCTATTTTGCTGGACAAGAAACAACTTTCAGCCTACTATCATGGAGCACATTTCTCCTAGCAATGCACACAGATTGGCAAGAGAGAGCCAGAGAAGAGGTGTTTCAGCTATTTGGTCAAGAAAACCCGAATTCAGAAGGCCTTGCCAGATTAAAGACTGTAAGAAAAATTGATATTTATCTCCCAAATTTATGCGGAGTGACATGTAAATATGCATTTGTTTACGCGCAGGTTAACATGATATTATACGAAACACTGAGGCTATACAGCCCTGTCACTCTTATTACAAGGAGAATCGGTAGCAGAGTGAAGTTGGGAAAATACGAGTTTCCTGCAAATTTGAAGCTGTCAATTCCTGCTCTAGCCCTCCACCGGAATCCTGACATATGGGGGCGAGACTCTCACCTATTTAAACCGGAAAGATTTTCTCAAGGGCTGGCTAAGGCCACGAATGGCAATCCCACGGCCTTCCTGGCATTTGGTTTTGGACCACGAACATGTGTAGGCCTCAACTTGGCGATTAGTGAGGCGAAGATAGCGCTCTCAATGATCCTTCAACGCTACAAGTTCACACTCTCACCAGACTATGTTCACTCGCCTTTCATACTCCTCACTGCTCAGCCTCAGCGCGGAGTCAGAATCTTGCTTCAGCCGCTGCAAAATAAGACTAGTTGAATGTCATCACTCTTCACAATTTGAAAAAGTAGACTAGTATAAGTGAAGTGATGCATCTGTTAGCGTCATCTCATAATTATAATGTTTGTGAGAAAATTTGTTGTTTTTTCTAAAATTGGCTCTTGAGACTTGGCTATTTTGTTGAAAGATTGCGCACACACCTCGACCTTTTTCCTTTGTTGTAATATTCTTTTAATGGAGTCCCTTCTACTGTTAATAATTCCTCGAGTCATTCTTTACAAATTATGCTGGATCCTCTTCTTCTCGAACAACGTTCAATGGAGTCTCAAGCAATCCGAGGCCCCTCTTACATATTCCTTAGTCATAAAAACTGCACTTATTTAGTGCATAAATTGAACCAAAAGATAGATCAAATCATTGAAGTTGGTAAATATACACAGCGGGAATTTATTTTTGGCGTGTCTATACTACTTGGTGAACTTTAGATATGTCGACATATATAGACATGTACATTTTAAATCTCATTTACGATTAGTGACGGACCCAGACTTTCTGTTTAGGGGATCCAACCTCTTTGCTCTATGTCACGTCTCTCTACTGGATACCCACAAACATACTCCCTTATACTCCTTCAAAATCGCAGCCTCCGCCTCCTCTAATTCCTGATGCCAGGATCAAAATCGCCGCTCCATCTCCTCTAATTCCTGATGCCATGACCGGATTAAGAAAATCTAGATTGCTGACGCCAAGACCGGATTAAGAAAATAGGGCCTTAGGTTATATAGAAAAAATTATATAAAATAAATATTCCAAAAATCAATTTCAACTTTCGTGCTTTATCAACTACAAAATGATTTATTATTTTTTAACAATATATTTAATCTATCTTGCTACATAGTTGATTTTTTTTACAAACTTATTTAACTAATTTTTTTTATTATCTGTAATGAAACCAAATGCTCTATTTCATAATCACTTTCATATTTTCTATTATACATATTTAGTAAAATAATTCAAAAAAGTCTTCTAGACAATAATCACAATAACAATATATCATTATATAAAAAAAAATTAAAGAGAGAGTTTTGTTTTAAGAAGGTGATGCTTCAACTTAATTTATAGACTTATTTTTGAATTTATTTTGTATTAATAAGTATAGAGATATGGCAGACAAATTTGATAATAGAAACTAGGTTAAAAAAATTTCTAAAAAAAATAAAATAGATCTATACAAGAAAAGCTAGATATATATAAATTTTACTACATAACCGATTAAAAAATTTAAATTAAAATAAAAAAGATCAGTCTCGATTTTGAAAAAACAAGTTAAGGAAAAAAATCTCTATAACATAAGTTACATAACTAATTAATACAAAAACTTTTATATTGATACTTTTGAATTACATAATAAAAGATAAATAATTAGTGTGTGTGTGTTGGCTTAGTGGTAGAGTGGTTAATGTCCGAAGGCAAAAGTCTCAGGTTCGAGTCCACCGTGACACGATCTTTAAAATTTTTGTATTTAATTGATAAAAAAACAAAAACTTAAAAATAACAGAAGGACAAAACAACTTCTACAAGATTACTATATAACTAACTAATACAAAAACTTAAAATTACAACAAAAAAGTCTCACTTGAGAATTGAACCCAGGACTAGAGCCGACAAAATTCGCTTGGCCTGGTGGACCGATCGGGGTACCCGAAATTAGGACCGAGTTATGCTCGTAAAAATAGTAACCCAAAAAAATCAAACCTAAAAAGCCCGCCCATGTAGCCCGACGGGCCTACCAGGCTTTGGGGCTAAAAAGCCCGGAGTTTTCGGGCTAAAAAACTTTCCTGGATTTCGTTAATGTAATACCGATTATGACACATATTAAGTGTCTTATTTTCTTTAAGTATCACATTATAGCATATAATACGACATATACAAGTATCCTATTATCTTTTATGTTTTATTATAATATCTATTAGGACAGTTATATGAATTTATTAAAGTATCACACTATAATACTTAATATGACACATAAAATATGTCCTATTATCTTATGAGCGGGCTTAGCCCAATGGCCCGTGATGTGTGTACATTGTTGTTCACAT
This sequence comes from Salvia rosmarinus, assembly GCA_036937905.1. Lineage (NCBI taxonomy): Eukaryota > Viridiplantae > Streptophyta > Magnoliopsida > Lamiales > Lamiaceae > Salvia > Salvia rosmarinus. The sequence goes on along the minus strand of CM072822.1, from coordinate 25,138,597 downwards.
TATTTGGATTTTTCTATGTTTATTTGGATTTAATCTACACGTTTAGGTTTTTTTTGTGCAGAAATTGAAGAGATTTTTATCGATGGAGTCAAGTGAAAGAAAGAAGAAAACGAAGAGAATTTTGTTACAAATTTAGAAGATCCCAAAAGATAAAAGATTAAATGGTGGACTTCAAAATAAAATATTTAGGGCTTTGTATTGGCCCATAAACTCTAAAAGGCCCCAGCATGGATAATAGGATACGGTCCAACTACTAGGCCCAAGCATCAGGCCCAATATAAATGGGCCCCGACATTAAGCTCGGCCTATGCAAGTTCGGCCCAAGAAGACTCCTAGACCAACTACAACTCAAATCTCGCAAGTGGAGACGTAGAAGATTCGGATGCATATCTAAAAGAATCCTTATAAGAGAAGACTTTGTATTAGAGTCGAACTCAATATGATGGTGTATAAATAGAGGCTAGATTAGACGAAAGAAGATCATCTACACTCTTTGTAATCGCTTCTTACACACTCAATACACATATACTCTCTTGCTCCGTGGACGTAGATCTAATTCAATAGATCGAACCATGTTACTTCCTCGTGTTCTTTACTGCATTCATTACCTTACAAAAACTTGATCGATCACTGGCGCCGTCTGTGGGAAACGAAATTCTGTGTTTTCGATCAACTTTTTCTCAGGTAACAATCAGAACGATTTCTCAAGTAACAATCAGAACGATGAGTAACACAAGAAGCGCTACATCCAGGGCAGTTACCGGCAACAACAACGGCGGCAGGACACGCCAAACGCAGCCTGGGAAAAGCCCGATAAGGGATACGACCCCCAAAGGACACGTTCAAAGTGTGGATGAGCGAGGCTACCCTATCCTACGTGAAGAAGAGGATTACCGCAGCGAAGGAGGTCGCAACAGCAACAGAGAGGAACCCCAAGCACCGCAGTTGAATCTCGACGAGGCGGTTAAAGGGTTCCTCGAAAAAAATAAGGAGAGCTTCCTCCAGTACCTCATTCGAGAACAAGGTCGGCCTCGGCATGGTGAAAAGGATGCCGAAGTCTCATCTAAACACGAGGCCCCCCACCGAAGCAGATCCCCCAGCCTTCAGATGGTAGGCACTCGTGCTGCGAATAATACCTCTACACGAGTTGGTTTCCAAACCGATCGTACAAGGGATGAGCAGCGTGGGGCAGATCGTCGTGATCACCGCGAGGTCGACCCCCACAATTATAACGAGTCCAACCGACAAACTTGGCATCGCTCTCCAGGAGACGGGTTCGATGGATACGGGAAGATTATTACCCCTTTTTCCAATGAGATACTCGATACCCCTCTCCCCGACAAGTACAAGGTGCCAAGTATCGCCCCCTATGATGGACTGCGGGATCCACAAAACTTCATTTCTCAATTCCAATACAACATGATCAACCAGCGTCTCAACACCATCCACATGTGCAAGCTGTTCCCGGAGTTACTGATCGACAACGCCCGCTGGTGGTTCGACAGTTTACCTACATGTAGTATTGGATCTTACCAAGATCTAATGGAAGCCTTTCATCGACGGTTCTTCCAAAAAGCCGAGTCCAAGACCACATCGGCTCATCTCCTCACCGTGAGACAAGACCGAGGTGAGTCCATCAACGACTTCATGACCAGGTTCAACAAGGAATGCCTGAAAGTCGAGGACGTAAACGACCTCCTCATTATATCGGCTTTCCAAAACGGCATCTTGCCTGGGGCCCTATATAAGGAGATCGTCAAGTACGAGCCCCGTACTGCGTCGGAGTTGTGGCGCATAGCAGATCGGTTCGCCAAAGCGGACGAAGCGGATAGGAGAAAGCGCGAAGCGGAAAAGATGGAGCCCTCTGACAAGAAGAGGAAAGAAGATGGTCGAGGAGACCGAGGCCAAGGTCGACGAAGTGCCTTGGAAAGAATACAACGTGGCCCGATAGAGTCTAGGCTCGAGCCACGTCATAACCCGGAGCGACCTCAGTATACACCCTTGACAATGTCGAGGGCGGAGATCTACGAGCTCCATACGAATATGTTCGAGAAACCTCAGCCCATGTTAGGAGGATCGAAACGCCGATCCAAAGACAAGTATTGCTCCTTCCATGAGGATCATGGACACGACACGGAGGAATGCAGGGATCTCATGGCAGGCATCGAAAAGTTGGTGCAGGACGGGGTCCTTAAGAAGTACCAAGGTCATGGCCGACAAACTGGTCAGTACGAGGCCCCAAACGAGGTCAGAAAAAATGGAAGCAAGTGAAGGAGAGGGGAAATTGTGGCCCCCACAAGAAAGCGAGGCACGACACCGATGAAGAAGGTGATGACGAGCCTTAATACGATGGAATCATATCCACCATCACGGGGCTCCCTCGCGGAACTACGAAGTCCTCTCTAAAAGCCGAGGCTCGAAGTCCCCATACCGGCGAACCTTTAAACAAGAGGTTTAAAAGAACGAGGCAATCACCTTTTCTGAGGACGACCCCGTACCAGCCGTAGTACCTCACCAGGACGCGATGATAATCCAAGCGGTGGTCGCCAACAAGTTAGTTCGGCGCGTGTACGTCGATAGTGGTGCGTCGGTGAGCATTCTCTTCAAGGAATGCTTCGACAAATTAGGAATTGAAGAGGAACGCCTCGCACCGGAACCGCTACCACTTCGAAGCTTCGTACAAGAAGAAACGTGCCCGGAGGGGATCATTAAACTACCTGTCACAGTGGGGAATGCACCGACGAGCTCTACCAAGGTAGTACAGTTCTTTGTGGTAAGCGCCTACTCACCGTATAACATTATACTAGGACGGGACTGGCTAAATGCAGTGAGGGCAGTATGCTCAACATATCATCTAACAATGAAGATTCCTACAAGAGGAAGGGTAGCCGTGATCCGAGGAGATAAAAAACAAGCAAAAGAATGCATGCAGTCGCCTTAAGAGGTGCTGGGACTTCGACCCAGCACCCACAGGCATAGCAATTAAGGAAGCCCAAGGAGTTGGAATTGGAAAGGGCGTTGTCTGCTCTCGACAGCTCGGTAGAAGAGGTCGCATTGTATGAAGACGACCCCCTCAAGGTCGTCAAAGTAGGTTCAACCGAAGTACCTCAACTGAGGAAGCAGATCATCCAACTCCTAAGGGAATTCAGAGACGTCTTCGCTTGGTCACCCCTTGACATGATCGGGGTCTCACCGAGTATCATTACTCACCGGCTCAACATTGATCCAAGTGTCAAACCAGTCCAGCAAAAGCAGCGGATCTTTGCAGCGGAACGGAATCAGGTCATACATGACGAGGTGAACCAACTACTAAAAGCACGCATATTGTTCGAAGTCAAGTATCCGACATGGATAGCCAACCCGGTGATGGTCAAGAAAGGAGGAGGGGGGGTGGTGAATGTGTATCGACTACACCGATCTCAATAAACATTACCCAAAGGACTGCTACCCCCTCCCCAATATTGACAAAAAGGTTGACGCTTTGGTCGGATACGAAGTCTTCAGCTTCTTGGATCTATACAAGGGGTATCACCAAGTTCTAATGAGTGACGAGGACGCATCCAAAACAGTCTTTATCACGGACTTCGGCGTCTTTGCATATAGGAAGATGCCATTCGGACTCAAGAATGCAGGGGCCACCTATCAAAGAATGGTGGACAAGATATTTCAGCCCTATATCGATCAAAATGTGGAGGTATATGTAGATGACATCGTAATCAAGAGTAAGGAGAAAGCCACATGTGTAGCCGACCTCCGGATCGTCCTCGGCTTACTTCGAAAAGTAAACCTAAAGCTAAACCCCCAAAAGTATACATTCGCAATTCGGTCTGGGAAATTTCTGGGGTGCTAGGTTTCACAAGAAGGGTTAAAAGCCAACCCGTCCAAGATTCAAACCGTTCTGGAGATGAAGGTGCCGAAGACCATCCATGACGTGCACAAGTTGACAGGCTGCATAGCTGCACTGAGCCGCTTCCTTTCAAAAGCCATGGAGAAACAACTCCCATTTTTCAAAATTCTCAAAAAGGCTCCGGAGTTCAGTTGGGATGATAAACACAAATTGGCCTTTGAAGATCTCAAAAACTACCTCGCCAAACTCCCCACTCTATCTGTCCCGAAGAAAGAAAGGTCCTCTACCTATACCTCACGACTTCGGATGAAACCATAAGTGCAGTTTTGGTGCGAGAGAATGAACGTCGCCAACTCCCTGTGTATTTCATCAGCCGAGCACTAAAAGGGCCAGAAACGAGATTTCAACCTCTGGAGAAGCTCGCTTTGGCATTAGTAAATGCTGCGAGGAGACTACGTCCCTACTTCCATGCGCATCTCATACAAGTTTTCACCGATCATCCACTTCGGCAAGTGTTGACAAAGCCAGAAGCTTTGGGGAGAATTGCGAAGTGGGAAATTGAGTTGGGCGAACACGATATCTCTTTCTGCCCTCGTCAAGCCATCAAGGGTCAGGCCTTAGCAGACTTCCTTGTAGAGGCTAACTTCACAGAGAAGCCGAAACCCACCGAGCCTACCTCAGACAATGCCGAAGCCGAACCCATCATGGAAGCATCCGAGAATTGCTGGCAAATCTATGTGGATGGAGCTTCGGGTAAAACGGGTAGCGGGGCAGGCATCTTGCTTCTGGGACCAGATGGCCAAGAGATCACCTACGCACTTCGGTTCACATTCAAAAATACGAATAACGAAGTGGAATACGAGGCCTTAATTGCAGGACTTCGCCTAGCTCAAAGTCTTCAGATACGAGCCGTGCAAGTTCACAGTGATTCCCAGGTCGTAGTAAGCCACATGTTGGGAAAGTACGAGGAGAAATGCAACATGATGAAGAAATACCTTGAAAAAGCCAAGAGCCTACAATAGTCTTTCACTTACTTCCAGTTGGTTCGTATCCCAATGGAGCAGAATAGCCGAGCTGACACCTTAAGCAAACTGGCCCCCGTCATCAACAAGCTCGCCAGTAGAAGAAGTCCAAAACAGAAGCATAGACGATGCCGATGTCAAAGTCAACATAGTCTCTGAGGAAGAACCAAATTTGATGACTCCCATTCAAGAATATTTGGAGAAGGGCGAGTTACCTCATGACAGACTCGAGGCTAGAAAAATCTAGAGCAAATCTTTGCGATACATACTTGAACAGGGGATTCTCTACAGAAAGTCATATCTCCAGCCTCTCCTAAGGTGTTTGGTTCCGAACCGAGCTGAATACGTACTACGGGAAGTACATGAGGGATTATGTGGAAGCCACATCGGACCCCGCGCGCTATCAAAGAAAGTCATGCGATGGGGGTACTATTGGCCAACAATGTTCCAAGACTCAATTGACCTCGTAAAGAAGTGTCCGAAGTGCCAAATTCATGGAAATATGCCAAGGTGGAGGGCTCGAGACCAGAACTCAACCTCTTCCTTTCCTTCCCTTTAAGGAAGTCCACTGCAAAGATAAAATGAACGCCGATTAGAACATAAAGCAAAAAAATCAATCAAAAAGCTGAAGTGAAAAAGGGGGCCTCACCCTTCACCGGTTCTATCGAGGTAGTAGGATCATAAGGGCTCAGCCCCGCAACGGCGAGCTCGGCCTCGGAAAAATCTTCATCAACAAGGCCAACCCTTTGCAAAGACTCCTCTAGGCCACCGAAGCTCTCATCGGTGGCCATATCCGCCAGCTTCCCTGTATTCCAGACGAACTGGAGGGACTCATCGAACCGATAAAAGAAGAACTTCTTCTGCCAGTTCGAGATCTTTGATTTCGTTTTTACTTTGAAACTACGACGAGGTGATAAATAATACTACCCCGCGTTAGATTTAAACTGGAAAAACCTAAGGACAAGCCCTAGGGTAAGAGGAAAATTATGCCGATGAGTATAGACACCAAGGCTCGTCAACTGCTGAAAAGAATTTGGCATTATTTGGGCAAGAGGTATGCCGAACAATTGTTGCAGTTCGACATACACAAAAGGAAAAGGAAGACGAAGACCGCACCAAGGTCGCGTCCTCAGAAATCAGGACAAAACCTCCGGAGGGGCACAAGCCCTATCCTCCGGACGGGGAGTGGCTAACTCAACATATTTCAGAATAAAAAATTTAGAGGCAAGCTCTATTATTGTAGGGGCTTCTAGATATGAAGGAAAAGAAGAAACCCTACCAAAATCCCTCAAAGGCGGGAAACCTACTCTACGCACAGAAGGAAGGAGGGAATAAAGAGTGAAAACTTCTAAAACCATCGGCGAATCCGGTGGCGACAGTGACACATCACGGCCTTCATGGCCGTGAGAATCCTCAGAAGAAGAAGAAGAAGAAGAAGAAGAAGCCATCAATAACTCACTTGTTTTATGTGGCAAATCGAAGAAGATGACATTGAAACTCTGGCGAGAACGACAATGGCGGACAGACTGAACAGTTTGTGTTTGTCAGAAAGACAAAACTTTTTTGAGTTTGAAAGATGGAGGCGGATAAAGTGAAATGGGAAAAGACGTATCATGGAAGTTATTCCCCGAACGTGCACTTTATCGGGACCCCAATCGTCGTACGCTTTAAATGAAGGTGACGTATTCCGTGTTCGACATCGGCAGGACATCCCGTGTTCGACCTCGACAGGACATTACACATTCAACCACGGCGTCATATATCCGACCTCGACAAAATATTACGTAATCGACCTTGGCAAGACGACGAGTATTCGACTTCGGCCAATAAGAGCCGAGCGACATACAACTTCGGCAGGACACCTCGGCAGGGCAACGAGTATTCGACTTCGACCAACTGGAGCCAAGCGACATACAACTTTGGCGGGATTGTACGCGCTCCACTTCGCCAGACCACAGACTTTAACGATGCAATGTCAGAACCACTGTCCCCCCCTTCATCACGACCTCACTTCTACGTCTTTTTGGGGGGGATGTGATAGGATACGGCCCAATTACTAAGCCCAAGCATCAGGCCCAATATAAATGGGCCCCGACATTAAGCTCGGCCTATGCAAGTTCGGCCCAAGAAGACTCCTAGACCAACTACAACTCAAATCTCGCAAGTGGAGACGTAGAAGATTCGAATGCATATCTAAAAAAATCCTTATAAGAGAAGACTTTGTATTAGATTCGAACTCAATATGATGGTGTATAAATAGAGGCTAGATTAGACGAAAGAAGATCATCTACACTCTTTATAATCGCTTCTTACACACTCAATACACATATACTCTCTTGCTCCGTGGACGTAAATCTAATTCAATAGATCGGACCACGTTACTTTCTCGTGTTCTTTACTGCATTCATTACCTTACAAAAACTGGATCGATCAATGGATGAGATGAAAAGGATGGATTATCATATTAGGATGGAATGGACGGCTGTTTAGAGGTTAGGCAGGATTAGGAAAAGATTAGGATTAATTTTTCCTTAAATATAGGAAGTGAGCGGCTTTAGGGGATGAGGATTTGGAACTTTGGAGATGATTCATCGGGGCAGAAAAGGCAGCAACTTTGGTGCAGAGGAAGATTAGTATTTACTTTTTGTTCTCAAGTAATTGCAGAAGACAAGTTCCGTAGCTTATTTTTTGGCTGTTCATGAAGTAGTAGATTGACGTATCTTTTGGCATCAAATTTACAGTGATAAATTTCTGTTTTATTTTATTTCAATAGATTAATAGTTATGCCTTATTTATATGTTTTGATTGTGTTTAATTTTAATATTATGAGTAGTTAAATTTCTTGATTCAGATAGAATAAAGAAACACTAGTTCAATATCTATAAGATCTAATTATTTGATTGATTAATTCAATTGGATTTTGATTTATTCCCTGAGTAGGGAGTTTTAATTCTATTTTCTTAAGTCTGATTATCGTAGGTTAATTCAGATTAGTTTCAATTGGTTCCCCCAATCTGTAATTATTGGAATATAGCTAATTAGTGGCAAAGCTATCGTATTGGTAGTAAGGAATAAATTGGTGAATGAATTATTACTTGCGTACTTGGATAATTTGTCTAAATTGGGTTCCTTCAATTCTTAAAGCTATCAGAACATTAAATCTAGGTTTGATATTTCCAACTAGGTTGTGTTTTGATAAGGAAAATAATTAGTTCAGCATTTCTTGCTAATTATAGATAAAACACGTAGGAATTGGGGTATGTCCGCTGCGTTCACGGTACTCTATAACTGGTTGGTCCATGAGAATTAATATATATTAGCGTTGATGATCATAGGTAGTGGCTAGTGTGGATATATTCGAACCGAATCCTTTTTATATTGATTTATTTTTTATTTTTCTTAGTTATTTGAGTGTTTCCTTAGTTAATTCTCATTCTCTCCAATTTAAGGCGTGGTGGCTACACTAAACTTGATCTTTAGAAAATTGAATTTAGTAACCCGTTCTCTGTGGTTCGACCCTGCTTATTGATATGCTAATAGTGATTCTCAGCAGGATTGCAGGAATTATTTGATGGTAAACGACATACACCAAATTGGCGCCGTTGTCGGGGAACGGTGTTCATTGGTTTTATTTTTTCTATTGTTTTTTTTCTATTGTTTATAAGCAAATCCTCTAATCTGAATCTTCTTTACGATGTTGAAATCAAAAAGACTGCGAAACGGTTGAGAAATGAGGCCAAAACGAAAAAACAACAAAATCTGCCAGAGTCACAAATTGCTCCGTTTGTCCAGACAGAACCGATTTTCAAATCTGACAACAGTATCCCATTTGCTGAAGAGAATCTATTTCCCAAACATAACCTATTTCTGTAGATGAGTCAGCAAGAGAATACTTCGATTTTGTCTCATTCATTGAAGATGAGATGGCGGCTAACGATCCAAAGTTGTGTGAGTTCACTAGTCATGAGGAAGATGACCCTCATACGTCGATACAAATTGCAGGGTTGAATATGGAAATTGAGATTAAGTTGGCTTTGCTCCATGTTCTCCCTAAGTTTTATGGAAAAAAAGGTGAGGATCCATACAATTTCTTGAGCGAGTTCATCAAGATTTGTAAGTTCAGAAATGACCAACTGGAGTAACAGATGAACAATTTAGATTAGCTGCATTCCCTTTCACTCAAACAGGGGAAGCCGCTTGGTTCACTAGTCTCACACCGAACTCAGTGACTACATGGGTTCAGATGAAGAAATTGTTTCTTGAACATTTCTTTCCTCGGACTAAGACGAATGCACTAAAGAAGGAGATCACCAGAGTCCAACAAGAGTTTGATGAGTCTCTGAGCATCTATTGGACAAGGTTCAAGAAATTGGTAGATAGCTGTCATGACCATAAATTTTCTGAGGGAGATTTGTTGCAGTATTTATACCAAGGAATTACAATCGATACTAAAAATCTTATCAATTTATCAATTGGAGGGGATTTTCTCACAACACAGTGAGCGAAGCCAAGAAGATGATTCAAAGCTTGGTGGAAGCGACAAGAGAATATGATGAACCTAATGTCCGTGTGCTTAAGAGAGCTGAGCAAACAAGCTTCTCTAATTTTGAGGAAAAAAGTTCGAAGAAAGGATGAGAATGATGGAAAAGATGCTAAGTATTGTGGTGGAGAAAGTGGCAAGTGATGGAAAAACTCAAACAGAGAAACCATGTGGCACATGTGGGAATTTGGGCAACTTGACGATTCAGTGAAACCATGTGGCACATGTGGGAATTTGGGCAACTTGACGATTCAGTGCCACCAAACACAAGAAGACAATTTTACTCGAGAAAATGCCATGGGAATTTGGGATGATCAACCACCAAAGAGAGATCCTTATTCGAACACTTACAATCCATGATGAAGAGATCATCCTAATTTTCATTGGGGAAGTCAAGGAAATCAAGTGCAGCAACAACCCCAACAAGTGTAGCAACAACAAAGCTATAGACCACCTCATCAGAGAGAATTTCAGCAGGCACCACCTTATCCTCAAGGGAAAAGGCAACTCTCGTGAAGAGATGATGGAGGAGTTGATTGGCTCACAACAGTTTTTGCAAAATATTTTGCAAACGACTAATGAAGCGGTATAAAAACTTCAGCGTTCTCAGAAAGAATAAAAGGTATGTATGGATGGATTAGCTCATCAAATGTCTCAGCTCTCAACTTCTGTAAATGTGTTGAAGGGAAATCATGGTAGATTGCCATCGCAAGTTCTGGTGAATCTTAGGGAAAGTGTAAACAAAATCACCTTGAGAAGTGGCAAAGAAGTGGGTGAACTACCAACTAAAAAGTCGGTAAAAGTTCATGAAAATGAATATGGAGAGAGCTTCCGTTTACCTAAACTAGACGATTTTGTAGAACATATCTCACTGAAAACAAAACAAAAACTATGTCATGTTTGCCCAAACATAAGACAACTCTAGAATCTATGCTGAAGGTACATGAACACTTGAGCTTATATGATCCTAATATTTTGATTCATCTACCATTTCCTCGTTGGTTAGAAAAGAAGATGCTTGGGAAGATACGATAGACTTTATGAAGATATTTGGGAAGTTGGACCTAACGGTGATCAAGCTTCCCGCACAGAGAAAATTCATGAAAGACTTTATTGCTGGAAAATCCAAGCAAGCTAGCAAGATTTTGATGGGTGAGAATGTGTCAGCCGTGATAAAAAAGAAACTGCCACCTAAGTACAAGGATCCAGGTATGTTTTCTTTACCTTGTCACATTGGAGATACAAAAATTAAACATACCATGTGTGATCTAGGAGCATCTATTAACCTCATGTCATTATCTATTTATAATAGTTTAACTGGTGTGGAGTTGGTAGACACTAAAGTAGTGATTCAGTTGGCTAATGGGTCATGTGTTTATCCTGAGGGTCTTTTGGAAAATGTTCTTATGAAGGTGCATAATTTTATGTATCCTACTGATTTTTATGTGTGAAAATGAGTGGTATGCAATCGAAGAATTCAAGTGGTGTTCCATTAGGTCGTCATTTTCTAAAAACTCCTAAGTCTGTCATTGATGTCTATAGTGGTACTATTTGCTTAGATTATCATGGAGAAAGGTTTACATTTAGCATTGATGATACTATGAAAAATCATGTTGATGATGAAACTATTTGTGAAATATATGTGATTGACCCTCATGTTCAAGAACATCTTTAGACTAAATTTGTGCAGGACAAGTTGGAACCAACTCTAATAAAAAGGGCAACTGGCATTGATGCTCGTGGGATGAGAAATGAAGAAATCAAAGAGACTATCAAGTTTCTTCATGCTCAGCCGAAATTTACAAGTTCTGGAAATACGTTCAGTTTGCCCAAATAGAACCCCTGCAACATAATGATGCATTCTTATGTGGAACCAACTGACTTAGCTTATTCAAATGTGAAACAAGAGCACGTGCAATCATACGAGTGTGAGGAGGAAAATAGAGTTCATTTTCAAGAGATAGAAAAACTTCATCTGGAAGCTTATAGTACCGCCATTTTGTATGAGGATCTAACAAGAATATGGTTTAACAAGAATCGTGTGGGAAAGTTATGTTGGATTTGTGTACTGGAAGCAGTTTTGGTTGAGCTTGTATACAATGTTTCCTGTTACCACTATTACAATCTCCTATCTGAATTATTTACTTGATTGCATATGTATGTCCTCTTATCTCATATATAAGTTAGATCATACAGTGTGTTGTAGATCACAGAAGTCTGTATGATTGGTCAAGCTTAATGAGATATAAAAAATATCACTGCTGAGACAACTTGAGGACGAGTTGTCAGTATAGGCTGCGGTATAGATAAGAAGTGACTTGACTTAGTTGCTTGTCTATGCTGGTACGTCTCTGACATATTGATGAATCACAATGAGATGAGTTCTTCTATCTGACCGTCGTGAAGAACCTAGATCTCGGAGACTATACGTTGATCTAAACCTCGATAAGGTATTAGGTGAGTATGAGTTGCTGACCATCACTTTGACTTGTTATGGGTGAGGGTTACATGAGATAACCCAAGATTCTCTGCATCTTGGGTGGTGGTAGTGCTTGTATGTCATGCTAGTTATCTGTGTCGAGTCACCGTATCCGTTTAGGATGATGACATCCCCTTAAGGAGCTCAAAAGGTTTATTGTACTAAACCCTGCAGGTTGAGTTATTTCAAGTACAATAATAAGGTTGAGTGGTACTACTTAAGGAATTAAAGATATTAATTATTTTAAGCAGTCAGAACGCTGTAAATAATTAATGGACGTGCGATATCTTAAATACAGGGATTCGTTAAGTCTAAATGCGAGCCCGACTCAACTTCGAAATAAAGGGGTAAGTCAGCATTTATTCTCTAGTGGCATGAATAAATGTTTATGAATTAATTTATGTTCTGGGCTGAACATAAGATAATTAATTTATTTGAGGCTCATCTTTATTCCTTGCATTTGATCCCTAGGCTGGCCCATCCAGGCCTGTGGCTTGGAGATTTTCGTCCCATCTCTTAGAGTCCCACTGGGACTCTGTTTTGATCCTCTCTATCTTAATAGATATTATTATATTTATTAGATATGCAGAAATTCTATCTTGATAAGATTTAGGGTTGCATTATAAATATAAGGTGAGAGAAAATCAAACCCTAATCTTTAGTGTGAAATTTTCGAAAATATACTTCTCAAATTTAGAATTTTTGAAAACTTCAAGAGAAGGAAGAAGACGAATTTCTATAGCACTCTCCATAGATTGTCCTCACTCGACATTGGAGTTTAGGCAATCGGGACACAGTCCAGAAGATCAAAGCACGAGTCTTGATCCATTCTTGTCCGACGAATTTCGCAGGTAAACACGAGAAAACACCAACGTGTTGTAAATTAATTATATAGGTGCATGTTAGATATATAATCAATGTATGGTGAATTAAACATCCAAGATAGATCCTCAGCAAAGGGTTAAAATCAGATTTCCCTACAATTGGTATCAGAGCTTGGGATCAAAATCTTGACTCTGTTGGATTAACTCACGTTTGATTATTACGTGCGCAATTAATTAATTGTGGATTTTTCGTTCATCGTGGCTCGTTTTATTTTTTGTCGGATTTTGTTTTTCACCACGAGAAAATCCGTGGTTAGATTAGATTTTATTTTTTTGTAAACTAATCTGTAAAAGAAAAATGAGACGACGGAGTCGCGTCGCACGACGCGATTGGAGGCACGCCGGCAGCACATCGTGCGACAAGGCGCACGACCGTGTCGAACGTGCAGGCGGACAAGGGTGCGGCCTCGGTAGGTCTCGACAGTCTCGGTGGCTTCGGGCGTGCCTCGGTAGGTCGCGCCCGACAGCGCCTGGGCTGCATCGGCAGGCGTCGGCATCGCACGCGGGATCGCTCGACAGAACGGGAGATGGCGCTCAAACTCTGCGCAGGCAGGCCCAGTGTGCGAGTCGCGTGCAGCGTCTTTCTGCAGATGGCTTCGGCAGCGTCGGGCGGCATCGGAATGTGTCTCGGCGATCGGGCGTGCGGGCGTCGATTCGCCTGACAGCCGCGGAACGCCTCGGCGCTGAGCGCACGAGTCCCCAGCAGTGCCCGGACATGCCTCGGCGGGTAGCACGGGCTCGGTAATTCCTCGGCGGTCTTTGGGCGACGCGGGCACGCGATTCGTCGTGGATGTCTCGGACGCTTGGCGGGGCGTGCTCGACAAGACCGAGCGCTCGGTAGTCTCGGCCAGGCAGCTCACTCGGTGTTTCTCGGCAGCAGCGGGCGATGCTACTGCGCGTCTGGGCGAGGCTCAGCGGGCGGCGTTTCTCGGCGATTCTTGGCGAGGTAGGCGACGGGAATGCAATTTGCGGTACAGGCGGTGTGTGCGCATGGGCTGTGCCCTAGCGCACACGGCCCAGTCCATATTGGGCCGACCCGACCCGTTTTTGGCCCAAACCCATTTTTTGGCCCAGACCCTATTTTTCGACCCGGTTCCAGATTTTCTACCCGACCTGGCCGATCCACTGTTTCGGCCTGTTTTCTTTTTTCGGCCCAAATCCAATTTTTACGAATCCGGTCCGTGCCCGTGCACGTAAGCCCCGTTTCGAGATTTTTGAAGATCTGTACTTTGCAAATTTATGTAATAAATTAGGCAAGGAAGTATAGGATCCACGAGTGGGTCGCGATGAACGGTTTTATTTTATTTTTATCGTTCATAGCATGTCGTTGATGTCTAAATTATGCATAAGCATGCTATGTATGTTTAATTACGTAGATAAACATATTGTATGTTTTCGTGATTGGATGTGCTAGTAAGCATGCTAGGTTTATCACGTTTTTCAAGCATATTTTAGAATTCTACGAGCATGTTTTACATATTGAGTTCTATAGAAAGCATGCTAGATTACGTGATCTGCATGGACAAACCTTTTGAAACAAAAGACTAAGCAAGAAATCCGACATATTAATTTCTAAAATTAAAATATCAAGACCTCCACTTTTTAATCTCTAAACAAAGTGATACGCATTGTGAGTAAACGTCCACACGCGCTTGCTTGCTTTTGCTTATCATAAGTTTGTTAGATGAGATTTCTAAATAAAACATTTTAATCTATTGAGAAGTGGGAGTTTCATGTGTAAACGTCCACACGCGTGGCTTGCATATGCGATCTTCATAAGTTCTCTAGAGATAGATTTAAAATGAGATAACAAAAGAATTTGGATTGGAAGCTTTATGGTCCTAGTGAGTATGCCAATTCTAAGAATTCATTTTCTGCTGTTAAAATTGTGGTCATTGCTTAGACATCACCTCAAGTACAACTTCCCGCGAAGTCCCTTCTTGTGATAGTGATGTGGTCTAGTAAGGTCCAATCATTAATTTCATTTGTCATAAGGATAAGTTGACATGGATTGAAATTAAACGACTAAAAGGTATATTTTATTCTGGTCGAGGGATTCATGTGTAAACGTCCACACGCGTGGCTTGCATGTGGGATTCCTTGGGCGATTGGAGGTTTCAATTAATATTGTTTTATCAAAAGGTTACAATATTATTGTTACGAATTATGTGCGATCGTATGCTTATGTGTTTACAATACTTTTCAGATATGTCTCTTACACCGATTATCAATATGCTCGCACAAAATCCTCTATTCGGTCCAAATTTTATCGAGTGGAAACGAAACATGGAATATGTTCTTATCGCTGAAGAACACATGTTTATTCTTACTACTCCCAAACCTGATGCCCTTACTGACGCATCGACTAATGAGCAGCGAGAGTCAAGCAGACTTTGGCATAAGTAAAATAATATGGCCAAATGTTATATGATGACTACTATGTCCAAAGGCTTGCAGCTGTAGCATCAGTCGATGGTAGACGCGATTGAAATATGGTCAAGTCTCGAGAGTAAGTTTGGGCAGTCGGATCGGACAGTCCGCTTCCACACAATGAGAGAAATCTTGGCGTGTAGGATGGAAGAAGGAAGTTCGGTCCATGAGCATGTCTCCCACATGACTCATCTCATGGATAGTCTTGATCAGTTGGGAGGAGGTATTGACGGCGAAGCCAAGGTCGATATCATCCTCAACACACTGCCCAAGTCTTTTGAGAACTTTCGCGTGAACGCGATCATGAGCAAGACCGAGTATACACTTAGTCAGTTGCTAAATGATCTTGTGGCCGCGGAAGGTGTCATGGGAAAAGGAGCACATGCCCTTGCTAGCACATCTAAGGGCCCAAATTTTTCATTGAAAAATGGAAGAAGAAAAATGGGTGTCAAAGGTGGTAGAGGTAAAGGAATCAGTGGAGCAAGAACATGACTACCACCGGAGGCTTGAAAAGCCAAAGGAGAGAGGCAAGTGCTTCAAGTGCGGCAAGACTGGGCATTGGAAGACCAAGTGCCCTATGCTCAAGGCACAAGGTACGCCATTTGCTTTAGTAACGGAAACATGTTTAGCGACTTGTTCTACTCATTTATAGGTAGTAGATATGGGTGCGACTGATCATGTTTGTTACACCTTGCGGGGGTTCCTGCGGACAATGGAGCTGTATGATGGCGAGATAACGATCTCCATGGGCAACGCGGTGAAAGTCGAGGCTGTTGCAGTCGGAGACATTACTTTATGCTTTTATAAGACAGTTTTAGTATTAAAAGACGTTTTAAATGTGCCGGAGTTACGGCGGAACCGTATTTCGGTTTCGAAACTATTTATTCATGGATATTCAGTTGTTTTTGATAGTGGTGTTTCTATCATAAGAAATAACGATGTTATCTGTGATGGCTCATTATATAATTCGCTTTATAATATTTCTACCAAGCATAATACCTTTAATTATGTTGCATCTACATCAAACCTTAAGAAGAGGAAGTTTTCTTCGCAAGATGACATTATATTTCTTTGGCATCTTAGATTAGGTCTCATCAATCTAAATAGGATCCAAAGACTGGCTAAGAATGGAACGTTGGGTGATATCACAGTTACTTCGTTCCCAGTCTGCGAATCCTGTATAGAAGGGAAGATGTCGACCAGACCCTTCAAAACGAAGGGTTATAGAGCCAAAGAAGTGTTGGAGCTAGTCCATTCTGACATGTGTGGACCAATGTCCACACAAGCTCGTGGAGGGTACGAGTATTTTGTCACTTTCATTGACGATTACTCAAGGTACGGATACATATACCTGCTTCACCGCAAGTCTGAATGCTTTGAGAAATTTAAAGAATTTAAGGCGGAAGTAGAGACGAAGCTAGGTAAAAGTATCAAGTCATTGCAGTCTGATCGCTGTGGCGAATACCTCAGTAACGAGTTCATGAACTATTTGATGCAGTGTGGGATTACCTCCCAGCTCACTACACCGGGCACACCACAGCAAAATGGTGTGTCAGAGCGAAGAAATAGGACTCTCTTAGAAATGGTTAGATCAATGATGAGTTATATAACTTTGCCTATTTCGTTCAGGGGGTACACCTTAGAAACAGCGGCATACTTGCTAAATCCAGTACCATCCAAGTCAGTCGAAAAGACCCTGTTCGAGTTGTGGTTTGGGCGCAAGCATAGTTTAAACCAAATAAGGATATGGGGCAGTCCAACACATGTGCTGAACACGAAAGCTAACAAGTTGGAGGCTAGATCTGAAGCAAGACTGTTTATTGGTTATCCTAGAGGAACGAAGGGTGGTTATTTCTATAGTCCTAAGGATTAGAAGGTCATTATTAGCACTAATGCCCGATTCTTAGAAGAGGATTATATAAAACCATAAATCCAAAGGTTATGTGGTGAAGGGTGAAGAGTATCTAGTATGGAAGCTAAAGAAGTCTATTTATGGACTTAAGCAAGCTTCCCGATCATGGAACTTACGCTTTGACGAGGTGGTAAAGTTCTATGGATTTACCCAGTTGCCTAGTGAAAGTTGTGTGTATCGTTTGGATGTCAACGATGATGTGGTATTTCTTGCACTTTACGTAGATGACATGCTTCTACTTGGCAATAAAGTGAAGCTGTTATCAGACGTTAAGAGTTGGTTATCCGATCAGTTTCAAATGAAAGACTTAGAAGATGCAGCGTACATGGGATCAAGGTTTACCGCGATCGCAAGAGAAAAATGTTGAGCTTATCTCAGGCGTCTTACATTGATACTGTCATTACTCGTTTTAGCATGCAGACCGCCAAGAAAGGATTGCTATCTTTTAGGCATGGTGTTCCTTTATCTAAGGAGCAGTCACCTATGACTGCAAAGGAGATAGAGGAAATGAGACAAGTTCTTTACGCTTCCGTCGTAGGAAGTCTCGTGTATCAATGCTATGTACAAGACCGATATACGCTATGCGGTAGGCATAGTAGCTAGATATCGATCTAACCACGGAAATGCTCATTGAATCATGGTGAAGTATATACTCAAGTACACGAAAAGGACTCGAGATTATAGGCTAGTTTACGAAGATAGTCTAATACCTTTGGGTTATTGCACTCGGTTTCCAAGTTGACCGTGATGAGAAAAAGTCTACCTCAGGCTATGTGTTTACCTTAGGAGGAGGAGCCGTATCCTGGCGGAGTGCAAAGCAGCGATGCATTGCGGACTCTACCATAGAAGCCGAATATGTAGCGGCTTCGGAGGCTGCTAAAGAGGCTGTATGGTTCAAGAACTATCTCATGGATCTAGATGTGGTACCTGGTTTGCCCAAGAGTATCATAGTTTACTGTGATAACTCAGGTGCAGTGGCAAACTCGAAGGAACCACGTACCCACAAGGCAACCAAACACATAGAGAGAAAGTACCATGTCATACGAGAAATCGTTAGACGAGGAGATGTGCTGATTGAGAAAATTGGTACTGCGGATAACTTAGCTGACCCATTCACGAAGAGCCTGCCTCAAAAAGTCTACAAAAAGCATATTCGAGGACTTGGATTGCGCCAGATGGCACCCACTTAGAAAGGAAACTTTTGTAGAAGTAGGACAAGCAAAGTGATGGTGTTGTTTGTAATAGCTAGTAGAGAGACACATTGTATACTAAAAGTTTGCTTTAGTATAAGTGGGAGATTGTTGAATTTGTATACTTGAAGCAGTTTTGGTTGAGCTTGTATACAATGTTTCCTGTTATCACTATTACAATCTCCTATCCGAATTGTTTACTTGATTGCATATGTATGTCCCCTTATCTCATATATAAGTTAGATCATACAGTGTGTTGTAGATCACAGAAGTCTGTATGATTGGTCAAGCTTAATGAGATATAAAAAATATCACAACTGAGACAACTTGAAGACGAGTTGTCAGTATAGGCTGCGGTATAGATAAGAAGTGACTTGACTTAGTTGCTTGTCTATCTTTGATGCGTCTCGACGTATTGATGGATCACAGTGAGATGAGTTCTTCTATCTGACCGTCGTGAAGAACCTAGATCTCAGAGACTATACGTTGATCTAAACCTCGATAAGGTATTAGGTGAGTATGAGTTGCTGACCATCACTTTGACTTGTTATGAGTGAGGGTTACATGAGATAACCCAAGATTCTCTGCATCTTGGGTGATGGCAGTGCTTGTTTGTCATGCTAGTTATCTGTGTCGAGTCACCGTATCCGTTTAGGATGATGACGTCCCCTTAAGGAGCTCAAAAGGTTTATTGTACTAAACCCTGCAGGTTGAGTTATCTCAAGTACAATAATAAGGTTGAGTGGTACTACTTAAGGAATTAAATATATTAATTATTTTAAGCAGTCAGAACGCTGTAAATAATTAATGGACGTGCGATATCTTAAATACGGGGATTCGTTAAGTCTAAATGCGAGCCCGACTCAACTTCGAAAATAAAGGGGTAAGTCAGCATTTATTCTCTAGTGGCATGAATAAATGTTTAAGAATTAATTTATGTTCTGGGCTGAACATAAGATAATTAATTTATTTGAGACCCATCTTTATTCCTTGAATTTGATCTCTGTGTTGGCCCATCCAGGCCTGTGGCTTAGAGATTTTCGTCCCCCTCTCTTAGAGTCCCATTGGGACTCTGTTTTGATCCTCCCTATCTTAAGAGATACTCCTCCGTCTCAAATTTCATTCACACTGCCAATTGGCCCACATGCCAAAATGACAAAATTAAATCCTTAATCTACTCTTTCTCTCTCCAATCATGTCTCTCCATATTCTACCCTCTCTTTCTCTCTCCATATTCTATTTCTCTCTCCTACTTTATTAACATTAAATCTTGTGGGACCAACACCATTAAACCCCTTAACCCATTTTTTCTTAATCTTTGTGCAAAAAGTGTTGTGCCAATTGGGCTGGGACGGAGGGAGTATTATTATATTTATTAGATATGCATAAATTCTATCTTGATAGGATTTAGGGTTGTATTATAAATATAAGGTGAGAGAAAATCAAACCCTAATCTCTAGTGTGAAATTTTTGAAAATATACTTCTCAAAGTTAGAATTTTCTAAAACTTCAAGAGAAGGAAGTGTAGGGAAATCTGATTTTAAGCCTCTACCGATGATCTATCTTGGATGTTTAATTCACCATACATTGATTATATGCCTAGCATGCACCTATATAATTAATTGCAACATGTAGGGGTTTTCTCGTGTTTACCTGCGAATCTGTCGAGGTAGAATGGATCAAGACTCGTGCTTTGATCTTCTGGACTGTATCCCGATTGCCTACTTGATACTTTTACCAAGTTTTGTCTCCACTTCCGCCTTAAATTCTTTGAATTTCTCAAAGCATTCAGACTTGCGGTGAAGCAGGTATATGTATCCGTACCTTGAGCAATCGTCAATGAAAGTGACAAAATACTCGTACCCTCCACGAGCTTGTGTTGACATAGGTCCACACAGGTCAGAATGGACTAGCTCCAACACTTCTTTGTCTCTATAACCCTTTGCCTTGAAGGGTCTGGTCGACATCTTTCCTTCTATACAGGATTCGCAGACTAGGAACAGAGTAACTGTGAGATCACCCAACGCTCCATTCTCAGCCAGTCTTTGGATCCTATTTAGATTGATGTGACCTAATCTAAGATGCCAGAGAAATGTGGTGTCATCTTGCGAAGAAAACTTTCTCTTCTTAAGGTTTGATGTAGATGCAACATAATTAAAGGTATTATGTTTGGCAGAAATAGTATAAAGCGAATTATATAAAGTGCCACCACAGATAACTTCGTCATTTCTTATGATAGAAACACCACTATAAAAAACAACTGAATATCCATGAATAAATAGTTTCGAAACTGAAACCAGGTTTCGCCGAAACTCCGACACATATAAAACGTCTTTTAAAACTAAAACTGTTCTATCAAAACATAAAGTAACATCTTCGACTGCAACGGCCTCGACTTTCGCCACGTTGCCCATGGAGATCGTTATCTCGCCATCACACAGCTCCCTTGTCCGCAAGAACCCCTGCAAGGTGTAACAAACATGATCAGTCGCACCTATATCTACTACCCATGAATGAGTAGAACATGTCGCTAAACATGTTTCCGTTACTAAAGCAAATGGCGTACCTTGAGCCTTGAGCATATGGCACTTGGCCTTCCAATGTCCAGTCTTGCCGCACTTGAAGCACTTGCCCCTCTCCTTTGACTTTTCAAGCCTCCGGTGGCAGACATGTTCTTGCTCCCATTACTCCCACTAGTTCCTTTGCCTCTACCACCTTTGGTGCCCCTTTTCCTTCTTCGATTTTTCAACGGAAAATTTGGGCTCCTAGATGTGCTAGCAAGGGCATGTGCTCATTTGCCCATGACTCCTTCCGTGACTACGAGATCATTAAGCAACTGACTAAGTGTATACTCGGTCTTGCTCATGATCGCATTCACACGAAAATTCTCAAAAGACTTGGGCACTGTGTTGAGGATGATATCGACCTTGGCTTCGCCGTCAATACCTCCTCCCAACTGATCAAGACTATCCATGAGATGAGTCATGTGGGAGACATGTTCATGGACCGAACTTCCTTCTTCCATCTTACACGCCAAGATTTCTCTCATTGTGTGGAAGCGGACTGTCCGATCCGATTGCCCGAACTTACTCTCGAGACTTAACCATATTTCAGTCGCGTCTACCATCGAGTGATGCTGCAGCTGCAAGCCTTTGGACATCGTAGTCATCATATAGGACTTGGCCATATTGTTTGACTTATGCCAAAGTCTGCTTGACTCTCGCTGCTCATTAGTCGATGCGTCAGTAAGGGCATCGGGTTTGGGAGTAGTGAGAACAAACATGTGTTCTTCAGTGATAAGAACATATTCCATGTTTCGTTTCAACTCGATGAAATTTGGACCGGATAGAGGATTTTGTGCGAGCATATTGATAATCGGTGTAAGAGACATATCTGAAAAGTAATGTAAACACATAAGCATACGATCGCACATAATTCGTAACAATAATATTGTAACCTTTTGATAAAACAATATTAATTGAAACCTCCAATCGCCCAAGGAATCCCACATGCAAGCCACGCGTGTGGGCGTTCGCATGAACCCTCGACCGGACTAAAATATACCTTTTAGTCGCTTTAATTTCAATCTATGTCAACTTATCCTTATGACAAATGAAATTAATGATTGGACCTTACTAGACCACATCACTATCGCAAGAAGGGACTTCGCGGGAAGTTGTACTTGAGGTGATGTCTAAGCAATGACCACAATTTTAATAGCAGAAAATGAATTCTTAGAATTGGCATACTCACTAGGACCATAAAGCTTCCAATACAAATTCCTTTGTTATCTCATTTTATATCTATTTCTAGAGAACTTATGAAAATCGCACATGCAAGCCACGCGTGTGGAAGTTTACACATGAAACTCCCACTTCTTAATAGATTAAAATGTTTTATTTAGTAATCTCCTCTAACAAACTTATGACAAATAGTGCAAGCAAGCCACGCGTGTGGACGTTTACTCACAGTGCGTATCACTTTGTTTAGAGATCAAAAGAGAGGTCTTGACATTTTAATTTAAAAATTAACATGTCGGGTTACATCTTAGTCTTTTGTTTCAAAAGGTTTGTCCATGCAGATCACGTAATCCTAGCATGCTTTTCTATAGAACTCAACATGTAAAACATGCTCGCAGAATTCTAAAATATGCTTGAAAAACGCGATAAACCTAGCATGCTTACTATGCGCATCCAATCACGAAAACATATAACATGCTTATCTACGTAATTTAAATATACATAGCATGCTTCTGCATAATTTAAACATCCACGACATGCTTTGAACGATATAAAATAAAATAAATTCATTCATCGCGGCCCACTCGTGGATCTTGTACTTCCCTGCCTAATTTATTGCATAAATTTACAAAGTACAGATCTTCAAACTCGAAAACAGGCCTCGCGTGCACGGGCACGGGCACGGACCGGATTCGTCAAAACAAGATTTGGGCCGAAAAATCGAAAACGGGCCGGATCATTGGAACGGGCCGAACCGGGTCAAAAATCTGGAACCGGGTCGAAAAATCGGATCTGGGCTAAAAATTCGGGTCAGGGCCGAACCGGGTCGGGTTGACCCAAATCAAACTGGGCCGGGTCAGCATAAAGGGGGGGGCAGCGCTAGGCACGACCCATGTGCAAGCCCACCTCGGCTGTCAAGACGACCCTCGCCCTCTGCGAGAAGACATCGCCGAGTCACCGAGGGACGCTGCCGGAAACCCCAGCCGAGACATGCCCTGCCTGGCCGAGAACTCCATGGGTCATCACCCGGACGCTGCCGAGAATTACGCGTAGGTCCGCGCGCATCGAGCGCGTCACACCGTGCGCCATCTCGACAGGTCCCGCCGAGACCCATCGCCGAGCGCTGCCGAGACGTCTGCGTGAAAATCGCACGCCCCACGTCGCCCAGCCCTCGAGCACTTTGAGGTTTCCTGCGTGAGAATTGCGCTGAGACCGCTGAGCGTTCTGCGCTACCTACCGGGCGCCGCACGCGCTGCTGAAGCGCTGCGCGCCGATGATCGCTGAGGTTTCCGCACGTGAGGCCGCCGAGCGCTGCCGAGCCACGTCGCCCGCTGCTGCCGAGACCTCGTTGAGGTTTCCCGACGCAATCTATCGAGATCCGCCGAGCGCTTTCAGCGCCGAGCGGTGCCGAGGCATCCGATCACGAAGCGTGCGCCCTTCACGCTCGGCTGCCGAGCCATGCCGCCGATCTCGTCTGCGTCGCCCGCACGCTGCCTGAAGCCGTCGCCCCTATCCACCGAAGCCTGCCGAGAAAACACACGCACGCTGGGCGGCGTGTCTGCGAGCACCGTGCAAGCTCAGTGTGCCGTCGTCCGCACGCCGTCAGCCGTGCGTCCGGTTTTCCGATGACTTCCCATCATCTCGTTCTTCGTGCTTTTATCTTCGTTCTTCTTTTATAGATAAGATTTACAAAAAAAATCTAATCTAACCACGGATTTTCTCGTGGTGAAAAACAAAATCCGACTAAAAATAAAACGAGCCACGATGAACGACAGATTCACAATTAATTAATTGCGCGTTATAATCAAATGTGAATTAATCCAGCAGAGACGAATCTCGATCCTGTGCTCGATACCAATTGTAGAAATCGATTTTAACCTCTCCCGAGGATCTATCTTGGATGTTTAATTCACCATACATTGATTATATGCCTAGCATGCACCTATATAATTAATTGCAACACGTGGGGTTTCCTCGTGTTTACCTGCGAATCTTTCGAGGTAGAATGGATCAAGACTCGTGCTTTGATCTTCTGGACTGTATCCCGATGGCCTAAACTCCAATGTCGAGTGAGGACAATCTATGGAGAATGCTATAGAAAATCACTCTATTTTCTTCTCTCAAGATTTTCGAAAATCTCAATATTTTGGGAATAGAATTCCCGAAAATTATGGCTTGAGCATTAGCCTTGATTTTCTCTCTCACCTTATATTTATAATGCAACCCTAATCCTATCATGATAGGATTTATTGTAGGGAAATCTGATTTTAACCCTCTCCCGAGGATCTAACTTGGATGTTTAATTCACCATACATTGATTATATCCATAGCATGCACCTATATAATTAATTGCAACACGTAGGGGTTTTTCTCGTGTTTAACTTTGAATCTGTCGAGGTGAATCGGATCGAGACTCGTGCTTTGACCTTCTAGACTGTATCCCGGTTGCCCAATCTCAAATATCGAGTGAGGATAACCTATGGAGAATGCTACAGAAAATCACCCTAATCCTCTCTAATAATTTTCGAAAATTGTCTCCTAAAGGCTATAGGAATTCTCGAAAATTGCTAGGTTTAAAAGTGAGGATTAGCTTTGATCTTATCTCTTACCTTATATTTATAATGCATTACCATAATCCCATAAGGAAAGGATCCATGCATATCCTATAAATATAATAATATCCTTATAGGATAAAGAGAATCAAATCCTTACCATAGAGAGGATAGGGGCACCGATTTTCTCCAAGCTACGGGCCTGGATGGGCCAGCCCAGGGATCAAATGCAAGGAATAAAGATGGACCTCAAATAAATTAATTATCTTATGTTCAACCCAGAACACAAATTAATTTATAAACATTCATTCATGCCACTAGAGAATAAATGCTGACTTACCCCTTTATTACCGAAGTTGAGTCGGGCATGCACTTAGACATTACGAATCCCCGTATTTAAGATATCGCACGTCCATTAATTATTTAGAGCATTCTGACTGCTTAAAATAATTAATATCTTTAATTCCTTAAGTAGTACCACTCAACCTTATTATTGTACTTGAGCTAACTCAACTGCGGGGTTTAGTACAATAAACCTTTTGAGCTCCTTAAGGGACGTCATCATCCTAGCGGATACGGTGACTCGTCTGAGATAACTAGCATGACACTCAAGCACCGCCACCACCCAAGATCACGGAGAATATTGGATTAGAATATATAACCCTCACCCATAACAAGTCAAAGTGATGGTCAGCAACTCATACTCACCTAATACCTTATCGAGATTTAGATCATCGTAAGTCACCGAGATCTAGGTTCTTCACGACGGTCAGATAGAAGAACTCATCTCACTGTGATCCATCAATACGTTAGAGACGTACCAGCATAGACAAGAAACCAAGTCAAGTCACTTCTTATCTATACCGCAGCCTATACCGACAACTCGTCCTCAAGTTGTCTCAGCTGTGATTCTTTTATATCTCATTAAACTTGACCAATCATACGGACTTACGTGATCTACAACACCTTCGTATGATCTAACTTATATATGAGATAAGGGGACACGAGATATATGCAATCAAGTAATCAATTCGGATAGGAGATTGTAATAGTGGTAGCTGGAACATTGTATACAAGCTTAACCAAAACGCTTTCGATATACAAATCGACAATCTCCCACTTATACTAAAGCAAACTTTTAGTATACAATGTGTCTCTACTAGCTATTACAAACAAAACCATCACTTTGCTTATCCCACTTATACAAAAGTTTCCTTTTAAGTGGGTGCCATCAAGCTCAATCGAGTCCTCGAGCGTGCACTTCGTAGACTTTTTGCGGCGAGCTCTTTGTGAATGGATCCGCTGGGTTATCCGTCGTATCAATCTTTTCAATCAACCGTCCCTCGTCTAACGATTTCTCGTATGACATGGTACTTTCTCTCTTTGTGTTTGGTCGCCTTGTGGGTCCGTGGTTCCTTCGAGTTTGCCGTTGCACGAGTTATCACGATGAAACTATGATACTCTTGGGCAAACCGGTACCACATCTAGATCCATGAGGTAGTTCTTGAACCATCTGACCTCCTTAGCGACCTCAAGGCGGCTACATATTCGGCTTCCATGGTGGAGTCCGCAATGCATCGCCTTTGCACTCCGCCAGATCTGCTCCTCAGCCCAAGGTAAACACATAGCACGAGGTAGACTTCTTCTCATCACGGTCGGCTTGGAAATCGAGTCAGAATAACCCAAAGGCATTAGACTATCTCGCATGGTCAACCAACTATAATCTCGAGTCCTTTTCGGTGCTTGAGTATATGCTTCATCATGATCCAATGAGCTTGTCGAGGTTAGGCGATATCTAGCTACTATGCTCATCGTATAGCGGATATCGGGCCTCGTGCATAGCATTGCATACATGAGACTTCCTACGGCGGAGCGTAAGGAACTTGTCTCATTTTCGCTATCTCCTTTGCGGTCATAGGTGATCGCTCCTTAGATAAAGGAACACCATGCACGAAAGGTAGCAATCCTTTCTTGGCGGTGCGCATACTAAAGCAGTAATCACGGTATCGATGTAAGGCGCTGAGATAAGCTCAACATTTTCCTCTTGCGATCTCGGTAAACCTTGATCCCAAGAATGTAGAATGTCTGTTGCATCTCCTAAGTCTTTCATTTGAAACCGATCGGATAACCAACTCTTTCGTCGATAACAACTTCACATTGTTGCCAACTAGAAGAATGTCATCTACATAAAGTGCAAGAAATACCACATCACCGTTGACATCTAAGCGATACACACAACTCTCGCTAGGCAACTGGGTAAAACCATAGGAGTTTACCACCTCGTCAAAGCGTAAGTTCCACGATCGTGAGGCTTGCTTAAGCTCATAAATGGACTTCTTAAGCTTCCATACTAGATGCTCTTCACCCTTCACCACATAACCTTCGGTTCTTTGCATATAGATGTCTTTACCTTCCTCAAGGTAACAGTTTAGAAAATCGGTTTTCACATCCATTTGCCAAACCTCAAGGTTGAGTGGGCTGCTATGGCGAAGAATTCGATGGACTTGAGTATTGCTACAGGTGAAAAGGTCTCATCGAAATTGATGTCCTCAATCTGAGTGTACCCTTTCGCCACAAGCACGGCTTTAAAAGCGAAACCTCTCCATCTGAATCTCTCTTCCTCTTGTATACCCACTTACTACCTATGGCTTCCTTGCCATCGGTAGAGTGTCTTTCGTATACATCCATAATCGTTATGGACTCAATTTCTAAGTCCATAGCGGTGTGTCATGATCTTGCATCAATGTCTTGTATCGCCTCGTTATGCGTCCATGGATCGATTATTGCTGTTCGTTTCCGGGACTAAATCAAGATTCACCCATGAACATAAATCGCTCGGGTTGACGAACAACCCTCCCACTCTGACGAGGCGCTCTCGGCACAATGGCAACGGTGGTGGGTGCAATAACGTGGTTCTCTATCTTGCACAACTTGTTGGATAGGAGCCACTTGTGCGGCCGATATCTCGATGGAACTCGACCCACTTCAATTTCTTGAAGTATCGGTGTCGATCCTTCCACTGAACACGACATCTCGCACTTTGGCTTAATCGATGGTGGAATACGATCATCTTCTAATTCACGAAGAATGATTTCAACTTTGGATTTATGGTTTGTCGTATAATCCTCTTCTAAGATTTGGGCATTAGTGTTAATAATGACCTTCGATCCCTAGGACTATAGAATAAACCACCTTTCGTCCCTCTAGGATAGCCAATAAACAGACTTGCATCGGATCTAGCCTCCAACTTGTCGACCTTCTTGTTCACATGTCTTGTGGATCGCCCATATCCTTATGTCGCTTAAACTAGGCTTGCGCCCAAACCACAACTCGAAATGGGTCTTTCGATCGACTTGGATGGTACTAGATTTAGCAAGTATCTTGCCGTTTCTAAGGCATACCCCGTAACGAAATAGGCAATGTTTCATAACTCATCATTGATCTAACCATTTCTAAAAGAGTCTATTTCTTGGCTCGACACACCATTTTGTTGTGGTGTGCCGGTGTAGTCTTGTTGGGAGGTAATCCCACACTTCACTAGATAGTCCATAAACTCGTTACTGAGGTATTCGCCACCACGATCAGACCGCAGTGACTTGATACTCTTACCAAGCTTCGTCTCCACTTCCGCCTTAAACTCTTTGAATTTCTCAAAACATTCAGACTTGTGGTGAAGCAGGTATATGTATCCGTACCTTGAGTGTCGTCGATGAAAGTGACAAAATACTGTACCCTCCACGAGCTTGTGTTGACATAGGTCCACACAGTCGAGAATGGACTAGCTCCAACACCGCTTTGGCTCTATAACCCTTCGCTTTGAAGGGTGCAGTCGACATCCTACCTTCTATCTGAGATTCGCGGATGGGGAGCGGATGGCGTGAGATTACCCAACGATCCATTCTTGGCCAGTCTTTGGATCCTATTTAGATTGATGTGACCTAATCTAAGATGCCAGAGAAATGTGGTATCATCTTGCGAAGAAAACTTTCTCTTTTTAAGGTTTGATGTTGATGCAACATAGTTATAGGTATTATGTTTGGCAGAAATAGTATAAAGCGAATTATATAATGTGCCAACACAGATAACTTCGTCATTTCTTATGATAGAAACACCACTATCAAAAATAACAAAATATCCATGAATAAAAAGTTTCGAAACTGAAACAAGGTTTCGCCGAAACTCCGGCACATATAAAACGTCTTTTAAAACTAAAACTGTTGTCTCAAAACATAAAGTAACATCTCCGACTGCAACGGCCTCGACTTTCACCGCGTTGCCCATGGAGATCGTTATCTCGCCATCATCTGACTCCTTGTCCGCGGGAACCCTACAAGGTGTAACAAACATGATCGATCGCACCGTGTCTACTACCCATGAATGAGTAGAACAAGTCGCTAAACATGTTTCACTAAAAGCAAATGGCGTACCTTGAGCCTTGAGCTTGGGGCACTTAGCCTTCCAATGCCCAGTCTCACCACACTTGAAGCATTTGCCCTTCTCCTTTGGCTTTTTCAAACCGTTGGTAGAGCCCTTTGTATTACTCCCACTCTTTTCTTTAGCCTTAGCATCTCTTGAATTCCACTTTTCCTTTTCATCTTTCGATAAAGCAGTGGTTTTCTTTGAGGTGCGTACTAAAGATCAGGCACCTTTTGCCCATTTTGCGTTCTTCCGTTACTAGATCCTCTTGCAATGAATCTAGAGTATAACTCTTATCATAAAGGACTGCTTTATAACGGAAGTCATCAAAAGACTTGGGCAAAGTGTTGAGGATCATATCGATTCTGACTACGTCATCAATATATCCTCCAACCAACTCGAGCTCTCCGAAGAGATTGATCATTTGCTCTACATGGTCATGCACCGAATCTCTTTCCTTCATTGAACTTGACATTATTGATTTTGTCAAATTATGACAAGCGATTCTATCCGACTCCTCATACGATTTCATAAGATTTAGCCATATAGAGGCTGCATCTTCCATCTCTTGATGCTGGAGTTGCAAAGACTCGCACATGGTGACCAAAAGAAGGCACTTTGCCATTCTATTTGATTTGTCCCATTTCTCGTGCTCTTTGCGCTCCTCATCAGTAGATGAATCGTCTAGAGGCTTGGGACGGGGTGTAGTGAATACAAATAGATTTTCTTCCGCATAAAGAACATTCTCAATGTTTCGTTTCCACTCGATAAAATTCGGACCGGATAAGGGATTTTGTGCGAGCATATTGATAATCGGTGTAAGAGACATATCTGAAAAGATAATGTAAACACATAAGCATACGATCGCACATAATTCGTAACAATAATATTGTAACCTTTTGATAAAACAATATTAGTAGAAACCTCAAATCGCCCAAGGAATTCCACATGCAAGCCACGCGTGTGGACGTTTACACATGAACCCCTCGACCAGACTAAAATATACCTTTTAGTCGTTTAATTTCAATCCATGTCAACTTATCCTTATGACAAATGAAATTAATGATTGGACCTTACTAGACCACATCACTATCGCAAGAAGGGACTTCGCGGGAAGTTGTACTCGAGGTGATGTCTAAGCAATGACCAAAATTTTAACAGCAGAAAATGAATTCTTAGAATTGGCATACTCACTAGGACCATACCGCTTCCAATTCAAATTCCTTTGTTATCTCATTTTAAATCCATCTCTAGAGAACTTGTGAAAATCGCACATGCAAGCTACGGCGTGTGGGCGTTTACACATGAAACTCCCACTTCTCAATAGATTTAAAAGGTTTTATTTAGAAATCTCATCTAACAAACTTATGATAAACAGTGCAAGCAAGCCACGCGTGTGGACGTTTACTCACAGTGTGTCTCACTTTGTTTAGAGATCAAAAAGTGGAGGTCTTGACATTTTAATTTGATAATTAATATGTCGGGTTACTTGCTTAGTGTTTTGTTTCAAAAGGTTTGTCCATACAGATCACGTAATCCTAGCATGCTTTTCTATAGAACTCAACATGTAAAACATGCTCGCAGAATTCTAAAAAATGCTTGAAAACGCGATAAACCTAGCAAGCTTGCTATGCGCAACCAATCACGAAAACATATAATATGTTTGTATACGTAATTTAAACATACATAGCATGCTTCTGCATAATTTAAACATCCACGACATGCTATGAACGATAAAAATAAAATAAAACGTTCATCGCGGCCCACTCGTGGATCCTGTACTTCCCTGCTTAATCTATTACATAGAATTCCAAAGTACAGATCTTCATAATCTTCAAAAACGGGCCTCGCGGGCACGGGCACGAACCGAATTCGTCAAAACTGGATTCGGGCGGAAAAACAGGTTCGGGCTGAAAAACGGGTGCAGGCGGTTTGGGCGAAATGGGCTGGGCCGCTGAGGCACGGCCCGTCGCGCGCCAAAGACTGCGCCGCCGCCTTTCTCGTGCGCCGCCTGGCGGGCTCCCTCGCGATCGAAGCGACCGCGACCCATCGGCTGCACGCTGCGGCCATGCTCGCGTTCGCTACGCCGCGCGCTTGCGCGCACGCGCCTCGCGGCCGACCTCGCGACCACGAGCCCGCTCGCGGCGCCGGGATCTCGCGCGACAAGCGCGCACCTCGCGGACGCCGGCGACCGCGAACCGCGACGGCGCCGTGGCGCGCACGCCAGCGCCGAGCCGTGCGCCCACGCGTTGCCTTCCGCCGATGCCGACCTGCCGAGCTGCCGAGAAAATGCGTGCCTGGCCGAGGGTCGTGCTGCGAGCGTCGAGAACACCAAGCGTGCCGTCACCTGCATGCCCTCGCGCCGTGCGTCCGGTTTCTTCGGCGTACTCCCGTCGTCTCGTTCTTCGTGCTTTCATCTTCGTTCTTCTTTTACAGATAAGATTTACAGGAAAAATAAATCTAATCTAACCACAGATTTTCTCGTGGTGAAAAACAAAATCCGACAAAAATAAAACCGAGCCACGATGAACGACAGATCCAACAATTAATTAATTGCGCACGTAATAATCAAACGTGAATTAATCCAACAAAGCTAAGATACTGATCCCAGGCTCTAATACCAATTGTAGGGAAATCTGATTTTAATCCTCTCCCGAGGATCTATCTTGGATGTTTAACTCACCATACATTGATTATATCCCTAGCATGCACCTATATAATTAATTACAACACGTAGGGGTTTTCTCGTGTTTACCTTTGAATCTGTCGAGGTGGATCGGATCGAGAATCGTGCTTTGACCTTCTAGAATGTATCCCGGTTGCCCAATCTCCAATATCGAGTGAGGATAATCTTTGGAGAATGCTACAGAAAATCACCCTAATCCTCTCTAATAATTTTTGAAAATTGTCTCCTAAAGGCTATAGGAATTCTCGAAAATTGCTAGGTTTAAAAGTGAGGATTAGCTTTGATCTTATCTCTTACCTTATATTTATAATGCATTACCATAATCCCATAAGGAAAGGATCCATGCATATCCTATAAATATAATAATATCCTTATAGGATAAAGAGAATCAAATCCATACCATAGAGAGGATAGGGGCACCGATTTTCTTCAAGCTACGGGCCTGGATGGGCCAGCCCAGGGATCAAATGCAAGGAATAAAGATGGACCTCAAATAAATTAATTATCTTATGTTCAGCCCAGAACATATATTAATTTATAAACATTCATTCATGCCACTAGAGAATAAATGCTGACTTACCCTTTATTACCAAGTTGATTCGGGCTTGCACTAGACATTCTGAACCCGTATTTAAGATATCGCACGTCCATTAATTATTTAGAGCATTACATTGCTTAAAATAATTAATATCTTTAATTCTTAAGTAGTACCACTCAACCTTATTATTGTACTTGAGCTAACTCAACTGCGGGGTTTAGTACAATAAACCTTTGAGCTCCTTAAGGGGCGTCATCATCCTAGCGGATACGGTGACTCGTCTGAGATAACTAGCATGACATACAAGCACTGCCACCACCCAAGATGCGGAGAATATTGGGTTAGAACATATAACCCTCACCCATAACAAGTCAAAGTGATGGTCATCAACTCATACTCACCTAATACCTTATCGAGGTTTAGATCATCGTAAGTCACCGAGATCTAGGTTCTTCACGACGGTCAGATAGAAGAACTCATCTCACTGTGATCCATCAATACGTCGAGACGTGCCAAAGATAGACAAGCAACCAAGTTAAGCCACTTCTTATCTATATTGCGGCCTATACCGACAACTCGTCCTCAAGTTGTCTCAGCTGTGATTCTTTTTATATCTCATTAAGCTTGACCAATCATACAGACTTCTGTGATCTTCTACACACTGTATGATCTAACTTATATATGAGATAAGGGGACACAGATATATGCAATCAAGTAATCAATTCAGATAAGAGATTGTAATAGTGGTAACAGGAAACATTGTATACAAGCTCATCCAAAACTGCTTTCAGTATACAAATCCAACATTTATGCATATCTAATAAATATAATCATATCACTTAAGATAGAGAGGATCAAGTTGAGTCCCAGTAGGACTCTGAGAGAGGGGGGGATGATTTTCACTTAGCTTCCAGGCCTGGATGGGCCAGCCCAGGGATCAATTGCAAGGAATAAAGATGGGCCTCAAATAAATTAATTATCTTATGTTCAGCCCAGAACATAAATTAATTCATAAACATTTATTCATGCCACTAGAGAATAAATGCTAACTTACCCCTTTATTTTCGAAGTTGAGTCGGGCTTGCACTTAGACTTTATGAATCCCCGTATTTAAGATACCGTACGTCCATTAATTATTTACGCTGCTCGATCGCTTAAAATAATTAATATCTTTAATTTCTTAAATAGTACCACTCAACCTTATTATTGTACTTGAGATAACTCAACCTGCATGGTTTAGTACAATAAACCTTTTGAGCTCCTTAAGGGGACGTCATCATCCTAAACGGATATGGTGACTCGACACAGGTAACTAGCATGATATACAAGCACTGCCACCACCCAAGATGCAGAGAATCTTGGGTTATCTCATGTAACCCTCACCCATAGTAAGTCAAAGTGATGGTCAACAACTCATACTTACCTAATACCTTATCTAGGTTTAGATCAACGTAAGTCTCCGAGATCTAGGTTCTTCACGACGGTCAGATAGAAGAACTCATCTCACTGTGATCCATCAATACGTCAGAGACGTACCAGCATAGACAAGCAACCAAGTCAAGTCACTTCTTATCTACACCGCAGCCTATACCGACAACTCGTCCTCAAGTTGTCTCAGCTGTGATACTTTTTATATCTCATTAAGCTTGACCATCATACATACTTCTGTGATCTACAACACACTGTATGATCTAACTTATATATGAGATAAAGGGACATACATATGCAATCAAGTAAACAATTTAGATAGGAGATTGTAATAGTGGTATCAGGAAACATTGTATACAAGCTCAACCAAAATTGCTTCCAGTATACAAATCCAACAGGAAGAAGGCGAATTTCTGTAGCACTCTCCATAAATTGTCCTCACTCGACATTGGAGTTTAGGCAATCGGGACACAGTCCAGAAGATCGAAGCACGAGTCTTGATCCATTCTTGTCCGACGAATTTCGCAGGTAAACACGAGAAAATACCAACGTGTTGCAATTAATTATATAGGTGCATGCTAGGTATATAATCAATGTATGGTTAATTAAACATCCAAGATAGATCATCGGGATAGTATTAAAATCATATTTCCCTACAAGTTATTCAAAGTCGATCAGAAGGTCCTGGACCAATTGCTAATTGAAAAATTGAAGACAAAATGGATTGGCCATTTCGAAATACAGTCTGTTTGCCCAAGCTTAGTAGTGGAGATCAAGAGTTTGGATACAATAGAGACATTTACGGTCAATTATCACAAACTACAACCATACACGATGCATCTCATATGATGGCAGTGGAAGAAATTTCACTGTCACCTCATAAGAGAATCTGAATGCATTCAAAATTCTAGCCAAAGACTCAAAATAAAAGCGCTATTGGGAGGCAACCCAATTTATTTTCTTTTGTTTAATTTGCTTTTTGTTTTCTTTGATTTTTTTTATTCTTTTTTCTTAGCCACAAATGACGCCATTTCTCCATCATATCGTCTCCATAGATAGTACCACCAAGACCCGAAAAGAATGTGAAAATAAAATCAGGTGACATATTTCCCTTCTTCAAGTTTTGTTGGTTTTTATTTTCTTTAGCATGTTTGTGTGTTGCGTTGTTTTCCTCTTATATGCTTGTTCATTGATTGCTTGAGTGCACGACCCAATGTGGGTTGGATCACTTAGCCACGCTTCATAATTGAAAAAAGGAGCACCGTGGAAATACACGCCGCTCAACTAAAGAAAGATGATGGAGAGTTGGCGAAATGGGCACTGAATACTTTTCGAGATATCTCCTCCAAAATCACTGGTATGGCTATCAAAATCGTGAGCATCAACATGTAGGTTCCAGATCCAAAATTTTTACTTCTGGTTCCGACGAACGAATAATCATTGAGTCCTCTTATTTCCGAACAACCCATACAAAGAGACCTGCCAACAGTCAAATAATTAGTAAACATTTGAGAGATATTTTGATAATTAGAATTAGTTTGTTTCTCTTCTAGTTTTCTATCTCCGTTTATCTATTTTTTTTAGTTCTTTACTAGAGCAATTATGATCCGCTTGGTAAGGGGTTTTTCTTTATTTAATAAACGTAACAAAATAACAAAGAAATTATCTACTCCATCCGACTAGTTCCGGGTTCGAATCCCGGGCAACCCACTGTCGTATCGAAATTTTATGTATAGAAATACATATTTTCTTTTTGTAATCCACTTCATTTAGTTAGAATATAATAAATGCGAATAGATCTAGATAGTTATTGGGATTGGTTGACACGAACATATAAGTCATGTTATACTGTTGAATAACAAGCCTTGCATTTTCTATTTATAGTATAGAAAATTTGTGTGCTTGGGAGTCCCTGATGATTAAATAAACCAAGATTTTACCATGACTGCAATTTTAGAGAGACGCGAAAGCGAAAGCCTATAGGGTCACTTCTGCAACTGGATAACCAGTACCGAAAATCGTCTTTACATTGGATGGTTTGGTGTCTCTTATCATAAAAATGGATGCATGCGTAGCAGCACCGACTATGAGAAATCCACCAATCCACATGTGATGTGTGAACAATGACAGTTGTGTACCAAAGTCAGTAGCTAGATATGGATAAGGGGGCATGGAATACGTATGGTGAGCTAGAACAATGTTAAAGTGCCTAACATGGCTAGGTTAAGAGATAATTGAGCATGCCATGATGTTGTTAGGATCTCATATAGGCCTTTATGGCCCTGGCCTGTAAATGGACCTTTATGAACTTCTAAAATATCTTTTAGTCCATGACCAATGCCTCGGTTGGAAAATTTTTAATTTCTATCTTAGACAAAAAGTCAATATTGAGGCATTGATCATAATTGATCCCAATAGGTATCAAAATGCTCACATTCGTAATTTCTAAAAATAATCTTTTTTATATTATGATTCCAGAAAGCAATGCACCAAATTCCCACAAAGTGTTTTTTGATTGGATAGGAAATTTGAAATTTTGGCTCTTCCCGAAATTTGTGCTACTTTATAAGGCATATAAATTGAAACCTTGGTTTATACCAAGTAAATCACTGAGCGATCATTTAGAGGCCTTAGCTGGTGATCTGGGCTGTTTTCCTCTCGACGCTGAAGCTTATCCCACATCGTCTCACTGGCCGACCTTGACCCCTATTATTTTGAGGTCATATCTAGTATTCAGAGTTTGCCTCGATTTGGTACCGCTTTTGCAGCCCGTACCAAAACAGTGCTTTACCCCTAGATGTCCAGTCAACTGATGTGCCTCAACGTATTTCGGGGAGAACCGGCTAGCACTGGGTTCTAGTGGCATTTCACCCCTAACCACAACTCATCCGTTGATTCTTCAACATCAGTCGGTTCGGACCTCCACTTAGTTTCACTCAAGCTTCATCTTGGTCATGGATATATCACCTAGGTTCGAGTCCATAAGCAGTGACAATTTCCCTATGAAGACTCGCTTTCGCTATGGCTCCAGTGAGTTCCCTTAACCAAGCCACTGCCTATGAGTCGCCGGCTCATTCTTCAACAGGCACGAGGTCAGAGCCCTGGCCTCTTCTACTGCTTGGGAGCTTATGGTTTCATGTTCTATTTCACTCCCCGATGGGGTTCTTTTCACCCTTCCCTCACGGTACTACTTCGCTATCGGTCACCCAGGAGTATTTAGCCTTTCAAGGTGGTCCTTGCTGAATCATACGGGATTCCACGTGGCCCATGCTATTCGGCTCAGAGCGTAAGCTAGTGATGCTTTCGGCTACTGGACTTTCGCCATCTAGGGTGCAACATTCAGACTGCTTTGCCTAGAAGCACAACACTTGTATTGCTCTCCCACAACCCCATTTTCATAGTTTAGTCTGCTCTCATTTTGCTCGCCGCTACTACGGGAATCACGAGCATCATTAACCAACTCTTTATCAATCTTGATACGTTTTAATCTGAACAATAATTGAATAGATTCGATTCTAACAAATATGAAACGGGGAAATAGATTGGTAATAGATTGATATAAAACTAAAGCCTTTCCATTCGTTTACAAAAAAAATTCAAATTAACGAATTATATCTTTTGTGTTAGTTAATTCGATTTGAATTACTTGTATTAAAGATTTCTTATTGACGAGCTATAGAAATAGCACATATTAAACGAATAAAAGGATTGTTGAAATGAGTTCAAATGGAAGAAAAAAATCCGTTGCTAAATGAATTCCAATTTTGTTGGCTATTACTTATCAAATCTTGCTCTAAAATCTGATTTGATTTTGTAGTCCAGCTAATCCCATACCTGGTCGTATCTGGAATAGTAGTAATTAGTGAAATAAAAAGACTTGTACAAATCATTAAAGTAACTCCATCCCCAACGGTCCAAAGATGAAAATCTTTGTAATATTCTGAACCATTCATAAACATCACAGCAAAAATTATTGAAATATTTATAGCTCCTACATAAATAAGGAGCTGCGCAGCCACTTCAAAATATGAATTCGATAGAATATAGAATAAGGATATACAAAAAAGAACCAATCCCAACGAAAAGGCCGAATAAATTGGATTTGTAAGTAATACTACTGCCAGACTTCCTAATATAAGACTCAATCCTAGAAATACTAAAAGAAAATCATGTATTGGTCCGGGTAAATCCATTTTATTTTATAAAAAAAATCAAAATATTTCATGTCTTTGTTGACTTGACTAGGAAAAATAAGTTATCCTCTATTTTAACATACTTCTTAATTGAATTTAAATTGAATGAATGGGGATTATTTGAATTGATGGAAATACATGACTACTTTTTTTTTAGTTTCGAAAACAAAGGTTAAAACTTTATCTTTATATTTTCTATTATTAAATCATTACATTATTCGAATAGAAATAGAAACGGCAAGCAAGGTTTAAGTGTGAGGAGGTTGTCTTTGTGTCTTTTTGTTAGTTTGTTTGAGTTCTTGTTTCTTTCTTTTCTTTTTTCTTGAATCATGCTTCTGTGTCAAATAAGTCGAGCATTGCTACATTTGCTTTTATTTATGGATATTCCCTATCGGGTTGAGTCTTGTTAATAAATTTGGTGATTCAATATGCTGTCAAGTGGTGAAATGTGATTGAAAATTGTGAAGAATTGTTAACTGAAATTTGGGATGACGAAATAGGACAATAATTGAATTTCGTTAACCCTCACTTAAATGAGATTTGAGCTTTAATAATAGAACACTCTCTACTTTGATTCCTTCTGAGAGAATTCTTCACAAGGTTATGATATCATGTGTGTCATGTGTAATGAATGATAGAAGGCACTAGGATGAACCAATTTTGGCTTGAATTTCATTACCCAACCTTACATTAACTCCTAGTGAGCCGTGTTGAAGCTTTGTCTGTTTTCTTTGAGAAAAACTACAAAATAATAAAAACCATGGCCTTTTTTTACCTTCTCTTGGCCCTATTGTGCATATTCATGAAGTGGATTTGTAGAAGACAATGATTCAATTATCTTGGGAATATGGAATGTTTGGTGTACTATTGGGATATTGATTTATATTTCATATGAGATGTATAGTACATGAGTATATTGGGCTGGTTTATTATGTATTATTCCGTACGAGAACCTATGTATAAAGTCCATTGATGCAGCTCTTGAAAAAAAAAAAAAATGAGAGGTGCCAAAAAAACAAAGAAAAAAAGAAAAGAAAAATTAACACCTTTTTTCATGAGATATGATGGATGGGTTCGAATTGGCCAGTTGATTGGGTAGATGAGATGAGTTGATATGTTTGATATTTTGTTCTTTTGCAATTCCATGATGTGAATGTGCACAATATATGTTCTGAAAATTTCTTGAAGGCTAGGAATCATTTAGATCCCTCCAAATTTCTAATTGGTCCCTAGCCCCATTACGCCAAATGAGAAAGACTTTCTTGAGTTACAAAGTGACCACTATATATCGTGACTGTGTGAAATTTGTTTATGTGTGATTGTCCGAAAATAGTGTAGGGAGTGACTGAGTGGAATATGTGAGATATATTCATTAATTGCCCGATTTTGACCAAGTTGATAA
This sequence comes from Salvia rosmarinus, assembly GCA_036937905.1. NCBI lineage: Eukaryota > Viridiplantae > Streptophyta > Magnoliopsida > Lamiales > Lamiaceae > Salvia > Salvia rosmarinus. The sequence continues at coordinate 25,099,338 of CM072822.1, read as the reverse complement.
TAATGATCCATTATTTTAAAAAAATCAAATTGTTACTTGATAGTTGAGAATTGCCTTGTGAGTTGTCTGATTTTACTTTGGCAAGGAAGTTCGTGAATAAGACAATTTGGTGTTTACTTGGCTATTTTCTATGTCGCGTCTTTTGTGTCTTTCTTCTTCTTTTATCTTCTTCTTTGTTTTTCTTCTTCTTTTAGTTGAGTCTTTCGTGTCTAGCCTTGAGGGAGTAAGGTGTGTAAACAACAAGTATTGAGAATGGAGTTTAATCTTCACTTCATACTTGAGGGCAAGCATGATTCAAGTGTGAGGATGTTTGATGTGTGTACATTGTTGATCATATTATTTGGATTTAATCTACATGTTTAGGTTGTTTTTGGTGCAGAAATTGTAGAGATTTTATCGATGGAGTCAAGTGAAAGAAAGAAGAAAACGGAGAGAATTTTGGTGCAAATTTAGAAAATTCTAAGAGATGAATGATTAAATGGTGGACTTCAAAATAAAATGTTTAGGGCTTTGTATTCGCCCATAAACTCTAAAAGGCTGCAGCATGGATGAGATGAAAATGATGGATTATCATATTAGGAGGGAATGGGCGGCGGTTTTAGAGGATAGGGAGGATTAGGAAGAGATTAGGATTAAGAATTCTTTAATATTGTTTTTCCTTAAATATAGGAAGTCAGCGGCTTTAGGGGATGAGGATTTGGAACTTTGGATATGATTTATCTGGGGAGAAAAGGCGACAGCTTTGGTGCAGAGCAAGATTATTTTTTACTTTTTGTTCTCAAGTAATTGCAGAAGAAAGTTTCCTAGCTTATTTTTTGGCTATTCGTGAAGTAGTAGACTGACGTATATTTTGGCATCAAATTTACGGTGATAAATTTCTGTTTTATTTTGTTTCAATAGATTAATAGTTATGCCTTATTTATATGTTTTGATTGTGTTTAATTTTAATATTATGAGTAGCTAAATTTCTTGATTCAGATAGAATAATGAAACATTAGTTCAATATCTGTGAGTCATAATTGTTTGAGTGATTAATTCAATTGAATTTTGATTTGTTCCTTGAGTAGAGAGTTTTAATCTGATTTTCTTAAGCCTGATCACTTTAGGTTAATCTGATTTTCTTAAGCCTGATCACCTTAGGTTAATCCAGACTAGTAGGGAATAAACGGGTAGACGAATTATTACTTGTGTACTTGGGTAATTTGTTTAAATTGGGTTCCTTCAATTCTTAAAGCTATTAGAACATTAAATCTAGGTTTGGCGTTTCCAACTAGGTTGTGTTTTGATAAGGAAAATAATTCGTTCAACGTTTCTTGCTAATTATCGATAAAGCACGTAGGAATTGGGGTATGTCCGCTGCATTCACAGTACATATAACTGGTTGGTCCGTGAGAATTAATATATATTTGCGTCGATGATCCGAAGTAGTGACTAGTGTGGATTTATTCTAACCGAAACTCTTTTATCTTGATTTATTTCTTATTTTTCTTAGTTATTTTATTTTTTCCTTTGTTAATTCTCATTCTCTCCAATTTAAGGTGTTGTGGCTACACCAAACTCGATCTTTAAGAAATTGAATTCAGCAATTCGTTCTCTATGGTTCGACCCTGCTTATTGCTATACTAATATTGATTCTTAGTAGGATTTCAGAAATTATTTGGTGGTAAACGATGTACACCAGCCCGGTGGCCTACATAGGGGTTGGGCTGGGCCTGAAAGTTTCGGCAGGTAGCACTATGCGGGCGGACGGGCGGGCTACCTCGACCCGCATAGTACCCGAAACTCGGTGGGCTATGCCGGCCTGACCCGCCTATTTTTTCACCTCTACCCAGGACCTTTAAATTATGCTAAGAGTGCTTTTACCACTGCAACACCAAGTTCTTTTGTAAAATAAATAGCATGTATATATATATGATTTGGATGAGGTAAGAATGTAAATTTTGGTGAGAAATAGAAACAAATCATAACCCTTCATCATAATAAATTAATGGTCCATATTAGATATTTATTTGCTGAATTAATAACTAGATATGCTACGATTTTAATAAACAAGAAAAATTAAGAGGTCAAATTAGTAATATTATTTTTATGGGATTTGATTTTTTCCTTTTTTTTATGGGATTTCATATCTTAGATAGATATTATTCTTTCAAATATTTATCTTTTTTTGGCACTTATTTTGTTGCACTGGTAATGTAATTTCTTTGTTTTGCCAGTTGATTTCGTTGCACTGCTAATGTAGTGTTAGCTCATCATTTAATTTCGTTAGTATTTGCAACAATAAAGTTATGCAAATTAATATTAAGATTGTGCTATATAACATTTTTATGTGTACTACAAATGTACTTCACAAAACAATACTAAAGTTTGTTGTAACATATTGATGCAATGTTAGTACTATATATGCTACATATTACATAATTTGTACAACACAAATAAGTGTCATATCCCGGCTAGTCACGCTTCGACCATCGCCCAACAACGACATCAACAATAAGAGTAAAACCCTAGCATTTCTGAGGTGGGACTAGGTTGCTGCCACCTAGGCCTGGTTGAGGTCTAGGTGGATTTCCTACATGCCACATAGGCACAACGGGTCTGATTCCGATGGTTAGGACATTATTATGAATTCATTTGAAATGTTATGGTCTAATTTATTATTATGCTTACGTTGAGACATGGATGTAAAAAGTCAAAAATGTTAGAGTGTTATGTGTTATTTAACCTTTTCAGTATAAAAAGATGTTCAAAAGAGGAAAGTACAAACTTTTGGTAGACAAACAAAAAAGAAATTAAATACAAGTTTTTAATGGATGAAAATGAGCAATAAATAATTGGAAATGGGGTTCGGCCGCATGGTAGGGCCTGCTGCCCAACACCACCTCCTAAAAAATTATGATTTTGATTCAATAAATAAGAATCACTAGGTGTACCTCAGAAGTCACAACCTCTTTTTGAATTAATTGTTTTATTTGCATCAAATATATCAAAGGTTATGCAAGATGCGAATATAATACAGATATTGAAGATTTCTTAGAGTGGTAAAGCAATATTAGTGATGGAAACATTTAATAAATATTCACTATGGGTCACACCGCCCGTGAATATAATTTTATCGGTGCGGTAAAGCAAGTTTAGTGAGCATTAGAGAAAGAAAGGCAGTTTGTTGTGGAATATATGCGAGGAAAAAGAAAAAGGATCTGAATCTCTACCGCTATGAACATCTTAACGCAGATTGTTTGAGGATACTCGTCAACACTCAGAAACAAAGAGAGGGAGATGAGTTGTGTGTGTGTTGGCCTAGTGGTAGAGTGGTTAATGCCCGAGACCAAAGGTCTCGGGTTCGAGTCCACCGTGACGCAGCCTTTAAAATTTCTGTATTAAATTACCAAAAAAAAAGAGGGAGATGAGTTGTGTGTGTGTTAGTCTAGTGGTAGAGTGGTTAATGCCCAAGGCCAAAGGTCTCGGGTTCGAGTCTACCGTGACGCGACCTTTAAATTTATTCATTAAATTGACCAAAAAAAAGAGAGGAGATGAGTGTGTGTTTTGGACTAGTGGTAGAGTGGTTAATGCTCGTTCGAGTACATCAAGACGCGATCTTTAAATTTAGGGTAAATATCAATTTAAACCCTAAACTATACATGTTTTATAAAAATTTCTGTACTTTCAAAAATATCAATTTAAACCCCAAACTATCATATTATATCAATTTAAACCCCAAACTATCCTGAATACAGTGACATTTTTGATACAAATATGATAGTTTGAGGTTTAAATTGATATTTTTGAAAGTTCATGATATTTTTGATAAAACATGTATAGTTTAGGGTTTAAATTAATATTTACCCTTAAATATTTATATATTTAACTGGGAAAAAAGAGACTAGACCAAAGAAAGAGGTCCAATTTACAGAAAATTAAGTTTTTAGTTTTTATAAAATTTCTTATTAATAAATATCTTCCAACAAATCACTACTTTTTTTTTCATTAATAAAAAATTTAACCTCATTTGTTTCTATGTCATATGTTTCTCTCATGCATAGATTTCGATGCAATTTATGTTGAGAATTGAGATGCTAGTCTTGTGGGGTGCATTTTGTGTGATCTAGCTGAGCATGTATTACAAATTACACTTCGTTTTTACAATCTTCCACATTGCAGAAAATTTATAACACAGGCCTCAATGACCCTCCAATCAGCTGCACCACTGAGTTGGTGTCTTGCTTCAGCCGCTGTAAAATAAATAAGACTAGCATTTTCCAAGTGATGCTTCTGTTAAATAATCTCATAATGTTTGGGAGAAGATGTGTTCTTATTTGTCTGAAGTTGGTTGTGATTTACGAAGAAACTCAACAGGGATATAAAAATGCCTTGTTCATCCATCTAAACAACTTTCCATTTTGCTTAGTTTCAATCTTCCCCAACACCAAAAATAGTGAGTTTTGAGACTCAGTTGTTTGGTCAACCCCATGATTCTCCTTTTAGCTCTCAATGTGTCCCTTTTACTGTTAGTAATTCCTTCAGTCATTCTTTACAAATTATGGTGGAGTCTCAAGGAATCAGAGGCCCCTCTTAGGTAGTGTTTTTCCTTGATCGGTTTTGTTAGGACATGGTTCCAGCAATGGCTACTAGTGTGGAGACTATGGAGGTATCGCGAAGGCAAAGAGATCGATTTGCGCATTCATTTCAAGCTTCTTAACTCAGGAGTGATTTCCAGAACAGCTTTTGGAAGCAGTTACATTGAATGAAGATATTCGATATGTTACCGAGTTGTGCGCCTTGATTTCAAGAAACGCGTATAAGATCAGGGCATCTTGTATGTGGCTTCTCTACTTTCTATCTTTAGCTGTGATGTAGCCGCATAGTGATAACAATTTCCTACAAATATTGCTAAAGAATCGTGAGAACATCGGATGAGATCAAAGCCAACAAAATCGAGAAGCTGCTTCATGATTCAATCATGGAAATAATGAAGAAGAGGCAAGATGAAGTGAGGAGAGGTAAAGCAGACAGTTTTGGGACTGATTTTCTAGGATCACTCCTTAAGGTTCAACGTGAAAGAGATCAGAGAAACCAGATAGCAGCGGCTGAAATCGTAGACAAATGCAAGACCTTCTATTTTGCTGGACAAGAAGCAACTTACAGCTTGCTATCATGGAGCATGCTCCTCCTTGCAATCCACACAGAATGGCAAGAAAGAGGGCGGAAAGAGGCCTTGGAGCTGTTTGGTCGAGAAAATCCAAACTCAGACGGCCTTCCCAAGCTAAAGACGGTAATACAACTAGAAAACTTGTCGCATGTAAATATGTAGATGTATGTGTGATGTGAAGTGAAAGCGGATCGATATGGTAGGTAAACATGATAATATAAGAAGCCCTGAGGCTATACAGCCCTGTGAGTGTCATCACAAGAAGATGCAGTGGAGCGAAGTTGGGAGAGTATGAGGTTCCAGCAAACGTGAAGCTGGCAATTCCGCCTCTAGCCCTGCACCGGAATTCTGATATTTTGGGGAAGACGCTCACCTTTTCAAACCGGAGAGATTTGCTGGCCAAGGCCACCAAAGGCAATGCCACAGTGTTCCTAGGTTTTGGTTTTGGACCTCGAATATGTGTTGTGTTGGCCTCAACTTCGCGATAAATGAGGCCAAGATAGCTCTAGCGATAATCCTTCAACGCTATAGATTCACGCTCTCGCCAAATTATGTTAACTCCCCTGTCATACTCCTGGCTATTCAGCCGCAGCATGTTGTTCAGATCTTGCTTCGCCAATTATGATTTACAATTAAGTGTGATGATATCATGATTCTCATGAACAAGAAGTATTTTGTTTGAACTTTTATATGCATGCTTTTCTCTTATGGAAGAGCCATTTATTCAGATACATTTTGAGAATTCCTTCAACAAGCATAAATTGCAATGGTATTGGTAACACACACATAAATGAATGGTTATGACCAAACAATTAGTAACCCCAGAAAATCAAGAAATATAATTATGCGAAAAGAAAACATCCATCTGATCAATGATATGGCAACACAAACATTGCTACGAAAAATAAATAAAATTGAAAAATTTATTATTTCAATTACATGTGGGACTCGAGCCAAATAATCAAAACAATATCTTTCCTTTCCAAATTGTTCTACGAGATTGCAAGTATCTCTACTAATCTAGGCATAATTGACTGGCTGACAAAATAATTACAGGAAAATTATAATGTACGTAAAAATATCACCTCAGGAAGCGAGACGTAATGAATCTCAGACAATCAATGATGTTTTTTCCACCATGCTTAAGCTGGATTGACTACTAAAATCTTATAAGTGCCGCAGCATCGTATTCATGGAATCCTTAGCAACTCAATCTTTAGCAACTCAAGGCACCTGCGTTCAAGGTGCTAAGAATTGCAGTGAGAGTACAAACTGGAACTCACTGAAGTGTCAGTCAGAAAGAAGGGAATTTCTCCTTCATGCGATTAATAAGCTTAAACTTTTCTTCAGCTTCAACCAGTTGACAGATATCCGATGGCAAGGCTCGATCTGGATGAAATGTCAGCAAGGCTTTTCTGTAAGCTGCCTGTACCTGAAAATATAGTTAATTTGAAGTAAGCTGCATATTCCAAATGCCTCCTTTGCGTATACAGCACATGAAAGAGAAAAACATAGTAAGCAGAGCATTTACTTAGACAAACTGTGAGAGACCTTGTATTTCCCACTATTTTCTCCAAGTTCCTTTAAAAGTGCCTAAAGAGGCAACCTTTATTTAAAGCATTTAGAATCCAGCATACACACCCCCCAGAAGGTACATCACAAGAAATGGGCAGCAAGACCTCTAATTAGAAAGCCTAGGATGTCCATCTTATTTTCCAAAACGGACCCTTTCTGCAGTCACTGCATCTTCTGAGTTGGTTCACTTATCTTCACACTATGATGCCTCCAGCTTCATAATTGTAAGCATACACAGCCATAATTTTTAAATGGATGCTACAAGACCCTCTAAAGCAATTAAGTGATCATGGGCAAGTTGCTAATCGTTTCAGCCCCTTCAAAAGCTATTATAATAAGATGGTGAAGATCACATTTAAATGCAACCATGCAAGTTTCACCTACATTTACTTGTCCCCGCTGCTCTAATAAAATAGCAGCCGCATTCAAACCGTTCTATGGTTATATGAACACTTGGAGTCCTTGTTAGAGGACTCAATTTCAACAGATTTATCACTAACCCACCAAATCAGAAGTTTGATCATAAGCCAAATCATGGCCAAGGGTGTCAAAGAATTCCAAATTGTGAGTACTTAAGGTATGAAGCTAGAAACCAATTAAAGTTAGCATGTAGAGAAATTAAAAAATGGCAGCTTTTTCTTTTCCCAAGGAGTAACAAATAATGTGAATACAACAATGTTAAATATAGAGCAGCTAGTTCAGCCAACCTCTTGTTGGGATGGATTTGGCCAACTGACCACACTGATTCCCAACAAATGCAACAGAGAAGCCATATTCTGGCACCCAACTTCCATTTTCTTGAGCTGATTTCTGACTTCAGCGCGAATTGTATCCTTCAAGTTCATATTTTCCTCATCCTAAAAGTAAAATTACACCATCATTCTCTACAGAAAAATTTAATCAATAAATACTTTAAGAGAGCATGTAACAGTAAAATATGCAATTCCACAGACCTTCTTCTTAATACTCCGCATTTCCTCTAAGCGTTGCTTCTGTCTTCTTTCCATATCCAACAAACGCATGCTTTCAGCTTTTCTTCTCTTCCGCAATCGCCGTTCATGCTGTGCTTCTTCAGCCTAAAAGCAAAACGCAAGCACATTATATATAAAAAATCTCAACAAAGAATAAAAATCTAACACTCAGGTCCATTACTTATCCCAGACAGGCACATATGAAACAACTTCATAGTAATCTTACAAAGTAATAAAAATCTAAGCTGTGCATCAAATAATCAAGGTGCTACAATTTTCACAACAAAACAACCATTGGATAATACTTTTCTTAGAAATGCACCGAGCAGAAAGTGAAGATTGTAAACCTGGAGCTGCAGTGCTTGCTGGCGGGAAGCCCATTCTTCCTTCATCGCCCTTTTGTATTCATCTGTTTCCTTAAGCTTTTCACGTTCACTAATTATACAGGCATCCTCAGGAGGCAAACTGCATACAATATCTGTGTGCAGCTGAACATCCTTATTCTCCTCTTTAGGATTTACATTGTCCCCAGCAGTAGACATAGGATGATTAAATTTGTTATTTGGCTCCTCCTGGAAAGAAAAGTTGGATGAAGCTGGATGTTTCCTTCTTTGAACAGGACTGCTGGAACTTCCTGGCTCACAATCCGGGCAATCAGCCTGCTGAATGTGGATTGAAGGACGACATGTGGCCTGAGATTTAGATTTTCCATGTGCACGGTATTCTCGATCATTTACAGCATTATCAGATATATGGGTGAAACTAAAATCATCCTTTTCTGTTCTAACAGGAGAAGAACTATCATATTTACTATTGGGTTTCCCTGTAGTGTTAAAAATTGAGGCCTCGTCATGGTGCCTAGTTACTATTTTAAATTCAGCATTTTGGAGGTCCTTGTTAATACAGCTTGAGGTACTATCACGACCCCTAATACCTGAATGAACGTTGTGAATATCTTTCCTTCTCCTGGAGACAGCTTTTTCCCACAGCTCTTGAAACTCTCCAGAAAAATCTTCCACTAACTCGCAGTCAGGATAATCATGAGCAGATAAATCGCACTCTGAGTCAGTATCTAAACCATAACGATTACTTGTGGAAGCTTTCCCAGAATATGTACGCTTGCACTTAGCTAACCTAACTGGTGTTGCACTGTCTTGAAGAAATTGGCAATCATCATCAGAAGTATCTGTTGAATCTGCGAAGTCCTCAGCGACATGAAAAGACTCTCTATTTAAAGAGGTGCCAGCAGAAAAATTGACATTGTTTGCACCAAAATGACAGCTACTATCAGGGGTCTCATCATCATCAATGTTTATTACATCCCACAGCGACCACTTATCACCTTTCTTGAGCATGCGTGACACTTTGTTTCTCTTTGGCAAAGATTCAGGAATGTCAATGATAATAACACTGTCACACATTTCAGAATCAACATCTATTAGTATAGCTTTATCAGCTTCCTCGTTATTCCTGCACCTTCTCAATGTTTTCTTTCCCGCGCAAGGTCTAGGATGTGAATGCCCTATGGATATTCCACTCATCCTACTGCATGCAGAGAAAAGTAGTTAACGTGCTATTGATTGAAAAGAGCAAGAAAATATCATTCAAGATAATCAAAAAATCACTGTTCCAAAGTTGACTCATTACAAGACATTCATGAAAAAATGAAAGATAAACAATTGAAATTACTAAACCAGTACCCAAGAAGCCATTACTGAGTCCAGAAGAATCATAAGCATAACAATGTACAGGACTTCCTATAGACATGTGGGAAAAATTAAGTCAATAAGAAATTAAACTATGAAATGTGAATTTTCACCATTATAACTTTTAAAGGAAAAACTAATGTTGAACTAATTTGGAAGCTGAAAGGCAGTTCTAGCCATCAGTAGCCCAAACAATTTGGCACTGTCACAACACACAACTCAAGACTTCAGCAGAATAACCCACTTGTAAAACTTATAATCCGTTATGTGAGTAAAGCACTTCATGCATAGGTTATAAACAAAATCTCTGCATCGCCCACAAAATACATCTAAACTAAAACGCTGAGCATGCAGAGAGATGCACAACATTGACATATTGAACTAAAGGTCAGAGAGAATTCTGACTCCATGCCCCCACTAAATATTTGAAAAATTAAGAATTTGCGTGTTCATAAATCATCAAACATCAAACAATAAAACCTCCCGCACCAAAAATCCAATGAGCTTAAACCCTGACAGTTCCAGATAGAAATCAGAAATCCCCCCATTACAACCGGTCAGCATATCACAGCCATCAAAAGCCCTGACCAAAACAACGATCATCCATATATAAACAGAAAAAACCCGATCAAAATTTGAAAGTAATACCTGATTAAAGAGAGAATTCTTCCGGAGACTATGTAACAAGAGACGGTAATACCTGATTAAAGAGAGAATTCTTCCGGAGACTATGTAACAAGGGACATCGGGAATACGCACAACAACTAACAAATTGAGGGAGATAACGGAAATTATTAATTCGAATTCCCAAAACTTGGAATCCAGAAAAAGAGGGGTTTTGAAATTACAAGAAAATCGAAGTGGCGTGAGAGATTTTGGATAGGTTCGTGGAGTGGAGAAAGTAATGGATGAGGTGCATATTAGCCGTTGATCTATTTTGTATGATTGTACAACAAACGTTCACAAATTTTCTTAGGTTCCCACTCCCAACTTAAATTGTCAACGAATTTATATTTATATTTGCACAAAAACTTATACATCCGTCCGTATCGTATAAACGAAAAAAATATAATTTATTATTAAAAAAATATTATTTCCTTAAATATAATTTATATTGAAGAAAAATATCAAATATCATTTATAATGAACAAAAATATCAAAGTGCTCATGGGCGGACATGAGACATATTTCAATTTGAAAAAAGTTTAAATGCATCTCTAATATTCCTATATGACCTCATAAATACATCAAGACTCAGAATAGATTAAATGCACTTATAATATACCTTATTAAGAAAAAGCATATCTACTATATTCTTATATGGGGTAGGATTTACTAAAAACCAACATAATACTAATAATTCGAAACTAATCTTAGTCCTCCATTTTTATAAATTAATAGCCTAAGTATTTTTCTCCTAAATATACGTTTTTTCATTCAAAAAAGGATATGAAAATAACATTAAAAATGAGAGGGTAAAACAATAAAAAAGAAACTGTACATATTGCATTGTCTAAGTGTGGGGAGGACGTATCTTGCGTATATATTTTGAATCACTTTTGGTGTACTTTTGTTTGAAATTTTGACCGCTATCAATTAGGAAGAATTGGAAGATTTGTAAGATTGAGTTGAACCTGTGACCCGAAAAATGGAGCAATGTGTTCATACCGCATGCTATCGCGTGTTAAATTACTGAAGACTGGACTTTCTAAATGAGAAACTTTTGAATACTGATGTGCACATGATTTTCGACTGGAAAAGGGAATTGATTTATTATTGTGGACTTGAATCTTTAACTTGTATGACTTTATTTTATTATTTATTGACTTCTTATTAGAATAGAATAAGGTGTAATAGGTATTAAAAGGACAACCTGACCACCACCCCCAGAAAAAAAAAACCTGACGTCACTTTATACCTCCACACATAATTTTTTGTTTCTTTTTTTACTTTGTTCTTTATTTCTTATCATCTATGAATTTTAGTTTTGATTCAATTATGAGTTTTAGCTAATTTCTTTTATTCTTGTGAAGATTATGTATTTGTTGTCGTTAATTATTTTATCTTTGTTGGATAGTTGTAAATAATTAGTGGTTCAAAATTAATTAGTAACCAATTGATTATGTCATCAATAATTGTGGTTTAAATTTGATTAGTGGTAAAAGATTCATCAAAGTCAAGAGAATACCAGTCTTAATTTGATAATCATGCATCATAGTTTATTAGTTTTGATCAGGTTTCTTTATAAATCTTTATGATTTTTGCTCATTAAATTTATAGTGTCTCTTGCGGTTGTCAGTCAATTAGAAAAGTAGTTAGTGAAGCGTCTTCCTAATTATTGAAAAGTTAAAGAGAAATAAGATCATGTCATAAGATTCTTCTATTGTTATAACTGATTTGTTTGTATTATTTAAAATCATATTTGCATTGAGGATAGAAATAGTTGAGGTAAAGGGAATTAATTGAAAACCAGAACGCCTTTACTATATGTGTAACATTCAAACTTATGGAGACTTTGCTTACTTTTTTAGTTTTTGAATTATTCTAGTTTTAGTAATCTTAGAACTTATTTGAAGGTAGAAAGTTGGTAAAAAATTATCTTCAATCCTTTGGAAGACGATCTTGTTTGCTGTTATCTAAGCAGTATGAGCATACTAACCAGTGCCAGATTTATTTTTGGTAAAAATGACTCGCCAATATTCTAATTTCTATGCCTTAATTAAAGATAATTTTTCTCTCAAATTGATTTCAGTAAATTATGTTCAATTTCAGGGGGAAACGACGTTGTTGGTATGTAAAAATGACGTTTTATTCGTTGGCTGATTTTGCCTAGGGGTGAGAATCGGGACGGGACCTGCACTGCCTCGAGTCCCAAGTCCCGAAATTTGCATTTTGTGTCCGGTCCCGGTCCCGATCGGGACTTCGGGACTCCCGATCCCGAAAATGTTTAATTTTTTAGTCCCGTCCGATCCCGATCCCGAATTTAAATGTCCCGAAAGTCCCGAATGTCCCGAAATTACCCCATAAATCCCGAAATTACCCGAAAATCTCAAAAATACCCGAATTTATGAGTGGGAGAATTGAAGAAAACAAAGTATTGATTTAATTCAAAAACATATATAATCGGGACTGGATTTCGAATCGGACTCGGACTCCGATACCCGAACATATAAATTTTCCGGTCCCGATCCTGGTCCCGAACCCGTAAATTTCGGGACTCGGGGTCCCGAATCCCGTCGGGACTCGGGTCGGGACGGGAATTTTCGAGTCCCGGTCCCAAATTCTCAGCCCTAATTTTGCCACTTCATATTTTTAGGTGGCCTTGTCAGCAATAGTTTAAAGCGAAATCAGATTTATTATCAAAATCAGACTAAATTAAAAGTTCAATAATCATGAGACAATTTTTAAATTGGTGTGATTAGAATTTAATCAAAGTTCAATAATTTACATGCTATGATACCTTATACCTAATATACACACTCAACCTCTAAAGGTATAATTACCAATACCAATATCACGTACTATAGACTTATAGTATAGATAGTTGTTTATTTCACCATATAAAATTGAGAAATCATTAGATCACCGTTCCCTAAAAAAAAGAAAAAGAAAACAACGACAATTGATCATGGCTCCTGCCGGACTTATTTCATGGAGGATTAATTATTTATAGCAGCAAACCCGATCCAAAAAACTTGTCTCGATGATAAACATGATTTTTGCATGTATTTTAGGATGCTATTTGAAAGTGTTGCTTCGCCTAAATTAAAATCGTGAAGAACACCGAAGAAATTTTTTCTACAGATTAAAATATAATCTGTAGATGCCAATATGGCGAAATGATTCACTATAAAATTTACAGCGAACGTTACAAAAACTCACTACTTTACCACAAGATAAAGTCGGAAAGTTGAGTACTAAAAACTATCTATCGAGATCTATGAAAAAACTAAGAAGCTATCTCTCAAGATATATGAAAATACTAAAGATTTCCTCACACCACTCGTGTACTAAATAGAACAACCTTCTAACACCATTAGAAGTTAAAACACTCGTGTGATATTGGAAATGTTACGAAAACAGACTCAACAACATAAACAGATCTTCAGATTCTTCTTCAATGATTACGTACTTTTGCAGTTGCTTTGGCTATCCTTTTATAGACGTTGAGAGGCCTTCAGCTGCATGTGTTGGACCACGATCTGGTCCACTAAGGATGTGTCTACGTCGTGGTAGATGGTTGCATAACTTGCTCCTGGAAAATAGGAACCGAATCGACTTAGTCCACCGATCTCTAGCGATCGGTTTACGTGTTCTTCAGTGTGTTACCATCGCATCCCGCGAAACATGTCGTAACCTGCACACCAAAGAGAAGAAACGGCAAAACTATACAAACAAACTAACTCCTTGAAATGAGGAGACTTAGTCAGAGTTAACCAACTCTAACAAACTCCCCCTTTTTGCCTTTCTTCACAAAATCTGCATATACACAATTTACAGTATATACAATACTCCCCCTGAATCCCAAATATATACATGAAAATAGAATACTCTCCCCCTGTAAACATTCTCCCCCTGTTTACATCAATATCATCATAACAGTTCCTGGAACACATTCATAAGCAAGTATCCAAACAAAGTAACCATCAGTGCAAAAACCATTCAATCAAGAACAACAGACATCGCATAAAAACATATATCAAACACACATCCGATAAATAACCATACGATGTCCACAAAAACAAAAATATATGATGTCCATCATCATCAACAAAACACCACTCCTGTTTTAGAACATGTTCAGAGAGATAAAAAAAAGTTTCAAGAGTTCATAAAAATCAAATCCACATTCAGTCAGTCTTCAACCATATCATCACCACCCTTCGATGTTGCTGCTCCCCCTGTCTCTACTCCCCCTTTTTGGGATGAAAGAAGACTTAGTAATTCGATCTTCATATCATTCATATCAATGCGTGCACTACGAAGACTTTCCAAGAATGTTTGCTCCAGCTTTGTAATGTGTTCAAGCATGGAGTGAACCGTACTTTGAAAGCGTCACCATTTCTTTGGAAGCAGCATCCGAAACCTGTTTATCAGTCCCTTTAGAAGGGTTAGTCCATGGAATGTTTGGAAGCTTATTACCTGTAAATAAGGTATTGCTAATGGTGAAGTTCTGAAAGTCTTCGAAAAGTGCATCTCGGGCTCCAACGGGAAGACCTTGTTTTGTCAACAATTGGTATAACAGAGAGGGGAACGGCAGCAATCCAGGATTCTGTCTACCTGCAACGGCACCTATTTGTTCTACCACCAACTTACCTAAGTTGAATGGTATACATTTTCCAATCTTGTACAATAGAATACCATGCTGCATAGTAACTACTGTACTGTTTGACGACACAAGCCAGTTAGTCGTCATCAGTTTAAATAAAACAGAATGCAGATATGTTAAACTCCCACTGGACATCGGACTCTTCCACTTTTTAACCCTTCCTCCTGTTATTTCTTTTGCGATCTCATCAGTGTCATCAACAGACACATCATTAATTAGCTCGTCAATCCCATAAAATGCGTTGATATCACAGGCAGTAATGTGAAAAACCCGACGCCTAAAGTACACCTTACAATATTTGTTTGAGGTATACTCAGCAAAGGATTTATCCATGTTTGCATACACATGCCTTATCACGTTTTTGGGGTAGGGATGAATAGCCGAAACAGTTTGAAATAGACCACGTTCTTTCAAGAATTCAACGAGATTATTCTGGGCAAAAGTTACCTCGTCAATCTTTCGCTCATTCCAACACTTCGAATGCTTTAATTGTTCCCATATCTTTTCAGCTTCTCTTGAGTAGAATTTGAAAGAAATTGCTCTATCAACTTCAACATCAGAATCTGCAAAGATTGAAGGATTCTCCAAGCTAGAGTCCTAATTTTCCTCCTCAGAATACGGGCTAGGAGGTGTTGGATGCACTGTTGCGTCAACTGTGTCAGGGACAACCGGTGGGACATCTGGCTTGGTTGTAGGTTCTAGAGCACTTTCCTTTTTCTTTCCTTTCTTGACCATCGTCCTCTTCAACCTTTTTAGAATTTCACCTAGTGAAATGTCGTCATCACTGGAGTGTGAATCTGGTTGGCCAAGCTCTTTTGGTTTCAAACCTATATCTTCTTCCAGAGTGTCTGAGGAGTCACTATGGGATACCCATGTTTCTGCTTTTGATTCGGAGGATGTCTCTGAGGCTGTTTGGCCGTCACGTGGGTCGTCGGATTATGGAGTAGATTCTCTGGGCGGTGGAGCGTCCTTCTTCTTTTTGGGCTTGGGCTTTTGAAATCACCGGTGTATCGCCAGTAATGTCAATATGAATTGGTGATCCCGGACCTCCTACGCGTGATTGGCGAGGTATACGCTCCGATCTCCTCGTTGGCGCACTCGTCCTTTTTCTCTTCTTCCCCGTCTCTTTAGGGTTAGAGGGCTCGCCCTTCTCGGGATATATGATTTGAAGAGGTGTCGCCTTTACAGGTTCCATCTCCAAGGCTAGAACCTTCTCCGGTACCTCCATTGGTGTCGCACTAGGACCGGGTGTCGCGGACGGTGTTTGGGTCGCAGCCAAAGCCTGTTGAAGTTCGGGAGAACTTTCCACAAATTTTGCGAGTCCGGCGAGTAAGGCAGAGGTGGCTGGATCCATTTTTCTGGAGAGAGAGGTTAAACGTACCAAAAATAAATGAAAGAGATTAAATGAAACGTTTCAGCCTTTGCAATGAGTATAGAGCTCGGTGATTTGATCAGTGATATGACCGTGTCAGTGTGGCAGATTTATAGGCAGAGGTGCAGGCAAGTGGATAAACATGCAGTTGATTTGACATAAATCCACAATATCTCACAAACCCTAAGTTAAAGGAATAAACGCCACATCATACGACACCATTAGACTAGGAGATAAATATGGGGATTTGTTGAGAAAAATCAGATTAGATAAATGTGATACTAACTCAACCTAATTTTCGCTGATATCTCCAAAAAGATAGGGGATTAAAGGAACCGAATTTCCAAAAATTCTGGGATTACTCACGGATTTTTCGGGGTACTTCACAGAATGTTATCATAACATCTTCATAAACATAGGCTCATTTTAATCAGAATAAAGCATATAAATACAGCCTCATGTAAAATTCGATTGCACTATTGTCAGGCTTTCGAAAGCAATCATGGTCTGCACTGCTTTGTAAGGTAGCATCGTCATTATGAACGCAGTGCCCCCAAACTACTTTGGTGTTTTTCTCGTATTATTAAATTTTCTTCCTCATGTTGAGTATGTCATTGGGAGAACATGTTAGATAACAATCTTTAACACAATAAGTGTCATCAAATAACCAGTTGTATCACCTTCGGATATTTCAAATTTTATGATACAAACAAATACATTCAAGCTTTATTGGCGAGAGAAGACCAAGAGATCTCGAAGACTCAGAAATCTCTCGTGATCTAGGGCTTTGTGAAAATATCGGCGATTTGGTTTTGGTTTCACATAATCTAACTTGATTACCTCATCCTCCACCAAATCTCTTATAAAGTGGTGTCGTATATCTATGTGTTTTGTCCTAGAGTGTTGAACATGGTTCTTGGAGATATTGATTGCACTTATGTTATCACAGTATACCAAAAGCTCGAGTGCTCACAATACCATAGTCGTTAAGCATTTGTTTTAACCAAAGGAGTTGTGTACAACAACTTCCCGCTGCTACGTACTCTGCCTCGGCAGTAGATAAAGAAACATAATTTTGTTTACGACTATGCCACGACACCAAATTATTTCCAAGATAAAAACAGCCCCCACTCGTACTCTTCCTATCATCCGTATCCCCAGCCCAATCCGAATCACTAAATCCAACCAAATTCGTGTTCGTGTCTTTTGAAAAGAAAATGCCAAGGTCCAGTGTTCCAGAAACATACCTGATAACACGTTTGACAGCCTTTAAATGTGACATTTTAGGCTTAGCTTGGTACCTGGCGCAAACACACACGCTGAACATTAAATGCAGTCGTGTGGTGAGAGATATAGGAGACTTCCTATCATTGATCCGTAGAGTGTTGGGTCAACATCTTCTCGAAGATCATCTCCGTCGGTTATCACTTGACCCCATTGGCTTTTCATATGCTTTGCTCCTTCCATCTCGAAATGTTTTCACCATATCCCTCGCATACTTGCTTTGGGACACGAAAATTCCATCATCCATTTGCTTGACTTGGAGACCTAAGAAATACGTTAGTTCTCCTACCATGCTCATCTCAAATTTAGACGACATAACACCTGCAAACTCATCAAGCATTTTTTGTGAGGTCGATCCAACTATCATATCATCCACATAAATTTGTGTGATAAGAATGTTGTGCTGATTTCGTTTTATAAACAATGTTCTATCAGCATTCCTTCGAACAAACCCGAAATCAATTAAGAACTTTGTTAAATGACCATACCATGCTCTCGGTGCTTGCTTGAGACCGTATAATGCTTTCTTTAACCTGAAAACATGGTTAGGCTTATGTGGATCTTCAAATCCCTTGGGTTGTTCTACATATACCTCTTCTTTGAGTTCACCATTTAGGAATGCTCATTTGACATCCATTTGATATAGCTTGATGTTCAAATAACATGCAATGGCTAGGAGCAACCGTATGGACTCAATGCGTGCAACCGGTGCAAATGTATCGTCAAAGTCGATGCCTTCCACTTGAGTATATCCTTGTGCAACAAGTCTGGCTTTGTTGCAATTATGACACCAAATTCGTCGATTTGTTCTTGAAAATCCACTTTGTTCCGATAACATTCTGTCAATGTGTCTCAAACAAGATACCACACATCATTTCGAACAAATTGGTTAAGTTCATCATGCATAGCAACGACCCAGAACTCATCACCCAAAGCTTCTTTTATGTTCTTAGGCTCAATTTTAGAGACAAAACATATAAAACCTGGCATTGAAGCACATATGGATGAAAAACATACCATTTCTCTGTAGTTCAATGGTGATGTACCTCGTGTTCAAATACCATCTTGAACATCGCCTATGACTTGAGAGATTGGATGATTCTTACGTATTCTTCCTGGAGGATCTCGTCTTTCTTGTTGTTGGACGCCGGCCACTTCATCCTCCTCACACCGGAACCTTCAGATGTTTGCGTAGCTGTTCCAGTGGTTGTGGCCTCAGCAGTTGGGACATCACTGCCGCTAGCGTCCTGTTGGATAGGATCTTCTATTAATTCAGCCAGATTCTCATCCTGCCTTTTCCCTGCGAGATTAGCAAGATCATCAAAAACAACATTTACGGACTCTTGAATTGTCCGTAATCTCAGATTATATATACGGTATGCTTGACTATTTAGAGAGTACCCTACGAAAATTCCTTTATCGCTCTTCTCATCAAACTTGGTGAGATACTCTCTATCATTCAAGATGTAGCAAACACACCCAAATACGTGAAAATATTTGAGATTAGGTTTCATTCCTTTCAGAATTTCATATGGTGTTTTGAAGGAACCTGGTCGAATGTTCACGCGATTGTTGATATGACATGCGGTGTTAACAGCCTCTGCCCAGAAACGTTTGGACAAACCTTTCAAAATTAACATAACTTGTGCCATTTCTATTAGAGTTCTATTCTTGCGCTCAGCTACACCATTTTGTTGAGGTGTTTTTGGCGCGGAGAATTCTTGAAAAATTCCCCTTTTCTCACAAAAATTTGTGAAAGAGATATTCTCGAACTCTCTTCCATGATCTGAACGGATCCTTGACACTTGAACACCAAACATGTTAAAAATTCTAGCAAAGAGGATTTTAAACGTTTCAAATGTGTCTGATTTTTCTCGTAAAAAGAATGTCCATGTATACCTTGAAAAATCGTCCACAATAACATATGTATACCTCTTGCCACCCAAGCTTTCGATCTCGACAGGTCCTACTAAGTCCATGTGAAGCAAATCAAACAAATGTTGTACCATAATGTTGCTCGCGATGTTGTACAACAACGTGGGAACATGGGTCTGTTTTTCCTTCGACAATCACCACGCACCACCTTTCCGACACGCTAGCTTGGGTAGTCCACATACTGCTTCCATTTTGTTCAACCTGTCAAGATTTCTAAAGTTAGTATGTCCTAACTTTTGATGCCATAACACACTCTCATCAATTTGTGCCTTATTGTACTTTGGTTCGTCGGCCATATAACAGTTATCGGCTGACCTCTGTCCTTTCATGAGACATGTGTTCTTACCATCATAGACCTCACAAGAATCTTTGTCAATTTCACTTGCAACTCTTCGTCACATAATTGACTTATGCTTATAAGATTTGCCATTAAACCTCAGACGTGCAAGACATTCTTGAGGCTAGGTAAACCTTGAACATTTTGGAGTCCTTTGCTATGATTTTCCTTTAGAACCACCTCCAAATGATACACTACCCCATCATACGACTCATAGTTGGCAAGGCGACACATTACCAATGTGTGACGGAATAGCCGCTATCAAAATACCATGAACACGAAATGTTAGTTTTCAATGCAGTATAAACAACATGGCATTTTATATCATCTTTCATGACCCAAACTTTCTTTGAGTCAGTTCCCTTGTTGTTCGTATTCTCGCGGTGTTTGCGAGCAGATCTTTGGGGTCTCAGGCAATCAAGTGTTCATATAACATGACCTAGGCATCATCCTATGCCATTAAAATCAGCCTTCAGTTTATAATAGAAAGGCCTAATGTGACCAGGTGTAGAGCAGTAATGACATACGTATTTTCTATGTTTTCTTCGTGTCATTTTTACTCTTTTTACCGGTTCACCTTCTTTAACGAATGGTTTCCCATTTGTGGCGACAATTGTGGAACAACGATGTTAGGAACATGCGTAAAACCTAAACCAAAGATGATCGGATTTACCCATTAACAACGCATCATCTAATTTGGACGTACCTATGTTCCACTTTCGAACGAACTTGTGCCACTTCAAGTTGACATGTCACCTTGTTTAGTTCGACTTCCTTTGTGTTACCAAGACTTCAAGCTTAGCCAAAGATGCTTTCGACCGTGTTTTCTCTTGATGTGAGCTCAAGATCTCGACTTTGTCCTTTCCATTTTCAAGTAGCTCGACGATAACTTTTTAACTCTTGTACTATGGCGATAGAGTCTTCATCGTAATCGCCCTCACAATCTGTATCATTCACAAGAGCATTTAAGAAAAACAAACTTGAATAATAGTCGAGACCATACATGTTTGATACTAGATCAAAACTGACTGCATCTCCCTCGTCGTCTGACAATGTTTTGGCAACTGCGACGTGGAGTACTGTGGAAACAGTGCTGGTCACAGCGTCGCTGTCATTATTTACCTCTTCGAAGAGCTTCGTCATCACTCCATGATACCCAGTATGACTTTCCTCTCTTTCTTAGCGTGTTTGCACATTGGTTTGCATAGTGACCATACCCTTTGCATTCACGGCATTGGATACCTTCAATGTTGGAGGAATCATACCTAAACGTGTCTGAGGAAAAGGACTTCCTCACTGGTCTTGGTGGAGTGAAGCTTTGAGGTTTTGAAGACGGATATTCTACCATTCGAGGACTTTGATCCATAGGCCTGGCTTGAGCTTTCTCCTTGTTCATCTTCCTTACCATAGTGTTGAATTTTCTGGTGATTAGAGCAACATCATCGCCAGCTTTGATCTCCTGCAGCTCCTCTTCATCATCTAACTCGATTATCTCCCGTGATGTTCCACTGGATGTTGCTCCAAAGAAGGAAGGCAACGATCGGCTTCTTATTGATTGCACCTTTCTCTTCCGATTCATCTCATATGTCTTGAGTGCATTCATGAGATCCATGAACTCAATGGTCGCAACTGCTTAAGATGTCTCAATAGCCGTGACCTTCATCTCAAATCTTGCGGTAAGGTTCAAGAGCCTCGACACCAAAGAACTTGTTACTTATCGCGTCACCAAGATCTTGGCACTCATTGGCAATATCCAATATCCTCTTGGTGTAGTCGTTGATGTTCTCTTCTTCCCATCTTCATATTCTTGAATTTGGAAGTGAGAATGCGAAGTCGAGACTCCTTTATACTTGTATCACCCTCACAATGCCGTTGAAGAACATCCCACGCATCTTTCGCAGACGCTACCGTTCTTGATCAATTTGAACATTGTCATGTCCACGGATGCGTAAATGGCATTGAGGGCCTTCGTTGAAGTTTGCGTCGTCAACTCGATCTCTTGTCCACCGTGCGATGGTGTTGGGGTAACATCGCCCGAACATCGCGGGTCTTTGGGACCCACCATCCGTTCTCCACGGATCGCCATGCTTTGACATCGATGGACTTGATGTATGAGCGAATTCTGGTCTTCCAGTATGAATAATTCGATCTATCTAAGATTGGTGGTCGATAATACCCAGAATTGTTTGAATCCATGGTGAAATAAATAGCGAAGATACCTGACAGGATCTCACTCAGTGTATCGAGTGTAAGCTCTGATACCAATTGAAAGTGTTGCTTCGCCTAAACACACAACTGTTATGTAGACTGTTATCCACACACAGAGTAAAACAACGGAATTAAAATCGTGAAGAACATCGAAGAAACTTTTTCTACAGATTAAAATATAATCTGTAGATGCTAATATGGCGAAATGATTCACTATAAAATTTACAGCGAACGTTATAAAAACTCACTACTTTACCACAAGATAAAGTCGGAAAGTTGAGTACTAAAAACTATCTATCGAGATCTATGGAAAAGCTAAGAAGCTATCTCTCAAGATATATAAAATACTAAAGATTTCTTCACACCACTCGTGTACTAAAAAGAACAACCTTCTAACACCATTAGAAGTTAAAACACTCGTGTGATATTGGAAATGTTACGAAAACAGACTCAACAACATAAACAGATCTTCATATTCTTCTTCAATGATTGCGTACTTTTGCAGTTGCTTTGGCTCTCCTTTTATAGACGTTGAGAGGCCTTCAGCTGCATGTGTTGGACCACGATCTGGTCCACTAAGGATGTGACTAAGTCGTGGTAGATGGTTGCATAACTTGCTCCTGGAAAATAGGAACTGAACTGACTTAGTCCACCTGATCTCTAGCGATCTGTTTCTGTGTTCTTCAGTGTGTTACCATCGCATCCCGCGAAACATGTCGTAACCTGCACACCAAAGAGAAGAAACGGAAAAACTATACAAACAACTACACAGACATGTCACCACCACTGCTCGGGTCATTGGTGATGTGTCATGTTTCGGAATAACGCATTCTTCTCCCATTTTTGCGATTTTCACCCATTTTTCACCCATATTTGTCTTCATCAACACACACTACACCCTCATAACACTTAATTTAACATCCATTATTTTAAACCCTAGCCTCCACTCCACATTCAACCACACAATTTTCTCTCATTTATCATCCATTTCTTTATTTTTTCATCCATCTTAGAGAAGAAGAAGCAATCAAAGAAACAAGCTTGAAGACCAAAGTTTTTAGGATTTGTCCTTCAAAATCTTGTATCTATAATAATGTTTTCTATTGATTTTGGTATTTTGTTGAATGAAAGCATGATTGGATAAATTTCTTTGTTTTCGGGATTGAACTAAATAAGTTTGTGATGGAATAAATTTTATTTTGATGAAACTCTTGATTGAATACCTATATCTTCTTATGTTCTTGGTTTATTTTGTATTTTGAATGATTGACCATCATTTATGCATTTATCTTTGATTTGTCTTGAACTTAGGAGATAAGAGTTAACATTTGAATGAGTACATGAGACATGTCATCTCAATAAACCGGAAGGTTGAGAATTTGAGTGAGGATTCTTGTTGATCTTAGGAGCCTTTTGGAGTTATAGGCTAGCAACTAATCGGGGAAGACGATTTTAGCCCGTAATCTACCGTTTTAATAGTCTAGTAGGGGGCTAAAGCTAGTTTAGAGATCAATCCTAGATTATTAGGATTCATTCAAGAGTTACTCATATAGAGTGAGGTCCAATCACTACCCATTGACGTTTAAAACCTAGAATAGTTTTCCCTTCTTTAACTGCCATTATTCACCTTCGTTTTTATTAAGTTTTTCATAATTTATTTCTTGCTTAAGACTTAGTAAATAATCCAACTTGAAATTGACTAAGTATATATAGATTTAGAACAATCTACTAACAATAACCATAAGTTTAGAATCACTCATCCTTGTGGGATACGAACTTGCTTCCACTAATTGCAACTACACCGTGTACTTGCGGAATTGTAGCTAAAATAAGTAGCAAACAAGTTTTTGGCACCGTTGCCGGGGATAAGTTAAATTTTATTACTTGTGATATTGTGAAGTGTTGTTCTTATCTAATTTAGACAATTTTTTTTATTTTCTTTGTTTTTATGTGTTACGTCTTTTTCTTTTGTCCCATATAATGAAAGTGGTGGTCTTTTCAACGAAAGTTGCTAGAGTGCTACATCCACATAGTAACTGAAAGATCCATCTTTTGTTAAAGATATGGATATTGATGATGAAAGAAAAGAGTTGGTCGAACAACTCCAACTACATTTGGTGGTAATGCAAGCTCAATTGCATGCTCAACAACAAAGAATGAGTCATAGGCATCCACATATCCAAGATGTATTCCAGCCGAGGTCAACCTATGATGATTTATACGACATGGGATTCAATGCCATGGAGTGGCGACCACCATTGGAGTATGAGAACCATTTCAACAATTGGAGCAACAAATATTCATATTCTATTCAAGAAGACTTTCAAGGTGGGAATCAATATCATCAATGCTATCAACGGAATATGGTGCATCCTAATCTATCATATAGAAATCCCAACAATGCATTGCAACCTCTACTGGGATTTTCGATGATAATGGTGTAGTAAATGAAGAAAAGAAGTCTAGCAATGATGAAACCATCTTCAAAATGTTAAAAGTCATGGAATCTAGAATGGAAAGAAGGGACGCAAATACCGAAGCTTCAGATGCCCGCTTTAAAATGTTGGAAAAACAAATACGAATGATGGATAAGCAAATTCAACAAATTGCCACCAGTTTTAGTAATCTACATCAACAAGGTCAATTCCCAAGTAACACCGTTGTTAATCCTAAGGGACCTTGCGAATCCATTAGCCCACAAAATGGAATCTCATATGAGAAACAACAATTGTCAAGTGAAGAGCCTCAAGTGGTTAAAGAAGAGTGATGGGATATGGCCCAACCGCTCAGGCCCAATGGCAGACCCAAGTGAACTGGGTCTGACCTAATAGACAGCCCTACGCGGATAAGCCTACAAGCCCAACATCTAAACCCTAACCAAATCGAAGAAGAGATATTCAAGGAGATAATCAAGGATCAAGATATGGAAGGAGATCGGATCCCACAAATCAAGGGATCCAGTACATCTTTAGAGATCCACAAACATGTATAAATAGAGGTTAGGTCGACGGTAGAAGGGTTGGCAACTATTAGAATACTAGAGAGCTTTTTAATACATTCATTGTAATCCTACATAGTCAAAGTATTGAGGAATCACTCCTCCGTGGACGTAGATCTTATTCTTGATCGAACCACGTAAAAGCCTCGGTGTTCTTTACGCTTTTCATAAATCTCGCACACAAGATTTATCATTGGCGCCGTGTGGGAAAATTCAACAAAAGCTTCGTTTTCTACAACTCAATGGCAAGAACTTCGTAAACGCTAGCACCGGCGGTCTTGGCAACAACCGCTACCGAGGATGATCAAGTAGTCACGCAGCGCCGCGGGAAGGGGATCGCGGAGGCCGCCAGCAATAACACACCTGAGGGTTACATAGAGAACATTCCTATACACCCTCAGGATCGCCGCCCTAACGAAGAGGAAGATGCCGACCTCAACACCGGTGAACAGGCGGTTCACCGATCTCATGAGGTCCTCGGCCGAGCCGTGTCCGAATTCCTCAACGCCAACATCGGCCAATTCCAGAGTTTCCTCAACCAGAGGACAAACGGAGCGGGCACCTCAAGAACGCCCGGACTGGTGGTTACGGGCGCCCGAGGTCGTTCGCCCCTCCGAAGTAATCAACGCTCACCTCGGTGCGATAGCTGAGAATGCGTACATCGCCCCATCACCCGAAGTCAATCACCTCGACGGGACGACCGCAACCATTCGCCCCCGTGCCACCCGCGGAGTCGCTCACCTCGGCACCACTACCGAAGTCGCTCACCTCGACACACCGTCCATGGAGCCGAGCGGGACAGAAGAGAGGAAAAGCGGAGCCGATCTCCCCCTCGAAGAGAAGATAGACGCCGTTACCGGTCTCCCACCCCTCCAGAGAGAGATGGCAACGAGCTTCCGGGGTTCGACCGGCACGGGAGGATCATCTCTCATTTCTCCAGGAAATCTCGATACGCCTTGCCTCAAAGATATAGGGAACCCAACATCGCTGCCTACGATGGTCTTGGGGATCCCTCCGACTTCCTTTTCGACTACACCACCAACATAGCAAATCAAGGAATGGAAGATTTTCATATGTGCAAAATCTTCCCCGAGGTGTTGGTCTCCAATGCCCGACGTTGGTTCACCTCGCCCCGCCGTAACAAAGATACACCGCTTCAAGGATCTCATGGATCGCTTTAAATGGCGCTTACCGTAAGATGCCACCTCAAAGAACCGCTGTTCGATCGCTCACCATCCGCCAGGGCGGACGAGACGATGTCAAATTTCATCTCGCGATTCATCAAGGAGTCCCTCAAAATTGATGAGAGTAACGATCTCTACATCATCAATGCGTTCAAAAACGGGATCCGACCTGGCGCACTGAACAAAGAGATCACCAGAGAAAAGCCGAAGACGGCGAGCCACCTCTGGACCCTGGTCGACAACTACGTCAAAGGGGACGAGTCAGATCGCAAGAAGAGAGAGACCTGGGACGAGCAAAAGGTCGAGAGGAAGAAGGCAGACGACCGAGGAAGAGGCACTGATCGCCGAAGTACCTTCGATAGGATCAAGAAAAACCCGATGGAATCCAGGCTGGGACCTCGGCCAAACCCTGGTGGCAACGCGCCTCATCTGCTCAAATCGAGGGTGGAAATATTTGAGCTCCATGCTGAGCTCTTCCCGAAGCCCCCTCCCATGAAAGGAGGATCCAAGAAGGGGTCGACGGAGAAGTATTGTGATTATCACCAAGGGTATGGTCACAATACCGAGGATTGCAGAAACTTGAGCTCGCAGATCGACGAGCTCGTCAAAGGAGGAGCGCTTAAGAAGTACCTCGGCCGACCTGGGCCGGGAATAAGAAGCGCAGAGGAAAGAATGGAGGTGGCAACAACTGTGGGCCGACCTCGACGACGACCTAACCTGAAGATGATGAGGACGATGGTCCCAACGCCATGGAGCAAGTCTATGCCATCACCGGATTGCCCATAGGTACGACGAGGTCGTCGTTGAAAACTGAAGCTCGGAGACCGACCCCCGAGGAGCCAAAAAACAAACGACTCCGGGATGGTGAGACCATCGTGTTCTCCAATGACGACCCAGTGCCCAAGATCATGCCCCACCAAGACGCTATAACTATACAAGCCGTGGTGGGCAACAAGAACGTCCACATAGTCTACATCGACATCGGAGCCTCTGTCAGCATCATCTTCCAGAGCTTCCTGGACAAACTCGAGGTCGGAGGGATCCAAATACATCCCGCACCGTCCAAACTACGGAGCTTCACTCAGGAGGCGGTCCAACCAGAAGGTGTTATCACCCTTCCGGTCACTTTGGGACGTGCTCCCAAGTCGGTCACCAAGGCCATCCAGTTCTTCCTAGTCCGAGCTCCCTCTCCATACAACATCATCCTTGGGAGAGACTGGCTCTACGCCACCAAGGCCGTCTGCTCGGTCTACCACCTCATCATCAAGATACCCATCCCGGTGGAAGTGCTAAACATCCAGGGTGACCAAACGGCAGCTAAAGAATGCCTACGAGTCTCAACCCAGGATATGGCCTTACCTCAGGCCTAGCAACTACTGTAAACATCGAGTCGCCACCCCGGGACAATCTAACTGACGACCTCCAATTATACGATGACGACCCTTCCAAGGTCGTCAAGGTCGGCACCCAGGGTCCAACTGATATTCGACAGCACGTCGTGCAACTTCTGAGGGAATACAGGGACGTGTTCGTATGGTCCCCACTCGACATGACCGGAGTGTCACCCGAGCTCATCACTCACCGACTCAACATCGACCCGGCTACCAAACCAGTTCGGCGGAAGAAAAGAGGTTTATGCGAGCGCAGCCAAGTCATAAGAGATGAGGTGACCCAACCCAAGAGGCCAAAATTGCTCGAGGTCAAGTACCCGACCTGGATGGCTAATCCAGTCGTGGTCCGAAAGCCGGGAGGGGGGTGGCGCATGTGTGTCGACTATACCGACCTCAACAAACACTGCCCAAAGGACTATTACCTCCTCCCTGATATTGACAAGAAAGTGGAGGCACTGGTGGGCCACGAAATTTTCAGTTTCCTGGATCTGTACAAGGGGTGCCACCAAGTCTTGATGAGTAAGGAGGATTCTCCAAAAATGGCGTTCATCACTGACTTCGGTGTCTTCGCGTACCGAAAAATGCCTTTCGACCTGAAAAACGTCGGAGCTACCTACCAAAGGATGGTGGACGCAATATTCAAAGATCATATAGGGAAGATCTTTGAGGTCTACGTCGACGATATCGTGGTCAAAAGCTAAAAAACAGAATGTTGCGCCGACGACCTCAAAACTATCCTCCAACTCCTCAGGTCGGTCAACCTCAAGCTCAACCCCCAAAAGTGCACATTCATGGTGAAAACGGGGAAATTCCTGGGATGCTGGGTTTCACAAGAAGGCTTGAAGGCCAATCCCACCAAGGTGAAGACGATACTTGACATGCAAGTACCGAAAACAATCCGTGAGATCCACAAACTCACCGGATGCTTGGCCGCTCTCAGTAGATTTCTATCTCGGGCTGCCGAGAGGCAACTTCTATTCTTCAAGATCTTGAGAAGAGCCCCGGACTTCGCCTGGGAGGAAGAACATCATGTCGCCTTCACCCAGCTGAAAGAGTACCTCGCCGACCTGCCCACACTGTCCGCCCCGAAAGAAGGCGAGCTCCTTTCTTTATATCTGGCCGCCTCGGACGAGCAATCGATCTTGATCTTGGTGCGAGATGAGATCGGACGACAACTCCCTATCTACTTCATCAGCCGAGCTCTCAAAGGACCGGAGACTAGGTACACCAGCTTTGAAAAACTAGCGTTGGCACTGGTGAACGCCAAGCGACGTCTCCGACCTTATTTCCAAGCCCATTCAATCCAGGTATTGACTGACTTACCCCTGAGACAAGTCTTGTCAAAACCCGAATCATCGTATGATAGCCAGTGGGCACCGGAGCTCGGCAACATGACATCTTATACTCCCCTGCACCGCCATAAAGGGCAAGCTCTAGCCGATTTCTGGTAGAGGTCAAATTTATCGAGGTCAGCCCCACCAGAGAGACACTCCGACCCCGCCTCACAACGGAGGAACCTACCATCGACCTACCCGATGGTCATTGGCGAGATGTATGTGGATGGGGCTTCGTGCAAAACAAAGTTAGCGGCGCGGGCATCTTGCTCCTCGCCCGGAAAAACAAGAAGAACCTATGCACGGGTTTTCCTTCCCACCACAAATAACGAGTGGAGTATGAAGCATCGATCTCGGACTCCGTCTCGCGAGGGAATTGAAAGTGGAAAAGATCCAAATCTTTGGAGATTCCCAGGTCGTGGTAAACCAGGTCTTAGGAAAATATGAGGCCAAAGAAGATCGAATGAAGCAATACCTTGAGAAGGCTAAGGAGATGCTGACCTCATTCAGGTATTCCACAATTCATCGTATCCCACGAGGGGAGAACAGTCGAGATGACATCCTCAGTAAATTGGCTTCGTCATCAACAAATCCACCAGTGGAGGAGGTTCATTCCAGAAGCATTGCGGAGCCCCACATCGGCATGAGATAGAACCGAACTGGATGTCTCCCATAAAGGTATATCTGGAAGAAGGTGTACTACCCCAAGATCGGCTCGAAGCAAAAAAGATGATGGTCAAGTCCCAAAAGTACCTCACGCATGAAGGCACTCTCTACAGGAAATCCTACCTTCAACCACTCCTGAGATGCCTTGGGCCAGAAGAGGCGGACCACGATTAAACGAGATTCACATGGGATCTTGTGGAAGCCACATCGGATCACGAGCTCTCTCAAAGAAGACGCCGAGGTCGGTATTCATTGGCCCACCTCATCCAAGATTCGGCCGAGCTCGTCAAAAGTGCCAGTGCCGACTTCACGCCACGGTCGAAGCTACCATGCATCGACCTCGGTAGCCTTCGTCGAGGCCTTTCATGCAATGAGGAATTGACATCGTTGGTCCCTTCGACCGAACACCGTGTCGCCCGATACTTGGTTGTAGCCATAGACTACTTCACAAAATGGGTCGAAGCGGAGCCTCTTTCAAGCCTCACGAGCGTAAGGATCCGAGACATTCGTGTGGAAAAACATAGTTTGCCGCTCAACATACCACATGTCTTGATCTCGGACAACGGCACCCAGTTCGTCGTAAACTTCAAAGAATGGTGTGAAGAGCTCCAGATCAAACAACGCTCACCTCGGTTGCACACCCACGTGCGAATGGTCGACAAGTGACAACCGCACGATTGTACAAGGATTGAAAAGAGGTTGGACCGAGCAAAGGTGATTGGGTTGAGAATCTCCCTCAAGTCCTCTGGTCCTACCACACGACACCTCAGACTTCACACGGAGAAACGCCCTTCAGCCTAGTCTACGATACCGAGGCTTTCATACCAGCTGAGATCGGCGCACCGAGCCCACGTACTCTTCACTTCGACCAGCACGACAATGAGGAGAACCTACAGGTCAACCTTGATCCTCTAGAGGAAAAACGTGAGCTCGCCTTCATCAATGAAGCCAAGTACAAATGCCTGGTCGCAAGGTACTACAACAAGAGGGTAAAAGCCTCCACACTCCAAATAGGCGACCTCGTCCTACGAAACAATGAAGCCAGTAAAGCCGAGCGTCTTAACAAGTTAGACCCGACATGGGAAGGCCCATACCGCGTCCACGAGGACCTCGGCAAAGGGTCCTATAAGCTTGCTCACCTATCCGGTGCACTTATTCCCCAAACCTGACATATCACTCATTTGAAGAGGTATTTTACATAGCTTTGATTTCAGATCGGCATCATGTTAGCCCTCTTTTCGCTTTTCTGAAGTACGAGGTTATTTACTTATCAATAAAACATGTTTTTTACTAATGAGTATTTCACTTCGTCTCATCTTATATTTATGTGAACATCCATTCGGATAAAACATAATTAACCTTCAAAAGGGGACGCCCTTGCAAAGATGGCACATACAGATAACTCATTAACTTGAACGTCTACGTGCAAGGCATACAGATTACTCATTAATTTGAACATCTACATGCAAGGCATACAGATGACTCATTAAATTGAACATCTACATGCAAACGACGTCCAGATCGGATCTCGTCAATTTATACCCCTTTATTTGGGAAGATATACACTTCGGTAAACAGTCTAAATACATTTACGACTAAAAACCAAGTCCTAAGCTATATTTGTACCTCTCTAGGGGGAAAATATACACTTCGGTACAAAGTCTAAATACATTTATGACTACAAACCAAGTCCTAAGCTATATACAAATCATTCGGGCTTCCGAGCTCCACCTCGCCAGGACTCACTGAAGCTACACCAGTTCTGAACAAAATCTCCGGGTCGACGATGAATACCCGGGACGAACTCAGTGCCTTCAACCCAGTCAATAAGGTCGGCGTCGCCGCGACCTACTCCAGGGGCACTTTGAACAGGCGCAGAGGGGCCCCGACCTGAAGGGGGCGCTCCCGGAACCGAGGTCGAACTTCGGCCCCTTGATCTTGCCGCCCGGCCAGGGTTACGACCCCGTCCCCGAGTCCTTCCTTGCCGACCTGGGGCCCTCGCCCGTCCAGCTCCTGACGGGGGGCCCGACTGCGAGACGACATTCCAGACATGTCCGCTCCCATCAGCCGAAGCACCTCGGCGTGGTCCATATAACCGCCGTCCGCCCCGACTTCCTCAACTCTCACGTCGGTAGGGTCGGCTGGAGTCTGACTGCAGGGCTGGGGCATACGTCGCTTGTGGACGAGCTTGTAAAACTGGAGGTATTTGACCAGGAAGTCGAGGCAATCTTTGAAATTCTTGCTCTCAGGCCCCTCCTCATCCCTTAGCACCATGCCCTCAGCAAGCAAACTCTGAGCTCGATCATCGGCCTCGGATATTGTAATACCACCAGATCGGTGGATTACCGCTTCATATTCAGCATGCTCCTCCGAGATCCGTGCCAACTTCTCTTGCGCCACCGAGTGTCCTCACACCGCATCGCGGCCTGAATGACGAGGCGAGACATCCGCCTTGAACTTCCGATGGATGATTCTTAGCTTCAAGGCTTGTTCTCGCCAAAAGACGGGCCACCTCCTGTTTGGCCCCTTGCAGTTGCTTTTTTAGCCCGGCCGACGATGTCGAGCTACCGACCCCAACGACTTGGCTATCCATGCTGTGCAAAGTCTGGGTCAGCTCGACAGATCGGCTCCTCCGCTCACCACCTCCTCATCCTTCTCACCAAGGCACCTCGGACCTCTTCACCTTGGCGAGATCGTGATCTAGCCCAACATAAGGAGAAGAGGAGTGCTAAAAACAGGACAAACACATTCATATAAAAAAGGTGTATTTATTATTCACAAATGTGGAAATTTACAAAGCTCGGGATCCTAATGACCCCGGCACTTGAACCTATTACAACGGCCCGCTGACCTGAGCCTCTTTGGGGGCTCACATCCTATTGCATCCAGTGCGGCTCCTCCTGGGCTCCTCCAGGCTTCCTCCAGGCCCCCCCTTCAGAAGGGAGACTTGAGCTCAGCCCCGCATCCCCAGCCTCAGCCCGCACCTCGGCAAGGAGTTCCTGAAGCTCGGGGTATTCATCCTCCTTGCACTGGGACACGGCCTCAGCCGTCAGAAGAGAAGCAGAGGAAGCCAAAGTCTCCACCACGGGGAAGGAGGCCGCCTCGGCAATCACTCGGGCATAATCCTTCTGCACCGCCCGAGGAGCGACCTCGACCCAGCCATGCTCGATCTTATCGAAGTCAGGCATCGCGGCAGCCAACTCCTCCAGGTGGGCGGATATCACTTGCGGTCTGAGCACGGCGGCCAGGTCAGAAATGAAGGCGGAGAAGGTCTCTGATTCAATGAGCTTGCTGGCGAAGGCCCTCAACATCGGTCCTTGCCTCGCCAGCAAGGCACTCGTCTATTCGGCGTGCTTCTTCTCCGCCTCGGCCGTCTCCTCCCGAGCATTCTCCACTTCGACACGGGCCACCTGCAGGGCCCGGTTCTTCTTCTTCTTCGTGTCGGCCTCAGCAGCGACCCTTGCAGGTTCGGCATCCGCCTCAGCAGCCTAGCGCAGCCGGCAGCGTGACGCCCTCCCTCCACCACCTGCATCGGAGACGCCTCGATGATGAATCCGGCCATACGGTGCAGCTCCCCCACCACCAAAGTCGCATCCTGAAATTCAAAAAGTCAGGAACGCATCACAGAAGGACCTGTACCTGAGGGAAGGATATAGGGGAGCTTGGAGGCGGCACCTCGAACGTGATCCAAGTGCGAGTGTCCTTCTCCGAGGCCGGACTTGACCTCGGTTGTTCTATCGACACCAACTGGCTGAGGGTCGCCACGCCGGGGCACCTTGTCCTCGCCCGCCTCCTCGCCTCTTAGCCGGTGGCGCTGGCCCTACTGTTGTCTGGGGACTACGAGACCGGCGCCTTTGCCTTCTTACTATAATCGAGCTTCACTGCACAACAAGAAAATTTTTTTAACACAACGACATCAGACATATAAGCAATAAGAAATAAGAGGGTGCCCTCACCCATATCCGACCCCGATCCTGAAGGCTTCGACCTATATATGCTCAATCCGGCATCATTCAGATCGTCCTCGGTGAAATTGACAGAAATTTCACCATGTGTGTTGAAATGATCCTCTACGTAACCTGTGGGCTTCACCTTCACATCCTTCATTTTACCCACCCCACTGTAACTCCTGATGCCCATCCGCCTCAAAAGAAAAACTTATTTTGCCATTGCGACACCTTCGAGGGAGCAGTCGCCCTAAACGACTGCCGAGGTGAAAGATAGTATACACCTCTTGTGCCCTTGACACTAAAAAAATGCATCAAGACCTCGAAAGAGAACTCCTCAGCAAGGCTATAACAGGCGAGCCCCATCCCAACCACCGACCTAATGGAATTCGGGGTAAACTGGCATATAGGAATTTGAAAATATTCCTGAATATTCAAAAAGATGGGGGCTAACGGAAACCTATGTCCGGCCTTCATGGCGTCTACATACACCGTTACAAACCCCTCCGGAGGGGCCAACTCTCTGTCACCGGATTGCGGAAGGCACCACCAGGACTCCGCCGAAATGTGGCATTCATTCCCTATTCTACACACATCGGCGACGGTCAGAGACGATCTAACGTCCCTGACCTTATACTCACCCCAAACGGAAGATATCTCCGGCATCCTAACGCTAATACCCCTAGACCTACCCTCCAAGGTATGGCACACGTAATCCTTAATCTCGATAACATTATCGGGAGGGGGAGATGAACGGGCAGACCCCGACAAAGAAGAAGATGAAGAAGTTGAAGTCATACTTACTTTTCAGTGAAGGATTTTTGCTTCGGATTTTTGCTTCTTCGATGAAGTTGGGAAGGAATTTCTGAAAGCTCTGAATATATTTTCTCTGGAACAAATGAGGAAGAAGAAAGTGAACAGTTTTCTCATTCGGGACTATTTATAGTACAAAGAGGCGCCCAAACCTGCCGTTTCAACTTTCCACGTGGCTAATCGCGATTTGATGTGAAGTAGACGCGCGCATGCGTTTCGAGCGCCCACCAACCGTCTGGCGCGTATGACGTGTTCTAGGACGCATTGACACGTCGGTCTAATCATGCAATCATCACTCTGACTCTGGACCTCGGCATCGTCCTTCCAACGGACATCGCCATCCAATGTCAGACGACTCAGGTCGGACCTCGGCATCAACCTGACGGATGTCGCCATCCAGGTTGGACCTCAACCCGTCCCGACGGACATCTACATCAATGTCAGCGACTCACCCGATCCTCGACAAACTGTCCCAGCCAGGAAGGGCAGATCGCCTAACTCAGCTCGGACCCGGTGAACCAATCAAACCCTGACATCAAAAAGGTGGAAAACGTTCGACATCAACCTCAGCCGAGCAACAACCAGCCTCGGCAAAATACGCTCACCCCACCTCGGCTTAGTTGTTACCGACTAATTGGGGGCTATGATGGGATATGGCCCAACCGCTCAGGCCCAATGGCAGACCCAAGTGAACTGGGCCTGACCTAATAGACGGCCCTACGCGGATAAGCCTACAAGCCCAACATCTAAACCCTAACCAAATCGGAGAAGAGATATTCAAGGAGATAATCAAGGATCAAGATATGGAAGGAGATCGGATCTCACAAATCAAGGGATCCAGTACATCTTTAGAGATCCACAAACATGTATAAATAGAGGTTAGGTCGACGGTAGAAGGGTTGGCAACTATTAGAATACTAGAGAGCTTTTTAATACATTCATTGTAATCCTACATAGTGAAAGTATTGAAGAATCACTCCTCCGTAGACGTAGATCTTATTCTTGATCGAACCACGTAAAAGCCTCGGTGTTCTTTATAGTTTTCATAAATCTCGCACACAAGATTTATCAAAGAGCATGCTGAGAAAGATAAGCGCACTGAGGACCAATTGTCCATTTCATTTGAACATGAGAGCATAACTTATTCTATTCACCAACCTCCACAATTTCATGAAGATAAAGACTTTAAAAGAGTTAAACCTATATACAAATTTAACCTTACTTTATCCACTAACTTCGGATTTAGTCTTGTTTACGGGTACAAAAGTAAACCTAGATATAGATTTAACCTTACTGTATCAGGCCTAATTTGATGTTCCTCTTACGCTTGCGGGTGCTAAGAAACCTCTGAATGCTTATGGGTGCAGTAGACCTAAACATCTTGCTTACAAGTACAAAATAACCAAGTTTTCAGCAACCAACACTTTTTTGCCTACTTATCCAAACTTCTACTTAAACTGGAGGATTTTTGTAGAGTGGTTTTCAACTAAGATCTGAGAAGTCACACACTACAAACTTCGTGTGTCTAGGCTTAAGATATACAAGAAGTAGTATCATAGACTTAAGGAGGTTTATACTGAAACCTTGAGCTGCTAAGTATGTGAGCTCTAAAGGTTTACTAATAACACTGTAAACTTTCTTCTTTGAAATCGTTGTTTGATAGACTTGAGCTTTGAGCTTTGAATGCTTTAGATAATAAAAATATGAAGCGCTTCGGTTAACTTCAAATGATGAATTCTGTATGTATTTATATAGAAGACAATGAATAGTGTCATTGGAGGAAGCATCAATCACGTCATTCTAATTGTCATTTGAATTCTTCTTGTTTGAATCCTCGTAGGTCGTTGTCAGGGTCTGCATCATCTTACGTTGTAGCTCTGTAACTATGAAAATATTTTCTGGCAAGTTATGAACCTCTGCAAATACGCTATGTGATAGGAAATCCGAATTTACCCAGGCTCCCGATGATCTATCTTTGTTATTTAATTTATCATACATTGATTATATTCCTAGCATCCTCTTATAAAATTAATTGCAATACATATGGGTTTTCTCGTATTTACCTGTGAATTTTTGACAAATATGATCAATAGCTGACTCCGACTTTGATCTTCTGGGCTGTGTCTTACATGCCTGATCTCCAATACTGAGTGAGTAATCTATGGAGGACACCTAAATTTTCGTCCCCTATGAGTATCTATGTGATTTTCGAAAATCACAACTGTGAGGATATGGATGATCTGATTTTCTCCTACCATGTATTTATAGTGCTATCTTTAGAATCCTAATGTGATAGAACTATGGAACATCTAATAAATACAAATATTTTTTTTGAAGATAATTATTTTCTAGAATAATTATAACTCGATATCTAATAATATCAAATAATATCTATCTAGACTATGAGATGTATTAAATAAACAATACAATAGTTATAATAGAATCCTAGTGGGATTCCTTGGGGTGGCCAAAAATTCCATAGGCAATAGACCTTGATGGACCAGTTCATGAATCAAATACAAGGATTAAAAATGAGCCGTAAATGAATTAATTATCTTATGTTCAGTCCAGAACATAAATTAATTCATAAACATTTATTCATTCCACTATAGAATAAATATTGGCTTACTCATTTATTATCGAAGTTTAGTCGGACTTTTACTTAGACTTACGACTCTTCGTATTTAAGATATCACATATCCATTAATTATTTATAGAACTCTGACTGTTTAATATAATTAATCTCTTTAATTTCGTAAGTAGTACCATTCAACCTTATTATTGTACTTGATCTAACTCAACCTACAAGGTTTAGAACAATAAATCTTTTGAGCTCCTTAAGGGGACGACTTCATCCTAAACGGATGCAGTGACTCGATACAGGTAACCAGCATGAGATACAAGCACTGCCACTAGATGCGAAGAATTTTGGATTATCACATGTAACCTCATCCATAACAAGTCAAAGTGATGGTCAATAACTCATATTCACCTGAAACCTTATCGAGGTTTAGATCAACGCAAAGTCATCAAGATCTAGGTTTTTCACTACAATCAGATAGAAGAACACATCCAACTGTGATCCATCAATACGTCAATACGTATCAGCATAGACAAGAAACTAAGTCAAGTAAATTCTTATATATACTACAGCCTATACCAACAACTCATTCTAGTCTCAACTATTGTAACAGCCCACTATTCCTAAGGACGGTTTAGCAGGGACTATTACTCAGGATATGAATTAAGAAGCGGGGAAAGAAAAGGGGATATCAAATTGAGAGACATATATCAAGAAAATATCTATAAACCTCATGGTCGTGAAGATCAAAGTAGACATAATTTACGTACAATAGATTAGTCTATCAGATCCTTAACAAAAAGGTTCAATTGATTTGAAATGGGTCTAGTTCTCTGACCAAAATATAATTGGGTGTTCTTGTAACTGAAAAACCTGTGAGGTACACAAATGAAGATGTGCACTCAAGGTTCTAACTATCAACGAAAAAAGATTCCTACTGCTCAACACCGCACCATCTCATCACCAGCTCAACCTGCACATTTAAAAACAAACAAGCAGGGCTGAGTACAAAGACTCAATGGACTGATGCCGAAAACATACATCATAAACTTTGAATTGCATTGCCCCATCTGTAACACACAGAGTTTTATTTGAAAGTTTTGTGCTTACTAAACATTTTCTCATTTTCCATAAAGTTTTTCTGGCCAGACATATTTTCTGTCTGTATGATCCGTATCTGACTCCTCTCGCGCCGTAGAAGGAGGCCTCCTTCCACGGACGCTGTGACCGGTCGAGAGAAACTCTCAGCGCACAATCAACTCAATGTACATGTTAACCCTTACTAGGAATTCTCCATCTAGCATAGGATTCGAATTCAATTTAACTCAAGTTAGCTGAACAACACAAATATGATACATACATAAAACATAAACTTTGAGCAGGCAATTAATAGTAACATCTCATCATTATTTTCTCAAAGAAAGCATCGTAAATATAACTTTTTATTTTCTTTTTATCCTTGAGGAGAAAACCCACCTGGTACGCTCTCCTTCTTAACACGAGTCTCCTTCATTTACTTTCGTTGCTCACTTTTATGCTCCACCTTTACTTAAGAAACTAGTTTAGTATGTCGGTTGCATCTTTGAAAATCGTCAAAAGTTAATTGAATTCGATAGCTTTTTAGACCTTATTACGGTTGATTAATTGAACGCAATTCATTTTTAGGGTTTTCATATCGTTAGCCAATTAGGGCTGCAGTTTCTTCGGGAAACTCTAGTTTATAAACTCTCATCTCTAAATAAGATGAAGCATCGCTTTAGACCTCATAATAATTAGATCAATCATTTGGGTTCGTCTTAACCATTCTCCAGTAAAAATTTCAGTTACAAAATCAAATCCTTGTAAAAGAGATATAGCCATATCTCTAACTCGTCTCACACGTCCTAGTTCATCTATTCAGAGAAACACATATTTATACTAGGCGTAAAACATGACTATGTGCATTAAACATAACTCTACCCACGCACTAGCATGCCTTGTTCCTACAACATGCTCGTCTCAAGTAAACACGCTCAAATAAATCTCATAAATTCACTTTAACATTCAATCATGCCCATTTATATATATATGATATTAATTTATGTATAGCACTTTATATTTCTAATTTCTACATCACTTAGCAAAACGTCTCAACATAGGAAATTTGTTTTATATCTCCTCCTAAAAATCATATGAATTCATAGCATACCTTATACATATTCTTGGGCCTAAATATGTGATCACATTTAGAAAAATAAATTTGAAACACTAAATCCTTCAACTTAAGATTTTCGAAAATTTTGGAAAAATTAGAAAAATATTTTCATAAATTCCTATAAATTCACATAACACTCTATATTAATGTAGGATCAATGATATCTAATAAAGTTAGGCATAGAAAAATTGGACATCAATCCCCTTCATCATATAGTTTTCAAAAAATTTAAAAAGATGCATAATAATTTTCAAAAATTCTAATTAATTCACATTATACATTATTCTCATCATACATCAACAATATACACTAATATCCATCATATAAAAATCATACATCAAATATCCATGAACTAGAGTTTTTGAATTTTTTGTAAAAAGTTGTATAATCATTTTCAAAAATTGTGAATTAATTCACACAAGCTCAATCAATACTCAATATTATTACTTCATGCTCAAAACAACTATCAAAAATCATAATCACCTCCATAATAAACCTCATATATCTCAACTATAATAAAAAAAAATTAACATGCTCAACTTTGTACGAATTTCATACTACATGCTCACAACCATCATATAAATATATTTAATTAACAACTTAAACATTTAACAAAAATCCTCAAAATTTTCATGAAGTAACCAAAGCGTATAAGCAAACTTGTCATGGATGAATTTATATTTTTTTGTATATCTAGATAGGTTAGTTAATTTCTAACCTCTTAATCGGAGTCGATCGTCGAAGAAATCAATTTTCTTAACTTGAAAATTAAAGGAATGAGAGAATGTAAGTTGTGTTTGTGTGTTGTTTGCATTTACTTATCTTAAGAATTTTAATATCTCACATTTTTGGTCAATGGAAACCACTATGCATTACATCATCAAAACAATTCTTTTTCCTCCACTTTCTCCCCTTCTTCGGATGATCCAAAGAAAAATGGAAGCTACATGTTCCCCATGATGTATTTTAATATTAAATAATAGGTAGTAGGTAGGTATTTGACCATGTGCTAAAAAGAACAACTATTTCACCCATTTTTTTGAAGTTTTCGGTCATACATAGGAAAAAAATAGAAATTTTTGTTCAATCCTCTTTTCTTTATATATATTAAAACTATTGTTGAAAAGAAATTATAGGAAAACTAGATTTTTAAAAACACCCTTTGTGTGTTTCTTATAATATTAATGTAGCTTTCAAAATTAAAATCTTCAAACTTTACTATAATATTCGAGTTATGTAAACACTTTAATAAGGAATTCGTTCTCACTTTATCTCCTACTTCGTTAAATTGAAATTAAATTTCAAGCTTCATCTTGTAGAATAATTAATCTTCGTTGGGAAGTCTCTCAAAGGAATAGCATATATATATATATATATATATATATATATATATATATATATATATATATATATATATATATATATTCATTGGTTTACTAATAACTCAATGTCGTAAAATAAACTCCTCGTGTTATGGGTAATCGAAATCGATCTTCAATATTTTAATCTTTTAATAAATAAAACAAAAATCCTAATTAACAACTTAATTAATTATAAATCAGTTTTAATCTGCCGGGGTATTACAACTATGTTTTTTTTTATATCTCAATTAGCTTAACCAATCATACAGATTTATGTGATCTTCTACAAAACTATATGATCTAACTCTTTTATGAGATAAAATGACAACATATGCAATCAAGTAAAAAGTCAGATATAAGATTGTAATAGTAGTAACAGGAAATATTGTATACAAGCTCAATCAATCTACTTTCAGTATACAAATCCAAAAATCTCCCACTTATACTAAAGCAAGTTTTTAGTATAAAATGTTTCTCCCTACTAGCTATTACAAACGTCATCACTTTGTTTCTCCCACTTATACAAAATTTTCATCAAACTAAGTGGGGTCCATCTTGTGCAATTCAAATCCTCGAACATGCTTGTCGTAGAATACTTGCGACAGGCTTTTCGAAAATGAGTCAGTTGGGTTGTCCGCAGCACTAATCTTCTCAATAAGCATGTCTTCTTGTCATACGATTTCTCGTATGATGTGGTACTTTTTCTCTATGTGTTTCGTCATCTTGTGGGTCCGTGGTTCCTTCGAGTTTGCTACTGCACTAGAGTTATCGCAGAACACGGTGATACTATCCAAGAGGAAGTTCTTGAACCATACCATTTCCTTAGCAACCTCTGATACGGCCACATATTCGGCCTCCGTGGTGGAGTATGCAATGCACCGCTGCTTTGTACTCCGCCAAGATACAGCTCTACCTCCTAAGGTGAACACATAGCCCCATGTAGACTTCTTCTAATCACGGCCAGCTTGAAAATTCGAGTCAAAATTTGTGACTTCTTCTAGTCAACTCTCAAGAGTAAGTTTGGGTAGTCGGATTGAACAGTCCGCTTCCACGTGATGAGAGAAATCGTAACGTGTAAGATGGAAGAATGAAATTTGGTCCATGAATATATCTCCCTTATGACATATCTCATAGATAGCATTGATCAGTTAGGAAAATGTATCGACGGTGAAACCAATGTCGATATCATTCTCAATACACAACCCAAGTCTTTTCAGAACTTCCGCGTGAATGCAATCATGAGCAAAACTGAGTATATACTCAATCAGTTGCTCAACAATCTTGTGGCAACGGAGGAGTCATGAAAAATGAGCGTATTCCCTAGCTAGCACATGCAAGGGCCACAATGTTCCATTGAAAGATGGAATGAGAAAGAGGGGTACCAAGTGTGGTAGAGGCAAGGGAAACAGTGGGAGCAAGAGCATGAAGTCCACCGGTGGTGTGAAGAATCCAAAGATGAAGGACAAGTGCTTCAAGTGCGGTAAGACTAGGCATTGGAAGGCTAAGTGCCCTATGCTCAAGGCTCAAGGTACGTCATTTGTTATTGTAACGAAAACATGTTTGGTGACTTGTTCTACTCATTCGTGGGTAGTAGTTACGAGCGTAATTAATCATGTTTGTTACACCTTGCAGGGGTTCCTGCGGACAAGGCAGCTGAGTGAAGGCGAGATTACGATCTCCATGGGCAACGCAGAGAAATTTGAGGCCATTGCAGTTGGAGATGTAACTTTATGCTTTGATAGGACAATTTTAGTTTTGAGATATGTATTTTATGTGCTGGAGTTTCATGGAATCTTATTTCCATTTCTAAGCTTTTAGTTAATGGATATTCTGTTGTTTTTTATAGCAGTTGTTTGGTTTCATTTTGTGCTTATTCTTGGTATTCTTTTACATGCCGTTTCCAGTGTTTCGTCTTTCTTATACCGTTGTTTTGATTAGAATTCTTCGTTTCGGACTTATTTGGTTTATCTCGATATTTTGTAGGAAAACGATATTAAATAGGATGAAATGGTTCTGCCATTTGAAGAGCATTTCGTCAGAAATCCGTGGACATAAACGGATCGAAATTCGGAGTTCGGACGTGAGAGAACGGTTTAAACAAGAAAAGTCGCAGATGTGCGTGCGCGAGCGCGCCCATCGCCCGTAGCCCGTACGCAACTCCCGCAAGCTTCCATTGCCCGCACGCGTTCCACCCAGCGCCCGATCGCCCAACGAGCGCCCGCTCGTTGCCCACGTGCGCTCGCGCTCCTCTGTGCCATCGTGCATCGCATCCTCGCCTAGCGCCCGCCGTCGCCGCCCATCCGGCCTTCCTCATGCCGCCCGCCTTTCGGCCGGTCTTGCCCCGAGCGCCCGCTTGCCCTCATCTTCCTCGCGCGTTCATGTTTGAGCGCTCGCTCGTTTCCATCGTCGTCTTATCCGGAGCTCAAGGTCGAGCGCCCGTTCCCACCATCGCTCGGCAATCCTCACCCGTCCAGCGCACCACTCCGTCGTCCTCCGTATAGTGCGCTCGCCTCTTCAGCCCGCACGCCAACCGGCGCTGGCACGCCATCCGACGCTGAGCATGCGTCCACCGCCCATCTCCGTACTGCCGCTACTCGCCAGACGCCCGCCACCCTCGTGCTCGCACGCCTCTCGACGTGTGCTCAGCCGGTGCTAACTTCCAGCGCCCACTCTGTGTTCCACCAACGCGCTGCTAGATCGCCAAAGCTGGCGCGCCCTCCAGCCGACGCTTGCACCACGCGCTCGCCCAGCGTTCGACCCGCGTGTTCGTTCAGCACTCGCGCCCTTCTCCCCCGCGCGCAAGCAGCCCATCCGACGTTCCGCACGAAGCCCGACCCTCGCGCTCTCACACAGACTCCCCTCGCCGCCGACCCGCAAGATAACGCCTAGCCTTTTCCGAACAATTCTCCGGGCATCGCTTCATCATGGTTCGAACAAAAAATCCACTCATCTCTTTGACGAAAAGAGCAAGAACAGAAGCAGATGCTTCAGGATCCAATGAACCGTCCGAAGATTTACGGGAGAATTACAACGCTCTGTTCTCAATTTATTCACCCCAAGAAGGTATTTTCTTCTCAGTTATCCGTTCTAAGGAGATCAGTCACCCACGTTCTTATGAATGGAATATTTTGGCTTCGTTGGGTGTTGATGCAACTGTGAAACGATATTTGAAATTGTGGGGTCTTCTTGATTTGGCAATAAGGGAACCAGAATATGGTATTAAGCCTGTGCTTAGGGAATTTTGTGTGTCGCTCGAGACCGGTGCCAATTTTAAATCAGCTTACTGTCGGTTGGGGGGGCTAGATATGCTATTACACCAAAAGTTATGCACGATGTATTTGGTTTTCATGTTAGTGGTTTTTCTGATGTACCAAAGGATTTTCCTCTCACTGAAACATGGAGAATTTTAACTGGTTTTGATAATTGGTCATCAGCATGCACTTCTAGTGCCTTTATTAAGGACCCAGCTCTAGTTATCGCCCATAAATTCCTTGCATACAACCTCACAGGGAAAGAGCAGGAAGATAAAGTGAGTGCTCAGGAAGTTTTCTTCTTGGGATGTGCTGTGAATAACAAGAAGATTTGTGCAGCACCGTTCTTGTGGCGACGATTTGATTATATGAGGCGACACCGTAAGGCACATCTGTCTTTGAGCCAGTACCCTTTGATTCTGGCCAAGTTCTTTGGGGGATTAACTGGAGAAGATTTTCCAAGATCGGGGTCCAATGTCATTGAGAATTTTTCCATCACGTTCAGCGATTTTCGGGTTATAGCATCTGACCCAGCTACATTGCTTCCTTATGAAGCACAACGTAGTCTCCAAGAGTATATTATGATTAAGCAGAACCGTCCGTCTGGGTCTCATGCCGGTACAGCTACCCC
The DNA here is from genome assembly GCA_036937905.1 of Salvia rosmarinus. NCBI lineage: Eukaryota > Viridiplantae > Streptophyta > Magnoliopsida > Lamiales > Lamiaceae > Salvia > Salvia rosmarinus. Next base: position 25,055,121 of record CM072822.1, on the reverse strand, counting down.
GATGGAAGAAAATATCCCGAGGATGAGGCCGCCGAAGAAGGAGATGCGGGAGCACATGGCACGCCCCTCCTGACTTACCCCTACTCCCATCAGCCCCACAGCGATGCCTTCAGTGATCTTAGGGCTCATTTGATTTCGGCTTTGGCGGTTTCAAGAGCCACTTCACGCGAGCTGGGGACTTTAGCTCCTCCTGGAATCAGAACTTTGAGGAGTATAGGCAGCAGATGGGTCAGCAATTCACATATTTTAATCAATCAATGACCCAGGGTTTTGGAGAGTTCCGTGATGAGGTATATCAGCGTCTTGACACCCAATCTCGCCAGTTCAACGACTTCAGTCAATCTTCAGAGTAGGCGTTTGGGGATTTCCGTCAAGATATTTACCGATGATTAAACACCCAAGAGAAGCATCAGGCTGACCTTCAGGCCCAGTGGGAAGCCTGGTCCCTATCCCACACCGCCTATCCACCACCACTACCGCCGGACCAAGAGTGATGCTTCACTGTTGGAGAGTATATATATATTTCTTTATTTTATTTTCCCTTGTCCTTCTTTCGGTGGTTGTTTCCTTTCCTATTGTGGTGTGTTTTTCCTTTGCTTTTATGGTGTCTGCTGCAGGCTTCCTCTTGGGACTCGATTTCTGAACGACCCTCTTTCTGCCATCTATTATCAGGGAAGTCTCATCCTCTATTGGCCTTATTTTGTTGTTAATGTTTAAAGCTCTGGGGACAGCGCTCGAATATGTATAGGGGGGAGTTGTTGATTATATGTCGTGCTCTGTTTATGTGCATGATTGACAATATGGATCTGTGTTTATTTTGATCTCTTGGACTCAAGTTTTTGTCTATGCGAATAAGTTAGAATTGTGATTTGTGCACCTGAACTCTGTGGTATTGGTCAAACCTTGATATATTCCCATTTATCTTGATGTTATGTTATTGAAGTGCAATGTGAATTGACGACATTGTGTGAATTAATCTTAAATCGGGGGTTATTGATGTGATTTGTCCGACTAATGCTAGGGGTAGTGTTAACAGTGTGGTTACCTATATACTTGTTTCATTCAAAAAAAAGTATGAAAAAGAAGAGAAAAGAAGGAGAATGAAAATTCCAATAAATTGTTGAGATTGTATAAATAGAGGATGAGATTCTGCCCCTCTTTCTCGTAAATCGAAAAATAGGCATGGGAAACCATGATAGGAGACTCGAGTTCATCGAGACTTCACCTTTCGAACATTGTTCCAAAATCTGTTAATACTTTCTTTGTGTTCTCAAAAGAAACTTGTTGCTAAAGGTGACCACTTTAGTTAATTCACCCCTATCGGAGAGTTGGGTCTGAGCAAAAATCACCTACTTGTTTATTTGACATTCTCACAATCTTAGATTTGTTTCACATTAACTTTGATTAGTATTCATCATGTTTGGGGGAATTGCAAAAAAAGGTTTGATTGATTGGATTAAGAGTTAAGTTGCATGAGTTATTCTACTATTCTTCTTAGTATAGACTTTGCTTGAGGACAAGCAAATGAATAAGTGTGAACGAGTTGTTTGGTTTCATTTTGTGCTTATTCTTGGTATTCTTTTACATGCCGTTTCCAGTGTTTCGTCTTTCTTATACCGTTGTTTTGATTAGAATTCTTCTTTTCGAACTTATTTGGTTTGTCTCGATATTTTTTAGGAAAACGGTATTAAATAGGATGAATGGTTCTGCCAAGAATCATCAAAAATTGAAGAGCATTTCATCAGAAATCCATGGACACAAACGGATCGCAATTCGGAGTTCGGACGTGAGAGAACGGAGCGAAACAGTAAAGTCTCGCACGTGCGTGCGCGAGCGCGCCCATCGCCCGTAGTACGCGCGCAACTCCCGCCAACTCCCATCGCCTGCGCGCATTCCACCCAGCGCCCGATCGCCCAGCGAGCGCCCGCTCGTTTCCCGCACGCGCTCACGCTCCTCTGTGCCATCGCGCACCGCGTACTCGCCTAGCGCCCGCTTCGTCGTCGCCCCATCCGGCGCTCCTCTGCGCCCGTCGCCTTCGGCCGGGCAGTGTGCCCGAGCACCCGCTCGTCCTCATCTTCCTCACGGGTTCATGTTTGAACGCTCGCTCATTTCCATCGTCGTCTCATCCAGCGCTCAAGGCCGAGCGCTTGTTCCCACCATCGCTCGGCACTCCTCGCCCGCCCAGCGCACCGCTCCATCGTCGCTCGCACAGCACGCTCGCCTCGCCAACCTGCGCTGGCACGCCATCCGGCTCTGAGCATGCTCCCAGCGCCCATCTCCGTGCGCCCGCTCGCCTCGCACGCTCGCTCACCTGCTTCGCGCGCCCGCTCACCTTAAGCCGGCGTTCACTCTCAATACAGAATGTTTCTCCAGCCGACGCTCATTTCGAACCGGTGCTCACCCATCAGTCAGAACACCCGTTCAACCTGCGTTCATCCACAACCGGTGCTCACTTATTTAATTTATATATAAACGTGCAGCGCGTTAGGGCAAGGGGTTCTGAGTTCTAATTTTATCGTCCGCGCCACTGTTCTTCAACCTTTTCCGAGGAGCTTGTCTTCCACCGACGATCGAGATAGATTCCACACATTACAGTATTGATTCTTATTTTATTTCTTTCGATTTACGAATTCTAGCGATACTATTTCTGTTGACTTGGATTTATAGTATTATTAGTTTATGATTCTTGTTGAATTTTAATCTATCAATTTACGTGTTTGTGTTGAGATTGTTGTTGGATTGAATTACATAGTATTATTGCTTGAGATTTCTGTTGGATTCAATTACATAGTATGTTGGATTGTTGATTGTTCATTTGATTCCTTTTCATCTAGTATTTGATTATTTACATTCTATATATGCAATTGGTATTGAATTTTAGTAGAGTGTTGAATCGTTCTTCGCTTAATTTTATCGCTACCTGTTTGATGATCTAGATTTATTGTTTCTACGCTTGGCTTCCTGCTTTCGTGTTTTCTTAGGTTCTCCACTAGGGATTGACAACTCCTAGTTAGGTTGCTTTAATTTATATTTCTTTTCTTCGCTTCCCGTTTGTTCCAAAACCCCCGTTGGTATTAGAGTGTTTAGGATTTACCCGTTTTTATGTGCAACGTGAACAATAAGCCCTGTTAAGTTTTCCTTGAGAGACGACTTGGGTTATCTTACCCTATTACAACACCTCATTCGATTATGAGTCAATTAAGAGAACACTTTTGATTGAAACAACAGTAAAATGGATATTTAGGTACCTTAGAGGCACTTCTAGATTTTTTCTGAAGTTTGGTGATAACCATATCCAACTAGATGGATATAAGGATGCAGACATGGCTGGTGATGTTTATTCCAGGAAATCCACTTTAGGATACCTGATGAGACTACAAGAGGAGCAGGCAATTGAAACTTCACAAATGCGTGGTGTTATCCACAACGGAACGCGAGTACATAGCTACGACGGAAGCATGTAAGAAAGTGTTTGGTTGAAGAAGTTTCTGCAGGAGGTGGACTTGAAGCAAGAAAAATACGTGATTTACTGCGACAGTCAAAATGCAATATTCACTTTAGCAAGAATTCGAGTTTTCATTCAAGATAGAAACATAATTATGTGAGATATCACTAGATCCGAGATGTACTTGAAAGAAATTTATTGCAGCTCGAAAAGGTCCACACCGACGATAATGATGTCGATATGCTTACCAAGTCCTTACCTTGAGATAAGTTTGAGATCTGCAAACATGAAGCGGGTCTAGTTGAACCCCTACATGAGGTGGAGGAGAAGAATTATTTAAATAATCCACCTCAAATGTGAAGTGGTCCCACAAGCATGATGTAGTTGACCACACAATTCACACAATGCTGTGAATAGTTGCTATAATTATTACTGTAGCATTGTTAAAGACTTTGGCAGAAGCAAAGTTTCAAGCGCACACCATGTTTTACGATATTGTGGTGGCTGCAAGATTTGGTCAGCATTGTCCTTTGGATTTCATTCTATAATTGCGGCTAGGGATGTCAATGGATGAGTTTTTCCCGATTTCGAACCGTTCAAAACCCATTAAATTTTAAGCAATGTTCGGTTTCGCTTACGGTTCCGATCCGCTTTAGACCCGAGCCGTTTAGATTCATAGTTTGATGATCCGGTCCGGTCCGGTCCGGTCCGGTCCGGATCTGATTCTGACTCCAGAACCAGAACCAATACGTATTTATTGGTTATGGTCCGAGTAAAACCCGTCTATTGACAAGCCTATGTTTAAATAGGTTTGTTAATGAGTTAGTTTTATCCATATCGATTCAAAATCACTCATAACACATTAAATTATAAAGCAACGGTTTCAATTCTAGTTCTGGTTCTTGTCTGGTTCTGGTCCGATTCTGATTCTAGACCCGCTCAAACCCGGACCGCTTAAGACCCATAGTTAATGGTCCGGGTCCGATCCGGATCCAGAACCAGAATCATTACTTATTTATTGGTTCTGGTCTGGATAAAATCCACCAATTGACATCCTTAATTGCGGCTATATGGTGGCTATAGGGAAAGACATGGAGCTTGATTCATCTATAAATGGAGCTCATTCATGCCGATGAAATATGTGCAAGAGTGATGAAATCAGTATAGTGACACAAAAACAAGAGAGAGTTTTGGTGAGTGCATTTGAGAGAAGAATTGTGAGGAAAATTCTTAGAGAATTTGCATCTCTCTTAAAATAATAGCTCATTCCTCTTGTGGTTTTCGAGTTATTTAACTTGAGATAATTTTGTTTTCCCCTATTCAGTTTTGGGAGAATTTATAAGCCTACTATATACATAGTGGAAGATTTCTTCAGTCTTGTGGTTTTTCTCGATTTAGGTTTTTCACGTAAAAAAATCTTTTTTCACATTTTATATTCTACACCAAATTTGTTTCTTGATTTGGTCTCATTTTTCAATCCAACAATCGGAGAAAGAATTATCCTGATTCTACTATGTAATTATCATTTATTTTGACAATCCTCTTTGATGTTTTCTTCCAACAATATTGGCATGTGAAATCATGCATGTGGTGTTGAGCCTGCATTTGCCGTCATCTCGTTGTTAATATAGAGTTAGTTCTGCATGTGTATTAATTAGTTGATTTTCACGACCCTTAAATATCTTATTATATTTTCTAAGCTTAACTCAATATTCAGGTTTATTTTAGTGAAGCGTACAATTATAGGAACTCTTTTTTATTGGACAAATCAATACAATGTGTAATAATAGTTCACAAATTATACACCAATGCCCCAACTCAAAAAATCTGTGGTAAAATTAATTGAGTTTATGACTTTTAATCACGATCTTACATATTTCACATGGTGAGCCACATCCTACACTTACCCCCAATAAATCTATTTGTATGTTGATTCCGTGGAATTGATGCGTAAAAATTCAAAGTAGTTAATCCGAAGGAAAGAACGTGTTGGTTGAAAAACAGAAGAAGGTAATTTAGAGAGAGAGAATTTATAAAGATTTTTCTTTTATTTTGGTGTCCACTTTGATGTGAGATCCATCTCATAGACATTAGATGAGATCTTGTGTTCCAAAAAAAATTATATATTATATATTCCACTTTTACATCTATTATTTTTAATAATATTTTTGATAATAATAATATTTATTATGATATTAATTATATTCATACTTAACTTTTATTTAAAAAAACTGAAGTTAAACTATTATATACCATAACTTTCAATAATTTATCAACTCTAATAATAAATTATTAACTAATAAAATAATAAATTAATTATAGACTTTAATTGGGTGGAATAAACTCTAATTAATAATTATAATATAGAAGCTAAAGTACAAAAAATTAAAATTTAAGAATAAAAGAAAGAAATAAGTAAAAATAAGACACAATGTGAGACGCAAGTTTTGTGCGGTGGATCTCAAAGAGTACAGACACAAACAAAAATTGCCGCAACATTTGAGTTTTAAATTAATTAAACTTCGATAATTTTTATTTCTTTTACTTAGGGACCATTCCTAGCTAGAAATATTTTAAAGCAAATCCACGGAACTTACACAACCCGACATGTCATATTTAAAAAAGATTAACGCCACAAATTTTAAATTAATATTCTTGGAGAACAAGTAATAACGACTTCAAAACGATGAATGTTCAAAAGATGACTTCTCGACCACCTTATTCTTTCCGCATATATACAGTGCTAATTCAGAGACGCCGCTCCAAACAAAGTTGAAGACACACGCATAACTTAGAAATTCTTGATAGAAAAAAATGTCATCCCACAACATTCCTAAGTACTTACAACAAGAAGAATTGCATGTATGCGCATACACCTATCCTCAAGAGATGTTAAAATATTTGGACAGTGGTTTATGGCCTCAACCTTCCATAGTTAGTACCATCGAGTACACAGCGGATTAGTGGACACGATGCCTTGAACTATTCCCCCACAACGCAGTAATCGAGACAATGGTATTAACACTTTAACACCTCAACCTCATCCGCTCTCACATTTGATTCCATTTTGGCCATGGACATCCACTTTGGATTCATAAGTGTTTTGTTTGAAGCGCCCCACTTCGCACTTACATAGGTGATTCTTCTGGATGATCTTGCCATACTCAACCTCCTCGAGGTATCTTAGGAATCATTAAGAGTCAACGACTCAATCTCACCACTAGGCAAGTTTTTCAACACTGCTTGCTTTATAGGAATGACTAACTCGAGTGTTTATACACTAACTCCTATAGCTTAGTTCTCCCATCAACCAAGTTCTTGGGATCTCCAACATCATGGTTGGGTTACCACTATGATTGTTCTTAAGATGTGGATTTTAATCCCATTCCCTCTAGCAACTTGATCATTTGATCCCTGCTCAACCTTTGGTTAACGGATCCGCCAGATTATCTATCGACTTGACATAGTCAATCGATATAACCCCACTTGAGATCAAATGCCTCACGGTATTATGTCGCCGACGATATGTCGAGACTTACCATTATACAAACCACTTTTCGCTTCTTCCAATAGCCGCTTGGCTATCACAAAGAATCATCAACGGTGGTGTGTTTTTGACCAACATGGAATATCTTCCAAAATTACTTGAGCCACTGGGCTTCCTCACCGCCTTTATCCAAAGCTATGAATTACGATTCCATGGTGGATCGGGCTATACACGTCTGCTTCGTGGATCTCCAAGAAACAAAGACTCCCCAATCGTGAACACGCACTCCACTTGTAGAAAGTGAATCTTTCGTGTCGATATCCAATCGCATCACAATACCCTTCAAGTACGGGGATATCTCGTGAATGCAGCCCATGATTTTGAGTATACTTCAAGTACCTCAAAACTCTCACTAGAGCCTTCCAATGCTCCTTGCTTGATTGCTCGTGTAACGACTCAATTTGTTCACAAGAAGCTATGTCGGGTCGGGTGCAATTTGTAAGATACATCAAACACCCGATGACCTTAGCATAGTCTTCTTATCCAACGTGTTCACCTGTTTTACCAAGTGAACATTGAGTCTCATGGGGTCTTAGCAGTAAACTGTCAAACGCGTTGAATTTCTTAAGCACTTTCTCGACGAGTGAGATTGTGTCAAGATAATTCCGTCGATCTTCTTAGAATCTTGATTCCAAGAATCACATCAGCTAATCCCATGTCTTTCATGTCAAAATTTCTTTTAACATGCGCTTTGTGTCATTAATGACTTGAGTATTGCTACCATTATCAACATGTCATCTACATACGTACACACTATAACATAACCATTATCGTTGTTCTTAACGAGACACATTTGTCACACTCGTTGATCTTGAAACCATTTGCCAACATTATATTGTCAAATTTCGTGCCATTGCAACGGCGCTTGTTTCAAACCATATAGAGACTTCACGAGTTTGCATACCTTGCCTCTCGACCGGTACTACAAACCCTTCGGGTTGCTCTATATATACCTCATCCTCGAGGTCACCGCTCAAAAACGCAGTCTTAACGTCCATTGATGAATCTCAAGATTGCGCAGCAAAGAATTGCGAAAGCATCCAATAGACGTAATCACATGCACGGAATAGGTATCAAGAAATCGCACCCTCTCTTTGTTTAAACCCTTTGACAACCAAACGGCCTTATACTCAATCGATCCATCCGCTCAGACTTTCTTTTAAGGATCCATTTGCATCCTGTGGTTTACAACCTTCGCAAATCAACCAAAGACCCAAGTGTGGTTTTGCGTATAGAATCAATCTCACTGAACGACCTCTCGCCAGAGCATTCCGTCGGCCGAGCATAAGTTACTTTGATCGACGTTGGTTCTTCGTCCAACATGAACGCAATATAGTCGGGACCAAAATCATTCGACGCTCGACTCTCGCCGCCGCTCGATTCCGACCCTCCGATCGCACTCGATCGCTATGCGACATCGGTTCTTCCTCCAAAGGTTTAGAACTCGAAGCTTCACCATCGCCTCTATTGCTAGAGTGGCTTCACTTTTATCCTTTTCTTTACAGGATAAACACTTTCAAAGAATATAGCATTCTCGATTCAATCGTCGCCCCACACAAATATATCCTACACCCTCGACTGTGGATCGAAACGATAGGTGCCGCTGTTCAGCATACCCAATAAAGATACAATCGATCGCTTTTAGGTCCAATTGTAACTTGTTTAGGAAGAGCACCTCAACCTTTGCCAAACACCCCACACTTTCGAGATATTTATGCGATGGTTTTCTTCCTTTCCACAACTCGTAGCGAGTGACATCCTTACTCTTCATGGAATTTTGTTCAAGATGTAGTTGGTCAAAACGACTTCCCCACAAGTTCTCGGGCAACCACGAACTAATCAACAAAGCATTCATCATCTCCTTATGTTCGATTTTACGCTCAAGAACGCCATTAGACCGAGGTGAATAGAGGCTGTCGCTTGATGTATTATACCACTTTCATTGCATAATGCCTCAAACGAGCTACATATTCTCCCCCTATCACTTCTAATGCCTTAATTCGACAACTTAGTTGATTCTCGGCCGTTCTCAAGTTTTAAAAGCTCAATAGCCTCGCCTTTACTTCTTAGAAGGTAAAGATAGCAATATCTTGTACATCATCAATAAACGTGATGAAATACTTTTTACCACCTCTAGTTTGTACAAACTTTAAATCACACACATCACAGTGAATAAGTTCTAGAGGCTTAGTGTCTGCTTCACCGAATGAAACGGTAACTTAGCCATTTGGCCTCCACACAAACCTCACATTTCGTTTGTGTATTAACTTCATTTAACTTTAGTAAATCTAAATTTACTAATCTTTTATTGCATTTAGATTAACATGTCCTAATCTACAATGCCATAAATAAGAACACTACCAAGTAAGAGGAAGTAGATGCATTTTCATTAATAGCAATTGGGTACACGGCAAGACAACCATTACATTCAATTTGAAAAGACCCCAAGAAGATAACCCCTACCAAGGAACTTCCCAAACTTAGTCAAGACAAACTTGTCCGACTCAAAACTAGTCTAAACCCCTTGTTAACTAGAATAGAGCCCGACACTAAATTCTTGCGGATGTCCCGGACATGCAAGACATCCTTCAACGTGATCTCAATGCCGGACGACATCTTGAGCACCACATCACCAACTCCGCAACCTCGGACTGAGCTTGGTTCCCCATGTTGAGCTTCCTCCTCAACAGCTTGTAGGTGGAGAACGCATCTTTTCGGGCGCAGACGTGTGCGATTCCATGCCCGGTGTCGATGAACCATCCACCTTGATTCTCGACGTGGTCGACTTCTTCGGTCACCACAAGAGCCAAGTCATCCTTGTCCCATTTGTCAAGTCCTTCTCGACAACATTGGTAACTTGTTTAGCCTTCTTCTTCTTCGCTTACGATAGTCCTTACTCGTGTGGCCATGCTTGCCACAATTGTAACAGTCCCCGTCAAATTTACGGGCAACCACCTTCCCTTTGCCTTTGTCTTTGACATCGGGACGAACACGCTTGTTGGAGGGCCCGCCTCTCTCCAACAGTTGGCTTTAGCATCGATCGCCTTTCGCTTAAATCTTGCTTCTTCACGCCGACTCGATGCGCAGCTGACGATCAAGTCTTCAAGTGTCATATCCTTCGCTTGTGCTTAAGGTAGACCTCAAGTCTCTCCACCTGTGGTAGCTTCTCAATCATCGTAGCAACGACAAAGCCGTCTCAAACAAGAGTGCCCTTCGCTTGAACCTCGTGTACAATGAGTTGAAACTTTGCACTTGGTCCATGATCGGTCGAGAATCGATCATCTTGTAGTCCAAATATTGGCTACAATGAACTTCTTAGTACCGCATCATCACTACAAGATTTCTTTTCTAGCGATCCCACATACATTTGATGTCGTTATAACAAAGATATACACTATACAAACTATCTTCTAAACTACCAAGTATAAAGTTTTTACAAAGATAGTCGCCATGAGCCGCTTATCATATGCCGCTCGGACGTGAAAGTCCATTACCATTTCCCGATGCGGCGGGCTCATCTTCCACCAAGAAGTTGGTGAAGCCCAACGTCGTGAGGTAGAACAACATCTTTTGTTGCCATCTCTTGAAGTCGGATCCTCCAAACTTTGGCGGCTTCTCGGCGGGCGGCATCATCCTCGCGGTATGAACAGGCGCCGAGATCGATTCTAAACCGATCCACCAACACCACTAAGTGTGGCCGAACATGGAACTCGAATGAGAACCACCAGTGTTAGATCCCATGGATCCAACAATGACCCACCGAAAAGTGCGCGCCGCCGAACCAAAGGAATCACTAAAAGTGGAACCAATTGTCGAACCACTAAAAGTGGAACCAACAATCGACCCAAAGGGACCCATGGTTGACCGAAGGCATCGAACCAAACATGATCGAAGCCATTGTGCCGAATCTACGGGCAAGAAGAAGCGAGGCGGCAGCAAGAAGAAGGAGGCGGCGGCAAAGAACGGAGGCAGAGTCGGTGGCAGGTACGGTCGACATCTCCAAGCAAAGGTATTAAGTTTCGAACGTTTTTAAGTTTATTAAGAGTCTGAACTCCTTGGCAAGTGCTATCTCGCCTTGCGATTGTTGGAAATAAGGTTATGTAAGCAATGCAGACTTTTTGGGCGTGTTACAACTCGAAATGAAATGTAGAAGTAGAAGATCAAAACTAACAATGAATTTGAAAAGAAGAAAAAAGCTGAATAGAAAATTACGATAACCGTAATCTAATGCCGAGTCGAGAGTCCTCTTTCCAAGAGCGAGATACGCCCGATAGTGCTCTCGGTTACGGCGTATCGCTCCAAAGATAAAGCGACAAACGCTCCGAAGGTGGCGGCACAGCACTCAACGAGCTCCGGCGAATCGACGGAGGCGAGGACAAAGCTTGACACGAGCTAAGTATGCGAGAGTTTGGAATGCCGAATGCGATGACAGAAGGTGCTAATGTTTGAGTAGACATGTCCTATTTATAGGCGCCGTCCCTCGTGAAAGATGCATCTTTGAGTCAACACCCGCATTGATGTCGGGTGTTACGGAGTTATGTCCCCTATTGAGCGCGCGGCGGTTTACGGAGACAACGTGGGCACGCTTCCGCAGAGCCATCATGTCGAGGCGTTACGCACGATTTACGACGAATCGACAACGCGCAGCGTGCGTCGTGTTCATTGGGCGATCCGATCGCGTCTCTTGAGTGCACAAGAGCCCAACGGATTGGGCCACACGAGTTGGGCCTCGGACCAACTCCATCTTTGGCCTCGATCAAACGCTGATCCAAAATGTAAGCGGCAATGGGCACTAACCAGCCCACGAAGCAAGCCCACGAACAGGCCCAAAGAATGCCCAGACCAATTGCCAAGATCCAAGATCCAAGATCCACGATCCACGGACCACGGAACCGAACCGAGCGGAGCCGGAGCGGGCCGGGCGGGCACTGCGGCCGCGCTGGCGCGGCGACGGGCGCCACCTGCCCGGCAAGGCGGGCGGCGGGCATGCGGCGGCAGCGTGGGCTTTCCACCCATCATTTGTGCACATAATTATACTAAGTGTTCAATGAACCACTTATATAGACAATTAATGAAGGTACATTAATCAATGTGGGATAAGGATTAATTAATCCATGCTTATCCCCTTAATCACATAACTCCATGTTTAAGTGACAAACTTTGATCCATTATTTCTCACTCACCGGAAATCGGATTTGAGAATGTGAATACACCACGATCATCTACTCGGAACGTAGATCGATCCTATGCCGTTTAATTTCACAAAATTAAACGTTACGTCACTCAAAATCTTGGTCAAAGTAGCTTCCTGGCAACTTGACCACATATATAATAAACATATATATAAGCGTGATTTCCAACAGAATCATTAACCCCAGAATGGAAAGAGCTGATCTCCACCCTACCCCGACAAAACGGATGGTTCGATTCATCTTATGTCTACCTCTACCAAGGCTTCTGGTACCAACCCGATCATCTTCAAGCTGTAATCTCATGTCAGAAACACTTCCGAGCTCAAGATTCCGACGTCTTCCTCGTTACATATCCCAAATGCGGCACCACATGGCTCAAAGCAATCATCTTCACCTTACTCAACCGCAAACACCACCCCCCCGCAGCCAAAAACCACCCTCTCCTCACCACCAACCCTCACGAGCTCGTGCTCAGCTTGGAGATCGATCTCTACGCCCACAATAGAGTCCCCGAAGCCAATGCCTCCTCTCCTTCTAGAAGGTTCTTCTCCACTCACATGCCTCACACTTCTCTACCCCAGTCCGCGAAGGACAACAACGCCTCCAAATGCAAGCTCGTTTACGCCTGCAGGAACCCGAAGGACACCTTCGTGTCGCTCTGGCACTTCATGAATAAGCTGAGGCTTGGAGAAACGGGGGGAGATGATATGGAAAGGGTGTTTGGAATGTTCTGCGACGGAGTGGTCGGGTACGGGCCATTTTGGGACCATGTTTTGGAGTATTGGAGGCGGAGCGGGGAGGATCCCGGCAGGGTGTTGTTTGTGAAGTACGAGGATGTGAAGGAGGAGGCGGCCGTGCAGGTGCGCCGGCTGGCGGAGTTCCTGGAGTGCCCTTTCTCTGTGGAGGAAGAGGAGTCGGGGGTGGTTGATCAGATCTTGGATTTGACTAGTTTTGAAAGGATGAGTGGGCTTGAAGTGAATAGGGTTGGGAGATTGGGGAATGGTATGGAGAATAGGCATTTCTTTCGTGAGGGCGTCGTTGGTGACTGGAAGAATTTTATGACTGATGAGATGGCTGAAAGGCTTGATCAGATTGTGCGAGACAAGTTTTCTGGGTCAGGGTTAGTCTTGTGATTAATGTCAAAGTTTCTTGAATTTCAGATTAATGTTTCGTGTCGCTCGATTTTTCTTATGTTCGAAAATAAAACCACGTTGTTTAAGAATTACAAAATATTGGCAAACAATTTATTGTCTTTGAGAATACAGCTTTACCCTCCCCGAGAAGAGGAATCCTCCGCAGATGATAAAGATTGTCTATATTCGTGCTATAAATGTTATTGTAATCATTTGTTTGTGAAAGTGTTCCTTCGCTTAAACATAAAATTGTTATGTAGACAGTTATCCACACACAGAGTAAAACTACGGAATTTAAAACTTGAACCGAAGTAACTTTTCTACAGATTAAAATTATAATCTGTAGATGTCAATATGGCGAAATTATTCACTATAAACTTTACAGTGAACTTTACAAAAACTCACTACTTTATCACAAGATAAAGTCGGAAAGTTGAGCGCAAAAACTATTTATCAAGATACATGAAAAAGCTAAAAAGCTATCTATCAAGATATATGAAAAATACTAAAGATTTCCTCACATCACTCGTGTACTAAAAAGAGCAACCTTCTAAAACAATTAGAAGTTAAAACACTCGTGTGATATTAGAAATGTTACGAAAACAAACTCAACAACATAAACAGATCTTCAGATACTTCTTCAAGAGTTGCGTCATTTCTGCTGTCGTTTTGCCTCTCCTTTTATAGGAGTTGAGAGGTCTTCGACTGCACGTCTTGGACCACGATCAGGCCCACTAGGATGTGACTAAGTCGTGGTAGTTAGTAACTTAACTTGTTCCTGAAAAATAGGAACTGAACAACTGACTTAGTCCACCCTGATCTCTTTTGATCTGTTTCTCGTGTTCTTCGGTGTGTTACCATCGCATCCAATGAAATATTCGTAACTTGCACACATCAAAGAGAAGAAAATGCAAAACACTAAAACTAACTAACTCCTTAAATTGAGGAGACTTAGTCAGAGTTAACCAGCTCTAACAAACTCCCCCTTTTTGTCTTTCTTCACAAAACCAGCATATACACACAATTTACAGAATATATATACAGTACTCCCCCTGAATCCCAAACATATACATAAACACAGAATACATCCCCCCTGTAAATATTCTCCCCATGTTACACAAATATCATCACAACAGTTCCTGCCACACATTCAGCAACAATCATATAAACAATTTAACCATGAGTGTAGAAACAACAAACATCGCATAAGAAACATGCAATCGATAAGCATAACTTCCAAGCAAAAACCATACGATGTCCATCAAAAACCATAAGATGTCTAGCATCATCAAACAACCCACACCTGTTTTAAACATGTTCAAGTCAAAGAGATAAAAATAAAAAAAGTTCAATAGTTCTGCAAGTTCTACTTTCAGTCTTCATCCATATCTTCACACCTAGATGTTGTTGTTCCCCCTGCCTTTACTCCCCCTTTTTGGGAAGAAAGAAGGCTTAATAGTTCTATCTTCAAATCATTTAGCTCTATGCGTGCACTCCGAAGATTTTCTAAGAAGGTTTGTTCCAGCTTTGAAATGCGTTCGAGCATAGAATGAACCATAGACTTTGGAAGCGCCACCATTTCTTTGGAAGCAGCTTCCGAAACCTGTTCGTCGGTCCCTTTTGAAGGGTTAGACCACGGAAGGTTTGGAAGTTTATTACCTGAGAACAAGGTATTGCTAATGGTGAAATGTTGAAAGTCTTCAAATAGTGCATCACGGGCTCCATCGGGGAGACCTTGTTTCTTCAACAGTTGATATAACAGTAAAGGAAACGGCAGCAATCCAGGATTCGAACGAGCAGCGACAGCTCCAATTTGTTCCACAATGAGTTTTCCAAGGTTGAAAGGGATCCTTTTTCCCAGCTTATACAATAGCACACCATGAGGTATTGTCACAACTATGGTGTTGGAGGATACGATCCAATTTGATGTCATAATCTTGTAGAGAACAGAGTGGAGATACGTCAGGCTACCACTTGAAATCAGATTTTTCCACTTCATGACTCTCCCACCTGTGATCTCTTCTACTACTAGATCATAGTCCTCAACAGCCACATCGTTAGTCAACTCTGTAACACAAATTTTTATATTTAAATTTTATAAATACAAAATTGTATACAAAATCAATTTGATTTGAATTTGATATATTTGAGATGGATTCGATCTTCTATTTATCCTCTGATTATACTTCTTCGATAAGGATTCTTGAACGATCTTGAATGTTCTTCGAAGTTTGGAGGGGATGTGATTCCTTGATCTCCTTAAACTTGAAGTTTGGATTTGATGATGTTGATCTGAAGAACCTTGGCCTTGTTTTCAGAGCAACTGTCGGATTTGGCTTGATATATTGAAGAACGTTTGAAGATCTTCAAGTTTGAGCATCAATGCGGAGGGTTTTCACCTTGTTCCCGAATTGAATGCCATCTTTGATTTGATTTGGAGGATGATCTTGGCGAAGAACGTGGTGATTTGCATGAAGAACGCCTTGAATGTTTGAAGAAGACTTCGAATGTTGGAGAAGACTTCGCCGAAGATTCTTCGAGTGTTTTGAGCTCTTCGAATCTTCACTTCACTTCACTTCACCTCCCCTCCTTCTTATCATTTATGAAGTCCCAGCATTCCTATTTATAGATTTAGGCTAGTGGGCTTAGTAGCCTTTTGGGCTTATGGGCCTTTGGGCCACCAAACCATGGGCTTAAGCTTAGACTTGGGCTTATGGGCCACCAAACCATGGGCTTGATCTTGGGCTTGGGCTTATGGGTCTTTTAGGCCACCAAACCATGGGCTTGAGCTTGGGCCTAGACTTATGGACATTTTGGGCTTAGTTAACGCAGTTTGAGTGGTTATTCCTCTTCGAGGTGTCGTTGTCACATGTCATTCTCCCATTCACCGATGAAATTAAATATTAATCACATATCTATTTAATTTTGGAATAAATTCCATTAATAAAATAGAAATATAATTAATTATTTAATTCATGATTTACACGTGGCGTAATATAATTTGCTAACAATTTTTAATTGTCTACAAATTGCCCCATCGAGACTTGTTCATGGACGAGTTGTCTTGAAATGGACGAGTCTCGAAATTCATTTTGATAGTTTAGACTCTTGTCGAGGAGTTCTTGAATTTGAATATATAAATAGTTTATACTCATATTTAGGAGCTCTTGGACTTGAATTTGAATTTGAATTTGTAAACAGTTTATACTCGTATTTAGGAGTTCTTGAATTGAATTTGAATTTGAAAACAGTTTATACTCGTATTTAGGAGTTCTTGATTTTGATTTTGAATTTGTAAACAGTTTATACTCGTATTTAGGAGTTCTTGAAAACAGTTTATACTCGTATTTAGGAGTTCTTGATTTTGATTTTGAATTTGTAAACAGTTTATACTCGTATTTAGGAGTTCTTGACTTTGATTTTGAATTTGTAAACAGTTTATACTCGTATTTAGGAGTTCTTGGACTTGAATTTGAATTTGTAAACAGTTTATACTCGTATTTAGGAGTTCTTGGACTTGAACTTTGAATTTTTGAATTCGTATTTGATTTTGAATTTCATGGTTTTACTCCACAATCGGGCCTATATAATTATTTAAATCAACAAGACGCCCTCTTCTTGATTTAACTATCGGGCTTCCATTTCTTTGGCTTCTTGAGATCAAACGGGTGGCCCACCCTTTAGTTAAATATATGGCCTAACATTCCTTTTTAATTAAGCCCAACGTTTTTTTTAATTGAGCCCAACACTTTTTTTTTAAGCTCACGGCCCATTTTCTTTTTTTAGACAACTCACGGCCCATTTTAACAATTTTAGCACCCAACTTTTTTTCTTTTCATTTTTCTTTCTTTTCTTTTGTTTTTCTGTTTGTTTGTTTTGTTTTGTTTTTTTGCAAACAGGCATTCTGACTCTTTTTTGTATCCAAAATAGTGTTACAATGTTAACCATTCTCTGCAGAGTTTGTTGGAGCTGCAGGCAAATGCCCAAAAGTTGCAGCATGTCCTTCATTTCATTTAATGAAATCTGTTTGATACCTACAGAGTTTGTTGAAGTTACTAACAGGAATGAAGCATCATGGCATTTTTTGTTGCTGCAGAATCTGTTGTGAGTGAAGACAAAAGTTGTTGGATTTTGTTTAGATAGCAAAATGCCAAACTGCAGATTCAGGTTTCCAACGGCTATGTTTTTTGGCTCTCGATTTTCTTCTATAAATTGAGCCACATCTTCATTTCTCACAAGCACCACATCTTCATTTCTCACAAGCACGACACTCTGAATTAGTTTCCTTCTTTCATTCATGTCTCACAGTGCTCCAAGCACAGCACGACAATGGTGGTGATGGCATCGAGCAGTGGTACAGATTTCTTTTGGGTGGAGGCTACCATTCACGCTGGTGGTGGCGCAATGGAGTCGGCGGACGCGTTCAGAATCTATTGGAGCTTGCCCACATCGTGTTCAGCTCCTTCAAGGAGACTTGGAGCACCGATTAGATCTCTTGCAGAACGTGGCGTCCGACGACGTTTGTAGCTGCTGAGAATGGATGTGTCGATGGCGGCGGTTGAGCGCGACAACGAAGGGAAACCGGCGGTGCTGGTGCGATGGTGGCACGGGGTAGGAGCTGCGACGGTAGCGCGAAGACGCGTGCACATCGAAGGAGACGCGGCAGCCACGGCAGAATCGAAAGAGACGCGGAAGCCGCGGCAGAATCGAAGGAGACGCGGCAGCCGCAGCAGAGGGAGCTCTCAAAGATAATAACCGAGAGAAGCAAGGTTGAGAAAGAACGACATGAAGGAGAATGTAGAAGGAAATCAGATTCTTTTATTTATGTGTGTATGTTTCATATGCATCACACCCCAATATATAGCAAAAGAATACAATGTAAATAAGAAAAAAAATATATCCCTAATATGTGGTGATCTAATTCCCTTGATTGAGCCTCTATTTTTGGCTATGATATTCTTAACATTTCTCGTTAAGTAACGGCATTTCGATACTTAACTTGTCCGTAACTTCTCAAGACTTTGTGTCGACGGCCTTAGTCAATATGTCACCAACTGCTCTCCGATCGTATGAAGGAAGTTCAATGATCCCACTATCGAGCTTTTCCTTGATGAAATGCCGATCGACTCCACGTGTTTGGTCCTCGTGTTGTACGGGATTTTCGATATACTAATCGCAGCCTTGTTGTCACAAAAGAGCCGACTTCCCTTTTGGAGAAAAGCCAACTCGTGAGCAATCTCCAAGCCACGTGATTTCGCTATCCCACTTTTACCCTCTCAACTCGCCTCTGCGCTGATAGGCCACTACTGCTTTTTGCTTCTCCATGTGACCAAGTTTCTCCAACGAAGGTGAAATATCCGCAAGAGATTTCCTATCATTTGGGTTATCGCCCAATCTGCATCAGATACCCGCCAACCTCCAAATCTTTCCTTTTTAAGCAAAATCCCATAATCGCGGTTCCTTTCTGTATCTGGACGATTCTCAAACCGCTCCATATGCTCCTTCCGGGTTTGTGCATAAACCGCTTACTACTCCAATCGCATACGCGATGTCGCCGTGTATGAGAGATAGATGAGTTTCCCAACAAGGCGCTGGTATTTTCCTTGATCCGTCAAGTCACTCTTTCAATAATTGTTAATCCATGATTTATCATAATCGGTGTTTCGCAGCTTACACCGAGTAACCCAGCCGCAAGTAAGTCAAGGACATACTTTCTTTGTCTCGTGAAGATTCCTTTTGGACCTTAAAATCTCAATTCCAAGGAAGTACTTGAGATCCAAGGTCTTTCATTTCAACTCAGTGAACAAGTTTTTCTTCGTGCTTTCTATCTCTTCAACATCATCTCCTCGTGATAATCATGTCATCAACATAAATGATTAAACATGTTACCTTCCTTCTCATTTTCACAAATAATGTATGATCGAGTTACTCTTATAGCCATTTTTGCCATAGCTAGACGTAATCTTCCGAACCATACTCGGGCGATTGCTTCAATCCATAGAGTGTTTTCTTTAGCCTCGCACACTTGTTCTCGCCTCAAACTCTTCGGAGTAACCTGGGGACTTCATATATCTCTCGCATTTTTCTCCATTCTCCATGTAGGAAGGCATTAGTTACATCCAACCGATGCAGAGGCCAATCCTTGCAAGTCGCTGCGAGAGAAGTGTTCTTACCGTGCTCATCTTGCTACCGGTGAGAATGTTTCTTCATAATCATCCCGTAGGTCTCGAGTGTATCCTTTGCAACCAACCTAGCTTGTACTCTCGATTGAACCATCGCCGCCTTTTGATTGTGAAACCCATCTCGCATCCTCTCGGCCTCTTTCCTTCTCGGGCAAAGATACATTTTTCCCATGTCCCATTCTTAATTAGGCATCCATTTCCTTCTTCATGGCCTCCTCCAATGTTTATGTCTCCTTGCCTCTTCTATCGTCCTGGGTACATCCTCCTCTTCATACAGAGCTGCTTCAAAGGCACGTGCCATCTCTGTGAGTTTTCCTTGGGCAAGGTTGGCAATCGAGTACCTAGTCTTCCGTCCCTGCCAGCCTGGAGAGTATCGGTTTGGTGGTTTCCGTACTGGGGAGGCAATGTGTATCGATCGGTGGCACCAGCCTAACTCAAGACATTCATCAACTTCATTTGTATCCCTCCGCCGTGTCGTTGTCTCCATCCTCTCGCTCCTCAATGTTAGTATTAACTTGAGAACTATTGAGATTACTTACCTCGTGATTTGAAGACGGGGTCGACAGTGGTATCGAAGTTACCGGACATCTCGAATCAACCTCGGTCGTAGATGTCTTGACGGCGCGCTAACCTTCTCTCGCTGACCAACGCCCCGCACGTAACCCGCAATGACATTGAGCTAGTTTCGACGGATGAGAAGGTAGGGTTTTTCGGATGGTGGATGGCGTATGGAGCCAACTTAGGGAGTCGACAATCTCCTTTTTCTCCCCCTGACTCCCTTGTTGGCGGAAAAAATATTCTGTTTCAACGAAGTCACAGTTTAAGGTAGTGTGTAGGTGATTAGCTACAGGATCATAACATCTATACCCCTTCTGATTTTTTCCATACCCCAGAAAAACACACTTTACAGCATTTGGTGAGAATTTTGTACGATTTTGTTTAGGGATATGAACATAATTCGTAAGGGAAATAAATGCACGCAAGAACACCAAGGATTTACGTGGTTCGATCTATGAATAAGATCTACGTCCACGGGGAGAGAGAGAGATTCGTGTATTGAATATGTAAGAAGCGATTACAAAGAGTGTGAATGATCGTAGATCGATCTGAGAGTAGATGATCGTAGTTGTTCCCTTCTTCTCTAATCTAGCCTCTATTTATACATATTCATGAAGTTGAGTTCGACTCTGACTCTGATACCAAGTTGGAGTTCGACTCGACTGATTCCAAGTTGAGTTCGACTCGACTGATTCCAAGTTGAGTTCGACTCGACTGATACCAAGTTGAGTTCGACTCGACTCGATTCTTCTCCCATTAGATTCAAGTCTTCTCCCATTAGATTCTTTAGATATGCATCCAATCTTCTCGCTCCAATTGCGATTAGAGTTGTAGTTGATCGAGGAGTCTTCGGGCGAACTCACATGGGCCGAGCTTAATGTCGGGCCCATTTATATTGGGCCCGATGTTGGGCCTAGTAGTTGGGTCGATCTCATCATATCCCCCAAAAGACGAGAAGTGAGATCGTGATGGAGGGAGCGGTGGTTGACGCCGCCGGAATTGTAGTCCGCGAGGTGGAGCGCGTCTGATCTGCCGGTTGAATGTCGCTGCTTCACACCGCCGAGGCGTTATGCCGAAGTCGATGTCGCTGTCCGCTTTGTCGAGGTGTTGTGCCGGTTGTATGTCGCTGCTTCACCGCCGAGGCGCTATGCCAAGTCGTATGTCGCCGCTTCACCTTGCCGGCGCGTTCGCCAAGTCGTGTCGCCGCTTCATCCTGCCGAGGCGTTATGCCGAAGTCGTATGTCGCTTGGCTTCACCTTGCCGAGGCGTTCTGCCGAAGTCGTATGTCGCTTGGCTTCGATTGGCCGAAGTCGAATACGCGTCGCCTTGCCGAAGTCGAATATGTAACTTCTGGCTGGCTTCACCTGACGAGGCGTTATGCCGAGGTCTTTGAGCTGGCTTCACCTGACGAGGCGTTATACCTAGGTCTTTGGGCTGGCTTTCACCTGTCGAGGCGTTATGCCGAGGTCTTTGACCGCTTCTCCCGACGGGCGTTATGTCAAGTCTTTGACCGCTTTCACCGACGAGGCGTTATGCCGAGGTCTTCTGACTGACTTCACCTGACGAGGCGTTAAGTCGAGGTCTTCTGACTGGCTTCACCTGACGAGGCGTTAAGCCGAGGTCTTCTGACTGGCTTCACCTACCGAGGCGTTAAGTCGAGGTCTTCCGACCGCTTCACCGACGAGGCGCGTCGAGGTCTTCGACCGACTTCACCCACCGAGGCGCTATGCCGAGATCTTTAAGCCGGCTTTCACCGCCGAGGCATTATGCCGAGGTCTGGCCGGCTTCACCTTCCGGCGCAGCCAAAGTTGTACGCCGCTTGGCTTCACCCTACCAAGTCGAATATGTAACCGTGTCGAGGTTGAGGCCGAGGTGAAGGCTCGGGATGCGGCTAAGGAGGCCGGGCTCGACGGGGACCGAGGTGGCGGCGCAAGGCCTGATAAGGCCAAGGTTGGCTTCATCCTCGAATGCTCGCGGCGACCGAGGTGGCGAAGGCCGAGGTCGACCATTGGAGGCCGAGGCGAAGATGGTCATGTATCGGAGGCCGAGAAGACGGCGGCCGAGGCGGGTAGCTCGTCCTCGTATTAAACGAAGGTAATTCATCCTCGAGAGTATCCGCTTCGAACTAAACGGCGGTATCCGCTCGCATTTAAGGTAGTTCGTCCTCAGAGAGTATCCGCTTCGATATAAACGAAGGTATCCGCTTCACACTGAAGGTAGTTCGCCCTCGTAGAAAGTATCCGCCTTCGAACTAAACGGTATCCGCTCGCACGGCGTAGGTAGTTAGCCCTCGTAGAGAGTATCCGCCTTCGATATAAACGAAGGTATCCGCTCGCACGAAGGTAGTTCTTCCTCGTAGAGTATCCGCTTCGATATAAACGAAGGTATCCGCTCGCACGAAGGTAGTTCGCCCTCGAGAGAGTATCCGCTTCAAATAAACGAAGGTATCCGCTCGCACGGGTAGTTCGTCCTCGAGAGTATCTGCTCGATATAAACGAAGGTATCCGCTCGCACGAAGGTAGTTCGCCCTCGTGAGAGTATCCGTCAAATAAACGAAGGTATCCGCTCGCACGAAGGTATGGGTTCTCGCTTTTGCCGAGGTTATCGGGAGGGTGGTCCCTTACTGCCTACATGTAGAGAACCGCCTTCAAATAAACGAAGGTAACTGATCTCGTATGTAGGAATGGTTCTCGCTTTTTGTCGAGGTTATCGGAGGTGGTCCCTTTACTTCGCCTACATAGAGAGAACCGCCTTCAAATAAACGAAGGTAACTGATCTCGTATGTAGGAATGGTTCCTGCTTTTGCGAGGTTATCGGGAGGGTGGTCCCCTTACTGCTCACATGAGAGAACCGCCTTCAAAATAAACGAAGGTAATCTGATCTCGTATGTAGGAATGGTTCCCGCTGCCGAGGTCATCGGGAGGGTGGTCCCTTCATCTACATAGAGAGAACCGCCTTCAAATAAACGAAGGTAACTGATCTCGTATGTAGGAATGGTTCTGTTTTTGTCGAGGTTATCGGGAGGGTGGTCCCTTTACTGCCTACATAGAGAGAACCGCTTCAAATAAACGAAGGTAATCTGATCTCGTATGTAGGAATGGTTCTGCTTTGCCGAGGTTATCGGGAGGGTGGTCCCTTACTCGCTCTACATAGAGAACCGTCTTCAAATAAACGGGTAACTGATCTCGTATGTAGGAATGGTTCCTGCTTTTTGCCGAGGTCATCGGGAGGGTGGTCCCTTCATCTACATAGAGAGTATCGCCTTCGATATAAACGAAGGAAATCGATCTCGTATGTAGGCATGTGCTGCTTAAATTTACCTTCGCCTCAAACGAAGGTAATCGACCTCCGTCGAGGGAATTCGCCCTCCTTAGAGGGTATAGTTCATCCTCCAAAGAGGGTATAGTATGATGGGAAGAGGTAGTATGCATAAATGACAAATGAAATATGCAAGCACACGAGCAAATAAATCAAAAGACGAGGTCGCCACTTGGAATTGTCGGATTGACATGTTTGGTTATAATACCGAAGCTACTTGTTGCTCGCACCGAGCTTCTAATGTAGGCGAGGTCTCTTCTCTTGGTTTCTACCGGGATTACCGGTTCCTCGATCATCGCCTTCACGCTTTTCCCGTCCGCTAGTCTCGCCTTGGCGAACCGCTCCGCTATGCGCCACAGCCCGACGCAAGACGGGCTCGTCAAGGTTCACTCAAGGAGCGTGAGGTTCTCCTTGGTCGCTGTTGTGATCTCCTTCGCTAGGTTCAAGAGTGAGGACGAGGGTATTTCAGTGGGTAGCTAGAAACTCGGGGTGGTTTAAAGTTTAGGATATGAGCAAGGGCAATCGATTCAGTGAGGTAAACAGAGGTAGCTACTGCCTGGCCAAGAAGATGTCGGGACTTGGGAGTCGATGATAAGGGCTCGAGTCATCTCTAAATGATCCTATTCTTCGCTCGCCACCCCATTCTGCTCGTGTGTAAGGCAGTGTTGTTTGGTGAACAAGGCCTTTTCAAAGGAAGAAGTTTTGCATTTTGGAATTTACATACTCCCCCATTATCGATCGAAGGATTTGAATAGATTGTTGTATTGTGTTTGTACTAGATTATAGAAGTGGGTGAATTTTTCAAAACTTCGCTTAGATTTTAAGAAATATACCCACGCCATTCTAGAACAGCCATCCACAAATAGCGTAAAATATCTAAACTCATTATCACTAGTAACCTGAGCCGGACCCCAAACATCGAGTGAAGTAAAGAGAAAATGCACTCACACGAGTATTATTAAGTTTAAAAGAGTGACGATGGCTCTAGCCGTAAAACATGTCTCACGCTCAAAGGGTGTAAATTAACAAGGTTGGGACAAATTAACCGAGATATCCTATGGACGGGTGTCCTAACCGCCTATGCCAAAGCCAAGTCTGTTCCTCCGCTGCCTTTGAGTCAAGATCGCAGACCGCTGAGCCATCCTATCCACATAGTAGAGTCCTCGATGTTCGCGCCACGCCCAACTATCTTCCCCGTCCTCAGATCCTCAGAAATGCGTGTCAGCCGCATTAGTAAGTTACAATGTAATTCTCTCGTGACTGCTAATGACACCAATTTGTGAGATAAAGACGGATATATAAACAGCTTGGGAGACATAATTAGAGGACAATTTAATAGTGCCGCCTTCCACGTATGCTAAATTTCCACTAGCGCTTTAATATATCTTTTCCGGTAGGAAAATCTTCATAAAATCGTAGGCATCAAAGGACATAGTATCTCAGTAGCTCCACAATCAAAAATCCAATGGTAGTCTTTATCCGTGTTTCGTAATTAATGGAGGATAATGCTAAGGGGTTTAAAAATTAGAGTCATGAATGAGCGAGGGTTTAAAAATACAACCCCTCATTACCTCCCCTTCGCATCCTAGTCGCCAAGGCACCTCCCTCTCACCAACGCGCTGGCCTGCGGCGGTGGTCCGACGCTGCCTGGGTGTTCGGCACCGGCGGCTCGGTCTCACCGCCCCACGCCCGCCGTTGCTCCGCAGCCACGGCTGACGCTCTGCTCACGCCATCGACCGCCACCGCCGCTTGTCCATTCGGGTTCCACTGTTGATTCCGATTTTGGACGCAGCTCGATTTCTTCATTTCGCCCCACCATTCGGAAACCACGAGTAAGAAACATCCTCTTGGTATGCTTTTACCTCACACAGGTGTGCATACAAGTTTGCTCTTGTCGATTTCTCCTTTTCTCGTTGTTCCAAGTCCGATTTCCTTCTTGTCGCGCCGATCGGAAGCCGGGCGGTGGTCGATCAGGTCGACCGCGCGAGTCCGGACCCGATTCCTACGGTTGGCGATTCCGGGGTTCGAGGATACCTCGCTTGTGGCTTCTGCCGCACCATCCGTAGTTCTTCAACAGCTTGGTAATGGATCCTTGTCCATAATCTCCTCGATATTTGATATTTGTCATCCAATGCACTTAGAAATTGATAGAGGCGATGGCGCCCTCCCTTTCTCTCGTATCCTCTATGTCTCATTGACTGGATCTCGGCATCAATCGAGATCCATAAGTCCCGCATTTTGGTCCACAATCCTTCTAAAGTGTCATAGATTCTTGTTTGATCGCTACGGCTTGTCGATGCAGATCGAGATTTGGAATGGATCGATCCACTTCCATAAGTAACGCCAATCCTTCCCATAGATCGGGCGCGCGATGCATCGTGATACCGCTCACAAGTCCGGTTTCGATATTGTTGATCACCCAATTGAAAACGCAGTTATCCCGCTGTTCCCACCTTGTGTAGCCGGATCGCCAATTGCGGGGTTTTGAAACCCATTAATGCGAGATGTCAAACCTTTCCCGTAATTGCCTGCTTCACGAGGTTAACCCATAAGGGTAATTTTCCCATTGAGTCACTTTGATGGAAATCTCTCCAAAGGATTCAGTGTTGGTCGAGTTTGGTGATTTATGGGCTGAGGAAGAATGAATTCGAGGTTTTGTTTAAGGAATTTCAAGAATTGTGCAAAGAAATTCCATCGGAAAATTTGTTGGGGTGGTTTTCAGGTTCAAGTTTCAATCGACATGGTTTGGTTTTATAGGTTTTAGCGGAAGGAATTACGAGGAACTCAAACCCCGAACCCTTCTTTTGGTGGTTTGCCTGCCTCGATACCTCTCAAAGATAATAACCGAGAGAAGCAAGGTTGAGAAAGAACGAAATGAAGGAGAATGTAGAAGGAAACTGATTCTTTTATTTATGTGTGTATGTTTCATATGCATCACACCCCAATATATAGCAAAAGAATACAATGTAAATAAGGAAAAATATATCCCTAATATGTGGTGATCTAATTCCCTTGATTGAGCCTCTCTATTTTTGGCTATGATATTCTTAACAGGAGCAACGATGTTTGTTGCCGTGTTTTCATCGGAGAAGTCGACGGCTGGCACGGCGGAGCTAACAGAGGTGTTGACACGACGGTGGTATTGCTGGGATTCGTCAAGCCGACGGTAGAGGAAGGTGGAGAGTACGATCGACTGGAGTGGCGTTGATTTTTTTTTGAAGATGATGAGCCCTGGCACCGGCGACGTCTATTGCTGTGTTTTTTTTATCAACAGAAGCAGCAAAGGTTGAAGAGTGAGGAGCAGCGACAACGGTGTCTGGACCTTCAAGCTGTTGCTGTTCGACTGAAAGAGATGGAGCAAGGCGACGATGCAGGCGTCAACGCTGGAGGTGTTCGGCGGCAGCTTCGGCTTGCTGGAGTTCAACCCACGCACGGTGCAGACGAAGGCGCACGGTGGAGCGGGCGATGTCTAGAGCAGAAGTGGCGAGCGAGGTGGCGGAAGGTCATGCAGACGACAGACGACGGGAGCAGCGTCGAGCAGGCGAGGTCTGGAGCAGAGATCGATGGCGGCCGCGCTTGCCGTGCATGATGTGGCGTCGGGCATCGACAACGCGACGGGGAGGACCAAGTCCAGACGGCTGTGGGCCATGCACCCTGAACTGCGTGGCGAGAGCGTGGTGCTGCTTCAGAGGCTTTTCTGTTGGCGGAGCGCGTGACATCTGGTGCAGAGGCGGCCCGGAGCGGAGTCGACGAAGGTAGCGCGCCTTGACCCGAGCAGAGGCGGCGCGAAGCGGGCGATTAGAGTGGAGGAGCGGTGAGGCGCTGCTTCAGAGGCTTCTCAGATGTGATTTAGAAGATGGGAAAATAAGCGGTTATCGCGGCTATGGCGCGGCTCGCCGATGGAGACGTGGCCTACCGGAGATGAAGGGACAGCGTCGGCGGATATGAGAAGAGAGAGAGGTGTTGTTACAATGGCATGTTGGCGACGATAATTGCCGGGCCTTGCTCGACCGTGGTGATTTCACCAAGGAAGATGGAGGCGTGCGCATGTGTATATCTGTTGAGGGAGAGAGTGACGAGAGGGAGGCGGTTGTGTGAGAAAATGCGAGTGGTGCGCGTGTGCATGTTTAGATAGGGTGTTCTGTGGGCTTTCGTCCCCTTTTTAACATGGGCCAATGGTCTAAAAAAAAAAAAGGTATGGGCTGGGAGAGAGAGAGGCGTGAGATATGGTCGGACATGGCAGTGACAGGCGGCGTTTTTTTCTTCTTTTATTTTTTTCTGTTCCAGCTGCTGCGATTTAGGAAGAGATTAGAATTGGGGATCTCATTCTATGTTCTGCAGCGTGACAAGAGAGAGAGAGAAGCAAATGGGGTTTCAATTTTGTAGGGCTTATGGGCCGATTCGTTTAAAAAAACAATTGGGCCCCATTTTTTTTATTATTTTTTTTGTTTTGGGCCCATGAAGAAGATTGAATTTTGGGCTTGAAATTTTTGGAGATTGGTGAATTTTAGTGGGCTGCAATTTTTTTTAATAACCCACTTACATTTTTTTGTAGAGATTATTTCTTTGAAGTTTGGCTTTGATTTTTTTTGATGACTTGAGTACAATAAATTATCTTGACCCATTTTTTTTTAATACATACATTTTCATATTTTTTTTATTTTTTCTGTGCTTGTGGCTACCTTCCAGGTTGCAGAAGTTCACGTAATTCAACTTCGAGCCTCTTTGCTTAAGAATCGATCAACTAAAGACTTCACATTTGATTAACTCCAAGGCTTTGAGTTTTTGGTGCTCGCTTCGTATTTGTCACATGTGTCGTTCTCATTTCCGCAGGAACAATGACCTTCTTCTTAGTAGACGTAACGACACGACAGTGGAGACGACATCGTCATTATCAGCGAACTCCACCCCTTCTATGTAGATGACACAAAAAGCAGCAACTTGCACGACGTTCGACATCATGGCCTTAGAGAGCTAGAGGCAGCTGTAGAAAATGAGATAGAACTTGTGCGCTGTCTGCGAAGGGGAAGCTAGAAGTTGTGTGCCATCGATGGAGGAGGAGCTAGAAGCTGCTCAATATTCACAAGGAAGAAGCTAGAAGTTGTGCGCCATCTGCGAAGAGGAAGCTAGAAGCATACGCGAAGAGAGTTGAAGCCTAAGTGTTGCTGGAGATCGACATCATGACCTCGACGAGCTAGAAGCGGTGTGAAGGATGAGTTAGAAGCTCTGCCAAGAGAATCAAGCTTTGCGTTGACGGAGATCGGCATCACGATCTCGGCGAGCTAAAGCGGTGCGAAGGACGAGCTAGAAGTCGATATCATCCACGAAGAGTTGAAGCCTAAGCATTGCCGGAGATCGCATCGCGACCTTGGCAAGCTGTGAAGCGGTCACGAAGGACGAGCTAGAAGTCGATACCATCCGCGAAGAGTTGAAGCTCAAGCATTGCTGGAGATCGGCATCGCGACCTTGGCGAGCTAGAAGTGGTGCGAAGGACGAGCTAGAAGTCGCTTACCATCCGCCGTGAAGATGAAGCTAGAAGCAGTGTAACATTCACGAAGGCAGGCTGGATTTATCAAGCTAACGTCATCATCAAATCGAAGTCAACGATATAGTATAAGGATTATCAAGCTGAAGCTATCTTCCAAAAGAGCTCGACGATATGGTGGTTGAGATTATCGAGCTGAAACCATCCTCAAAACAAGGCTGATGACGTGGAGTTGGACTCAACAAGGTAGAATCATCTTCAAAGCAGATCGACAGCCTCGAACTGGATTTTGATCTCCCCACTTGAAATAAGATTTTTTTTTCTTTAATAGTATGAGCTTGGATTTTGATCACCCCACTTGAAATACGAATTTGTGATGAGCTTTGACCACATAACTTGAAGGAGAAAAACACATATTTGACTGAACTTAGAAAATATCTAAGCTGCCTACGTACCCTTTTGAAAAGAATCAAGTCAAAACGTAGTTCAAAAGATTGACTTGTATTTTAGGGAGTGTGTGTACGCTTATACTCATGCGGGCCAGGAGTAACATGCAGTTTAGGCTCGTGCGTCATGGAGCTGTCTTGATTTTGTTTGATTTTCTTCATAGTGACGTGCAGTTTAGGCTCGTGCATCATGAAGCTGTCTTGCTTTTTTGTTGATTTTGTCTTTGTCGTGACATGCAGTTTAGGCTCGTGCTTCATGGAGCTGTCTTGCTTCTATTTTTGTTGATTTTCTTGTTTTCTCATTTTTTTTACTTTTGGTTTTCTTCATTTTTTTTTTTGATATATGTACATGCTTTCACCGCTATACTTCAAGAATAGTAACACTTTAACAACTTTTGAGTTGTTGCCCCAACTTCCAAATCGTCGTCCGAGGTTGACTTGCATACAATGTTAGAGATGTAGTGAGATGAAGCCGCCCTTTTGATGGTGATTCGAACAGGCGCTTTTGACACAAATCCGAAACCCACTTTGGTATTCTGGACCACATCATCTTTCTTCTTCAAGTGAGGTTTCAGCGTAGAGCTTCCTTGAGGATCGTATCCAGCATTCACGAGGAGCTTATATGTCTTTGGACCAAAATGCTTAGTGAGTTCGTTGTCTAAAGATTCTCCATGTTCGTTAACATTAATTTGTTTTGGTCGAACAAACCCTTGAAGAGGTGGAAGAGTTGGTCTTTTAGCATCGATCTTGGTCAGAGGCATCGTCAGTACTTCGAACGAATCCATCTTGGAGAGAGACGTTTTATTCTTGACAATCAGAATGACTTCAAGTTCTTTATCATGCTCAATTTCTACTTCTTTTGTTGTCCTTGTCATGTAGAATTTGGCCAAGAAAATATGACTCAAACAGAAAAGGCTTTTGATCACCCACCACCGCCCCACGATGCCGTCTTGACGATACTTGAGGCATTGATGCAACGTAGAAGGGACGACACCATTTTCATGCAGCCAGGGCCAACCAAGAAGCATATTATATAACGTTTTGGCATCAATTACATGAAGTAATGCAGTTGAGCTCATGTCTTCCATCAGCAAGTTCAACCTTATGGTGCCAATGGCCCTTTGTCCTTCATGGTTAAATCCTTGAATCATCAACCGACTGCTGGACAAGTCATCTACTGAAATTTCTAGTTGCTTCAATGTTCTTAGTGGCAAGATATTAACAGCCGATCCTCCATCGATGAGGATCCTCTTGACTTTCTGCTCATGGGTGAAGCAATTCACGAATAATGGCCTATTATGAGGCTCAGACCCAAGCTGCAAATCCTCGTTGGAGAATGTGATTGCCAAGACGCCTTCATCATTAGTCATATTTGACTTGAATTGATCTCTTACTTGGTCTTTCGTATCGTACAATGCCCCCATACTTTCCAGTATGTCGTCAGATTCAGGGGTGACAACATTTGCTGCAGCATTTTCCTCTTCGAGTGATATCTTCTCTTCTTGAGCTAGCCGCATGATCTTTTCTTTGAATATGAAGCAATCATGTATGGGATGCCCGATCAATCGATGGTATTTGCAATATCTTGGATCATCAGTTCGTCCTGCCTCATTTGGTCGTTTCATTTCAGGTAGCTCGATGAGTTCTTCTTTGAGCAGGTCATCGAAGATCCCAGAGACATCAGAGTCTAAGAAAGGGTATTGTTTTTGTTGCATTTCCTTAAATGTCAACCTTCTTTGCCCCATGTCTTGAGGAAAATTCTGCTTGTCATTTTTGTTGTCATCTTTTCTTAGAAACTTGACAGGAGTTGCTTTTATCGTCATTGATTCTTCTTTCGGATTATTGTCAAATGACTTGGTTCCTTTTCTGAATTCATGTCTCTCTTTAAACTTGTGAGGTTCTTGGATTGGAGGCCTTTTGAATCCGCTCGCTGCCATACTTAGCTCCATATCGTGAGCTCTGGTGGCCAATTCTTCGAACGTCTTGGGCTGAATTCCTCGTAGGATGTATTGCAAGCCCCAATACATTCCTTGGATGCATATTTCGATGGCAGATGATTCAGATAACCAGTCCTTACAATTGAGGCATAAGTTTCTCCACATATTGATGTAGTCGATCACTGGCTCTTCTTTGAACTGACTAGAACTCGTGAGCTCCACCATGCTGACTGTTCTTCTAGTGCTGTAGAAGCGACTGAGGAACTCGTGCTCCAGCTGCTCCCAACTGTCAAGTGAGTTTGATTCTAAGTCCGTATACCAGTCGAAGGCATTTCCTTTGAGTGAACGAACGAATTGCTTGACGAGGTGATCTCCAAATGTTCCAGCGTTGTTGCATGTCTCGATAAAGTGAGCTACATGTTGCCTTGGATTCCTTTTACCATCAAATTGTTGGAATTCATGTGGTTGATAACCAAGAGACATTCTCAAGTTATCGATCCTTTGGGTATACGGCTTAGAGTAAATCAATGATGACTTGGAGCTTCCATTAAATTTGTTCTTCATGGTCACCTCGATGAACTCCTTGAGTTGGTCTGCCTTAATGAAGCCATCAGAAGAGATTTTGATGTGTTTGCCAGATGATTCTCTTTCTCCATGAGTTTCTTGCCTTTCGTCTTCTTCTCCATCGTCGTTGCATTCACTTCCTTCATCATTGATGTGGCTTGACTCTATCTTCTATCCTCTGAGCTTTGCAATCTTGGCATCTTGCTCTTGGATGTGTTTGTTCAAAGATTCGACCAACCTTGTAAGATTTGCAAGTTGTTCTTCCACGGTGGAAGTGTTGGTCATCATCATAGGCGCCTCAAATGGGTAACTTGTGATAGAATTTTCGATAGGGGATGTGAAGCTTCCTTCAGAGCTAACACCTTCTTCATTTAGAGTGACAATGTGTTGCTCTTTTCCCCTGGCGATGGTTGACTTTGAAGCTTCTTTAAGTTGTTTGGCTTTGTTTCGCGTGATGACGCCAATGCTCTCTGAAGAAGCTTTTGAAGCGACCTTGGTTGCATGTGGTTGGATGAACATCGTTCAAGATTTTGGTGAAGAGTAGAGATGAGAGGTAGAGATGTCCCACCAGGCGTGCCAAAATTTGTAACACAAATTTTTGTATTTAAATTTTATAAATACAAAATTGTATACAAAATCAATTTGATTTGAATTTGATATATTTGAGATGGATTAGATCTTCTATTTATCCTCTGATTCTACTTCTTCGATATGGATTCTTGAACGATCTTAAATGTTCTTCGAAGTTTGGAGGGGATGTGATTCCTTGATCTCCTTGAACTTGAAGTTTGGATTTGATGATGTTGATCTGAAGGACCTTGGCCTTCTTTTCAGAGCAACTGTCAGATTTGGCTTGATATGTTGAAGAACGTTTGAAGATCTTCAAGTTTGAGCTTCAATGCGGAGGATTTTCACCTTGTTCCCGAATTGAACGCCATCTTTGATTTGATTTGGAGGATGATCTTGGCGAAGAACGTGGTGATTTGCACAAAGAACGCCTTGAATGTTTGAAGAAGACTTCACCGAGGATTCTTCGAGTATCTTGAGCTCTTTGAATCTTCACTTCACTTCACTTCACCTCCCCTCCTTCTTATCATTTATGAAGCCCCAACACTCATATTTATAGATTTAAGCTAGTGGGCTTAGTAGCCTTTTGGGCTTATGGGCCTTTGGGCCACCAAACCATGGGCTTAAGCTTAGACTTGGGCTTATGGGCCACAAATCATGGGCTTGATCTTGGGCTTGGGCTTATGTGTCTTTTAGGCCACCAAACCATGGGCTTGAGCTTGGGCCTAGACTTATGGGCCTTTTGGGCTTATTTGACGTGGTTTGAGTGGTTATTCCTCTTCGAGGTATCGTTGCCACATGTCATTCTCCCATTCATCGATGAAATTAAATATTAATCACATATCTATTTAATTTTGTAATAAATTCCATTAATAAAATAGAAATATAATTAATTATTTAATTCATGATTTACACGTGGCTTAATATAATTTGCTAAGAATTTTTAATTGTCTACAAGCTCATCTATCCCAAAGAATGCATTAATCTCGCACGCAGAAATGTTAAAAAAAATTCTTCTGAAATATACCTTGCAGTACTTATTTAACGTGCAATTAGCGAAAGACTTATCCATTTTAGCATAGATATGTCTAATAACATTCTTCGGGTATGGATATATAGATGTGACAGTGTTCAAAAGTTCTATTTCCTTAAGAAAAACGACAAGGTTGTACTGAGAAAAGGTTACCTCATCAATTTTCCTCTCATTCAAACATTTTAAGTGCTTGAATTGCTCCCAACGCTTTTGGCATTCCTTTGTGTAGAACTTGAAAGAGAGGGCTCTTTCTACTTCAATGTCTGAGTCAGCAAACAGAGAGGCGTTCTTTGAACTTGAGTCCCAATTTTCTTTCTCAGAGTAAGGACTCGGAGGTGCCGGTGGATCAGTAATTAGAGATGCCGTCGGAACAGTCGAAGGGATAGATGTTTGAGCTGCGGTTGGAACAGTCGGAAGAACAGTGGATCTGGTAGTCTGTACCGTGCTTTCTTTTTTTGCCCTTCTTCCTTGCTGCTCTCTTTAGCTTCTGGAGAATTTCACCTAGTGAAATGTCATCGTCACTGGAGTTTGAAGCTAGCTGGCCATACTCTTTTGGTTTCAAATCTATGTCCTCTTCCTGAGGATCCGAAGAGTCACTATGGGATATCCATGTTTCTCCCTTTGATTCGGAGGATGTGTCAGAAGCAGTCTGGTCGTCACGGGGATCGCCAGTTTCTGGTGTAGGTTTTCCCATAGGTGGACTCTTTTTCTGAACTTTCGATGGTGGGGACTGTTCGGGTGATTCACCAGTAATGTCGATGTGAACTGGAGAGCTCGGTCCTCCTCGACGCGGTTTTTGTGGTATATGTTCAGATCGTCTTGTTGGCTTGGTCGTCCTCTTCCGTTTCTTCCCTGTTTCTTTAGGTTTTGAGGGCTCACATCCTTTTGGATATATGATCTGAAGCGAAGTCGGCTTTAAAGGTGCCATCTCCAATGCCAAAGTCTTCTCCGGTGCAGCCATCGATGTCACACTGGGGCTAGGTTCTGCGGACGGTTTTTGGGTTGACGCCAACGCCTGTTGGAGTTAGAGAGAGATTTCTAGAAACTTTTCAAGTCCGGCGAGTAGGACGGCTGTGGCTGGATCCATTTTTAGTAAAACAGAAAGGTTAAACATACCAAAATATTTGAAGGAAATAAAATGAGATGTTTTTCAAGGCTTAGCAATGAGTAAGGCTGTCACAGCCCGGTTTGGCTTATCCTTACCGGACCGTGACTTGGGGTTTGGATTAAATAAATATTAAAGAATAGGGTTTTCAACTCATTTCATCTATGAAGAAATACAGATGTTTCCAAACAGAACAAGATTTAGGATGGGCAAAATAACTTATATAAAGAGTTGATACGAACGTTTGGACAAAACATCAACTCTTACAAAGCTTTCAACAGGAATAACAAGAATTTAACATAGTAACAAACTATAACAGAGTTCGAGAGTTTGGCAGTGGAATAAAACGTGTGAGACATGCATATGGAGATGCATTCTCAAGGTGAACCAAAATACTTCATACTACTGACAAAGATTCCACTCAACTCCCGCCTGCTCCATCATCTCGCTCAACCCGCACATTTAAAAACAATATGCGGTCGAGTACAAAGATGCACTCAGTGGACACATGCCGAAAACATTTTACTTAACGAAATATTGTACTGTCCTCATCACAGTAAGACACAAGGGTTTTATTGAAAAGGCCTTGTTCTTACAAAATACATTTTCATCATTTCTCAAAGTCGACTGGCCAGTCATTTTCTCATCACAACAACGTATATTCCAAAGCGGCTATGGATAACACGCCGGGAGGGAGGCCTCCCTTCACCCGGACGCAAACTAACCTCCCAGCGGTTCAGAGCATGACGGCCCAGCGGTTCAGAGGGCCAACACGTGTACACAACCCTAGCTAGGATTTCTCCTTACCCTCTAGCATAGATCCGAATTATAACTCCTCGTTGCCCTGTGCAACCCGAATGGACATATACAAAACATAAAACATTTTTGGCAGAAAATATCGTATCTCAACTTTTGCAGAAAAACAGTAAAGTAATAACAGTAAATGATTTTCCAAGAAAGCTCGTAAATGGTTTTGATAAGAAAGCCCACCTCGAGAACTTATAGTTCTTACGTCACTAGTTCACTTTCCGTTTCTTTCTCCTTCGAGCAGGACCCTTTTTCAATCGTGAGAAACGAGGTTTAGTACATCGCTATACCTTCCGATAATCATCGATTCGAAACAACGGACGTACTATCTTCCATTCTTTCCTTAGTTCAAATCATTCGGCGTAACGTACGAATCTTAATTTCATAACTTAACTTTGTCACGTACTGACTTTACTTCTCATCTTACGTATATACCCAAATTCTACGTATTCACAGACATGTTTTCCTATGTCTCAACTTTTCCACGTATCATATCGTATGATTCACATATCACATAGTATGAGACATCATAATCCTTCATGTTACTTATTTTCAAAAATTTCAATATATTTTTCGAAATTTTTTAATTAATTACATAATATATTATTATCATCATATATCAATAATATGACATAATATTCATCATATACAACTTGTACATCAATACTTCATGCTTTTGTAAATTTTGAAATTACCATCTCATAATATTTCATATTTTCCCAAAAATTTCCACATAAAATCATACAATTTTAAACATGAATAACTATCATTATTTCATGTTCAAAACAACAATTAAAATTCTTGTACATCAACATATAACTCATGCTCATTTTTGGTCATGACATACTATTTTTAATATATGCTTAACTTTGTACTAAAATCATAATTCATGCTTATAAACGTCATATAAACATATTTAATTAACAACGCAAACATATAGCATACTTTTCACATACGTCATATAATTTTCGAAAGCATGTAACAAAACATATCATATATGATTTTCTAATATTTTTGCATAAAATAATAAGAGTAGTAAGGTTTCTAACCTTCTATTTGATTTCGATCGACGTCGGCGATATTTTTCTATCTACGATCGAAGAGTACTTCGGAGAACACTCTTTATTTTTTTCTCTCTATTTTTCTTCTTATTTCCTTACTATTTTCGGTTATGAGGTATGGTATGGGGGAGGGGTCTCCTATTTATAGAGTTTATAAAGTGTTTTTAATCATTACTTTATAAAATATCTTTATATAAAGTCAAAAATTACAACTCCTTTTTATCCTCTTAATTTTCGGTCCATATGAGTTGTCCATGAGTCAATTTTGATCTTATCCTATACTTTAATTATCATATCTTATCTTCTTAAAATTATAACATATCTAGGTGTAAAAATCAAAATACAACTCATACCTTATCTTTATAACATTTTCGGTCATCTTACTTATGTACGAGATGATTATTTTATTTTATTCTATAGTTTATTATGTTATTTTATTATTTAATTAATGTATCTTATAATTATCATAGAATAAATGAATTATCACTTTATGTAATGTATATGAAATTTTCGATCACCTTTAGAACCTTAGGATAGATTTTTATTTTTTTCTATATCATATACTTTAATATTATCATATAATAATATCATATTTGAAAAGTCAACATTTTCAACTTAGGATAATGTGTCATTATCATAAGGTTGGAAATTAATTTTTCTAACCTCATAAAGTCATAAATTTCGGCTATATAATTCCAAAACCATAGGTTACTTGTTTCAATTGATAACCATCTCTACTTTACACCTAATAATATCTTATATTTATAATTATAAGCCCTCATTAATTAAAGTATGATATTTATATCCATTTCACACCTAAAGGTCTAATATTTTTGGCACTTATAGTAATATGATGCCAAATATTTTATTTTTCTTCAATTAATAGCTATGTGACATAATATAATCCTTAGATGTTAAATTAGATCATAGAAAAATTAATTAAGATCAATTCTATGTACTAAAGTAAAGTTATCGGCAAATAATTCGAAATTAAGGATAAATTATCAAACTTTCATTCTTTTCATAACCAATATTATTTTCATGATGAATTACATAAATATAATGATCTTATATCATAAAATTATTATTTTTTTTTTAGAATAATTCTAGCATAATTTCTCAAATTTTCGAAAACTAGGGTTTTCTAGAGATAAATTTCAAAATTTCCATTCTTTACCTTATCTTATAAATTTTGAAATTTATATAATTTCTAGGGGATAAGATTGATCTAGAAATCATGATATTTATCAAGTATATAATTAAATAAATTATTTGATACAATTATCACATAAAAATTGGTGATTTTCGAAAATCACATAAAATAATACACTAATTTCGAAAATCATGCAAGCTAATATCAAAATATTATCTCCTATGATATTTATCACATTTCTACACATTTCTAAGAGATAAACATTATCTCTTAATTAATCATGACCTTATCTTATTATTTTATAAAAATATCATAGCATACTTATCACATAAAATGTCATTTTCAAACCTTATCATATACACCTCATGAATTTCGAAAATCATGCTTGATTTGTACAAGATAATTATCTTATCATATACTATAAGATAAACATGAAAACTCATCACATAAAATCAAGTGATCACATATTAATTCACAAATTAATCTCTTAATTCCTATTTTTCGAAAATCACTAAGAAAATAGAGAAAATATTTCTTTTTCTTTCTTAGTGTATACTTGGCTAAATAATATCCCACATATACTTAAAAATTTATTTCGTTCAAATTTTTAAGAGAAATTTCTATTTATTCAAAATCGACAATTACCGACGTTCACTTTCGTACATGTTTTCTTCATAACATTCCTTCTTTATTTTCGAAATTTTCAAGCCCAAAAATTTGGGTTGTTACAAAGGCGCTCAGTGATGTGATCGTGTGTCAGACCAGCAGCTTTATACGCAGAGCATCAGTCAAATGGATAAGCATACTGCAGATTTGACATAAATTCAAATATATCTCATTTAACAAACCCTAGTTTAAGGAACGAAATCCACAGCATACAACGCCACTAAAATATGAGATAAATGGGGATTAGTTGAGATATAATAAGATTAAGATAAATGTGTTACCAACTTAACCGATTTTCGCTGATATCTCCATAAAGATGTAGGGAAATCTGATTTTAACCCTCTCCCGGGGATCAATCTTGGATGTTTAATTCACCATACATTGATTATATTCCTAGCATGCACCTATATAATTAATTGCAACACGTAGGTGTTTTCTCGTGTTTACCTGCAAATCTGTCGGGGTAGAAAGGATCAAGACTCGTGCTTTGATCTTCTGGATTGTATTCCGTTTGCCTAAACTCCAATGCCGAGTTAGGACAATCTATGGAGAATGCTATAGAAAATCGCCTTCTTCATTCTCTCAAGATTTTTAAAAATTCTCACTATGTGTATAGTAATTCTCGAAAATTACAGCTTGAGCACTAACCTTGATTCTCTCTCACCTTATATTTATAATGCAAGCCTAATCCTATCATGATAGGATTTATGCATATATAATAAATATAATCATATCACTTAAGATAGAGAGGATCAAGCTGAGTCCCAGTGGGACTCTGAGAAGAGGAGATCGAAATTCTCTAAGATGAAAGGCCTGGATGGGCCAGCCCAGGGATCAAATGCAAGGAATAAAGATGGGCCTCAAATAAATTAATTATCTTATGTTCAGCCCAGAACATAAATTAATTCATAAACATTTATTCATGCCACTAGAGAATAAATGCTGACTTTACCCCTTTATTTCCGAAGTTGAGTTGGGCTAGTATTTAGACTACACGAATCCCCGTATTTAAGATATCGCACGTCCATTAATTATTTACAGCGTTCTGACTACTTAAAATAATTAATATCTCTAATTCCTTAAGTAGTACCACTGAACCTTATTATTGTACTTGAGATAACTCAACCTGTAGGGTTTAGTACAATAAACCTTTTGAGCTCCTTAAAGGGACGTCATCATCCTAAACGGATATGGTAACTCGACACGGGTAACTAGCATGACATCTGAAGATCGCCACCACCCAAGATGCAGAGAATCTTGGGTTATCTCATCTAACCCTCACCCATAACAAGTCAAAGTGATGGAATGAACTCATACTCACCTAATACCTTATCGAGATTTAGATCAACGTAAGTCTCCGAGATATAGGTTCTTCACGACAATCAGATAGAAGAACTCATCTCACTGTGATCCATCAATATATCAGAGACGTACCAGTATAGACAAGCAACCAAGTCAAGTCACTTCTTATCTATACCGCGACTATACACCGACAACTCGTCCTCAAGTTGTCTCAAATGTGATACTTTTTATATCTCATTAAGCTTGACCAATCATACGGACTTACGTGATCTACAACACAATCGTATGATATAACTTATATATGAGATAAATGGACATACATATGCAATCAAGTAAACAATTCGGATATGAGATTGTAATAGTGGTAACGAAACATTGTATCTGAGCTCAACCAAAGCGCTTCCGTATACAAATTCAACAATCTCCCACTTATACTAAAGCAAACTTTTAGTATACAATGTATCTCTCTACTAGCTATTACAAACGACACCATCACTTTGCTTCTCCCACTTATACAAAAGTTTCCTTTCTAAGTGGGTGCCATCTTGCGCAATCCAAGTCCTCGAATATGCTCTTCGTAGACTTTTTGCGTGCGAGCTCTTCGTGAATGGATCAGCTAGGTTATCCGTAGTACCAATCTTCTCAATCAGACATCCCCGTCTAACGATTTCTCGTATGACATGGTACTTTCTCTATGTGTTTGGTTGCCTTGTGGGTCCGTGGTTCCTTGAGTTTGCCATCGCACCGAGTTATCACGATAAACTATGATACTCTTGGGCAAACCGGTACCACATCTAGATCCATGAGGTAGTTCTTGAACCATACTGCCTCCTTAGCGACCTCCAAGGCGACTACATATTCGGCTTCCATGGTGGAGTCCGCAATGCATCGCTTTGCACTCACCAGATATCGGCCTCCGCCAAGGTAAACACATAGCCCGAGGTAGACTTCTTCTCATCACGGTCGACTTGGAAATCCAGTCTGAATAACCCAAAGGCATTAGACTATCCGCATGGTAAACCGATCTATAATCTCGAGTCCTTTCGGTACTTGAGTATATGCTTACCGCATCCAATGAGCTTGTCGAGGTTAGGCGATATCTAGCTACTATGCTATCGTATAGCGGATATCGGGCCTCGTGCATAGCATTGCATACATGAGACTTCCCACGACAAGCGTAAGGAACTTGTCTCATTTCATATCTCCTTTGGTAATATAGGATCGCTCCTTAGATAAAGGAACACCATGTCTCGAAGGTAGCAATCCTTTCTTGGCGGTCTGCGTACTAAAGCGAGTAATCACAAGATCAATGTAAGGCGCTGAGATAAGCTCAACATTTTCCTCTTGCGATCTCGATGAAACCTCGATCCCAAGAATGTACAGCTGCATCTCCTAAGTCTTTCATTTGAAACGATCGGATAACCAACTCTTTACGCCCGATAACAACTTCACATTGTTGCCAAGTAGAAGGATGTCATCTACGTAAAGTGCAAGAAATACCACACACCGTTTACATCTAAGCGATACACACAACTTCGCTAGGCAACCGGGTAAATCCATGGGACTTTACCACCTCGTCAAAGCTTAAGTTCCGAGATTGTGAAGCTTGCTTAAGTCCATAAATGGACTTCTTAAGCTTCCATACTAGATGCTCTTCACCCTTCACCTCATAACCTTCGGTTCTTCGTGATATAGATGTCTCTACCTTCTTCAGGTAACCGTTTAGAAAAGTGGTTTTCACGTCCATTTGCCAAATCTCAAGGTTTAAGTGAAATTTGCTATGGCGGTAAGAATTACGATGGACTTGAGCATTGCTACAGCGAAAGGTCTCATCGAAATCGATGCCCTCAATCTGAGTGTACCCTTTCGCCATAAGCCTGGTTTAAAAGCCGAAACCTCTCCATCTGAATCTCTCTTCCTATTGTATACCCACTTACTACCTATGGCTTCCTTGCCATCTGGTAGAGGTGTTTTTCGTATACATCCATAATCGTATGGACTCGATTTCTAAGTCCATAGCGGTGTGATATGATCTTGCATCGATGTCTTGTATCGCTTCCTTTGTATGTCCATGGGTCGATTATTGCTGCTTTCGTTTCACGGGACTAAATCTGAAGATTCAACCACGAACATAAATCGCTCGGGTTGACGAACAACCCTCCCACTATGACGAGGCGCTACTGGCACAATGGCAACGGTGGGTGCAGTAACTTGTGGTTCTCTATCTTGCACAACTTGCTGGGTAGGAGCCACTTGTACGGCCGGTATCTCCAGTGAAACTCGACCCTCTTCAAATTCTTGAAGTATCTAGTGTCGATCCCTCCCACTAGACACGACATCTCATACCTTAGGCTTAATCGGTGGTGGAATACGATCATCTTCTAATTCTTGAAGAATGATTTCAACTTTGGATTTATGGTTTTTCATATTATCCTAATCTAAGAATCGGGCATTAGTGCTAATAATGACCTTCTGATCCTTAGGACTATAGAAATAACCACCTTTCATTCCTCTAGGATAGCCAATAAACAGTCTTGCATCAGATCTAGACTCCAACTTGTCAGCCTTCTTGTTCAGCAAATGTGCTGGACTGCCCCATATCCTTATGTGGTTTAAACTAGGCTTGCGCCCAAACCACAACTCGAAAGGGATCTTTTCGACTACTTGGATGGTACTAGATTTAGCAAGTATGCCGCTGTTTCTAAAGCATAGCCCCAGAACGAAATAGGCAACGTTGCATAACTCATCATCGATCTAACCATTTCTAAAAGAGTCCTATTTCTTCGCTCTGACACACCATTTTGTTGTGGTGTGCCCGGTGTAGTGAGCTGGGAGGTAATCCCACACTGCATCAAATAGTCCATAAACTCGTTACTGAGGTATTCGCCACCGCAATTAGACCGCAGTGACTTGATACTTTTACCAAGCTTCGTCTCCACTTCCGCCTTAAATTCTTTGAATTTCTCAAAGCATTCAGACTTGCGGTGAAGCAGGTATATGTATCTGTACCTTGAGTAATCGTCAATGAAAGTGACAAAGTACTCGTACCCTCCACGAGCTTGTGTGGACATAGGTCCACACAGGTCAGAATGGACTAACTCTAACACTTCTTTGGCTCTATAACCATTCGCTTTGTAGGGTCTGGTCGACATCTTTCCTTCTATACAGGATTCACAGACTGGGAACGGAGTAACTGTGAGATCACCCAACGCTCAATTCTTAGCCAGTCTTTGGATCCTATTTAGATTAATGTGACCTAATCTAAGATGCCATAGAAATGTGGTGTCATCTTGCGCAGAAAACTTTCTCTTTTTAAGGTTTGATGTAGATGCAACATAATTAAAGGTATTATGTTTGGCATAAATGGTATAAAGCAAATTATATAAAGTGCCACCACAGATAACTTTGTCATTTCTTATGATAGAAACACCACTATAAAAAACAACTGAATATCCATGAATAAATAGTTTCGAAACTGAAACAAGGTTTCGCCGAAACTCCGGCACATATAAAACGTCTTTTAAAACTAAAACTGTTCTATCAAAACCTAAAGTAACATCTCCGACTGCAACGGCCTCGAATTTCGCCGCGTTGCCCATAGAGATCGTTATCTCGCCATCATGCAGCTCCCTTGTCCGC
Organism: Salvia rosmarinus; assembly: GCA_036937905.1. Lineage (NCBI taxonomy): Eukaryota > Viridiplantae > Streptophyta > Magnoliopsida > Lamiales > Lamiaceae > Salvia > Salvia rosmarinus. The sequence goes on along the minus strand of CM072822.1, from coordinate 25,011,981 downwards.
AGGAACCCCTGCAAGGTGTAACAAACATGATCAGTCGCACCCGTATCTACTACCCATGAATGAGTAAAACAAGTCGATAAACATGTTTCCGTTACTAAAGCAAATGGCGTACCTTGAGCCTTGAGCATAGGGCACTTGGCCTTCCAATGCCCAGTCTTTCTGCACTTGAAACACTTGCCCATCTCCTTTGGCTTTTTCAAACCTCCGGTGGCAGACATGTTCTTGCTCCCACTACTCCCACTGTTTCCTTTGCCTCTACCACCTTTGGTGCCCCTTTTTCTTCTTCAATTTTTCAACGAAAAATTTGGGCCCCTAGATGTGCTAGCAAGGGCATGTGCTCCTTTGCCCATGACTCCTTCCGCGGCTACGAGATCATTAAGAAACTGACTAAGTGTTTACTCGGTCTTGCTCATGATCACGTTCACGCGAAAGTTCTCAAAAGACTTGGGTAGTGTGTTGAGGATGATATCGACCTTGGCTTCGCCGTCATTACCTCCTCCCAACTGATCAAGACTATCCATGAGATGAGTCATGTGGGAGACATGTTCTTGGACCGAACTTCCTTCTTCCATCTTACACGCCAAGATTTCTCTCATTGTGTGGAAGCGGACTGTCCGATCCAACTGCCCAAACTTACTCTCGAGACTTGACAATATTTCAGTCGCGTCTACCATCGACTGATGCTGTAGCTGCAAGCCTTTGGACATTGTAGTCATCATATAGCACTTGGCCATATTGTTTGACTTATGCCAAAGTCTGCTTGACTCTCGCTGCTCATTAGTCGATGCGTCAGTAAGGGCATTGGGTTTGGGAGTAGTGAGAACAAACATGTGTTCTTCAGCGATAAGAACATATTCCATGTTTCGTTTCCATTCGATGAAATTTGGACCGGATAGAGGATTTTTGCGAGCATATTGATAATCGGTGTAAGAGACATATCTGAAAAGTAATGTAAACACACAAGCATACGATCGCACATAATTCGTAACAATAATATTGTAACCTTTTGATAAAACAATATTAATTGAAACCTCCAATCGCCCAAGGAATCCCACATGCAAGCCACGCGTGTGGACGTTTACACATGAACCCCTTGACCAGACTAAAATATACCTTTTAGTCGTTTAATTTCAATCCATGTCAACTTATCCTTATGACAAATGAAATTAATGATTGGACCTTACTAGACCACATCACTATCGCAAGAAGGGACTTCACGGAAGTTGTACTTGAGGTGATGTCTAAGCAATGACCACAATTTTAACGGCAGAAATGAATTCTTAGAATTGGCAACTCACTAGACCATACCGCCCAATCCAAATTCCTTTGTTATCGCATTTTAAATCTATCTCTAGAGAACTTATGAAAAATCGCATATGCAAGCCCACGCGTGTGGGCGTTTACATGAAACTCCCACTTCTCGATATATTAAAATGTTTTATTTAGAAATCTCATCTAACAAACTTATGACAAACAAGAAGCAAGCGACGCGTGTGGATCGTTTACTCACGGTGTGTATCACTTTGTTTAGAGATCAAAAGTGGAGGTCTTGACAATTTAATTTTAAAATTAATATGTCGGGTTACTTGCTTAGTCTTTTGTTTCAAAAGGTTTGTCCATGCAGATCACGTAATCCTAGCATGCTTTTCTATAGAACTCAACATGTAAAACATGCTCGCAGAATTCTAAAATATGCTTGAAAAACGGGATAAACCTAGCATGCTTACTATGCGCATCCTATCACGAAAACATATATTATGTTTATATACGTAATTAAACATACATAGCATGCTTCTGCATAATTTAAACATCCAAGACATGCTTTGAACGATAAAAATAAAATAAAATCGTTCATCGCGGCCCACTCGTGGATCCTGTACTTCCCTGCCTAATTTATTACATAAATTTGCAAAGTACATATCTTCAATAAGATCTCGAAAACGGGCCTCACGTGCACGGGCAAGGATCGGATTCGTCAAAATTGGATTTGGGCTGAAAAATCGAAAACGGGCCGGATCGGGCCAAAAATCTGGATTCGGGTCAAAAAATCGGGTTCGGGCCGAAATTGGGCCGGGTCGGCCCAAGATGGCTGGGCCGCGCACGCTAGTGCACAGCCAACACCGTACGCCCAGCCATCCGCGCCCTTTCTCGCGCAACGTCGCCCCAGCCTCCGCGCCTCCTGCCGAGAAGACGTTGTCGAGCCCGCCGAGAGCTCCTGCCGAGACATCGCCCAGCCTCGCGCCAGGCCCTGCCGAGAGCTGCCGAGCACCGCCGGGATGTCTGCGCGAAAATCGCGCACCCCGCGTTGCCTAGCGCTGCCGAGAAATCCGGGCGTTGAGGTTTCCCACGAGTGCAGCGCCCTCGCCGCACGTTGCCGCCGAGCACCGCCGCTGCATCGCTGCGACCGTCACCTGCTGTGAGGCCTCGTTGAGGTTTGGGCGCTCATCGCGCCGAGGGCTGCCGAGCCCGCGCGACCCACCGAGACCACGCTGAGATTTCCCGACGTGATCTATCGAGACCACGCTGAGGTTTCCCGACGCGATCTGTCAAGACCACGCTGAGGTTTCCCGACGCGATCTGTCGAGAGCTGTCGAGCGCTGCCAGACTCGACCCACCGAAGCGTGCCGAGCCGCATCACCCGACCCCAGCCCGTGCTGTCCAGGCGCTTCCGGGCGAGATGTGCCGAGCCACGCCCAGTACCCACGCCCGAAGCTGCCAAGACCTACCGTCCGATGCCTCCCAGGCGCTGCCGAGCGTAGCCTGCCGAGGCACGCTCGAAACCTTCCGAGGCCTGCCGAAGACACATGCCCTGATGCGGCGACCGCTGCCGAAGCGCGCCTTTGCCGGCGGCGTGTTCGCGGCGTCGAGCACACGCAGCGTGCCGTTGCCAACACACCGTCGGCCGTGCATTCGGTTTTTTCGGCGTGCTTTCATCGTCTCGTTCTTCGTGCTTTTTCATCTTCGTTCTTCTTTTACAGATAAGATTTATAAGAAAAAATCTAATCTAACCACGAATTTTCTCGTGGAGAAAAACAAAATCCGACAAAAAATAAAACGAGCCACGATGAACGATAGATTCACAATTAATTAATTAATTGCGCACGTTATAGTCAAACGTGAATTAATCCAACGAGCCAAGATACCGATCCTGTGCTCGATACCAATTGTAGGAAATCGATTTTAACCATCTCCCGAGGATCTATCTTGGATGTTTAATTCATCATACATTGATTATATTTCTAGCATGCACCTATATAATTAATTACAACACGTAGGTGTTTTCTCGTGTTTACCTGCGAATCTGTCGGGGAAGAAAGGATCAAGACTCGTGCTTTGATCTTACGATTTGATCCGTTTGCCTAAACTCCAATGCCGAGTGAGGACAATCTATAGAGAATACTATAGAAAATCGCCTTCTTCCTTCTCTAAAAATTTTCGAAAATTCTCACTATGTGTATAGTAATTCTCGAAAATTATAGCTTGAGCATTAACCTTGATTTTCTCTCTCACCTTATATTTATAATGCAACCATAATCCTATCATGATAGGATTTATGCATATCTAATAAATATAATCATATCACTTAAGATAGAGAGGATCAAGCTGAGTCCCAGTGGGACTCTGAGAAGAGGAGATCGAAATTCTCTAAGCTAAAAGGCCTGGATGGGCCATCCTAGGGATCAAATGCAAGGAATAAAGATGGGCCTCAAATAAATTAATTATCTTATGTTCAGCCCAGAACATAAATTAATTCATAAATATTTATTCACGCCACTAGAGAATAAATGCTGACTTACCCCTTTATTTCCGAAGTTGAGTCGGGCTTACACTTAGACTTTACGAATCCCCGTATTTAAGATATCGTACATCCATTAATTATTTACAGCTTTCTGACTGCTTAAAATAATTAATATCTTTAATTTCTTAAATAGTACCACTCAACCTTATTATTGTACTTGAGATAACTCAACTGCGGGGTTTAGTACAATAAACCTTTGAGCTCCTTAAGGGGCGTCATCATCCTAAACGGATACGGTTACTCGACACGGGTAACTAGCATGACATACAAGACCTTGCTACCACCCAAGATGCGAGAGAATCTTGGGTTATCTCATGTAACCTCACCCATAGCAAGTCAAAGTGATGGTCAAGAACTCATACTCACCTAATACCTTATCGAGGTTTAGATCAGCGTAAGTCTCCGAGATCTAGGTTCTTCACGACGGTCGATAGAAGAACTCATCTCACCGTGATCCATCAATACGTCGAGACGTATCCGGCATAGACAAGCAACCAAGTCAAGTCACTTCTTATCTACACCGCAACTATACCGATAACTCGTCCTCAAATTGTCTCGGTGTGATACTTTTATATCTCATTAAGCGACCAATCATACAGACTTCTATGATCTACAACACAATTTGTATGATCTAACTTATATATGAGATAAAGGGACATACATATGCAATCAAGTAAACAATTCAGATAGGAGATTGTAATAGTGGTAACAGGAAACATTGTATACAAGCTCAACCATACTGCTTTCAGTATACAAATCGAACAATCCACACACAGAGTAAAACAACAGAATTAAAAACTTGAAGAACACCGAAGTAACTTTTCTACAGATTAAAATTATAATCTGTAGATGTCAATATGACGAAATTATTCACTATAAACTTTACAGTGAACTTTACAAAAACTCACTACTTTATCACAAGATAAAGTCGGAAAGTTGAGCACAAAAGCTATCTATCAAGATATATGAAAAAGCTAAAAAGCTATCTATCAAGATATATGAAAAATACTAAAGATTTCCTCACACTACTCGTGTACTAAAAAGAACAACATTCTAAAACAATTAGAAGTTAAAACACTCGTGTGTTATTGGAAATGTTACGAAAACAGACTCAACAACATAAACAGATCTTCAGATACTTCTTCAAGAGTTGCGCCCTTTCTGCTTTCGCTTTGCCTCTCCTTTTATAGGAGTTGAGAGGCCTTCGACTGCACGTCTTGGACCACGATCAGACCCACTAGGATGTGACTAAGTCGTGGTAGTTAGTCGCTTAACTTGTTCCTGTAAAATAGGAACTGAAAAGCTGACTTAGTCCACCCTGATCTCTTTTGATTTGTTTACCGTGTTCTTCGGTATGTTACCATCGCATCCAATGAAATATTCGTAACCTGCACACACCAAAGAGAAGAAAAGGCAAAACACTAAAAATAACTAACTCCTTAAATTGATGAGACTTAGTCAGAGTTAACCAACTCTAATAGTTTGTAATCTGTCCTAATATGATAGTTTAGTAACCCTCTCGAACCAAAAAAAGATTTACTTTTTAGGAGTGATTTATGATATAAAAAAATCCAACAAGTGAGAAAAACTAATGCCCAAAACTGAGGCAAGTTCATTTAAACAATGGTTTAGCTCCACAATGGTGTTTTTGAGATGATGATATTTTAATATTGGAAGTGAGAAAGGTATGATGATAGGTGCTTCATACATTGTTGAGGAGACGCTGCGGCTTGCAGTTTGGGTAATCTGAGCGAGCTGCTGGTTAACAAGACTGGGGGAAGGAACGTTGGGTTTGGGGAATGATCAGGCCGGTCTTAACAAAAAAAAAAACGACCGGAGCAAAATTGAAAATAAGCCCTTTATATACAATTAAAAAAATCACGTTATGTATACATGAAACATGTTAACATAGCAAAAATTTAAATTAAAAATAAAAATAAACTTTTAAATAAGATTTTTCTACTTAAAAACTGTAAGTTATGAATCCTAAAATCCTAAGTCAGGGGTGAATCAGTTTCAATCGCACAATCAAAATCAATTAAAAACATAGTAATTTATAAATCAAAAATAATATATATATAACAATATTCAAATGATACAAGAAGATTTACTATTATAGTTTCTTTTAATAATACAATTTTTTATTAGCAAAAATGACAGTATTCATCTCAAAATCAAATCAAGTCCAAGTGTATTAATTTAAAATTTTAAATAAATATGTATATACATATATATTGCAATATTCAAATTTTGCTACTATTGAAGTTCCTTTTTAGGAGATCCTGTTAAAATTTTTCGAAGAAATAATTCTCGATTAGCAAAATGAAGCACCAAAAATCTTGCAAAAAGCAAAACTCAAACCTATGAACTATTGGACGAAATTAATTATAAGATCGAGGGCCTAATCAATAGGAAACTCCATGTATATTTTGTAAGATTCAAATGATACAAGAAGATTTACTATTAAAGTTTCCTGAAAAGATTACATTAATTTTCTATTAGCAAAAATGATGGTATTGAATGCAAAATCAAATCAATTTGAAGTATAATAATTTAAAAATTTAAAATAAACGCACATATATATTGCAAAATTCAAATTATACAAGAAAAATTACTATTTAAGTTTTTCTTTAAAATCATATTTTATTTTTTTAAAAATAATGTGCTGTTACAAAAAATAAAGCACAATTTTGTTTATAGAAAATTGATCGATCTTGTTTTCGTAAGGTAATAAATGCAATAAAGAACACGAGGAAGTAAAGTGGTTCGATCTTTAAAATAGATCTACGTCCACGGAGCAAGAGTATATGTGTATTGAGTGTGTAAAAAGCGATTACAAAGAATGTAGACGATCTCTTCCCTCTAATCTAGCCTCTATTTATATACCATCATATTGAGTTTGACTCTAATTCAAATTGAGTTTGACTCTAATACAAAGTCTTCTCTCATAAGGATTCTTTAAATAGGCATCCGAATCTTCGACGTCTCCATTTGCGATTTGAGTTGTAGTTGGTCTAGGAGTCTTCTTGGGCCGAACTCACATAGGTCGAGCTTAATGTTGGGGCCCACTTTTATTGGGCCTGATGCTTGGGCCTAGTAGTTGGGTCAGTCCTATCATCCCCACAAAAAAAAGGCGTAGAAGTGAGGTCGTGATGGATGGGGGATAGTTGTTCTGACATTGCCTTGCTTTGAAATTCGTGATCGGCGAAGTGGGCGTGCAGATCCTAGAAGTTGAATTTCGCCCGGTCATAAATTGGCCGAAGTCGAAGACTCGTTGTCCCGTCGAAGTTGAATTTCGCCCGATCATAAATTGGCCGAAGTCGAAGACTCGTTGTCCCGCCGAAGTTGAATGTCGCCCGGCTATAAATAGGCCGAAGTCGACACTTGTTGCCCCGCCGAAGTGAATACGACCCTCCTCGTCCATAAGGTGGCGAGGCCGAGGCCGAGGCCGAGGCTAAGGCTCGGGATGCGGCGAAGAGGGAGGCTGCAGCTCTGGCGGCGGCCGAGGTGGCGAAGGCGGAGAAGGCGGCCGAGGTTGGCTTGTTGAAGGCTGAGGTGGAGGCGGCCAGACGTCGGGAGGTCGAGGTCGAATGTGTAACGTCGGGCCGAGGTCGAACATGGGATGCCGTGTCGAGATCGAACATGGAACATGTCATATCCATTTAATGCTATCCTCGTATTTAAACGAAGGTAGTTCGTCTTCGTATTAAACGAAGGTAGTTCGTCCTCGTATTAAACGAAGTTATTTCATCCTCGAAATAAACGAAGGTAGTTCATCCTCGAAATAAACGAAGGTAGTTCGTCCTCGTATTAAACGAAGGTAATTCATCTCGAAATAAACGAAGGTAGTTAGTCCTCGTATTAAACGAAGGTAGTTCGTCCTCGTATTAAACGAAGGTATAGGTTCCTTATTTGTCGAGAAGTGTCGATAGGGGTGGTCCCCTCACTCGCGTTTAGATATCATCCTCTTAGAGGGTATTCATCATCCTCCTTAGATGGTATTTGTCGTCCTCCTTAGAGGGTATTGTTCATCCTCCTTAGAGGGTATTCATCATCCTCCTTAGAGGGTATTTGTCGTCCTCCTTAGAGGGTATTGTTCATCCTCCTTAGAGGGTATTTGTCGTCCTCCTTAGAGGGTATTGTTCATCCTCCTTAGAGGGTATTTGTCGTCCTCCTTAGAGGGTATTGTTCATCCTCCTTAGAGGGTATTCATCATCCTCCTTAGAGGGTATTTTTATAATGGGGGAGATGTAGTATGCATAAGTGACAAATGAAATATGCAAGCATATGAAGTAAATAAAGAAAAAGATTTTATTAATGAAAAACGACGTATTAGGTATTTGCTTACCAGATAAATGGGCGAGCTTATATGACCATTTTCCGATGACTACTTTAATTCGGTATGGTCCTTCCCATGTGGTAATGCTATTGTTTTGCACGTCGTAAAGTTTATGTGTTTGATGTAATTGTTTGACGTGGTTGACTTAGGTACAAGAGGGGTGAGTCAATGACGGTGGAGCTTCGAGGCGTCCACCCAACCGCGGACTTCCTTAATGATGTCGTCGTCGGTTCCACGGGTGGCTCGCGTCGCGAGGGTTTGGAGGAGGAGAGACCACCGCCGTCAGCGAGGTGGCCGCGGCGGTAAGCTCGGGATGCGGCAAGAGGAGGCAGGGGCTCTGGCGGTGGCCGAGGTGGCGAGGCCGAGGTGGGCGGCGGAGGGTCGAGGCGGAGGTGGCCATGTCGGGAGGCCGAGTCGGGTTGGCGAAGGGAGGCGGAGGCGGCCATGTCGGGAGGCCAAGGCAGGCGAGGCCGAGGTCGGCCTCTGAGCCGAGGTGGCCGGTGTCGGGAGGCCGAGGCGTGAGGCGAGGTCGCCTACTTGGAATTGTCGGGATTTGACACGCCGGTTATAATCTGAGCTACTTGTTGCTTGTCCGAGCTTCTAATGTAGCGAGATCTCTTTCTTGATTTCTGGGATTCTTGCCTCGGTTTCCTCGATCATCTTCTTTCTTCTACGTCGAAGGGTTCCACCTTGTCGACTTCACGCTTTCTCTGTCCGCTTAAATGCGCCTTGGCGAACCGATGCTGCTATCTTGCCATAGCTCGGCGGTCTTGAGGCTCGTGCCAGACGATCTCCTTGTATCGAGCCCGGGTAAGATGCCGTTTTGGAAGCCGAGATAATGAGGAGGTCGTCTACATCCTCGAATTTTAGGATATTATTATTGAACCTAGTCATGAAGTCATCGATGGACTCACCTGGCCTTGCCTCACGGTGAGGAGATGAGCCGATGTGGTCTTGGACTCGGCTTTTGGAAGAACCTTGATGAAAGGCTTCCATTAGATCTCGGTAAGATCGATACCACCGGAGGTAAAGCTGTCGAACCACCGTGGGCGTTGTCGATCGGCAACTCAGGAGCAGCTTGCACATGTGGATGGTGTTGAGACGCTGATTGATCATGTTGTATTGGAATTGAAAAAGGAAGTTTTGTGGATCCCGCGGTCCGTCATAGGGGGTGATACTTGGCACCCTGTACTTATCCGGGAGAGTAGTATCAAGTATCTCATTGGAGAAAGGGGTAATAATCCTCCCGTATCCATCGAACCCGGATAAACGCGCATTTTACACGTTTATTGTTGATATTTAAAGATGATATTAGATAAATAAAGTGCGTTTATGTATTGGATCTCAATGATTTTATATATGTTTGGAAGATACTGCTCTTGGGTACCGTTTTGGTGTTTTGTAGGCTTACAAGTTGAAAACCGAAGCATGGAACGAAGCACGAGTGAAAGAAGGCTGAAAACAGGGCCTAGCGACCGCCCTCGCGGCCGCTAGCCCGAGCGCGAGCGCAGATCCGTGCATAACAGATGGTTCGCGACCGGCCTAGCGACCGCTAGGTCGGCCGCGAGGAAATCCCATGCCAGCGACCAGCGACCGCGAGATAATGCTCGCGAGCTACTCAACGTGTGAAAGAGCTACTGCCCGATTTCTCGCGACCACTCCTAGCGACCATGACGAGGTTGCGAGTAAGCTTGCATCGCACACCCGGTAGAAGCGAGGATGGCGGTGAGGATGTTCCCTCGAGACCGAGCTCGCGACATGAGCGGTCGCGGGCGTGTGGCAGACTCAAATTAGGGTTTCGACCTAATTCTATAAATAGGGCATTACCCTCGCCCTAACCTTCCCTATCGCGAATTTAGGCGTTTTTCCTCAGTTTTTCATTATTTTCCATTTATGACACCTCTCCCTCTCTTTCCAATATCATCAAAATTAACACAAATAATACGCATTCTTCTATCCAATTCATCAAAATCAATAGCAATAGTGATAACCCATCATATAATTACTAACAAATTCATCAATCATTTGTTATTGTAAATTAAAGCACAAACCTTTCAACTAGATCTGACAAGTTTCAACGTTTGCGCGAGAGCGGAATGCCGGGAGAGAGCGGTCCCACGGAGAGAGAGACAAAGAGAGTCGGAGCACGACAGAGAATGACGGGCCGCCGATAAACTTAATTCCGGCGAGATGAAAGAGGGTGCGACACCACAGAGAAAGAGAGAGAGAGTAGAGAGAGAGAGAGTAAAGAGAGAGCGGGGAAAACACGTTCCAAATAATTCAGATTGTTTGTTTTGATTGAGGGGGAAAACACGCTCCAACTCAATTTCATTAAGGGCAAATGGGTCCAAAAATACAAAAGTTGACTATAATTTGACATTTTTATGTTGGTGGCTATAATTTGACATCCTTAACTTGGATGGCTATATAAAAAATTTTCTCTTTAACTTATGTGAACTAGTTTTTATCGTGAATCTGCCCATGAATTATATAATGTATACTTTTAAGATATTTGAAATATATAATACTGAACCACCTAATGCAGAATTTTTATATTTCAATGAGACATAATTTGTTACATAGTAGTTGGAGACGTGTCCTGCATGTCAAAAATAATTGAGTGTATAAAATTATTTAAATCTTCACTCTGCAAAAAATGAAGGAAATCCATGGAAATTGGAGTTGATGATAAGCACGAAATCATTTAGTACAGTGATAAATCTAGTATATGCAGATATGCGAGATTTACGTGAAGCAGTAAAGAACACCAAGGCTTTTACGTGGTTCGATCGTTAATGAGATCTACGTCCACGGAGGAGTGATTCCTCAATACTTTCACTATGTTTTGATTACGGTGAGTATAGCTAAAAGCTCTTAGTATTGAAGTTGCTAACCCTTCTACCTTCGATCTAACTCTATTTATACATGTCGAGGGCTCCTAAAGGCGTGCCCATTCCTCCATTGGCGGGACTCTTCCCCGGTGTGTATGGGCTCTTCCTCTTGCACTGTAGGGATGCTTAGCCTTCGTGCGCCACGTGGAGGTGGCGCACGACTCGAGTTCAGGGGCTAGGGTTTGGGGGCTGATTAGGGTTTGCCTTGGGCTTAACCGCGTGGGCCGCTACTAATGTCGAGCCCACTCGTTTGGGCTGTCGGTGGGCAGCGGTTGGGCCATATCCCATCATAGCCCTCCGAGAATAGTCAAGCAATGCCGTGCCGAGGTGAAGTGAAGAATGCGTTCTTGGGGTAGGATGTTGCTCGGCCGATCTTGTTCTCGAAGGCATCGAGGTCCGATCTGGGCGCCGCCTTCTTGGATGTGGGCGGACGAGGTCAGAGGTTCGAGCCGTGAGGTCAGCGTAATCATCACACGATTAGGCGGCGGTCTGTCCTCTTCAGAGTCGTCATACGCTCGAGGCGGCGGTTGGGCGCTCGAATCCGCGTCGGCGTGTCAACTCCATATCCAATCGCGGGTAGGCACGTGTGGAAGTTGAAACAGCCGTTTTAGGCGCCACTTGCCCCATAAATAGGCCCAAATGAGGCAACTGTTCACTTTCTTCTTCCACACTTTGCATCAGAGATTATAGTTTTCGAAAATCTTCTCACTTTTTCTGAATTTGTTGAAGGAGCCAAACATCTCATCGAAAAGTAAGTATATATTCTTTTTCTTCTCCTTCTCGTTCTGAAAATTCGGGTTCTGCCTCGGTTTCTGGCCGTGTGCCCTCCGATGTAAAGGACTATATGTGCTACAACCGCCTGGGTAGGTCCATAGGACTTAGTGCTAGGGTCCCTCCGGTATCATCGGTATGGGACGGACTTAGGGTGGGCGTGGCGAGGTTGAGGTTGACGCTGGAGGAGCTTTTCGAGATAACGAAGGAATACCGCATCCCGGAGGATGCGTGGTGGTGCCTGCCGCGACCGGATGATAGGGCTATGGCCCCTCCGGAGGGGTTTATTACTGTGTATGTAGATAGTTTGATAGCTGGCCTTAGGTTTCCTTTGGCCCCAATTTTCCTTAGCTTTCAAGAATACTTTCAGATCCCCATATGTCAACTGACCTCGAATTCCATTAGGTCGGTGGTGGGGCTAGGGCTGTCCTGCTATGGCATTGGGGAGGAGTTGTCCTTCGAGGTCTTGATGCGCTTTTTTAGCGTCAAGGCCATGGGAGTGTATATTACTGCCTCGCCGGCGAAACTTAGGATAGCGGCTCCTCGAAGGTGTCTCATTGGCGAATATGTACTTCCTGCCCGTGAGGGTGTCAGAGGTATGAGTGGGCCCTCGCACAATGAAGGACGTGAAATCAAGCTCCGGCCACATGGAGGAGGTCTTGAAACGAATTTGGTGAGATTTTATCCATAAGTTTCACCGAGACGACTGAAGAAGGCCGGGCTGAGTGTTTATGGGTCGGATGCGTCGGGATCGAAGTGCGGGCGGGTGAGGGCATCCCCATCTTCTTAGTCCTTATAAGTCCGATTTTGCTGTGCTAACACGACTTCTCTCGTCATGCGGTGAAGCTTAACGGGCAAGAGAAGGGCTCACGATCGTCGAGCAAGGAGCCTCCGAAGAAGAAGGCGAAGCGGGCTGGACCTACCAAGCGTCCGAAGAAGGTCGACGATATCGCCCAACCGATGGCGGGCCTCAGTGAGGTCCAGCCCGACCGAGTCAGCGGCCTCGTGGCCGCCGAGCACGGGTACCGCCTCCAAATGGTCGTGCCCTCCCCGAGGTACCAAGTTCTTCCATATTTGGATTTATCCGCTCTGCAATCTGTATTAATCCGTGTTGCTTTTTTTTAGGGTGCGAGCTCGGTGATGGGGCCCCTGCAGCGTCTTCTGGGGAACCCTGGTCCGCCACCGGACTGGTCGCCGAGAGCTCGGCCCGGTGTGAGTGACTGGAGCGGGAGCTTGCCGCGGCACGGGCGGATCCGATGCCGCCGCCGGCCTGCGCGGGCGAGGCCGCAGGCTGGGCCGCCGAGGCCGGGAGGGTTGCTGCCGGAGGCCGCCTTAAGAAAAGAGCTTGGCACTGGAGGCCTAGATGGGAGCTCGAAGAGGTTCGCGAGGAGGTGGCGGGGTGAAGAGCTCATGGACAAGAGGGGTGCTCGGTGGCCGATCGGGACCCTGTGAGGGCCTTTGCCAAAGAAGCTCATCGAGTCGAAGAGTTTCTCGGGCTTTATCGCCCGAACTTGCCGCCATGCTCAAGCCCAAGGTGGTGTCGGATCACACAGGGAAGTCTGGCGTCGCCATCTGACCCGACTTCGACAAGGTCAAGCACGGCCGGATCGAGGCCGACCTCAAGGCCGAACAAGGCTTACGCCCGGGTGATCTCCGGGGTTGGCTCCTTCCGGTCTTTGGAGGCCCGGCATCGGTCCCGATCCTTCGACGGTGAGGTCGTCGCCCGGTCTGGAGGATGAAGATCACGAGCTCCGGGAGCTACTTGTCGAGTCGCGGGCGAAGTCAAGAGGAGGAGGAGGAACCGAGCTCAGAGCTTCCTCCCGAAGGGGGCCCTGCACTGCAACAGCAGCAAGTGCAAGTGGAGGCCGGCGAGCCCGGCAAAGAGCCTGAGGTCAGTGGGCCTAATGTAATAGGTTGAACTGCCGGGGTCGATAGGACCCTTAGCTTTGTAAACATTTCCACTTTATGAATAATAAAAGTTGCGACTTCTGAAATGTGTGTTGTCCTTATATTTTTAGCACTCTCTTACTCCATACCTCGGCTCGACTATGACTTGTTGACTAAGCTAAAAGAGGTCCGGGGTGCCTTGGCCGAAAAGGACGAAGAAGTGTTGTTCTGGAGGAGCCGATCTGCCGAACTGACCCAGGTTTTGGCCAGCATGGATATCAGCTCGGCGTCGTCTGCCGACCTGAGGAAGAAGTTGCAAGAGGCTGATTGTGAGGCGGCTCGCCTCCTGGCCGAGAATGAGGCTCTCAGGTTAAGGATCGTGCATCTCGAGGTCCAGGGGGCGGACTTATCTGTCGACGTCATCCATGGGCGCCTGATGCAGTGTGAGGAGGAGCTCGAGCTGGCGCAAGAGAAGCTGGCACAGGTCTCCGAGGAGCACGCAGAATACGAAGCGGTGATTCGCCGATCTGGTGGTGCGACCATCTCCGAAGTTGATGAGCGGGTTCAGAGCCTGCTCGCTGAGGGGATGGTGCTGAGGGACGAGGAGGGGCCGAATAGTAAAAACTTCAAGGATTGCCTCGACTCCCTCGTGAAGTACCTCGAGATCTATGGGATCGTCCGGAAACGTCGTCTGCCCAAGGCTAGTAGCCCGGACCGCCGACCCCACGGTGTTAGAGTTGAAGAACCTGATGATGGGGGCGGTTATCCTGACCACGCCGAAGTGCTGAGGCTACTTGGTCCGGCTGCACCTGGGGCGTCTCGTGGCCAGCCCGGAGATCGGAAGAAGAGGACATCGAGTCCACCGGGTCGGGAGGCAGTCGAGCGCGGAGGTCGGCTCGGGGGCGGGGGCGGCGGGCGACCCAGCCAGGGGAGAAGAGTCCAACCTGGCCTGGAGCTTGTACCTCGGTCGGGCGTATCGAGCTCAGTGCTGGCGTCCCAGGTAGGCCTCGGGGCCTGGAGTCCCCATTCGGTCGGGGCACCTCCGAGTGCTGCACCGAATGTGCCGAGGCGGATTCTTGGGATCTTAGGCCTCGTCGATTGGGTTGAAGGCACCGAGTTCATTCAGTGTTCATCGCCGACACGGAGATTTTGTTCGTAATCTGGTGTAGCTTGTTGAGTTGTGGCGTAGAGCTCGGAAGCCGAATGAGTTTTTATATAGCTTAGGACTTTGCATGTAGTCGTAAATGTATTTAGACTCGTTCAAGTGTATATTTTCCCCTTGAGAGGTACAAACATAGCTTAGGACTTCGCTTTGGTTGTAAATGTATTTAGATCAGATCTGAAGTGTATATCTTCCCAAATAAAGGGGCATAATTTGACGAGATCCGATCTGGATGTCTTTTGCATGTAGATATTCCAACTTAATGGGTAATCTGTATGCGTGCATGTAGACGTTCAATTTAATGAGTAGTCTCGTATGCCTCAGACCGAGACGTTCAATTTAATGAGTAATCATGCGGTCTTGTTGCTAGTGAGTACCCTACTTAGTGGGTTTTCATCTTCGTAAGGCGTCCCTCAGTGAAGGTTTAAATGTGGTATATCCGAATGGATGTTCACATAGATATGAGACAGTGAAATATTCATTAGAAAACAAATGTTTTATTGAATATGTAATCAACATCGTATTTTGGCAAAACAATAAAGGGACTAACATGATCTTGATCTGAAATCGAAGCTATGTAAAGTACCTCCTTAAATGAGTGATATGCCGGGTTCGGGGATAAGTGCACCGGATAGGTGAGCTAGCTTGTAAGCCCTTTGCCGAGGTCCTCGTGAGCGCGGTATGGGCCTTCCCGTGTCGGATCGACTTGTTAAGGCGCTCGGCTCTCTCGGCTCGTTATTTCGTGGGGCGAGTCGCCTACTCGGGTCACGGAGGCTTTGACCCTTTTGTTGTAGTGCAGTGCGACTGGCCCTCAGCCACTTGGCCGTTTATGAAAGCGAGCTCGCGTTCTCCTCGAGAGCATCAAGGTTGTACGCGAGTCTTCCTCGTTCCCGCACGGTCGAAGTGGAGAGTGCGAGGGCTTGGTGCGCCGATCTCGGCGGTGATACGGCCTCGGTCCCGTAGACCAAGCGAAGGGGTTTCTCGTGCAAAGTCAGGGTGTGGATTACGTAGGACCAGGAGGACTTGGGGAGATTTTCAGCCCAATCACCCTTAGCTCGGTCTATCCTCTTCTTCCTTGTACAGATCGTGTGGTTCGTCACCTCGGTGCGACCATTTGCTTGCGGGTGTGCGTCGGGGTGAAACGTTCTTCGATCCGGAGCTCTTCACACCATTCCTTGAAATTTACGTCCACGAACCGGGTGCCGTTGTCGAGAGATCGAGAATGTGCGGTATCTTGCGGCGGAACTATGTTCTTCCACACGAATGTCAGAATCTTCACGCTCGTGAGGCTCGAAAGTGGCTCGACCTCGACCCATTTGTGAAGTAATCTACAACGACGACCAAGTATCGAGCGACACGGTGCCCGTCGAGCAGACCAACGATGTCGATTCCCCATGCATGAAAGGCCACGGGCTCTGCGGTTTTCGGATCGGTCAGGGGTAGCTTTTGACGTGGAGTCTGGTGGCACCGGATATTTTTGACGAGCTCGGCGAATCTTGGGCGGTGGGCGATAATATCCCGACCTCAACGTCTTCTTTGAGAGGCTCGTGACCCGATGTGGCTTCCGCAGACCCTCGGTGAATCTCATTGAGCACGTGGTCGGCTTTTACGGCCCGAGGCATATCGGGAGGGTTGAAGATAGGACTTCACAGAGGCGCCCTCATGTACGAGGTACTTTGTGATTTCGCCATCATCTTTTAGCTTGAGCCGATCTTGAGGCGGTGAGCCATCTTCCGAGTAGGCGCTTTATGGGAGACATCCGGTTCGGTTCTATCTCGATGATGATGCCGATGTGGGACCGCGATGCTCTGGAATGAACCTCCTCCTTTGGTGGACTTGTTGATGATCGGCTAACTTGAGGGGCGTCGGCTCGGTGTTTTCCCTCGTGGGATTCGATGAACAACGAAGTACTGAATGAGGTCGGCATCTCTTCGCTTTCTCAGTATTGCTTCGTTCGATCCTCCTTGGCCTCGTATCGCCTGGGACACTGGTTTACCATGACACAGGAATCTCCAGAAGATCTGGATCTTGTCCACTTTCAATTCATTTGAAAGTCGGAGAATCGGATCGCTGCTCTCCACCGTTGTTTGTGGTTGGAAAGGTAAGCCGGAGGCGTGGGTCACTTCTGTTTATGCGGGCCGGAGGAGGATGCTGCTCCGTTGCCGTCTTGCATGAAGCCCCGCCCACGATATTCGTCAGCGGTGATCATCGGTGATGTGAGGATGATTCTCCATCGAGGGGCGGGCGTTGGGCGACCTCGGTGGTGAGCCAACCTCGGTGGTGGCCTCCACGGAAGTCGGCGAGCTTGCCTTTTATGGCGGCACAGGGGAGTGCGAGATGTCGTGCTCGTCGAGCTCCAGGCCCACTGGCTATCGTCCGGATGATTACGGCTTTGTGAAGACTTGTCTCAAAGGTAAGTCGGTTAGTACACAGACGGAATGGGCTTGGAAGTAGGGTCGGAGGCGTGGTGTAATACCCGCGTTCACAGTGTGATTAGCTCTTAATTAAGAGCTTATGAGGAAGGGCATTGCATCCTTAAGAAAGATTTGTTAAGCTAGAAGCTTTTATATTAAGCTTCGGCGAAACAAAAATAAATTTGAGATTTATTCAAATCGATTCGAGATAGAACCTAAGATAAGATTCTTAGGTCTTGTTTAGAATAAGAAGACCTAGTTTCAAAGTGGTCTGAGATGATAGATACATGCTCAACGAAGTTTTGATTTCATAAAATGGAGAATTTAAAATCTTTGTTTTGTGATATCGGTGATTGCCGATTAAACCCTAATCGTCGGTTGAATGTCTAAAATGGTTTTGAAGAAAAAATGTTTTTACAATCAAAGTTTGATGTTTATAATATGTTATTTGAGTTTTAAAGAGAATTTCAAGTAGAGAGCATTTTATTAGAAATTGAGTTTTGAAATCGGACGTTATGGATTAATAGTATGTATTTATAACGTTGGTATTATTTATAGAAGTGTACATTTTTGTAATTTTCTATAACATGATTATTCATCATGTTTTAAAGAAAAAGAAAAATGGAGAATTTTGTAGAATTCTCTAGAAAGTGATGAATAATCATTTAATAAAGAAAATGAAAAATGAAATAAAAATTTGTGGACAATTATAAATATGTTACTATTCACCTTCTTCATTAATTTTTTCTCCTAATTTTCGAAATTACACACACTACACACACTAAGTTTTTGAAAATTTCATACTCCAATTTTAGAAGATCCAACCGTTGGATTTTCAATCCGTCTTCGAATTCAGGTATATCTCAATCTCTAGAATACATTTATGGTTTGAAAATTTGAAAAACATGAACTTATGATCATGTTATATTTTCGGTCATATGCTGAAAATTTTGAATGATTATGTGTTGTTTGATTAATTGTTAATATTATGATAGATTCGACGTCTACGTATTGTTTAACGTTGAATTTGTAAAGCATATGTTTATTATTTTGAAAATCATGGAAATTTCGAAAAAGAGCATGCTTGGATATTGAATTTATGATGTTGTTATGATTGAATTGTCATTATATACATATATTTGGAGTTGATATAAATATGTTTTGAACAAGAAAAACGTTTGAAATCAAAGCCATTGAAAAACCCTAAGTTAGCCGAAACCTTGAGTCCATGTAACATTGGATTGTTGATTTTATTTGATCAATTTGAGTTCATATTTGGATTCTATGATATGAATAAAGCCTAAAATGATTTATTCGATTTTTTTCACGACGTTTCAACGGTAAAATTTTAGTTTGTCGGTGAAAATTTGTTTTCAATGCCAAAGCTTTGATCCTTATATTTTATTGATAAAATGATGATATTTAAATATAGTTGAGCATGTATATAGGTTCGTTGGTGTTAGATGGCGTCTCGCGTGAATTTTGACGTTAAACTGAAAGTGACGTCTTAAGGGCGTTGAAATTATGGCTAAGATGAGATGATTGAAGCTTGTTGTCGAGTCTTATATACTCATTTAGACATACGGTGATGATTTGATGAAGTATGGGATAAGTTGGTTGTTTTGGTATTGAAATGGCGATCGTTTTATAAGCGTTATTCATGAAATTTTCGTTAAATTTGTTTGTATAAGATGTTTGAGGATCTGATGACCCAGTGTTATCGACCATAGTGTCTTGATATCGAGAAAATATAGTCATATCAAAGACTAAAACAAGTTATGTTCTTGTTTGATTCTTGGTAGGCTTTAACGCCGATCTATGTTGATTGAAGGACTAAGAAGAAAAAGAAGAAATGAATGAAAGATAAAAAATACGATCGTCGGTGACTGCGCCGCCAAGTGGGTATAAATATTTTCTAATACGATATGCTTATGTTTTATGTTTTCAAAATGAAATGAATCATTATGAGCAAAGTTTCAAAGTTAAATGACTTGCTGTTTGAGCATGAGCATGATGCATTACCTATCCACGGAATGAAAGAAATGATAAAGAGTATGGCGTGGCATGGTACCCTTCGGGTCCATCAACACGGGTATGTTGTGATGTGAGATTTACCGACGTCGGATAGCGACCGCCTTCGTAGCGTGATTGAGAAGGAGGCCTCTTCTCAACACATAGACATAATCCGTGGATATGGGAAGAAAAAGTTGTCTGCGAGACATAGACCATGCATATGCGTATTTTATGATGATCTACGAAATGAAAGCAAGTAAGTGTTTATTTATGAAAAGCATGCACGAGTTATTTCACTAAAACCTCGGTGCATTGCAAATGTTATGGCAAGTCGATCATATAGCCACAGCGGCGATGTTTCAAATGTTTTGGCGTATACCCACCGGTGCATTTTGTACTCACGCCCGCATGTATTTCTAAACGTGCGGGTTGAGCTTGAGGATCTTGGAATCGAATGTTTGTGCAAAAGGAGCTTCTCTAGATAAATCGACTCATGATGAAAATGTTCAATTATTAAGGTTGATTAATTGATGTTAATATGTTTGTTGCCCGAGTTTTATGTCTTCATACATAATTCTCGACCACCCTTTCCGTTACCAACTTTGGCATTCATTTGCCTTCGGGATGTTACTACATTGAGTTGATTATAATCTTGATGATAGTCTTTGTTTTGTTGATATGGTTTCAACATCGTAGTTACGTTCTTTGTCTTGCTTATGAAAATATTTATTCGATTATTATGAACTCGACATTCTTATTTTTGATGTCGACTTGCTTCTTGAACAAGGATTTACTCGAAAGTTCGAGTTGTTTCGTTGAATCCAATAAAGTTTATATCAAGTCTTTGAGATACTTTGGCGCCGATAAATTCTCAATGTTGTCAAAACATGCTTGAAAATGTACATTCTTGATAGTGGTCATTCTTTTGTGATCATTTGTCCTCAGACGTTATTCTTCTTTATTTGATCCATTATTACGGTTCGAGAACTTAGAACCAACCTTTGGCAAACTCCATTGTACTTTTGAACCATAAATGTTTGAGTCCTTCAAAGGAAAGTTGTGGTCACATTCCTCGATTTAAGTTCTTAACCCAGTCACGGCTAACTACTTGGCTAAGTACTTGGTTAAGTAGTCGGTGTGTGACAGAATGGTATCGAGGCGGTTTGAATTACGAACACATGAGTCTTTGTCGACTTGTGCGGTTTATGCACGTTTTGAAGTCGAGCTTGTAAATCCTTGTGAACTTTTACGAGATAAGCATAGTTTTGAATTACGAACATGTAAATCCTTGTGAATCCTTTTGCGGTTTGTGCACCTTGAGCATGTGAATTCTTTTGAGGCGACTACTGTTGAAAATTTGAATCATGAATCGGTTGTTTGACTACATCTTGAGACTCTAAGTTTATAGAATCGGTTGTTGATTACGATTTGAGAATATGAGTTAAAGAACCGATTGTTCTTAAGAAGCTCGACATTCGATTCCATCGTCTCGAGCTCACGGTATGAGATTATGCTTATGATTATGATTATCACAAATG
Organism: Salvia rosmarinus; assembly: GCA_036937905.1. Lineage (NCBI taxonomy): Eukaryota > Viridiplantae > Streptophyta > Magnoliopsida > Lamiales > Lamiaceae > Salvia > Salvia rosmarinus. The sequence continues at coordinate 24,991,167 of CM072822.1, read as the reverse complement.
ATGATTGAGTACATGTTTTATTGAATAAATTGCTATATGTGAATGTATGCTTGAAATAAGTTATTGATTTATGAGCTAAAATTGAAAAGAAATTACGAGAAAGATGAGATGGCGAACAACATAAATATGTTTTACGCAGCTTTCGAAACATTCTTTTTATCTAGGATGGCGAGGACCGTCCGGATAGCTTGGAAGAGTATGACTCGTTTGTCGTTATTTCGTTGTCGATATATCGTTTATCGTCATTACGTTTGTCGACATTTCGTTTATCTTCATCAATAAAGATCAGAGAATGTTTCTATCCGTATACACCAGATGAACAGTTTATCTAGAGCGAAATTTCTCGCTCAATTACATCGCTTATGAGAAAGGCATAGGAGTACAATACAACGGGACCCGATGGGATACTCCAGTTTATTCTATTGCTTAAGGAGTGGCGAGATTGGCCTCCAGATAATGATCGATGCACAAGCAAAAGAGGTAACCAAAGATAAAAAGTAACGAAGCTAGCGACCACTCCGTCGATCAGCTTAGCCGTGCCGCGACTTGCTCCCGAAAGTTTAATCCGAGACTAGCGGTAGCCTAACGATTGCTAATCCGACCTCTAGGCACCATACGATGAAATTTAGGGTTTGACCCATCAATTATAAATACTCCGGACCATCCATTGTACGTAACTCTCGTTTTCGCTAATTATTTTTCGGACTCCTAACTATCATCATTCTCATTATTATGTACACGTGAGTCCTTTTGGTTCATTTTCCTCTATGGTGACTTTATCTCGGCCATTCATCAACTCAATTGGTGGTAACTTTTCGCCACACCTAATGACAAAGAAAATGTTCAACCCATTAAGAATAATCCTACCACCCCCGAGTATGATGCTAGTACCCATGCTCTAAAATAAAGTTTTCATTTCAAGATATTCAACTAGCTATGCACGAGTATGATATATATTCTATACGATTTGATCATTTTATCTCAACACCGAGATGTTTTCTATTGATCTAGATTGGTATGGTCAATCTTTCATATTTTTTGAGATTTCTATACCGATTCAGTTGTCCAATTTTTCCATGTTTTTGAAATTTCTCATTTGAGATTTGAAACTTCTCATTTGAAATTTGAGAAGGGACTCAAGCTAGTTTATCGAGACTCCAAATGTCTCAAGATCTTTTATGTCTAAATCCAAGTTTTGCCAGTTGTTGGCACAACATAGCTACAGTCCTTAGATATCAATCAAATATCTTTTGTGATTGATTATGGCATCCTTTACCTTGGAGTCATTCTTTTGTATTCATTTTCGATTGTGCTATTGATATGCTATCTCCTGAGATTGAGAAAGATTGTAAAGATGTCAGGCCCTATGAAACCGTTGATGGCGGTGAGGAGGAGAATCGCAAAGCGTAAGAAAAGAATGATGACGATGGCGATCTATCGTGAACATATGGATATATATATAAACTAGTGACGCTATCGATATCTTATGATGCGATAGCATGCTAAGCCGTAACAATTGTGTTTTGCCGAGATGTTAAAGCACCTATATGCACGAAACCCAGTTTCAAAGTTTTCCACACTTTTGTAAAAGTCCTCAAAGAGAAATTTTTCTTCCTTTGATATATATGATAATTTTGCTATCTAGCTATGTTATTTTATTTCATAACCTTGCGATAAACAATTACGAAGATCTTTGAGATATAAGTTTGTTTGTTGATTGAAAACTCTTTTCCCATTTGGTAATCGAAACATCTGCATTTGGTATCTGTTTGCAATGCAAGATGCCACCCGAAGAAGAAATCCTCATCTTGAAGAGGAAGAATAAGAAAGTTCTTTCTCCTAAGATTTCTATTATGTATAAAGTCGATTTAATTAGCTCGAATATATGCCCTCGAGATAAATACGGTTGCATGGAGTGCTCATCTCGGGCACCTTAAACAAAGACTCAAGTTTACATCTCGTTATGGACGAGGTTTTTAGCAAGAGATGAGTACAAGATTGAAAATACATGCAACGACAACTACCAAGCAGCGATTAATATGACGCCCTATGAAATCTCTACGGAAGAAAGCGTAGATCGCCGTTCTTCTAAGATGCGTGATTGGAGAAAGAAAAGTGCTTGGACCAAAAGCGATTGAAGAAATGGTCGTATTTGTACGACAAATCAAGAAAAGAATTCAAGAAGCTCATGATCGTTAGAAGTTCTACGCAGATAAAAGAAGAACATAGCTAAGTTTCGAAATTAGAGATAAAGTATTCATGAAAGTATTTTCTTCCAAAGAACTACATCGCTTTGAAATCAAAGAAAAGCTCAAACCGAGATTTATCGGATCGTACGAAATCCAAGAAAAGAGTGGGCTAATCGCCTATAGATTAATGATGCTTTCAAGTTACGAAAATATTTACGATGTTTTTCGTATGTCGCAGTTATGAAGATATGTGTTAATCTAAAACACATTGTACATCAATAGAACGTTGTTCCCGAACAAGATCTACGTTATGAAGAGAAACCGAAATGCATCTTAGATCGAAAAGAGCGACAACTAAGGAAGGAATCAATTCCTTAAGTTAAGCGATTAAATCATCATGGTTTAGAAGAAGCGACATGGAGCGAAGATCGAGATAAGAAAGAGTTTCGTACCACAGGTTCTAAATTTGGACGAAATTTTTTAAGGGTGGGAATATAATACCCGCATTCACATATGTAGATTAGCTCTTAATTAAGAGCTTATGAGAAGGCATTGCATCCTTAAGAAAGATTTGTTAAGCTAGAAGCTTTTATATTAAGCTTCGCTGGCCGACAAAAATAAATTTGAGATTTATTCAAATCGATTCGAGATAGAACCTAAGATAAGATTCTTAGGTCTTGTTTAGAATAAGAAGACCTAGTTTCAAGGGTCTTGAGATGATAGATACATGCTCAACGAAGTTTTGATTTCATAAAATGGAGAATTTAAAATCTTTGTTTTGTGATATCGGATTTGCCGATTAAACCCTAATCGTCAATGAATGTCTAAAATGGTTTTGAAGAAAAAATGTTTTACAATCAAAGTTTGATGTTTATAATATGTTATTTGAGTTTTAAAGAGAATTTCAAGTAGAGAGCATTTTATTAGAAATTGAGTTTTGAAATCGGACGTTATGGATTAATAGTATGTATTTATAACGTTGGTATTATTTATAGAGAAGTGTACATTTTGTAATTTTCTATAACATGATTATTCATCATGTTTTAAAGAAAAGAAAATGGAGAATTTTGTAGAATTCTCTAGAAAGTGATGAATAATCATTTAATAAAGAAAATGAAAAATGAAATAAAAATTTGTGGACAATTATAAATATGTTACTATTCACCTTCTTCATTAATTTTTCTCCTAATTTTGAAATTACACACACTACACACACTAAGTTTTTGAAAATTTCATACTCGATTTTAGAAGATCAATGGTTGGATTTTCAATCAAATCTTCGGTCGGTATATCTCGATCTCTAGAATACATTTATGGTTTGAAAATTTGAAAAACATGAACTTATGATCATGTTATATTTTCGGTCATATGCTGAAAATTTTGAATGATTATGTGTTGTTTGATTAATTGTTAATATTATGATAGATTGACGTCTACGTATTGTTTAACGTTGAATTTGTAAAGCATATGTTTATTATTTTGAAAATCATGGAAATTTCAAAAAGAGCATGCTTGGATATTGAATTTATGATGTTGTTATGATTGAATTGTCATTATATACATATATTTGGAGTTGATATAAATATGTTTTGAACAAGAAAAAGCGTTTGAAATCAAAGCCGTTGAAAACCCTAAGTTAGCGAAACCTTGAGTCCATGTAACATTGGATTGTTGATTTTATTTGATCAATTTGAGTTCATATTTGGATTCTATGATATGAATAAAGCCTAAAATGATTTATTCGGTTTTTTTAGCGACGTGTTAAAACGGTAAAATTTTAGTTTGTCGTGAAAATTTGTTTTCAATGCCAAAGCTTTGATCCTTATATTTTGTTGATAAAATGATGATATTTAAATATAGTTGAGCATGTATATAGGTTCGTTGGTGTTAGATGGCGTCTCACGTGAATTTTGACGTTAAACTAAAGTGGCGTCTTAAGGGGCCGTTGAAATTATGGCTAAGATGAGATGATTGAAGCTTGTTGTTGAGTCTTATATACTCGTTTAGACATACGGTGATGATTTGATGAAGTATGGGATAAGTTGGTTGTTTTGGTATTGAAATGGCGTCGTTTTATAAGCGTTATTCCACCGAAATTTTCGTTAAATTTGTTTGTATAAGATGTTTGAGGATCGATGACCCAGTGTTATCGACCATAGTGTCTTGATATCGAGAAAATATAGTCATATCAAAGACTAAAACAAGTTATGTTCTTGTTTGATTCTTGGTAGGCTTAACCGATCTATGTTGATTGAAGGACTAAGAAGAAAAGAAGAAGAAATGAATGAAAGATAAAAGTACAATCGTCGGTGGTTTGTCGCCAGGTGGTATAAATATTTTCTAATCTGATATGCTTATGTTTTATGTTTTCAAAATGAAATGAATTGCATTATGAGCAAAGTTTCAAAGTTAAATGACTTTTGTTTTGAGCATGAGCATGATGCATTACCTATCCACCGAATGAAAGAAATGATAAAGAGTATGGCGTGGCATGGTACCCTTCGGGTCCATCAACACGGGTATGTTGTGATGTGAGATTTACCGACGTCGGATAGCGACCGCTTCGGTCATAGCGTGATTGAGAAGGAGGCTCTTACTCGACACATAGACATAATCCGTGGATATGGGAAGAAAAAGTTGTCTGCGAGACATAGACCATGCATATGCATATTTTATGATGATCCTACGAAATGAAAGCAAGTAAGTGTTTATTTATGAAAAGCATGCACGAGTTATTTCACTAAAACCTCGGTGCATTGCAAATGTTATGGCAAGTCGATCATATAGCCCTAAGGGCAATGTTTGAAATGTTTTGGCGTATACCCACCGAGTGCATTTTGTACTCACGCCCGCATGTATTTCTAAGCGTGCGAGGTTGAGCTTGAGAGGATGCTGGAATCGAATGCTGTGCAAAAGGAGCTTCTCTAGATAAATCGACTCATGATGAAAATGTTCAATTATTAAGGTTGATTAATTGATGTTAATATGTTTGTTGCCCAGAGTTTTATGTCTTCATACATAATTCTCAGCCACCCTTTCCGTTACCAAACTTTGGCATTCATTTGCCTTGGGATGTTACTACATTGAGTTGATTATAATCTTGATGATAGTCTTTGTTTTGTTGATATGGTTTCAAAGATCGTAGTTACGTTCTTGTCTTGCTTATGAAAATATTTATTCGATTATTATGAACTCGACATTCTTATTTTGATGTCGACTTGCTTTCGAACAAGGATTTACTCGAAAGTTCGAGTTGTTTTCGTTGAATCCAATAAAGTTTATATCAAGTCTTTGAGATACTTTGGCGTCGATAAATTCTCAATGTTGTCAAAACATGCTTGAAAATGTACATTCTTGATAGTGGTCATTCTTTTGTGATCATTTGTCCTCGGGCGTTATTCTTCTTTATTTGATCCATTATTACGGTTCGAGAACTTAGAACCAACCTTTGGCAAACTCCATTGTACTTTTGAACCATAAATGTTTGAGTCCTTCAAAGGAAAGTTGTGGTCACATTCCTCGATTTAAGTTCTTAACCCAAGTCATGGCCTAACTACTTGGCTAAGTACTTGGTTAAGTAGTCGGTTGTGACACGTCGCAAGGCGTTCACCAAGGCCAGTGCTACCTTTTAAGGTGGTATACCTTGTCTCGGTCCTTTGAGAGCTCGGTGATGAAGTAGATGGGAGTTGCCGTCCGACCTCATCCCGGACCAATACTGCGTGATTGCCTCGTCGAGGCGGCAAGTACAAAGAGAGGAGCTCGCTTTCTTCGGGCGGTCGGGGTGGGCGGTCGGCGAGATACTCTTTCATTGCGTGAAGGCGACTGGTGCTCCTCCCGGCGGCGGTCCGGAGCTCTCCTCAAGATCTTAAAGAAGGAAGGCTGCTTCGGCGGCCCGAGATAAGAATCTGCGAGGCGGTTAGACACCCAAGGAGTTTGTGGATCTCTCGGATGGTCTTGACACTTGCATGTCAAGCAATCGCTTTCACCTTAGTGGGATTTTCCTTCGCACCTTCTTGAAAACCCAAAGCATCCTAGGAATTTTCCGTCTTCACCATGAATGTACACTTGAGGGGTTGAGTTTGAGGTTGGCCGACCGAGAAGTGGAGAATAGTTACGAGGTCGTCGGTAGCTCTCCGTTTTTAATCTTGACCACGATGTCGTCGGCGTGACCTCGACGATCGCCCGATGTGATCCTTGAATATGGCGTCCACCATTCTTTGATAGGTAGCCCGCGCTTTTCGGGCGAATGGCATCTTCCGATGCGCAAAGACACCCAAGTCGGTGATGAATGCTTTCTTTGGGCGTCCTCCTGCTCATTAGGACTTGGTGGTACCCTTTGTATAGATCTAGGAAGTTCAAGGTCTCATGGCCCACGGTCTTCCACCTTCTTGTCAATGTCGGGAGGGTAGCAATCTTTCGGCGATGTTTGTTGAGGTCGGTATAGTCGACACATCGCCATCCTCCGACTTCCGAACCACGGTCGATTAGCCATCCGGTCGGTGCTGACTTCGAACAAGATCTTGGCCTACGGGTTGAGTCACTGTCTCTTATGACTGGTTGCGCTCTGCGCAAACACCTCTTCTTTTGCCGAACTGGTTTTGTGGCCGGGTCGATGTTGAGACGATGAGTTATGAGTTTGGGCGACACTCCGGTCATGTCGAGGGGTACCACGCGAACACGTCCTGTATTCCCTCGAGGCTGCATGACACTCTGCGAATATCGGTTGGGCCTGGGCGGCGACCTTGACAACTTTGGAGGGTCGTCGTCGTATAGCCTGGAGGTCTTGGTCGGTCGTCCCCGGGTGGCAGCCTCGAGGATTCTGTAATTGCTATGCACAGGGCGAGGCTACATCTTGGGTTGAGACTCGTGGGCACTCTTTAGCTGCCGTTTGGTCACCCTGATGCTTAGCACTCCCACCGGGTGGGTATTTTGATGGTGGGTGGTATACAAGGCGGGACGGCCTGGTGGCATAGAGCCGGTCTCCCGGGATGATGTTGTGCGGGAGGGAGCTCGGACCGGGAAGAATTGATGGCCTTTGTGACCGACACAGGGAGGCGCGTCCCACGGTAGCAGGAAGGGTGATTACCCGCCGGGTTGAGCCGCCTCTGTGTGAAGCTCCGTGGTGGGGCGGTGCGGGATGTACTTAAATTCCTCCGACCTCAAGTTTATCGAGCAGCTACGGAAGATGATCTTGACGGAGGCACCGATGTCGATGTAGACTCGGTGGGCGTTCTTGTTGCCCACCACGGCTTGTATTGTGATGGCGTCTTGGTGGGGCATGATTTTCGACACCGGTCGTCTTTGGAGAACACGATGCTCTCCCGTCTCGAGTCGCTTGTTTTTCGGTTCCTTGGGGGCGGCCTCCCGAAGCTTCATTCTTTAACGACGACCTCGTCGTTCCTCTGACAGATCCGTAATGGCTTAAACTGCTCCATAGCGTTGGGACCTTCGTCCTCGTCATCTTGTATTGTCGAGGCGGCCCGCAGATTATTGCCACCGTTATTTCTTCCCCGCACCTTCGCTACAGCCCACTCGGCCGGTATTTTGAGGGCTCCTCCTTGGCGAGCTCGTCGATCTGCGAGCCAGGTTTACGTAATCCTCGATGTCGTGACCGTACCCACTCGTGATAGTCACGATATTCCTCTGTGGACCTCTTCTTGGATCCTCCTTTCATAGGAGGGCTTTGGGAAGAGCTTCGTGGAGCTCGAATATCTCCGCCTTGATTTGAGTGGGGGCGCCTGCCGCCGGGTTGGGCGAGGTCGAGCACGGATTCTAGTGGCCCCTCTTGATTACATCGAAGGCACTTGATCAGCGCCTCGACTTGGGTCATCGGCTTGTTTCTCTCACCATTGCTCGTCCTGTGTCTCCTCTTCTTTCGGTCCGATTCGTGCTCCTTTGTGAAGTTGTCCACCAGTTCCAAGGCGACTAGCCGTCTCCGAACTTCTCACGGGTGATCTCCTTGTTCAGCGGCGGGTGGGATCTGGATACTTGAGCAGCGTTGATGATATAGAGATCGTTGCTCTCATCGATTTTGAGAGACTCTTGATGAACCTCGAAGCGAGTTTGACATCGTCTCGTCCATATTGGGCGGATTGTGAGCGGTCGGACGAAGGCTCTTTGGGGTGGCATTTTCGATAAACGCCACTTAAACCGATCCGTGAGATCACAGGCGATGTATACTATTTTGGCGGGCGAGGTGAACCAGCGTCGGGCATTGGAGATCAGCACCTCGGGGAAGATCTTGCACATATGGAAATCTTCCATTCCTTGATTCGCCATATTAGTGGTGTGGCGAAAAGGAAGTCGGAGGGGTCCCGAGGCCATCGTGGCGGCGATGTTAGGTGCCCTATACCACGGCGGGGCGTGTCCGTAATCTCTCGAGAAAGGAGAGATGATTCTTCCGCTCCGGTCGAACCCCGGGAGATCGTTGCCATCTCTCTTTGGAGGGGTGGGAGACCGATAACGGCGTCTATCGTCTCTCCGAGGAGGAGTTCTGCTCCGCCTTTCTTCTCTCTTGTTCTGCTCGGCCCTCGGGGTGGCACGCCGAGGTGGAGAGCGGCTTCGCGGGTGACGAGGTGATGAATGGTTGTGACCCCCTTGGCGAGGTGATTGACTTACGCGGCGGATTGGTGTCGCGTTCTCGGCTATTGTCTTTGAGTGGCGTTGACCGCCTCGGTGGGATGGCGACCTCGGGCGCCCAGTTCGCCCGATTCGGGCACTCGGGAGGTGCCCGCCTCATTTGTCCTCCGTGGAGGAAGCTTTGGAATTAGCGAGGTTGGCGTTGAGAAGTCGGTCACACTCGGCGAGGGCCTCGTGGGACGAGCGAACTGTCTGTTCGTCCTCGTTGAGTCGACATCTCCCCTACGTTGAGGCGGCGGTCCCGAGGTGTATGGGAACGTTTTCCATGTTGCCCTCGTGTGTGACCGCCAGCGTCTGCGATCTCTTCCGTGCCGAGGTGACCACCGGTTGTCTCGGTAGCGGTTGTTACCGACATCAACGGCGGTTGTCGTGTTCTTGCCATTAAGTTTTGTGAAAGCGAAGCTTTTTTTTGTTCGTCGTTCCGAGACGGCGCCAATGATAAATCTAGTATATGCGGATATGCGAGATTTACAGGCGATAAAGAACACCAAGGCTTTTACGTGGTTCGATCGTTAATGAGATCTCGTCCACGGAGGTGATTCTTCAATACTTTCACTATGTTTTGATTACGGTGAGTATAGCTAAAAGCTCTTAGTATTGAAGTTGCTAACCGCTTCTACCTTGATCTAACTCCTATTTATACATGTCTCGAGGGCTCCTAAAGGCGCCCATTCCTCCATTGGCGGGACTCTTCCCGGTGTGTGGGGGCTCTTCCTCTCGCTGTAGGGATGTTCGCCTTCCGTGCGCCACGTGGAGGTGGCGCTCGACTCGAGTTTTGGGGTGATTAGGGTTTGCCCAGTCCAACTCGTTTGGGCTGTCAGTGGGCTTGAGCGGTTGGGCCATATCCCATCATACAGATTGTGTTTAATCAACTTTATTGTCCTACACCAAACCAAGAAAACGAAATTTGGTAAAAGATAAACGTGAAAATCGTTTTTCTATGGACATTCAAATTGAGAAAACCACACGATGTTAAGTAGACTAGAAAACTTCCACTCTATATTTAGTACGATTACAAAATTCTCTATAAGCTAAAGAGAAGAAACACAAAATTAATATCTGGATCGTAATGATTAGTATCATATATCTATAATAATAGAAAAAGTATTTTAGTTAAAAAAATATAGATTGCCTATTATACCTCTGTTATATATTTAATTTTAACGATAGTTGAGTAAAATAATAATATTATATATTTAACAGAATATTTTAATAAAAAAGAATATATTAATTTATTAAATATATATTATAACTCTTTTTCCAATACGTTGAAGCAGAATATCAGCTGACGCTATCCGGATGCGGATGTTTATATTCTCACTGAGGAGTCAAGAAAAAGAATGGTTCAAGTGTTTGGACCATTCAAGGATTACTACATGAGAGCAGTTATGTGAGAAGTTTTTGTCCAAATACTTCCCACCTGCCAAGGCTCAGAAAATCATTGTTGAAATCTCCCATTTTTCACAATTGGGAGATGAGTCATTATTTGAAGCTTGAGAGAGGTTCAAAAGCCTTCTCCAAAAATGTCCACAGCATGGTTTTTCCCCAGAGCAACAGGTGACCCAATTCTATAGTGGACTTAATGTTAATACTTGTAGTATTGTAGATGCTTCAGTCGGAGGATGTCTGCTCAACATAGGTATAGATGAAGCGTAGATGATTATTGAGGAGATGGCGTCCAACAGTTATCAGTGGCCGATGGAAAGATAACCGATCAGAAAAGTTGCCGATGTCAAGCTGGATAACAGATATGATGATTTGTTAGAGAAATTTAAAATATTGCAGAAGGAGTACGAAACCGAGAGAGAATGGCAGATGGTGTTATCATGGGACATAACTTGGAGGAGGCTAACTATGTGAATAAAAGAAACAACTTCCAATGGAATCAGGGTGGGAATCCAATCTATCATCCAAATTTTTCCTATGTAAATGCTCAGCAACCACCGCCTGGTTTTACCGTAAATAATGGAATGATTATGGAACCAAAGAAACCTAGCCTTGAAGAGATGATGCAGCAAGTATTGGTGAGTAATCAGTAAATTGCAGCGAGTCATCAACAAATTATGGCTAAGCAAAATACTCAGATACAACATATGGGTAACAGAATGAACGCTTTAGAGAGCATCGTCAATGCCATCAACAATACTGTCATATCCATCGGCAAACAACTGAAGATGGTGGAGAATCAAGTAGGGCAGATGGCTAATGAGAGAGCTGGGACGCACAGGCAGGGTCAATTTCCAAGCAACACAGAGCAAAACCCGAAGAATCATATTCCTCCAAATCAATGCAATACCATCTGCTTGAGAAGTGGAACATCATTTTTGAATCACCCGGAGTTTGTAGAAAAAGGACACGTGGAAAGAGCCGATGAGGACGAGTACGAAGAAGAGGAGTCTCGTCTCGTGAGTAATCCTCGCGACACAACATCACGAGGTATTCTCGCAAGGAAAGACGTAACTGACAGAGAACCTTGCCTCACGACCCAACCTCACGACGAAGTGTCGCGAGGAAGTCCCGCAAAGTCACACGGAGAAAACCTCGCGAGGGAGTCTCGCGACTCAACCTCGCGAGGAAAGAGCGCGAGCCCTCAGACGCTTCCGACAGCTGCAGCTCCGTTTCCTCAGCAACTTAGGAAGCAGAAATCTGACGAGAAGCTCACTCGATTCATTGAGATGTTCTAGAAAGTCAATATCAACATACCACTCTTAGATGCACTTCGAGATATGCCCGGGTACATAAAATTCCTCAAAGATGCAGTGGCGAGTAAGAAGAACTTGGGAAAATTCGAAACAATCAACCTTTCTGAAGAATGCAGTGCAATCATACAGAGGAAGTTGCCGCTGAAACAAAAGGATCCTGGGAGTTTCACTTTGGAGTGCCAGATTGGAGAACACACATTCCCCAACTTATTGTGTGATCTGGGAGCAAGTATCAATCTGATGCCTCTATATGTTTTCAATTGTCTGAAGATTGGAGTGATGAAACCGACTACTATTTCATTGTTGATGGCTACCAGATCAGTTTCTTATCCTAAGGGAGTGGTTGAAGATGTGTCACAGCCCGGTTTGGCTTATCCTTACCGGACCGTGACTTGGGGTTCGGTTTAAGGGAATATGAAAGAATAATGGTTTCAACTCATTTCATCTACGAAGAGATATAGATATTCCAAACAGAAACGAAAATCATGATGGATCAACATAGCTTATATATATATAATGGTTCCAAGGTTCCAACAAAACAGTAGCTTTTACAAAGCTTAACACAAGAATAAAATATAACGTAGTCTCAAGAGTTTGGCGGAATAAAGCGTGTGAGACATGCATATGAATGCATTCTCAAGGCGAACCAAAAATACTTCATACTACTTGACAAAGATTCCGCTCAACTCCGCTCCTGTTCCATCACCCGCTCAACCCGCACATTTAAAACAAATATGCAGGTCGAGTACAAAGATGCACTCGGTGGACACATGCCGAAAACATTTTACTACGAAATATTGTCTCGCTTTCATCACGGTAAGACACAGGGTTTTATTTGAAAAAGCCTTGTTCTTACTAAATACATTCTCATTTCTCAAAGTCGTGCGGCGGACATTTTTATATCACAACAACAACAACGTATATTCCAAGTCGGCTATGGATAAACGCACCGGGAGGGAGGCCTCTCTTCACCCGGACGCAACTAACCGCCCAGCGGTTCAGAGGCCCAACACGTGTACACAACCCTAGCTGGGAATTTCTTCCTTACACCTCCACCAGATCCGACCAGAACTTCGCCGCCCTGTGCAACCCGAATGGACATATACAAAACATAAAACATTTTTGGCAGACAATATCGTATCTCAACTTTTGCAGAAAAACAGTAAAGTAATAACAGTAAATACTTTTGAACAATCATTTTCCAAGAAAGCTCGTAAATGGTTTTGATAAGAAAGCCCACCTCGAGAACTTAAAAGTTCTTATGTCACTAGGGTTTTACTTTTCGTTTTTCCTCTCCTTCGAGTTAAACCTTATCAACGTAAGAAACGAAATTTTAGCATATCATCATGCTTCGTAAGAATCATCGATCCGAACCAACGTACGTACTATTTTTTCATTCTTTCCTTAGTTCAAATCATCCGTCGTTACGCATTTAATCTTAATTTCATATCTAACGTAAATCGCGCATCGACTTTACTTCTCATCTTACGTTTATACTCAAATTATATGTATTCACAGTCTTATTCTCATAAGTATTAACTTCTCTACGTATCACATCGTATGATCCACATAGCACATATCATAAGTCATCATAATCTTTCATTTTCACAATTTTCAAAAATTTCCATATATATATATTTTTTCGAAAATCTTAATTATTTCACATAATATGTTATTATCATCATATATCAATAATATGACATAATATTTATCATATACAACTTGTACATCACTATTTCATGCTTTGTGATTTTCGAAATTTCCATCTCGTAATATTCCATATTTTTCCAAAATTTCCACATAAAATCATAAAATTCGAACATGAATAACTATCATTATTTCATGTTCAAAACAACGATTAAATTTTATGTATATCAACATATAATTCCTACTTAATTTCATCATATCATAGTGTTTTTAATACATGCTTAACTTTGTACTAAAATCATAATTCATGCTTGTAAATATCATATAAACATATGTAACTATCAACGCAAACATATAGCATACTTTTCACGTACTTCACATAATTTTTGAAAGCATTTAACAAAACATATTATTTATGAATTCCTAATATTTTTGCATAAAATAATAAGAATAGTAAGGTTTCTAACCTTCTAGTCGATTTCGATCGACGTCGGCGACGTTTTTCTTCCTAGGATCGAAGAGTATTTTGGAGAACACTCTCTATTTTTTTCTCTATTTCTCTCCTAATTTTTGGTTATATGGTTATGGGATGGGTGACCTCCTATTTATAGGATTTATGAGATGATTTTAATCATTACTTTATAAAATATCTTAATATAAAGTCAAAAATTAACTCCTTTTTATCCCTAAATTTTCGGTCCTACTAGTTGTACAAGAGACAAATTTTTATCTTATCCTATACATTAATGATTCATCATATCTTATCTTCTTAAAATTATAACATATCTTGGTGTAATTATCAAAATACAACTCATACCTTATCCCTTAGGAATTTTCGCCACCTCCACTTGTATATGAGACACACATTTTATTTTATTCTATAGTTTATTATGTTATTTTATCATTTATTTAATACATCTTATAATTATTATAGAATAAAGAATTTATTACTTTATGTAGTGTGTGTGTGTGTTTCGGCCACTTCACAAACATTAGGGTTGATTTTTATTTTTTTCTATACCATATACTTTAATATTATCATATAATAATATCATATTTGAAAAGTCAAAGTTTTCAACTTAGGATAAGATTTCATTTTAAAGGTTGGAAATTAAATCTTCCAACCTTATATTAAGTCAAAATTTTCGGCTATATGCTCCAAAAACCATAGGTTACTTGTTTTAATTGATAACTATCTCTACTTTAAACCTAATAACATGATAAGATCATAGTCATCACCTCTCATTAATTAAAGCATGATATTTATATTCATTTCACACCTAAAAGTCATATTTTTCGGCCTTATAATAATAATATGCCAAATATTTTATTTTTCTCCAATTAATAGCTATGTGACATGATATTGATCTTAGATGATAAAATAAATCATAGAAAAATTAATTAAGATCATTTCTATGTACTAAAGTAAAGTTATCGGCAAATAATTCGAAATTAAGATTAAATTATCAAACTTTTGTTCTTTTCACAACTAATATTATTTTCATGAGTAATTATATAAATATAATGATCTTATATCATAAAATAAATTTTTGAAACAATTTTTAAGCAATTTCCCCAATTTTTCGAAAATTAGGGTTTCTAGGAATTAAATTTCATAAAATTCCATTCTTACCCTATTTCATGGATTTCGAAATTTATACAATTTCTAGGAGATAAGATTGATCTAGAAATCATGATATTTATCAAGTATATAATTAAATAAATTATTTAATACATTTATCACATAATATGGTGATTTTCGAAAATCACATGAAATTACACATCATTTTCGAAATTAATGAGCTTCTAGAACCAAGATATTATCTCCTATGATACTTATCACATTATCACACATTTTTATGAGATAAACATTATCTATGCTTAGTCATAACCTTATCTTATCATTTTATAAAAATATCATAGCATACTTATCCTAAAAATATCATTTTCCAATCCTTATCACATCCACCTCATAAATTTCGAAAATCATGCTTGATTTATACAAGATAATTATCTTATCATATACCATAAGATAAACATGACAACTCATCACATAAAATCGAGTGATCACATATTAAATCACAAATTAATCACTTTATCCCTAAGTTTTCGAAAATCACAAATAAATAAGGAAAATATTTCCTTTTTCTTTCTTAGTGTAAATAATATCCCACATATACTTAAAACATATTTATTTACTATTAAAAATAATTTCATTCGAATTTTTGAGAAAAATTTTGATTTACTCAAAGTCGATAATTACCGACGTTCATTTTCATTTTCGTTTCTATCGTACTATTCCTTCTTTACTTTCGAATTTTTTTTTAAACCTAGAAATTTAAGGTATTACATTCTACCCCTTTAAAGAAATTTCGTCCTCGAAATTTGCGTATCCTCTTAACGTTCTTGATTCCTTCTCCATATTGAATTCTCAATTCCATCATTGGTACCTCGTACCCTTTTGATCATCGTATGATCTTAACTTTTTTTCGCATCGACTTATTTCTAAATTTCCAATCCATATATCTAATATCCTTATGTTTTCTAGTCGTATCTATTCAACTATCGATTCTTATAGACGGTGAGTCCTATGTTCAAATCTAAGTTTAAGCGAACATATGCTAACGTCGTATCTTCTGCCCTTGATGAAGAAGATTTGTATCCATTCGTCTCGTTTCGTGCTATGTGCTAAAATACTCGCGTATGATCTTATAATATCGTAATCTTGAAGTTCCCATAGCAATAATATAATCACAAGTATGTTGAAAGCGTAGTTATACCTGTCGGGTTGTTTTGGTCATTTTCGCGTTGCTGTTGATTGATAGCATAGACCCTTGGTTGTTGTCGCTGAGCTTGTCGTGGTGGATTAGGTCTACCTATCATTCCTTGTCCTTGTTGTGGGCAATCTCTTGCAAAATGCCCTTGTTGACCACATCTACAACAATTCACACGTCCTGCTTCACAAGGACCAGTGTGCTGCCTGCGGCATCGAGGACATTGAGGGCTCGTCAATTGTTGCTGGTTGTTCCTACCTTGTCCAAAATTTATTGGACGACCTTGCCCTTGCCCTTGGGTCCATTGAGGCCTTTGATTATTTGACCATGGCATTCTCTCGGCCTGGTTATAATGATTGCCCCTGTTACGAACTTCCTCCCATTTCCTTTTACCCTTGTCCTCTTGGGCTAAAGCTGGTTTATTTTCCGGCAATGCTTCCTCTATATCTAAAGCCCTTCCTAAGGCCTCGGTATAGGTCATTGTTCCATGGCTGGCAAGAGATATCCTAATCTCATGCCTTAATCCCGATCTAAACTTATCAGCCATCTTTTCATCAGTATCTACTTGATGCGGTGCAAACCTTGCCATGTCACAAAATACTCGATCGTATTCGGTGACCGACCTATTTCCTTGTTTAAGATTGAAAAATTCAATCTCTTGTTTCTTCCTATAGCTTTTCGGGATATACTTATCATATAACATCGTCTTAAAATCTTCCCAAGTAAAATCCTCCATCTGCTCGGGAGTCATGATTTTCCTTCTTGCTTCCCACCAAAAGTCGGCGGATCCTGTTATTTGGAAAGTAACACAAGAAAGTCTTTCTTGATCCGTGCAATGCAGGAAATTGAAAATCCTTTCTATAGCCCTTACCCATTGCTCGGCTTCCTCAGGGCTTCCAGTTCCATTGAACGTAGGTGGATTTTGTTTAAGAAATAATTCCTCTACCCTACGAGGTGGTGGTGGTTGTTGAAGTTCTGGTTCCGGAGTTTCTTCTCCTCTCCCTCGTCTCAATTCTCTTCTAGGAGGCATTCTTTATTGTTTTAAATAAAACAACGTCAATTTCTAAATCGATACTTAGCACAAAATCTCATTATGGATCATGGAACAACAAACATATCATATGCCAGATACTTTTTCACAACAAGCCATGTAACATCATATATCATCAAAATGCCTCAACGAGGACTTTTCCATATGTTAGTTTTATAATGACTGGTTTCTTTAACTTAGTACATAATGTGATGTCCTATTTACACCAAAATTTTGACATCACTAACATACTTACTACAAAACGTCGTTAACTACGTTTACTTTATATACATACTAACCATTTTATCTATATCATGACTAACTTCATAAGTCTTACTACATCTAAGTGTTCTATGCCCCCGAAGGTCCCTCGTCAGAATCGTTCTCCTTGCTAGGAAATTTTCCCGTCTCTAGATATGTTTTTGCCTCTTTTATGAGACGATCCAAATCCTTCAAAGAACGATCGAAATCCTTTAAAGTGTCGGGCTGCTTATTTCTCCATGTAGTCGCTCTTGTCTCCATGTAGGGTTGTGATGGCACTGGTAGCTCTCCCAATCCTCTCGGGCGATAAGATCCTGTCCATTGGCCATTCTTGTACCACCGAAGGAACATAACGTGGCCCGGTGTATGGAATTTCTTGATACAACCATTCCTTTATCTTTTCATGCTGTTCATCCAGCTTAGGAAAAAGGCCAGGTCCCATGGGTGCTTCTCCATACACATTGTATGTATATCTGAGCTGGCTGATAAATTCTGGTAGATCGGCCAGAACCTCTGAGTTTTCTTTGTAGAAAACATAATCCCTTGTTATTTCTCTTGCAAAGCCTTGCCAATCTGTCGGCAAACGGCGGATGAGTCGCTGGATACCATCCAGCTCCGTTACTCCATGGTTATGAGCTTCCATCCATAGCTGTAAGAACTCGTCCAAGAATTGTCCAAGATCGGTGCCTAGTTTGTAGTAAAAGAGTCGATACTCCCTTGTGAGTTCTAGGTCTGAAGCATATGTGTTCGTGCTCTTACCCTTATTATTCCCATTTCCTGCCATCTGACAACAGATAGTTTCTAAGTAAGTCTGTCTTAAACTTAAAAGCAATAGGGGGGGAAACCTAAATCATCAGGACTTCTTTAAGAAACTAAACTTCTTAAAACACAAAATTTTGTGAACATCCTTCAGCATAAGCTCGTAAACACTTATCTTATTTCTTACTTTATCATTCTAATCCCCAGGTTCATCTATTGTTCTAGATTAATCCGCGTAAGCAACAGTCGATTATGTCGCGTAGAATCTTAAATGAGAAAACTATTCCCACGTTGCGAGTGACATTCGTTAATCGAAACTTCCATTCCTTTACGTAGCATTCCAATTCACGTTCGTCAAATCGAACTTAAAGGCGTTCTAAGTTCTCGAGTTCTCATGGTTCATCAAGCACTACGTTATACATAGAAGAGAAATTCTTATGATTTTGTTCAATCTAAGTTCTTCATGAAACTTAGAGCTCATCTACGTTCTTTTGAAAATCAAAACTATTTCACAATTCAACTTTGTTTCATAAACAAACTTTCCATTCAAACTTACTGACATATAACTCTATATATGTCTATCATCAATACTCATATACCCCCCGGGTATAAGCTTAAATCTCTTTCAATTTCATCATAACAAAATGATCACATACCAACTGGGTATGAACTCAAAACTTCTTCAGACTAACCACTTTTTGTCTTATCATCAATGAATTATCATAATTAAAAGCTATTCACTTTCTCTTTCAACGGCATGTCCACTTAAAAACATTTTTCACTATTACTTCCTCAAAACTGTAACATAACTTTTCAAAACTTTTTAAATCATACCTTTTTTATCAGGACTCACTTTTCCTTGCTGGTTGAGCGTGATGAACAGGAGCGTTGAGCGAAGATGACTACTTCATAAAAAGTCTAGTGATTCAAGCCAGACTTTGGATAGAAAGAATATTTTTGGTTCAAAGCAAACGAACTGCTCTGATACCACTCTGTCACAGCCCGGTTTGGCTTATCCTTACCGGACCGTGACTTAGGGTTCGGTTTAAGGGAATATGAAAGAATAATGGTTTCAACTCATTTCATCTACGAAGAGATATAGATATTCCAAATGAAACAAAAATCATGATGGATCAACATAGCTATATATATATATATATATATATATATATATATATATATATATATATATATATATATGGTTCCAAGGTTCCAACAAACGGTAGCTTTACAAAGCTTAACACAAGAACAAAATATAACAGAGTCTCAAGAGTTTGGCGGTGAATAAAACGTGTGAGACATGCATATGAAGATGCATTCTCAAAGCGAACCAAAATACTTCATACTACTTGACAAAGATTCCGCTCAACTCCCGCCTGCTTCCATCATCCGCTCGACTGCGCATTTAAAAACAAATATGCGGTGAGTACAAAGATGCACTCGGTGGACACATCTTGAAAACATTTTACTTTACGAAATATCAGATCGCCGTCATCACAAGAAGACACGAGGGTTTTATTTGAAAAGGCCTTGTTCTTACTAAATACATTTTCATTTCTCAAAGTCGTCGGCGGACATTTTCATATCACAACAACAACAACGTATATTCTAAGTCGGCTATGGATAAACTCACGAGAGGAGGCCTCTTCACCCGGATGCAACTAACCGCCCAATGTTGAGCATGACCGCCCGGTGTTCGGAGGCCCAACACGTGTACCTGACCCTAGTGAGAATTTCTTCCTTACACCTCCAGGCTGGGATCCGACCAGAATCTTCCTGTTGCCCGACCCGAATGGACATATCTGAAACATAAAACATTTTGGCGAACAATATCGTATCTCAACTTTTGCGGAAAAGCAAGAAAGTAATAACGATAAATACTTTTAAACAATCATTTTCCAAGAAAGCTCGTAAATGGTTTTGATAAGAAAGCCCCTCGAGAACTTAAAAGTTCTTATGTCACTGTGGTTTTACTTTTCGCTTTTCCTCTCCTTCGAGTTAAACCTTATCAACGTAAAGCACGAAATTTTAGCATATCATCATGCTTCGTAGAATCATCGATCCGAACCAGCGTCGTCTATTTTTCATTCTTTCCTTAGTTGAAATCATCCGTCGTTACGCATTTAATCTTAATTTCATATCTAGCGCCGTCACGCATCGACTTTACTTCTCATCTTACGTTTATACTCAAATTATATGTATTCACGGTCTTATTCTCATAAGTATTAACTTCTACGTATCACATCGTATGATCCACATAGCACATATCATAAGTCATCATAATCTTTCATTTTCACAATTTTCAAAAATTTCCATATATATATATTTTTTCGAAAATCTTAATTATTTCACATAATATGTTATTATCATCATATATCAATAATATGACATAATATTTATCATATACAACTTGTACATCACTATTTCATGCTTTGTGATTTTCGAAATTTCCATCTCGTAATATTCCATATTTTTCCAAAAATTTCCACATAAAATCATAAAATTCCAAACATGAATAACTATCATTATTTCATGTTCAAAACAACAGTTAAATTTTATGTATATCAACATATAATTCCTACTTAATTTCTGTCATATCATAGTGTTTTTAATACATGCTTAACTTTGTACTAAAATCATAATTCATGCTTGTAAATATCATATAAACATATGTAACTATCAACGCAACATATAGCATACTTTTCACGTACTTCACATAATTTTGAAAGCATTTAACAAAACATATTATTTATGAATTCTAATATTTTTGCATAAAATAATAAGAATAGTAAGGTTTCTAACCTTCTAGTCGATTCGATCGACGTCGTGACGTTTTCTTCCTAGGATCGAAGAGTATTTTGGAGAACACTCTCTATTTTTTCTCTATTTCTCTCTAATTTTTGGTTATATGGTTATGGGATGGGTGACCTCTATTTATAGGATTTATGAGATGATTTTAATCATTACTTTATAAAATATCTTAATATAAAGTCAAAATTAACTCCTTTTTATCCTAAATTTTCGGTCCTACTAGTTGTACAAGAGACAAATTTTATCTTATCCTATACATTAATGATTCATCATATCTTATCTTCTTAAAATTATAACATATCTTGGTGTAATTATCAAAATACAACTCATACCTTATCCCTTAGGAATTTTCGCCTCCTCCACTTGTATATGAGACACACATTTTATTTTATTCTATAGTTTATTATGTTATTTTATCATTTATTTAATACATCTTATAATTATTATAGAATAAAGAATTTATTACTTTATGTAGTGTGTGTTATTTCATCATGCTTCGCAAGAATCATCGATCCGAACCAACGTACGTACTATTCTTTCATTCTTTCCTTAGTTCAAATCATCCGTCGTTACGTACGAATCTTAATTTCATATCTAACGTCGTCACGTACTGACTTTACTTCTCATCTTACGTTTATACTCAAATTATATGTATTCACAGTCTTATTCTCATAAGTCTCAACTTCTCTACGTATCACATCGTATGATCCACATAGCACATATCATAAGTCATCATAATCTTTCATTTTCACAATTTTAAAAATTTCCATATATATATATATATATATATATATATTTTCAAAAATCTTAATTATTTCACATAATATGTTATTATCATCATATATCAATAATATGACATAATATTTATCATATACAACTTGTACATCACTATTTCATGCTTTGTGATTTTCGAAATTTCCATCTCTTAATATTCCATATTTTTCCAAAAATTTCCACATAAAATCATAAAATTCCAAACATGAATAACTATCATTATTTCATGTTCAAAACAATAATTAAATTTTATGTATATCAACATATAATTCCTACTTAATTTCGGTCATATCATAGTGTTTTTAATACATGCTTAACTTTGTACTAAAATCATAATTCATGCTTGTAAATATCATATAAACATATGTAACTATCAACGAAAACATATAGCATACTTTTCACGTACTTCACATAATTTTTGAAAGCATGTAACAAAACATATTATTTATGAATTCCTAATATTTTTGCATAAAATAATAAGAATAGTAAGGTTTCTAACCTTCTAGTCGATTTCGATCGACGTCGGCGACGTTTTTCTTCCTAGGATCGAAGAGTATTTTGGATAACACTCTCTATTTTTTTCTCTCTATTTTTTTCTCTATTTCTCTCCTAATTTTCGGTTATATGGTTATGGGAGGGGTGACCTCCTATTTATAGGATTTATGAGATTATTTTAATCATTACTTTATAAAATATCTTAATATAAAGTAAAAAATTGCAACTCCTTTTTATCCCTAAATTTTCGGTCCTACTAGTTGTACAAGAGACAAATTTTTATCTTATCCTATACATTAATGATTCATCATATCTTATCTTCTTAAAATTATAACATATCTTGGTGTAATTATCAAAATACAACTCATACCTTATCCTTTAGGAATTTTCGCCACCTCCACTTGTATATGAGACACTCATTTTATTTTATTCTATAGTTTATTATGTTATTTTATCATTTAATTAATGTATCTTATAATTATTATAGAATAAAGAATTTATTACTTTATGTAGTGTGTGTGTGTGTTTCGGCCACTTCACAAACATTAGGGTTGATTTTTATTTTTTTCTATACCATATACTTTAATATTATCATATAATAATATCATAATTGAAAAGTCAAAGTTTTCAACTTAGGATAAGATTTCATTTTCAAGGTTGGAAATTAAATCTTCCAACCTTATATTATTAAGTCAAAATTTTCGGCTATATGCTCCAAAAACCATAGGTTACTTGTTTTAATTGATAACTATCTCTACTTTACACCTAATAACATGATAAGATCATAGTCATCACCTCTCATTAATTAAAGCATGATATTTATATTCATTTCACACCTAAAAGTCATATTTTTCGGCCCTTATAATAATAATATGCCAAATATTTTATTTTTCTCCAATTAATAGCTATGTGACATGATATTGATCTTAGATGATAAAATAAATCATAGGAAAATTAATTAAGATCATTTCTATGTACTAAAGTAAAGTTATCGGCAAATAAATCGAAATTAAGATTAAATTATCAAAATTTTGTTCTTTTCACAACTAATATTATTTTCATGAGTAATTATATAAATATAATGATCTTATATCATAAAATAAATTTTTGAAACAATTCTAATCAATTTTTCCAATTTTTCGAAAATTAGGGTTTCTAGGAATTAAATTTCATAAAATTCCATTCTTACCCTATTTCATGGATTTCGAAATTTATACAATTTCTAGGAGATAAGATTGATCTAGAAATCATGATATTTATCAAGTATATAATTAAATAAATTATTTAATACATTTATCACATAATATGGTGATTTTCAAAAATCACATGAAATCACACCTCATTTTCGAAATTAATGAGCTTCTAGAACCAAGATATTATCTCCTATGATACTTATCACATTATCACACATTTTTATGAGATAAACATTATCTATGCTTAGTCATAACCTTATCTTATCATTTTATAAAAATATCATAACATACTTATCTTAAAAATGTCATTTTCCAATCCTTATCACATCCACCTCATAAATTTTGAAAATAATGCTTGATTTATACAAGATAATTATCTTATCATATACCATAAGATAAACATGACAACTCATCATATAAAATCAAGTGATCACATATTAAATCACAAATTAATCACTTTATCCCTAAGTTTTCGAAAATCACAAATAAATAAGGAAAATATTTCCTTTTTCTTTCTTAGTGTAAATAATATCCCACATATACTTAAAACATATTTATTTACTATTAAAAATAATTTCATTCGTATTTTTGAGAAAAATTTTGATTTACTCAAAGTCGATAATTACCGATGTTCATTTTCGTTTCTATCGTACTATTCCTTCTTTACTTTCAAATTTTTTTTTTAAACCCAGAAATTCGGGGTATTACAAGATGTGTTGGTAAGAATTCAGGATTTTGTTTTTCCTACTGATTTTGTGATATTGGATATACCTGAGGATAAAAATCAACCATTAATCTTGGGTCGACCTTTTCCAGCTACTGGTCGAGCTTTAATTGATGTGCAAGATGGTGATCTCACTTTTCGTGTGAACAAAGAGGAGCTAAAAATTTCAATCTATGATTACATCAAGAGACATGACAGCTAAGATTCTGAAGATTGTTGTTTCATTACCACACACATCCTTTGAACTAACCAAAGATGATAAGTTTAAGCATTGTCTTAACCACTCAATTTTCTCTTTTGCAGATATTGATGAAGCATGTGATGTAATTTTAGAGTATTTGTCTGTGCTTGATACCACTCTCACATCTAGACCAATCTCATACCGAGATATCAACCGACCAGTTGATGGGGATTCTACAAGGAAAAGTTTGATTAGGTATGGAACCCCGAAGGCTTTGTTAAAGTTTGGGGGGAGCCATTTCAACACTCAGTGGTTGTCTTGTAGGGAAATTTGATTTTAAACCTCTCCCGAGGATCTATCTTGGATATTTAATTCACCATACATTGATTATATTCCTAGCATGCACCTATATAATTAATTGCAACACGTTGGTGTTTTTACGTGTTTACCTGCGAATCTGTCAGGCAAGGATTGGATTAAGACTCGTGCTTTGATCTTTTGGACTGTATCCCAATCGCCTAATCTCCAATGTCGAATGAGGACAATCTATGGAGAGTGCTATGAAAATTCGTCTTTCTTTCTCTTCACAATTTTTAAAATTTTCGAGAATTATGAATAGATTAGCTTCTTGATTTTCTCTCACCTTATATTTATAATGCAACCCTAAATCCTATCATAATAGGATTTCTGCATATCTAATAAATATAATAATATCTCTTAAGATAGAGAGGATCAAAACAGTCGATGGGACTCTTATGAGAAGGGGACGAAAATTCTCTTAGCTCGAGGCATGGATGGGCCAGCCCAGGGATCAAATGCAAGGAATAAAGATGGGCCTCAAATAAATTAATTATCTTATGTTCATTTCGAACATAAATTAATTTATAAACATTCATTCATGCCACTAGAGAATAAATGTTGACTTACCCTTTATTACCGAAGTTGAGTCGAACTTGCACTTAGACTTCTGAATCCCGTATTTAAGATATCGTCGTCCATTAATTATTTACGCTGCTCGATCGCTTAAAATAATTAATATCTTTAATTCCTTAAGTAGTACCACTCAACCTTATTATTGTACTTGAGATAACTCAACCTGCAGGGACTTCGCGTGAAGTTGTACTTGAGGTGATGTCTAAACAATGACCATAATTTTAACAGTAGAAAATGAATTCTTAGAATTAGCATACTCACTCGGACCATGCCGCTTCCAATCCAAATTCTTTTGTCTTCTCATTTTGAATCTATCTCTAGAGAACTTATGAAAATCACATATGCAAGCCACGCGTGTGGACGTTTACACATGAAACTCTCACTTCTCAATAGATTAAAATGTTTTATTTAGAAACCTCATCTAACAAACTTGTGATAAACAGTGCAAGCAAGCCACGCGTATGGACGTTTACTCACAATGCGTATCACTTTGGAGGTCTTGACATTTTAATTTTAGACATTAATAAGTCGGGTTTCTTGCTTAGTCTTTTTGTTTCAAAAGGTTTGTCCATGCAGATCACGTAATTCTAGCATGATTTTATATAAAACTCAACATGTAAAACATGCTCGCAGAATTCTATAATATGCTTGAAAAACGTGATAAACCTAGCATGCTTACTATGCGCATCCAATCGCGGAAACATATAATATGTTTATCTACGTAATTAAACATACATAGCATGCTTCTGCATAATTTAAACATCCATGACATGCTTTGAACGATAAAAATAAAATAAATTCGTTCATCGCGGCCCACTCGTAGATCCTGTACATCCGTTCCTAATTTATTACATAAATTTGCAAAGTACAGATCTTTAAAAAATCTCAAAAACGGGCCTCGCATGCACGGGCACGGACTGGATTCGTCAAAACTGGATTTGGGCTGAAAATTTTAAAACGGGCCGAAACAATGGATCGGGCTGGATCGGATCAAAAAACTGGAACCGAATCAAAAAATCGGATCTGGCCGAAAACGGGTTTGGGCGAATCGGGCCGGGCGTGCGCTGGCACACGACCCACACGCGACGCCAAAGACACCCGCCGCCCACCGCCGAGTCGTCGTCCATGCTACTCGCCGAACCCTACCGAGAAGACCTGCCCAGGTCTGCCAAGAGTTGGCCGAGCATTGTCGCCCAGCTTCGCCGAGATTCGCCTCGCCACGCCGGGCCTGCTGCTGAGTCGTCTGTGCGTAGGTGCCGGCATCTGCCAAGAAACCCTGCGCGTGACTCACGCGACTATCGCCAAGTGTCGCCGAGTGCTGTCGAGGCTTTCGTGCGAGAATCGAGCACCCCACGTCGCCCAGTGCCGCCGAGGCTGCCGAGTCATCGAGCGCGACTTGTCGAGAAATCACGCGCCCCGTCGCCCGACGCTGCCGAAGCCCTACAGAGCCCGCTGAGCGCGTCGAGCGTGCACGCTCAACGCCGAGGCGTGCCTAGGCGTCCGCACAGAAACCACGCGCCCTGCACGCCCGGCCTACCGAGCCGTGCCGCCGACTCCACTCGACTGCCGAGAAATGCTGCGCGCGACTCGCACGCTGGGCCTGCCCGCGAGCATTGCACGATGGGCACCCGCGCGCTATCTCTCAACCCGCCGAGGGGTCCCGTGTGACGTCTGCCGATGCCTCCGAGGGCTCCCACCCAGGTCCGTCGATGCAGCCCAAGCGCTTTCGGGTGCGACCTACTGAGGCCGTCCGAAGCTACCGAGGCTGTCGAGATCGCTGAGGTCTGCCCGAAGTCGCACCGTCTGTCTGCCCGATAGCTATCGAGAAACGCGCGCACGCTGCCGAGCAGTGTGTGTCCGGTTTCCGGTAGCCTCCCGTCGTGTCGTGCGATGGGACTCCGTCATCTCGTTCTTCGTGTTCTTCATCTTCGTTCCTCTTTTACAGATTAGATTTACAAGAAAAAATTCTAATCTAACCACGGATTTTCTCGTGGTGCAAAACAAAATCCGACAAAAAATAAAACGAGCCACGATGAACGACAGATCCACAATTAATTAATTACGCACGTAATAATCAAACGTGAATTAATCCAATAGAGCCAAGATTCTGATCCCAGGCTCTGATACCAATTGTAGGGAAATCTGATTTTAACCCTCTCCCGAGGATCTATCTTGGATGTTTAATTCACCATACATTGATTATATTCATAGCATGCACCTATATAATTAATTGCAACACGTTGGTGTTTTCTCGTGTTTATCTGTGAATCTGTCAGGCAAGGATTGGATCAAGACTCGTGCTTTGATCTTCTGGACTGTATCATTATTGCCTAATCTCCAATGTCGAGTGAGGATAATCTATGGAGAGTGCTATGAAAATTCGTCTTTCTTTCTCTTCACAATTTTCAAATTTTCTATAATTATGAATAGATTAGCTTCTTTGATTTTCTCTCACCTTATATTTATAATGCAACCATAAATCCTATTATAATAGGATTTCTGCATATCTAATAAATATAATAATATCTCTTAAGATAGAGAGGATCAAAACAGAGTCCCAGTAGGACTCTTATGAGAGGGGGACGAAAGTTCTCTTAGCTCAAGGCCTGGATGGGCCAGCCCAGGGATCAAATGCAAAGAATAAAGATGAGCCTCAAATAAATTAATTATCTTATGTTCAGCCCAGAACGTAAATTAATTCATAAACATTTATTCATATCACTAGAGAATAAATGCTAACTTACCCATTTATTTTCGAAGTTGAGTCGGGCTTGCACTTAGACTTAACGAATTCCCGTATTTAAGATATCGTACGTCCATTAATTATTTACAGCGTTCTAACTGCTTAAAATAATTAATTACTTTAATTCCTTAAGTAGTACCATTCAACCTTATTATTGTACTTGAGATAACTCAACCTGCAGGGTATAGTACAATAAACATTTTGAGCTCCTTAAGGGGGCGCCATCATCCTAAATGCACACGGTGACTCGGACACGGTAACTAGCATGACATACAAGCACTGCCACCACCTAAGATGCAGAGAATCTTGGGTTATCTCATGTAACCCTCACCCATAACAAGTCAATGTGATGGTCAACAACTCATACTCACCTAATACCTTATCGAGGTTTAGATCAACGTAAAGTCACCGAGATATAGGTTCTTCATGACGGTCAGATAGAAGAACTCATCTTACTGTGATCCATCAATACGTCTGAGATGTACCAGCATAGACAAGCAACTAAGTCAAGTCACTTCTTATCTATACCGCAACCTATACCGACAACTCGTCCTCAAGTTGTCTCAGCTGTGATACTTTTTATATCTCATTAAGCATGACCAATCATACAGACTTCTGTGATCTAAAACACACTGTATGATCTAACTTATATAGATGAGATAAGGGGACATACATATGCAATCAAGTAAACAATTCATATAGGAGATTGTAATAGTGGTAACAGGAATCATTGTATACAAGCTCAACCAAAACTGCTTCCAGTATACAAATCCAACATGTCTGCAGTGCAAGCTAAATATGGGGGCAAGAATAGGATTTTGGAGAAGTCAATTGTCAATAAGCCAGATTGATTGAGGTAATGGTCTAGCTAAAGACGTTAAATTATGCATTGGTTGGGAGGTAACCCAATATTTTTTCTTTGTTTTGTTTTTGCTTTTGAATTGTTTGGTTTTTTCTATTTTTGGGTTTTTGCTTTATTTTGTGTCTGTTTAGGGTTGAGATGAATGACGAGTAACCAATGATGAGAATTGTTTTTATTATAAGATTTTGTTTGCAACTGATTTTTGTGAAATGACACATGTTATGATTATTGTAAGTATTAAGCCTTTGAGAACTTGATCACATGTTTGAAACCTGTGAGACTTGAGTTTTTGACTGTCATATTATTTCAGTCTTGTTTCTTTCTATGTTGAGTGGTTTGAAATAGCATGTGTTTCTCTAGAACTTGCTCTGGATCTTTTTCGAGGTTGCATTGATGTTCTTAAGAATTGGGAGATGATATTAGGCATTCTTTTCTTAGCCTTTATAATATCCAAACACTAACTTGTTGATCATTTTATCTTTTGATGAGCCCGTTTGAGCCTACCTTATTCTTTCATGAAGCCGTGGGTTGGATTGTGTTTGTTAGTGTGATGTTTGGTTGCTAGAATTGAAAGGTTGAGAAAAAGAAAGAAAAGAAAAAGATAATAAATGAAGAGAAAGTGATAAATCAAAAATAGTTTCTTACCCATATAAGTTCAAAAAAAAATGTTGACACAAGTGTGAAAAAAGAACATAAATGGGTAAGTAGCTAGAGTTTGGGATGAGTATATCACTTAGATGATAAATGTGGAGTTCTTAGAAACAAATGACTTTTAGTGTAGAGAATTGAAATGAATTATTAAAGTTTGGGAATTGTGTCTTGTGATGCTTATTGTGTTTTTCATTGTGGGATTATGAGTGACTTAGCCTAAACATATCTTACCTTACCAAAGAGCCTACATTATAACCCTTTATAAGACCTTTTTATCCTAGTTCTTGAGCAAATATTTGAGCAATGGAGAATTAGACGATTTGCAAGCTTATGGTAGATTCCGTGTGTTTTTAAACATTGAGAGTATACACGTCCTCCTTGATACACTTGAGTGTTTGAGAGTTCTTATATATATATATATATATATATATATATATATATATATATATATATATATATATATATATATATCCATGTCGTGAGAATTAAGATTTGAGAAGGCTTGTGCTTATGATTATTATGACATGTGGAGTTTAACGGAAGAAGTTGTGATTTGATTCATTTGATGTGAATCTTTTGTTGTTCATTGCTCTGAGGCTTATTGCTTTTGTTGTTTGACTCATCACCTGTTTTTGGTCGTCTCTCTTTTGTTCTGTTTTGTTTGAGGACAAACAAAATGTTAAGTTTGGGGGAGTTGATAAAAATGATATTGGCATATAAATACACGAACTTTGATGTGATTTTGGTTTTGCACACGAACTTTAAAAGGAGTATATAAATACACGAACTCATTAACTGTAGTAATTTTACCATGATTTTTTTTCTGGACAAATTAAAACTGGTGTGGCAATGATGTGGCAAAAAAATAATAAATAAAATACAAAAACAAACAAATAAATAAACAATAAAATAAGTCCAAATAATTCACACATCAAAAGACACACAAATTAGCAGAGCAACAGAGAGGAGAAAGCAAAACACACAATTCTCACATTAGAAGATAGAGAGAAAGGAAATACGCACAGGACATCTTGGGAGAGAGCAATGTAAATGGAAACCACCATTTATAATTGTAAGTGGAGTAAACGGTGAGCAACTATACTAGTGCAAATGTCGTCTTCTTCTTCACGCACTCCAGTTATGGCTGATTCTTGTTGGGATCCTGGTTTGAATGTGGTTTGTAACCATGGATACAAAGCTAAAATTTCATTGTCCAAGACAAATGCAAATCTTGACGACGCTATTATTGTTGTCCAAACTGAAGGTACACATTTTTGTTCAATTTTGAGTTGATTTCGCTCCATAATTTGTAGTTTTCTTAGGGCTTAGGTTAATTTGATATGGGTTTATATCACACTTAATTTCGTAATCAATTAAAAGTCCATTGTTCTAATTTGTTTAATTTTTATTTTTGTTTCATTGTTCTAATTGTTAAATTTTGTTGTTGTTTGATTGTAGTTTGATGATTGCAAATTCTTCCAATGGATTGATTCGGTCTCTCTCCAAACCAAAGAAATTGTTTTCGAGGTTGAAGATTGAAAGAGACAATTATGAAGAACAACTAAAGTGCAAAAGATTGATGGAGAATGTGCTAGACGAAAAATTTAGATTGAAGAGTGATGAATGTGAATCCCTCAAAGAAATATTGGAGGAAGCATGTATCCACAATGAGGAATATAAGCTAGTTGTTAAGAATCTGCAGCAAAAAGTTAGATTGGTGAAAGTTTCAATCTTTGTTGTTTGCTTTGTGATTATGGCAATTTGGATGAAACTACTGTGAGGATGAAGAATGTAGACTTGTATTATGTTAGAATGAAACTACTATGGTTTGTATTGTGATTGTGGAGATTATGTTTGGACGTAGTTGTAAGGATCAGACATGTTGTTGTTCTTTTTGGTAATGAAGATGTTGGAATTTTAATTTGCATGATCTTTGGATCGTATTTATGAAATTGGTACATCTATGTTATTTAGGTTGTATAAGTCTCATTAATCTAGAGAAGCTGAAACATGATTCTTACTAGGAAAATGTCATTTTTCTACTGGAAATTTTATCGGGAGGCTGGATTTCTAGATATACATCCCACAAATTTTAAGTCTTGATTTGATAAGAAGCTGGTATATCTGCCTTGATTCAAGAATGGCACAATCGTATTTTTTCTGTAGTGAATTGAAATTTTCAAGAATTTTCAGGGTGCAATTCCAAAGCTCGTGTAACAACATTGCAATTCGGCTGCCTTTTCATTCCATTTCACATTACATTTTTTTATTCTTTTTTTATTATCTTTTATTTTGCCCCATAAGTTTTGAAGCATTTAGTGTTGTATGAGGTGCACTATTTATTATATGAAAAAGCTAAGAAGGAATATCATGTGAGCTTATATGTTACAGGAAGGATAAATAAATGAACATGATCTTTAAAATCTATACAACTGAAATACAAAAACTGATGCATCACAGTATCATGGAAGCAGACACATAAAAATTCTCAATTAAAGGCTTGTTTGGTAGACATGTTTAGATATATCAAGATAGATAAGAATAAGATGTGTATTGTAGATAATGTGAGATTGGTATTTTATCTTGTTGTTTGGTAGATACGATATAAAATATAGATAGCAATCCTTATTTGTTTGGTACACTAGTTAAAAATCAAGATTAAGTATCAAGATTAAGTGCACCCTGATACCCAACGTTGGGTTGAAATTAAATCATAGTTAACCCTAATACCCAACGTTGGGTTTTTATTTAAATCATAATTCACCCTGATACCCAACGTTGGGTTTTTTTCATCTTGAAAGTTAATCTGGAACACTGTTAAGAAGTTGTTCTGTATCCGATGGGGTTGGTGGGTTTCATAAGCTAAAGAGGAACAGTATTTTTAAAACGGGCTCAACCCTCAACCCGGGTCGGATAGATTATTAATACAGGTTATCAAACAGTTGGATAAGCCCAGCTAAATTACCTATCTAGGTCTTATCTAATCTACCAAACATGCCCTAAAAGTTGTCCAATTGAAATACAAAATCGAATCATTAAGGCAAGACAAAATGACATATCAACAATGGTTTTTCATTTGTCCAAAAACCAACAAAAACTAACTGTAATGCTAAAGAGAGCATTCTAACAACAAAAAGTCATCATTGTTTTGATGTTTACAAGGTTAGATTTTTAAGCATTACATCAACAAAAAAATTCAAGTTCACAAAATTAATTGCGACTTGAGGCTGACGGCTGATTTTGTTGCCTTGAATCCGCAGACTTTGAACTTGAAGGTGGAGGCTTCTTTTCTGCGTAAGTGATGCGTGGAAAAGTACGGCCTTATCTTGGGATGACATCCACATGTATATATTCCTTGTCTCGCAAACAAAAACGCCACATCCTTGTGCAGCAGTGGCTCTTTCTTTGCTTAGGACATGTGTTGTTGTTTTTGGCCTTGAACTGAGGTGACACTTTCTTGGATGGCCTTATCTAGCAATGGTCCTTCTGGTGTTTGAGTTTTGCAAGGTCTTCCTCTTCTTCCCTAAGAGCAGCGACAAAGAAATATTAGTCGTTTACATCAAAGAAATTTAAATTAATAAACAACAAAAAGATAATCAACCTGTACTCAAGCAATCTTTTCAACAGGTGTATTTTTGCATCCTCTTATGTTATGTCCTTGCTTCCCACATCTTTGACATGTCATTTTGACATTTTTCCTCAGTTTGTTTTGATTCTTTGGATTTCTTTCTAATGGATCTCTCTTTCTTTTCTTCTTGGGCCTACCTAGCATCTTCTTCACAAATGGTGGTGTTACTGGAAAACCATCAGCTTTTGGCCACATCTTCTCCCCATTCAATGGTGGCAATCCATATGAGTATGCCTCTTTATACTTAGCTAATGTGTAGTAAGCATTCACATAGTTTGGTTCATCTTCTTTATGAAATATATTGCAGCACAACCATGTACACATGGAATTCCAATGATATCCCACACCCTACAACTACATGATCTACTGCCAATATCAACAATAAAACAATCTTCAAATAATTCAACTTCAAATTTACCCCGTAATGCAGGATGCGTAATGCAAAATCTACTTTCAAATTTAAACTTGTCAAGCTTAGTTTTAATGGTTGGACACAATAAATAAGTATCACCTATTTCTTGTTTCAGATTGCTCTCCATAAGAGATGTTCTTATCTCTTCTAGCATATGAATCAAGTGTTTCTCTTGCATTAAGGATGTACCCAAGAAATGTCTTATTGACATTATTAAGTATCATATCAGAACATGAATCACCAGTTATGAAGGCCTTACTAAATTTTGTTGGATCTCTCGCCAAGAAATCTTCATATGTCGTAATATCTTCATTCTTCATTACTTGTAATGCAATTGTGTACGCCCATGTAAGTGCTCCTAACCACTTTCCGTAATATATTCTTCAAAGTCACCCTTTATGCATCTTCTTCCAACTGTAATACATGTGTCTTGCACAGCTTCGTGTGTAGCAAGTGAGTCAATTCATGAACTGCATTCATAAGTCCCTCAGACAAGAGACAATTTTAGACATACAAGTTATCTTAAAATAATAATTTAAGCAAAAAAACATAAAGAATAATACCTTTTGTTGATCTGAAATGAAAGTGGTTCCAAAACCCTCTGCCAACTCGAACTCTTCTATGAGAATTTTAAAACCAATTCCAACGGCCTCATTTTCAACCTCAACCACAAATTTCAAGAAATTGGGAACATTTGATTGTTCCCATCATTCCCAATAGCACACAACAATACTCCTCCCAAATATGTTTTCAAAAAAGCCCCATCAAGCCCAATCACTCTCCTACATCCCAATTTGAATCCTTTTTTTAGAGCAGAAAAGCCATTATAAAACCCCTTGAATACAGCCCCTACATCCAAATGTAGTTCAAACCTACCCTCATTATCCACTCTAAGTAACTCAAGGATATAACTCCTAAGTTTGGCATAATGCTCCACCACTGACCCTCTCAACTGGGTAATTGCCTTTTCTTTTGCTTTATATAGCTTCCATCTGTTCACATGAATAACATATCTCTCTAGTATATCCTTTCTCAACTCCTTAACAGTTATCTCTGGTCTATATCTAAACACATTTAGATACTTTTTTGCTATCTAAGTAGAGGTCGCTAACTTGTTTCTCATTGCTCTAGGACATATATGTTCTCCCTGTAGGGAAATCTTATTTAACCCTCTCACGAGGATCTATCTTGGATGTTTAATTCACCATACATTGATTATATGCCTAGCATGCACCTATATAATTAATTGTAACACGTAGGGGTTTTCTCATGTTTACCAGCGAATCTGTCGAGGCGGAATGGATCGAGACTCGTGCTTTGACCTTCTGGACTGTATCCCGATTGCCCAATCTCCAATATCAAGTGAGGATAATCTATGGAGAATGCTACAGAAAATCACCCTAATCCTCTCTAATATTTTCGAAAATTATCTCCTAAGAGCTATAGGAATTCTCGAAAATTGTGTGATGTGTAATTTAGGATTAGCTTTGATCTTATCTCTTACCTTATATTTATAATGCATTACCATAATCCCATAAGGAAAACATCCATGCATATCCCATAAATATAATAATATCCTTATAGGATAAAGAGAATAAAATCATTATCCTTAGAGAGTAGTAGGGGCACCGATTTCTTCAAGAGCTACGGCCCGATGGGCCACCAGGATCAAATGCAAGGAATAAAGATGGGCCTCAAATAAATTAATTATCTTATGTTCAACCCAGTAACATAAATTAATTTATAAACATTCATTCATGCCACTAGAGAATAAATGCCGACTTACCCTTTATTACCGGCGTGAGTCGGCTTTGCACTTGAACATTACGAATCCCGTATTTAAGATATCGCACGTCCATTAATTATTTAGAGCATTCGATCGCTAAAATAATTAATATCTTTAATTCCTTAAGTAGTACCACTCAACCTTATTATTGTACTTGAGCTAACTCAACCCGCAGGGTTTAGTACAATAAACCTTTGAGCTCCTTAAGGGACGCCATCATCCTAAACGGACACGGTGACTCGATACGTATAACTAGCATGACATACAAGCACCGCCACCACCCAAGATGCGGAGAATATTGGGTTAGAACATATAACCTCACCCATAACAAGTAAAAGTGATGGTCATCAACTCGCACTCACCTAATACCTTATCGAGGTTTAGATCATCGTAAGTCACCGAGATCTAGGTTCTTCACGACGGTCGATAGAAGAACTCATCTCATCGTGATCCATCAATACGCCGAGACGCATCAAAGATAGACAAGCAACCAAGTCAAGTCACTTCTATCTAATACGCAGCTTATACCGACAACTCGCCCTCAAGTTGTCTCACCGTGATTCTTTTATATCTCATTAAGCTCGACCAATCATACGCACTTCGTGATCTTCTACACACCGCATGATCTAACTTATATATGAGATAAGAGGACACGATATATGCAATCAAGTAATCAATTCAGATAGAAGATTGTAATAGTGGTAACAGAAACATTGTATAAAGCTCAACCAAAATCGCATTCAAGATACAACCAATAATCTCCCACTTATACTAAAGCAAACGCTTAGTATACAATGTGTCTCTATACTAGATATTACAAACAAAACCATCACTTTGCTTCTCCCACTTATACAAAAGTTTCCTTTCTAAGTGGGTGCCATCAAGCGCAATCCAAGTCCTCGAACGCACTTCGTAGACTTTTGCGCTGTGCTCTTTGTGAATGGATCCGCTAGGTTATCCGTCATATCAATCTTTTCAATCAAGACGCCCCTCGCCTCACGATTTCTCGATGACATGGTACTTTCTCTATATGTTTGGTCGCCTTAGGATCCGTGGTTCCTTCGAGTTTGCACATCGCACCGAAGTTATCACAAGAACTATGATACTCTTGGGCAAACCAGTACCACACCTAGATCCATGAGGTAGTTCTTGAACCATACAGCCTCCTTAGCGCCCTCCGCTGCTACATATTCGGCTTCCATGGTAGAGTCCGCAATGCATCGCCGCTTTGCACTCCGCCAGATACGGCTCCACCTCCCAAGGTAAACACATAGCCCGAGGTAGACTTTTTCTCATCACGGTCACTTGGAAATCCGAGTCCAGATAACCCAAAGGCATTAGACTATCTCGCACGGCAACTAGCCTATAATCTCGAGTCCTTTCGTACTGAGTATATGCTTTCATCGCAATTCAATGAGCTTTTCCAGTGTTAGATCGATATCTAGCTACTACGCCACCGTGATAGCAGATATCGGGCCTCGTGCATAGCATTGCATACATGAGACTTCCTACGGCGGAAGCGTAGAACTTATCTCATTTCCTCTATCTCCTTTGCGCCTTAGGTGATCGCTCCTTAGATAAAGCGAACGCCATGCCCGAAAGGTAGCAATCCTTTCTTGCGGTCCGTGCATACTAAAACGAGTAATCACAAGATCAATGTAAGACGCCCGAGATAAGCTCAATATTTTCCTCTTGCGATCTCGGTAAACCTTGATCCCAAGAATGTACGTTGATCTCCTAAGTCTTTCATTTGAAACTCGATCGGATAACCAACTCTTTACGCCCGATAACAACTTCACATTGTTGCCAACTAGAAGAATGTCATCTACATAAAGTGCAAGAAATACCACATCACCGCTGACATCTAAACGACACACACAACTCTCGCTAGGCAACCGGGTAAATCCATAGACTTTACCACCTCGTCAAAGCGTAAGTTCCGTGATCGTGACGCTTTCTTAAGCCCATAAATGGACTTCTTAAGCTTCCATACTAGATGCTTTTTCACCCTTCACCACATAACCTTCGGGTTGCTGCATATAGATATCTCTACCTTCCTAAAGGTAACCGCTTAGAAAAGCGGTTTTCACATCCATTTGCCAAACCTCAAGGTTAAAGTGGTCATATGGCGTAAGAATTCGATGGACTTGAGCATTACTACGATTTAAAAGGTCTCATCGAAATCGATGCCCTCAACTGAGTGTACCTTTCGCCACAAGCCTCGGCTTTAAAAGTCAAACATCTCCATCTCAATCTCTTCCTCTCAGATACCCACTTACTACCTATGGCTTCCTCGCCATCCGGTAGAGGTGTCTTTCGTATACATCCATAGTGTTATGGACTCAATTTCTAAGTCCATAGCGGTGTGCCATGATCTTGCATCAATGTCTTGTATCGCCTCACAGACGTCCATGGATCGATTATTGCATGTTCATTTCCTGGGACTAAATCAGAAGATTCACCCACGAACATAAATCGCTCTAGTTGACGAACAACCCTCCCACTACGACGAGGCGCTGCAGGCACAATGGCAACGGTGGGTGCAAGAATCTGTGGTTCTCTATCTTGCACAACTTGCTAGATAGGAGCCACTTGTACGGTCGGTATCTCCAAGGAACTCGACCCACTTCAATTTCTTGAAGTATCTCGTGTCGATCCTCCCACTGTACACCCACATCTCGCACTTTGGCTTAATCGGTGGTGGAATAAGATCATCTTCTAATTTCAAGAATGATTTTAACTTTGGATTTATGATTTTCATATAATCCTCTTCTAAGAATCGGGCATTAGTGCTAATAATGACCTTCCGATCCTTAGACTATAGAATAAACCACCTTCGTCCTCTAGATAGCCAATAAACAGCCTTTGCGCCGAATCTAGCCTCCAACTTGTCGCCCTTCTTGCTCAAAGACATGTGCCGGACGCCCCATAACCTTATGTGGCTTAAACTAGGTTTGCGCCAAACCACAACTCGAAATGGGTCTTTTCGATCGACTTGATGGTACTAGATTTAGCAAGATGTGCCGCTTTCTAAGGCATACCCCGTAATCTAAATAGGCAATGTTGCATAACTCATCATTGATCTAACCATTTCTAAAAGTGTCATATTTCTCCGCTATGACACACCATTTTGTCAGTAGGTGTCTTGTAGTGAAATGGGAGGTAATCCCACACTTCACCAAATAGTCCATAAACTCGTTATCGAGGTATTCGCCACCGCGATCGATCCGCAGATGACTTGATACTCTTACCAAGCTTCGCTCCACTTCCGCCTTAAACTCTTTAAATTTCTCAAAGCATTCGGACTTGCGGTGAAGCGGTATACGATCCGCACCTTGAGTAATCACAATGAAAGTGACAAAATACTGCATCCTCCACGAGCTTGTGTGGACATAGGTCCACACAGTCGAATGGACTAGCTCCAACACTTCTTTGGCTCTATAACCCTTCGCTTTGAAGGGTCTGGTCGACATCTTTCCTTCTATACAGATTCGCAGACCGAACGAGTAACTGTGAGATCACCCAAAGCTCCATTCTTAGCCAGTCTTTGGATCCTATTTAGATTGATGTGACCTAATCTTAGATGCCAGAGAAATGTGGTATCATCTTGCGAATAAAACTTTCTCTTTTTAAGGTTTGATGTAGATGCAACATAGTTATAGGTATTATGTTTGGCAGAAATAGTAAAAAGCGAATTATATAAAGTGTCACCACAGATAACTTCATCATTTCTTATGATAGAAACACCAAAAGAAGGCACTTTGCCATTCTATTTGATTTGTCCCATTTCTCGTGCTCCTTGCGCTCCTCATCAGTAGATGAATCGCCTAGAGGCTTGGGACGGGTGTAGTGAGTACAAATAGATTTTCTTCCGCATTAAGAACATTCTCAATGTTTCGCTTCCACTCGATAAAATTCGGACCGGATAAGTTTTTGGCGCCGTTTGATATTTTACACTTTTCCGTGTTAGAAAATTTGATCGCTTAATTTTCTAACACGGAAAAGTGTAAGTATAGGGTAAGCGAAGTATCGTATCCACAGAGATTGTATCACGAAAACACAGAAGCTAGCTCAACGACTATTCATCATTATCCAAGCACAGATAAAGGGTGAGAGGTTTAAGGGCTTCAGAAATTAATCCAAAGCAAAGGTAACCAAGCAGAAATATAAATAAAGCAATAAAATACGAAATATAACTATGAAGAAAAGACTAACCCTAGGGATACACCAATCCTATCCACAACGATGTTTATCCCGCTTATTATTAACCGCTTTAATCCGATAAGACGTAAGATCACATATATAACCAACAACTTCGCCATTTAATTATGGGTAGCTGATTACTAATTTTCCTATCACGC
Source organism: Salvia rosmarinus (assembly GCA_036937905.1). Classification (NCBI taxonomy): domain Eukaryota; kingdom Viridiplantae; phylum Streptophyta; class Magnoliopsida; order Lamiales; family Lamiaceae; genus Salvia; species Salvia rosmarinus. Next base: position 24,951,612 of record CM072822.1, on the reverse strand, counting down.
TTCGCTCTAGAGGAAAATAAGCAACCCAAAAGGATCACTAAGAATATGCTTCCTCGAATGTCCTATCTCGATTCGACTCAAGGCTCATTCAGATCACGCATTCGATAACGATTGAGTTCTAGGCGCTAGGCTTGCTCACGCGTGCAGGTCGCGGTCGCACTCCTCCGGATGCTCATTTGGTTTGCTCGCGACCAGCCTAGCGACCGCTAGGCTGGTCGCTAGAAATAGGTCGCTTGCTCATTTGGTTCTGTGGCTTCGCTCCTTGCTTGATTTTCAACACATAAACCTACAAAACACCAAAATAACACCCAAGAGCAATATCTTCTAGAAATAGATGAAACATTAAGAATCGATACATAAACGCACATTAAACGAGCTAAACTCATCTTCAAATATCAACTATAAACGTGTAAAATGCGCGTTTATCAAACCCCCCAAACTTAAAGCATTGTTTGTCCTCAAACAAAAGCGAGCAATGTAAAGACAAACGAAAGATCAACGAGCGTAGCAAAGAGGATAACCATTCTAGGCCTCAGAAACATATTAACTCTCAAAAACATTAGCGCACATGACGACGTTAGCCAACTCAACACAAACAACTATCGAGGGCAAAAACTCATTTATTTCAACCCTCACAAAGGCATGTGCGTAATATATATAGGATACACTCAAACTCATAAAGAAATTAAGGACGTATACACTCAACGATCAACGAATGCAACATCTTACCATAGGCTTGCTGCTTCTCTAACATCTCCACCGCACAAATATGTTCAAATAAGGATCAACGAGGTCTTTTGATAGGTTATAATGTAGGCACATTGGTTAAGGTAGGATAATATATGGCTAAGTGACTCAAGTAAACTCCAAGCACCACCATTTATATATTTCGACACATATGGACTTTGTCCATTTTCCTCTTCTTTCCAACGTACAAATTGACGCTTTATGCCTCATAAGGTACCTATACTTGATTAAAGACCCTTTATGCTCAACGCTCATAGTGAACTTAACATTTTTCTTTTTCTTTTCTTTTCTAGAGCTTATAGGGTTTAATTTTCACGAACAAGGTACTATTCTTCACCACGTATGTATTTTTCTAAAAGAAACTTTTCTCACATAACTACATCAAAATTTCAACCCTTTTGATTCCCATATCCATCCTCACCTCCTATCATCCGGTTAATCGAAAGAAAAGTCTAATAAAGGCTCAAAGAAGGCGACAAATGGTATATATCATCGGGTTAGTGTTTGGGTGAATATGTGGTTAACAAAGATGGCCTTTATCCTTTCCAAATTGAAACACATATTACGGCCTCGATACGTAAAATGGCAAGTTCTAGAAGATAATCACATGCATGATATCACACAATTAATGTAAATCAGATCAAGATATGTATACAAAGGAAGCTCAAGTCTCACAGATAAGCAAATGGTGAAAACAACAAGCTCTAAGCCATCTCACGTCATTCATGCGTCATTTTCTAACATATCATGCGCACTATCATTAAATTTCACAAAAATTTCTATCGTCATCGGCCACATGGATTAACACACTTCACTTAACTCGTTGATCGACGTATACTAAAACGAAAAAAAAAACAAACAAGACAAAAAGCAACACAAACAAAAGACACGACAAAACACGAAAACAAAAAAAAGAAAACGCTGGGTTACCTCCCAACAAGTGCTTACTTTAACGCCTTTAGCTAGACCATCACTAACCTTGTCAATCCGCGCTTTAGTGGCAACAAATCCTTCTCAACAAGTGGATTCTCCTAAACTTAGCATTCACTGATCTCCACCATCGACTATGGAAGGGCCCCCAAACTTGAACGAAACACTCGAGTTCCATGCCGAGTCCACTTCTTTCTTCTCACAGACACCTCGATTGGTCGTACCCTCTAAGCATGAGACGTGTGCGGCGGCAGTCGTGATCGAAAGCAAAGAATCTTCCGCTTTCCAACGCCGTGTTGCTTGATGGCGTCGTATATAGAAATCTTGAGCTCCTCATCGCTAACACGAAACGTGAGATTGCCTTCCCGACATCAATCAACGCACGACCGCCATGGAAAGGTCTACCAAGGATTAGTGGTTGTTGTTTGAATTCGGAATATCTAAAATCACAAAGTCGGCAGGAAAAACAAAATCCCTAATTTACCAACACGCCTTCGACGATACCTTTTGGATATGTGATCGATCGGTCACCATCATCGCGAAATCTTCGCTGGCTTCATCTTTCCTAGGTGTAGCCGGTTGAATACGCTCAACGGCATCGATTGATGCTCGCCCGCATCGCACAAAACATTTGGAAAATTCGCCGGGCGATCTCGCACTCTAACGTGAAACCGCCGGGATCCTTCGCTTGAGAGGAAGCTTCCTTGCAAGACGGCATCGCATTCTTCTGATAGGTAATTTTCTCAAATTTCCCGCCTTCTTCTTGCTTGCAAGCTGCCTTTTAAGAATTTCATGTATCCCTAAGATGTTTCGCAGCGCTCAAAGAGAGGCACATTTATCTCAACTTTTGAAAGACCTCTTTGAAGCGAGCAAACTCGCCATATTTCGACTTGACAAGTCGACTCGGAACGGACCGGAGGAATGTACGCGTGCGACGATTAGCTTCTGAGTTGCCTCGCGGTCGACCTCGCGATCACTGGAAGGTCGCGAGGAATCCGCTGCGCCGATCTCCGCCTTCGCGGCGAAGCTTGCGGTGTGGCTCGCGAGCTGGTCGCCGTGAATCGCTGCCGCGCGATACTCGGATGGCTCATGCGGTCGGGTGCGCGGGACGCGTGCTCGGCGCGGGCTTCGTGGAACAATTTACTGATGGTTCGCGATCGGGCTCATGATCGCGAGCTCGGTCGCGAAGTTTCGCCTTTAACGCTTTCTTGCTCTTCTTCCTGTAGGGCTCGGGTAGGCTCGCCCACCTCGTCCGAATGGCGAAGCACCGATTCTTCGGGTTCACCTCCAGTATTACTGGAATTAGCCCGCCTTTTGTAGTGCATTCACTTGAACGACTATTTGACCAATTTGATTTTCCAACATCTTCATATGCTTCCCATAGCCGCCACAAAGGACTCCAAATGATTTATCTTTTGCGGTGTTGCTTATGAACGACTCGATTCGTTGCCAATTGTTGGTTGCTTACAACCAATCACGATCATGTCTTCGAGACTTGGCTTCCTCGGCTCTTGCATCGAATTCGAACATTGAAGCTGCTTTGAAGGTTGTTGGAAATTCAATGATTCCTCCGATTGATGTGGTCGACGTTTTACGTCTCAATCGACTCTTCAAAAGAGTGAACTTCTTCATGAGATCGCCATATTTGAATCACTCTCACAGCAGCCGCTTTGAACGATGGCGTTCTCTCCGCTGGCCATTGATAGCTGTTGGTCGCCATCTCTTCTACAACACGGCTTGCCTCGCCTCATCGGTCGGTTCAATAAGCAGCCCCTCACCGATGCATCCACCATGCTCCTTATCTGCCATGTCACCCCACCGTAGAACTGTGTGATTTGTTGCCCTTGAGAACCCATGTTGTGGACATCGCCTTAATAGACCTCTGAATCTCTCCCATGCCTCGAATAATGATTCGCTGTGGTTTTAGCAAAATGAGATTTCGCGATGATCTTCTAGCGCTTTCGGCATGAAAGTATTTCAAAGAAACTTCTCACAAAGTTTCCCCAGTGTTGATGCTACCGTCCAAACTCTTGAACCAATCTTTCGCCTGGTCACAAATGAGAAACCGAACATGCGATCCGGGTCGTGTCTTGTGGCACCCCATTCGCTTGATGGTGTCACAAATATCGAGAAACGCCTCGAGATGCGCATTCGGTCTTCCGTGACTCCTCCCCAAACCGCTTCTCCTTGACCATACCGATCGTACGGTTTGAGCTCAAAATTGTTTGCATCACGCAAGCGGGCCCCAACCGCCTCCTTGGGCTGATTCGTGGGATGTCGGTACATGTGATTCGAGATCTTTCCTCCGAGCAGGACAATGATTCCATATTTGCCATCCGACGCTGCATCTCTCAAAGTCGCCTAGCATACGTCGCAACTTGCTCGGGAGGAATGCCCTGCTTTGGATCGACCGCCATTGCAGCCCGTCTCTTCTCTCGTCCTCTTTTCCTTTGAGAGCCTTCGATCTCGGGATCTAATAATATTTCAGGAGGTCCCTGAGATCTTGTACGCATAAACCACCTGAGAAAAGAGAGAATTTAACACTGACAAAAATAAATAAATATAATATAATATATATAACTTGAATTAATAAATCCAAATCGTCAATTATTCCTATGTGATCTTAATAATCCCGGCAACGGCGCCAAAATTTGATCGCCCCTTTTCTAACACGGAAAAGTGTAAGTATAGGTGTTAAGCATCGTATCCACGAGATTGTATCACGAAACACGTGCTAGCTCAACGACTATTCATCATTATCCAAGCACGGATAAAGGGTGAGAGGTTTAAGGCTTCGTAAATTAATCCAAAGCAAAGGTAACAAGCGTAAATATAAATAAAGCAATAAAATACTAAATATAACTATGAAGAAAAGACTAACCTAGGGATACACCAATCCTATCCACAACGATGTTTATCCCGCTTATTATTAACCGCTTTAATCCGCATACATGTAAGATCACATATATAACCAACAACTTGATTATTTACAATTGCGGCGGTTGATTACTAATTTTCCCTATCACGCTTACGCCTCTAGAGGAAAATAAGCAACTCCAAAAGGATCACTAAGATATGCTTCCTACGAATGTCCTATCTCGCCACGACTCGAGGCTCATTCAGATCATGCATTCGATAACGATCGACAATTAATACAATTACGTAATTAACCGACAACAAGATATGCATCAAGATTGATCGTAAATCAACACATATAAATAAGCATAATCGAATCATGAATCAATGCCCGGAAGGTAAATAACAATAGCGTGAATCACAACATATAGGATCGAATCATGCAAACCCTAGGATTAGAACGGAAAACTAGCTGCACATAATAAACGGAATGAAATACTAATTAATCATAAAACGGAAATTAAATATATAAAACCCGTAGGGAAGCGTTGATGAACAATGGTTGGTCTTGAATCCAATCCCAAGCGAACGAACGAAAACGACGAAATGATCGGACAAAACGCTCCGATCGATAACGAAACGATAAACTAAACTAGAACAACGAAAACAATACTAGAATTAAACTAAAGGAAGATTAAAGACTAAAAGCTATAAAACCGAGGAAAACCGAATAAAAAGAGTCTCGGGCAGGGTGTGTTGGGGCAAGGGCCTCGCTTTATTTATAGAAAAGCGTGGAAACCCTAATTTGCGCCTCTGCCCGCCTTCTCATGATCTCTAGCTCGATCATGAAGCTATCTCCGCTATTCTTCGTCATGTCCTCCGCCTTCGCTTTGTACCTCGCGACCAGGCTAGCGGTCGCTAGTAATTTCGCACCTGGTCGCGAGAAATCGTCCAATGAGTTCTAGGCGCTAGGCTTGCGCGTGCACGAGGTCGCGGGTCGCTACTCCTCTGGATGCTCATTGAAGCGTGCCTCATGACCGACCTACTCCGCTAGGCTGGTCGCTAGAAATAGGTCGGTTGCTCATTTGGTTCGTGCTTCGCCTTGCTTCGATTTTCAACACATAAACCTACAAAACACCAAAATAACACCCAAGAGCAATATCTTCTAGAAATAGATGAAACATTAAGAATTGATACATAAACGCACATTAAACGAGCTAAACTCATCTTCAAATATCAACTATAAACGTGTAAAATGCGCGTTTATCGACCGGATAAGGATTTTGTGCGAGCATATTGATAATCGGTGTAAGAGACATATCCGAAAGGATAATGTAAAACACATAAGCATACGATCGCACATAATTCGTAACAATAATATTGTAACCTTTGATAAAACAATATTAATTGAAACCTTCAATCGCCCAAGGAATTCCACATGCAAGCCACGCCAGGGCGCCATACATGAACCCTCGACTGCACTAAAATATACCTTTAGTCGCTTAATTTCAATCCATGTCAACTTATCCTTATGAAAATGAAATTGATGATTGACCTTACTAGACCACATCACTATCGCAAGAAGGACTTCATGGGAAGTTGTACTCGAGGTGATGTCTAGCAATGACCACAATTTTAAAAGCGAAAATGAATTCTTAGAATCGGCATACTCACTCAGACCATACCGCTTTCAATCCAAATTCCTTTGTTATCTCATTTTAAATCTATCTCTAGAGAACTTATGAAAATCGCATATGCAAGCCACGCGTGTGGACGCCACACATGAAACTCCCACTTCTCAATAGATTAAAATGTTTTATTTAGAAATCTCTTCTAACAAACTTATGACAAACAGTGCAAGCAAGCCACGCGTGCTTTTTTGCTATCCAAGTAGAGGTCGCTAACTTGTTTCTCATTGCTCTAGGACATATATGTTCTCCCTGTAGGGAAATCTTATTTAACCCTCTCCCGAGGATCTATCTTGGATGTTTAATTCACCATACATTGATTATATGCCTAGCATGCACCTATATAATTAATTGCAACACGTAGGGGTTTTCTCGTGTTTACCTGCGAATCTGTCGAGGCGGAATGGATCGAGACTCGTGCTTTGACCTTCTGGACTGTATCCCGGTTGCCCAATCTCCAATATCAAGTGAGTATAATCTATGGAGAATGCTACAGAAAATCACCCTAATCCTCTCTAATATTTTCGAAAATTATCTCCTAAGAGCTATAGGAATTCTCGAAAATTGTGTGATGTGTAATTTAGGATTAGCTTTGATATTATCTCTTACCTTATATTTATAATGCATTACTATTCAACCAAAAGTATACTTTCAATTGACTCGCAATCGTACGAGGTGTTATAGTAGGGAAAGCTAACCCTAGTCGTCTCTCAAGGAAAACTTAACAGGGCCTAATGTTCGTGTTTCTCACAGAAAACGATTAAATCCTAAACACTCTAATTCCGATATGGGTTTTTGAAACATACGAGGAATCAAACACGAGAATTAAACAGCAAACCTAAGCCAGGGTTGTCAATCCCGAGCTAAACTACGAAAGCAATAGATCTAAACTAGAGGTTGTCAAACCCTAGATGATTAACTACTAAACACTGGAACAGGAAACAAATCAAAAGCAATTAACTCAGATCTCCAAACAAGAAACAATGAAATTCAACAAAGAACGATTAATCATGAAATTAAGGTTCAACACCACTTGCATAGAATTCAGATTATTAAAGCCGGAAAACAAGAACTAATCAAGAACCTAACAAGACAGGGATTAAACGAAAGCAGCACGAATCAATATGTAAACGAATGATCATGAACAATGGAACAAATAGCTGATCAATTACTTTTAATCCAAATCCAAAATTACACACTGTTATTGCTAGAATACGTAAATCAAATAACCGATGTTGCTAGAATTCAGAAAGAAATAGAGTACCGATCACAAAGATATGAATCAATGCCCAAACCAAGAAAATTGAAGAAGAACAGCTCAAGGGCGCCGAGAGAAATTCAAAATTGAAACGTAAAAATCGGACCCGAAAATAACCTAAAATAGCCTATATATAAGAAGGCAACCGAGCCGGTTGAAATGAACGCTGCAGAGGCGGCGAGGCGCGCGTGCGAGCGAGCGGGCGAGGCGCGGGCGGAGGTGCGCGGGCGAGCCGCGCTCACCCGAGCGCGAGAAAAGTTGGGAACGCGCCGGAGTGAGCCGACGCTCAGACGCGGGCGCGGGGCGAGGCGCGAGGGCGAGGCGGCAGCGAGCCGGCGCTCACTCCGAGCGCGAGGGAAATTGGGAACGCGCGGAGTGAGCCGGCGTTCAGCGACGGGCGTCGCGGGCGGCGGCGCGGCGGCGTCGCGGCGGAGGTGCTGAGCGCTGGCGCGGCGCGCGGCGTGTGCGCGGATGCTCGATGCTCGCCACGCGACGGGCCGCGCGCGACTTCAACAATTCATCTCGTTCTCCTTCGTCCGAACTCCGAATTAGGATCAGCTTTCGCCTATGAACTTCTATATTGATGCTCTTCATTATACTTGATCCTTGGTAGATTCATGTCATCCTATTTAATGCCGATTTTCTGTAAAACATTGAAACGAACCAAGTAAGTCCGAAACGATAAATAATAATCGAACTAACGGCATAAATGGGATAAACTAATGAAGAAAACATGCAAAACAATACCAAGAATCAGCACAAATTCATACCAAACAACTCCCCCAAACTTATCCATTTGCTTGTCCTCAAGCAAAGTCTATACTAATAAGAGTAGAAAAATAACTCATGCAACTTTAACTCTTAATTCAATCAATCAAACCTCTATTTGAAATTCCCCCAAACATGATTAACTCTTAATTTCATGATTAATCGTTCTTTGTTGAATTTCTTCGTTTCTTGTTTGGAGATCTGAGTTAATTGCTTTTGATTTGTTTCCTGTTCCAGTGTTTAGTAGTTAATCATCTAGGGTTTAACAAATTCTAGTTTAGATCTATCGCTTTCGTAGTTTAGCTCGGGATTGACAACCCGGCTTAGTTTGCTGCTTAATTTCGTGTTTGATTCCTCGTATGTTTCAAAAACCCATATCGGGATTAGAGTGTTTAGGATTTAATCATTTTCTGTGAGCAACATGAACATTAGGCCCTGTTAAGTTTTCCTTAAGAGACGACTAGGTTAGCTTTCCTACTATAACACCTCGCATGCGATTGCGAGTCAATTGAAAGTATACTTTGGTTGAACAAATTTTGGCGCCGATGTCGGGATGACCGCACGCAGAGGCGGCGGGCGCGCCAGGGGTGAGCGGGCGAGGCACGCGGGCGGAGGTGCGCGGGCGAGCCGACGCTCACCCGAGCGCGAGAAAATTGGGAACGCGCTCGAGTGAGCCGCGCTCAGCGCGAGGTGAACGGGCGAGGCGCGAGGGCGGGCGCACGGGCGAGGCACGCGGGCGAGGTGCGCTGGCGAGCCGGGCGCTCACTCCGAGCGCGAGGAAATTGGGAACGCGCGCCGGAGTGAGTCGGCGTTCAGCGCGCAGGCGCGCGCGCGCGCGGCGCGCGCGTGCGCGACGGAGGGTGCTGAGCGCGCGGCGTGCGCGGTGCGCGTGCGTGCGTGCGGCGGCGTGTGCTTGCGCGGCGTGCGGCGTGTGTGCGCGGATGCTCGGCCATGCGACGGGCCGCAGGCGCGACTTCAACAATTGCCTCGCTCTCCTTCGTCCGAACTCCGAATTAGGATCCGCCGCTTATGAACTCCTATCGCGATGCTCTTCATTATAATTGATCCTTGGTAGATTTATTTCATCCTATTTAATGCCGATTTTCTGTAAAACATTGAAACGAACCAAGTAAGTCCGAAACGATAAATAATAATCGAACTAACGGCATATATGGGATAAACTAATGAAGACAACATGCAAAACAATACCAAGAATCAGCACAAATTCATACCAAACAATTACCATAATCCCATAAGGAAAAGATCCATGCATATCCCATAAATATAATAATATCCTTATAGGATAAAGAGAATAAAATCATTATCCTTAGAGAGTAGTAGGGCGCCGATTTCTTCAAGAGTTACGGGCCCGATGGGCCAAATTTACCTGATCAAATGCAATGAATAAAGATGGGCCTCAAATAAATTAATTATCTTATGTTCACCTGTAACATAAATTAATTTATAAACATTCATTCATGCCACTAGAGAATAAATGCCGACTTACCCTTTATTACGTAGGTGAGTCGGCTTGCACTTGGACATTACGAATCCCCTTATTTAAGATATCGCACGTCCATTAATTATTTAGAGTATTCTCGATCGCTTAAAATAATTAATATCTTTAATTCCTTAAGTAGTACCACTCAACCTTATTATTGTACTTGAGCTAACTCAACCTCGCAGGTTTAAGTACAATAAACCTTTGAGTTCCTTATGGAATGTCATCATCCTAAACGGATACGGTGACTCGACTGTATAACTAGCATGACATACAAGCACCGCCACCAACCAAGACGCGGAGAATATCAAGTTAGAACATATAACCCTCACCCATAACAAGTAAAAGTGATGGTCAGCAACTCATACTCACCTAATACCTTATCGAGGTTTAGATCATCGTAAGACACCGAGATCTAGGTTCTTCACGACGGTCGATAGAAGAACTCATCTCATCGTGATCCATCAATACGTCGAGACGCATCAAAGATAGATAAGCAACCAAGTCAAGTCACTTCTTATCTATACCGCAGCCTATACCGACAACTCGTCCTCAAGTTGTCTCAGCCGTGTTTCTTTTTATATCTCATTAAGCTTGACCAATCATACAGACTTCTGTGATCTTCTACACACTGTATGATCTAACTTATATATGAGATAAGGGGACACAGATATATGCAATCAAGTAATCAATTCAGATAGGAGATTGTAATAGTGGTAACAGGAAACATTGTATACAAACTCAACCAAAACCACTTTCAGTATACAAATCCAACCCTCCCTCAACAAGTTTTATAAAAAATGCTCCAGTTGTTCTGACTACACTCTCATAGCACCTCCACTTGCATGGCAAATTACAGTTTGCTTCCATTTGATTTTTACCTACCCTTCTGAAGTGAATCTCCCAACCATTTTCAACTGCATTTGTTGTCAAAGCCTCCCTAGCTTGGTATCCATCTTGAAACTTGATTCCTATAGTCACCCGAAACAATTTATGGTCATATTTTGGATCGTAAATAATCCTCTTGATTTTATGTCTAAACCTATCTCATTCATCATCAGTTGAAGATGAATATACATCTTCTTCAGAATTTTCATAATCAGAAACTCCCCCCTCACCAGTAGCCACTACTACAATTGCATTACAGATTCCATTATCCCCTCTATTCCTCATATTTCTCCTAGCTTCTATGTATTCATCATCTTCAGAGCACATTTCACCCACACTCATCTCATCATCAATATCTTCATATTCATCCTCATGGGGCACAAAGTCTGAGTCATCTGAACTAATCTCAAAGCTATCATTTCTTTCCCTACCATTAGGCTCATAGTTACCATTCTCTTCTCCAACATCAAATGTATATTCTATAGGAATATCATACTTATATTGTTCTTCAGTGTCCACAGGAATAACATATTCATCTACAATATCATCCCCAACCTTCTTGCCATAATTGACATATACATTAAGCACTTTACATCTATTAGAAAGATGTGATAGCATTTTCATCACATCTTTATCATCTTTTAGGTCCTTATAAATTTGAAGTCCAGGAACTTTGTAAACTAATTTTCTCCAAGAAACATACCCTAATTGTTGTATTTCCTCCTCTATATCTAGATACCCAAACCTATCCACATCTTTGTCAAATCGACCCACCATATTTCCCCCAACATACAATTTCCAACTTTCTGTATCAACCAATTCTCCCCCATGATGAATGTATATGGCAAACGAATCACTGCATCGTACAAAAATTAAGCATGTGTTAATAATTGAAGTATTGATTTACAATTTAAGCATAAAAAAATTATTTTTACGATGTTTACCTAAATTTAAGCCCTAAATTGGTTTCTATGTTTTTTTTACAAAAACTGGCATCAAATAAATTTCAGATCTACCTCAGGGACATAAACCTTAATTAAAAACATGTAAATCAAGCCCTAACACTAACTTTGACACACAAAAAAAGCCATAAACAATACAATAAATAATTAGTTTCAGGGACCTACCTCTTCGCCATTCACAAACAATGGGTTTAGGGACCACCACAAATTAGCTTAGAATATGTGAGACCAACTTTGTCTCCTCTGACAAGATTCAAAATCTTCTTTTCTTCTATGTTTTGTTTGCTTTAGTTTGTCTCGTGCGTATTTCCTTTCTTTCTTCTAATGTGAGAATTGTGTGTTTTTCTTTCTCCCGTCTGTTGCTCTGCTAATTTGTGTGTCTTTTGATGTACGAATCATTTGTACTTATTTTATTCTTTATTTATTTGTTTGTTTTTGTATTTTATTTATTATTTTTTTGTCACATCATTGCCACATCAGTTTTAATTTGTCCAGAAAAAAAATCATGGTAAAATTACTACAGTTAATAAGTTCGTGTATTTATATACTCCTTTTAGAGTTTGTGTGCAAAACAAAATCACATCAAAGTTCGTGTATTTATATGCCACTATCCCTTGATAAAAACCTCATTTCTGACTGATTTATAAGGCCATTTCCGTTCATTTTATAATTAATAAGTGATCATTTGAGCTTTCATTTGATATGTTTATGTTTAACTTGAAAGATATTATGCCGTGTGTATTTCGTGTCATTTTAGCACAGGTTTGGATGTCAAAAAGGTGGATCACGATAAAGAGGGATTTTTGACCCGTGATAGCTCGCGACCTTACCGTGCGAAGAAGACTTGTGATCAAAGCTCGAGAAGAAATATGAAAATAGAAGAACTACGCCTCGCGAGTCTTCCTCGCGACATTGTGTTGCGAGTCAAGGTCTCGAAGAAAGACGGAAAGATGACGAAGTACGCCTCGCGAGATTTCCTCGCGACGTAGTCTCGCGAGGCCTATGTTGAGAGACAAGACGGGCACACAATTTAACATGGCTCGTGACCTTTTCTCGCGACCCTTGCTCGCAAGCTGAATCTCGCAAGCCAAGGCGGACGTAGGGTTACATATTGTTGGCGCAACTGAGACCAGAGGGGGAACGGAGACCTTTGATGATAGATTTTAGCAGAGAACAATTTTTCTTCAATTTTTAAGAATTATGTTTCATTCAATTCGTATTCTATTTTCTCTTCAGGAGTTTAGATTTATTGTGGATTCAAGTTGCTATGTTATTCGTCGTGGATTTCTACGATTTTATTTAATCAATTCAATTCATGTTTTCTTTATTTAATTCTTGTTTTGGTATTTTAATTATGAGTAACTAAATCTTATATTGATCCTATGGTTTGTATGTCTGACTAGATTCCTGTAATTTATCTGTTGACACTGTTTTGTCTTCTCATTCATGATTTATGATTCTTGGCTTTAATTCTCATGTGTTGGTACCTGATCAATATTGATGCATGCTAGTTATGTGGTTGATGTCCTGGAGGAATTAATTGCATAGTCGATCTCTTGAATACATAATACATACCTTACCTTGAGACCTGGCGGAGATAGGTGAACTGTAGGAGGTTATTCTTTGTGTGCTTTTGGTAATTAGCTTACTTCTCTTGAGACCTGACGGAGATAGAGTTTAGGCTAACCTACTACTATAGGTTGTCCTGGCGGAAGACTGTAGTTATATTAGTGATCATTCATATGAGTGTGGATTAAATTGGTGACGAGCCCGCTTTTCGTGCTCTTTTTGGGGTAGTCCTTGCCCTAGAAAGAGTGCATTTTTGTGTGTTCTTTGTGTGTGTCTGTGTCTGGGAGGACACGCTTTGGGGTGTTGCAGGTTGAGACGGACCTTGGGTAAGATCAGGCCACCTCCTGTGAGAGAGGTAAAATCCCGAAGATTACCTTGGCAAGACATTCTGACATCTTGCCAAGACACGGTACCGCACGGGAGCTGAGTCTGACCAACGAGCTGACATGAAGCCAAGAGGATGATCGAGAAAAGGAAGAGCGGGAAAAATGACGAAGAATGACGTAGGGGACAGAGGGTAAACTCAGAATGCAGCTGGGAGGTGAAGACAAGAACTCTTCCAGACTTGCACACAAAAGGGAAGATTCTGGGCGAGGACCTCCTCTGCCGCAGGATTGATTTTTTTCGAAAAGGGAAATGTCAAGCTGTGGTGGTTGAGATGAGACAAATCCGTCCAGCTGAAGCTAGAGGAGTCTCCATCGGTGGTTCAAAGCCCGAGCTAGCTACTGACCTCACCACCTACTACCTCGAGATACGTGCGTAGACCAAGCCAAAGAGGAGTACACTTAGGCTCCCAACAACCACTTCACATATATCCATTTTAGAGGAGAAGCATCTAGTCCTAAGTTTTTCTCTGCACTTTTCTCTTTCATTTTCCTTTGGTTTTCATGAATGATTCGTGAGGAAGATAAACAAGTCCTACGGGCAAACCTTTATGTTTATGTATTTTGTTATCTCTGCTCGAGCAACTGCTTGCCAGAGACTGCTTTTTCTTTCCATTTGATTTTATATTCAAGTATGGTTTTGTTTATGTTCTTGTTTGTTGCTTTTGTGTTTATGTCGATTATACATGAGTAGTCGGTTTGGTTGGGCTCGGGGTGAAACACGTTGAGTCGAGGTCATGAGAGTCGTGAGGTCTAAACGTCCTTATAACCTTGAGTGGGTGTTCCCGAAGCTATAGGCCTTGATACCTGATAAATGCGCATTTTACTCGTTTATTGATGATATATCAAGATGAAATAGATCTGTTAAATGCGTTTATATAGTCGATCTTTATGCTTTTAGCTATTTTTGGAAGATCTCGCTCTTGGGGTTTCTCTTTGGTGTTTTGTAGGCTTTTCGGTGATAATCGATGCATAAGGCAAAGATGTAACCAAAGATGATGAAATGGATATGAAAATATGGATGTGAAAAGTTTACAATGTTAAAAGCATCTCGATAGGAGTCCATAGGCGCAAACGGATCGCATTCGAGTTCGGACGAGAGAACTGAGAACAAAACGATTGAAGTCGCGCAGAGTTAGCGATCGACCTCGCGGCCCGAGGACGGCCGCGAGAAATCGTCCGTAATGTTTCGGGCGCGATTTAGGGTTTTCTCTACCTATATATATCCCCAAGCTTGCTCCCACGCCCCAACCTCTAATCACGAATTTGTTCAGCTTTTCTCTAGTTTTCATATTTTTGCACTTTAGTTTCGATTTAATTCGCTTTAGCTTTAGTTTATCGTTGTTCTAGTTTAGTTTATCGCTTTGTTATCGATCGGACGCTTTGTCCGATCGCTTTCCGTTGTTTTCCATTTTTCGCTTGGGATTGATTCAAGACCAACCATTGTTCATCCAACGCTATTATCCGGTTTTATGCATTTAATTTACATTTTTTATGTTTTATCGTATTTTTATTCCGCTAATTATGTCTAGGTAATTTCTGCTCTAATCCTAGGGTTTGCATGATCCGATCCTATATGTTGTGATTCATGTTATCTCTATTTACCTTCCGTGCATTGATTCATGATTCTTGTGCTTATTTATATGTGTTAATTTCGATCAATCTTGATGCACATCTAGTTGCCGCTAATTACGAATCGTATTAATTGTCAATCGATCTTGAATGCATGATACGGATAAACCTTGAGTCGTAGCCGAGATAGGAACATCCGTAGGAAGCTTATTCTTTGTGATCTGTTTGGAGTTGCTTGTTTTCACCTAGAGACGAATAATAATAGGAAAACTAGTAATCTATGACCGCAATTGTCGTGAATCAAGTTGTTGGTTATATATGTGATTATCTCGGATTAAAATTGGCTAATAGGAAACAGGATAAACATACGTTGTGGATAGGATTAATGTATCCCTAGAGTTAGTCTTTCTTATCTGTTTTATCATCCCTGATTTTATTGCTTTATTTTATATTTCTGCATGGTTACCTTTGCTTTGGATTAAATTCTGAAGCCCTTAAACCTCTCACCAAATTTCTGTGCTTGAATAATGATGAATTATCGTTGAGCTAGCTTCTATGTTTTCGTGATACAATCCCTGTGGATACGATATTCTGCTTACCTTATACTTGCGCGTTTTCTTGTTAGAAAATTGAGCGATCAAATTTTGGCGCCGTTGCCGGGGATTGTTAAGATTGCATAGAATTAATTTGACGATTTGGATTTATTAATTCAAGTTATATTATTATTTATTTTTTATTTTGCAAGAGCCGAATTCTCTTTTCTCGTGTAGTATATGTTTACAAGATCTCGTGGACCTCATGAAATATTTTTAGATCCCGAGATCGAAAGCTCTCAAAGGAGAATAGACGAGAGAAGGGTCGCAAGTTATGGCAAATGCTTCCAAACTACGGTGAGTGCCCCCGAGCAAGTCATGAGCTCCCCGCCAAGTATACCGAGATAAACGCGCAAATGACGAACATGGGACTCCTTGTCCTCGCTCAAGAAGCAGTGCCATAAATCACATGTATCCACCTCCCACCGAGCAGCCCAAGGAGGATGGAATCCGCAGACAACCCGCATACAATGAGATCATCATAATCTGTCAGATGCCAACCCCATTACTTTTCAAGAATATCCGTGAGGTTTCTCCGCTCGTAATGTAATGATTCAAGAGGCGAAGAAACCGAGTGTGGAAGAGTCGATACAACAAATGGCGATACGCCAATTCATTTATAAGTCAGATCGCCGTAAAATTACACGCTAGAGTCTATTGTGACGGCTATGAGCGAACACATGAAAGTAATGGAGAATCGATTGGTCGACTAGCCGCATGCATCCGTAATCTTCCCGAGCGAGACGAGGCGAAAGTGGTGAGCAATCAGCAACACCGCCGAGACTTCAGCCACGCGGTCGTGCCCGCTAGCCCAACCGCGATGACGAAGGCCACATCAGCTGACACACCTAGCGACCTGACCAGCGGTGGCGAGGTCGACCGCGAAGAACCTCCAATAGCCATTATTCGCGCGTACATTCCTCCCAGAGATCGCTATTTGATCACGACTCATCGCTGCTACACACGCCGCGATACTTAGAGGGCAATCGACCATCGATAAGAACGCGAGAAAGAAGAAGTGGACTCGGCATGGAACTCCGAGTGAATTATCCAAGTTTGGGGGGGCCACTTCCACGCTCAGTGGTGGTCAACGGTGAATGCGAAATACAAGGAATTCGCAATTTTGGAAGAAGTCCGCTGCTACCGTAACGCGGATTGAACAAGGTATGTGATGGTCTAGCTAAAGACGTTAATTAGCACTTGTTGGGAGGTAACCCAACGCTTTCTTTTTTGTTTTTGTTTTGTGTTTTGTTTTGTTTTCGCTTGTGTTGCTTTTTGTTTGTTTTGTTTTGTGTTTTGTTTTGTTTTTCGTTTGTGTTGCTTTTGTCGTGTTTTGTCTTTCTTTCGTGTTGTGTCCGTGATCAACGAGTTAAGTGAAGTATTTTAATCCATGTGGCCAATGACGATAGAAATTTTTTGTGAAATTTAATGATAGTGCACATGATATGTTAGAAAATGACGCATAAACGACTTGAGATTGCTTAGCTTGTTGTTTTTCACCATTTGCTTAACCTGTGAGACTTGAGCTTCACTGTATAAATATCTTGATACAGTTTCTTTTAATTGTGTGATATCGTGCATGTGATTATCTTCTAGAACTTGCCGTTTTTCTGTGTCGAGACGGCAATATGTGTTTCAAATTTGGAAAGGATAAAAGGTCATCTTTGTTAACCACATATTCACCCAAACAATAGCCCAAGAATATCAATCATTTGTCGCCTTCTTTGAGCCGTTATTAGACTTTATTCTTTCGATTAACCGGATGATAGGAGGTGAGGATGGATATGGGAATCAAAAGGGGTTCAAATTTTGATGTAGTTATGGCAAGGAAAAATTATTATTAGAGAAGTACATCTATGGTGAAGAATAGTACCTTTGTTGTGAATGATAAACCCTATAAGCTCTAGAAAAGAAAAGAAAAAAAGCAATGATAAGTTCACTATGTGTGTTGAGCATAAAGGGTCTTTAATCAAAGTATAGGTACCTTCTGTGGCATAAAACGTCGATTTAGCACGTTGGGAAAGAAGAGGAAAATGGACAAAGTCCATATGTGTCGAAAAGTATAAATGGGGTGCTTGGATTATTTTTGAGTCACTTAGCCATATATTACCCTACCTTAACCAATGTGCCTACATTATAACCTATGAAAAGACCTTTTGATCCTAATTTGAACACATTTGACGCGTGGAGATATTAGAGAAATGGCAAGCCTATGGTAAGATGTTGCATTGCATTGATCCGTGAGTGTATACACGTCCTTAATTTCTTTATGAGTTTGAGTGTATCCTCTATATTTTACACACATGCCGTTGTGAGGTTGAATTAAATGAGTTTTGCCTTCAATTATTGTTTGTGTTGAGTTGACTAATGTCGCCATGTGCGCTAAATCTTTTGAGCGCTGAGATGTTTCCGAGGCTTATAATGGTTATCCTCTTTGCGCCTCGTTGATCTTCGTTGTGTCTTTCTGCTCGCTTTTGTTTGAGGACAAACAATGCTTCAAGTTTGGGGTGTGATAAATGCGCATTTTACTCGCTTATTGATGATATATCAAGATGAAAAGATCTATTAAATGCGTTTATATAGTCGATCTTTATGCTTTTAGCTATTTTTGGAAGATCTCGCTCTTGGGGTTTCTCTTTGGTGTTTTGTAGGCTTTTCGGTGATAATCGATGCATAAGGCAAAGATGTAACCAAAGATGATAAAATGGATATGAAAAATATGGATGTGAAAAGTTTACAATGTAAAATAGCATCTCGATAGGAGTCCATAGGCGCAAACGGATCGCACCGGAGTTCGGACGAGAGAACGGAGCAAAAAGTGAAGTCGCTGCAGAGCTAGCGACCGACCTCGCGACCGCCGGGACGGCCACGAGAAATCGTCCGTAATGTTTCGGGGCGCGATTTAGGTTTTCTCTACCTAGATATATCCCCAAGCTTGCTCCCACGCCCCCACCTCTCTAAGCACGAATTTGTTCAGTTTTTTCTAGTTTTTCATATTTTGCACTTTAGTTTCGATTTAATTCTGCTTTTAGCTTTAGTTTATCGTTGTTCTAGTTTAGTTTATCGCTTTGTTATCGATCGGAACGCTTTGTCCGATCGATTTCGTTGTTTTCCGCTTTTCGCTTGGGATTGATTCAAGACCAACCATTGTTCATCCAACGCTATTATCCGGTTTTATGCATTTAATTTACGTTTGTATGTTTTATCGTATTTTATTCCGTTAATTATGTCTAGGTAATTTCTGTTCTAATCATGGGGTTCGCATGATTCGATCCTATATGTTGTGATTCTGTTATCTCTATTTACCTTCCGGGCATTGATTCATGATTCTTGGTGCTTATTTATATGTGTTAATTTACGATCAATCTTGATGCACGTCTAGTTGCCACTTAATTACGCAATCTTGTATTAATTGTCAATCGATCTTGAATGCATGATACGGATAAACCTTGAGTCGTGGTGAGATAGGAACATCCGTAGAAGTTTATTCTTTGTGATCTGTTTGGGTTGCTTGTTTTCACACTAGACGTATGATAATAGGAAAACTAGTGTCTGCAGCCGCAATTAATAAATCGCGAAGTTGTTGGTTATATATGTGATCTTCCATCTTATCCGGATTAAAATTGGCTAATAGGAAGCAGGATAAACATCGTTGTGGATAGGATTAATGTATCCCTAGGGTTAGTCTTTCTTATCTGCTTTATCATCCCGATTTTATCGCTTTATTTTATATTTTTGCATGGTTACCTTTGCTTTGATTAAATTACAAGCCCTTAAACCTCTCACCAAATTTCTGTGCTTGAATAATGATGAATTATCGTCGAGCTAGCTTCTATGTTTTCGTGATACAATCCATGTGGATACGATACTCTGCTTACCTTATACTTGCGCGTTTTCGTGTTAGAAAAGTGAGCGATCAATACCCATGTTATTTCTTTCCTTGAGTGTTAACTCGGCCGGTAGCCTTAAGGGGAGGGGTAGCTACAAGCAATAGCCGGAGTAAGACATCTAGTGTCTCCTTGTCCCAGGAAGTGCGGTGATCGCTCACTTTTCTCACACGAAAAACGCGCAAGTATAAGGTGAGTCGAGTATCGTATCCACAGGGATTGCAATCCGAAAACACAGAAGCTAATTCAACGAAACTTCATCATTATCCAAGAACATATTTGGTTTATATAGGTTTATGGCTTCAGATAATTAAATCCAAAGCAAAGGTGACAACAAGAAAATAAACTAAAGCAAGAAAAACTCAAAGGGATAACTATGAAGAAAGACTAACCCTAGGGATGCACTAATCCTATCCACTTGTTTATCCCGCTTATTATTAACCGCTTTAATCCGCATAAGATGGAAGATCACATATGTAGCCAACAACTTCGCCATTTACAATTGTGATTGATTACAATTTTCCTATTATCATACGCCTCTAGAGGAAAATAAGCAACTCGAAAAGGATCACAAAGAATATGCTTCCTACGAATGTTCCTATCTCACCACGACTCGAGCTTATCTCAGATCATGCATTCAAGATCGATTCATAATTAAAATCGTTACGTAATTAATCGGCAACTATGATATGCATCAAGATTGATCGAAATCAACACATATAATTAACACCAAGAATCATGAATCAATGCCGGAAGGTAAATAACGATAGCAGAATCACAACATATAGGATAGAATCATGCAAACCCTAGGATTAGAACGAAAATTTAGCTAGACATAATTAACGTAATAAAATACGAAATAATCATAAAAACAGAATTTAAATTGATAAAACCCGTAGGGAAGCGTCTAAAGAACAATCGATGGGTTCAAATCCCAACTTCAACGGAAAACGGGAAAACGATGGAATTCCTTCGGACGAAATCGTTCCAAATGTTAACAATGCGTAGAACTAATGTAGAATGATGGAAAACTAATACTAGAATGAATCTAAATCAAAGCTAAAGCAAAAATTAATGGAAAATAGAGAAAACCGAGGAAAACGTAAAATCGCTAGGGAAGGTTGGGCGCGGGTAATGCCTTATTTATAGAATTAGGCGAAACCCCACTTCCACGTCTGCCGCCATACCTCGCGGTAGGGCTCATGGTCGCAAGCTCGGTCGCGAGGAACATCCTCGCCTCGGCCATCCTCGCTCTCTCGGCGGGCGCGCTTTCGTCGGCCTCGCGGCCACACCTTGCCGTCGTTAGGTGTGGTCGCATCGCATGGAAAATCGTCGCGGCCACGTCTCGCGGTCGCTGGGAATGCTCACGTGTCCTGGCGTTTCCTCGCGACCGACCTAGCGGTCGCTAGGCCGGTCGCGAGCCATCATTTGCACGCATAATAGCGCTCACGCTCACGCTGGTCTCTCGCGGTCGGGCTAGCGGTCGCAAAGGCGGTCGCTAGGCCCAGGTTTTTGCCCTCATCTGCTCGTTCTTCGTTCCATGCTTCGGTTTTCAACTTATAAGCCTACAAAACACCAAAACATAACCCAAGAGCAGTATCTTCCAAAAATATGTAAAAGCATTGAGATCCAAGATATAAACGCACTTTATCGATCTAAAATCATCTTTAAAATCAACAATAAGCGTGTAAAATGCGTTTATCAACCCCCAAACTTAAATCATTGTTTGTCCTCAAACAAAACAAGACAAAAAGAAAGAGAGACACAAAACAGATCAACGAGTGTCGAGAAATGTGATTAACCAATAAAGCCTCAAAATATCTCAAAGCTCAAAATCATTAGTGCATTGTGATCGACATTAGTCAAATCGACAATGTACAACCACCGAAAGCAAAAATCTCATTCAATTCAACCTCATAATGGCATGTACATAATATATAGAGTACACTCAACTCATAAAGAAATAAGGGACGGTATGCACTCAAAATCAATGCAATGCAAAATCTCACCATAGGTCATATTTCTCTAATATCTCCATCACGTCAAATGCATTCAAATTAGGATCAAAAATGACTTTTCATAGGTTGTATTGTAGGCACATTGGTTAAGGTATGATAATATATGGCTAAGTGACTAAAATATATTCCAAGTACTTGTAGGGAAAACTGATTTTAACCCTCTCCCGATGATCTATCTTGGATGTTTAATTCACCATACATTGATTATATTCCTAGCATGCGTCTATATAATTAATTGCAACACGTAGGGGTTTTCTCGTGTTTATCTTTAAATCTGTCGGGAATGATCGGGATGAACGGATCGAGACTCGTGCTTTGACCTTCTGGACTGTATCCCGGTTGCCCAATCTCCAACGTCGAGTGAGGACGATCTATGGAGAATGCTACAGAAAATCTCCCTCCTTCTCTCTCACTATTTTCGAAAATCTCTCCTTAGGAATCCTAAGAATTCTCGAAAATTATCAAGGATAAAGATTGAGGATTAGCTTTGATTCTATCTCTTACCTTATATTTATAATGCACTATCAAATCCCACAAGGAAAGGATTTATGCATATCCCATAAATATAATAATATCTTTATGGATAAAGAGAATCAAATCATCATCCTTAGAGAGATATGGGGCGCGATTTTCACCAGTAGCTACGGGCCTGGATGGGCCAGCCCAGGGATCAAATGCAAGGAATAAAGATGGGCCTCAAATAAATTAATTATCTTATGTTCAGCCCAGAACATAAATTAATTTATAAACATTCATTCATGCCACTAGAGAATAAATGTTGACTTACCCCTTTATTGCCGGAGGTGAGTCGGGCTTGCACTTAGACATTACGAATCCCGTATTTAATATATCACACGTCCATTAATTATTTAGAGCATTCTCGATCGCTTAAAATAATTAATATCTTTAATTCCTTAAGTAGTACCACTCAACCTTATTATTGTACTTGAGCTAACTCAACCCGCAGGTTTAGTACAATAAACCTTTGAGCTCCTTAAGGGGCGCCATCATCCTAAACGGATACGGTGACTCGTCTGAGATAACTAGCATGACATACAAGCACCGCCACCACCCAAGATGTGGAGAATATTGGGTTAGAACATATAACCTCACCCATAACAAGTCAAAGTGATGGTCAAGAACTCATACTCACCTAATACCTTATCGAGGTTTAGATCATCGTAAGTCACCGAGATCTAGGTTCTTCACGACGGTCGAGATAGAAGAACTCATCTCACCGTGATCCATCAATACGTCGAGACGCATCAAAGCATAGACAAGCAACCAAGTCAAGTCACTTCTTATCTACACAGCCTTCATACCGACAACTCGTCCTCAAGTTGTCTCACCAGTGATCCTTTTATATCTCATTAAGCTTGACCAATCATACGTACTTACGTGATCTTCTACACATCGTATGATCTAACTTATAAATGAGATAAGGGACTCGATATATGCAATCAAGTATTCAATTCAGATAGGAGATTGTAATATGGTAACAGGAAACATTGTATACAAGCTCAACCATACTGCTTTCAGTATACAAATCCAACAGTACTTCCATCTCTATAATCAGCTCATATGGACTTTGTCCATTTCCTTTTCCTTTCCAACATGCTATTTCGACATTTATTCACTCAATGTACCATATACTATGATAATTGACTTCCTTTATGCTCACATTTTTCTCAACATTTTCTTTTCTTGACTTTGTAATAGAGCTTATATGGTCTATTCTTTTTCACACGGGTACCCTTCTTTATCTTTTATCCCCACTTTTCATATCAAAACAATTTTTTTCTCCCATTTGATTCCCATATCCATCCTCACCTCCTATCATCCGGTTAATCGAAAGAATAAAGTCTAATAAGGGCTCAAAGAAGCGATAAATGGTATATATCATCATTAGTGTTTGATAAATATGTGGTTTACAAAATGGCCTTTATCCTTTCCATATTCAAAACACATATTGCGTTTCGACACGAAAAAACGGCAAGTTCTAGAAGATAATAACATGCACGATATCACACAATTAAAAGAAACTATAACAAGATGTATATACAAGAAGCTCAAGTCTCACGCTTTTAGCAATGGTTAAAAACAACAAGCTAAGCAATCTCAAGTTATCCATGCGTCATTTTCTAACATATCATGTGCACTATCACATATTTAACAAAAAAATTCTATCATCATTGGCCACATGGATTAACACAATTCACTTAAACTCGTTGATCGATCGACACAACAAAAACACAAAAGACACGACAAAAGCCCCAACATATAAAAACTTAACAAAACAACGCAAAACATAAAAAGGACTCTCAACCACATCACACTCGACCACTCCCCCCCAAACTTATTGTCAACAGTGTGCAATGGAGACAATAATGTTTACAGAAGAGAGTGATTGTGAGATATCTTACCTCAAATGTCGCGCTACTCCGGCGGTGGATAGAATCATCGCCATTGATGATATATCTTGGGACTTAAAAATAAACAAACAAGACACAGCAAAATAAAGAAAAAGAAGAAAAACAAAACGAAAAACATAAAACATGTAAAAAACGTTGGGTTACCTCCCAACCAGTGCTAGATTTTTCGTCGCTAGCTCGACGGTACCTCTCAATCAATCGAGCGATTTGACAACCGATAGCTTTCCAACTACGATTTGCCTCAGACTTAGCATTTACAACACCCACCAATTGGCATAAGAATGGCTTCCATCGAGCTTGAACGAATCACTCGGATTTTTATACCGAGTCCACTTCTTCCTCGCAAAGATGCTCGTCTGATGGTCTATTGAAATTCGAGCTCAAGAATGGACTGGCTGTGGTAGTGGTGATCGAATAACACTCTTCATATGCTGAGTCTTCCTCTCTCGTGATGGCATCATAAATCGAGATCGTTAACTCATCTTTGTTCACACGGAAGGTGAGATCACCCTCCTGCACGTTGATCAGAGTCCTGCCTGTGGCTAAGAACGGTCTCCCTAGAATGAGGCGTATTCCCATCCTCCGCATATCGAGGACTACGAAGTCCACCGGGAAGATGAACTTGACTTTGATCAAGACATCTTCCACTATCCCTTTTGGCCTTGTGATGATCGCCGCCATTTGGAGAGTAATAATAGTAGCTTCAATTCTCCGATCTCCAATTTATTAAATATGGACAACGGCATCAAATTGATGCTTGCCCCAAATCACACAAAGACTTTGGAGAAGGTATGCCTCCAACGACACACGATGTCGAAGTCGCCGGATCTTTCGCTTCAATGGCAACTTCTTTTGTAGCACAAGATCGCACTCTCGAGACAGTTGACCGTCTCGAATTTCTTTAGCTTCTTCTTATTGGTAACGGCATCCTGAGAAATTTCATGTATCCCGCACATCTTTGAGTGCATCAAGCAAAGGAATATTAATGTTCACCTTCTCGAACATCTCCGTAAATCGAGTCGCCTATCATCCCGCTTGGCTCGCCAAACGACTCAAAACGGAATCGGAGGTGTATACGTCGAAAAATTTGAACAGACGCGTCCTCGCGGCCTTCACCGCGAGGGCGATCGCTAGGTACATGCGCCACTTCGGCTCTCTTCTTCGCGTCCGGACACGCGGGCGCGGGCTCGTCCCCCTGCATCTTTGCGTGGTCTCTCGTGGTCGGGCTCTCGGTCGCGAGGTACTTTTCATTCGTGGCCGTGTGGTCGTTCGCGTGCTCCTCGGACTGACTAGACGCGTGATGGCTCGCGGCCGGGCTCGCGGTCGCGAGGTGCTCATTTTCTCCGCCGTTTTCGTCTTTTCATCCCGTGTCATTCTGATATGCTTTTCCACTTCTCAACTGGATAGCAAAGCACTGATTCTTAGGGTTCACTCAGACACTCGGAAATTGGCCCGTCTTTGGTTGTGCATTCTGCTATGCGGCCATCTGACTGATCTGATTCTCCAGCATCTTCAAGTGTTTGCCCATGGTTGTCATGGTGGATTCCAGATGTGCAACTTTCTGAGTAGTGCTATTGATGAACGAGTTCTGCTATGTGGCCATCGAATTCTGATTTGTCGTCATTTGTTGGTTGCTCACAACCAACTGCTGCATCAACTACTCTAAACCCTGCTTCTTCGGCTCTTGAATCATACCATTCTACACAGCAAGCTCTTTGGAGGTTTTGGAAGTTATTGGAGTTCGCATACGACAGATTCGGATGATTCCTGTTGTTAGGATGGTATGCCGGATTTCCATGGTTCCTCCGATTGATATGATCGACCTCTTCTGTCTCGATCCGCTCTTCAAAAGAGTGAACTTTTCATAAGATCGTCAGATTTGAATCAATCTCAACAAGAAATGCTTTGACCAATCGGTGTTCTCTCCATTGGCCATTGATAACCGCGGCCGCCATCTCTTTATGATGCGGTGGCCTCCTCTACACGGCGATTCAATGGCGACCTCCTGCTGATGCATCTACAATGCTTCTCGTATGTAGTGTCAGCCCGCTATCAAACTTCGTGATCTGCTGCTCTCTAGAAAATCCATGTTGAGGGCATTTTCTCAATAAGCCCCTAAATCTCTCCCATGCTTCGAACAACGACTCGTCTCCTTGTTGGCAAAAGTGGGAGATTTCAGCGATAATCTTATGTGCTTTGGCTGGAGGGAAATACTTTGAGAGAAACTTTTCACACAGATTCCCCCAACTGTTTATCCCAGTGCGGTCCAAGCTCTTGAACCAATCCTTCGCTGGTCACAGAGAGAATCCGAACATGCGATCCGGATTGTGTCTTGTGGCACCCCATTCGCTTGATGGTGTCACAAATGTCGATGAATGTCTCCGGATGAGCATTCGGTCCTCGATCACTCCTCCTCCGAATCTGTTCTCCTCGAACCATGTTGATTAGGGCGGCTTCAACTCGGGTTATTAGCATTCACTGGGCCCCATCCGCCTCCTCGAACCGCCACGGTGGGAGGTCGGTACATGTAGTTCGTAGTTCTCGTCTCGGGTAGGGACAAGGAGTCTCATATTCGCCATCCGCATCGCATCTCTAAAATCGGCTAGCATGCGTGCGGTTACTCGGGAGGAATGCCCTGCTTACGTGGATTAGCCGCCATTGCAGCCCTTCTCTCTCTCGCCTCCTTCTCCTTGGGAATTTTCGATCTCGGGTCAAGATTTTGCTCGGGAGGTCCCCGGACATTGTGATCATAAACTACCCGGAGAAAAGAGAGCTTAACTCGACAAGAATAAATAAATAATATAATATATATAACTTGAATTATTAAATCCAAATCGTCAATTATTCCTATGTGATCTTAAAAATCCCGACAACGGCGCCTAAAATTTGATCGCTCACTTTTCTCACACGAAAAACACGCAAGTATAAGGTAAGTCGGGTATCGTATCCACTGGGAATGCAATCTGAAAACACAGAAGCTAATTCAACGAAACTTCATCATTATCCAAGAATGCATTTGATTTATATAGGTTTATGGCTTGGATAATTAAATCCAAAGCAAAGGTGACAACAAGAAAATAAACTAAAGCAATAAAACTCAAAGGGATAACTATGAAGAAAGACTAACCCTAGGGATGCACTAATCCTATCCACTACGATGTTTATCCCGCTTATTATTAACCGCTTTAATCCGAGACAAGATGGAAGATCATATATATAGCCAACAACTTGATTCGACAATTGTGATAGCTGATTACTAATTTTCCCTATTCTTCATACGCCTCTAGAGGAAAATAAGCAACTCCAAAATGATCACAAAGAATATGCTTCCTACGAATGTTCTTATCTCGCCTACGACTCGAGGCTTATCCGTATCATGCATTCAAGATCGATTGACAATTAAAACGTTACGTAATTAATCGCAACTATGATATGCATCAAGATTGATCGAAATCAACACATATAATTAAGCACCAAGAATCATGAATCAATGTCCGAAGGTAAATAACGATAGCGGGAATCACAACATATAGGATAGAATCATGCAAACCACAGATTAGAACGGAAATTTAGCTGACATAATTAACGGAATAAAATACGAAATAATCATAAAAACAGAATTTAAATTGATAAAACCCGTAGGGAAGCGTCTGAAGAACAATCGTTGGGTTCAAATCCCAACTTTAACGGAAAACGGGAAAACGATGGAATTCCTTCGTGCGAAATCGTTCCAAAGGTTAACAATGCGTAGAACTAATGTAGAATGATGGAAAACTAATACTAGAATGAATCTAAATCAAAGCTAAAGCGAAAATAAATGGAAAATAGAGAAAAACTGAGGAAAAATGTGTAAAATCGCGCTGGGGAAGGTTGGGGGCGCGAGGGGGTAATGCCCTATTTATAGAATTAGGGCAGAAACCCTAATTTTCACGTCTGCCGCCATGCCTCGCGGCCGGGCTCGCGGTCGCGAGGGAACATCCTCGTCTCGGCCATCCTCGTCTTCTCGGCAGGGGCGCGCGCACTCGCGGCCACACCTCGCGGTCGCTAGGTATGGTCGCGTCGCATGGAAAATCATCGCGGCAACGTCTCGCGGTCGCTGGGAATGCTCGCATGTCTTGGCGTTTCCTCGCGGCCGACCTAGCGGTCGCTAGGCCAGTCGCGAGCCATCATTTGCGCGCATATAAGCGCTCGCGCTCGTGCTGGTCTCTCACGGTCAGGCTAGCGGCCGCGAAGGCGGTCGCTAGGCCCATGTTTTTGCCCTCGTCTGCTCGTTCTTCGTTCCATGCTTCGGTTTTCAACTTTTAAGCCTACAAAACACCAAAACATAACCCAAGAGCAGTATCTTCCAAAAATATGTAAAAGCATTGAGATCCAAGACATAAACGTACTTTATCGATCTAAAATCATCTTTAAAAATCAACAATAAACGTGTAAAATGCGCGTTTATCATGCGGTTGGAGTGGGTGATTGTGGCCGTCGGCCTTGGGCAAAAATGCGAGCCACCCTCCTTGGACCGTTGTGGCTAGTTAAATTTGTCTAGTGAGTCAAGTTGGGCGGCGTACCCTAGTGAAGTGTCTTCCTAGGGAGGCGTCTTAGCGGGCAAGGCGGAGGTCTCTGATTTGTCCTAAAACCTAAGGCGGCAAGGTGGGGGCACGTGTACGCGTGGCGACCAAAAGGGCGCCTACCCTCGGTACCTTTAACCAACGATATACACTCGTGGTGAAAACCTTTGAACCTATGACCGACATCTTGACCAGTATCTCAACGTGCGGAACCCTTGGCCCAACTGCTTGTTATTTGACTTTTACCTTGTGTTTAGTTTTCAATTTTACTTTCTGCTCAAGATCTATCTCTCAGTATATTTCTACTGAGACCGTCAGCCGGATTGACACCTTGCCCTCTGGGCAACCTCCTACTCAAACTGTGACAACTCGAGTAACAACACAACCAGCTCTCTTGGGTTCGACCCCTTAACTTGCCATATACGGAACTATATGTTCAAGTTGAAGGAGATTACAAGTAGTATCTTGGCGCGCCGAGGACCTTTGACAACGGGTTTTAGGCGGTCGCCAATTGTAAACAGGTTAATAGATTAATTGTGTGAATCTGGTTAGGTTAAGTATATCCCTAAGGTCAGTCCTTTATTCCTGGGTTTATTCTTATTTAATTTAAGTCTAGTTTAATCATCACCTCTCTTAATACACTACAAGAATTTCGCTAATAGACCACGGGGAATACTCATGGTCTATTTCAAAAATCTGCGTGGTCTACAAAGGTGTAGTCTATTACGCATGGCTATAGACCACGCGATTTCCGTGGTCATTCAGTTATAGACCGCGGATTTCCAAGTGGTCTACAAAGGTGTAGTCTATTACGTGCGGTTATAGACCACGCGGTTTCCCGTGGTTCATAAGCTGAATAATATATTTTTGTTATTTTATTATTTATTTAATACCTGTTTTCATAATTTGAATGCATGTTTCTGCTAATTAAAAATAATAATCCAAAAATAGATATAAAATAGTTCTCATAATATTTATATCAAAATCAAGGCACACATTTCATAAGCATTCAAAATGTTATATCCGGGAAATTCTCAATCTACATGTATTTTCTAACTAGTTACAAGTATTTTCTAACTAGCTACAAATTCATAAAAAAAAAATCAACTTCACCATCTTCAAGCATTTCACCATCTTTGCTTCAACAACATCAATCATCTAACTTGATCTCATCTACATTATTAGAATAAGATGTAAAATGGTAAGAAATAAAATTTAGTACATCAAAATCATTATGTTCAACAAAAAGTATGAAACTTACCATCGTCAACCACGATAGAACTGCTATTATTGCTATTTCACAAGCACTGCCAACTTTGATCAAATCCAATAACAAAATGCAGAATGATGGCAAAAAGTTTGTTAAAGTAAACTTCTGCATATAAAAGTTGAATAAGATCCAAAAATGCATCAAGCCATCATGCTTAGAAGGAAACAAACAGGGTGTTTAGTTCATATCCACTTATTCTATTTAGGAATAGTCATCTCGCACGCATAAAAAAGGACGTAAAAAGTAATTATTGAGGACATTGCTTTTACTCCTAATTATAAAGATGCTGATGAGTGGTATACTGGTATAGCACTCTTCTTCTACTCAACTTTCTAAATAACTTCACTTCAAAATAGCAGAGATGCATACTTGAGATATGACAATCTAAAAAGGAAATGGAACTAAGCCAATCAGCTCCTATGTTGCAGGACCAGAGAAAGTTAATTACCAGATTCCGTCAAGAGGGCTTTGATTTTCTCCCAGGTCTTGCGATGCGCTTGAGCTGCGTCATTCCCTTTTTTTCCCTGTGTATATACCCAGAGCCATGAGATGTCACACATTCATCTTTAGCATTTTTAGCTTGAAATCATCAAACACATCTAGATTTATAGACGAGGACAGTACCTCTGAGACAAGTACACGATTAAGTAAAATATAGGAAGGAACATCAAAATCAGTACTGAAGCCACCAAATACAATAAGCTTGTATGCTTCTGCAATGGAAAAGAATGAGACACAAGTGAGGAGAAAGCATGGAAATTTCTTCAATGTCCAAAAGTATTGCATATTATTTTCGTGACCAACTATCTATGTCAGAGGCAAACTTATACTCATCTTCTTAGAAGAAAATAAAATATGCGAGTAACCACTCACTTAGCCTCCCTGGGCAAAAGGCTTTGTTCCTCTTGAACAAGTATGGGCATCACAGAACTGGTGTAAAAAGAATTCTGGAAGAACATTACCAGAAGGATGTAGTCAATAAACACATTTAGACCAAAGCCATTTCATGCTTTAGGATTAAAAAACAGGTACCGTGTAGGCGAGTGGCTGATGGACCCTCATTCACAGGAAAACAGTTGTTCGCAAGATCCTGCAAAGAGATGAAAAACATTTCTTAGATCATATGCTACGAGCCTACGAATGCGTTAAACCATATACTATGAAGCAGGAACAACCTCACATAAGTGACGGTTCTTTGCAGCAGCAGCAGGATTACACTTGGCTTTATGAGATTGTGAACTAATCATGTAATCACAATGCAAAGCTCCACATAGATCTGCCAAACACTTGCCATGACTCTGAAGGGATAGAAAGCGGTGATGTGGTACTCAGAATCAGATATATGGACGTTTCAATGGATAGTTGGATTAAATCATAAACACATATCTGAGCAAGCTGAAAGATTTGCCTCCACAGTTCAGAGCTCACCGTCGCTCGCCGTTTGGAAGCCCAAGTGCCGCGTCCAGTTCTGGAAAAGTGAGAGCCGCCGTAAATGGAAATCCTCAATCGTTTCCACAGTGAACCCTATTTCCCTGCAGCGACGGTTCCACAAATCGGACCCTTAGCGCCGCTTCAGCAGATCTGGAGCCTAGCGCCTCTTCGGCAGATCGGAACCCTAGCGCCGCCGTACTGAGTGCCTGGAAGCCCAAGAGTCACCGCGGTCGAGAGTCGCCGCAGGTTGGAGGACAGAGAGGCCCGCCGGAGTTTCGATTAAGCAGGACGAAGGGTTGGGACTGGCTGGGAGCCTGAATCGCCGCTCACCAGACGTAAACAGCAATTTCGTGATTAAGGGCCGAGATTCTCAATCTGGAACAGTAGAATCCGCGGCAGTTCACGCGAGAAGGAAAGAACCAAGAATGTGGTGCTCTAGAGATGATTTTTCTAGAGTGTTTCTTGGAATGCTAAAAGACCACATGGTTAAGTGGCGAAAGACCACGCGGCCTAAGCCCGTGGTATTTAGTCGACGTAGATGTTGAGCGACAGCGAAAAAGCGGTGGTTAATAAAAGTTATCTTGTTAATAGGCCAGCGCGGTAAGGCGCGTGGTCTATCGTATGATACGATAATATACTATATTTTCACCACCCGCGTTTCTAATGTTTAGTAATAATAATGTGATTACATTTATTTGTTGATATTGTTGCTGAATAATAATAAAGATTATGTGTGAATTACTCACCGATCGAATCGATAATATCTTATTGTTTCTTGTCATTTATTCATTTCAAACATATTCATTTAGTTAATTAATTCAACGACAAAAGTGGATATTTTTTTGTGAATTAATAATAGTTTAAACAAACATAAGAAAAATAGAAAAGTATAATCACCAAAAATCAACAACAGGTACCACATGCTTTTAATCAAGCGATATTCATTATTCATATAACCGTGAGAGGCCGGATTGAGCACTATCCTCCTCTCAAACTTAAAAAATAAATAAAACAAAACAACAACTTATATGGTGGAGGATTAACTAATTAAAGCACCAACCCCGATCCAGAAAACTCGTCTTGAGTAATTTGATCAATTTTGTCGATCATTTCTGCAGACAAATAATTCTTGGAATCTCCAACCTCACCCCGACGAAATAGAGCACTATTATCCACACCCCATATCGATATCCCAGTCTTGTTAACTTGCAGGCCGCTGAGATGGTCGAAGCTGCATAAATCCAAGATTTGATGAACCACCCCACATTCCTCCTCATCCGCAGAGAAGGGGCAGTCCAAGAACTCTGCCATACGGCGCAAATGGAGGGCAGGCTGAGCTTTCATATCCTCGTACTTGAGGAACAAAACCCTCTCCGGATTCTCCAAGCTTCGCTTCCAATAACCCAACACATGATCCCAAAAGGGTCCAAATATGGTGAATCCCTTACAGAAATATTCAAAAGCATCCTCCATCGAGCATGTCGTATCCAGACACCCTAGTTTGCACATATGGTGCCAAAGGGAAACGAAAGCGTCCTTGGGATCCCTGGACACGTAGACGAGCTTGCAATTGGAGCTCTTCTTGATGGAGTCCGGTAGAGAAATGTCAGGCATGTGAGCGGCGAAGAGGCGCGGGGAAGGAAAGGTTTCCATATCTGGGATTTTATTGTCGGAGTAAAGGTTCATTTCGATGTAGGGCACAAGATCGTGAGCATTGATGGTGAGAAGAGGGTGGTTTATGGCGGCGACAGGGTGTGGTTTTCGGTTCAGTAAGGCGAAAGCGATTGATTTGAGCCATGTTGTGCCGCATTTGGGATTAGAAGCAAGAAAGACATCGGAGTGTTGAGCCTCGAAGTGTTTTTGAGAGGAAATCAGCCCAGAAGGTGCTCGTCACGGTACCATCTTGAAGTAAATCATGGAATATATTTTGGGGATTTTTCTTCACTTGATGCTCCAACTAATTTCTTCCAGTTATTTCTTTGAATTGTTATTTGAGATTTTTGAAATTCCATTTTGAAGTAATACAATTTTCATAAATTACTACTCCCTCTATCTTCAAAATTTGTTCATAGTTTTTCTTTTTGGTATGTCCCCAAATTTGTTCCTTAACCCACAAAATACTTTTCACTTATTATCCTTCAAAACACTATTTATTTACATCTTTTATCACTCATAGTTCACAACTATCTACAACTAATTAATTTAATACTATATTAATATGGGACATTTACTCCACTCACAAAACACTCTACAACTTTTATTAAAACTCGCATGGAAGATTCCCATGAATAATTTTTCGGGACGAAGAGAATATAACAGAAGCAAAATTATTCTTAGTTTCTTTCTAATCGTGTCATTAATGGTTGTTATATCCGCATAAGCTTACGACTGTATATTCTTGTGATTTCTCAATACTATGCATATATTTAATATACTTAATTTGTTTTAATATATTCAATCATGTATCTTATCCACCTAATTAGTTAGAAAAATCGTGACACCCAACCCACCAAGCAAGTTGGAAGTGAAGTTGAAGTATAAGTACAAATAAACAACGAAGTGTTAGTTGTCTAAAAATACAAAGAAGAAGGTGGTTAGTCTTGGCCAGATAACCCAAGAAGTATAGATCTCTAGTTCGTGGAATTTATAATCACTTCCATTGGAAATCTAATATAAGGAATTGCTGAAGGAGACTAAGAATTCACCTATTTATCCGGTTCCTAGACGTAAGAGAGTTTGCTTCGAACCAAGTTTAAAATCTTGTGTGCTGCATTGGTTGTCAATTCATCATACTGCATACTTCTTTTGAACCGAATCGATTGAAATCAACCAGACTACATTCAATTTGACTAATCATCTATCAAACAATAAGTGTTAAAACATTACTTCCATACGAACGTCAGATCAGATAACGTTCCAATTGATAAACTATTCAATTGTTAGTAGGGCTTCTATTTGGAACTGACTCTCACACTCATGCAAAGCAATATTGAGGGTGTCCCCTCCTCTCATACACTCGAACTTAATCGTATCAGGACCATAACAAGGGATGGGTCGGTACAGTATATCGAATTTTTTTTGCCGTACCGTATACCGTAACGAAAATTACGGTATGTAAAAATTCATACCGATATTGTACCGAACCGCTCGGCATACCGAAATTCGGAATACCAAAGATTACGGTATGATAAAATTTTATACCATTACCGTACTGACTTTTACGGTATACCGTACCGAATTTCGGTATACCGAAAAATTGCCGAAATTACTAAAAATTACTGAAATTATAAGAAATTACTTAATTATAATTATAGGTGTATAAATATGACTATGTGACTCGTATTTGTATATTTATATATACTTTATTATGATTAACTATATTGATATTCTAATTGTATTTTTAAAAACAATTAGTAAATCATGTAATTACTTCTCAAGTTTTATAATTAACTATATTAATATTATATTGTTCTAATCTAGTGTCATTAACTAACTATATTGATATTATAATATACATGAAAATATATATTAAGGTTTGATTAAATATAAAATACATATATATATAGTTATTGAAAGTTTAACATATATATCGAACATAAGTATTTTTCATTATGTACTAATAATATCGACTATACAATGTATGAATTAAATATCATATTTAATATCATTTGATTATATTTATCCCATTTATTTTTCAAAGTCTAGTTATAAATTATAATTATTCCTATCTAATTGTAAATTAGTTATATAAGTTAGACGTAACTTATATACCGATTATAATTATGGATATATAAATATAAATATATAACTCGTACTTATATATTTAATTTTATAATTATGTATGTTGATATTATAGTTTCAAATAATAATTTAGTAGATCATGTAATTATTTTTGAGTTTAACCCATCGGTATCTCATTGCATTAATTCTTAATTTTTATTTTACATCATAATATACATGAAGATTTGATTAAAATAAAAAAAAAATCATATACTGTTATCAAAGTTTAAAATTAACATAAGTTATTTTTATTATGTAATAGTAATATAGAGTATGCTATAAATTAAATATACGATTTAACATAATCTATTATATAATTTATATTTACTCCATTTATTTACTTTTCAAAGTCTATTTAAAAGTTATAATTATTTTAAACTCATCGTAAATTAGTTATGTAACATAGATGTGACTTAGTTTATAATTATAATTTTATTAAGTATAAAGTTCTTATTCATTTTAACTATCAATAATAACATATTTTGTAACTTATCATTAATTATGAATAAATATATTTTTTTAAAGGTAATACTAATTATATATAATAAATAAGTACTATATTTCAATATGGTATATTGTACCGAAATACCGAATTTTTTGGTATGTACCACGGTACCGGCATATACCGATATATCGGTACGGTATATATCGATATATTGCGGTATCTAAAAAATTGATACCGTTACCGTACCAAAAATTAACGGTACAGTGATTTACCGCACCGAAAATTACGGTATACCGAAAAATTGGTATTTTCGGTATTTGTTCGGCACGATAAGTCCGGTATATCGATTTTTCAGTATTTTTTCCCACCCCTAACCATAACCAATTAAGATGAGAATTATTCTATAAATTTAAACTACGAAAATTCGCAGATTTTCAATCTTAATCATTTACGCGTAGTCTAAATCCTAATAGTGGTAATTGTTGCATTGATTTCATCCCAGTTTTCCTGATGGGAGAGTGAATTTTCTTACCTTGTTTTTTGTTTTTGTCGCCTAAAATTTGTCATTGGGAACAATGATATATAATCAGTTATGTAACTTCACCTAAACTTATTTTTATAGATGTGTGCATATGAGTAGCATTTCGTGTGGAGCATTTCTCCTTTGTTGAGAATCTTTGTTTTTTTCTTCCCTGTGGAGAACCCTAGTTGTCTTTCCTTTCTCTCTCAAGCGGTTTGTGATCTTTCTAAGCACGAATGGATGACCAAATGGCCAACCTTAACATCTCGAACGAGGAGGAGGAGTTGATCATTGACGATGTGGTGGAAGACGTTTCGAACGTCACGGTTGATCTGTGTTTGGTGGGGAGATTCCTAACGGAGCAACCCATAAATTTTAACCTGATGCGAGCGAAAATGGCAGGAATATGGAGGCCAGGGAAGGGTGTGTACATTAAAGATATTGGCAAAGGAAGGTATATCTTCCAATTCTTCCACTCTGTAGATATCCTAAGGATTACGGGGAGGCCTTGGGCGTTAGGAGTATACCCCTAATTCTCCATAGGCTAAAACCCGGGGAGTTTCCCCTTCAAGTCCCGTTGGATAAAATACAGTTTTGGATTCAAGTTCACGACTTGCCGCCGGGTTATGTCACTGAGGGTATTGGTAAACTTCTTGGAAGTTTCATTGGAAATTTTATAGAATACGACGCGTCAAACTCCACGGGGGTGTGGAGACAGTTCATGCGAATACGAGTCGATGTTAACGTGACGGAGCCTCTAAAGAGATTTAAGAAAATCAAGAA
Organism: Salvia rosmarinus; assembly: GCA_036937905.1. NCBI lineage: Eukaryota > Viridiplantae > Streptophyta > Magnoliopsida > Lamiales > Lamiaceae > Salvia > Salvia rosmarinus. The sequence continues at coordinate 24,914,769 of CM072822.1, read as the reverse complement.
TAGAGATGGGAGCAGTTTCATTGTCAACTTCAGTATGAGAAGCTTCATATATTCTCGCTTTATCTGCGGTCGTCTGGGCCACTCGGAAAGTTATTGTGATAACTGTTCAATATTGACAAGAAAGAGATCAAAAGAGAGGGGGAGCTGGTGAAGGCGGTGGATCGACGGAGTTTTGCGGTGGATAGTGATAAGTGGTGAGATCCGATAAAGGGATGGCGGGAGGCGGAGAGGAACACTCAGATGGAAAGATCCGAGCGTATCAATCCAAATTAAAATGAAGCGTTTCAGTTTGAAGCACATGAGGAATGTGCGGTTTCAAGACAAAAATACGCTTACTCAATGAGACAATAAGGGAAAGGCGACAATTCGTGGAGATGAATATGGGGATTCGTAATGCAAGATTTGGGGAGAGATTGAAGAATAACACTCGGGATCACGAGATCGTATTAGTTTGGGCGGAGATCACGGACTGCGGGATTAAAGGATTCTCGTGAAGAATAACGGGAGGGTTTAACAGTTTGCCCCATGCAAAATGTTATTTACGCAATACCCGGGAGATGAGAGAAAGCGCAGCGTGAAAATGAGCATGGTTCTATCCCAATCAAAACCTCAACATCAAGTTCTTCTTTGGAATGCCGGAGGATGACGGATGTGCTACTTATTTCTATCGGCAGGGCTCGGGAGGTGGGCCGACCTCAATGATCCTCTTCACTGAATTGCGGGGTTGGGCCACCCTTGCAATTCCGACTCTATGAACTTATTAGAGTTCAAGCCTAGGTTCGTTTTTTGTGTGAGACCCATGCTCATAAACAAAGGGTTGAAGATTTGCGTGTTCGTGTGAATTTTGAAGGGTGTTTTGTTGTTGACAGTGTTGGAAGGAGTGGGGGTATGTGTTTACTTTGGAAGCTCTCTTCGGATTGCAGTTTAATTGGCTATTCAAATAACCATATTGACGTAAAGATCCCGGATAGTAGTGGTGATTGGAGACTTACGGTTTCTACGGATTCCCGGAACGCCATAAAAGAAGAGACTCTTGGAGTCTTCTTCGACAGCTTAGCAAGGTGGACTCCTTACCTTGGTTCATTTTTGGTGATTTTAATGACATTCTCTCAGCAGACGACAAGAGAGGGAGGATACCACATCCCAACTGGCTGCTGAAAGGATTTAGAGAAGCGGTGCTAGATAGCGGGCTGGTAGATTTACCGATGAAGGGGCATCGTTTTACTTGGGCGAGAAGACTGGGAACGGAGCATGCGGTGGAGGAAAGACTGGATAGAGGAATGGGAAATGGGGAATGGTTGGCTAAGTTCCAAAGAAGCAGTCTCGAAGCTGTAACTGCACCTATCTCAGACCACTGCCCCATCATTCTTAGAACTGATGAGGAAGAGCTGGCGGTTGGCAAAAAGAGATTTAGGTATGAGAACAAATGGAGTCTCGATCCCGAACTCCCAGAGGTCGTTAGGAACTGCTGGAAAAATCTGGATGGCATCCATATTCTGGACAAACTATCCACTACGTCTGCAACGATCATGGATTGGGCAAAGAAGAGAAATTTCGAGGAAAGAAGAAGGAAGAAATTCCTTGAAGGAAAGATTAAGTATCTCCAATCCAGAAATAACGTCAGGGCGGGGAAGGAGATGAGTGCTGCAAAGAGAGAACTGGCCAATATTTTACTGATAGAGGAAACTCACTGGAAGCAAAGAGCCAAGCAATTCTGGCTAAAAGAAGGAGACATGAATACTAAATTTTTCCACGCCATGGCGTCGGCTCGGAGGAAAACTAATACTATTCTGAAACTTCAAAGAGAGGATGGTAGCTGGGCGTTTAAGAAGGAGGACATCCAAAGTGTCGCGCATGAATATTTCAAGGAGTTATTTAGTGCTCTGCCACCCTCAACCGTGGAGCTTACCCTATGTCGCTTAGAGCCTATGATATCGGAGAGTACCAATAGAGAGCTAGAGGGTCAGCTTAGTCTGGCTGAAGTGAAGAAAGCTCTTTTCCAGATGTAACCTGATAAGTCCCCGGGTCCAGACGGTTTCAACCCCCACTTCTTTCAAAAATTTTGGGATTCTACTCATCAAGATATATTCAGTTACTGTAGCCGTTGGATGGACGAAGAGCAGTTGCCAGGAAGTATTAACAAGACCACAATTGTGTTGATTCCAAGGGTGGAGAAACCTACTTCTATGAAAGAGCTCCGCCCTATATCATTATGTAATGTGATTTACAAGATTTTGTCGAAAGTTTTCTGCAACAGGCTGAAGAAGGTTCTTCCCCCGCTTATTAATTTTTGTGATCGGCCTTTGTGGAGGGGAGAGCGATACAGGACAACATTCTTATTGCATTTGAGGCGATTCACTCGATGAAAAGGAAGACGCGAGGTAAAGTGGGAGATGTGGCTCTGAAGATCGACATCAGTAAGGCTTATGATAGAGTGAATTGGGATTACCTTGAGCTTGTGTTAGAAAGATTGGGTTTTGGGAAGAAATGGAGAAGTTGGATGAGGATGTGCGTCAGTTCGGTTAGATATAATGTGCTTGTTAATGGGGAGCTAACCGACCCTATCGTGCCTAAGAGGGGCCTTCGGCAAGGAGACCCCCTCTCCCCTTATCTTTTCATTTTATGTGCGGAAGGCCTTTCGGCTAGCATAAACGTTGAGGTTATGAGAGGCAGCCTCCAAGGCATTCGCATGGGTCGTTCGGGTCCTCCTATTTCTCACCTCATGTTTGCGGATGATTGCATGTTCTTTTGTAAAGCTACTCTTCATGAATGTTCAAATTTGAAAAGGCTGCTCGACAATTATGAATCAGCCTCAGGTCAGGCCATCAACTACCAAAAATCCGGGATTTCTTTTAGTAGCAATGTTAGTGAGGCTGATCGGACCTTACTAGCGAATGTGCTAGGGGTCTGGCAACCCCTCAACACGGGTCGTTACCTAGGGGCGCCATCTCTTATCGGGAGGAAGAAGAAGGAGATCTTCGGGTTTCTGAAGGATCGCCTCTGGAAACGCATCCAAGGTTGGCAAGGGAAGAAGTTGTCGAGAGCAGGGAAGGAGATATTGCTCAAGGGTGTAGCGCAAGCTATTCCAGCGTTTTGTATGTCAACCTTTCTGCTCCCGAGCAGTACGACGGAGGAGCTCGAGAAGATGATGAACATGTTTTGGTGGGGGAATGGCAAGCCGAATGGTGGTATTAGATGGATGAAATGGGAACGGCTTTGCGTCGATAAGAAGAATGGCGGGCTGGGGTTCAGAAACCTTCAACTTTTTAACATTGCAATGTTGGGAAAGTTGGGGTGGCGTTTTTTGAAGGATCACAAGCCCTTGTTAGCAGGGTGTTTAAAGCCAAATATTTCAAGGATGGGAACTACCTCACTGCTAAGGAGGGTCACAGTCCAAGTTACGCGTGGAGGAGCCTTTGTGCAGCGCAAGACTTGGTGAAGAGAGGGTTACGATGGAGAGTGGGCGATGGAGCTAATATCAAAGTTTTTGAGGACCCTTGGCTTCGAAACGACGAGAATTTTTATGTTACTTCTAGAAGACATGACGGGTTGAGGGAGATGAAAGTCAGAGATCTCATGCACCCTGGTACAAAGGATTGGAACTTCGATCTTTGCAAGGATCTTCTTATCGATAGAGATGTTAAAGAGATATCTAATATTCATGTTCCTACGGGAGAAGTGGAGGATAATCTTATTTGGCATTATTCAAACAAAGGTATCTACACTGTCAAATCGGCGTACAAGCTAGCCTGCTCCTTGACGATTAACGAGACATGGGAAGTAGAGGGGAGATGGCAGCTGATTTGGGGGTTAGACGTCCCTATGAAAGTAAAGATATTCTTATGGCGTGCGGCTAGAAATAATCTGCCTACAAAGGCAAACTTATGGAGTAAGGGTATTATGGTGGATGGCGAGTGCGGCATTTGCCGAAAAGATGTGGAGACGGTGTGGCATTCTTTCTTCTCGTGTCCTTTTGCGATCAAATGCTGGAAGGTAGTGGGGCTGGAAAATTTCTTGAATGAGGTCCAGGTTAAATTCATTTCCTTCGAGGAAGTCCTCTTTTACAGCCTTTGTCATGGGAAGGGTGATGGACCAGCAATTATGGGAATGATCTTATGGCAGATTTGGAGGGAAAGAAACGCCGCGGTTTGGAGCAAGGTTTTCCCGACGCCTGACAGGTCGTGTGATATCGCGTTAAGTTATAGGGAGGAGTGGTTGGCGGCCAAGGGCTTGAAAGCTGTTCATAACCAGGTTGCACCGAGAGGTGCTAGGGAGAGGTGCGTAGGGTGGCACGACTTGGAGATAGGACGGCATAATTGCACCGTGGATGCAGCTTTCGACGAGGAGAGTCATAGCTTTGGTTTTGGCATGTGTATTCGAGACAACAAGGGCAACTTTGTGGCGGCCAAAGTGGTTAGAAAGAAAGGCATCCCGAGAGTGGAAGAAGGGGAGATTATGGGCATTCGTGAGGCCCTTTCTTGGACGAAGAGCATCAATATCGAGAAGTGCAATTTTGAAACGGACTGCAAGAGGGCGTACGATGCCATCGCATATGGGGAAGAAGATCAATCGGAGTTGGGCGTGCTCGCGGATGGATGCCGTAAAGTTTTGAGAAGTGAGGGTGAGTTTAAGGTCATTCATATCAAAAGAGAGTTTAATAAAGTGGCTCATAGATTAGCTAAGTTTGCTGTTAGATTTATTGATTCGCATGTCTGGACTGAACCTCCATCGTTTGTGGAGGGTCTGCTCCGTATTCCATGCTCGTGTCAGGAATAAATCTGGTTATGTGTTTTTCAAAAAAAAAAAATAGTGGTAATTGTTGCTATTTTGGAGTCAAGAGTTTGGTTAATAAATTGTTTTCCTTTTTTTATTCTATAGATCTGGACAGACATGCATACTCATTTTTCATTTAATTTTTAGAGACACCAACAACATCAATTAAATATGCATGGAATGATTATATCAAGACAAATAATTATAGTTATATTAATTAATTTGTGTCGAACAAAGAACTTATATGTTCGAACAAAGAACATAGAGATTGATTTCTAGAATGTTACGAAATCCATCAGGTCAATGTCTTCCATTCAAATTTAATTCGCCTATGACAATTTCCTCATTGTTTTTTTTTCGTATATATATTACTAATGTGTAATCCATCGGGAAATATTTTACGTTGTATTTATAATCATTGTAAATGAAATAATCTTATATTATGGCAATACGTTTTAATCTGATATGTATAAATGATATTCTGTCGAATTCTGATGGAAAATCACATTATATTATTTAACTCATGAATAGAAATGTAAATATTCGAGACATGTTGATTCTTGTTCGTATTCGTCTAGAATTTATATACTTGTAGCCATCTTAAATCCGATTATGTACCCGATAAAGTTATAAATATAATTTGTTGCAATGATTGGTTATTCTTCTCGAAAAAATCAAACACTACAAAGTAAATATTAGTAATAAATAATATAAATAACAAAATATCACTTAGGGTGTAAATCAATGTTAGGATTCCTTTAAAAGTTATATAATGATTAAAAATTACTTTTAATACGTGTTCTCATTCCAAACTCGTGTACAACCGCTAACTATCCACATATGTTTAAATTTCATACATATATTTTGTTAAAGTAATTAATTATATGTCTCAATAATGACTTGAATATTATAAAATAAATATTAATAATAAATAATATACATAACAACAAATTACAAAATGAAGAACATGTCTAGCATATACATACACACACCCATCCCAAATTTGATTAATTATCTGAACTATTTAATTTTATAAATATAAATTGTTACAATAGTTAGTTATTCATCTTAATAAAACTTGAGCATTATAGAGAAATTATTAATAATAAATAATATAAATAACAAAAGATTAAAATCGAGAAAAATTCACATAGACATGTCGATTAATGTCTTAACCTTTCACAAATTGAATTAAAAAGTGATTTTACGGTACATTCTTGTCTCATTCTCGTCTAATATTCCTCTAATTATCTGAATTCGTTTAAATTTACAAAATATCTAAATAATAAAATATAGGTTTATTCAAATAATTGGTCTCAATAAAATAATGAAAATTACTATTTATTTCAAAACTTTTTATTAATTGTGAAGTCTCACAATAATGATGTGAGATTAAAAAATTTAAGATAAGTACGTCGATAAATATTCGTACATGTCTAGAATGTTCTAGAATTTATATTGTTATACCTAAATAGTATAAATAACAAAAGACTTAAAAATAAAAAAATTATGATGTCATCTTGTTCTCATATTTTAATATATACTAATTATCTAAACCGTTTAAATTATAAATAATATAATTAATAAAATAATATATTTTCAATAGACTAAAATTGAGAAAATCTCATATTGACATTTTGATCAATGTCCAGTTTAAAATTTATATACATGTCACTGTCACAAACTTGATTAAAAATTAATTTTACTATATGTTCTCATCTCATTCTCTTATAATAATATCAGTTAATTGCCTGAATTTATTTAAATTTATAAAATATATAATAGTTAATATATATTATTCTAATAATTGGTTATCCTCTCAATAAAAAAACTGAAAATTAATTATTATTTATTTTGAAACATGTTATTAATTCGTGAAGTCTCATGAAAAAATTATTAAGAGTTTCAAATTTTATTGATAAAATTGTAAAAAAAAATCATTTTATTTAGATTTTGAATATGAAGTTAATAAAGATAGTTGTGAGATTCTAAATTTTGTTTAAGAAGTTGTTAAAAATATATTATTCTATTTATATCTTAAATTGGTAAAGTCTCGTGAAAATTTTTAAAATAATATTAGTAAAATTAAATTAAATATCTCAACAAAAATTATAACTATTTAGTTGGCCAATTAATTAACTAATTGGCCAAATTAAATTAGTTGTACAAAATAATTATTAATTGTGAGATAAAAAAAATACACACAACTATTTATATAAGTCATATTCAGAGTGAAGTTTAATTAGAAAACAATATGGAATAGAAGATTCTCTTAGTAAAAAACTGAACATTAATTATTCAAAAAAATTATTAATTTGTGAAGTGTAATGGAAAAATCGTTATGATTTTCAAATTTTATTTCTAAAAATGTAAAAAAAAAATATCATTTTTATTTAATTTTTAATTTGTGAAATTAATTAAAGTTCATTGTGAGATTCAAAATTTGTTTATTAAGTTATAAAAACATGTTATTCTATTTATGTCTTAAATTGGTAAAGTCTCACGAAAAAATTAAAAATAATATTAATCAAATTAAATTAAATGTCTTAATAAAAAAATATAACTATTTAGTTGGCCAATAAATTAACTAATTAGTCAAATTAAATTAGTGGTACAAATTAATTATTAATTATGGGATAAAAAATACACACAACTATTTATATAGGTCTTATTCAGGGTAGAGACTGATTTAAAAATTGAACATTAATTACTATTTAATTCAAAACAATTATTAATTTGTGAAGTCTCATGGAAATATCGTTATGAGTTTCAAATTTTATTTATAAAAATTAAAAAATATATCATTTTATTTTGATTTTCAATTTATGAAATTCAAGAAAGTTCGTTGTGAGATTCAATTTTTTTTTAAAAAAGTAGTAAAAAAACACATTATTTTATTTATGTTTTAAATTGGTTAAGTCTCATAACAAATTTAAAATAATATTAGTCAAAATAAATTAAATTTCTTAATAAAATTTGCCAACTAATTTGTCACGACCGGACTTTGCTAAGGATAGAGCCGGAAAATCATGATCAATGATAGAAAATTAGGAGAGTGGGTAGAAAGGGGTTGAACTTGTTAACTAGAAGTTGAACTGATAACTGTAATTAAAATACAATCAAGAATTTGGCAGCGAAAAAGCATAGCTCAGATACACGTATGAAGACATGTATCTCGGGGCATTCTGTAACTAAACTCGATAAAAGCTTGGCTCTGCACTTCACCATTCACATCACAGCTTAACCTGCTTATTTAGAAATATATGCAGGGCTAAGTACAAAAGTACTCGGTGATCACATGCCGAAAGATACATACATATTTGTGTAAACTGTAAATTATCATGTCATCTCAACAGTAACGCAAGGTGTTTTATCTTAAAAGGTTCAAGCTTACTAATTCTTTTGTGAAACTAAAATTCGTCTATGCAAACTAAGTTCTCTTGTAATCACCATCTGTAACTATCGTGCCAGAGAAGTGGTCACTTCTCATGGTCACCTGTAACTATTATACCGGGAAGGTGGCCACCTTCCACGAACACCTGACCTGCCAACCCGCTAAGATGACTCACGGTAAGCGGGGAAACTGGCCTGCACAGGATCCGAATTCGTTAACTTATAAATTTGACATTGCCAACACAAATATGTATCATATATAAATCTCAAAACATTTATGGCAAAACAATACTTGAAAGATTTTCAATTCAAAGATTTTGAAAAAAAAAAAAAGCTCGAATGAATAATTTGATTTTGTTTATATATAAGAAAACCCACCTAAGCTTACTCATGATTCCATGGGCTCCCCATTATTATTCTATTGTCACTTCCTCGCTTGACCTTTAACGTAAAAATAATAGATAGGACGTCTGAAACGAAAGACAATTCTTACTAAAGGAGTTCATGATTTCATTCCATTAAAGATTTTATTGGGGATTTGCATTTTGTTGCTAAGACAGAATGTTATTGCATCGAATTCTCATTGGAAGTTCCATCTATTTCTTGTAATGATTTTAGAAGACTCGAACTAGTGATAGATTAAACTTAATTCCATCTTTAATTGACTTTAAAAATAAACTTGAACTCTAAGTTTTTTGTATTCTTCCAATCATCCACTTGACATAATTAAAAATAATTAGATCTCCAAATTTAATTAGTCAAGTCAACATCTAAAACCTTAGTCAATGGATTGATTCATGAGTCTAATTTAATTCACTTATAGACTTAATTCTATTTATTAAAGGTTAGAGGTCCATCTCAATTTAATTGGGATCCAACGATCCAAGTTCAACGCACCGTCGTTCTCTCCCTCTCTCCATTCTCATTTCTGCTGTCGTCGCGGTTTCGACAGCACCGTCGCCGTCGACGACGCAACATCCTTTCTCCCATCTCCCATACTCAACGCACCACACATACAAAAAAAAAGAATACTTCTCTCTCTCGCCTCTCACACGACACACGCAGAGGACGACCTTCTCTCTATCTCGTCAGATCCGACGAATGATGCACCCCCACCCCCACCTTAATTTCGACGAGTCAGCCGTCGCAGCTCACTGCCACAGCCGCACATCGTCGCCGCCCTCGCCGTTGTATTTGGATGCCCAACAGGCAAAGACGGCCAACCTCCCTTCGCGTCTAGCCACCGCCATCCCCGCCTTCACACCTCGGCCGGTCAGAAACAGCACGTCGCCACCGCCGTTGCCGAGTCATTGCTGTTTCATGATCAACATCCGAGCCCTAAATGGCTCGATCCAAACCCAACAATCATAGGTTCAAATCAGCCCCTTATGTACCTAGGTTCTATTTGTCATTCGATTTCTTATATGTTTTCGGCAGTATGTAATTCTATTGATTTTAGGATGCTTGGTCCTATATTACAAATTTTGTGTTGTAAACAAGGATAACCTTGGTGAAGAGCTTGTCTTCTTGTTGAGAGATGAAGTAAATGCTGAAACCAACAAGGAAGTAAGTTGTTCTTCATTTGGGTAGGTTATAAGAGAACGAGAAAGAAAGAAAAAGGAAAAATGAGATCTTACCCTTCTATTATAGAGGGAATTACTTTCTTCCTTCTCTTTTGTTTTGGGAGCACTCGATCAAAAGAGAGAGAGGGTGTCTTTGAATGGTTATGTTGTCTGCATGATCCTCCTTAAGGCATAGCTAGGTAATGAGTAAAGTGTAAGGTAAAGTATGGATTGATGGGAAGGATGGGTAAAAGATTGAGAGTTTTAAGAAAAGTTACGATGCAACTTAAAGTAATCGTGATTTAAAAAAATATCCAGTTCGTTTATGTTTATTAAGAAAAGTTACAATGAGACTTAAATTAATCACGATAAAAAAATAAAAAAAATATCCAGTTCGTTTATGTTTATGTTTTAAATTTATCGATCGAATAGTTAATCCTGATTAAACGAATACGTATAATGTATAATTAGATTTCTGATAAATTTCTGTATACGGATTTTGTCATATCAATTAATTATTTTAAAGAGTGCAAAAACCTGAAATAAGACTAATTAGACATCTATAAAGTATTCATAGATTCAGGCTATTACAAAATTAATTAATTTGTCAAATTAAATTAGTTGTGCAAAATAATTATTAATTATGGGATTAAAAAATACACACAACTATTTCTATAAATCTTATCCGGGGTGAAGTTTGATTAGAAAACAATGTAGGATAGGAGATCCTCTCAATAATTTTTTTTAACATTAATCACTATTTATTTCGAATTTTTTTATTAATTTATGAAGTCTCATGGAAACATTTATATTTTTTTTATTAAATTTCTTAATAAAAAAATATAACTATTTAGTTGGCCAACTAATTAATTAATTGGCCAAATTAAATTAGTGATGTAAAATATTACTCCCTCCGTCCACCAAAAACGTGCATCGATTTTGGTGGCACGGGTTTTAAGAAAACTGTCATGAGCGTAAAGTAAATGTGTATAAAAAGGTGTGTCATTGGGATAATAAATGAATATATTAATGGATTGTGAGTGTAAAAAGGTGGGTCATGAGTGTTTTTTTGTAAATAAGTGGATAAGTTGAGGGTAAAAATCTAAAGTTGATGTTTCTAAAAAAGGAAAGTGCACATTTTTGGTGGACGGACCGAAAAGGAATTAAATGCACGTTTTTGGTGGACGGAGGGAGTATTAATTATGGGATAAAAAAATGCTCACTACTATTTATATAAGTTTTATTCGGTGTGGAGTTTGATGAGAAAATAATGTGAGAGATGTAATGAAAATGAGAACAAAGAAGATTTGAGAAAAATAGGAATTTCGACATTATATAATGCCACATATGAGAGAAAATCACTAAATCATTAATCCTATTATATATTGACTAGTGTATAACATGTGGAATTTCGATGGGAAATCACCTAACATCATCACATATAATAATATTTTATAATCATCAAAATCTGTTTGAACTTATAGATATTACAGTACTTATTATAAGAATTGGTTATCATGTGTGTGTGTGTTGGCCTATTGGTAGAGTGGTTAATGTCCGAGGCCAAAGGTCTCGGGTTCGAGTCCACCGTGACGCAGCCTTTAAAATTTCTGCATTAAATTACCAAAAAAAAAAAGAATATCAATTCGAACATTACAAAATAAATATTAATAATAAAAAGAATAAATAACAAAAGATTAAAATATTAGAGAAAATTTTACGTAGGCATATCGACTAATGTTCGTACCTGTTTAAATGTATATATTCATACATTTCTCAAACTCGATCTTAATAATTGATTAAATGTAAGTTGTTAAGATAAATGATTATTTTTCTCGACAAAACTCGAACATTAAATAGTGTATATATTAATAAGACATAGTATAAACACTCACTAATTACTAATTCTATTATCAAACTTGTATAATAACATCTGCTGACTTTCGAACCTGTTTGAATTTCTAAAATAAGTTGTTATAGAATTGATTATCTGTCTCTATAAAACCCAAATATTATAAAGTAAATATTAATAATAAATATTATAAAATCAAATAAGGATTCCTATTTATTTATGCTATCTAAATTGTGAAGTCTACCAAATTAATGAGGCTACGATTCATCTATCCTAATCGTATAGAATATATATATCCGTACCCATTTCAAATCCAATTTAAAAGTGATTTTACTATTCGTTCTTTTCTCAAGCCTATATAATAATACTCCTTAAGTTGTTATAGTAATTGATTATACGTTTAAATAAAACTTAAACATTATAAAGTAAATATTAATAATAAATATTATAAAATCAAAGAAGGATTCCGAATTATTTATGCTCTCTAAATTGTTAGTTTGAAACTTATATAATGATATCAGTTAATTATCCAAACTCATTTAAAATCTAAAATATATAAATAATTAAATATAAGTTGTTACAATAATCGATTATTTGTCTCAATAAAACTGGAACATTACATATTATATAATAATTGGTTATCTGTCGTAACAACAACTCGAAATTACAAAATAATATTAATAATAAATAGAATATATAACAAAAGTTAAAAAATTAGAGAAAATTTCATGTAGGCATGTCGATTAATTTCGAACCCATTTATAATTTATATAATCATACTTGTCTCAAACCCGATTTAAAAATATTTTTATTATTTGTTCTCATTCCAAACAAAAATATTCTTTTTATTAAATAGTTTAGTAAATAAAATATTAATTTGATCAAATAAAATTAAAATATATATTTATTTTAAATTACCCAATAAAACTCGAACATTACATTATATATATATATATATATATATATATATATATATTACAAATACATAATATAAATGCTTGTAATACATAATATAAATATTCGTTACTTATTCATTCTCATGTCAAACTCGTATAGTAAAATCTGCTGACTTCTCGAACCTGTTTGGATTTATAAAATAAAAGTATATGGTATTTGATTATCTGTCTAAATAAAATCCAATTATAATAAAGTAAATATTAATAATAAATTTTATGAAACAAAATAATGATTTCAATTTATTTATTCTCTACAAATTATGAAGTTTACTAAAAAATTACTTGGTGAATCGAAATAATGAGTCTACGATTCACCTATCCAAACCGTCTTGGATGTATATACTTGTACTCATCCAAAATTTAATTTAAAAGTGATTATTTTAAAAATATTTGTATTACTTGTTCTCATTCCAAACCTAATTTTTTTTAATTTCCCAATAAAACTCGAACATGATATAGTATATATATTAATAATATATAATATAAATACTCATTAATTACTCATTCTCATCTCAAACTCATATAATAACACCAATTGACTTCTCGAACTTGTTTGGATTTATAATGGAGTTATAAAATAAGTTAATATAGTAATTGATTATCTATCTCAATAAAACTCAAATATTATAAAGTAAATATTAATAATAAATATTATAAAACAAAAGAAGGATTCCAATTTATTTATCCTGTCCAAATTCTAAAGTTACTCAAAATTCAATTGGTGAATCGAAATAGTGAGGCTACGATTCATCTATCCAAACCGTCTGAAATTTATATACCCACACCCGTCCCAAACCTAATTTAAAACTATTTTTATTACTTGTTCTCATTCTAAACAAAAATATTTTTCTTATTAAATAGTGTACTAAATAAACTATTAATGTTAAATTAAAGTATAAAATATTTTATTTTGCCAAAATTATTTATTTGACCAAATTAACTTAAATAAACTATAGATGGTTTAGTTTCAATAATATCAATCACTACATCAATTAAAAATAAAAAAATTCAAAACTATTAGTTTGGCCAAATTAAATAAAAAATTTATTTGCCAAAAATATTTATTTAGTCAAATTAACTTAAATAAACTATTGGTGGTGTAGTTTCAATGATATTAATATCAATAACTCCACCAATTACAAGTACATATTTAGTTGAGACTTGGATGATAGAAATACCCTTTTATATCATTTCTTATTTGACTAAGTTTCATAAAAAAATCAACGTGAGAATATAGGCGATTAGAAGGCATAAGATTGGAGATTTTAGAAAGAAAAAAAAAGTAAAAAAATCAACATAGAAAAGAGAATCACTAAATTCTTAATCATATTATATATTGATGACAATTAATATTAGTCAAGGATAATTTCTATTACACATTAGCTTTTTCTCTTAAAAATTATTTTGGTCTTATGATCAACTTTACATTGTCTCTTTTAGAGTAAGAAGTGGTAGTGCTTTGAAAATCTTAATAAACTAAAAAGTAAATAGTAACCGTTCATGTGCAACGTATAATAATTCATTTTTTTAGAATTTAGAAATTTAGAAATTTGTACTATTTTTGTTTTGCTATTGTAAATTTGGAACGAATTCTAATTTCATTTCTTATTTTTGCTTTGTTATAATAATTATATATTGAAAATTTAAGGAATAAGCATCTATATTCTATTTGAATTTTTATAAATCTTATAAAAATAATTATAAATATGTCGTCAAATTAAAATTTTGATATATATATATATATATATATATATATATATATATATATATATATATATATATATATATATACCCACTATTCCTAAGGATTAGCGAGGACTATTACTTGGAACGAAAATTAAGAAGAGGAAAAGATAATTGGATATCGAATGGTGAGACATATATCAAGAAAACTTCTAGAACTTCACAGCATTTGAGATTAAGCACACATAATTGACGTACAAGACTAGACCATCAGATCTTTAACAAAAGGGTTCAACTGATCTGAAGGTAATTAGTTCTCTATTCAAAATATAACTTAGTGTTCTTGCAGCGGAAAACATGTGAAATACACATATGACAATGTGCACGCAAGATACTAACTTTCAGCGACAAAAGATTCCTACTGTTCAACACTGCTCCATCGCATCACCAGCTCAACCTGCACATTTAAAAACAAACATGCAGGGCTGATTACAAAGACTCAGTGGACTTATGCCAAAAACATTTATCATAACTTTGAATTACACTGCCACATTAGTAACACACGAGGTTTTATTTGAAATGCTCGTGCTTACTAAATATTTTCTTTCATTTTCCATAAACTTTGTCTGGCCAGACATATTTTCTATCTGTATGATCCATATCCCATCTCATATAACTCATCTTGCGCCGTAGAAGGAGGCCTCCTTCCACGGATGCCGTGACCGGCCGAGCAAACCTTTCAGCACACAATCACCGTAACTGGCTGAGCAAACCTTTCAGCAAGTACAGTTACCTTAGTGTACACGTTAATCCTTGCTAAGAATTCTCCCTCTAGCATAGGATCCGAATTCGATTAAACTTACGTTGGCGAACCAACACTGATAGGATCCATACATAAAACATAAACATTTTGGACAGGTAATTAAATAATAACATCTCATCATCATTTTCTCAAAAGAAAGCATCGTAAATAAAGACTTTTCATTTCGAAGAAAGCATCATAAATAAAATATTTATCATTTTATTTTATCCTTGAGGAAAAAAAGCCCACCTGGTACAATCTCATTCTTATACGAGTGTCTTTCCTTTTACTTTCGTTGCTCACCTTCGTGCTCCACCTTTACGTAAGAAACTAATTTAGTACGTCGGTCGCATCTTTGAAAATCGTCAAAGATTAATGGAACTCGATAACTTTTAAATCTTATTAAGATTTATTAACTAAATATAAACCTTCTAAAGCCTTTGTATCTTTTAATCAATTTAGTACGTCTTTTGATCGAATATTCTAACTTATAAACTCTCGTTTCTAACTGAGACGAAACATTGCTTCAGACCTCATACTAATAAATTAGGTCAATTGTTTGAACTCATATTAACTATTTTCCGGTAAAATGATTTCAATTACGAAGTCGATTCTTATAAAAGAGATATTCTTATATCTCTAATGCGTCTTACACGTCTTAGTGTATCTATTCAACGAAACTCATATTTATACTAGGCGTAAAACATAACTCTGTGCGTTAAACATAACTCTATCCACGCACTAACATGCTTTACACATTCATACTTTAACTAAGTCATTTTTTACCTCAAACACATGCATTTCTCAACATTCATGTATAAAATTATTAACTTACATATATATACTCTAATTCTAATCGATTTCTAATCACATTCCCATAAGTCTCGATTTTTCACATAAACAATTAATCATGTCCAAATACTCATATATATGGAACTAACTTAAGCATAACACTTTATATTTCAAAACCTTACGTCATTTAACAAAACGTTTCGACGTAAAAATATTATAGCTCATTTTAAAAATCACGTAAATTCATAGTATGTCTTAAACATATTTTTGGGACTAAATATGTGATTACACTTAATAAAATAAATTTGAAACTCTAACTTTACAACTTTATCATTTTCGGCCATTTTGGATTTTTTTTCAAAACTTATCCAATAATTCCTATAAATTCACATAACACACTATATTAACATAGGATCAATAATATCAATTAACATTAGACAAAGAAATATTTGACATCATAACCCTATACATATAGTTCTCGAATTTTTTTTAAAAATCAAATAAATAATTTTCAAAAATTCTAATTAATTCACACAACACATCATTATCATCATACATCAACAATATGCCATAATATCCAACATACACAATTTATATCTCCATAATCCATGTTCTATAGTTTTCGAAATATTTATGAAATAATTCCCAATATTTTCCAAAAATTATGAATTAAATCACATATGCTTAAACAATACTCACTATTACTAATTCATGTTCAAAACAACAATAAAAAATCATGATCACCAACATATAATTTTTGAAATAATAAGGAAAATTTAACATGCTCAACTTTGCACTAAATTCATAATACATGCTTATAAACATCATATAAACATATTTAATTAACAACTTAAACATTTAACAAAATTTCTCAAATTTCACATAAAATAACAAAAGCATATAACTTAAATTTTCATGGATGGATTTCTATTATTTTTGCATATATTAGAAGCTTGTACAATTTCTAACCTTTTAATCGGAATCGATCGGCGAAGAAAACATTTTTCTAACCTAAGATTTGAAGAGAAAAATTGAAGAACACTTCTCTATTTTTTTCTCCAAGCTCTCGGCACTCATGAAGTGAAATGGAGATGATTTTTATTTTTTTGATGATAATATAAATTAATTAACCTTTAGTGAAAATATCTAAATAAAAGTCAACAATTTACACTTCTTATCTCTTAAAATCCTACACTCTCACTACCAAACAAATAAAACTTATCACTTTATTAAAAGATCATCTTATCTTATGCCAAAATTAAATACATATCACTTTCAAAATAATTAACTATCACTTTCACACAATTTGAATTTTTTTCTTTTCGCACTATATTCATAGTTTTCGGCCATCACACAAATAAAACACATATCAATTTATTTTTTTATGATTCACCTTATCACTACATTAATAACATCTCATAATCATAATAATTATACATCACTATCACAAAGAATGGAATTTTTCTCTCTTTCACACCTACATTGATATTTTCGGTCACTATGCATAATAATATGCTACATGTCTTATTTTTTTCCATTTAATAGCAATGTGACATAATATAGGTCTTAGATGATAGAATAAATCATAGGAAAAATAAATAAGAACAATTCTATGTCCTAAAATGGAATTTTCGAACTATAGTTAGAAAATAAGAATAAATTGTCCAATCTTCATTCCTTTAATAAATAAAATTATTTTAATGAAGGATTATATAAAAATAATGCTCTTGTTCCATAAAATAATCATAGGACTTTAAATATTGAAATTCTTTAAACGTTATATTAAGTTTTCGAATCGTCTTAAAAACGTTAATAATAAAGTCGTAATCATCTTATTCGTTCTTCGTTAATATGAAAATAAACTCTAAGCTTTGTCGCTTAGAAAATAACGTAAGACTAACTATCAAAATTTAATCGATGTTAGAATAATGCTCAGAAGGAATAATATATATATATATATATATATAGAGAGATAGATCATATAATACCCAAGCCCCAGATAGTATGTAGTACTCAATCTCATCCACTTATGGTTCAGATTTTTTCGGACTTTTTAAGCTTAATTTCTCTTCATTAAGGGTAGATTAATAATTTGATTTGTTATGTGATTGCGAAAACAAACAATGCATTTAGTTGAACAGGATAATGCATTGAAATGAACAAAAAATGCATGCAGTTGAAGAGAATAATGCATGTGATTAGAGCTCGCGCCTAGCGTGCGCGGGCGCGCCCGCGTGCTCGGGCGCGCCCAACATGCGTTCGTTCTCGCGCGAAAACACACTCCAGCGCTCGCTTGCTCCCATCCAGCGCCGGTTGGACGCAATGCATTTTATGTTCAAGTAAATGCAGTGTTATGTTATTTCATATGCATTTTTTGTGTTTTGTTGTGGCTCTTCCAACCCAACGTCTCTACCCAACGCTGGCGTGCACCCAACGCCCTTACCCAGCGTCGGAGCCCACCCAATACCCGCTTTTCGCACTCAAATTAGGCGCGATGCGATTTGTGTTCATTTAAATGCATTGTCATGTTATTCAGATGCATTATCATGTTTTATTGTGCATCAACCCAAACTCGGCGCCATGGAGACCCCAACGTCATGGACTCCTACCCAGCGCCCATGGTGCGTTCCATTTTGCCCCGAGCGAAAAATGGGTTGCCACGTGTTAAATTTTGGTGCGTCCACGTGTTCAAAATGTGTGGTCTAGATTGAGTACTACATACTATCTGGGGACCGGGTACTACGGGAACCCAACCCTATATATATATATATATATATATATTAATTTACTAATCGTTTATGGATATAATATGAAAATCCTCATATTATGGATAATCGAAATTGAGCTTCGATAAATCACTATTTTGATTATCAAAACAAAATCCTAATTAACGATTTATATTATCGTAACTTAGCTTTAAAACTTTGGGATATTACAATATATATAGGGGGTTAATGTAAATCATTTTTATCGTGAGAAGTATATTTGATGCATTCGCTGTGAAAATTGATGTTTCCATCGGGAAAGTTATGCACTCAAAAAATGAAATTTTCACTTGGGTTTGAATCCCATGGGAGGTAAAAATTCTATTTTTTTGGCGCAATAACTTTTATAACAGATACATTAACTTTCACAGCGAATGCATCAACTTTATGATTATCACGATAAAAACGGTTCTCATTTGAGCATCACAATATATATATAGAGACAGGGACGGAGTCACATAGGGCCCTGGGGGGCCCATGGGCCCCCCAACTATTTTGTAAAAACAGCTATATATTTGGTATGTAAGATAATATTAAAAAGTTCTGTGGTAGCCTAATGGGTAGAATTCTCTTCTAAATCTGGAAGAGCCTGAGTTCGAACCTCATTGGCAGCGTGTCTGTCTGTCTCTCTTCTCTTTTTTTTTTTTTTTTTCTTTCCTTAGTTTTTTTCTCTCTTTCTCCTCTCGTTTCCTTCTTTTCCTTCTCTGTTTCTTTCCTACTTTTTCTTTTCCTTCTCTGTTTCTTTCTTTTTTCTTTATGTTTTCTCCCTCTCCCTCTATTCTATTTCTTATCTTTATTTTGGGATCTTTTTTCCTTTTTTCTTTTTATATAATTTGTTTTATGTTGATAAAATAAAATATGTATGCAAATAATAACATTATGTGAATTAATTCTTAACTAAACATGTGTGTTCTCTATAAATATTTAACATTTAATAACTAAATCTATTATAGTCTAATGTGTTAGGATTTTTATCTCTCATTTAAGAGATCTTGGTTCGATTCTTTTTAGTTACATATTTTATATTTTCTATACTTATTTTCTTTTATTTCCTTTTTCTTTATCTTTCTTTCCTTTATCTTTTTACTATAATTTGTTTTATGTTGATAAAATGCTATTTCTTTTCTTTTTTTTATAATTTATTTTATATTGATAAAATAAAGATATATGCAAATAATAAAGTTTTATATGTGAATTAATATTACCAATCAAATTTCTAAAAGGATTATAATAAACTCATTATATTATTAAGTTATTATTATTTTATAATTTTATTTTATTATCTTTTAAAATTATAATTAATTGGGCCCCTCAGAAAAAAATTCCTGGCTTCGTCACTCACTGTATAGAGAGAATTGTTTATATATATTACCTCAACTAAAAGAATAATATTATATGTATAAATCAATACTAAATTAATTATTTTTAATAATTACAACATTTGTAAATCGTAATACTATGTTTCTTTTTAAAAAGAAGATAGATGACCGAATTTTCCCAGAGTGCATTGCACTGGTGGTGAACTAGTTTCCCAATATAACAAATCCTTCGATTAAACATCTTCAAAAAGTACGAAAAATCTCTTATTCAATTACAGTCTTGAGTAGTGACTCTCAAGAACTGTATAGTAAACCACACAACGGGAAAAAGTAGAAAAATCATGGTTTTGTTTTGTTAATTTGCAAAAAGTGATGCATCAAATATATAGGAGGTGATTGATATGAAAGAAGAAAGAATAAAAATTACAGGAGTCATAGTAAACATTGAAATACTCATTCTATTCCTATCTCATTTCACCGTACATATCACCTCGATCAATTCTAATCACAACAACTGCAATCCCGACTCAGAGAACTTCTCCGCTGTGATTCGATCGACTTTCTCGACCATTTCTGCAGACAAAAAATTCTTCCAATCTCCGACCTCGCCCCGACGGAAGAAGGCATTGTTCTTCTCACCGGACGACAACGTCCCACTCTTATTAACCTCCAAGCAGCTCAGATGATCGAAGCTACACAATTTCAAGGTCTCCTCAACTGACCCTAATTCATCTTCATCAGCAGTGAAAGGGCAGCTCAAGAACTCCGCCAGCCGCCGCAGATGAACACCAGGCTGCTCTTTCATATCCTCGTATTTGATAAAGAAGGCTCTGTCTGGATTCTCCCTGCTCAGCTTCCAATAATCAAGAACATGATCCCAGAACGGCCCGTACAGGCTGGTTCCGTCACAGAATCTGTCGAAAACCGCTCCGATTTCATTAATTCCCATTTCTTGAGTCCTCAGCTTGTTGGTGAAGTGCCAGAGGGAAACGAAGGTGTCTTTAGGGTTTCTGCAGAGGTAGACAAGCTTGCATTTGTAGTTGTTTTTCATGGATTCCGGTAGAGAAACATACGGCATGTGGGTGGAGAAGAGGCGCGGAGAAGGGAAGGAGGCGATGTCAGGGTTCTGGTTGTGGGCATAGAGCTTGATCTCGAGGAACGGGACGAGATCGTGAGGATTGTGGGTGAGGAGAGGGTGGCTGGTGGTGGAGATAGGGTTACGTTTTCGATTCATTAGGGCGAACATGAGGGCTTTCAACCAGGTGGTGCCGGATTTCGGAGTTGTGATGAGAAAAACGTCGGAATCTCGAGCCTGAAAATGTTTCTGACATGAAATCACGCCTTGGAGGTATCCGGCGGCGTGCCAGAAACCTTGATACTGGTAGAGAGAAGATGCGAGCCAACCGTTTTTTCGGGGTAAGCTGGAGATCAACTCCTTGTATTCATCTGCTAATGATTCTTCTTGTTGTAAGTATTTTCGACAGATTTGATCGGATGCCATTTTCTGGGCGAGGATTTGTCTGCTTGAGTCATACGCTGATATATGTATACGAGCAGGCTGAATCTATATTGTTTTTGTCCAATTCTGAAACTGTATAGTAATTATGCAGTTGCAGATCTGATAATCATATTTTGTTTTCCACTAATACACATGTTTTTTTCATGTGATTGATTTACCTTATCACCGCCACCTGACCGAAAAATCCTTACATCCGTACAAAATACTGGATATAAGATATTAGTGTACAGCAGCGACTATTGTTCTCCACACCACGAATAATACTAATTTTTAGTAGGCAAAACACATTTTTAAATCCCTCTAATTTTACTTTTTATTTCAGTAGATCCTTGTATAAATTTTTTATTCTAAGTATGTGTTTGCATTTTTATGTTCATTATCATTAAATCCTTATTTAAAGAAATTAATGATTTCTTAGCTTTTGACTATTCAAATGGTATATCATCTCTCTTTTACATAATTAAAATCCATGTCATATCTTAACTGGAAAAGCAATATAGAAACCTTCAATATTTCATCCCTAACAATAGTGACGAGTGTATAACTTTCTATTAACTTTTGGGTACTGATAAATCTTGTGTGTGAGTTTGCGAAAACGATAAAGAACACAAGAGGTTTTTACGTGGTTCGATCAAGATAAAGATTTATGTCCACGGAGGTATGATTCCTCAATACTTTCACTATGTTTGATTACAATGAATGTATTTAAAAACTCTAGTATTCGATAGTTGCTAACCCTTCTACCTTCAATCTAACCTCTATTTATACATGTTGTGGATCCCTCAAGATTACCATGGATCCCTTGCCTTGTGTGATCCGATCTCTTTATGTGATCCGATCCCTGAATATCTCCTTTCAATATCTTTTCTTAGATTTGATCTTGAATAGGGTTTAGATGTTGGGCTTTGGGCCGAAGTTGCTAGGCTGGGCCCAGTTCGTTTGGGCGCCTGCTATTGGGCTTGAGCGGTTGGGCCCCATATCCTATCATAGCCCCCCCCCAATTAGTCGAGTGACAACTACGCCGAGGTGAGGTGAATGTATTTTGCCGAGGTTGGTTGTTGCTCGGCCGAGGTCATTGTCGTGGATTTTCTTGCCTTTCGGATGACGAGGTGGAATCATATTATCTCGGCCGAACTAGATTGGACGATTTTCCGAGGTCCGTACTGAGTTGGATGATTTGCCGAAGACCGAACTGAGCTAGACGATTTGCTGAAGAACGAACTGAGTTGGACGATTTGCTGAAGACCAAACTGAGTTGGACGATTTGCCGAAGACCGAACTGACTTGGAAATGGGCCGTTCCTTCATTAATTAAGAAGATGCCGAGGTGGTTGATCGATCTGGAACCGGGCCGTCCTCTCATTAATTAATAGGATGCCGAGGTGGTTGACCGAGCTGGAGCTGGAGTGATGATTACACGATTAGACTGGTACGTCTGAGTGTTTTAAGATATTACGTCATGTGTGCCAGCCGGTTAGTTGACGCTCGAATCACGTGCGCGCCTACCTCACGTCAAGTCATGGGTAACCATGCGGGAAGTTGAATAGACAGTTTTTGGGCACCTATTTTACATTAAATAGGTCAGAGAAAGGGGAAACTGTTCATTCCTTCATCTTCATCCATTTTAGCTTAAAGAGAAATCTTCAAATCGGTGGTGCCTTTAGTCTTCTTTCTGTTGGATTTGTATACTGAAAGCAGTTTTGGTTGAGCTTGTATACAATATTTCCTGTTACCACTATTACAATCTCCTATCTGATTTGATTACTTGATTGCATATATCTCGTGTCCCTTATCTCATATATAAGTTAGATCATACGGTGTGTAGAAGATCACGTAAGTCCGTATGATTGGTCAAGCTTAATGAGATATAAAAGTTTCACACCGAGACAACTTGAGGACGAGTTGTCGGTATAGTCATGCATATAGATAAGAAGTGACTTGACTTGGTAACTTGTCTATCTTTGTGCGTCTCGACGTATTGAAGGATCACGATGAGATGAGTTCTTCTATCGACCGTAGTGAAGAACCTAGATCTCGGTGACTTACGATGATCTAAATCTCGATAAGGTATTAGATGAGTATGAGTTCTTGACCATCACTTTGACTTGTTATGGGTGAGGTTATATATTCTAACCCAATATTCTCCGCATCTTGGGTGGTGGCGGTGCTTGTATGTCATGCTAGTTATCTCAGACGAGTCACCGTATCCGTTAAGGATGATGGCGTCCCTTAAGGAGCTCAAAGGTTTATTGTACTAAACCCCGCAGTTGAGTTAACTAAAGTACAATAATAAGGTTGAGTGGTACTACTTAAGGAATTAAAGATATTAATTATTTTAACCAATCGAATGCTATAAATAATTAATGGACGTTCGATATCTTAAATACGGGATTCGTAATGTCTAAGTGCAAGCCCGACTCAACTTCGGTAAAAAGGGTAAGTCAAGATTTATTCTCTAGTGGCATGAATAAATGTTTATAAATTAATTTATGTTCAATTGAACATAAGATAATTAATTTATTTGAGGCCCATCTTTATTCCTTGCATTTGATCCCTGGGCTGGCCCATCCAAGCCCGTGAGCTCAAGAAAATCGTCCACCATCATGCTCTTATGGAAAGGATTTGATTCTCTTTATCCTATAAGGATATTATTATATTTATGGGATATGCATAGATCCTTTCCATATAGGATTATGGTAATAATCCTTTCCATATAGGATTATGGTAATTTCCATATGGGATTATGGTAATTTCCATAAAGGATTATGGTAATTTACATATGGGATTATGGTAATTTCCATATGGGATTATGGTAATTTCCTTATGGGATTAAGGTAGTGCATTATAAATATGAGGTAAGAGATAGAATCAATGTTAATCCTTATTATTGAACATCAAATTTTCGTCCACCCTCTAGTGTTGTGAGGTTCTCGAAAATTGTTCGATAAGTGCATTGGGTGATTTTCCGAAGCATTCTCCATAGATCGTCCTCACTCGACGTTGGAGATTGGGCAACCGGATACGATCCGTAAGATCAAAGCACGAGTCTCGATCCGTTCTTCCCGATCCACCTCGACAGATTCAAAGGTAAACACGAGAAAACCCCAACGTGTTGCAATTAATTATATAGGTGCATGCTAGGTATATAATCAATGTATGGTGAATTAAACATCCAAGATAGATCCTCGGGGCGAGGGCTAAACATAGTTTTTCCCAACACTTTCGTCGAAGTTGAAGCAAAATCCCACTCTGAAAAAGTAAGTATGTCTTCCTCATCTTCTTCTCTTTCTTCTTCGGTAGAGATATATGAATCTCGATCATCTTCTTCGACCCATTCTGGGTCTTCTGTTGATAGTGAGATTGAGATTCGGGAATATACTTGTTATACCCTGTCGGGTAGGTCTATGACCATTAGTGCTAGGGTTCCGGTGATACCAGCTGCCTAGGATAGGTATACGATCAGGGACGTTTATTCGTCTTTGACCGCCGCGGATGTGTGCACGATAGCCTCGGAATTCCATATTCCAGTGCTGGTGGTGTTTGCCGCAATCCGGGGATAGGGCGATGGCCCCTCCGGAAGGATTTATGACCGTATATGGTGATGCCTTGAAAGCCGGTCTTAGGTTTCCCTTGGCTCCTATGTTTTTGAGCATTCAAGAATATTACAAATTCCCATTTGCCAGTTAACCTCGAACTCCATTAGGTCGGTGGTAGGGTTAGGGCTTGCCTGCTATGGCACGGCGAGAAGCTTTCTTTTGAAATTTTGATGCGTTTCTTTTGCATCAAGAGTATAGGTGGGTGTACTACTCGTCATCTCGGCAAGCGTTTAAAGTTTCTGCACCCTCAAAGGTTTTCCATTGGCAAACGAAGTTCTTCTTTTTGCGGGCTGAGGGGCAACCAAGGTATGAGTGGGGCATGGGTAAGATGAGGGATGTGAAGTGCAAAGCCCTGGGTGTTATAGAGGATCAACTGAACATGTTGGGTGAAATATCCTGTAGCTACACTGAGGATGATCCGGTTGATGTCGGGCTGAGCACTTATAGATCGGGAGCTTCGGGATCTTGGGCAGATCGGGGTGAGGGCCCCCTTTTTTTTATTTTTTATTTGTTTTTTTTATGATGTTTTTGTGCTAATCACTCCTCTTCTTATTGTGTAGTGAAGCTCGATGCGCGTAAGAAGGTGAAGGTGTCGGCTTCGTCGTCTCCAGGGCAGTCGCCGAGCCCGAGGCCACCGACGAAGAAGGCGAGATTGGCCGAACAGAGCAAGGGGCCCCAAGTGGTGGCCGAGCTCAGTGAGTTGGTGACGAGGACCACGGCACCTCAGCCGAGGTCAGGTCCGACCTCGGCGGGAGATACCCGTACTCGGATTACTTACGAGGTGCCGATTCCAAGCTCCCCTATATTCTTTCCGCAGGTACAGATTTATTTCGTATCCGTTGTTATCTTCTTCTGTGATGTGTTTTTAATGGTATGATTTTCAGGATGCAACTGCGGCAGCGGGGGATCTGCACCTGATAGCCGGACTCATTATCGAGGGCGTCTCTCGATATGAGATGGTGGAGAGGGAGAGGGCCGTTGTTGAGGCTGCGAGGGCAGCTGCGGAGGCCGCTCTGAAGGAGAAGACTCAGGCTTTGGAGATAGCCCTGGATGATGTAAGGAGGGCACGGGGGAAGACGGCGATGGCTGTGGCGTCGGCAGTGGACGAGGCGGAGAAGAAGTTCTCCGAAGAGAATGATGCCCTGCTGGCGGGGCAAGGGCCGATGCTGAGGGCCTTTGCCAGCAGGCTTATTCAATCGGAGACCTTCTCCGCCTTCATCTCGGACTTGTCTGTCGTGCTGAGGATGCAGGTGGTGTCCGACCATCTGGAGGAGTTGGCGGCCGAGATGTCTGACTTCGATAAGGTCATGCATGGTTGGGTTGAGGTCAACCAGGAGGAGCAGCAGAAGGACTACGCTCGCGTAATTGTCGAGGCGAGGTCCTTCCCTCTGCTGGAGACCTTGGCGGCCTTCACTTCTCTGCTGACGACCGAGGTCGTCTCCCAATGCAAGGAGGATGAAGATGCCGATCTTCAGAAACTCCTTGCCGAAGTGCGGTCTGAAGCTGGCGGTGCTGGGCCGAGCTCGAGGCTCTCTTCTGAAGGGCAGGCTGGCGGTGCCGAGGAGAGCCTGCAGAAAGGTTCTGATGAGCCCCGCCAAGAGGCTCAGGTCAGTTGACCAGTTGTAATAGGTTTGATCTGCCGGGATCATTAGGATCCCGAGCTTTGTACAAACTTCCACTTATAAATAAATACATCTTTTTGTTGAAATGAATGTGTTGTATTGTCTGTTTGGTTTGTATTTTAGCAATCGTCCTCTCGATACATCGGGCTAGATCATGATCTTCTGACCAAATTGAAAGAGGTCAGGGGTGCCCTTGCCGAGAAGGATGAAGAGGTAATGTTCTGGAGAAGCCGTTCTGCCGAGCTGACTCAAACCTTGCATAGAATGGATAGTGGAGTGGTGGGGTCGAGAGTACATGTCGCTTTGCGGGATGCAAAAAGCGACTTAAGGTGTCAAACGCGAGGTGGCCCGTCTTCAGGCAGACAATGAAGCCTTAAAGCTCAAGATTATCGATCTCGAGGTCCGGAAGATGGATGTTTCTGCCGATGGCCTTCAAGCGCGTTTGATACAATGCGAAGAGCAGCGCGAGCTTGCCCAAGAGAAGTTGGCACGGATCTCTGAAGAGCATGCCGAGTATGAGGCGGTGATCCACCGATCTGGTGGTATTACGATATCCGAGGCCGATGACCGAGCTCAACTTCTGCTAGCCGAGGGCATGGTACTGAGGGATGAGGAGGGACCCAATAGCAAGAGGTTTAAAGACTGCCTCGAAGAGCTGGTCAAATGCCTCCAGTTTTATGAGGTCGTTCGCAAGCGACGCATGCCCGAGCCACGCCGTCAAGCTCCAGCCGATGTGAGGATTGAAGAAGCAGAAGGGGGTGGCAGCTACCTGGACCACACCGAGGTGGTCCGTATGATGGGTTCAGATGTGACAGGAACGTCATATCATGGTCAGTCCCCATTGTCGGCAGCTCGGCGAGGAAGGATGCGAGGTCGTAGCCCTGGCAGGATGGCGAGGTCAAGAGGCAGGAGTTCGACCCTTGCCCAAAGGATATCCACCTCAGGTCAGAGCACCTCTGCGCCTGCTCAAGGAGCCTCGGGAGTAGGTCGTGACAACGCCGATCTCGTCGACTGGGTGGAAGGCACCGAGTTCATTTCGGGTATTCACCGTCGACCCGAGATTTTGTTTCGAATCGTGTAGGTTTAGCGAGTCTTGGCGAGTCTTTCGAAAAACCGAGTGATATGTATATAGCTTAGAACTTGGTTTTTAGTCATAAATGTATTTAGACTTTGTATAGTCATAAATATATTTAGACTTTGTACCGAAGTGTATATCTTTCCAATAAAGAGGTATAAATTGTAAGAGATCCGATTTGGACGTCGTTTGCACGTAGATGTTCAAATTAATGAGTAATCTGTATGTGCTTGCACGTAGATGTTCAAATTAATGAGTAATTTGTATGTGCTTGTCTTGTTTGTCGAGAAATATCGATAGGGGTGGTCCCCTAGCGCGCGCTTAGTTTGAGTACCCTACTTTGTAGGTTTGTCATCCTCGTAAGGGCGTCCCCTTTTGAAGGTAAGTTGTGTTTCACCCGAGGTGAGAACGGATTTTTACATAGATATAAGATGGGACGAAGTAATCCACTCATAATTAAAAAAAAAAGATATTTTATTGATAAGTAAATGACATCGTGCCTTGAAAAAATAGAAAGAGGGCTAACATAACGCCGACGTGAAATAAAAGCTATGTAAAGTACCTCATCAGGTGAGTAATATGCCAGGTTCGGGGGATAAGTGTACGGATAGGTAAGCAAGCTTATAGGCCCCTTTGCCGAGGTCCTCGTGGATACGGTATGGGCCTTCCCATGTTGGGTCCAGTTTATTAAGGCGCTCGGCTTTACTAGCTTCATTGTTCCGTAGGACGAGGTCGCCCACGTGGAGTGTGGAGGCTTTCACTCTCCTGTTGTAGTACTTTGCAACTTGGCATTTGTACTTGGCTTCATTGATGAAAGTGAGTTCACGTTTTTCCTCTAGAGCATCGAGATTGGCTCGTAGGTTCTCCTTGTTGCCATGCTCGGCGAAGTTAAGAGTTCTTGGGCTCGGGGTACCGATCTCAGCTGGTATAACAGCCTCGGTACCATAGACTAGGCTGAAGGGTGTTTCACCGTGGGAAGTCCGAGGTATCGTTCTGTATGACCAGAGGACTTGAGGGAGATTTTCAACCCAATCTCCTTTAGCTCGATATAGCCTCTTTTTTAATCCTTGTATGATAGTACGATTTGTCACTTCGGTCTAACCGTTCGCCTGTGGGTGTGCGACCGAGGTGAACTGTTGCTTAATCTGGAGCTCTTCACACCATTCTTTGAAATTTTTGTCGATGAAGTGGGTGCCGTTGTCCGAGATCAAGACATGTGGTATGCCGAAGCGGCAAACTATACTTTTCCAAACAAAGTTCTGAATCCTTTTGCTTGTAAGGTTTGAAAGAGGCTCAGCTTCGACCCATTTTGTGAAGTAGTCTATGGTTACAACCAAATACCGAAGTTGTCCCGGTGCTCGGTCGAAGGGACCAACGATGTCGATTCCCCACTGCATAAAAGGCCATGGACTTTGTAGGCTACTAAGGTCGGTTTGAGGTAGCTTTTTGACTATGGCGTGAAGTTTGCACTTCGGACACTTCTTGACGAGCTCGGTCGAATCTAGGATGAGGGTGGGCCAGTAATATCCAGACTTCAACGTTTTCTTTGAGAGAGCTCGTGATCCGATGTGGCTTCCACAAGATCTCATGTGAATTTCTTTAAGTACATAGTCTGCCTCTTCTGGCCCAAGACATCTCAGGAGGGGCTGGAGGTAAGATTTCCTATAGAAAGTTCCTTCATGAATAAGGTATCTTTGGGACTTGACCATCATTTTTTGGCTTCGAGTCGATCCTGCGGTAGCACGCCTTCTTCCAGGTATGCCCTTATAGGAGTCATCCAGTTCGGTTCGATCTCCGTGATGATGCCGATGTGGGGCCTCGATCTTGGATTGAACTTCCTCCACCGGTGGATTCATTGATGACGAGGCTAATTTGTTTGAGGATGTCACCGCTATTCTCTCCTCGTGGGATTCGGTGAATTGTGAAATACCTGAAGCAGGTCAGCATCTCTTTAGCTTTCTCAAGGTATTGCTTCATCCTATCCTCTTTGGCCTCGTATTTTCCTAACACCTGGTTTACCACCACCTGGGAATCTCCAAAGATCTGGATTTTTTTCCACTTTCAATTCTTTTGCGAGACGAAGTCCTGAGATTAGTGCTTCATACTCCACCTCGTTGTTTGTGGTCGGGAAGGAGAACCAAAGTGCATAGGTTACCTCTTGCTTTTCTGGGTACTCACAACCACCCCGTTATCAACTCCCTCCACCACAAGTGACTACAATTCTAGAAACTTCAGCTTCGCAGGCATCGTCTCAATCTCTACAAATTCAACCTCAACACCAAGCGGTATGCAATTGAAGCGAAACAACTAGAAAAGAGTATGGAAATCGGGTATGGCCCGGTTAAAAGGTGTACCTGTTATAGTTTTGTTTGATACGGAGCATCGCATTCCTTCATTTCTCTGCATGTGTAGATAATCTTAAACTTCCGTAGAACAAATGCAGTAGGTTTTAAAGTGGCGACTCCAGAGGGTGGGGCAACGATGAGTTGATCAAATATGTCTTAACGTAGAATTCGAGTTAGGACCACTTCAGTTAAAAGCTGAATCATTACGCCTCTTATGCATGTGGGATGTAGATATTATCTTGGGTATGGATTGGTTAACGGAGAATTTCGCAACGATTCGTTGTGAACAGCGAGAAATCGCATTTCAACCACCAGGAAAAGAACTCATGTGTTTTTATGGGATCGATGAGAGAAAAAGAAGGGTGCCTGTAATATCAGCTTTACAGACAGAAAGATTGTTAAGGTGTAACGAAAATCGTGCTTATCTCGTATGCCTAAGCAAGGAAAACAAGAAGGACAGAAAGATTGACGATGTGCCAGTTGTTCGGGAATATCTAGATGTATTTCCAGAGAAATTACCCGGTGTACCGCCGGATCGACAATTAGATTTTGTGATCGATCTAGAACCAGGGTCAGCACCAATCTCCAAAGCGCCGTATCGGATGGCTCCGAAGGAGCTGCAAGAGCTGAAAGTTCAATTACAGGAACTTTTGGACTTAGGATTCATTCGACCAAGCGCGTCACCCTGGGGAGCGCCAGTGTTATTCGTTAAAAAGAAGGACGACACCTTAAGAATGTGTATTGACTACCGAGAATTGAACAAGGTGACATTGAAGAACAAATATCCGCTTCCTCAAATTGATGATTTATTCGACCAATTGAAAGGAGCAAGGGTATTTTCGAAAATTGATCTAAGATCGGGTTACCATCAAGTGAAGATAAAACCCAAAGATATTCCGAAAATCGCTTTTAGGACCCGATACGGACACTACGAATTTGTAGTGATGCCGTTTGGACTGACCAATGCTCCAGTTGTGTTCATGGATCTCATGAACCGTGTATTCCATGAATATCTCGATAAATTTGTGTTAGTGTTTATCGATGATATTCTGATCTATTCAAAGAGTGAACAAGAACATGAAGTACACTTACGAATTGTGTTGGAAAAGTTGAGGACGCAGAGATTATATGCTAAGTTTAGCAAGTGCGACTTCTGGCTAAAAGTAAATTTCACGGGCATATAGTCTCACCAAGGAATTAAAGTGGATCCCGCCAAGGTCCAAGCTGATGCAGTGGAAATCACCTCGACTCCGAATGAGATTCGTAGTTTTCTAGGCTTAGCCGGGTATTATAGAAGATTCATCGAAGGATTTTCTAAAATTGTTAAGCCAATGATGCAATTGTTGAAGAAAGGGGTAAAATTTCAATGGACCCCAGAATGCGAAGACAGTTTCCAAGAACTCAAAGAAAGATTGACCAACGCTCATATTTTAACAATACCTGATCCAGAGAAAGATTATACCATATACACGGATGCGTCGAGAAATGGAATAGGATGCGTCTTAATGCAAGAAGGAAAGGTTGTCGCATACACTTCACTACAGTTGAAAATTCACGAACACAATTATCCCACTCACGATCTGGAACTCGCAGCGGTGGTCCACGCATTGAAAATTTGGAGACATTATTTATACGGATCAAGATGCGAAATTTTCAGGGATCACAAAAGTTTGAAGTATTTCTTTGAACAAAAAGATTTGAATATGCGGCAACGAAGATGGCTCGAGCTGGTCAAAGATTACGATTGCGAAATCAAGTATCATCCAAGAAGAGCTAACGTCGTTCTGCACGCCCGAAAGGTGAAAAATCGGGAGGATTAGGGACTCTTTTAACGGACCAAGAAGAATTATTAAAAGAATTTGAAAGAATGAAGTTGGAAACTGTGTTGCCTCCCCAAGACATTCAAGGAATTGTAGCGTCGTTAGTGGTACTTCCGGACTTGAGAACTCGTATAATTGAAGCGCAAAGAAGAGATGAACAACTTGAAACTCTACGAGCAAAAATCAGAACGGAGAATCTTCCGGATTACCACGAAGCGGGCGATAATACAATTATGCTCGGTAATCGCATATACGTACCTAACGATGCAGAATTAAAGAATGAAATTATGAGTAAAGCTCATAATGTTCCGTATACTGCACATCCTGGAAGCACGAAGATGTATCAAGATCTCAAACAGAAGTTCGTGTGGACAGGAATGAAACAAGACATTGCATCCTACGTCGAATGGTGTTTAGCGTGCCAACAGGTAAAAGCCTTACATCAAAGACCGTACGGAAAGTTACAGCCTTTGGAAGTGCCTGAATGGAAATGGGATCACATCGCGATGGATTTCGTAACGGGATTACCCAAATCAAGACGAGAAAATACTGCTATTTGGGTAATCATTGATCGTTTAACTAAGAGTGCTCATTTCATTTCAATTCCGATAACGTATGGAGCGGATAAGTTGGCACAAATTTATGTTCGGGAGATCGTTCGTCTACATGGAGTGCCGATCTCAATTACTTCGGATCATGATGCAAAATTCACTTCTCGATTTTGGACTACGTTTCAAAAGAATTGGGTACTCGATTAAATTTTAGTACCGCTTTTCATCCCCAAACAGATGGTCAGACCGAAAGAACGATTCAGACGCTAGAAGATATGCTCCGAACAGTGGTGCTCGATCGAGGAGATCAATGGGAACAAGTTCTACCATTGATCGAATTTGCTTACAACAACAGTTATCAAGCTACAATCGGCATGGCTCCCTACGAAGCACTTTATGGCAAGAAATGCAGATCACCTCTGTATTGGGATGAAGTGGGAGAACGAAAGATCCTTGGCCCGGAAGCAATCGAAGAAATGGTCCAGATAGTACAACAAATCAAGAAAAGAATGAAAGAAGCTCAAGATAGGCAAAAATCCTACGCTGATAATCGTCGTATGGAATTGAAATTTGAGATAGGGGACAAAGTTTTTCTCAAAGTTTCCCCAACCAAAAGAGTTCACCGTTTTGGAATAAAAGGGAAACTTAAACCAAGATTTCTTGGACCTTACGAGATCTTGGAACGGATCGGGCCTGTAGCCTATAGGTTAGCGTTGCCTCCAAACTTCGCTAACGTACATGATGTTTTTCACGTATCTCAGCTCAGAAAGTATGTTTATGACCCACAACATATTCTTCATTACGACGAAATAGTTCCTGATGCTGATTTAAGCTATGAGGAAGAACCTGAATGTATTCTGGACCGGAAAGAACAAAAGTTAAGGAATAAAGTTATTCCTTTAGTGAAAGTTCAATGGAAGCATCATGGTCCAGAAGAAGTGACGTGAGAACTAGAAGATCAAATGAAAGAAAAGTACCCCGACATATTTAATAAGGTACGAAAATTTCGGGGACGAAATTTCTTTAAGGGGGAGAGAATGTAGTAGCCCGAAAATCTTATAGTAATTATTAAAGCTCAATTAGGCATAATTAAGGGCTTAAAAGCTATTTAAGCCCTAAGGATTTATAAAATTCAATATAATGAAATATTAATCGGCATGAATCCAATTAATTTAAGATTTGAACATATGAGATTAGAAATGTATAGATTTATTAGAAATGAGTTTATTTGTGATAAAAAGTCAATTATATGAAATAAATGAATTATTATGATATGTGTGAATGAAAAATGCTATAAATTAGAAATTAAGCTATGAAATGCTTTAATTATTTTTATATGGATATTTTCTTATAAAATGAAATAAATCATTGTTTAAGTTATTAATTTGCTTGAATAAATTTATTTAGCAATAATTAGTGATAAAATAATTTATTTATGCAAATTTTCGAAAAATTTAGAAGTATTATGGTAATGAATTAAATTTTGTTATATAAAATGATTTAAATTA
This sequence comes from Salvia rosmarinus, assembly GCA_036937905.1. Lineage (NCBI taxonomy): Eukaryota > Viridiplantae > Streptophyta > Magnoliopsida > Lamiales > Lamiaceae > Salvia > Salvia rosmarinus. The sequence goes on along the minus strand of CM072822.1, from coordinate 24,880,837 downwards.
TGCCATATGAATCTAAATTAAATTATGAATATAAGTTGTATTAGGTCTTATAATTTAATTGGGATATGATAGTATTAATTAAATTATATTAAGGTATGGAATTAGTAAGAATTTAGGTGCAATTATAATTTATTGAAATTAGTGTAATATACCCTTGAAATTAAAATTAAATACACATTAAATTATAATTAGATTTCTAGAAGTATAATACACATAATATATCTTCTTCCACCCTCATTTCTCTCCCAACTCTCGGCACTCACACACTCACACACACACAAAAATTTTCTCTTCAAGTTTAATCCATATTTAAGTGGGAATTTAGTGATATTTCACTCTAAGCAAGGTAATTCCTTTATTTAAGCACAATTTTTATGAATTAAGTTGATAAATATAATGTTCCATGATCTTGTAATTTTCGAAATTTATGAACTTGTGATTATGATGGATTTGTTTAATTTTTGTTATGTTTATTGATTTAATTATGTTTATGAAGCTTGATTAACATATACTATGGTTTTAATTTGTTTAAATTCATGAAGATTATAAATTCAAGAATTATACCTAAACCCTAATTTTTTATATATGGAGCATATGTTATGATATGATAGAATTAAGCTTAGATATATGCTTAGGGATGATTATAAACATCATATAAATGAAGAAATTAAAAGTTAAATCATGCTTGTGAAAATTCTAAAATTTTCGAAACATATAGGTTGGATGAACTTGAGGATTTTGATTTTTATTGATGAATTTGACATGATATTCATGCTTAGGGATATGAATAATGTATAAATTGAATTTATAGGAATTTAATTCAAACATATACTAATAGCCTCAAATTTTCGAAAATGAAGGGTGTTTCAAGAACTTTGATTTCTTGATTTTATTTGATGTATTTGATATGATATTTGAAATCTAGGATAAAAATAATGCTTAAGTTGAATTTATAAGAATTTATGGACTTAAGGTATGAAAAATAGAAAATTAAAGTTTAGTATAAGTTATGATTTTATGTGATGAAAATAGGTTAAGACTTGAATGGATGATGGAATTATGATCATTGATGATAAATGAGCATGATTATATGATATTTGATAACTAATGAATTGTGGATAATAAAAATATTGAAATCTTATAAAAATGTGGTTGAAGGGCATTAACCGATTAAAGTATAAATGAACGAATTTAAACATGTTTTAAGTTCTTAAATGTATATTTAAGTATATAATGATGACATTGGGGAGTTTGGGATGAAATTGGATGAGTTTGGTGTATTTGGGCTATACATATTACAGATGTTACTCTGCCGAAATTTCGGTAGAATTTGATATTAATAAGACGTTTTAGATTTTAATTAATCACTAATGATATATATATTTAAATTAGTAAGGAAGATTACTAAATTCAATAATAATTTTATGTTATAAGGATCAAGCAAGGGAAATCGGGAAGTAAAGAGCGAGGAAAAGAACTTGTTGGATTAAACGTCGCCAGGTGGGTAATGCGTTCCAAAATTTATTTTGAAGCAAAACCAATGACATTTTATGAGTTTGTTTTATTATGAAAACATTTTAATCACCACATGTTGATTATGTTAAAATGAATGTTTTATCACATTGTGGGTATGACGGCGATGTACCTATCTACGGTAGGAAAATGTTATATACTGTGCACAGGTAGATGGCTGTGAGCTTGCACATGTAGGCCGGACATGGTACTGGGGAGGAGGCCTACTTCCCTTTACCGAATGACGTAGATAGGGTATGACCGTAGTTGTGATCCTTCGGGACCAACTCGGGTATGTAATGCCGGTATGTTTAAAAATAAATTTTGGTGATATGTTATGAGGATAAATGTTTCTTATGAATAACCAAACTACTGATTCCTAAAAGTTATTTGAAAGAAAAACTTACTTGAACAAGGTTATAAGTTTTGAAAATTATAATGGCATTTACCCACTGAGTACTTTCTGGTACTCACGCCCATAAAATGTTTATTTGATGCAGGTTGAGCAAGAAGAAGAAGATGTGGCATGGAATTGAGCTGAATTATTGTTTTGCTTTCTTACTTTAAACAGTGATGTCTGAATATCATGTCTTCACACATGATATTCATTACTCTTCTGTTGCCAAAACTTTGAAGTTGTGAAACCGTACTTTTGATAAACTTTGTAAATATTTTAAAAATTTCTAAGTATGTATTTTCGAGGTTGTGTTTTCGTTTGGGCTTATTGCTGTTGTTGGAAATTTTCTGAGTGCGGGTTGGTTTACTCCATTTACAAACATTATGCTGCCCGTTTGTTTCAAAAACTTAATTCTTTAAATCACTTATTGTTGGAAGATTTTCGTTAATTAAACCAGTCATAGCTTGACTATTTAGTTAAATAAGTAATTAAATAGTCGGGTCGTGATAGGTAGCGACGTCTATCGTCTCTCTGATGAGGGGATCGACTCCGTCTTTCCTCTCTTCGATCCCGTTCGGGCACGCGGACGTGTCTAGACGAACGACTTCGGCAATTGTGCCGAGGTGACCGACTTCGCGGGTGACGCCGGGGTGAATAGTTTTGGGCGGTTTGTCGAGGTGATCGACTTCGGGCATCATGCCGAGGTGATCGTTCTCGGCTATCTCGCCGAGGTGAACATCCTTGGCTATTTCTCCGAGGTGAACGTCCTCGGCTATTGCGGAGAGGTGAGCGACTCCGGGCGCCCGTGATTGCCAAACTGGGCGTTCTATTCATGGTTCTTGAGGTTCCCGCTCCATTCGCCCTTTGGCTCAGAAAGGTTTGAAATTGGCCCATATGGGCATTGAGGAATTCAGACACGGCTCTGCCGAGGACCTCATGAGATTGGTGAGTCGCTTGTTCACCGGCGTTGAGGCCATCTTCTTCCTCTTCGGAAGGGCGACGATCCTGAGGGTGTATAGGTAGGTCCTCTATGTAACCCTCAGGTGTGTTGTTGTTATCGGCAGCGGCGACTTCTTTTCCCCGGCGCTGCATAACAACCTGGTTGGGGTTTTCAGTCCGTCCGTTGCCAGCACCACCAGCGGCGCTAATATTTGCACGAGTCCTTGCCATTGATTTTGTGTAGAAAACGAAGCTTTTTGTTCAAAGTTTCCCACAGATGGCGCTAATGATAAATCTTGTGTGTGAGTTTGCGAAAACGATAAAGAACACAAGAGGTTTTTACATGGTTCGATCAAGGTAAAGATCTACGTCCACGGAGGTATGATTCCTCAATACTTTCACTATGTTTGATTACAATGAATGTATTTAAAAACTCTAGTATTCGATAGTTGCTAACCCTTCTACCTTCAATCTTACCTCTATTTATACATGTTGTGGATCCCTCAAGATTACCATGGATCCCTTGCCTTGTGTGATCTGATCCCTGAATATCTACTTTCAATATCTTTTCTTAGATTTGATCTTGAATAGGGTTTAGATGTTGGGCTTTGGGCCGAAGTTGCTAGGTTGGGCCTAGTTCGTTTGGGCGCCTGCTATTGGGCTTGAGCGGTTGGGCCCCATATCCTATCAGGTACTAAATCGTCCTCCTCTCCGTTTCGGCAATACGTTCTTCTTCTTCTTCTTCTTCTTCTTCAATTTTATGTAGTTATGATGCAGATCGGAATCTAAACTTTTCATAATTATTTGAATTTTAGCACGTATTACTATACATGTTTGGGACGAAAAAGGGTAATAAAATCACTTTTTTAGTTGGATTTGGGACATATACGAGTATATAAATTCTAAACGAGTCCGAACATTAATCGACATGCTTGTGTGAAAATTTCTCCATTTTTAATCTTTTATTATTTATTCTATCTAGTATTAGTATTTATTTTATAATGTTCAGGTTGCTATTGCAGCAGATTATTGTGATAATTTATATGAGTTTGAGGTGATAATTAGTATTAAAATACTTTTTGATCGTGTTTAATTATGACGAGTATGGATATATAATTTTTAGACGGATTCTGATGGCTGAATCATCATTCAGAATCATCGTCGTGCTTTGCTACGATTCCAGTGGTTGATCCTAGGCTCATCATTTCACTTTATCAATGTGTTCTGTCACGCTCAACAAGTCAGAGGATTGAACTCTAGTCATATATGAAGTTGTTTTTAAATTTATACTTATAAATTACCAACATAAAGTGATTCCCCGTCAAAACTTGATGGGATATAACTTATACATATTAGATTTGAAGGCATAACTCTAATATAAAAATTATTTCAATTAGACTACAAACACAACGTAAAGTAATTCCTCATCCATTTTTGACAGGTTATAAGTTATTTGCTAACTAAAAAATTATAACTATAAACTAACAATAATTATAAATCATACTACGAAAATAGTCAACCTAATGCCCGATAATACGATAACCTACTCAACTAAACTAAATTAAACATAAATCTTAATATTGGAATAATCAGCCCCAGTTAACAACTTCCAATCGTGTACCCTTTTTTTTTGTTAATTATTGTGTTCTTCATCCAATATGTAGTCCTAAATATTAAATCACTTATTTCAGTAAGCTGAAATCAAAAAAAAAAATCATGCTAGGGGCATAAGATTGCAATCGCATACAGTATACTGATTGTGTGCTCAAGGATATTGGTTAAATCTTAAAATAATTTACATACCTTAATAATGTTAACACAACGAGCACGAATATTATTCCACATTCGAAGATGTGTTTTGTGAGTATTTCCAACAGATCTATTCTAAATCGTTGAATTCACCGTGTTTTTTTTTTCTAATTTTTTCGTAGTTGTTGTTCGACACTTTAAAATTTATAAGCCAGTTGTAGTCATTTAAATTTAACTTCATCACTTTATTTAGTAAATGGTAACAATCGAAGAAACAACTTCTATGAAAACTGCATGAAGTTGCAGGTGTTTTATTATTAAATAAATGAAAAATAATAATAAATAAAACTATTATTTAATAAAAAATCAACTTCAGCCACTATTCATTTGTTTCTTTTGACTAGTAAGATCCATTAAGGTCGTCTTTTCCATCAAAGTTGCTAGTAAGCTCATACTTTTATCAACATAGATAAAAAAAACTTGTGTCACTACCAAATGGACTAAATATAAAATTCTTGGTATATATATAAAAGGTATAAATTTATATATATTCATTCTTGATAAGTTTGTGTGTTTTATAGCTACATCCATAAATATGTGTCTGAGAATTTCCGATACGAGTTTAAATAAAAGTTGTTAAGTGTTTTGTGAGTTGAGTAAAGTCTCATATTAGTGTAGTATTAAATTAATTAGTGGTGGATCATGGATAGTAAATGTAATACCCCGCAGAATTAGATGCCTAATTACGGTATTTAAAACCCGTAAATTAGAAATTCGCTGAGATGATTCAATCCATAAAATATCGAATAATGACGTCGATTAATTACGAAGGAATGAAATCCTATTTTATATTCACTGAGAATTGTGAATTTAGGAATAAAAGTATATGAAGTATATCGGCATTATTATTTTAACGTCGATCGCGTATCGATAGTTAAAATTCATGATATTTTCTAAGCAATTAAGCTTAGAATTAAATTTCATTATTAATGGAATAATGTAATAAAGTGATGACAACCATTTCGAGATGAGTCGATAATGAGCGTTTCTAACGTTTTCAAACGTTAACGTTTTGAGATGAAACGAGCGTTTTAATCGATCAAGAAATTATAGGAATTAATTTCCTATGATTAGTATATGTAATTACAGTATTATTTAGCATTAAATCAATGCTAGATCATCAAGATTTGATTGTGACCAATTTTTCAAACGTTTGAAAACCCTAATTTTCGAACTCGATTTTTATCGCATAAAATGATGCCATTAATTTATCCTATGATATTATTTAAAATCTAAACCATATGTTATGATATATATGTCTATTAATAGCATGGAAAATAAAAATTTGACCTATTACAAGTGTGAGAGCCGAGAGCTCCTAATTGCTATAACAAAGTGTGCTGTTAATCTTCCCACTATTACATGTATCTATGAAGTGGCAATGTGATTAATTATATATCATAATTAAACAATTAAATACTGAAATTTATATATATATATATATATATATATATATGTACAAAAATCGTGCATATGTGTGTGTGTAGAGAGGGAGTGTAAGAGTGTTGTGCATGTGTGTGACAAGTGTAGATGCATGGGAGTGTATTAACAAATGTCACCCATGCCTACCACCCAACACCCCCCATACCTCTCCAACACCACCCCACACACACCCCACACCTCAATCAGCCGTCCCCTCTCCTCTCCTTCCTCCAAGAACATCCCCATTTCCACCATGAAGAAAGAACTCAAGCTCCTAGCTCTTGTGATGCCAATTGATACACCTCGAAGCCATGAGCTCCGTCGCCTCTCCATCTCTCTCGTCTTCTTCCAATTTCGTGGCTGAGGTAACTACATCCTACGATTCTTGGACATGGCTAGATCATACATGCATGTGTATAGGTGGGTAATTCAATAGTATCGAACACATATATGTGATTGCATATCGAACTATAATCTTGTCTGCAAAACTGGAAGTTATCTCACGAAATCAGTAACTTCATAAATTTATTTGACTAAGTTACAGTGGTCCTATGATTGTGAAATTTTAATATGTTGAATTTCTATGTGTCTAGTATGCCTCTGTAAAATTTCAAGTCAATAAACCTTGATTTACTATTTAATTATATTTTTCAAAAACACTGCACAAATCTGGGAAATTGCCGTGTTCATCACCCACGGTCCGTGGCCTTCGTTTTGAGTTTTTCTAATGATAAAACTCTAATATTTGGCATGAACATAATTTAGCATGTCTAGAAGACTCATGTAAATTTTCAGAATTTTCTAAATTTTTTACTATTTATTACAGATTTTACAAGTTAACTGCACAAAACTGTCATGGGAGTGATAGCTTGTGGTAAAATATTTTTATCTCCCAATATATTTTGAATCATTGAGTGAGGATTTTTCTGGATTAAACTAGACTTAAGTGTCTTTTCAATATGATTGGTTTCATTCCCAGATTCCTTATAATGAACTCTCGGTGAGTTTTTAAAGTTGATGCATTGCAGTAAGCCTTTTGGACAAACTGCCTTAGTAAATTTCTATGTTAAATAAGCTGTTCGAGTATGACTTTTACGTGAGATGTTCAAGCCATTTGTAGTCCGATTTGGACTTGGGTTTCTTCATAAGAAATGTTCCTTACCATGTCTAGTTGTGATCTGGAAAGTTTCATCCCAAACCAACTCTTATAGGTATACCTTTCACTGACCCAAAGTCACCTACTGGAAAATGTCCATTTCCAACTAGTCAACTTTGAGCTTATGTATTTCTCGATGCGTAAGATATTTTCCAGTATGGTCTTCATGCAATATGTAGTTCTTGTTACAAGGTTTCGAAATTGGTAGCCTGCAGCCATTTTGTCATTGTGAGTCAAAAGTTACGAGACTCGTAAAACCCCTCGTCGTTAAGCTAAAACTGAAAATTCTGAAAAATGTTCTAAGTATAGAAGTCAGTTTGAGTTGCCCACTTTGAGACCCTATATCTCCAGAACCACGACTCTTTTGGATTTAATTCCTTCTTGGAACGTGTAGTATATGTTTAGAGGTTTCCAGAATGTATCTTTGTACGACCATACGTATTCTGAATTGAAAGTTATGAATCATCAAAGTCGTCACTTGGGTTAATTTTAAGTTTGTTTGTGATTTTCAAACACTTAAAATTTGACTAAGTGTAGAACTCCCCTATGTTATATGGTTGATATTAATTCATATTAATGACCATAGTGTATAATAATACACTATATGAATTTAGAAAAAATTTGAAATCATTTGGTAATTTTAGAATTACCGAGAGCATTAAAGGAATTATAAGGATTTTAAAATCCTTTTAATTAAGAGTAATAATATATTATATGTCTAAATATTATTTTGGACATATTTGGGATTTATAAAATTTTATAAACGTAGATCACTATGTTTATAACGAAACGTTATATTTAATAACGTTATAAATGAATAATAAGGATTTATGGATAAATGGATTAATATTTAAGAAAAATATTAATAAAGTTCATCGATTTACGTGACAAGTCGAGAATTAGGACTTTACAAAAAGAAATCGATTGGAAATCGATTTATAACATGAATTAGTAAGAGATTACAATTGAAAGTCAAAATTGTTGACTTTTAAAGTCAACGTACGAAATACGTTCGATAAATACGCTAATACGCGTAAGGTGTACTAATTAGGTAAGAAACCTCATTAGTAAGAAAAGATTTCATAATTGAAATCCTTATATCGAGAAACGTATAAATACGTCGAACGTTTAAACCGGAAAGGTTAAAACGATACGGTTGAACGTGTCTCGAATAACGAGAACTATTCAATTGAGATACGTAATTGAAAAACGTATCAAATTCATTAAGGAATTCAGTTTATATCGATATAGAATATCGAAGTTTATTCTCGACTTTTAGAGTCTCGAGAAACGTGAACGACGTACTAAAACATCATTTTTACGTAAAGGTATGGACGCGGACGCGACGGCCGGACGTTGACGAATAATCAAGTTTAAGACGAACAATAGTCCAGGTGGGCTTTACTCTACTCAAAAATGAAATGCTTTTGAAATATTTATTTACGATGCTTATTTCAACTGTTGATAAAATGTTTACAAGATTACCTGCCAAAAATATTTACGTTTTGTGTATGTATCCTATCCATGAGATGTTATGAGATGTTATGAGATGTTATGAAATGTTATGAATGTTGTTGGGTCGCTCCCAACTTATGAATGAAAATCGATATCGGATCCTCTTGGGAAGACTTATACAGCTAGGATTAACGTGTACACCTAAGGTATTGTGTCTTTGTAGGACAATTCACGGCGGTCACGGGGTCGTAGAGGAGGCCTCCTCACGACTTTCGACTATGATGATATGATGAAATGATGATAAGGATACGGATCATACACACGGAAAAATGCCCGCCAGCGATGATTCTTGACAAATGATGAAAATGATTTTAGTAAGCACAGGCATTTCAACTAAAACCCTTGTGTCTTACCATGATGTGGCGATGTAATCTTCAAATGATAAAATATTTTGGCATGAGTCCACCGAGTGCATTCTTGTACTCGACCGCATGTTTGTTTTAAATGTGTGAGGTTGAGCGGATGATGGATGGGCGGTGTTGAGCAATAGGATTATTGTCATTGAAAAGTTTATACCTTGATAGTACATCGTCATATGTACTTATCACATGTCTTCCATTGCAAGAACCTAAATTTATGTACTAAAGTCCAAGAATATACTTGACATATGTTTTGAGCTTATTGTTAAAAGAATCTCCAGATAATTATCTCTGTTTAGAGTTACAATCCCTTTTAAATCGTACTTAGGATTTAGGGGATGTGACAGTAAAATCTGTAAATAAATGATGTTGTTGAAGCTAATAAGTAGGACTAGTGGTGGGTCATTGGTGGTAAAAAATGTAAATAAATGATGATGTTGAAGGTAATAAATATGGAATATTTTGTAAAGTAGTTTCCATAAATAGAAAGTGAACAAATTTGAAGGACGTAAAGAAAACTCGGAACAAATTTGGGAACGGAGAAGGTATATTTTATAATCATTTTCTATTTTTTCAAATCCCACGTATGATGACATGTGTTGGAAGAAGGAGATAGAATTGTTAGGGTGGCCACAACCCTAAATATAATTTTTCAACTTTTATATAAGTCCCACAATGACACATCAACTTTACAAAATTCAGTGTGTGTGTGTTGGCCTAGTGGTAGAGTGGTTAATGCTGAGGCCAAAGGTCTCGGGTTCGAGTCCACCATGACGCAGCCTTTAAAATTTTTGTATTAATTGACAAAAAAAAAAAAAAAAACTTTACAAAATTCAGTGTGTGTGTGTTGGCCTAGTGGTAGAGTGGTTAATGCACGAGTCCAAAGGTCTCGGGTTCGAGTCCACCGTGACGCGGCCTTTAAATTTCTGCATTAAATTAACAAAAAAAAAAAACTTTACAAAATTCACAAATTATTATTCTGCTTTTTTCTACAGTAATAAACTCAACTTTCAACTTTTAATTGGTCCCTCCTAAAATAAACACTACTTTATATATCCATCTATGTGATTAAATATATATTTTAATTATAAATTAAAATTAAAATAGAAAATTTACAAAAATGAAAACAGAAACATATAACTCAATTTAGTAAAAAACAATTGCGTTAGCGACGCGCGCCTGGCATGCACGCACCAATCAGAACGCGAGTGTCGTGCAAGCTCCTTAGTTGACGCGTGCGTGGGGTCCGAAATGTCAGTGGAAGCTAGCTTTTGATACTAAAAGCTAAAACTAGCTTTCGTTTCTTGGGTTCACTGTTGTGGGCTGAAATCTTGGGTTCCAACTTTTCAGAGTTAGGTTTTGAGTACCATTATGGGTAGGGGTATAATCGAACCGAGCCGAGCCGAAACCATCGTACTCAAATTTGGTTTGTTTAGTATCGAGCCGAGTCTCAAGCTTTATTTATCGAATATTTCGAACTCACGAGCTTAACCGAATCCAAACAAACTTTTCAAATTTAAAAATAAGTTATTTTATTCACAATAACACAATATATTTATTGATTTCTTACAACAAATAAAAATAGTTAGAGATTTAATACAATAATGACTAGTTATAGAAAGAAAATAATTGTATCTAGTTAGTATTTCTATATTTTCAAGTTAAATCAGTTAATGAACTTGTTCACGAACTAACGAGTCAAATACTATCATGTTCAGGCATAGTTTGTTTAGCTAACGAGCTTCGATAAATAAACTCGGACGAACTTTTGTTGAATCAAGCTTCGAATAGCTCATGAATAGCTTGACTCGTTTACATCTCTAATTACTTTTTACAAAAATAAAAATAAAAAATTGTGGGCCCACGTGTATGTCTATCATTGTCTTTCTTTACAATACTCCTCTCTCTGTGTGCGTGTGCGTGTGCGTACAAAAGGAAGAAATCAAACATGAGTAGGGATGGCAATGGACCGGATATGGATCGGATCTTGCTAGGTCCAGATCCAGATCCAATTTTTTTTTGTTTGGGTCCGGATCTGGTCTAGATCTATTGGGTCCAAAAAAATTAGATCCAGATCCATAAGATCTGCAGGGTCCAGGTCCAGGGTCCAGACCCGGATCCATATGTTATCTCTTCTAAAATAAATCATAAATCAATTATAATTCACAATACCATAATAATAATAATAAACTAAATACATATAACACTATAATAATTATTTAAAAATTTTACAATTATTACTGTACAAGAAGACGTTAGTTACAAATTTACTTTTGTTTTTATGACAACAAATAATATTGCAATATTAATAGAAGAAGTAACACATATATATGAACAAATAGATCACTTATATACAAATTTTTCTCAAATGCAAGGTACAAGTTTATAATATTATTGACATACCATCCAATTCCGTAACCTAATTTATCCAACTTCGACTATAAAGAATATAAATAAAAATTGTATATACATATATATTATATGGATCCATGGGCCGGATCTGGGTCTCAGAAATCGAGATCCGGATCCGGATTTTAAAAGAAAGGTTCGGATCCGGTCCAGATCCGTCGGATCCTATTTTTTGAAGATCCAAATCTTGAAAAATAGATTTGAATCTACGGATCTGTACCGGATCCGAAATTCACTGCCATCCCTAATTGGACCGTGGACGACATGAACTCGACTGTGGACGATGTGAATTCCACTTCATAGCATGTTATATTTTTTTGAGTGAAGTGTGCGTTTGTAAATCAATAATATGTGTAATTTATATGTTATTACGATTAATTAAAATTAGAATGCATAAAACTTTGAATTAAATTGTATGTTCTTTATACACGGTTAGCATGTGTTATTTGTTTTTAATGTGAATTATGCTTTGTACTATTATTGTTAATTACAGTTGGAATGTAGAGAATTTGAAATTAAAGTGTATGTTCTTTTTTTATATTATGTGGGCCATGACATTCACTACTGATGCGTCTTAGGTGAAACCCCATGCTCTTTTCAATAGAAAAACTATATGTTCGTTTTTTTTGGTATCATGGGGAACCCGTAACCACTACCTAGCTATGATGCGTATTAGGTAAACTACACGTTCCTATTTTCTTCACATTATACTATTGGCGTAGTTGCCTTTTTTTTTATTACTTTGTTGGTTCAATTGATTTTCATACTGTTTGGCACAATTGTTTTTATTCATACGGTTGGCAAGATCGTTTTTATTTAATGTGAAATATCAATCAATAACTGGGACCCTATTTTTATTTCTTTAGTATGTAATTAGTTGCTTTTCCATGTGTATGTTAACAATCTTGGGACCATTTGTCATGTTTTATTTTAAAAGTCAAAAATGATTGTAAAATATATATTTTTATATATAAAATATTAGTGTAGTCTCTCGCCCAGTTTTCAGTTTCCATTATAGTTTCTGTCCTTCATCAAAAAATTTGTAATAAATATAAGTGTAAATTTAGTGCTATTTCTTGTTATGTTAATTTCTTTTCAGTCCATAATATAAATTTGACTTTAGCATTTTAATTTCATGATTAGTAACTAACATTTGAGCATTTTCACCATTTAAATTCTTATTTTTAGGTAAATGGAACTTATTTCATAATTAATATTTTTTCTATATCAAACTAAGTTTTTAAAATAGTAAGTAACATAGTATAAGATAATTTTAGTATGTTATTAACTTTTGAATGCTAAACTAAAAATGTATCTATAACAACGTACTTTATCAAAATTGTAATTAACTTAATAATTTTATGGATGAGTTGAATACGTTACTTTTTTATTATTATAGTCTGTCCCTTCTGGATAAAAGTCTTGTCTCCGTCCTACATATAATCAGAAATTACATGACATGCCCCCACGGACGGACGTAGCTCAATTGGTTAAGAGTTAGCAGATTTAGAACAATGACCAAGGATCAAATCCTAGCAGCCGCAGTGTGAGAGTTTTCACCCTCTTTAGGGTGTATCCTCCTAGCTTCTTAACCGTTGAGTCACCGTGATTTACCTTCTCATATTCTCATGGGGTTAGGGGAGAGCTTCCCCTTTTGGAATAAGAAATTACATGACACTTTGGATTTCTTCTATATAAAAAAGAAAGATCTGGGTTTTCTTCTTCCGTCAACTTAAAAGGAGAAGTTACATGGGCCTGACCCTCCATTTTAACAGGTTGGAAAAGTATCAACTCAAAGCAATTAGCTATGGGTTGAAATGTTAGATCTCCCCCTCCTAAAAGCGAAAATAAAAAACTATTAATTTGCAACAATAAATATTTCTTATATAATGTATTTTACTTTTGAACCATCTTAATCGTATTTCTATCATCAAGTATTTATTATTGTTTTTTCTCTCACAGTCGAATTTTTTAAAACCGTATTATAAAACTTAATATCAAAAATTCTAAGAAATACATAGATTAGTTTTCAAATTTTAACAAAAACAATACAGAAATCTGAAAATAGATTTGATTCAGTATTTTTATTTAGCAAAAATGTAGTTTTTAGTCAACAGAAGTCCAGTGTAGTTGTTTTAATTGCTCTTTATTGATTTCACAATAATGCATCTATCCAGATTAAAGTTCATCAATTACGAATTAGAGATTATTAATCATAATTAGAATTTAATTAAACAAATTTGCTCGAGCATACCTTTCACCTTAATTTTGGAGGACCTGACCGTCATGTGTATCTGGCATACTCGATGAAGCAATTCTAATTTTCGCACCAGCTAATAATGGAAACAAGTTATTGCAATCTTAATCTTCTGTAGCTAATATAACTAACAAAAAAAACATATGACAAAACCAATAATAGGTGAGTTACTATGGTGTAGTGGTTATTACGTGTCTTACACACTGAACGTCTCCAGTTCGATCCTGGGTAGCAACAAGTTTTCTCTCTGATTTTCTTTTGCATTTTTCTCGAATTCTTCACTCCCAACTAAGGCGGCCCAATCCTTCATTCCTTCTTGGCATAATGGATCTCAAAAATAGTTGCTCCACAAAAGTTGGTCCCGATTAGAGGCTCCAAGGACCTTATCATTTGAATAAAAATGACGATGGTAATTGATACGTAGGAATAAAATGAGAATAAATGATAATTCATGCATTCATTTTCAATCACACGGTTACCATATTTAATTTTTATATTTAATAAAATTATTCTTATTTATTTGTTCTCATAATAATAATAATAATAATTATTATTATTATTATTATTATTATTATTATTATTATTATTATTATTGTTTCTATTTCTATTATATCAATTATCATTTCAACAATCAACTTCTTTTATAATGATATATATACTATCTATTATCGTCATAATTTCTTGGCCCTTTACCTTACCTTAAGAAGAAAGAGGAGGTCTGAAGCGCAGGAAAGAATGCAAGAACTGTATGATGCAATAGCTTATCAAATTCCCTCCCTTTCTTGTTAGTATTGGAAATCTTGTATTTTACATATTCATACGATTGAGTCTTTGGATTTCTAAAATAATATAAAAAGAAGTGCTTCAAATCATTGTTATTTGACTCGATTTTTTAAATCCACTGGTGAGATACATATAAAAAACATGTAGAATCATCAATAGGACCAGCATACTTGTTGACCATAATAATAATAATAATAATAATAATATTAATATTAATATTATTATTAATAATTATTATTATTATTATTAGAATAATGGTTATTTTATTTCTATTTGTTCATTGCTTATGCATACTAACCATAAGAATCACATGTTTATTCCATTTCATTCCAAAGTTCATTCTATTCATATCTAATTTTATTTCTGCATATCAGCCACCACCTAAGTGTTTGCTAACAACATTAAGGGAGGGCATATGCTAGTGTTATCTAAATAGTATTCGGGTTCTCGATTAGAATTGAACCGAATCGGAATTGAAGCGGTTCTGATTAGCCGAAAATCGAATATTTGATTTCGGTACGGTATTCGATTCAACTGTTAAAATATTTTTCGATTATCGGTTAACCGATTGGTTAGGAACTGAAAAACTGTTTTTATTTTTAATTATTATATAATTAATTAAAAATTATAGAATCTCAATTTTAATTAATTATTTTTACTAAATTTCAGTTTTTCAATTATGTTAATTATTTTTAACAAATTTTAGTTTTTAAAATTATTATTTAATGATTTTAATTATTAATTAGTTTTATTTCGGTTAACCAAACAATGAACCGTAATAATCGATTCGTTTCCAGTTAATCAAAACTGTAAATCGTGTCGGTTTCTGTTCCACTTTTTCGAACAAATTCGATCAATCGAAATATAACCACCCCCTAGCGTTTACTTTTAAGGATTAATTTAAATATATAAAATAATATATGTTAATCCATTGTTTACTTTAATGACTTGCAATCTTGGGATATCCCAAAACCCTCGCTAGTTTTTATTATTTGAGCTAATCTAGTTTGATTCATATTCCATTGAAAAAGTAGGGTTGTAAAAATCTCAATGATGAGGATAAACACACTCATTCATATATTCTATCAATCATAAGAAATAAATATCTTCTAAAAGACCAAAACTTCTATGTGAACGTCTAAATAGTGTTTATTACTTCACAATTAAGATTTATTAAATTAGAATTAGGTTTTATTAATTTTCTAAATTAAATTTGCAATTTTAATAACTAAAATTTATTAATTTATAACCAGAATTTAATTATTATTTGTTATTAAATATAATGAAATTAATTATTTTAATAATTAAGAGAAGCTTCCAGATACATATTTTTTTAAAATAGGATACTATGTGATATAGAATTAATAGCCTGATGAGTTGAACGAGGAACTGGAACCTATGAATGATGTTTAGTCATGGGCGGCACGGTAATTAATTATTAAATTTGTTATTTATAAAATGAAATAGTGTCGCTAAAATATAGGGAAATTATAATAGAATTTAACGAATGCAAGTATATCAAATGCAACAGAGTTTATTGGGTAAATGAATCTTTAATTTCAGTGGTTAACATGTCGTTTTGAACTTTAGGTTGAAAGTTTGTGCCACTTTCATTCGTTAAGAATTTCAACCGAACACATCATGATGCAACCTGTCACAAGGTTTTCGTCACTTAGAAATTTTCGCCTTGTGCGGCGTCGACCCACTCACAAGTCGACCAGCCTTCTCTTACGCCCACAATCTCACTTCACTCGTGTATATTGATGGCGGGGTTGCACGAATGTAAAGCACACACAAATTACGGGATAACTCACTCCCAACCTTTATATTATTCACAATTTCATACAAAGGATCGCCTCTCATAGGCTAAGTACAAAAACACTCGCCCAACCAAGTTGAGTCTAGGCCAAAATGCATATCTATAGGTGTTGGACATCCCCCAACACTTAGGAAATCCAACTGACTCGGCCCACATGGCCCACGTGGCACTCATCCACGCGTGTCTCGCATCATGGGGCGGTTATCGCCCATAACCGCCCATGTCTCGGCGCCTTTCAATGGAACCGCCGAATAACTCTCGGAAGTGTGCGACACCACTCGCCCACGTCCCGCGTTTCTCGGACTCAACCGCCCGAAGGTCAACCGCTCCGCTCGGCCACCCTTGTTCGCGCCCCGCACGCCCGCTCGGCACTCGGCCTTGGCATCGCTCGGCACTCGGCGCTCGACATCACTCGGCGCCTCCGCATATCTTGCGCGCATGTCCTGCTTGGCACTGCTCGGACATGTTGGCGCGGGGCGCTCATCGCCCGCGCACACTTGCTTGCACGCCTCGGCATCACCCGTCTCGGCGCTTGCTCGCGCCAGACGCCCGCGCGCGTCTCGGCCTTCTCGCGCGGCGCCCGACTTGGTACGACGCGTGGCTCTCGGCGCCCGGCGCCCGCATCACCCGCACGCCGCCCGACTAGCCGCACTTTCTGCACCGACGATGGCACTCGGCGCCCAGCGCCGGAATCACCCGCACGCCGCCCGACGAACCAACACTGTTCTCGTTCGCACGCTCCGCATGACCTTGCTCATTAATGTGCTTGCTTGCTCATCCGATGCATCCCGCACATCCTTGACCCGATGCCTTCCTTTTCATCGACCAAGTCTCGTGTCCGCCTCTACGAACACGTCGAATCACCTTGGACCCAGATGACTCGACCCCTTCGTGCCGAGATATACCGCTGCCTCGGCATATCTCGGCGCCAAGCTTTAAGGGTGTAACAAACCACCCCCACCAAAACCTGACGACGTCCTCGTCGTTGCTGGGTAGTTTCCCTTCTTAGCTTGCGCACCCTTTTCGTTCACATACACCACGAGGTTACGATCAATAGGGTTAATGTCAGCAAGATCACCAACATTTGTTGACTCCACACGAGTCGTTGACTCCACACGAGTCGTTGCAGAAAGGGAACTCAATGCGTCCCATAGCACTCCCTTCTTCAACTACTGGACCAAGATCAGTCCTTTTAATGCGCCAACTTCCATCTCATCATTGGCTTTGACTTGGATTGGCTTCACCACCGAATTCGCTACCTTGATTCGGCTCTCCTCTGGCGACACATCCAAACCAAGCATCGGAATCATCCGATTACGTGTTCGCAGCACTCACGCAACGAACAAAAGTTGCCCACCAACTTTTAGCCACATCCGGCTCACGTCCACACAACGCGACCAAATTCTTCACAAATCTTCGAACCTGGGTTTTCTTGCGCGGCCAAGTATTTTTCGAACCTGGCCCAAGCTTCTCGCACGCCAAGTTTTACCTCCTCGGCACAAGCTTCTCTCACGCGCAACTCAATGCGATCAGGCTTTTTCCGCACCTGATCCTCTCTCGCAGCAACTCACGCCACGAACAAAGCTTTCCGCACACCAAGTTTCACCACACCTGGCACAAGCTTCTTTCTCTCGCGCCACTCAACGCGATCAGGCTTTCTTCGAACCTGACTAACTCTCGCAGCAATTTCACGCCACGAACCAAGCTACCTCATGCACCTGGATTTTTCTCTCTCGCAGCAACACACGCCGCGAACCATGTTTTCTCACGGACCTGGATTTCTTTTCGTAGCCACTCACGCTAAGCGCCAAGATTCTCACACCTGGCAAAAGCTTCTCACGCGCAATACCAAATTTTCCCCGAACCTGGTACAAGCTTCTGTCTCGCGCAACACCAAGTTTCTCAAACCTGGCACCAAGTTTCTCAAAACCTGGGTCTTCTTCGCAGCAGCTCCGCTACGCACCAAGTTTTTCTCTAACCTGGCTTTCTCTCGCACGGCAACTCACGCCGCTCACCAAGTTTTTTCTAACCTGGCTCTGATACCAAATTGTCACAAGGTTTTCGTCACGTAGAAATTTTCGCCTTGTGCGGCGTCGACCCACTCACAAGTCGACCAGCCTTCTCTTACGCCCACAATCTCACTTCACTCGTGTATATTGATGGCGGGGTTGCACGAATGTAAAGCACACACAAATTACGGGATAACTCACTCCCAACCTTTATATTATTCACAATTTCATACAAAGGATCGCCTCATAGGCTAAGTACAAAACACTCGCCCAACCAAGTTGAGTCTAGGCCAAAATGCATATCTATAGGTGTTGGACATCCCCCAACACTTAGGAAATCCAACTGACTCGGCCCACATGGCCCACGTGGCACTCATCCACGCGTGTCTCGCATCATGGGGCGGTTATCGCCCATAACCGCCCATGTCCTGGCGCCTTTCACTGGAACCGCCGAATAACTCTCGGAAGTGTGCGACACCACTCGCCCACGTCCCGCGTTTCTCGGACTCAACCGCCCGAAGGTCAATCGCTCCGCTCGGCCACCCTTGTTCGCGCCCGCCGCCCGCCGGCGACGACTTGCATCGCCGGCACTCGGCGCGACATCACTCGGCGCCTCCGCATATCTTGCGCGCATGTCCTGCTTGGCACTGCTCGGACATGTTGGCGCGGGGCGCTCATCGCCCGCGCACACTTGCTCGCACGCCTCGGCATCACCCGTCTCGGCGCTTGCTCGCACTTGACGCCCGCACGCGTCTCGGCCTTCTCTCGCTCGGCGCCCGACTTGGTACGACGCGTGGCTCTCGGCGCCCAGCGCCCGGCATCACCCGACACGCTCGCCCGACTAGCCAGCACTCGCACCCGACGTATGGCACTCGGCGCCCAGCGCCCGGAATCACCCGGCACGCTCGCCCGACGAACCAACACTCGTTCTCGTTCGGCACGCTCCGCACAGCCTTGCTCATTAATGTGCTTGCTTGGCTCATCCGATGCATCCCGCACATCCTTGGCCCGATGCCTTCCTTTTCATCGACCAAGTCTCGTGTCCGCCTCTACGAACACGTCGAATCACCTTGGACCCAAATGACTCGACCCCTTCCTGCCGAGATATACCGCTGCCTCGGCATATCTCGGCGCCAAGCTTTAAGGGTGTAACAAACCACCCCCACCAAAACCTGACGACGTTCTCGTCGTTGCTGGGTAGTCTCCCTTCTTAGCTTGCGCACCCTTTTCGTTCACCTACACCACGAGGTTACGATCAATAGGGTTAATGTCAGCAAGATCACCAACATTTGTTGACTCCACACGAGTCGTTGACTCCACACGAGTCGTTGCAGAAAGGGAACTCAATGCGTCACATAGCACTCCCTTCTTCAACTGCTGGACCAAGATCAGTCCTTTTAATGCGCCAACTTCCATCTCATCAATGGCTTTGACTTGGATTGGCTTCACCACCGAATTCGCTACCTTGATTCGGCTCTCCTCTGGCGACACATCAAAACCAAGCATCGGAATCATCCGATTACGTGTTCGCAGCACTCACGCAACGAACAAAAGTTTCCCACCAACTTTTAGCCACATCCGGCTCACGTCCACACAACGCGACCAAATTCTTCACAAATCTTCGAACCTGGGTTTTCTTGCGCGGCCAAGTATTTTTCGAACCTGGCCCAAGCTTCTCGCACGCCAAGTTTTACCTCCTCAGACATGTATAAATAGGAGTTAGATTGAAGGTAAAAGGGTTGACAACTTCTTGAATACTAAGAGCTTTTAGCTATACTCACTGTAATCAAAACTTAGTGAAAGTATTGAGGAATCACTCCTCCGTGGACGTAGATCTCATTAACGATCGAACCACGTAAACGCCTTGGTATTCTTTACTACTTTACATAAATCTCGCATATCTGCATATACTAGATTTATCAATGAGATTCATTATTTCAATGTCCTATAAATGAACTTCGATATAATTTGTACAATGCATAGAAGAAGTGATGGTTGCTTTATTATATAGAGAGAAATTGCGATTATGATATTTATGTGGAATAATTAAGGACGCAAAATTGATAAGCGGGAAAGCGTATTACTAATATTGATTGTTGATACAAAAATGAATTATGGATGACAATAGGTCGGGTATCTACTTATGATGCATTTCTCAAATTCGAGCTCATTTAAAATTTGTCTATCTATACCCGTTTCAAATTTGTTTAAAAATGATTTTGATACACATACTCATCCCAGGCCGTATGGTTACCCGTTAACTACTTACTAAATCCGTTTAAATTTATAACATATTTAAACAATCAAAATATGAACTATTATATTGTTGGATACAATCTTCAATTAAAATCTGAAGACTAAGAAGTAAGCATTAATAATACTTAGAAATAATGATTGAGTAAAAACTAAAGTTCTAGTATAAAAATAAAAATTATAGTGTCTAACATTAATATCTCATATCTAAAATAATATTCTAGATATCAATATATATATAGCTACGATATTCAAAATTCTCAAAATTTTTAGCCAACCTTGACATCATATAATTTTTCGTGACTACAACGAAAAGGAAAAATTAAAATTAAAATATAATAATAATATTAATATAAATAGAAATAAAAGTATTAAAAATTTGAAAATGAATACTTATAGAAAAGATCTATCATAAAATTATTTAGTTAATTATAAAATGTTTATTTAAATTATTAGAATTTAATTATTTATTAATTTTAAAATTATAATATTAACATTATATATAAACAGGTTTGAATAGCATGTATCTATAGTTAATATCTTAAATCCAACTTAAACCCATCACAGGTACTACTTTCACTAATATACCTGCCATAAACTTGTTTCATACTTACCCAAACTCGTTCTATTAAAATTTAATAAAAACAAATATCTGCAAAAATTTGAGCCATTGTCATCCAAACTTTAATATCTATTAATTCAATCAACAACAAGATGTGACCATGATGGAAATTAGATTAGGAATCATTGTACAGATCATACATTTACATGCGCTTAGGAGAATTAGAATGATGAAAACGATAACTATATGCCTAATTATAATAATCAATCCTAGTTAAACATCATAAACTAAACTAAATTTAAAACAACCAACTAATTCAATCCAAACAAACTTTTTACAATGTTTAAAATATTAATTAATTTGGTTTAACTACAAAAGTTATATAGATTTTCCTTCTAGCTTCCGTTTACTATCAGAGAGGGAAAGTCCTTCCGTTCCGTGTAATACAACCCTAATAATTAATGCCTTTTAAACCGTCGCCAATGCCTCATTTATTAGCGTCTCATAAGAGCAGTTGGATATGTTTTCTCACTTAATTAATGATTAAAGTCGGTCTGCTACGAGATTTTGTACGTATATGCGGAGAGAGAGAGAAGGAAGAGTTGACCTGTTTATTGGTGGCGAGGGATTGATGGGTGGCATTCTGCTCTCTCTCTCTCTCATATTTTCTGGCATACACACGAAGGGTACAACACATTCAACCACCAAGCTCTCTCTCTCTCTCATTCGCGAGAGAGGAGGCTTCATCTATCTGTAAATACAGTTGTATAGATATATTTGCTTAGTCAAACGGCGAGAAGCTGTGTCATTTAGCCGGCTGAGACTGTCTCCTCTTCCTTCTTACGCACGTACACACATTACCTACATCTCTCCACGTATGTATATATGTGTTTAGTAGTCCACTATACGCATTTGCGTATTTCTTCTTTTGTGTTTGTATCATTTTGTGGTGTATGAATTAGTTGCTCTGTTTTCTTTTCTTCTCTGTTTTCCTTCTCGCTGTTGTTGTTCCATTTCTCAATTTTTGCAGGCATTGGTTCTGATTCGTATATTGAGGTTGATCAGCTCTATGAAACGGTGCAGCGGAAAAGAAGGAAGTTTGCCGTCTTTAGAGAATTCTTAGAAGGAGGTGGCAGGAAAAAGGTAATTTGAAATCTTCATATTACTGAGATCATGTGTATGTATTTTCGTTGTCATCTTTTTTAGCTGAAATAAATCTGTCAGTTAGCTTTCTATATTATTTTGGAAAATAATTTCCCAAATTCTGTATGCAAGTGAGAATAGTTTTGAAGTTTTCTATATAATATGGCAGAGTTAGTTTAGATCTGCAAGGAAGAGTGTGTTCATATCATATGTGTGAGTGGGTGAGATAGAAAGGTGAAGGACAAATGAATTTGGGGATTCTGACATTCAAGCAACAGATATTTATTGGTTTAAAAACTGGGCACGATTTAGCTGCAAATGGTTTGGAACATTTGAAAAATGGTAAATTAGATCCGATTTTAAATTAAATAATTTTATTTAGTTAAATTGGTTATGGACATAACACTAACAGGTGTAGTCAAAACGTCTTTATCTATGTGGCTTTTTTGCTTGCCTACAATTAATTTTTGTATGCGCCTATCTTCGTTATACGTGAATATAGTTCTGCATTTAATATTTTACCTGTTTTTGCGTACGGTTACTACTCCAAGGTAGTATTGAATTTACCTTTGTAAAGTGGCGACCTATTTTTGTCTGCTTTCTTTCCATTAGATAAAAGGAAGGTTCCAAAGCTTAATTTAAGTCATTTAGGCTTATACAGAAATCTAAAAATATTTTTCTTTTTTCTCTGGAAATTTTTTAACTTCACAGTATTCTCTTGATTGCTACCCATCCGTCCCAATATTCATGACACATTTTATTATTTAGGCTGTCCCATTAAATTGATCCGTTTCAAAAAAAAGAAAGACTTTTTACATTTAAAAGTGCCTCGAATTTCGTGTCAACCACTATTTTTCATAAAAAACATAACTTTCTTTAATCTGCGTGTAAAAAAACGTACCATGAATTGGGACGAATGGAGTATTATATTTTGGGACGAATGGAGTATTATATTTCTCAGGATATTTGTGTGCGTGTGCGTCTTATTACTGCATAAATGATAGATGTATTCTTGTAGTGATTTAATTTCTCCATTTATACCCTTTTTTATTGGGATTATTTTGGACCTTAGATTAGCTTTTTCTGTCTATATAAAAGAAAATGCGAGGTAATCAACTTTTAGTTTTAATTTTCTTGCCCATTCTTCTCTTCATTTGACGCTCTAAGCAAAATAAATGGTGTGTATATATGTGTATGATTTTAAGTACGATAAAGAAGGAAACAGATGAGATTAAAATTTGCGCCTCTAATTGTAGTTTCTATATAATCATAAATTGTTCAGTAAATCTGTGGACTTTTATCTTTTCACCTTTACCGTATGCAGATCTTTGGGAATATTTGCTGGATTTTCACTCATCCTTCACTCTGGTAGGTGGATTCT
This sequence comes from Salvia rosmarinus, assembly GCA_036937905.1. Classification (NCBI taxonomy): domain Eukaryota; kingdom Viridiplantae; phylum Streptophyta; class Magnoliopsida; order Lamiales; family Lamiaceae; genus Salvia; species Salvia rosmarinus. Next base: position 24,857,112 of record CM072822.1, on the reverse strand, counting down.
GACAATCTTTAATGCTTGTCTACTAGTGAATGTTTGCTACACAACTGCTGAGGATTCTCCAAACTGCTCCTAGTGATGTGAAGTGTGAAACCTGGTATAGTTTCCATCTCTGAAGTTGTTTCAAAACGCTATTAGCATGTTGCCTACTGCATATGTCTTCCAATCAGTCCTTTCATTTCCTCCCTCGTCATACTTCAACGTAATCTGAACAATTGTCATGAGCTTATAGCAAGGGAGCATTTGTTTCCTGAATTTATGCGTTAATGATCATGCAGACTCCTTATTTTACTTTCATTCTTTCCTTGCCTGCAAGTAGGATCTAAATCAATCTGAATGTAATGACAGTGTGTGTGACTCAGCTGCACAAGACATGATCATGAAGGAAAATCAGAACGGGACACAGTACGACCCTAAAATTTTGGGAAGGGACTCTGATCCCCTGGTTGTTAGAATTCAAGAGATATATAAGTGCAGTGGTCTTAAAATGGACACCCACCCTTCCCCTTTTGAGGTAAAAGGTACGGAGGTGTATTGGAACCCTAAATTCGATGATGATCTTTCCAAGGATAATCAAAATAGAAATAGAGACCTTGAAGAGGAGAAATTTCAAAATGGACCACTTTGTCGTCTGGACAGTCTGGAGGATGATATCGATTCAGTATCGTCTGGGTCAAATGCCAAAGACGAAGTGCAAACCAGGCCACAGCATGGTTGTGCTGTGGCAGGTGAAGAGTTTATGCATAGTAATGAAAATGAATCAAGTGATTTTAGGTCTCCATATGTAGCTGCTGCTTCAGACTTGTTGGGTAGGGATAAAAATGTATTGGAATGTCAGCGGCCTGAGCTAATATTTTGCTATAAGGAAGTCAATTATCATGTTATGAAGGATATATGTGTCGATGAGGGAATGTCTGCAAACAGAAAAAGATTGATTGATGATAGCGAGGATGATCAGTCTGGCAATTATTTTCCTCATCCTCTGAATGATACTAACCATAGCAATGCTACTGGAGGTGACGAACTTCTTATATCAAATGGACAAGCAGCTGAATCACTGGTTAATACAGAGTTTATTGCTGCTAATCAGCTGGGGAGCAAAGAAGAAAGCAATGGGATATTACTTGTCCAAGGCCGGCCAGAATTGTCATCAGAAAGATCTTTGTACAACTATACTGCCACAGGTTGTAACCCTGAGGAGTTGATACAGAAAGATGGAATGAACTGTGGAGCAACAAGAAAAACTGCAACACGTGCTTCAGATGAGGAGTCTTTTGTAGATAAAAGTCTTCCAGTTCAAGAATTTGGTACGCGTAGTTTCCTCAGATCTTTTCTGAATGCTTTTGATCCGGCGGAAAATAAAATCCAACAGCTGCCAGATCAGGTTTGTTCTTGCTAACTGTAATTGGTTTGATATCTACATGTTAACTGTCAATTATATGCTTTGAGGTTCCTTTACTTGGTCAATTCATCTAAGTTAGTAGCAAGTTTGATACAGATTGCATGATTTGGTCCATATCTTACTGAAGCTAATCTAGAATGACCTTGTGTGGCAAAAAGTTTTCTTCTGGAATAGCGATTTCTGAAGGCCCTGCAGAAGCAAGGCCAAAGGAAGATGTGCAAACAAGCATCTTGAAGTATAACAGTGAGGTGCAAACAAGAAGCATAACATTCAATTTCAACTCCTTGGCACCCGTCGTAGGTGATGCTACAAATGGGAAAACTAAACTCATTAAGAAACAGCTTGTTGACTCGAGAGAGGTGATCAACCAAAAGAATGCAGAATCTGACCAATCCCTCAAGAATGACATGTTTCCAAATGATTTTTCAGCCAGAAGCCAATCTCAGAAAGCTAGCAGCAAAGATATGAACAAGGATATTTCTTCAAATGGCGACCAAGCTGCCAACTCACATGCTTTGCAGCATGAGGATAAGGACCCTGATAATGGACCAGTTGTTAGCTTACGGAGATATGATCCGAGGGAGTCGAGCTTTTCTGCTGACGGTTTTATCATGCACTCTGGGCCAATAACATTTTCTGGAAACGTCTCCCTTCGCTCGGATGGCAGTGTAACCAGTGGCAGATCTTTCACTTTCCCAGTGTAAACTATCTCTCTGTTGCTCTTGTGCTTCCTTCGTGCGTTGTTAGGGAATTTCTCAACCTTTATTTACTGATAATTTGTCTGTTTTTTTTTTTGGTCAGGTTACAATCTGAATGGAATTGCAGTCCAGTGAGAATGACAGAAGCAGATAGGAGACGTTTTCGGAAACACAAGGGTTGGAGATCAGGCCTTCTCTGTTGTAGATTTTAATCTTTTAACTGCATGTTAGGTTGTTAGGTGCAGATATACTACTGCGAAATTCAAATTTAATTATTGCTATTGTAATTATAACTCTCTAGCCTTGGTTTTGTTCATGATCGCTCATGCTTAGTTTGCATCCAAACTCATAATGTTTTCAGTCACATATTGTCCATTGTTTCTAAAATGCCACATGCATTATTTATCGAAAGTATTTTATGTAAAAGAGCACAAGTTCCTTTTCGGGAACTCCCTCTTGTCGACTTGAATAATAGTATTGTTAACTATTTCACATAGGTCATCCTAGCCTACGACATATGTAGCCTTTAGGAGGATCAGAAAGAAATTTACATAATTACTGATAAAAAAAAATTAAAACCTTGATCTAACTGATTAAATCTAATATTCTTGTCAGCACCAGAATCTGAATTAAATTCAGGGAGTTTAGATTCTAAAAGAAACATCAATCGAACATCCTTTAGACAATACAAAACTAACTTAGCATTTGAAGTTGCTTGACATATTAAAGTGGATGATTTGTCGGAATACGGTAGAGTCCTGTGGTCCTAACATGGTAGGCGGTGAAAAGAAAAAAGAAAAATATTCAACCAAAATGGTGTGAAGTTCCCTAAAAAGGGAAGTATAAAATATAGGTTTATCTGTCTACTTATTTGGAACTCTTGAGTTTTGTGCTTTGTGTATGTTCTTCTCTTGTTGTGCCATTGATCTCCTTTATCTACTCTCTATCTCCTTTTCTACTGTATAAATTTCAAGTTTCACAAAGCAAAAGAGAAAGTGAGAGAGCTAGCTAGTTTTGTTATCTATTGTTACTTCTTGCTATGGAACTGTCAAATCTCGTGACTGCATTCTGCGTAGCTGTCTCATTTATGTTGGCATCCTGTTCTGATCAAGTCAATGTGCAAGAATCTGCGCAGCAGTATGGTAATAATCTTGCTAAAATGTGGTTCCTTTTTCTCTTACATTTGTATATTTGGCCACTAGCATAATCTCTCCATTGTTGTTGTTTCTTAAGGTAATTCTGCAGGTCAGCAACCTCAGTTATCTCTGCCTTCACTACCAAGAAAATTCCGACTCCTGGAAGTGGCACATGTATATTCATTTCTCCCTCTCCCTCTCCCTCTCTCTCTGTATGTGTGTGTGTGAATGTAGTACTATCTAGTGAGAATATCTTGCTGTGATCATAGATGAAGAGTTCAGCCTACAAAGATATTATGCTGCAGAAGAAGTTGTTAGAAGCTTCAGCAGGTACATCACTTTTCAGTCTCTACTTTTTAAAAGGCAAAAAGGGAGATATTAAAGTACTATGAACTCAAACTTACACATGCAAACTATGTAATTTCTGTGTGCTTCTAGCATAAAACTGTTTCATGACATAATCTGTATGATCATCCACTACTCCTAAATCTTCACACTACGTTGAGTTATTTATAAAAGATGATGCATGAGCCGGTTGGGTCCTTTTTCTTTTCATGCAAGAAATATCGATCCGGATCACTTAGTAAATGTTAATGTTCCATATTGTCTCTCGTTATCAATTGCACATTATTTGTTTTGCATCTAAAATACGAGATAAACCACTATCTTATAATTGAATCTTCATAGTGATCGAGTTATTTCAGCCTCTAGAAGCTGCAGTACACAAGTATGAGACACATTTTCATTATCATAATATATTTCTGATATACTATATTTTACGCGATATGTACAGATGACAAAAAGATTGCGAAGAAAGATGTGATGAAAACAAAAAGAGGGACATGGAGAGAATGGGTAGAAAGCCCCAACAAATCAGAATACTTCGCAATGGATTATTCTTGGGTTAGAAGACGACGCCCAATACATAACAAGCAAATTCCATTCGTCCCATAAAACATGGATTTTGCTACCTTGTAATTTATTTATTTTAAGGCAATTAATATAGTAGTAGTACTCTTGTGACACAATGTCTAGGAAAAATATGTATGTTTTGAATACTTAATTCAAGTATGTTTGTGTCTAATTAGTTAGGAAGGAAATGAGGAATGTGCCTTGTCTGGATAGATTTTGTGGCCGACACTTTTCCAGCAAAGGACCCTTACTTTTATAGCCAAGTTTATAAGGCAAAGTTTCACTTTGTTCGGCGTACAAATTTTGGTTGTTTCTACTTCTTCTTTTTCAATGCAGTCAAAAAGGGTTCAAGCTCCGATATAAATCTTGAATTCTCGAGAGAGCATTTATAGCACTTCAAGAATAATTGTATTTCAAATAATAGGACCCATTAACAGTGTATATAGAATTATAAACAACTACCTTAAAAACAAGTGTCTATATGCCCATTAAAAGTGATCTAATTGACCTCACCTAATTCATGATTAGGGGATTTTATGGTTGAAATATAATTATTTGAAATCGGTCAAGTCAGTGGCTAATTTCAGAGGGAAAAAAAGTATAAGCAAATTAAATAAAAATGTAAACAACTACTTCTGTTTGAAATTAAACAGTACATGTACCATGCACGCGCAAATGAAGTTTTGTTAGCTATATTCTTTCTAAGAACTCAATCAGTGGACCTCCTCTGACTTAAGAAAAGAAAGAAAGACCTCAATCAGTATAAACTATTGAATTTTATTTGATGATATAAAATATCTAAATTTTCATTTTTTGTCAGTTCATAAATAAATTTAAAGGTCACGTCAATCTAAGACCTTTAGCCTCAGAGATTAATCACTGTATCACTAAACCAACACATATAAAATATCTAATTTTATGTAAGTAACAAGAGCACGATATGAACTATTGAACCATCTATATTATGATATAAAACATTTAATTTTTTTGTTAGCAAGGAGCACGAGTTAGTGGTGTTTTAATTTATTACCATCGAAGCGTAGTCGGATTAAATTAATTAAAAATAGATTAAATATTACGGTGAGATAACATCTCTATCGTGCCGTGCAGTATACTTTGGTTTAGCTGCTGCTTTTCCAAGATTCGAGTGTAGGTTTTGGACAAATAGAATCTCATAGTATAAATATATGCAAGCCACTTTTAGAATTGTATATTTAGATTTCCCAAAAAGGAATATTATATATAGAGAGGGAGATCCAGAGACAGATTCGAACATATACACAGGAAAGCATTTACGTAACGAGGGATTGGACCAGGTAGTCATTTGGGCCAATACAAGTAAGGTAGCAAATACATAATAGGCCCAACAACAAACGATCTTCATAACCTGTTACAGCTTATAATACTATCCTGAAAATGCAGTCATTATATACACAAAAACTCATGTATATCCATCCGCATCATACGGACAGATAAAAGTGTCATTTACATTTAAAAATATCATTTGCTTAACTATCATTTATAGTAGAGAAAAATATCAATATCATTTATATTGAAAAAAATATCAAAATCTACATATGCGGATGGATGTACAGGAGACCACCTTCATTATATAAGGAGACACAATTCGGTGTATTTGGATGCACGATGCATTCACTCTAGTTGAAATCTATTTGTGTTAAATAAACATTAATTAGAACTTATAAATCCTAATGGAGATTGATGAATCTTATTTGGGATGGATGCACCGTGCATTAAGATGTAACATGTTTTTGCCTTAAATAATAGCATGAATCCATTGTTCCAAATGCTATTTCATTTGTCATTATGATAATAAATCAACATCTATACTTATGATAACATTAAACAAATGTAGTATGTTCGGTTGATTTTACATAGGTCAATATGTAAGTTTAACCTTAGATAAATCTTTCTAACTTTGAACTGTGTCTCACCATATATATCATCTCAGCAGACTACTCCTGATGCTAAGGTATTAAAAAATCAAGCCCTCGAGAAATATGTTCAAACCAAATAGGTCGAGTAAGCTATCACACTTGAAAAACTAGACCTATAGATGATGGAATACGAACTTAATCATGTATTCAAGCTTCTCGTGGATCATTTTTGGAATATCATAATTTACCGTGCATTGATTATATCCCTAATATGCTTCTATAAATTTAATGCAACACATAGGTGTTCACAGACAAACCTACGAATTGATAGCACATGCAATCGATTTCTGACTTCAGCTCTGATGTTCTTGATTGTATCTTGGTTGTCCAAATCTTCAATACTAAGTGAAAGTATGTTATGAAGATCACCAAAAATTCTCCTCCCTTAGCTCTAGTGATTTTCGAAAATCACAGCTATTATATGGTGTGTATTTTGATTTTCTCCTACCTTTTATTTATAGAAATCTCCAAACCCTAGTCCTTTAGGATTATAACTCTATCTCCAAATACAATTATAATTATCTCATAGCTAGAAGATAATTTATTCATAGATAATAATTATCTTTTGATATTTTTAATATCATATAATCACATCTAAACTAGTAGATGTATTAAATAAATAATACATTAATCAGAATACAGTTCCAGTGGGACTGTTATGAGGGGGGAAAAAAATTAGGCTAGTAAAGGGCCTTGTTGATCCAATCTAGGGATCAAATACAAAAAATAAAGATGGATCTCAAATGAATTAATTTCCTATGTTCAGCCCAAAACATAATTAATTCATAAATATTAATTCATTCCACTAAAGAATTAATAATGACTTGTCTCTTTACTTCTGTTTGAGTCGGGGGTTGTATTAGACTTAAATAATCCTCTTATTTAAGATACACAACATCCATTAATTAATTAGAGCTTCTGATAGCTCTAAATTAATTAATTACTAGTTAATAAATAATTAGTTCATTAAGTAGTACGATCCAACTTAATTATTGTATCTGATAAAATCAACCTGCAAGGTTTAATAAGATAAACCTTTTGAGCTCCTTAAGGGGTGTTATCAACCTAAACCGGATAAGGTGACATAATACAGATTTTCAAATATTAACTACTCTCACCCAATATACAGAGTGTGTTGAGTTATCACAGAACTCTGAACCATGACACTCAAAGTGAGAGTCTGACACATATATATAGCTGAAACCCTATTAAGGTTAGAATTACATTAAGTCACCGAGATCTAGGTTCTTCACGACGATCAGATAAAAACGCATCTCACTGTGATCCCTATCAATACGTAAAGATGTATCAGTATAAACAAGTAATCAAGATGAATTACTTTCTCTTTATACTGCAGTCTAAACTAACAACTTGTCCTCAAATTATTTCAGTTGTGATATTAGTTTATATCTCATAAGGTTAATCTAATTATATGATCTTCTGTGATCTACAACACACCATATGATCGACTTTATAATGAGATAATGAGGCATACATATGCGATAAATTAACAATTCAAATAGGAAAATAATAATGAATTGAGAACATTGTATACAAATATAAAATGCCTTGCTTTCAGTATATAAAACTCAACAATAGAGACGTTAGTAGGGTTCGAACCTGTGATCTTTTGGTCACAAGAAGGTCACATGAACCAAATACTTTACCATTAGATTATCCCAAAGGACAACATGCACTTTTATAGCATGCTAATTAGCAGTTAAATCTGGTGTTTCCTCTTCTACATTCGTATATTTGAAAGATGCATGGCTTGCGACATAAAAATTCAGTAACCTGATGATGATTGATCGTCGCATTAGTAACAAGATGAATATAATTTGTCTTGTGGAGATGTCAAAATTCATATATACTATCGCCAGGGAAAGTTGATCCAAATGCCAGAACCATTCTTCAAGTTTTGTGACTGAAAAAATAAACCATTAAAATCTAACTTAGTCATCACTAAATTGAACCAATAAAAGTAACATGGTTGTATAATTTAAACTTGCCTCCATAAATATATGAATGAACCCTAGAAACCGGTGAGATCTCTCTACCGCTGGTGATGTTTTCTTGTGTCCCACCATCAAATTATATTAGTAATGGTTTTCTTAGTTGTGTTGTAATAATGGTTAATATAATATTTCCTTTCTTAGTTGTGTTGTAATAATGGTTAATATAATATTTCTTGAGAAAATAATAATAATAATAATAATAATAATAATAATAATTATAATTATTATTATTATTATTATTATTATTATTATTATTATTATTATTATTATTATTATTATTATTATTATTATTATATAGTCAACCCTAATTAACATTTATTAACTGAGAATTGGAACAAAAATAACATTTAATCTACTGGCCTAACCATTAATTCACTACAATAAAATATTCCAATAGTGATATGATTTTTGAAGAATTGTTTTTTTTTTTTTGGTCATTAAATACATAAATTTTAAAGGTCGCGTCACGGTGGACTCGAACCCGAGACCTTTGGCCTCGGGCATTAACCACTCTACCACTAGGCCAACACACGCACACCTATGAAGAATTGTGACACCTATGGATGTCACTAAATAAATTTGTGACATTTTGTGGATGAGTAACTATTATGCATGTCACAAAAAAAAAGTATGTCACAAAATTTAGTGAAATTTACAAGTGTAGCTATTTTTGTTACATATGAACGTGTAACTATTTTTTGTGACATGTGAAAGTGTAATTATTTTTTATAGTTCCTAGTTTCTCATATTTGAACTTTTTCTCTCTCTTTTTTCTTTACCTTTCAATATTTTTTATTTAGCCTTGATGTCTGTTATATTTAACAAATTAATTGCCTATTATATTGGAATAAATTATCTATATTATTTTGGAAATGTTAAGTCTAAAAAAGGTCTCAATTTGGAACACCAAAATCGGACAACTAATTGAATATATATATATATATATATATATATATATATATATATATATATATATATATTAAATTTGAAACTCTTGAGTTATAGTAAAATTTAGTTATATTCCTATATGTAACAAAAAAAATTATTGTGACATGTTTAAATGTAGTAAGGTTTAATTACATGGATAGATGTGACAAATTTTACTACATTTTTATGTGTAACAAAAATATATTGATACATGCATTGGTGTAATTAAATTTTATCACATCTAAAGATGTCATAAATTTTGTAACACTTCTCTTGGTGTCACTAAAAATATGTAACTACTAGATATTTTTTGTAGTGATTGTTAGCTAAAATTGAAAATCAAATGCTAAATAATATGAACCATAATTAACATGCAACAAAACTCAAAAATGAAATTGAAGTTTTAAGAGAAAAGTTGAATAAAAACATAATACTATAGATAATTGATCTCAAGTGTCTTGAAGCACCAACAAACCCGAAGCAAATAGCTCAAATGTATCACATCGCAACTTTTTCCCTAATATCGTATAGCAGATCATAGAACAAACCCATACATAGCTTTAAAAATCAAGATAGAAAATGTTGTAGATATTTTCTAAGATGTGGAAAAAATATTTTAGCCTTATGGCATCATCTTCTAAGTCGCACAAAGATCATGGATCAGCTTCAACAAAAAAATAGATCAGAGCCATAGAAACTTGGAGTAATCACAATATCAAAGAAAATTATGTAATCAATCAAATATATCTAGTTGTTCCAACCAATAAATCTTTAATCAAACTATCATATATATCTAACAAATAAATACACACACCCATGACCCCCCACCCCCACCCCCCCACACACACACACACACATATATATATATATATATATATAAAAGATTTCTAAGCCCTAACTTATCGTAATATTTAAATATACCACCTATTTTTATAAAAATCAAGAAATTAGTTCTACAAGCCTTGTGCCATGACGAGCGCATCCTCTATTTTACCGGCCAAATCCACAGCGTCTAAATATTCTTGCCGAATTTGAAGACGAATATCCTCACTCATGCCATCGATGAAAACCCCCGCCAATTTCGACGCAGGCAGTCATCTGAGCACACGCGTCCCACGCGCTATAAAAGTTCCTCTGAAAAGAGTAGACGTGAGATTTTTATCGTAAAAAGAAAAACGATGAATTCGTTATAAAAATTGATGAATCTATCCAATTTTATCTCTCATATGATTCGAATCTAGACGAAAATTTCAAATTTTATGTTAATAACTTTACCGACGAACTCTAACTTTCAGAACAAATTCATATTATAACGTTTATACATTAAAATTGTTATAGATATATATAGGCGTTGGTTACAGATAAAACTATTTATTAGTTGAGAACTAAGAACCAATCCAGATCTTATATATCATGAAATCTAACGGTTGCTAATTTCTTCTTGGTCAAAATTGAGATTTGACCAAAAATGTATAATTTGTTTTGTTTATTCAAATTTTATAGCATTGAGGACATTATTGTAAATTTAAATTTTAACCTTGCCTCAATTAACCACTCCATCCTCCTGAATTACCGCGCCTCTCTCTCTGCCATAATTGTAGGCGGATGTTTCCTTATGCACAACATTCAAACTCACGTGCATAATATTTAATGCATATGTGCATGAGATTTATGCACAAAATAAGATCGAGTATAATGCAAAAATTGTAGAAGATAAACATAAAAAAATACATAACTATGTTGAATAGGTGAATGCAAAGTTTGAGTGAGAAAATAATTTATGATAACACAATAACGATATGCATAATAATATTTTTGTTTGCATAAGACATGTGTCTTGCTTTGAGGAATTCATTTGACATATGCTATAAGATATGCATAACCATATATTTTAGGTGCACAAAATTCATTATTTTTGCATAAATGAAATTAAGTTATGCATAAAAATGTACTTTGTACACTACACGAACTAACAAGAATAAGAAAATAAATAAATAAAAATATAATTTCAATAATAAAATAACACAAGCAAATTTGATGATGTCTTTAATGTTGTACAATAGAAAATCTCAGTAGGATTAGTGTGGAAGATGAGAGAGAATATTTGAGTTAATCCTAACAATTAATATAAGCTATAATTGAAAACAATAATTATGCAAATTGAATTCCATAAATATAGTTATATCTGTTGAAAATACATTGAAGTGACAAAATTGTCCTCATCATTAATATCATCAATTAAAAATATGAATGGATGTATTTAATTAGTGACCATATCAACTCAAATCAACCATTAGAATTAGTTATCATTTTTTAAATTACTTGTAGTTCTCATTTGATTCATCTCATATATATATAGGTTGAGTTCTCGTAGCATCCGGTCCCCGATAGTATGTAGTACTCAATCTAGACCACACATTTTGAACACGTGGACATATCAAAATTTGACACGTGAAAGCCCATTTTCGCTCAAGGGCAAAATGGGAAGGTGCCAATGGCTACTGGTGCCACGCCACTGGGTAGAGAGTCCGCGATCGTTGGGTATCCGCGGGCATTGAGTTTGGGAGAGCCACAATAAAACATGATATCGCATACAAAATAACATAACATCGCATTCAAAATAACATGACATCGCATCACATCCAATCAAGCGCGAAAAGTGCCGACTGGTAGGACGGTATAAACCTCATTTTACCCGATTTATAGAGCCATATTTGTTTAGTTTATAATTGATAAGTGGTCATATGAGCTTTCATTTGATATGTTTATGTTTACCTTGAAAGATATTATCCGTGTGTATTTCGTGTCATTTTAGCACGGGTTTTGATGTCAAAAAGGTGAATCACGATAAAGAGGAATTTTGGCCCACGACGCATAGAGACATTGTCTTGTGACGAAGACTCGCGATCAAACCATGTGAGGATGGGCGGAAAAGCTTCGCGACTTTCCTTCGCGAGTTAGCCTCACGAGCAAAGCTCGCGAGGAGAGACGAATACGCACCGGAAGGGTTAGCTCGTGACTTTCACTCACGACGAATTCTCGCGAGCTAACCTCGCGAGGCAATGCGTCCTAGGGTTACATATAGCCGCGGGATGAAGTCAGAGAGGAGACCGCTTTTTACATAACATAACACTCATTTTCCTTTTGCACGTTTATTTTCCTTAGAATATAATACTTTTAGTTCATAGCTTTTAGATTCTTTCTTTTGCATTCCGCCAGTAGTTTAGTTTATTCAAGTTCGAATATTTACTAATTCGAATTGCTACATTGTTCATCGTGGAATCCTACGGTTTTATATATTTAATTTAGTTTATGTTATCTTTATTTAATTCTTGCTTTAGTATTTTAATTATGAGTAGCTAAATTTCGTATTGATCCTAGGATTTGTATGTCTGACTAGATTCGTATGATTTATCTGTTGATATTATTTTGCCGTCTCATTCATGATTTATGGTTCTTGGATTTTATTATCATGTGTTGGTACCTGATCAATATTGATGCATGCTAGTTATGTGATTGATGTCATGTCGAAATTAATTGCATAATCGATATCTTGAATACATAATACAGATTTTACCTTGAGACCAAGCAGAGATAGGTGAACTGTAGAAGGTTATTCTTTGTGTGCTTTTGGTAACTAACTTACTTCTCTTGAGACCCGACGGAGATAGAGTTTAGGCTAACCTACTACTATAGGCCGTTCTGACGGAAACTGTAGTTACATTAGTGATCCTTTATATGAATGTGGATTAAATTGATAAACAGGTTAATAGGTTAATTGTATGAATCTGGTTAGGTTAAGTACATCCCTAGGGTCAGTCTTTCACATATGAGTTTATTCCTATTTTATTTGTGTCTAGTTTTATAATCATCTCCCTTGATTTTGTTGCCTGGATAATAATCAAGATTCTGTGCGAATTATTTGCTGTGTTTTCGAGTTGTAGTCCATGTGGATACGATATATATACTTGCTATTTGTACTATCATTTAATTGGTAGGAAATTAGCGATCAAATTTTAGCCGCTGTCGGGACCTGCTTAGATTTCATAGTGATAATTTTCTCAATTGTAGTTATTAATTCGGGTTTTAAAATAAAAAATATATATAAAATAGAAAAATAAATATGATTCTGTGTTTTTACTTGGTTTGATCTAGTTTTTGTCTTGTTGCGCAATGTATGATAACAAGATCTCAAAGGAAAGAAATCATTCCCTTGGATCTTGAGATTGAAAAATCACGTAAGAGAGAGCGCAGGGAAAGAAGACCGCAATCCCTGTGGTTAGTCTTTCTTATCTGTTTTATCATCCGTGATTTTATTGCTTTGTTTTATATTTCTGCATGGTTACCTTTGCTTTGGATTTAATTATCTGAAGCCCTAAACCCTTTCAAACCATATTCTGTTGCTTGGATAATGATGAAGGATTAGAGAGTTAGCTTACGTGTTTTGGATTGCAATCCCCTCGTGGATACGATACTCGACTTACCTATATACTTACACTTTTAGTGTTATAAAGTGAGCGATCAAATTTGTGCGCGTTCTTGGGATTGTTAAGATTACATAGGAATAATTTGACGATTTGCATTTATTAATTCAAGTTATATATTATATTATTTATTTATTTTTGCAAGAGTGAATTCTCTTTTCTCGTGTAGTATATGTTTACAAGATCTCGGGGACCTCATGAAATATTTTAGATCCCGAGATCGAAAGCTCTCAAAGGAGAATAGACGAGAGAAGGTCGACAGTTATGGCGGCGTTTCAAACTACGAGTGTCCCCGAGCAAACCGCAACGCAGCTCCCGCCAAGTATACCGAGATGAACGTCAAATGACGAACATGGGACTCCTTGTCCTCGCTCAAGAGGCCAGCCATTAAATCACATGTATCCACCTCCCACCGAGCAGTTCGAGGAGGATGGAATCCGCGTACAACCCGCATAACAAGAGATCATCATAATCTGTCAGATGCCAACCCCATTACTTTTCAAGAACATCCGTGAGGTTTCGCCGCTCGAAATGTAATGATTCAAGAGGCGAAGAAACCGAGTGTGGAAGAGCGATACAACAAATGGCGATACGCAGTAATTCATTTATAAGCGATCGCCGAAAAATTACACGGTTGGAGTCTCTTGTGACGGCTATGAGCGAACACATGAAAGTAATGGAGAATCGATTGGTCACCTAGCCGCACGCATCCGTAATCATCCCGAGCGAGACGAGGCGAAAGTGGTGCAAAGGAACTTGCAACCGAGCTCATGACAATGAGCTCGCCACGAGCAATCGAGCAACACTGCCGAGACTTCAGCGCGCGGTCGCGCCGCTAGCCCAACCGCGATGACGAAGGTCACATCACCGACACGCCTAGCGACGACCAATGGTCGTGAGGTCGACCGCCAAGAACCTCCAATAGCCGTTATTCGTATGCATATTCCTCCTAGAGATCGCTATTTGATCACGACTCATCGCCGCTACACACGTCGCATACTTAGAGGGCAATCGACCTGTCGATAAGAACGCGAGAAAGAAGAAGTGGACTCGGCATGGAACTCCGAGTGAATCATCCAAGTTTGGGAGGCCACTTCCACGCCGGTGGTGGTCAACGGTGAATGCGAAATCTGGGAATTCAAATTTTGGAAGGAAGTCCGTTGCTACCGTAACGCCGATTGAACAAGGTATGTGATGGTCTAGCTAAAGACGTTAAATTAGCACTTGTTGGGAGGTAACCCAACGTTTTCTTTGTTGTTTTTGTTTTTGTTTTTTTTTTCGTTTGTGTTGTTTTTTTGTTTGTTTTGTTTTTGCGTTTTGTTTTGTTTTTCGTTTGTGTTGCTTTTTGTCGTGTTTTTGTCTTTCTTTTCGTGTTGTGTCGCCGATCAACAAGTTAAGTGAAGTGTTTTAATCCATGTGGCCAATGACGATAGAATTTTATTGTGAAATTTAATGATAGTGCACATGATATGTTAGAAATGACACATGAACGACTTGAGATTGCTTAAACTTGTTGTTTTCACCATTTGCTTAACCCGTGAGACTTGAGCTTCACCGTATAAACATCTTGATACGCTTTTAATTGTGTGATATCATGCATGTGATTCTCTTCTAGAACTTACCGTTTTTCTGTATCGAGACTGCAATATGTGTTTTCGAATTTGGAAAGGATAAAAGGCCATCTTTGTTAACCACATATTCACCCAAACACTAACCCGATGATGTATACCATTTGTCGCCTTCTTCGAGCTTTTATTAGACTTATTCTTTCGATTAACCGGATGATAGGAGGTGAGGATGGATATGGGAATCAAAAGGGGTTGAAATTTTGATGTAGTTATGACGAGAAAAATTACTTTTAGAGAAATACATCTGTGGTGAAGAATAATACCTTTGTTGTGAATGATAAACCCTATAAGCTCTAAAAAGAAAAGAAAAGCAATGATAAGTTCACTATGTGTTTTGAGCATAAAGGGTCGTTAATCAAAGTATAGGTACCTTATGAGGATAAAACGTCGATTTAGCACGTTGAAAAGAAGAGGAAAATGGACAAAGTCCATATGTGTCGAAAAGTACAAATGGGGGTGCTTGGAATATTTTTGAGTCACTTAGCCATATATTATCATACCTTAACCAATGTGCCTACATTATAACCTATGAAAAGACCTTTTTGATCCTAATTTGAACACATTTGACGCGGTGGAGATATTAGAGAAATGGCAAGCCTATGGTAAGATGTTGCATTGCATTGATCTGTGAGTGTATACACGTCCTTAATTTCTTTATGAGTTTGAGTGTATCCTCTATATTTTACACACATGCCGTTGTGAGGGTTGAATTAAATGAGTTTTTGCCTTCAATTGTTGTTTGTGTTGAGTTGACTAATGTCGTCATGTGCGCTAAATCTTTTTGAGCGTTGAGATGTTTCCGAGGCTTATAATGGTTATCCTCTTACGCCTGCCGATCTTTCGCTGTGTCTTCGCTTGCTTTTGTTTGAGGACAAACAATGCTTCAAGTTTGGGGTGTGATAAATGCGCATTTACTCGCTTATTGATGATATATCAAGATGAAATAGATCTATTAAATGCGCTTATATAGTCGATCTTTATGCTTTAGCTATTTTTGGAAGATATCGCTCTTGGGGTTTCTCTTTGGTGTTTTGTAGGCTTTTCAGTGATAATCGATGCATAAGGCAAAGATGTAACCAAAGATGATGAAATGGATATGAAAACATGGATGTGAAAAGTTTACAATGTTAAAGATCATCTCGATAGAGTCCATAGGCGCAAACGGATCTCAATTGAGTTCGGACGAGAGAGAACGGAGCAGTAACGTGAAGTCGCGCGAGTTATGATCGACCTCGCGGCCGCGAGGACGGCCGCAGAAATCGTCCGTAATGTTTATGGGCGCGATTTAGGTTTTCTCTACCTATATATATCCCCAAGCTTGCTCCCGCCCCCAACCTCTCTAAGCACGAATTTGTTCAGTTTTCTCTAGTTTTCATATTTTTGCACTTTAGTTTCGATTAATTCTGCTCTAGCTTTAGTTTATCGTTGTTCTAGTTTAGTTTATCACTTTGTTATCGATCGAACGCTTTGTCCGATCGCTTTCGCTTTTTCGCTGGGATTGGATTCAAGACCAACCATTGTTCATCCAACGCTATTATCCGGTTTTATGCATTTAATTTCCTTTTATGATTTATTCGTATTTTATTCCGCTTATTATGTCTAGGTAATTTTCCGCTCTAATCTGTGGTTTGCATGATTCGATCCTATATGTTGTGATTCCTATTATCGCTATTTACCTTCCTAGCATTGATTCATGATTCTTGGTGCTTATTTATAGCGCGTTAATTTCGATCAATCTTGATGCATATCTAGTTGCCGCTAATTACGTAATTGTATTAATTGTCAATCGATCTTGAATGCATGATACGGATAAACCTTGAGTCGTGCCGAGATAGAACATCCGTAGGAAGCTTATTCTTTGTGATCTGTTTGAGTTGCTTGTTTTCACCTAGAGACGAATGATAATAGGGAAAACTAGTAATCTACAAACCGCAATTATCGTGAATCAAGTTGTTGGTTATATATGTGATCTTCCATCTTGTCTGGATTAAAATTGGCTAATAGGAAACAGGATAAACATACGTTGTGGATAGGATTAATGTATCCCTAGGGTTAGTCTTTCTTATCTGTTTTATCATCCGTGATTTTATTGCTTTGTTTTATATTTCTGCATGGTTACCTTTGCTTTGGATTTAATTATCTGAAGCCCTAAACCCTTTCAAACCATATTCTGTTGCTTGGATAATGATGAAGGATTAGAGAGTTAGCTTCTGTGTTTTCGGATTGCAATCCTTGTGGATACGATACTCGACTTACCTATATACTTACACTTTTTAGTGTTATAAAAGTGAGCGATCAATAGACAACCCCAAGGCCATGATCGAATGGCCCAGATGGAGGAGATGCTAGCTACAATGCAACGCCAGCTGGCGTTACAGAATCAGATGGGCCAAGTTGGAGGCCGAGCACATCCAATACCACTCAACCATATGTACAGACCACCGACGAATCAATTCCAAGGTGGAGGATGAGGGCCGACGTCAATGCTAACAACTTTGAGTTAAAGTCTGCCCTCATCAGTATGATACAAGTGGAGCAGTTTGGGGGAGGGGTTACTAAAGACCCCGATGCACACTTGGAGGCGTTCCTGGATATCTGTGATACGATTAAATGAACGGAGTTAACCGATGCCATCCGGACGCGGATGTTTATATTCTCATTGAGGAGCCAAGCTAAAGAATGGTTCAAGGATTGGACGGATCAAGAATCACTACATGGGAGCAGTTATGCGAGAAATTTTTGTCCAAATACTTCCCACCTGCCAAGGCTCAGAAGATCATTTATGAGATCTCCCATTTTTCACAATTAGGAGATGAGTCGTTATTTGAGGCCTGGGAGAGATTCAGAAATCTCCTCCGAAAGTGTCCCCAGCATGGTTTTTCACCCGAAAGAAGTGACCCAATTCTACAGTGGACTTAATGCTAACACCCGTAACATTGTAGATGCTTCAGCCGGAGGATGACCGCTCAATAGAGGAATAGATGAGCGTTGAGAATTATTGAGGAGATGGCATCAAATAGTTATCAGTGGCCAATGGAGAGACAACCGATCAAAAAGTTGCCGTTATGAGCTTGATAATGATATGATGATCTGTTAGAAAAATTCACCAGACCGCAGTATGAGTATGAAGCCGATAGAAAAGGGTAGATGATCATTGCCATGGCGCAAAACATTGAGGAGGCCAACTATGTGAACCAAAGAAGAACTTCCAAAGGAATCGAGTGAGAATCTAGCTTATCATCCCAATAATAGGAATCATCCAAATTTCTCCTATGCGAATGCTCAAAATGCTCAAGAACCACCACATGGGTTTGCTGTTAATAATGGGATGATTGTGGATCCAAAGAAGCTTTAGTCTTGAAGATATGATGTGCAAGTATTGGTGAGCAATCAAGAAATAGCAAAGAGTCACTAACAAATCGTGGCTCGAGAAAATATTCGATCCAATGATTGGGAACAGTGAACACTTTGGAGAGCACACCAATGCCATCAATAACATCGTATATTCCTTGAAAGCAATCAAGATGGTGGAGAACCAAGTGGGGCGGATGGCCAACGAGAGAGCGGGACGCAGTGTGGTCAATTCCCAAGTAATACTGAGCAAAATCCGAAGAACCATACTCCTCCAAATCAGTGCAATGCAATCTATTTGAGGAGCGGGACATCATATGAAAATCATTCGGAGAGCCAAGGATAGAAGCAATACAGTGGACGAGTGGAGGTGGATGAGAACGACGATCTCTCGGATTCTCGCCTCGCGAGCAATCCTCGCAACACAGAGTCGCGAGGTTGCCTCGCGAGAAAAGTGCACTGTAGCAAAACATTGCCTCACGACCATGCCTCGCGAGAAGGGTCGCTGGTAAACTCGTGAAGCCACAGAGAGGACCTGGCGAGTCTCACGACTCACCATCGCGAGAAAGACGCGAGCCCTCAGACGCTCCCTCAAGTACCTGCAACCCCGTTTCCTCAACGCCTCGGGAAGAAGAAATCTGACGAGGAGTTCGCTCGTTTCAGGGAGATGTTCCAGAAAGTAAACTTCAACATACCACTCCTTGATGCGCTCAGAAACATGCCCGGATACATCAAATTCCTCAAAGATGCAGTGGCGAGCAAGAAGAAGTTGGGAAAATTCGAAAAAATTAACCTTTCTGAAGAATACAGTGCTATTTTACAAAGGAAATTGCCGTTGAAACAAAAGGATCCTGGGAGTTTCGCGTTGGAGTGCGAAATTGCAGAGCATACATTCCCCAATGTATTATGTGACTGGGAACGAGTATTAACTTGATGCCCTTATCTGCTTTCAACCGCTGGAGCTTGGAAAAATGAAGCCAACTACGATTTCATTGATGATGGCTGACATGTCAGTATCATATCCTAAGGGAGTAGTTGAAGATGTGTTGGTAAGAATTCGGGATTTTGTTTTTCCAGCTGATTTTGTAATATTAGACATACCTGGATTTAAAAATCAACCGCTAATCTTAGGTTTACTGTTTCTAGCTACTGGTCGAGCTTTAATTGATGTGCAGGATGGTGATCTCATGTTTCGTGTGAATAATGAAGAGCTGAAAATTTCAATCTATGATGCCATCAAGAGTCATGATAGTTCGAGCATGAGGATTATTATTCGATCACCACCGCCACAACTAGCTTAGTCTCGCACTGGATGTCGACCGACTAGTTGATGAAGATGCTACTGAAGAGTTAGACTCTGTATGGAACCCCAGTGTTTTGTTTAAGTTTGGGAGAGCCACTTCCATACTAAGTGGTGGTTTGCGAGAACGTAAAGTATAGGGCAAGCACGATTTGGGAAGAAGTCCGTTGTCGAAAATCGATTGATCGAAAAGAAATGGTCTAGCTAAAGACATTAAAGCACTTGTTGGGAGGTAACCCAATGTTTTTCTTTGTTTTGTTTCGTTTTGTTACATTTCGTTTTGCTTGTTCTTGTTTTGTCTTTCTTGTTTGGTTTTGTGTCTGTTTAGGGTTGAGTTGAATGACGAGCAGCCAATGATGAGATTTGTTTTTATTAGAAAATTTGATTGCAACTGATTTTGTGAGACGAAGCATGTTATGATCATTGTGAGTATTGAGCCTTTGAGAACTTGATCACATGTTTGAAACCTGTGAGACTTGAGCTTTTGACTGTCATATCTTTTTAGACTTGTTTCTTTCTGTGTGAATAGTTTGAAATAACATGTGTTTCTCTAGAACTTGTTCTGGATCTTTTTCGAGGTTGCATTGATGTGCTTAGAATTGAGAGATGGTATTAGGCATTCTTTTCTTAGCCTATATACTATCCAAACACTAACTCATAAGCATTTTATCTTTTAATGAGCCCGCTTAGCCTACCTTATTCTTTCATGTAGCCGGGGTCATTATGTAGAGTGTGATGTTTGGTTGCTTGAATTAAGGTCGAGAAAAGAAAGAAAAGAAAATAGATGTTGAGAAAGTGATAATCAAAATAGTTGTTTACCCATATAAGTTAAAAAAAAGTTTACACAAGTGTGCGAAAAAACATAAATGGGTAAGTAGCTAGAGTGGAATGAGTATACCACTTAGATGAAAATTATCGAGTTCTTAGAGAAAAAATGACTCTTTGGTGTGAAGTATTGAAATGAATTATGAAAATTTTGGAATTGTGTCTCATGATACTTATTGTGTTTCATTATGGAATTATGAGTCACTTAACCTAAATATATCCTACTGACGACCCTCCGGACCTCGTCGTCGGAGGTCCTAGAACGCGTCAAGATACATTTATAATCTCTCCAACTTGAACACATAGTTCGTGATATGGCAAGTTAAGGGTCAAACCCAAGAGAGCGGTTGTGTTGTTACTCGAGTTTTCACAGTTTGAGTAGGAGGTTGCTTAGAGGGCAAGGTGTCGGTCAGTGACGGTCTCGATGAGATGTACTAAGAGATAGATCTTGAGCGTAGTAAAGCCGAAACTAAACACAAGATAAAAGATTAAATGACAAGTAGTTGGGCCAAGGGTTCCACATGTTGAGATATTGGTCAAGTGTCGGTCATAGGTTCAGGGTTTTCATCAAGAGTGTATGTCGTTGGTTAAAGGTACCAAGGGTAGGCACCCTTTAGGTTGTCACGTACACTAGGATCCCCACCCCAGCCTGCTGTAGATTTTAGGACCAATCTGAGGCCCCGCCTTGCCCCTTGCCAAGACAGGTCCCAAAATAGGTTATTCCGCCCAACACTTGACTCACTAGACACCCAACTAGCCACAATGGCCCAAGAGGAGTGGCTCAGCCTTTCGCCCAAGGCCGACGGCTACAATCACCCACCCAACATGCACTTCCCGATAAGGAGACACTGATGTCTTACTCGGCTATTGCTTGTAGCTATCCCTCCCCAAGGCTACCAAATGAGTTAACGCTCAAGGAAAGGACTAACATGTGTATAAAGACCTAGAGCTTCGGGAACACCCACTCAAGGTTCTAAGGACGTTTAGACCTCAAGACTCTCATGACTTTGACTCAACGTGCTTCACCCCGAGCCCAACCAAACCGACTACTCACGCATAATCGACATAAACATAAATGCAACAACCAAGAACATAAAAGAAACCATACTTGAATCGAAAATCAAACTGAAATTAAAGGCAGTCTCTGCCAAGCAGGTTCTCGAGCAGAGGTCATAAATACATAAAATAAGTTTTTGCCCGTAGGACTTGTTTCTTTCTCACCAATCGCTCATGAAAGCAAGAGAAATAAAAGAGATAGGTTGTAGAGAGAATTTGGGACTGATGCTCTTCACTCCCCACCGAATGTGTGTCTCGAATAATTGTTGAATCCTTCTGTGGAGTTGTTATGTTGGGAGCCTAAGTGCACTCCCATTTTTCTTGGTTAGTGCACGTATCTCGAGGCGGTAGGTGGTGAGGTCAATGAGTCGCCTCGGGCTCGACACCGACAGTGGCTCCTCCGCTTCGATCTGGGTAGTTTGTCTCATCTCGAACTGCAGTTTGACCTTTCCCTTTTCGGCAAAAATCAAGCGGTGAGGAAGGACCTAGCCTGTAATCTTCCCATTTGCGTGCAAGTCCGCCAAAGATCTTGTCTCAGTCTCCCACCGCATCCCGACTTTACCCTCCGTCCACCGGCCACCTCGTCCTTTTCCCTCTCTTCCTTGTCTCGATTATCTTCGCTTCACGCCTCGTTGATCGGGCTCGGCTCCCATGCGATGCGATGTCTTGGCAAGATTTCGTAATGCTTTATGAAGATAGTCTTTGGGATTTTTTCCTCTCTCACAGGAGGTGGCCTGATCTTGCCCAAGGTCCGTCTCAACCTGCAACATCCCAAGTGTGTCCTCCCAGACACAAACACACGCAAAGAACACACACAAAATGCACTCTTTCTAGGGCAAGGACTACCCCAAAAAGAGCACGAAAAACGGGCTCATCACACTCACACACTTGAACCACGGTTGTCCTCAAGCGTGCAAGCGTTCGTTGTCCAAAAAGAAAAAACAAACACACAAACAACACACGCAAAAACCAGCAAGGATAAGATGAAAACATAACAAAGTCAATCCGGCATAGGCGATTAATACAGCTATGTATCAAGGTTAATCAAGATCGGGGCAAAGAAATTTTGTGAAGATCCTCTCAAGCACTAAAACTCTCTGTGTTTAGGATTTTCACGCTCGGTGATGACTTGATCAAGGATGTGCCATGGGCTTGCCTGCCGCCTCTGCCTCTCGCCTATACCTTGATCAAAGTTCTCATCCTTAGGTCTTTAGGGTTGCATTGAGTGGCTTCTCGGCTAAGTAGGAAGTATTTAAGCTTTGGGTAAGGTCGTCTCGACTTAGGTCTTGGGCATGTTTTCCCATTTCCTCGCAAGATACTTACAGTGCCCCGACCACATTTTATATTTTTGGGGGAACTACTTTTCTTTTCTTTTATATTTTTTAAACGTTGTTCCCCCACCCTTTTTTCTTTTCTACACATTTTGAATTTAAGCTTATTATGCTCGGCCGAAGGCCAAGGCATCTAATGTTTGTGTTTGCCCAAAATGATGCCCAAGATATATATATCCCTCCCCTATTCTTCCTCTCTCAAATCCTAGGTCAGGGAAGAGCACAAGGTAATTTTAAAAGAAAATGAATAGCTCAAAGGGGGCTTGCAAAGGATACATACATCTGGGTTTATGTTCATTGTTGACCATAGTGATACCCCGTCTTTTCTAAGCTTCGCTTTGCATGGCACGCCGAGAAAAGTCAAAGGTTAACTTTTGTTTTGATGCGACCGTCACGAAACCTCGTGCGTTGTGAAGAGTGTCTTATGAAGAATTCATAGACACTAAGTATGCTGAGTTTTCGACCACCCATGAAGGTTTGCACTTCCGGAAGTTATCGAAAACCGGACTTTTCATTGGTCTTTAAAAGCATATCTTGTTTATAGTCGTTGTGTCCGTATTTTATTTCGTGTCCATGGGTACCAAGTTTGCAAAATTTGGAGTCCGTTTGCAAAAGTTGCGTCGTTTTTATGCCGAAAAGGGTCGCTATGCAGAACAAGTGAACCTCGCTTCCTATAAATAGGAGGCTAGGGCCTTCGCCAACGCTCATTTTCCTTCGCCTCTGTGTTTACGGAAGAGCCGAGCAGCTCAGTGCGTTGCTATGGAAGCGCTAGGAGTGGGGATCGAGCCGGGAGGCTCGGCGGCGGCGCCATTCTTACCGCCGAGCCACCACCGCCGATCAACCTCCCGGCAGCCCCTTTTACTTTTTGTCCTTTTCTTGTTTTGATTCCGCCTTTAGTAGATCGTATAGCATAGAACTCGGGATTCTAAAGGACGAGGTGAGGAAACGTCGGAGGTCGCCATTTCGGCCAAACCGCCCATTACCGCCGCCCATTACCGCCGCCGTGAGCCTTGTTGGCGCCGCTTGGTGGCCGACGGCCACCTTTCGCTATGGGTCCTTTAGGTTTTGAGTTCCGGGCTATGCATTCTACTAAAGCACCGATTCCGCTTTTACTTTTTCGCGTTTACGCATGTCGGGATGTTTTCCGTTGCTTATGTTTCCATTTTCATGCATCGATTTTGGATGGTTTATCCTAGATCCGAGGATAGGCATCGATTTTTGAAGCTTCTTCGCGCTAAGATTTGAGTCAACTTGCATGCATGTATATTTTGAAAGTACCCTATTATAGTCTTGATGCCCGAATATATTTCCTTCTCGCGTCGAGTTGATTTGAAAACCGTAGAGTGCCAAATGTGGGTTCGAAAGTCGAAACCCTAGTTT
This sequence comes from Salvia rosmarinus, assembly GCA_036937905.1. Classification (NCBI taxonomy): domain Eukaryota; kingdom Viridiplantae; phylum Streptophyta; class Magnoliopsida; order Lamiales; family Lamiaceae; genus Salvia; species Salvia rosmarinus. The sequence continues at coordinate 24,832,712 of CM072822.1, read as the reverse complement.
TCTCGATCGTCGTTTGATCACGATGTTGCTTTGCCTTGTGGGAAGTGACCCCAAAAGTTGTTCCGCCTTGTTACTGTGTACCTACCAAGGCGATCGGTGAAGTCATCGGATCCGTAGATATCTCCCGTTGACGTTTCGTCTGCGAGGTTGGGTTATATATGCTTATTTTGAGTTATTTACTCGATATTTCAAAATAAAACATGTGCGCCAGAAATGTTTTGGTGAAGTTATTCTCGTTCTCGATCCGAGTTATGGTTATATCATGGTTGTGCACGGATCTCTATTCGTGGGTTGATCACCATCTCGAGTATTGATCGTGGGGATAGACCCGAACACGTGGTTATGGTTCCGAAGGATAGACCCTAAGTCCACACGGAAATGGTAATGAGGTGGTTATGGTTCGACGGATTCACCCACAAGTCCACACCGAGTTAGCCGGTGGATACGTTCGCACGGGCCGATCGGATATGTTCGGGGCGAATGAATGAGATGTGATGGGCTGGCGGGATACGCCCGAGCCGGGTTCATGGTTCTATGATGAGAACAACAAGAATAACGGATCGTGTATCGAAAATGAAAAATCTATTTTGCTTACTTAGAAGTGGATTTACGCTTTAAAACCTTCTAAGGTAAGTGCTCAACACGCATCATGATTCTTTTGATTTATGATAAAACCCCACCGAGTGCGCTAGTAGTCACCCCAAACTCTTTTTCAAATCTTTTCACGTATGGAGGAGGGTCGGACGGGCGACACCGAGGTGGAGGGCTGCGAGTTCTTCATGCTATGCTTCCGCGATGTTGTGTTATATACGCACTCGATGTTGATGTATTCTTGTCCCTTATTTGCTTTCCGATTGGGAACAATATTTGTTATGTTATTCTCACGTGAGTCTCGATATGAGCATGCTATGTGGTCGACCGGTCTAGTTGACGGATGTAATGCTATTTTGCTTTCTTGCATTACTTATAATAAATCAAGATCACGCCTATCAAAGTTATGGTATCGATATTATTCACATGGATTGTTTGTGCACCCTCCCCTTCGTGATATGTCCTAGTTATAAAGGAGATCTGCCCGATTTCATGGTCACATCTTCTTATCGTGTATGTTATATGTATTCCCCTTCTTCCCCGCTTAACCCCACCCCTAATCACACCCCGCATCCGTGCCTTCCTCGAGAATTGGGCGTGACAACCATGGCTATGAAAAGAAAGCCAAAATCGTCCAGAGCACTTAGACCTACAGCAGTTGGGCTTTGATCAAGACAGCAGGCAAGTTCTAGCACAACCAAGTCAAGTATCCAATATCACACAGAATAAAAATTATGCTTACAATGATAAAGCATATAGGCTCAATTTCTCACAGGTGTACATGCTATGCCCCTTTTCCGTCATACTAACCATGTTGAAACAAGCTAAACATGTATTACAAAGCCTATGTCGAGATCATAATTATCATGCTCATCTCAAACGTGCTGGTCTACACACACAACAAAAAACAGGGAGCCCTCCCCACTCACACAGTTTGCTTGTGGTAAAGTGTTAGATCGAGTATGGTCCCCGAAAAACATAAACATACAAACGCACAACAAACAAACAAGAAAAAAAAACACACACAAAAAAAAGGAGGAAAGCTTGGGGGATGCGGTGGGTACCGAATCCTTGGTGGGTGAAAATACGAGTGGGCGGTCGGATCTCGCTTAAGGTTTCTTGTATTCTCGCGAGGCGGCTTGAGGTCGTCTTGGGTGTCTCGATGTTGTCAAGGTCCCGCCTCGCTTTAGCCTTGAGCGTGCTAGCTTGCAACCGCCTCTCAAGCTCCCGCAAGATGGTGAGCTTGCCGTCCTTGTCTTCCACTATCCTGAGCATCTTCTTGAGCGCCTTCAAGTCAAAGGCGTCCTCTCTTTCGGGGGTCATGGCAAAGTCGGGGCCGAACAGATCGTTCTCCTTGGCAAAGTTGGTCGGCAAGTGGCACAAGGAGAGCCTCTGCTGATCCCTGCCCATTATGCTCTTCATGTGCGAGATGGCAAAGGCTACAAAGTTGAGCCTTATCCTCTCGTGCATCACCCAGAGGATGTACAGCTCGTTCTTTGACATCGTCGCGCTGCTGTCATTCTTACCAAATCGGTTGTAGGAGAGGATCCGATGGCACACCTGCATGGCCGGGTCCTTGAGAGCGGTCCCCTTGGTGTCACACGATTTGAACTGTGCGCCATCTTTCCTGACCAACTTTGACCAGATCCCCGATCATTTTCCATCCGTGAAATTGGGCACCACCTTGACTGCCCCCTTGTAACTTGCCCTCTTGACCTCCATCAACGTTACCATGTTTAAAGCTTGGTTGAGCTCGTCAACCATGAACTCTCTCCGCTCCCCGAGGAGTGTGAATCAGATTCCCACCGGCACTTCGCCGTGGTCGATGTCAAGATTTTCGTAAAACTCATTCACTAAATGCGCCAGACCGTGGTATCCCATTCAAGAAACTTTCCCACCCGATTCCTTTAAACAATTGCTCAACGCCCTCCTCGACACGCAGCTGCTCGGAGTGCAGCTCCACCGCTTGGGCACCACCATCTCCTTGTTCTTGGCGAGCTCCTTGGCGGCGACAAGTAAGCCTTCCTCGCCTCGATGAGCGTGTCACCATTTTTCCTTCTTCACGGCCGCTCTTGATGAGGAAGACGCCTTCCTCGATCTCTTCCGCCTGGTCTTTCCCTTCATCTTTGTCTTCTCCGAGCGTCGCGGAGTTTTTTTCTGAGACCTCCTTCTCCTCCACCACCTTGGTTTCGTGCGGCGGACCCAGTGTGAGAGGGGTCACGGCGCTTCTTTGAGGCGGAGGTGGCGAGTCTCCTTCTGTTTTTCTTCCTATGGAGGCCCTTCTTTTTTCCTGCCTTCTCCAACGTGGGCTGCTCCTCCTTGTCAAGGTCCACCTCCATGTGGATGTCATGGAGGTGGGCTCTTCCTATGCTCCTTCGGGCGAACTCAAGAGAAGGGCTCCATCGCGGACGATGGGCTTCCCTCGACTACGGCTCACCGGTGCTTTTTCCATTTTGATGCGGCGAAACGACGGTCTTTTCTGGGTTGGTTCGTGAGTTTTTCTTTGGATGTGTGCACCATGGATGGAAGGTTAGGGTTTTGTCTTGTGGTTTGGGGAAGTTTTGGGTGAGGTTTGAATGTGGGAGGTGGTAGGCGAAATGAGAGGGGTTAATTAGAACGTGGGTTTGGGGCGGTTATAGGGTAGTGGGTCGATGACGGGACGCCTCCCGATTAGCCGTAGAAATTCGGATGATGCCTCGTGTCCGTGTCCTCTAAGGTCGTCGCCTTGCTAGCCGCAGCACTTATTTCACCTCGCCTCGAGTTCCTTCCAGCATCATTGCTTAAGAAAATACGCCTCGAGGAAGAAACAATCCTCTCAAGGAGTAAGTCAAAATAACGAGGGTGGGCTTCCCCACTCACACACTATGCTTGAGGTAAAGTGTTAAAAGTGGTCAAGACCACCCCCTTGACAAAAAGGGAATAAAATGTAAGCGATTAAAATCGCACCCACCTGTAACCTCCTGAAAGTCTTGTTGTTTAACATCGCAGCTCGACGTCATCCTTGAGCTCAAAGCGCCTTGAGGGTCCTCTTGAGGAACCTCATCTTGCTCGCCTTCCCATTCTCCGAGCCTCTGGTCGTGCCTATGGTAGGTCTGGTCTTGAGCCCTTCCATTCACCTTGAACACTTTCTTGTCGTCCATGTCGCTTATCTCTACAGCTCCATTCGGATGTTGGGCGTGCACCATGTAAGGTCCCACCCACTTGATGGTCACTTGCCGAGACATAGCGGAACCTATTTTGATAGAGTAGCACCACTTGCCCATTTTCGAACTTCTTTCCTTGATCAAAGATCATAGGCTCTCTTGAGCCTATCTTTGTATATAGAGGCATTGTCATAAGCTTAGAGGCTAATTTCCCGAGCTCAGATGTCAAGCTTACGCTTCTCTCCCGCCTCATCCCACCAAAGTTGAGCTTATGGATCGCCCAAGATGCCTTGTGTTCCAAATCGACAGCAGTGATACATCTTGCCAAACACCATCCGGTAAGGAGACATTCCAAATGGCATTTTGAAGGCTGTCGGTATGCCCATAGTGCATCGTCGAGGTGAGTGTTCCACCTTCTGCTCTCCCTAAGGCCTTCCTCAAGATAGTCTTCACAATGCGGTTTGAGAGCTCACCGCCATTGGCTTGAGGATGGTATGCGGTGGACATCCAAAGATACACCCCATACTTCTTGAGTAAGCCGCCAATGGTGGCATTATAGAAGTGGGTGCCCGATCATCGACATGGCTCTTGCACACCGAACCGGCTAAAGATGTTTGACTTGAAAAACGGCTACGGTCCTTAAGGCCCACCTCGCCTCTACCCATTTTGACACGTAGTCCACCGCTAGGAGTATGTATTGATTTCCCTTAGAGTTTGGCAAGGGCCCATGAAATCCATGCCCCATAAGTCGAATACTTCCACCGGCAAGATAAGTACCAAAGGCATCTCATTCATCCTCGAGATATTGCCCACGTTGGCACTTATCGCAGCCTCGCACTTCTTGTAGCTATCCTTGAAGATAGTGGGCCAAGAGAACCCACAATCAAGGATCTTCCTTGCCGCTCTATTGTGCCCAAAATATCCCCGCACTCCTTCTCATGGCGGTGCTCAAGGATGCTGCTTGCTCACCTTCCGAACGCATCTCCTCAAGATCAAGTCGAGCATTGCTTCCACAAGTATGGGTCATCCCATACGTATTTTCGACTCTCCTTCTTGAGTTTGTTCCTCTAGTGTGTTGGCATCCCACGGGCAACACTCCGGCCACGATGTAGTTCACCAAGTCCGCGCACTACGCCTCCTTGATGTAGATCTCGAGCGCCTCGTCTGAAACGTGGCTCGGATTGGATCTCCTTCATCCTTTCTCAAAATTCGCTCAGTGGTCGGCCACTTGCTTTGAGATTCACTCTTGTCTTTGATCTCAACGTCGAACTCCCGGAGGAGGAGTATCCACCGATAAGCCTCGGCTTTGTATCCTTCTTTGCCATGAGATATTTCAACGCGACGTGGTCGGTGTAAACCACCGCCTTGCTCCCAAATAGGTAGGAGCGAAATTTCTCAAAGGCAAACACCACGGCAAGAAGCTCCTTCAACGTGATTGTGTAGTTGATCTGCGGCCTGGTGAGGGTCTACGATGCATAGTATATGACGAAGCTCTCCTTGCCAATTTTCTGCCCAAGCACCGTGCCAACAGCGTATCCACTAGCGTAGCACATCATCTCAAAGGGCATGCCCCATTCGGGTGGCCTTATGATGGGCGCTGTGACAAGGTGCTCCTTCAATATCTGTAAGGCTTTTTTACATGCGTTGAACTCCCACGGTACATCGCTCCGGAGGCGGCGGTTCATCGGTTGTGCTATCTTGGCGAAGGAATCCAACAGGCTAAGAGAATCCCGCAATGCTTGATGTTGGTGGGATAAGGAAGCTTAGCTATGATCTTCACCTCGCTTTGTCTACCTCAATGCCTTCTCGAGATAATATGCCCAAGGAAAATTCCTCCTCGACCATGAAGTGGCATTTCATAATTCAAAGACAAGGTCCTTCTCCTCGCACCTCTGCGTAACTAACTCAAGATGCTCTATGCACTTTGGTTAAACGCCTTGTCATACACAGAAAATCATCCATGAACACCTCAATGCATTGCTCAAGCAAATCAAAAATATACTCATCACGCATCTTTGAAATGTCCCCAGGGCATCAGATAAACCAAATGGCATACGACGATATGCAAATGTGCCAACGGCAAGTGAATGTGGTCTTATCTTGATCTTCTAATGCCACACAAATTTGCATATATCCGTAGTAGCCGTCAAGAAACAAATACTGCTCCGGTGAGTCTCTCAAGATCCGTCAATGAACGGCAAGGGAAGTGGTCCTTCCCGGTCACCTTGTTGAGCTTTACGTAATCAATACAAACCCTCCAAATTGTTCGAGTCTCATCACGACCAGCCTTGCTTTCATTCTCGACCACCAGACGCCGGATTTCTTTGGCACGACGTGGATCGGGTGACCCATCGGCCGTCCGAGAGGATAAATGAGGCCCAACTCAAGGAGTTTGAGTATCTTCACCTTGACAACTTCCTTCATCACCGGTTGAGCTTCCTCCGGAGGTCTCGACCGGTATGGCATCGCCCTCTAGCAAGATGTAGTGTTGACAAACAAGTGGGTCGATGCCCTTGAGGTCGGCTAAGGTCCACCGATGGCCTCCTCAGACTTGCTCAAGACGGCCCGCCTCTTCTTCTTCTTTCTTGTTAGCTTGAGCTTATGATTACTGGCAACGTCTTGTTGGCTCCGAGGTAGATATACTTCAAGTGCTTTGCTAGGCGTTTGAGCTGTAGCTTAGGGGCTTTCTTCAAGGAAGTTTGCATTCTCTCCTTGTCATGCACTAGATGTGATCAATAGCTTGGTTGATCATCCCCGCTTTGGTCGGCTTCTACCTCAAGCACTTCGGTTGCCTCGATCTCCTCCTTGTCGAGATACTCTAAATCTTGATGTGCCCTCGATGACTCTTTTCAGACACGCCCTTGATCACCACGTTGGCGGAGTATCTCTCAACATCCTTCTCAGTGAGACTAGCGAAGTCCACCATCTCGGTGTCGATCGGAAATTGCTCGGCTTTGTAGATGTCAAAGGTGACCGTCTCTCCAGCGAATTTGCATGTGAGCTTTCCCATATCGCAGTCGATTAAAGTTCGGGCCGTCTTGAGAAACGGCCTACCTAGCAGCATGAGTTGCTTCTTGGTCCGGGTACTGCCCATATTTAGGACGTAGAAGTCGGCTAGGAAAATAAGGCCCTGCACCTTGACGAGCACATCCTCAACTATCCCTTCGGGATAGACACTTGACTTGTCTACCAGTTGAATCTCAACACAAGATGGTCGGAGTGGTCCGAGTTTTAACTCTTGATAGATAGATAGGGGCATCAAATTGATTGATGCCCCGAGATCGAGCATAACTTGGTCTATCCTTGTTGTCCCGATCACACAAGGTATATAGAACATTCCGGATCGGTACACTTGATTGGGAGGTCTCGCTTAAGCACCGAGATGTACTCCATTTGGAACTCGCATCGCCCACGCACTTGACTCTCTTGGTACACAGCCCTTGAGGAACTTGGCACACCTCGGCATCGAGGTTAAAGCAGTGATCAAAGGTATGTTGATCTCTACCTTCTTAAAGATCTTGATCATCTCATTCATCTCTTCGGCTTCTTTGTTCCTTGCCAACCTTCCTGGAAAGGGAGGTCTGATCTTGATCTCTGTCTTGTCTGCTACCTTGGGCAAGGAAGCCTTCACCTCGGGTTCAAGTTCCTTGACCAAGTCCTCGACTTCCTCGGTTATGTCTTCTGTCTCGACTGGCTCCTTGACTGGGGCTCCCTCCCTGCTTGGCAAGTTCTTGCCGCTCCTCTAGTTGATTGCGTTGACGTGCGCATTGGGTTAGATTTGCACTTGAGCAGGAAGTGTCCCTTGCTTTTGGTTGAGCTTTGAAATCTCTTGCGTCAAGGTGTTCAGTTGGGTCAGCACTGATTGCAGGACTCCTCTTATCTCTGTTTTGAACTTGTCGAGGTCTTGCACTATCATCCCTTGGGTAGCTCCTTGATTGTGCACTATCTCGGCTAAAGATGGCCGAGCTTGAGGTGGGTTCTACCCAGGAGGTGCTTGATAGTGTGTACCTCCGTACCTCAAGTTCTCATGATTTTTCCATGGTGGGTTGTACGGGTCGAAGCGAGGCTTCTGACCTTGAGCGTTTCCTCCACCACCATTGTTGACATGCCCAAAGGCATTCACCTCTTCTTCTTCGGCTACTTGTAGACACTCGTCCGTGTTGTGGGTGGTGGCAAAGTAAAGTCGACACGCTGACATTCTTCTTGGCAATAGAGGCCTCATCGGGTCCATCATTTGTTTCATCATGGCCTTCATATCCTTCATGTCGATCCATCCGATGTAGTAGCTTCTTGGCTGGCATCGCCTCGACTATTGCATTGGCATCATCTCGAGACTCTTCACCAAGTCTCGCGAGTAGTTTGAATGTCTCATTGGGTTGTTTGTCGAGGATGGAACCTCCGCATGCAAGACTCACGAGCCGCCTCCGAGTCGCCTCAAGCCATTCACATAGTATTGGATCGATCTTGATCGTAGATTTGGTGATTAGGACACTTTGCCAAGATGGATTTGAAACGACACCAATAGTCGTACACCGCCTCGACATTCCCCATCCGAGGGAACTCATCATTTTCCTCACGCCAGTATCCTTGAGACGGGATAGTATCTCTCAAGGAACTTCGTTGAAGCCACGCCCAAGTAGTGACACTACCGTGAGCAAGTGTCTGACCACTCTCGAGCACCGCCGTGGAGAGTGAATGGAAAGGATATGAGTCGGATGTACTCATTCTTTGTTAGGATCGGGTCAAAAACGCAGCGGAAATTAAAATTTTTCGAACGAATAAATGAAACAACGATTATTTCATTCCAACGATTTTGACGACTTCACGTTAACATGATGTAAGGTATTGAACGATCGAATCATAGGATACCTTTTTCGCACCGATTGATGAAGGGATGAGAAGCAATCGATTGCTCGTCCTCCAAACTCGCAGGATCCAAATGTCTCCTCTATCAAGTCCACACTGTAGAACGATCAAGTGAATTGTTTTTCGCTAGCAAAACAAAACACTCTCTATTGAAAATTCGGACTTCAAACCGGATTTCTCTCGGGAAAAGCAAGAAAAAAAGAACGCCCGCTTCCTTCTTTATAAAAGAAGAATGGAATATCAAACATTGAGAAAACGCTTCCTCATTTAATGCCAATAATCATCATCATTAATACGACTAATCATCATTAACATGACTATCCATTCCTACGCTACGTGAATATGAATCACACGCTTTTCTTTCCTTTTTCTTTTTTTTTTTTAATCCAACATTTATATATATATATATATATATATATATAACAATCGATTTTCTAGATTTTAAAATTAATCAAATTAATTTTATATCTAATTAAATTAATCTAATTAATTTAATATAGAATTAGACTTGTTAATCCAATTACATTCAACTAAATAAATTTAATTGAATATCTAATTTAACATATTAAATTAGAACAAGTCTCAATTATTTAATCATCATTAATTAATCTGATTCAACTATCAATCAATTCAATTGACACGTTCTAGTTTTTTGTGTGTGACCTCTTAGGTTCACAACTAGTACCGATAATAAAGCTTATAACAAATTACAACTTAAACAAATAATATTTATTCAATTAATTTATCCAATAAATTAATTCGCTTGAAATTAACTCCGTAATTTCAAGAACCTATAATCCATGGGAACATCTAGAAAGTAGCATACGGCTACCTAGCACTAGGTGAAATAATGCGAGTAAACCTATTTTAAATATGAATCGTTATACACGTGCGGTCCTTCTATTATCTAATCTCCAAATTGGATATTGAGTATGGAATTAAATCGAAAACTCAAAACAATCCAATAGTTACATTTTCATTCAAATTCAATAACTCTTTAATGAATCATTATTTATCATGCCTCGCCAAGGTCTTCGAGTTATGAACAATGAAAACTGAGGAGATTCTCTCGCCTTAAACAAGTAATAGATTCTTTATCGACCACGCATTAATCTCCATATTTATTCATATCGCATCCAACATAAAATCTTTAACGATTGTCTAGCAATCGATAATACATCAAAATGAAATAGAACTCATACAAGATTACTATGGTGTCTCAAGTCAAAGGACTAATCATGTACTATCATATATTAGAAATTTTATTTCGATAAAATGAATTCCATATAAGAATTTCCAATGTCGGCTCAAATGTACTTGTTCTCTAACAAGCACCCACGTATATACACTTACGTCAACTACGTTAATATTGATGAAACACAATATTCTCATCTTATAAGTGTGTATCATACATGCGAGTTATTTCCAACAATTCAATGTCCTGCCTTGAATAGTCATTTCACTTTAACTAATTTTAAGATCAAAGCTTCAAAGACATATTTCATAATCACCATCATATGCGTGACCATATCTTATAACTTATCATGGTCTAAGGACTTTATCTAAAGTACATAAATTATTAATAACAAATACAATAGATAAATAAATGCCTTTATTAATATAATTTCCAATAAGATTAAATTTACAATTTAAATTAAAAGAGTAAAAACGACCAATCTAATTGGTGCCACGGTGTAACTCTTTCAATCTCCCACTCGCCTAGCACCAATCACCGTGTATCTTAGACCCATCTTATCAAGATGTCCTCGAATACTTTTTGTGACAAGGGTTTAGTTAGCGGATCTGCTACATTTTCTCATCAAGCAACTCGCCCACCACGACTTCACCTCTACCAATGATTTCTAATCAAGTGATATCTTCTCATAATGTGTTTGATCTTTGACGAGATCTTGTTCTTTAGCTTGCGCAATAGCTCCATTGTTATCACAAGATATAGGTATCGGATCAACAAATGATGGAATTACGCCCAACTCTTGAATGAAATTCCTTATCCAAACAAATTTCTTTTAAAGATCGATGCAAAGAATATATTCGCCAAAGTGGTTGAATCAAGAATTGTTTCTTGCTTGAACTTTTCCAACAAATTGCTCCACCATTCAAAGTGAATATAAATCCCGACATAGATTTGGAGTCATCTTTATCACATCGAAAACTAGAGTCGGTGAAACCCTCTAGTTTTAGTTCTCCATTTCGTAGATCAAAAATAAACTTAGTTCTTCTCAAGTACTTAAGAATTGATTTTACGACCTTCCAATGCTCTTCGCTCGATTAGACTCGATATCCGCCGCGACACTCGTAGCATGTGCGACATCGGTCGTACATAACATGGCGACATTATACTTCCTATCGCGGAAGCATAAGGTACCCAGTCATTTTCTCTCCCTTCGTGTGTTTGAGGAGACATAGATTTAGAGAGAGAAATACCATGACTCATTGGCAAGAACCCACGCTTGGATTCTTCCATGCTAAACCTTTTTAACACTTTGTCAATGTACATGGACTGAGATAATCCAATCATCCTTCTTGATCTATCTCTATAGATTTTAATTCCAAGGACGAAGGATGCATCTCCCAAGTCCTTCATGGAGAATTGTTTTGACAACCAAACTCTTGTTGATTGCATCATTCCAACATCATTCCCAATGATTAGGATGTCATCAACATAAAGCACAACAAACACTATCAAGGCCCAACTAACTTTCTTATACACACATGGCTCTTCCGGATTCTTTTGAAAACCAAACGCTTTGATTGTTTCATCGAATCGATATTCCAGCTTCTTGAAGCTTGTTTAAGTCCATAAATTGATCTTTGGAGTTTACAAACCTTTGTTCATTCCCTTAGATACAAAGCCTTCCTACAGCACCATATAAATATCCTCCTTAATGTTTCCATTAAGAATGCGCTTTACATCCATTTGCCATATCTCATAGTCATAATATGCAGCTATGGCAAGTAGAGTTCGAATGGACTTAAGCATCGCGAATCGGTGAAAAGTTTCATAGTCAATTCCTTCTTTCGAGTATAACCTTTGCAACCGCATTTAGCTTTATAGGTAGCCACATTTCCATCTACTCCAAGCTTTGCTTGAAAATCCACTTACAACCAATAGAATAATTCCAAATGGTAGATCCACTAAGATCCATACCTTGTTAAAGTACATGGAATCCATTTCGATTGCATAGCTTCTACCACTTACCTCGGTCAATATCTTTATCGCCTCGAATAAGTTCTCGATCAATATCCATAGGTTGTTCTACCTCATTGTTTTCCATCAATAAGTTCAACCTATCGGCGGCTTTGAAACTCTTGTGGACTTTGACGGGGTTGTGCATAAGAGTTTCACCTTCGTTGATTGAGTATTTTCCGCCACAACAGGACACTTTGTGGTTCTCGAGTTTCATCAAGTTCTACAATCCTATCACTCATTTACGTAAATTCATCCTCAAGGAAAGTAGCATTTCTAAACAAACACCTTTGTTCCGAGGATCATAGAAATAATATCCAATAGACTCTTTCGGATATCCCACAAAATTACATAAGATGGATCTCATATCCAACTTATCTCCCATTAACCGCTTCACATAAGCAAGACACCCCATATCCTTAGATATTTGTAAGAAGGTGTTTTGCAAACCATAATTCATATGGTGTTTTAGGTACGCCTTTAGATGGCACTCTATTTAACAAATGTGTTGCGCTTAAAGCATATCCCCAAAACGAAAGAGGTAATGAAGTGAAGCCCATCATAGATCGCACCATGTCTAACAAGGTACGATTCCTCGCTCAAAACTCCATTGAGTTGAGGAGTGCCGTGAGGCGCCATCGTGATAGAATCCCATTCTCTTTTAGATAATCAAGAAACACACCACTTAAGTATTCACCTCCTCGATCAGATCGAAGAATTTTAATACTTGAGCCAGTTTGTTTTTCCACTTCTTGTCTGAATTCTTTGAACTTTTCAAATACTTCAGATTTGTGTCTTATCAAGTACACATAACCATACCTAGAGTAATCGTCGGTAAAGGTTACAAAATAGTGATAGTTCCCGCGGGCACTAACACTTAGTGGTCCACAAACATCTGTATGGATCAAATCCAATAAATGTTGAGCCTGCTCCACTTGTCCAACAATGGTGATTTGGTCATCTTCCTTCGAGACAAGATTCACAAGTTGCCAACTTTTGCTCGCTCGAAGACCAAGCAATCGAGACAATTGATTCATTCTTTCTCGTAAATATGACCTAGTCCGAGTGCCAAAGCTCTATGGAACTATGATTATCTAATTTTCTTTTACTTTGTCAATATGCAAAATAGGGTTTTGTGGTATAATAGTATAAAGACCATTAACCAATACACTAGAATAAATTAAAGAAGCATCTTTCAAGATGGAACATATTCCACCCTTTATTGAAAATTATAATTTTCTATCCAAAACCGGAATAGAGATGATGTTCTTAATCAAACTAGGTACGTAAAACAATTGTTCAAAACAAGTTTAAAACCACTATCAAGAGCTAGGTAAACAGCCCTACAAATAAAGCAAAGAACTCTCGCTCCATCGCCCATACGTAGAACCTGCTCTCCTTTGCTCAACTTCTTAGTTCCCACCATTACCGTAAATCATTACAAAGATGTGAGGAACAACCGTATCCAATACCCAAGAAGTATCGTTAATGTATAAGTTAACTTCAACATAGTAAATACATGAACCCTTCAGCTTGCAAGATATGACTTGCAATTCCTCTTCCAATGCCCGGCTTGTTGCGAGAAATGGCAAGTGTCATCGCTTGAGTATTTTCTTTTCTTCCCAACTTCACCCTGTGCCTTCAACTTGTTTGGTTTAGATGAACCTTTCATTATCCCTTTCCCTTCCCCTTATATGTCTTAGCCTTTGGAGCTTTTATTTAGGAAGAGGAACCAACAAGAAAAACAGCTCGTCTTTTCATAGTGGACTCACCGTCACTAGCATATCGACAAGTTCGGAAGACTAGTTGTCATGCTATGCATAGTGAAGTTGACGACAAAAGTGTCAAATGATGGTGGCAAAGATTGCAACATGAGGTCGGTTGCAATTCACTTCAATCTCGACTCCTAGAGATCCCAACCTTCCATAAGAGCTATCATCTTCACCCATGAGTTTGGATCAAGAGCCCTCACCATAACGACCTCGAAAAGCTCCTTAGATATCGTATATCTTTGTTGTTCAATACTTTCTCCGTATAAACTTTGTAAACGGATAAGGATCTCATGTCAAGCCACACCTTCATTTTGTCTTTGAAGTTCATTCGACATCGATGTTAGCATATAGCAACGAACTCGCAAATCGTCATCAACATGACTTTCGTACTGTAAGTACATCATTTGCAGCGTCATCATCGCAGGTTTTTCGTGCATTGGGGCATCCAAGACATAAGCCTCTTTTCGAATTTAGAACAATTCTTAAATTCAACCCAATCAACATAGTTTGTACCAGAAGTTTGTTTTGGTCAAGAATTGATGATAATGGATTTTTCGACATTTTGCGCACAATCTACAAATAAGATGCGAAAATTAGCGACTATGGAAAATATATTCAATTAATATAAGGTCTTTAATAATTAATTGTCTCCACTATTTTATTCAAATTCCATAACCCCAAATGGAATTGGAAATCGAATTTCCTAGTAGGAATTATGTCCAATAAAAATATTTCATAACTCAATATTATGATGACATGAAATATTTTTATCGAGAGTCAACTCTTCGACGATTATATCTCTATATAACCCTTAGTTTTATTTTGTCTCACTCTTCCTATATACCTCAATTTTATGAGCCCATATAGTACTAAGTGTCAAGTTATACCCATCAAACATTCATGTAAATAGAGCACCAATATATTCCACGACTCATGGACAACACATTGATAAATCTATTCCATGAGTATCTCTATACTTAGTGAAGATCACAGCTTTCCATCACTAAATCACTCCACGACTCGTGATAAGTGATATAGTGTGGTAGTATCTCATGCCTTTACTTTTGATGGTAGACTTGGAACGATGAATCCAATTCAACTTGTCCAATTTAACTTGAAATCGAATTTTAAAAATTCTTTATAAAAGTTTCAAAAACTTAGGGTTTTATTTTCAAGACCTCATCGAAAACTATTATCTAGGTGAGTTTAATTAATGCAAACATCATCATATGATTTGCGCAAATAAGCATTAAATAAATACTAACATGCATCCTATACATAAAGCGATGGGATGATCATGGTCGTTTTATGCGACCGCTTTGAGCCAAAACGGTCAAGGTCAATCTAAGGATTTTAAAATGAAAGACATATCTATTACATCACATGTAACCCCATACATATATGGGTCTTTAAGCGCCTTATTTTCTTCATGATTTAACGCCCTCCAATAAAATTACAATGAAAATAGAAAACCTCACTTTCTATTCTACACTCATCGCATAAATGAAAACGATTACATTGAATGGAATAAGAGGCTCATGATCCCCATTTTAAAAACCCAAAGCATATAAAATAATAAACCATCACATCGGTATCGCCCATGATCATCCCTAAATAAATCATGCTAATCATTCATCACATGAATAAAAACATAATAAATTTACTATGGAATTACTAATTTATTTCATTATTAAAAGCATAAAATTTAATTTTGGATAAAACAATTTTATCACACATTTAGAATTAACAATTAATTCTAAAATGCCAAAATCAAATTTAAATGAAAATATCGATTTATATGACGACATTCGTCATAAAAACGATATCACATTTGCCTAACACTCATTTAGACAAAACTTGAGATCAATCTCAATCCCACGTGGCGACTCGAGTGAATGGAACACATTGAGGCAGTCCTAAACACCCATGGTGGCCTCGGCGTCACACACCTCAGTCAACCATGGCTGTCTCCTACCACAACACGTCCATTTACTTGACGCTCACAAAATGTTTGATGAAATGCGGCAAGGCAATATTCATAAACACTCATGCGATTTTCAGTTTTCTTTCATGCTATCAATAACAAAATAAATTCTAGCATAATTAACAATTTATCCATGCCAACAAATAACGATAAACATCATGTTAACGTGAACCCGGGCTCTGATACCACTGTTAGGATCGGGTCGAAAAACGCAGCGGAAATTAAAATTTTTCGAACGAATAAATGAAACAACGATTATTTCATTCCAACGATTTTGACGACTTCACGTTAACATGATGTAAGGTATTGAACGATCGAATCATAGGATACCTTTTCGCACTCCGATTGATGAAGGGATGAGAAGCAATCGATTGCTCGTCCTCCAAACTCGCAGGATCCAAATGTCTCCTCTATCAAGTCCACACTGTAGAACGATCAAGTGAATTGTTTTTCGCTAGCAAAACAAAACACTCTCTATTGAAAATTCGACTTCAAACTGATTTCTCTCGGAAAAAGCAAGAAAAAAAAGAACGTCTGCTTCTTCTTTATAAAAGAAGAATGGAATATCAAACATCGAGAAAACGCTTTCCCTCATTTAATGCCAATAATCATCATCATTAACATGACTAATCATCATTAACATGACTATCCATTCCTACAGTTACGTGAATATGAATCACACGTTTTTCTTTCCTTTTTCTTTTTCTTTTTTTTTTAATCCAACATTTATATATATATATATATATAAACAATCTGATTTTCTAGATTTTAAAATTAATCAAATTAATTTTATATCTAATTAAATTAATCTAATTAATTTAATATAGAATTAGACTTGTTAATCCAATTACATTCAACTAAATAAATTTAATTGAATATCTAATTTAACATATTAAATTAGAACAAGTCTCAATTATTTAATCATCATTAACTAATCGGATTCAACTATTGAATCAATTCAATTGATACGCTCTAGTTTTTGTGTGTGACCTCTTGGGTTCACAACTAGTACCAAGAATAAAGCTTATAACAAATTACAACTTAAACAAATAATATTTATTCAATTAATTTATCCAATAAATTAATTAGCTTGAAATTAACTCCGTAATTTCAAGAACCTATAATCCATGGAACATCTAGCAAGTAGCATGGCTACCTAGCACTAGGTGAAATAATGAGTAAACCTATTTTAAATATGAATCGTTATACACGCATTTCCTTCTATTATCTAATCTCCAAATTGATATTGAGTATGGAATTAAATCGAAAACTCAAACAATCCAATAGTTACATTTTCATTCAAATTCAATAACTCTTTAATGAATCATTATTTATCATGCTCGCCAAGGTCTTCGAGTTATGAACAATGAAAACTCGTAGGAGATTCTCTCGCCTTAAACAAGTAATAGATTCTTTATCGACCACGCATTAATCTCCATATTTATTCATATCGCATCCAACATAAAATCTTTAACGATTGTCTAGCAATCGATAATACATCAAAATGAAATAGAACTCATACAAGATTACTATGGTGTCTCAAGTCAAAGGACTAATCATGTACTATCATATATTAGAAATTTTATTTCGATAAAATGAATTCCATATAAGAATTTCCAATGGTCGATTCAAGGTACTTGTTCTCTAACAAGCACCCACGATATACACTTACGTCAACTACGTTAATATTGATGAAACACAATATTCTCATCTTATAAGTGTGTATCATACATGCGAGTTATTTCCAACAATTCAATGTCCTGTCTTGAATAGTCATTTCACTCGGAACTAATTTTAAGATCAAAGCTTCAAAGACATATTTCATAATCACCATCATATGCGTGACCATATCTTATAACTTATCATGGTCTAAGGACTTTATCTAAAGTACATAAATTATTAATAACAAATACAATAGATAAATAAATGCCTTTATTAATATAATTTCCAATAAGATTAAATTTACAATTTAAATTAAAAGAGTAAAAAAACGACCAATCTAATTGGTGCTCCGGGTGTAACTCTTTCATTCTTGACTTCATCCGCACACCTTATGTTGCTACACACCATTTCGAAGTCCTGGAGATGGCGCTGGGGTCCTCTCCCATATATCAAGCTTGGTAAGATCTCATAAAAGAGTACCTCGACTCCCAGTTGTCCTCGATCTCGGCAAGGTGATGCCCAAGGGTGGAGATCTTGTTGTTCAGAACATCATCTCCCGAAGCGTCTGCTCTCCTAGAGGTGATGGGTTTTGTGGATTCCTCTCCTCCATGTTGTCTTGCTTGCACGTGCCTCCTCAAAACAAGGGCGCTTTCTCCTCGCCTTGTCTCTTCTTCTCCGAATGGTTCTCTCAATCTGGTCAACAAGAGCTCTCCGTCCTCGCCGCAAGGTTAGGTCGAGCATGCAAAACCAAACAAAAATAAAAAGTGAGTAACAACACTAGAATAGCATGACTCCAAGAACGGCGCCAATATGACGACCTCCGGACCCATCGTCGGAGGTCCTAGAACACGTCAAGATACATTTATAATCTCCTCCAACTTGAACACATAGTTTCGTATATGGCAAGTTAAGGGGTCGAACCCAAGAGAGCTGGTTGTGTTGTTACTCGAGTTGTCACAGTTTGAGTAGGAGGTTGCCCAGAGGGCAAGGTGTCAGTAAGGCTAACGGTCTCAGTAGAGATGTACTAAGAGATAGATCTTGAGCGGAAAGTAAAGCTGGAAACTAAACACAAGATAAAAGATTAAAAGACAAGTAGTTGGGCCAAGGGTTCCACACGTTGAGATATTGATCAAGGTGTCAGTCATAGGTTCAAGGGTTTTCACCAATAGTGTATGTCGTTGTTTAAAGGTACCAAGGGATAGGCGCCCTTTTAGGCTGTCACGTACACTAGGCCCCCCAGCCCCAGCTTGCCCGTAGATTTTAGGACGAAGTACAAAGGCCCCCTGCCTTGCCCCCTTGCCAAGACGGTCCCCAAAATAGGTTATCTCGCCCCAACAGCTTGACTCACTAGACAGCCCAACTAGCCACAGCCAGTCCAAGGGAGTGGCTCGTAGTCCTTTGCCCAAGGCCGACGGCTACAATCACCCACTCTAGCCGCACTTCCCGGGATAAGGAGACACTCGATGTCTTACTCCGGCTATTGCTTGTAGCTACCCCTCCCCCCAAGGCTACCGGCCGAGTTAACGCTCAAGGAAAGGACTAACATGTGTATAAAGGCCTAGAGCTTCGGGAACACCCACTCAAGGTTCTAAGGACGTTTAGACCTCACGACTCTCGTGACCTTGACTCAACGTGCTTCACCCCGAGCCCAACCAAATCGACTACTCACGTATAATCGACATAAACATAAATGCAACAACCAAGAACATAAAAGAAACCATACTTGAATCGAAAATCAAACTGAAATTAAAGGCAGTCTCTGCCAAACAGTTGCTCGAGCAGAGGTCATAAATACATAAAATAAGTGTTTGCCCGTAGGACTTGTTTCTTCCTCACCAATCGCTCATGAAAGCAAGAGAAATAAAAGAGATAGGTTGTAGAGAGAATTTGGGACGGATGCTCTTCACTCCCCACCGAATGTGTGTCTCGAATATTTGTCAATCCTTCGTGGAGTTGTTATGTTGGGAGCTAAGTGCACCCCTTTGTCTCGGTCGGTGCACGATCTCGAGGTAGCAGTGGTGAGGTCATCACCGCTCGGGCTCTAGACACCGACATGGCTCCTCGGCTTCGATCCTCAAGGTGTTTGTCTCATCTCAAGCACCGCAGTCGACCTTTCCCTTTCGCAAAATCAGCGGCAGCGGGAAGGACCTTGCCTGAATCTTTCCATTTGCGCACAAGTCTCGCGGAGATCTTGTCTCGTCCTCCCACCGCATCCCGACTTTACCCTCCGTCCACCGCGCTCCTCGTCCTTTTTCCTCTCTTCCTTGTCTCGATTATCTTCTTAGCTTCACGTAAGCTCGCTGATCGTGCCCGGCTCCCATGCGGTACAGTGTCTTGGCAAGATGTCAGAATGCCTTGCCAAAATTGTCTTTGGGATTTTTACCTCTCTCACATGAGGTGGCCTGATCTTGCTCAAGGTCCGTCTCAACCTGCAACATCTCAAGCGTGTCCTCCCAGACATAAACACACGTAAAGAACACACACAAAATGCACTCTTTCTAGGGCAAGGACTACCCCAAAAAGAGCACGAAAAACGGGCTCGTCACTACCTTACCAAAGAGCCTACATTATAACCTTTTATAAGACATTTTTTATCTTAGTTCTTGAGCACATATTTGAGCAATGGAGAATTAGACGATTTGCAAGCTTATGGTAGATTCTGTGTGTTGTTAAACATTGAGAGTATACACGTCCTTCTTGATACACTTGAGTGTTTGAGAGTACTTATATATATATCCATATCGTGAGGATTTAAGTTTGAGAAGGCTTGTGTTTATGATTATTATGATAAGTGGAGTTTAACGAAAAATATTGTGATTTGATTCATTTGATTGAATCTTTTATTGCTCATTGCTCTGAGGCTTATTGCTTTTGTCATTCGACTCATTACCTGCTTTTGGTCGCCTCTCTCTTTTGTTTTGCATTGTTTATGAACAAACAAAAGGTTAAATTTGGGGGAGTTGATAAACCTCATTTTTACCTGATTTATAGGGCCATATTTGTTTAGTTTATAATTGATAAGTGGTCATATGAGCTTTCATTTGATATGTTTATGTTTACCTTGAAAGATATTATTCCGTGTGTATTTCGTGTCATTTTAGCCTGTGTTTGATTTCAAAAAGTGAATCACGATAAAGAGGAATTATGGCCCACGACGATACGAGACATTGTCTCGCGACGAAGACTCACGATCAAACCATGCGAGGAAGGCGGAAAGTCATGACTTTCCTTCGCGAGTTGCTCGCAGGGAGAGAAGGATGTGCACCAAAAGGTTAGTCAGAACTAATTCTCGCGAGCTAACCTCGCGAGGCAATACTGCTAGGTTACATATAGCCGCGACTAAGTCGAGAGAGAGACCGCTTTTACATAATGTAACACTCTTTTCCTTTTGCACGCTTATTTTCCTTAGAACATAATACTTTTAGTTCATAGCTTTTTAGATTCTTTCTTTTGCATTCCAGTTTCGTAGTTTAGTTTATTCAAGTTCAGAATATTTATAGATTCGAGTTGCTACATTGTTCATCGTGGAATCCTACGGTTTTATATATTTAATTCAGTTTATGTTATCTTTATTTAATTCTTGCTTTAGTATTTTAATTATGAGTAGCTAAATTTTGTATTGAACATTAGGTTTGTATGTCTGACTAGATTCGTATGATTTATCTGTTGATACTGTTTTGCCGTCCCATTCATGATTTATGATTCTTGGATTTAATTCTCATATGTTGGTACCTGATCAATATTGATGCATGCTAGTTATGTGATTGATGTCCTGGCGGAATTAATTGCATAGTCGATATCTTGAATACATAATACAGATTTTACCTTGAGACCTGGTGGAGATAGGTGAACTGTAGTAGGTTATTCTTTGTGTACTTTTGGTAATTAGCTTACTTCTCTTGAGACCCGACGGAGATAGAGTTTAGACTAACTTACTACTATAGGCTGTCCTGGCGAAAACTATAGTTACATTAGTGATCCTTCATATGAATATGTATTAAATTGGCAAACAGATTAGTAGGTTAATTGTGTGAATCTGGTTAGGTTAAATACATCCATATGGTCGATCTTCATATCTGAATTTATTCATATTTTATTTGTGCCTAGTTTTATAATCATCTCTCGATTTTGTTGCTTGGATAATAATCAAGATCTGTACGAATTATTTGTTGTGTTTTCGAGTTGCAGTCCCTGTGGATACGACATATATACTTGTTATTTTTACTATCATTTAATTGGTAGGAAATTAAGCGATCAGGACGCTGTGTGCGCGCCAAAGCTGGGTAGAGGCGTTGGGTGCGCGTCGGCGCTGGATTTGGGAAGAGCCACAATAAAACATAAATAATGCATATGAAATAACATAACAATGCATTTAAAACAACAAAACACTGCATTTAAAACAACATAATCATGATCGCACCCAACCGACGCTGGTGCGTGTGGGCCTGGGCACGCACGCGAAGCTACTGGAGTGCGTTCAAAGATACATTAAAATTGAAACTCATATGCATGTTTGTGTTCAAGTGAATGCATAGTTCAGTTCAACTATATGCATGGTTTATTTTCAAATCAAATTACTAATCTACCCTTACTTTCAAAAATCGTGAAATTAAGCTTAAAAGTCCGAAAAATCTCAACCATATGATCTATGAGATGAGTGGATGAGATTGAGTACTATATACTATCTCGACTGGTACTATTTGATCTCTCTCTCTCTCTCTCTCTCTCTCTCTCTCTATATATATATATATATATATATATATATATATATATATATATATATAGAGATCATATGAGAATAGATATATTTGTGAGAAACGAGAATAATTTTCAGCCCTTAAATATAATAGATCTATGGTCTAGATTTGATTTATAAATGCTATGATTATTGAATGCATGTGCTACGATTTAGTATAATTTCGATTTTAAAAGGGTATTTTGTATTTCTATTTGAGATAAGATATGGTAGTTCCTAAATTCATGGGTTTACATAATTAAATGTATTGATTATGGTTATTTTTCTTTACACGTCGAATACATGGAATTCTTTATAGACAAAATAACACAAAACATTGCGTAATACAATTCGATTTACAATGGAGAATCTAGGTTTGCTTACGATTTTTTTATTTTTGTTACAATTTTATGTTGTTACAACGTTTTATTTATGACGATCCGTTATTGATGTTTATAGCTTTTCGTTATATATAATGTTGCATTAGAGATTTATTTTGATTTTTACATCTTCATTCGTTGCATTAATTTATACAATATATAGCACAATATACGATATATATAGCACACAATATATATAATGTTGATTACACATTTAAGATACACTAATAAAACGAAGATATACTTCTCAGTATATAATATTGCATTAACTATTATATTATATAGCACATGATATATATATACCACATATTGAATATATTATTTTAAACAAATACTGACCAGGGAATAATTTTGCATTAATTAATATTTTATAGAGCATAATATGTAATATTAATAGCACATGATATATGATGTACATAGCACACGATATATATCTATAATGTTGAGTACTTTTTTCGATATAATAAAAAATAAAAAATATACTTCTCAGTATATAATGTTGCATTAATTGATATATTATATGGCACATTATATATTTACATAACACATTATATATATCAACCACATATTGAATATATTAAATCAAACGAACAAATACTGATATGGGAATAATTTTGCATTAATACATATTTTATATAGCATAATATGTAATATTAATAGCAAATGATATATGATATACATAGCACACGATATATATCTATAATGTTGAGTACTTGTTTTCGATATAATAAAAACAAAAGATTTACTTCTCAAGATATATTGTTGCATTAATTAATATATTATATAGCACAATATATAATATACATAGTACATTATATATATATATATATATAGGTTGGGTTCAGTAGTCCGGTCCCCGAGATAGTATGTAGACTCAATCTAGACCACACATTTTGAACACGTGGCACACCACAAGCGACACGTGGCGCTCCTTTCTTTCTTTTCTTTTAATTTTCGCAAGGGCAAATGGGAAAACAAATCAGCCTTCTTCTCCTCCTCGACGGCAGCAGACGACGCGACGACGACGGCGCCGAGACGGAAGGCACCGGCGATGATGGCGGCAACTCCGTGAAACAAAGAACAAGATACACAAACAACTACAAATAACAAATTTTGAAAGAAATAAAAGAAGAAGAAAAATTGAGGAACAAAATTGATGGATTTTAAGAAAAAATATAAGATGAATTTGATAGATGATTGAAGAATCGAGAAATATGGTGGTTATGACAGTGATTCACGGCGACGCCGATAATGTGAAAGAGACGACGTAATTGTTATAGAATGATGGATGATAGATTTGGTGTCGAAAACCATAAAATGCATTGAACAAAACATGAAACTTCATTGAACAAAACATAAAACGCATGTTCTCACAAAATGTAAATATGCATTTAACTTAGCACGCTCATGCATTGATCAAAACATGTACATGCATTTAACAAAGCATGTTCATGCATTTAACAAAACGTAAAATGCAGCCAACGGGTGCGCGAACGAGCACGGAGCGACCAATGAGCACGAAGCGCACGCTGGCACGCCTGCATACTGCGCTTGCCATGAAGCTTCCAACACATGCATTATGCAGTTCAACTGCATGCATTTTTTGTTCATTTAAATGCATTATGCAGTTCAACTGCATGCATTTTTTGTTTTTCGCCATAAACTAGATTCTTGAAATTATTAGCCATGCGATCGAGCCTTGATGACTTGATACTTTACCTAGCTTATCCACTTGCCTTAAACTCTTTAGATTTCTCAAAGCATTCGGACTTCGCGGTGAAAGCGGTATACGTATCCGTACCTTGGTATCGTCGATGAAAGTGACAAATACTCGTACCTCACGAGCTTGTGGACATCGGTCCACGGTCGAGAATGACTAACTCAACATTTACGTGGCTCTATAACCGCCTTATTTTGAAAGGTCAAATTGACGTCTTACCTTTTATCGGGATTATGATGAGGAGCAGATAACGTGAGATTACCATTTCCATTCTTGCTTGGGTCTTTGGATCCTATTTAGATTGATGTGACTAATCTAAGATGCCATAGAAAAGTAAGTCGTCTTCGAAAGAAAACTTTCTCTTTGGGGTTTGATGAAGATCGACATAGTTATAGGTATTGTGTTTTGCGAGAAATAGTATAAGCGAATTATATAAAGTGCCACACGAGATAACCGTCATTTCTTATGATAGAAACACCACTATCAAAATAACGGAATATCCGTGAGTAAATAATTTGAAGCGAAACAAGGTTCATGAAAATCCGGCACATATAAACGTCTTTCAAAACTAAAGCTTGTCCCAAAACATAAAAACATCTCCAAGCGCTGGCTCCGACTTTCGCGCGTTGCCCATGAGAATCGTTATCTATCAACATTTCCTTTGTCGCGGAACCCGCAGGTGTAACAAACATGATCGATTCTTGCGTATCTACTACCCAGAATGGGTGAACAAGTCGCTAAACATGTTCCCGTTACTAAAGCAAGCGGCGTACCTTGAGCCTTGAGCATAGGGCCTTGGCCTTCAATGCCCGATCTTAACGGAAACCTTGCCTCGCTGGAACGCTGACCTCCGTTGCTTGTATGTTCTTCCTCCCATTACTCCCGCTATTCCCTTGCCTTTACCTTTGGCACCTTTTTCTATTTCCATTTTGCGATGAAAATTTTGGGCCGCAGATGTGCTAGCGAGCATGTGCTCGCTTTCCTTCATGACGGATCATTAACGGCGACTAAGTGTAAACTCGGTCTTGCTCATGATCGCATTCAGTTCTCAAAAGACTTGGGCGGTGTATTGAGGATGATATCGACCTTGGCCGTCAATACCACTCCCAAAGATCAAGAGACTATCCGTGAGATGAGTCGTGTGGGAGACATGTTCATGGACGAACTTAACCTTTCCGTCTTACACGCAGATTTCTCTCATTGTGTGGAGGCGGTGTCGTCCGGCGCCCAAACACTCGAGACTTGACCAAATATCGATCGCGTCTACCATCGTGATCTGCTGTTTTAAACCTTTGGACATCGTAGTCATCATAGCATTTAGCCGTATTGTTTGACTTATTCAAAGTGCAACACTCTTTCGGCACTCATTAGTCGATCTCGTCGATAAGGGCATCGGGTTTGGAGTAGTGAGAACAAACATGTGTTCTTCGATAAGAACATATTCCATGTTCGTTTCACTAGATAAAATTTGGACCGGATAGCAGTTTGTGCGAGCATATTGATGTCGGCGTAAGAGACATATCTGAAGCGATAATATAAAACACATAAGCATCGATCGCATATAATTAGTAACAATAATATTGTAACCTTTTGATAAAACAATATTAATTGAAACCTCAATGTGAGAATCCCATGAAGCCCGCAGCGTGGGCGTTTATGAACCCTCGACGGACTAAAATATACCTTTTAGTCGTTTAATTTCAATCCGTGTCAACTTATCCTTATGACAAATGATATTAATGATTGGACCTTACTGAACCACATCACTATGAAGAAAGGACTTATTGGAAGTTGTCTTGAGGTGATGTCAGCGTCTGACCACAATTTAACGGCGAAGATGAATTCTTAAATTGGTATACTCACTCGGACCATACAGCTTCAATTCAAATTCTTTTGTTATCTCATTTATATCTATCTCTAGAGAACTTATGAAAATGCACATGCGAGCAGCGTGTGGGCGTTTACATAAACTCCCAACACCGATAGATTTAAAGTTTTATTTAGAAATCTCATCTAACAAACTTATGATAAGCAGTGCAAGCAAGCGCAGCGTGTGCGTTTACTCACGGTCGTCTCACTTTGTTTAGAGATCAAAAGTGGAGGTCTTGACATTTAATTTGAAAAATTAATTTGTCGGGTTCTTTGCTTATCTTTTTATTCAAAAGGTTTGTCCATGCGGATCACGTAATCTAGCATGCTTTCTATAGAACTCGACATGTAAAACATGCTTTGAAATTCTAAAATATGCTTGATAAGCGCGATAAACCTAGCATGCACTATCGCGTCGATTCGTAAAACACTTAAAGGTTTGTCGGCGTAATATAAACATACATAACGTACTCTTGCGTTATTTAAACATCACGACGTGCATATGAGCGATAAAATAAAATAAAACGTTCGCCATGACCCATCGTGAAACACATGCATTTCGTCTAATCTATTACATGAATTTACAAAGTGATATTTAAACTTCGGCAGACCTCGCGTTGCGACACGGACGGTTCAACAATTGGGCCTCGCGTGCGA